>OY101449.1:133981652-135244152 GCA_956483635.1 Panzeria rudis | reverse complement strand
CCATATAGAAAAAACAGCTAACATAAAACAAATTATTTTTCAATATAAAGTTTGACTTTTGTCATGATAAAAATATAGCAGGTATAGACGTAGGGTTAGTGACATATCGCACTTGTTTAAGGCCGTTTCAGACTATAAACTCTTACATGTTGAGTTGTTATTGTTTTTTGAAAATTTTCAATCAGAAATTAGATCAGGGATGCATTTTCGTCAAAGGTATTAATTCTAGTATTATAGTCTGAAACGGCCTTTAACAATACTGTATTAACTCAAAATTTTCGATTTATAATTTTTTACCGAATAAAGACAGTATTTATTCATAACTACCAACTTTAACAATTTTATATTATTCTGACCACTACTTCACTACAAAAAACGAGCTGTGATCTCGTGTGCATTAAGGCCGGCCGAAGGCTGGCTACGTAAAAAATATTGATACCAATATTGACCGCATTCGATGGAAAATATACCATGTAATCATAATTTTGTACTGGAAATTCAGAGGCCCATAACTCGGAAACTAAGGCTTGCCGTCAATTTTTTTATTTAATTTTTTATTTTTATTTTTAATTTTCTATCAGATAGGATAATTTTTATTTATTTTTGAGAGGAGTAGCTAAACCCTATTTGTTCCGAAAATTACATGTATATATGAAAACTTCAGAGGCCCATAACTCGAAAACTGTGCGTTTCCCCCAATGTTTTAATTTTACATTTTCGTCTTATTTTTGCATTTTCTATCTTCCTATGTTATTTTTTTTAAATTTGGAGCTGTGTCACTAAACTGGACTTGTTCCAAAATTTATTTTTCTTCATTTAGGAAATAAGAATAATGAAGAGTTTCTGCAATGTTTTAAAATAATAAAAACAGCTTACAAAATCACAAAAACACAAATATAAACAAAGAAAGCCCAAATTTCTCGACAACAAAAGTTGAATTGTTAGCGGCCACAATTTTTTGTTTCCACAAGAACAAGAAGCAGTCTAAATCATATGGTAATGTATAAAACTTAATTATTATTTAATTACACAAGGTTGGGCAATTAATTATTGTTTAAATATGCAGTCAAAAAGACAATTTCATATTTAATTATAACTTAAAAATAATTACAACTTAATTATCAAGTCAAAAACCGAAAGTAAGGAATTAAAAAAAACGTCTTAAAAATTACGGCGTTAATTGCATGTTACATACATATGTATTTACCTATACATGTACTTATGCATAAACATCACACAGGCGCTGCGACAAAAAATGGACCAATTTCCACAATTTTTTAGGGCTTTGATAATTTTTTGTTACTTAAGTAAACTTTTTACAAATACAATTTTCTTTTAGTAAATAAATGTCTGTACATACCTTCGCTCCTTTATTGAACTGGAAAAAATAGATTTTATAACTTGTTTGTACATTTTTTTCTTGAAAATTTGTTATTTACTGGACAGTGAACAAAGCCGATCGGCTGTGAGTCGGCTAACAGCGGCCGCCGGCGATTTTTGAAGAGAAGCAGCCGCCGCCGACCTATACGGCTAACTTTCGTCTTAGCGGTTTTTTAACCCCCTTTAAAAATAAAATCCTCTTTTTTAAATGAACGGCAAAAATCTGCCCGCTTCTGCCATCAATGGTAATGCAAGAGATTTTGTTGATATTAGCCGACTTTTAAGGCCAAAATACACCATCAAAATGCTTGATGTCAGATTCGTGTATGCGTGCTTGATGAAAAATCAAAACCAAGTAGATTTTCCATCAAGCTTCGTCGGTTTCACTAATTGCTCTTTTACACACACAAAGTTTACTTTGCAAAGTTTTAATTCAGCCGGTAGAAAGACAGAGAGATGAAGTATTCCTCTCTTTGTCTTTCCACCGGCTGAATTAAAACTTTGCAAAGAAAACTTTGTGTGTGTAAAAGGGTACTAATACTAACGAAATTCCACTCACACTACTGATGGTGTATTTTGCCCTTTAAGCATGGTATTTTGTTCAACATTTCACGTGCAATGCTGTCAAAGCAGATATAAAAAATTGGCATGAATTATTCATGAAAAAATGTTGCATAAGTAGTACGCTGTTTTTCTTAACACAGCGTCTTCACGAGACATTAACTTTGAGATAACATAAGAAAAAACGTCGGCAGAATACTAAAAACAAAAGGTCGAATTTTCTCTTAAGACGTAATTTAACTTTTCCGATAAGATTTCATGTTATGCAAATGCTCATCGAGTTAACATGTACTACTTTTGCATAATTAGCTATTTTATTTTTAATTTTTCACACAAATTTAAATTTATGAATCAATTAAACACATTTATTCATATATTTAACACAGAAATTTTATCAAAAACATCGCTTTTCATTTATTTTAATAAACACTCACACATGCAAACTATATTATTTTCATGTACATGGGTTTTTTGACAGTTCATCTCATAAGATTGTTGTTATAAGAATTTTTATTTATAACAACGCTCTCATAAATATTCCTATAACCCTACGTCTATTCCTGATATATTTTTATCATGACTATACAAGTAAATTGTGCAGTTTTTTTATTTTAAAGCTATAAGTGAAGAAGACAACATGTGCGAAAATAGCGCTATTTGATTGCTTGCTATACAAATAAAAAGAAAACAAAGAAATATTTTCGTATGCTTTGACTTTTATGATTCTATTGCTGTAATTGCTGCTTTGAATGCACTATAATGCAAACGATATTTTTCTGCACAAATTTTTTGTTTTTAACTCTTCAAAAATCGCGACACAACTGAGCGTTTGCAACATACACTACACAAGTTCACTCAAGGCATATTCATTGCAGTACCACCATAACTAAAACAAATACAACACCAAAAAAACACATGTATTTTGTTGGTAGAAATACCCCAGAAATATGTCAAATCCATTATCTGTGAGTCGCACACATTCATAAGCTCTCTAAAATTTACTAACATATTCCCGTTGTTGATAAAAAAAATTCCAGCCAAGTATCAAAATCTATTGTCTGTGTGACGCACACATTCTCAAATTTACTAAAACAGATGTTCTTATAGTGGTACCTGTTCAATCTACCTTGAGTTCACTGTACAGTTTTATAAACTTGAGCAAATATCAAAATCGTTTTGATAATTACTCAGTTCACTGCGTGAATAGCACAACCACCGCCATATACTACACAAAAGCACTGTACAGCGCCAGACTTGTGCAGTGAACTTGTGTAGTGTATGGCCGGCATATGTATATATATGTAAACTTCTTATTTCTAAAAAAAAACTTTTTTTGCCCAAAAAACCTTTTTTTCTACAAAAGTGCCAAAATTTTAAAAGGAAACACAAAAAATTATATTTGGAATTAATTTTAAGGAATGTATAAAAACGGCATAGTTGTAGAGATAGTAAACACGATTAAACACTGTTGCAGTCATGATGAAATAATATAGGTGGCATTACTAGGGCAACAAATACAACATTACAACAAAAAAGGAATTTTTATGGTTGCAGTAATAAGGGGGTGAGCAAATATTAGATCGTATCATTGCATAAACAATCACTTTATATTTTCATCCGATATACTATACTGCAAATTTTAAATTATGTACATATTTATAAAAAACTTGAAAAAACTTTATATAAAATTACAACTTTTTGGCATCTCAAAAACTTGCAAAAAAAAGGGAAAACTTGACAATTGGAAACGCTGTATGTATGTAATAGATTTAACATTAATATCACTAGTAATTCAAATTGGAGAGGAACATTAAATAAAATAATCCTTTTTGTTGGACATGAGTCTTGGCCAATATATTTGGAGCAAAAATACAAACAAAACAGTTTAATGAATTAGTTTGAAACATTATTATACAACATATGTTTAAAACTGCGAATGGAAGGTTGAAAAGTTTTTAGGCTAATGAACCATAAAAAAATAAATATATGATATATATGATATATATGAACTTGTACGGATTGGTGTAATTCTGCATTTCAGGTTACGCTATGTGCTGTGTTTCTTTCATAGTTGTATTATTGTTGTTGCTTTAATTGACAGTCAGAGGTGATTGTTTATTTATGTATGACGTATTTACACCACAAATTTAACTGTCAGTTGGTATGAGACGCTCACAGATGGCTGAGCCGAGCTGCCGATAATTTCAGGCAGCCGCGCCGCCGCCGAAAATGTGTTGGCTTATTTCGGCTTAAAAATAGCCACCGATTCTCCATGAACAATATAAAATAATAATGTATTTATTTATTTTTATCTTAAATTTGATTTTTATGCCTTTTGCTCTCAGCTGGCTGAAGCTGAATCTAAGGCGCCGCCGCCGATTTTCTCACCAGGTGCCGCCGCCGACAAAATTGCTCGGCGCAGGTCGCTGGTTAGTATCCTCCACTATATTGTTTTCAATCGCACGTGTGTCGAAGCTTCTGTGCAAAAATGAAAAATCTGACAAACAAATCGATTAAACCAAAAGGTTTGTCTACAAATAAAAAGAAGTTGGGAAAACCGGAGCTCCAAAGTAAAAAGGTTAAGAAAATGAAGAAAGCAGTTGAGCAAGAACAAATGGATGCTAAGAAAGTCGGCAAACAACTAAACCAAGTGAAAGACAAGAACAAATCTAAAGTTTCCCTCAAGGGAAATAAAAAACTTAAAGATGTTCCAGCTAAATCATCAAAGAAAAAGAAAGGAAACAAATCGAATTTCGAAGCCCTGAAAGATATCGATCCTGAATTCTATGATTTTTTGAAGAAAAATGATAAACAGTTGTTGGAGTTTAATCTTTTAGACAGCGATGAAGAAGAGGATGATAAAGAAGAGCCAAAAAATGGTAAAAGTTCAAAAAAACTGCAAGATTCCGATTCGGATGAAGAAATGGATGAGGACGATGATGTCGACGATAATGATGAAAAATATCACAAACCTTCTGGCGATTTAGAGGTGGCTAGTGATGAAAGTGATTTCGAAGTAGAAGATGAGGCAGATTTAGATGCCGATGGTACTCAAAAAATTACTTTAAATCTTTTACGCCAGTGGCAATTGCAATTGGAAAATAATATTGTACCCATTGATACGATACGTAAAGCTACACAAGCTTTCCGCTCGGCCCTGCTAAGCATATCACCAGATAACGATCAAAATGTTCCTATAAATTATAAAGTAGTGGGATCAGCGGCCTTTAACGGTGTCGTCCAGTTGTGTGTTCTGTATTTGCAGCCAGCCATATTACGCTTTCTTAATGTTACGCCGCGAACTTCTAAACCTCTGCATAAGACCAAAAAATGGAACAAAGTTCGTGGTTGCTTGCGTTATTACTTAACGGACTTAATTCGTTTGGTAGAACAGGTTTCCAGTCCAAATATTTTGTTGGTTTTATTAAAACATCTACATCAAATGGCCAGTATGGTAGCACAGTTTACAACTTTGGGTAAAACTATTTTGAAAAGATTAATTGTCTTGTGGTCAACGGGAGATGAAACAGTTCGTGTAGTGGCGTTCTTATGCATTTTAAAAATTACACGCAATCAACAGGTATTTCTATCTTAATTTTATTACATATTGTAATATAATTATATCAAATTTCAATTTAGGCAGCCATGTTGAATCATGTTCTTAAAGCAATGTATCTGTCCTATGTACGTAACTCGAAGTTTGTATCACCCAATACTTTGCCAGCAATAAACTTCATGAGGCGCTCATTAGTCGAAATGTTTGCTTTGGACTTAAATGTCACTTACCAACATGCATTCTTATATATTCGTCAACTAGCTATTCATCTTCGTAATGCTGTTATATTGAAAAAGAAAGACAGTTTCCAATCATGTTACAATTGGCAGTATATCAATTCTTTACGCCTATGGTCAGATCTTTTGGGTACAACTTCTGATAAACCACAATTGCAACCTTTAGTGTATCCTTTGGTTACCATTGCATTTGGGGTTATACGGTTAATACCTACAGCCCAATACTTCCCATTAAGATTTCATTGCATTCAATCTCTAATTGATTTGGCCAAGGCTACTCGTACCTTTATACCTGTTCTGCCCTTGGTTTTGGAAGTACTAAAAAGCAACACTTTTAATCGCAAACATACTAATGTGTCGATGAAACCTATGCAGTTCACTTGCATCTTGCGTCTGAACAAAGCTCAATTAGCTGAAAATGGTTTTAGAGATGAGGTTGTGGAACAGGTCTGTGGGTTAATTCTGCAATATTTGGCTCATGAATCGGCTTCTCTTGCTTTTTGTGATTTGGCTGTACATACTGTAATGGGTTTGAAATCATACCTTAAGGAATGCCGCAATGCTAACTATTCGCGTAAAATAAAACAACTGGTGGATAAGATTCACGAGAACGCGAAATTTATTGAGCAGGAAAGACGGAAAACTAACTTTGGTCTAAAGGATACAGCTCAAATTCAAGCCTGGGAGACAACAGTCAAAAATAAGGGAACTCCTTTGGATATTTACTACAATAGTTGGGTTAAGACACATGAAACTAAAAAGAGACGACAAGCTGCACAGGCTGACATCGTTAATGATGACTATAATTTGCCTTCTATTAAGAAAACGTCTAAAAAAGCTTCAGTACCAGTAAAAAATGAAAATGGCGAAATTGAGCTATTCCCATCCGACTCGGAAGAAGATGATGTTAAGATACCCGGAGCAGAAGATAGCGACGAAGAAACTGTGGAAGAAAAACCTAAGAAGAAATCCACAAAAGAAAAGAAAATAAAAAATAAATATAACTTGCCTAAAGAGACTACGTACGATATCCCTGTCGAAGAGCCTGTCGATGGAGATGAGGACGTAGATATTGTTAAAGATTTGGACTTAGATGACTGGTAAGGAAGATGAATAATCGGGTGTGTGATGTAAATCGATTTCGAAAACGAAGCAATTTTATCACAAATATAATATTTCATTAAAAAAAAATTTATTACAATAACATTAAATTAAAAAGTTAAAAAACCCCCGAAGAAAATAGATGGTAACTTCAAAACTGCTGGACCAATTTCTTCAAACAGGTTAGAAGTCACCTTTCAAACAAAATGTACTAAATTAAAATCGATCTAGACGTTTGATAGCTACGGTGTCAAAGACATCTAAACGGCTGGACCGATTTTCTTCAAACATAGCTAAGAACACCCTCGACCAAGTCACCTTTCAAACAGAAAAAAAAAATCAAAATCGGTTCAGCCGTTTTGGCTGTACGCTGTCTTGTACATCCCCACAGAAGGGATAGGCAAGTGTAAAAAATATATCGATATCGATATATTTTTAAATATCGATCGGCATCGATATATATCTAATATCTAATAAAACAAAAAAGTAAATAATTAAGCTGGAAGTTAATTTCCAAGATATTTACTCTTCCACTAATATTTCATGGAATATGCATCAACAAAATTACACTCAAAGAATGGTAATTTTCCGAATAGACAAAATATTATAAATAAAACAAAAGATTTTGTTAATAATATTCTATTTGATGAAGACTGTGCCGAAATATTTAAAAAAATTGCACGAAAAACAAAACCAAAGCAAAAAAAAAAAACGAATTTGATACTGTCGATATATTTGGGAAAAAATATCGATATATCGAAGTGTATTCAAAAAAGGCTTTCCAAATGGCTTCGTTTTCATAATCGGTTTCCATTACATACATGAATATATTTCCTTCTTAACATTTGAAAATATAGTTAAGTTATATAAATAAAAATATAACTACAAAAAAATCTCTTGGGAATAGAGAAATTTTAAAAATAAATAAGAAGAAAAAGGTCTGCAAAGATAATATGAGATAGTTATTTATTAAGAAAACAGTGCTTTAAGTACAAACAGTGTAAATTTCAAAAATAGTACTCCGAACTTAACGAATGCACTAAATTGTCCGATTAAAAGAACACTGTTTTTCGTTTTTGAAATTATGCGATTCCAAAACGAAATGGGTTTTAGAACATGGCCAAGGTCGTTAGTAGTTATGGAAGGAGTAATATTTTTTGGGTTTTTTTATACTATTTATTACAGGACCGATATTTTTGTAGCTTGTTTTTCTGTAACCAATTGGATATAAAAAAAGTTATTTTGGGTCGCTGGTTGCAACTGCTTAAAATATTTCTAGTTAAAACCTCTACGTTTTAGTAGTATGTAATAGAAAATCAGGCACTTGGGTTTTTTCTTAAAGTTTATTTATTCTATACAACAATAAACATCTAAACTTAATTATCACAAAACATTGCTTAGCTTTTCAAAACTTCTTCTCAGGATCTTTACCTGGAATAATTTCATATTCTTTGTATTTTGGAAAAGATCCTATAGTTTCTGCTTCTGGTGGAATTAACTTTCCTTTATCGTCTTTCTTTCCATACTTGACATCCAGTTCTGCTGCATTCTTTTTCTTCATATCCATGATTTGCAAATTTCTTACCAACTCCTCTTTGTTGGGTGGTTCTTCTCTCCGTCCTCTGAGCCAAGCTTCCCATTCTGCTGTTAGTTCTTGATCAAAAGCTTCTTTTTTGGCTGGTTCAAACCATCTAGATGGTTTGCGTTTTCCAATTGAAGGATTTGCTGGAATTTCATAATATTTATTCCCAAAATAATCCTCACCGATGTAATTGCCACGAATTTGTCGTGGTCTGAAGGATTTGAAGAAATTTTGGAAAATAATCTTTATTAAGTCACGCTGTGGTGGCTTAGCCATTGTATTTAGTTTTTAGAATGTATTTTTTCTAATTTGATAAACAATTTGAAGTACTTGGTATTTTAGGTTATGTTTATGTTATGACATCCACAGCTGATTTTTTATAAGCAATGTTCGTGATCGGTGTGGTCATATCGAAATATATTTTGCAGTTAAATCGGGTAAAAATATGCTAAAAATGCCAACAAAATTTAAATTGCAAAAAATAATGCTAAAAGGCTGTTTTTTTTTTAATAGAATTTCTTCACAAAGGGTACCCTAACTCCCATACTTGTATGACATACATGCCATATTGGACGGATTCCCTGACTGTAGGGTTAAATTTTTTGAATGACATACATGTTGGACGAAATGAAATGAATATTACCCTACGTATATAGCTGATATATTTTTATCATGACAAATGTCAAATTCCATATAGCAAAAACAGCTAACATAAAACAAACTATTTTTCAATATAAAGTTTGACTTTTGTCACGATAAAAATATATCAGGTATAGACGTAGGGTTAAAAAGTTTTAATAATTTCTTCTTTGCTCACACATTTCATATGGTGTAAGGGGAAGAGTGACACTTGAAGCGACATATATTTTCTTTAACTATTTATATTTTTCAATTCAAATTTGAATTCACAATTGGTTTTGTCGCAATTTTATCTAGTTTAAATATGATTGAAAATTTTTTTCAGTTTTCTTTTGAAAAAATTTTAAATAAATGTCAGTTTCCATGAACAGTGTGAGGAGAAAACCTGACAAATACTAATGTTTGTCAGTTTTAACGCGTTTATTTTTCATAATTTACCCTTTTTCCGGCAAATATTTTATTTTGTACGAGTAAAACAACAAGAATAATTTAAAATCAATAAAATAGAAATGGTTTATTAGGCCTGATAATTCCGAACATTTTTATCACACCCCGACCACACGTTCAATAAGTTTGGCAATTATTGCCGTGGCAACTGTCAAATTCGATTGCCGACACAAGATATTTGCGTGTGGACGGTATGAATATGTGTTCAAATGCAAATTCAGCACCAAATGTTAAAATACATTGCTGAACAATAAGCCACAATAAAACAGCCATAATATTGAGCCTTTTAAACGACCAATTTTTAGTTTTTAAATAACAAAGACTAAATTTACACGATGAAATTTTCAATGATTTTTTCCAGTCCTCTTTCAAAGTTGCAATTGAATGCGACAGTTATACAATACAAAAATGACAACGATTAAAATGTATAAAAAATTACATGAAATTGAAGTTATGGCATTTTCCTACCACGTTTGCCTCTCTGCAGAATCTGGAAGTATACCCGTTCATATGAAATAAAAATCATCGATCTTTACTCTACGTCTCCACCTAACTTGAAATGCTGTTGTAACTTGAAGTTATGACTGCGTTGTTAGAAGAATTGCACTAACAACTATGTAATAACATGAAAAAAAGCATTAACTTGAGCGGTCTACACTTAACATTAACTTAAAGTTAAGTTAGGTGTAGACTGCATATTAGGTGGAGCATTTACAAGTGAGCAATCGCATAATAAAATACAAACGAACTAACAACATCCTTCGTTTATTTAAATAAAATACAACAGTGGCCTTATCATTACAATAACGCACATACAAAATCGTTGTAGAATTATTTTTATTTGTACGTTGACAGTTCGGGTTAAGGTTTTTCTCTTTTTTTATATGGAGTTTGATTGCTGGGTTGTAGTCAGCTGACGATTAGCTACCTGGTACTGAACTCGCCTTGGTTGCAATGGTTAAATGCAAGGTAGATTAACACCAGGTAGTCGCAATAGAATTCGCCGTGGAGAATTTACATTTGGGCTGTCAAAGAAGCTGATACAATACTGCACGTCTCCACGCGCAATATTATATTTCCGAACATAAGAAATAACGTCGGCAGAATAACAGCACAAATATGTTCATGTATAGGCTTATTTCTGAGCTATACAACACGTATTGTGGTATTGGACATAAATTTAAAAAATTCACTGTGAATGGATCGATGTTTTTTGTCTTTATTTTAATATATTAAATTTTGTTTGAAACTACTTTATTTTAATTTGCTTTATTTTATTTAAAAAACTTTGTATTTTTGCCACAGCTACAAGTTTCTTTTGTTTAATTCACGCAAACAACAAATGCCGATCAAATTTGACAGCTTATGTTCAACATTATTTCTTGAACATAAGTTTGAACAATTATGTCGCAATTTATTTGCAAATGAATGTTTCTGCGGTCTACACGTGAACATATGATGTTGGAAATAGAATTTGACAGATGAGAACATAATTATTTCCAAGTTTATTGCTCGTGGAGACCCCCAGTTAACACTGCTGACAGGTTAAAAATGTAAGCATTTTCATAAACAGCTGGGCTCTTGCGGCCACATAGTATGAATTTGCCTTGGGTTTAATGGCTATTCCTCATGATACAGGTACATGCACAAGCAAAAAGCTGTGTTTTGTATGCACGTGTTTGTTTGTGTGTACCAAGGCATATTCATTACAGGTACCACCATTACTAAAACAAATACAACAAAAAAACACATGTATTTTGTTGGTAGAAATACCCCAGAAATATGTCAAATCCATTATCTGTGAGTCGCACACATTTATAAGCTCTCTCAAATTTACTAACCCATGCCCGTTGTTGATAGAAAAATCCCAGACGTGTCAAATTCTATTGGCTTTGTGACGCACACATTCTCAAATTTACTAAAACAGCTGTTCTTGTAGTGGTACCTGTTCAATATACCTTGGTGTGTACAACCAAGGCGAAATCAGTACCAGGTAGCCTTATCATCACAGATGATCATCAGCTGATTACACCCAATCAGTCAAACTCTATATAAGAAAAGAGAAAAACTAACCCGAACTGTCAAAGCACAAATAAAAATATTCGTACGCCTACGTTGTATGTGTGTTATTTTAATGATAACGCCACTTGATATTAATTCGCTTTGTGTGCAACGAATTTTTTTGTTGTTCAGTATGTAATTTTTAACAACTCACATGAAGATTGACAACTTAGATGAACCAAATTTTCTAATGCATGTACCTGTATTATTGTATCATGGCTATTCCTCAAGTACTCAAGCACTAATAATGGCATAAGTATGGTACTCGGTATTTTCACTTCCTTTTGTGTTCGTTGTCCATCTCTCTCTTTCAAACGTTAAGAAGAAACACAGTGTAAAAACGCAAGTTTTCATTTTTTTAGCAGAAGCAGCAGAAAAAAATCACGAAGCCAGTTTTTTCTTCTCCAACTATTATTAATTTTACTCCTCCTCAACTTTTTTATATCACAAAAAAATTTATTAATTGGTTATAATTCAATCGCAAGGAAAAAGAAAATTCATACGAAAAAAAATTTAAAAAGACAAAAAATGTTGCAAATTAAATAAAATGTGTATAAAGCAAGGTCAGTTTCGGAGAAATGGAAAAAACAAATGTTTTGTGCAAACTTAAAACACGCGTATAGATTAAGGTGATGCTCTTAGAATATAAAAAAATTTATTAACTATCAATCCGCTTCTAGTGTACAATACACAAAATTAATTTGTTTCTTTTGTTAAATTTTGAACGAGTGAATAAAATAAAGAATACGACTTTAATGACTACGTGAGTGCAAAGTGAGTGCGGGTATTAAAAGAAATAAAAAATCTTGTGAAAAAGAAGTTTTTAAATGAAAAAAGATACATAGAAGGAAAACGAGAAGGAGGTTTATATGTATGTATATAAGAAATTATCAATTTGCAAAGGAGGACTTAACGTCAGAGAATTGGGAAGATACTAAAAGAAAAAAGAATCAAACGAATTGATAAAAAGCCACCAACAAATATTACAAGCAAACCAGTACAGAGATTTTTTTTTGGGGAATCAACAAACAATTTCCCTGTCAAATCAGTAACACCATATTTTCCACTAAAAAAAGCACACAACCAGTAAGTATTTTTAATGAAACAAACGTACTCTTCGGGAAGATATGCACCTTAATTAATTGTATATAATAAACAATAATTTTTCTTTCTTTTAGTGTATACTTCACCATTTCATTATTCTACAATGAGGCCTCAGCCTCCTGGGAGTGGGCCCGCTTTGGATGAAAATGCCGATGAACTTCGCAGTGTGGAATGGTACTGGGGAAAAATCAGCCGTGAAGATGTCAAAAATATACTTAGCGGCAAACCAGATGGTAGTTTCCTGGTACGTGATGCTCTTTCCAAAGAGGGTGAATACACATTAACCCTCATCAAAGATGGCACAGAAAAGCTTATAAAAATTTGCCATCTTAATGGTAAATATGGTTTCGTTGATTGTAAATTTAACTCTGTGGTCGAGTTAATCAACTATTATAAAGCCAATTCGTTGAAACTTTACAACAAAACGCTGGATATTACACTTAGCAATCCCATTATACGGCCCATCGAAGAAGAGGAACTGCAGCCTAATGCTGATTTGCGCATAATGGCTGAACAGTTTTTGGTGATACAACAAAAGCTTAACAAACACCAACAGAGCTTGGATCAAAAGCTAAAAGTTTTCAAATCCATCGAAACTGAATTGAATGATAAAAAGCTGCACCAAGAAGTATTTCAAAGGGCTGAAAAAATGTTTCAATCTCAGATAAAATTATTAGAAACATTTATTAATAACCCACCGCAGGTCGGTACAAATACAAACCTTAACTCGACGTCTGTGAATATACTGTCGTCGACTAACTCCTCCTCAACAGCAAATTCACAATCTACCCGCCATTTGGAGCAAGAACAATTACAGCACAATGCTGCCATTATGAAGGCTCGCCTCAATGATCTCTGTGCTGAAATGAACAAGCTAAATCGATATGTTGAAAGCAAGAAAGAAGACTACAAAGCATTAGAACGACAAATTAATGCATCGAAACCGGAATTGCAAACTCTTAATATAAGAAAAGAGAAATATATTGAGTAAGTACTGTTAGTAATGTGAATACAAATAAAATTTGTATAAATCTTTTTTAATTTCAATTTGTCTTTATTGAATTAATCTTTTTGATAAATGTTTTCCATACAATACTTGCGCAAGCAACACAACATCCAAGATCCTTACTGTTCCACCAATATTTCATGGAACATACATCAACAAAATTACACTCAAACAATTTTTTGAATAGCCAAAATATTATAAATCAAACAAAAGATTTTTTTTAGTAATATTCTATTTGATGAAGACTGTTCCGCAATGTTTTTAAAAATTGCACGAAAAACAAAGCCAAAGCTAAAATATCGAATTTGATACTGTTGATATATTTGGAAAAAATATCGATATCGAAATTAAAAATATCGACGATATATATCGATATATTTTTGAGAAAATATCGATATATTGATATTTTTTGCCCATCCCTACTTGCTACCAAAATTATGGTTTTAATATTCATACTGTGATATAAACAAAATAATATTAAATTAAAAATTTTAAAACCCCCGAAGAAAATGGATAACTTTAAAATGGCTGTACCGATTTTTTTTCAAATATAAGTTAGAAGATTTTAAATCAAGTCACCTTTCAAATAAAATATACTAAATTAAAATCGATCCAGCCCTATGGGAGCTACAGGTCCACATACAATCAGATTCAAGAGAATGCAGCTAAAAAGAGGCGATAGCTTCTAAATGGCTGAAGCAATTTTCTTCAAACAGCTTAGAACACTCTATCAAATCAATATCAAACAAACAAAACTAAACCAAAATCGGTCCAGCCGTATAGGCTCTACGAGAGAACAGACAAACACACAGACACACATAATTTTCCAAAATTATCAAAATTACCCAAAACTGCTACAAGTGGTGCTAATTTATTAATTTTAGTCGCTTAAAACTTCAAATAATACATTTATTGCAATTGAGAAGTAAGCACCACTGACGGATGTAAATAAAAGTAAGGGTAAAAAGTAAGTAAAAACGACTAAAAGAAAGAGATGTACATTCAGACGGTCAACGTATCCAATATAAAAAAATGGGACCTATCTTGAGGTATACCCTTTCATATACATTAAACATTTTCAAAATTTGTCTATAAAAGGCGCATTTATGAGCAAAGAAGGGTAAAAAATGAAAACGAATTGATAAATTCCTTTGTTGGAATAGAAGGACATTTCCAATTACGCCAAAAATATTTTCCATTTTAATGATTTAAAAGACAATTTTTAATATTTAACTTTGCAGTTCACACCTCATTTGGCAACTGTTTAATCGTTATATTGATAAAATTTCCCATACATTTTGTTGGCAAAAAAATTTTAAAATAAATTTTACAGGAACAAAGTATATGACAAATTTTACCAATTTAAGCCTAGTACGCACTTCTGCCTGAATTTCAGGCTGTCATAAGAAGTATGTGTAAAAAACAAACTGAAACTCAGGTTTGAAAAAATTTCAGGCGACTTTCCGTTTGGTAGTACCATGGTGAAATAAGTATACAGGTGGCATCATAACGTCAGCTGATTATTTTTTGCTCTGCTAGTTTTGTGCATAATCCACGTCCAGCACGTATATTTTTGACAAGCATCATCTACTTTTTTGTTGTATTGTTGTATTTGTTTCCCTTATGCGGTCACCTGTATACTTATTTCACCATGGTTGTATGAAACCTGAATTTCAGTTTGTTTTTTTACACATACATACTTCTTGTGACAGCCTGATATTCACGCAGAAGTGCGTACTCCACTTTAACGAATAAACAGTTACCGAATGTTGCGTGAACTGCCACATTACTTCCCTAAACTTTTTTTAATTTTTAATTTTATTTTTTTTTATTATTCATGTAAATTAAAATGATCTTTTTAACTTGGCCAAAGAAAAATTTCGTGTTATTTTGGACAAAAATAACAATTTTTTCTCATTAACTCTCCAAATTTTGTGTCGTGGAACGCATTTGGGGTAGTGTGTGTAACTTTGTTCAAGTTAACGACCTGGAACCGACCTATTAAAGTCTTATATGTATGTTTATACTTACATGTGCTACAAAACATATAAGGAATCTTTTGATGATTCTTATAATGTCTCAACTATATTTGAGTGATATGTATGGCTATTCACATATTGCGTAACACCATTTTCGGAGTTTTTATATCCCCAACTCTCAGTATAAATCTCATAATCTGTAACAAATCTTTAACCGCGCCTGGAGCGTTGCGTTGCGTAATATGTGTATAGCGCCTTACTGAGGTAAGGCCCTGATACACGATCGTTCGATTTATTCACAGGAAAATTTTGCAGAAGTCTTACCGAATTTAAAAAATCGCTTCAAAATGGCGTTGTAGGTGGCACACTATTTTATACAAAAATGATTGAACAGGTACCACTACAAGAACAGTTGTTTTTGTAAATTTGAGAATGTGTGCGTCACACACACAATAGATTCTGACACATGTCCGGGAGATTTCTATCAACAACGGGCAAGTGTTAAGCCCTATTTAGATGATGAATTTTTATGCATGAATTTTTTCAATTTATCTTTGAAAACATCTTCTAAAAACCTCTTGCATTTATACGATGAATTTTATTTTCATGCTTTTTATAAATTTCTCTCAAAATTTGCTTTATTTACTCATTCATAACAACAAAAACCATAACACAATCACATAAGAGAGAGAAAATGAGAGAAAATTCAAATCAAGCTAAAGAAGAATATAAAAAAATGCATGGAAAACAGAAATCGTGGCATTTTTTATACCCCGTTTTCTTCTCTACCCCGCTCGTCCACCAAAAAAAAATGCATGAATTTCATGCATGCATTTAATACATGGTCTAAATTGAGCCTTAGTAAATTTGAGAAAGCTTATGAATGTGTGCGACTCACAGATAATGGATTTGACATATTTCTGGGGTATTTCTACTAACAAAATACATGTGTTTTTTGGTGTTGTATTTTTTTAGTTATGGTGGTACCTGTAATGAATATGCCTTAGTGTCATTCTATGAACATTTTCATAAATATTTCCAAATCGCACGAATTGCCAAAAAAAAAAATCTTTCACACAATTGCATTTTTAGTCCACATTTCCATACTTTTTTGGCACACAATCACATTTCGCAGATCGCACGGTTGTGCATGATAGTGAATCATGGCCTTAATTAGAGTCAAACGATTTTATTATTGAATATCCAAGTAGTTTTACATTTTCTTAATAATTTTGAATAAAAAGGCGATCCATTGGAATGACGATCAATAATGGTAATGCTTGCAACCAGTTGCAGCATTAGTTAATAATAATGATTTAGTTTGGTCAAAAATCTTTATTTACACATAGTTCAATTTATATTTTGATATTAACAAGTGACCCCAATAGTCACCCATTACTCATTTGCTGGCAGACTGTGCCACATAACCAATAAATGACAGCTGGTGAAAACAACAAAGTCCAACAATATTGTCTTCTTGAAATGATAAGATGTTAAATCTTTATTGACTTCATAAAGTTTTTATGCAAATAAAATGATAACATTCCATAACGTTTGCGTAAAATATAATTTCACTTTCCCAGTTCCTTAAGCCAAGTCTCCTGTTTTAAAATTGTATATGATAAACTAAAAAAAATTTTCCCAATCTCCATAAGTCTAAAATAAAATCTAGTCATAACGCGATAATAAAATTCCACTTAGAAGTATAAAAAATGATTTATCATATATTTTTTCTCTTGCTTTATTCTTCATGTTGTTAGACTTAATACTTTTATTGTAGACAAGGTACCGACCGTAACTGCTATGACGTTTTTCAAAAAAGTCAAATTGGTGCTCACAAGGAATAACTACTAAACTCGATTTCGGCAAGTAAATCGTTGTCTGAAATTAAGCTAATTTTTGTATGTTCGATGTTAGTAATTTTGTAATACAGTGCGAGCTCGATGATCGCAACTAATTCTGCCACAGCCGGTTGCGATAATCGCAAAAGTTGCGATAACCGACCCCCAATTTTACATATAAAGTAAAAGCTCAAAATTTTCAATTTTTAATACATAATGTATGTAATTATTTATTGATATGAAAATTAAATAGAAACTTCAAAAATTCGCCTTAAAAAAACTTAAAAATAAAATTCATGAAAAGAAACAGTTTATTACTGGCTTTAGAGAGATGGAATGAATTGGAATCAATGGGTTTTGTAGAGATTGGTATTGTTTATGTATTCGAATTTGTTGTAAAAAATCTTGTTATACTTGTCTGTTTCTTTGTGCTCTGCTTATAGAGACTTCAATGCAAAAATTTTGGTGGTTGCAAACAACGAGCAGTTGCGATAATAGGTAGTTGCGATCATCGAGCTCGCACTGTATTTTAATTTGTAATTTAATTTATAATGAAAATAATAAATTCAGTAAAGTGTGACTTTGGCTCGCACACTAAAGCTGGAGGTACATACCACGCGTTACGCGGCAACGCTTTTCTTGCTTTTTCAACTTTTAACGCTTTAAAAATGGCAAGTTACACACCACGCTTATGATGCTTTTTGCCTATAAAATTTCAAGCTATTTCAAGGCTATTTTTCGTCTTGCCTTTACGTTTTATTTAATGCATTTTTCATCCATTATTTAATAAAAAAAATTAATTTCTAATACATTTATTTCCATTGAACAAATATTTTAGCATATGACTATCTGTCATTATGTATAAAACGCGTGAAAGTTGAAGAATGTTCAACTTTTTGTGAGGTACGCGCGTCACAAACTTCTCATTGTATCTTGCCTTATGGAAACACACTATTTCAACTTTTTTGACAGAAGTCTGTAGCGCATTGAACGTACGAATACATACATATCCCTTTTCGATATTGCCTTTTTTCATTTTGGCAGTTTTTTTGTTTTGCATTTTCGTTTAATTTAGTTTTTTATTTTTTAGGATTTTTCGTTTTTTTGCGATTTTTTTTAGTTTTGGCGCTTTTTTCTTTTTGGTTATTTTTTTCGTTTTATGGCGATTTTTCGTTTTTTGACTATTTTTTTTTTGTTTTTTCCAATTTTTTAGCTTTGGCGATTTTTTGTTTCGGCGTTTTTTTTCGATTTTTGATGATATTTTTAGTTTTAGCGATTTATTTTAGTTTTGGTGCTATTTTAGTTTTGGTGCTTTTTTCCGGTTTGCGATTTTTTTGTTTTTGGTGATTTTTTGAGTTGTTTTGGCACTTTTCGTTTTAGCGATTTTTTCGTTTTTATATAATTAAAAAAGGACCAAGAAATGTATATATTTATTGTAAAATTTTGCACATACTGTCAATATATTTTTCATTTAAACAAGTTTTTTTATGCATTTTCTGTGACGATATATACATATCGCGACTTTAGTATTGTTTTGGCCCACCGACCATTTTTAAAAAAAATTGAGTTAAGTATGGGGTATATATATTTAGAATGCCCTCTTTCAGAATCCAAAAACTGTTTCCCGAAATTGTTCCTGGTTTCTGATATATCAAGCATTCATTGTGCTCGATATCATCATTTTTGATAAATTTTTTGTAAAAAAACATTTTTTTTACATAAAAAATAAAAATCAGAAATCGAATAAAATACCAAGTTTCATCAATATTAACTTTTTATTCCATGTAAATATCTTTTCTAATAACATTTATACGCTTATTTTCAATAAAAAGTAGAAAATTTCATTTCAATAAAAGTTACTCAATACACAGCAGTTGTTAGTATACACATGGAGCAACAAAAGCTACTTTTTACAAATAAAATAAAAAAAATGGTTACTGGAGCACATAACAAGATATTTTACTTTCAGTAAAAAGATGTTAATTTCTAATCGGATTGATGAAAGTTCACAAAAATGTACATTTTTCTTCCAAACATATGCCGGAAGCAGTGGAGAGAATACAAAAAAATCTATCGGATATATTTGTTGAAAACTTTATGTAAATCTTCTTTGTTGTATTTCTCCATTCCGACTTATTGGCATATGGTACAAAACAATACTAAGGTCGCGATATGTTATGAACTTTAAAATTTTTAGGCTTGAATTTTTAAGATATCTCTGAAACTAATGGGCAGACTTAGAAACAACGTTTGCTTGTCTTAAAGATCATTTTGTTGTCGAATTTTGGTTTTTCCTTTTACTGAATAGGGAAAGTCCAGTTACGCTAATATCTGTGGTGATAAGCCTGCAACGGTTAAGTCGTTTTCAAAAATTTTTGGGGTAGCTGTTTAAAGTATCAACAACTGGCTTCCAATTAGTCATCAGCAGGACTCGGACTTTCATGCAAATGCAAGTTTTTTATGGTGATAGATAAATATGTATTGAGTAATTATCTATGCGAATCATCAAATTTTAAGTAGTTTGGCATCGATTTGTAGTTGCATATCTTTGCATATTTTTTTGGTGGCAAGTGCATATTTTGGCAATAAATGTATATTTTGAGAGCTATAAAAATATTTTTAATGCATATTTCTCAATGTTTGAAAAAAAAAACAATAATATGCTAATTATGGCAACCGAGAATCCGTCCCGACTGATTCTCGGTTGCCAATTGCTGAAAATGATACTAGGGATGGCAACTGAGAGCTGTCAATTTCAGTCAATTTCGGTTTAAATAGTCTGGCACCATTATTAGGGTAAAATAAATAAATACCTATCGATTTGGGGTATGAGATTTGAAGAAATCCAAATTTTAGTTTTTTACGTTCACTCTAATGTAGTAGTAATAAGAACGTTAAAATAATAAAAGATAAATTTTGTATGTTATCAGTTGAGTGCGTAGTAGATATCTTACACAGCACTTGGAGACAACAAGTTAGCATAATTTTTATGATGTTTAGTTACTAGTGCTTTAGAGTTCATTGAAATTATAAAATAATAAAATGTTTTATTTTAAAACCCGCGTCATCGGGTTTGAGGTATAGTAGGCTGCTAGAAAAATGGTTGAACCGATTTTGATAACTTAGAGTTTTCGTATTTGTTTGAAAGTTGCGAAATATTTTTCACACACGAGATTATAAACTTTGGCGCCCTGGAGACCAACCCCACAATAGCTGCAAACAAACATACAATAGCAGTTTAAAACTTTTATAATTATTGGCACAATTTTTTTTTGCTACGGTTCAGCGGCTTTCTTAACTTAATATTCATTATCTGTCAAATATAGTAGTGCAGCTATATTATTTAAATAATTATCGTAGGTTAGGGCTCAAATAATAATGCAAAAGCCCTCAACACTACAGATATCATTTCATCAGTATGTAATCTTTATCTTTATAGTTATATAAAAATTTATAACGTTTACATATGAATCTGCTTCAAATGTTGTTTAATTGTTTATAATCCATTACTAAGAAGAGCCTTTTTTGTTTACTATTAAAAACTATATGTTGCTAGAAAAATATGCTAACAAGTGCAAAATAATATGATTGCATTACAAAATAATTATTCATAAAATTTATATATATGTACGTACATATGTATGTATGTATGTACATGTTTTGTTCTTTAACTGAAATTGGAGATGTTGGACATTCAAAATGACATGTTTATGTGCGACCTAATTAAATGTGCTGAAATTAAAGTTTCAATCATAAAACGAAATAAAACAATCATAAATAAAAGTTCGTTAGGTGTTTATTTTATGGAGGATATGTACGTGCCGATTTGTAATAAAATCATCCGATTTATTTTCATACGTTTTTCACAGTCTTATTTAAACTCCAATAAAAACTATGATTCATATTCTAGACATGCATATGTATGCATGGTATATACATACATACATATGATAATTATTCCTTTACTTAATAACTTACGAGTATAACGTCACAAAAATTAAACTATCATTTAGTAATTTTAACAAAAACCTCAAATTAACGTTTATTTTTAATTATCGAAAAATTGTTTTTATTAAAGCTACGATTTGTTTTCATACGTTTTTTTTATTGTTTTATTTAAACTTAAATGATTTATTAATATGATTATTTCGAACGTATTTGCTTTGTGAATCCAAATTGATTATTAGGCTAATGTTCGTAACGTTATATTCAGAAAGAATTGGGCATGATTAATATTCCAAGGAACAAGGGAAAAATTAACATCAACTTCATTTTTCAACGTACACAGCAGAACAGAGTAGCGTCACTTTCAGAAGCCGTTACACTTCCATCGTCAGTGCTCACGTGTATTTTGTTTATCACCACTAGTCAGTAGAGGTGGAAAACTATCGATGGCACTATCTATAGTATCAATATTGAAATATTTTTGTGACTATCGATATTTTTATTCTGCAATCGATTATTATTTGAAAACAATCGATATTTTTTGCCGCTATCGATAGTAAATGATCTAATACTATTGTTGTACTAGACATTATTTTCAACGATCATCAGTTAGTTAAATTGGACTTAAAAATCACTGAACTCACACATTTTTCTTATATTGAAATGTTACAAGGATTTTAGTTTTGTTATTTATTGAGCTACGAAATAATGTTCTGTTTTGTTTAAAAACCTTTTTCATTAGCATTTTTACATACATATATTTAGTGCATTCTCTGAGAACTATAAAACTTTGATAGTATCACGATAGTATCGTCGATATATCGATAGTTTTTCTAACTTTTGATAGTTTAGAATCGATATATCGAAATGTTTTTTCAAAATATCGAAAATTTTCGATAGTGATACTATCGATAGTTTTCCACCTCTACTTGTCAGGTGGCTCTGTTGAATGTGATTTTAATTCTTATATATACAACTTTTTCGTGAAAATTGAATACGAGAATTAAATCACTCTCAAGATGATATTAACTGCACTTTCCCAGCGTTGCCATCGATTTCATTAAAACTTTATTTTTGTACTATATGTGCAAGTATACACTGAACCAATATACATACATTCAAGGGGTTTTTTTATTCCATTTTTCGAGTTATTGTTTAATATTTTAATGAGTCATTTGCAGTTTTTTTATTTAGAAGGCTTTTACCCAAAACAATTTTAATTTGGATTTTAAAATTTACAAATTTTTTTGTCAACCAAAAACTTGCTGCTGTTTTAAACGCTTATACCTTCCAAAATACTGAAAAGATTTTAATAAAATATAGATTGTGTACATCTGCCTTTAAAATGGTATGAATTGTTAAAATCGGCTGTATAATGTGACCATAAAATATATTTAATAAACTGCATTACAAAAAATGGTTTGGAATATTAATTCTATTATATCGACTATGTTGTATATTTGCTTAAAAGAGTTTTTTCAGTTAAAAAAATGGGCAGCTCTAACTTCAACTATCAAAAAAAGTATTCATATCATACATTTTTTTAGTTTTTCGACTTCGATTGATGTACTAGATCAATTAAAGATACCAAAATTTTTTTTTAATCTGTTACAAATTGTCGAATCGATTCGACAACCGTAATAAGCCCTATTTTGTATTAATATAATTTCGGTTAATATGTCAAAAACGTCTGCTTTCATTTATTTGCAACTGAACAAATATACACAACCATTTTTTCTACGGATCTGTTTTATAGTAAAATTAAGAAAATGGAAGAAAAAGGTGATTTTGGAACGATTTTCCGTCATCCCACGTCAAATTTGGTTTGTAAACAGACCGGTTTCGGCTATGTGCCATCTTCAGTGTTCTATTGAATACTAAATTTAGTATTCAATAGAACACTGAAGATGGCACATAGCCGAAACCGGTCTGTTTACAAACCAAATTTGACGTAGGATGACGGAAAATCGTTCCAAATTCAAAAAAACCCCGTCGGAGGAAAAACACAACACTCGAAAAAGGTGATATTTAAGTATATTTTGTTATTGTGTTGATAAAAATGATTTATTTTTGAGCACATTTGCATATTTTACACATTTTGCAATATCGATCGTGAGTACCCTTAATTAATATTAAAAAAAAAGTGATATAAAAAAGTCTTTACTTTGCTTTAAATTACATTTTGTGCATTTGTTTTTTACGCATACAATGTATGTATATAGATAAAGAATCGCGTCACTTGAAATGCAAAAGGGAACGACAAAAAACTTTTATAATTGAGTTTTTGATTGATAATGCTAAATTGCATCAAAATGCAACACTGATTTTCAAACATCATCTTTTTGTTGAAAAGATCAACCTTGAATGTTGTCCAAAATTTAGACTTAATTAATGATTCTATCCTTGAAAATCGCGCTTTTATGATCACAATAGTTAGTAATTTATTAAATTGTGAATTTTTATTTTAGGGTCTTTTGGAATCTGTATGACGATATATAGTTCTGTTTATATTTCTGATGTACATATATAGCATGAAAGAATTTTGTAAGCTAAGCACTTGAAAGGGATGTAAAATGCAATATAACTAACATATGACAAAAGAACTTCTTTGTTTTCTTTTGCACTTAAGCAATCTTATCAGCAAAATAACCCTTTTGTGCATTAAATATGTAGCAATTACGTTTTAATTTTTAAACAGGAGATACAACCCAGTAGAAAACAGCTTAAAAAAACAGTAGGTTTTTACTAGTATAGAGTAAAATTAGCGCTTACAAATCTGCCCATATGGATGCTGATATATTTTCAGCAGTAAAACTGAAAATACACGCTAAAAATGTTTTGTCTATCTATATATACCATCGGTTCAGTAAAAACAATTTTTAGTCTCCTTAACGAGATATAGGACTTTGAAATTTGGACTAAAGGGGAGTCATGCTATGCTTCGTGTTATTATTTAGTTTTAAAAAGTTACAAAACAATAAATAAAATTATGAGGTCTATATTTCATTAAATCAGGGCTCAAATCGTCACATCCGTGATCGTATCGGTAATCGTACTAAAATGAAATACGTGACACGTCAATCGTATAAACTGTATGACATTACAGTACGTTCACGTATGTCATAATCCGAAAATGGCATTTTTATGTGACGAGTTGTACGTTCACGGATATGACGATTTGAGCCCAGCTTTTTAAATACATATTTGGATTTTAGATAAAAATATTTTTTGGGAAAAAATGTATTTAAATAAATTAAGCTAACATTTCACACACAAACTTCCCCCTCTTTAATTTTTTTTTTAATTTTTACCACAAATAGCTAATAGTGTATAGATGACTCGTTCCAAGTTTCATAATGGGCACAAAAGCCGATCAGAAGCTAGACTGATCACAGTATTTCGCAAACATAATTTAAAGGTATTTTGGCACTTTAACCTGTCTAACTCCTGAACGACTTTCGTGCCCATTATGAAACTTGGAACTAGTCATCTATACACTATTAGCTATTTTTGGTAAAAATTTCTTAAAAAATATAGAGGGGGAATTTTGTGAAATTTTAGCTTAATATATAATAACATTTTTTCTCAAAAAGCAATTTTTGTAAAATCCAAAAAAGCTGATTTAATGAACTATACTGATAATGAACTATACTGAACTCACCTGATAATTTTATTTATTGTTTTGTAACTTCCCAGCAACCAATTTTGGCCGATTTCCGTCTGAAGTCGGCCAAAAAGTCTGCTTAAGATGCCAAAGTCGGTCAGAAAACGTACCGTAAATCATATGAGTGGTTGACAAGAAACCGGACCTCTTTGTCTGAGGAAATTCTAAACAATATGCCGAAATGTCTAAGAGAATTCTGTACGAATTCTGACAAATTTTCTAGGGAAATTCTTACACACCGACCACACGAGCAATTGCATATGTCTTAATACAAGCAATAACGCCGGCAGAACGGCAACGTCAATTGCCAATGTTCTTGCTTGCATTTCTTGGTAGCGAACACGTACAAATTTTAAAACATTAAATTGACAATTTTGCTGAAGAAGGTTGTGCGTTATTTACACTGTATTCTCTTATGTATGAAATTTATAATTTTATAAATAATAATTTTTTACATTTTTCAGCAATGTTCTTTTCAAAATTAGCTTTATTGTTAATTTTTTTCACTTTTCACAAAAAAAAACTAAAATGGCAATTGAACTTGACAGCTTGTGTTAAAAGATTATTGCTCAGCAATGTATTTTAACATTTGTTGCTGAATATGTATTTGAACACATATTCATACGGTCCACACGCAAATATCTTGTGTCGGCAATCGAATTTGACGGTTGCCACGGCAATAATTGCCAAACTTATTGCTCGTGTGGCCGGGGTGTTAAGGAATTTTTGACATGTCTGAACAATGTCGAAAAAATGTCTGACAAAACCTCAGCAAATTTTCCGATTTATCTGATACTTTTTACATCCTGTCGTATTAATGTCGGAGAAAAGTCGGAACTAAAATTAGAAATTTATCAGAATTGTCGTTTAAAAATCTATATGCTCATCAGGAAATATTGACTCATATGCTAAATTCGCCCTGGTCCCCCTCAGTTAAATCAAATTTATACAATTTATGATTTTTAAAAACTTATCTTAAGTCTAAGTTTTGTGTTGTTTATAACGAATACAAATTATCATCTTTATTTTTAAATCTATTCTTAAGAACTTAAATGAATTAATAAAATGTTTATCTAAAAGTTAAAAGAATTATAAAATTTGGGTTAAGTATCATACGTCGTCGTCACTTTTATTGTTTTATAGATTGTAGTAGTAAATGATTAACTTTTAAAAGCTTTTGCACTAAAATAAGATAAGATATGAGCAAATTATTTCTCTCCCCGTCTCATAGAAACAAAAGAAAAATAATTTTAATTAGTTTTTAATTTTAGCAATGTTTTAATCGTTGCTTGTCTGCCCGTCTGCCAGATTGTCTAATGAATAGTACATACATATGTATGTATATATTATACATATCTACTATGTACAACACATTTTAAACATAACGTTAAACAATCATAAATCATGACAGCTTAAATATTTGTTTTGTTTTTATATATTTTTTTTTTAGAAATTTACTTGTAAAATTCTTAGAAAAATTTAAATAGCAAGATAAAAAACTTACTCTAAATTTATAAACAACAAACATCTGTAAGTGGTTGTTTGCAGTCTGTTAAACTCTTTGGGGACTGTTCAACAATCTAAATTTTATATAAAACTAAAATTTTTTCTTAAAAACCATTTACGTACAAACATTTCGGAAATATACTCATGATTACTCATCATTATCCAATAGTGTACGTGTTGGCCATACGTAGGACTTTGTTTCCCTTCAAATTGGAGAAAGAAAAACGAAGTACTAAATTCCAGTATTTTCTACTTACTTTGAATACGAGTTTTAATAAAAAATTTAAGTACGAATAACACTAAAAGTACTTAATTCAAACCGAAAACGGGATTACTTTAAAAAACCCATCTTAGAGTTTCTTAAAAGGAGTATAAAATTCATAAATCATGTAAAAAATCTTGAATTAAGAACAAAATTCTTAATTTGAGTACAAAAATTCTTATTTTAAGCACCACTATGTGTATAATGCCTCTATTATGATTCACCACTCCAACTGAGTTGAGTTGTCAATGTTACGACCCAACTTAACCATTTTTTTGTATTATGATTCACAACCAGTTCTAGTTGTCTTCGAAATAATGTTCGAAAAAAGGTTCTTATATATGCTGTCTGTTTTTGAAACCATAGTAGCCGTCACAAAATGTTTTAAATATTTTTAGTTTTGTTCTTACCATATTTTCTTGAGATTTTACCCCTATTATGAGTTGCATTCGATGTTCGATCTTCGCTGGCTATGGAACATTGAGTATCGAATGTCAAATTCGTTTTATGAGCAGACAGCACTGTCGAAAATTTCGTTGTAGAACGAATTTTCAATCGAACACAATTTTGCTTTCGATGTGGTATGGCAGTTTGTAAAACTTATTGAAAATGTAAGTATTTGTCAATTTTTTTTTTTTGTTTTTTACAAATACCATTTGTAAAATATTTTATTTTAATTTTATGGTCATGTTAATTAATAATTAATGAAATTTTTTCTTTTACAAATTTGTGAAGAAACAATAATTATTTGTAGTGCCATGTGATAAATATGTACTATTGTGAACAATCCAATTAAGTGAAATTCACAATAGCGCTATTTTCATCGAATGTGCGTCATAATGCCAAATGAAAATTCGTTCGATCAGTTAATTCGATAACAATCGAAAATCGAATGCTGCTCATAATAGGCACCTTTATGTTTTATGGATATGTCAACAATATTGCTTGACAAATGGGTAGAGAATATTAACAGACTGTCAGCAGTAGTCAATTTTTGTCCACATCGAGTACCTACGTGTTTAATATTAGATATTGTCTTGAAGTGACGTTGCCAAATAGTTACAGAATAAGGGGGATTGTTTGATATTTTTCAGAAAATCCAGTAAATCTTTTTGTTTGATTTAGTAAATTGTTTTGTTTACAATTTGTAAATATTTTTAGACAAACGTCCGTTCCTAGAAAAAATATTTACTATTTCATTGAATTCCTTTACAGAAAATGAAATTTAGTTTTTTCTGTGTAAATGTTTAAATTTTGTTATTATTCATTGGCGACAACTTTAGTGGCATGTTACTAACGTTGTTGTCATCAACGACTTTTATGCCCTTTGATGTTAAAATCTCAAAAAATAGCGTTATAATGTGTGAGTAGCTTGAATAATCCGTATTTCTGTACACACTGAAAATTTTCATATTAATAGGCAGATTTTGTAAACAATTTCGATTCTAAACGTTTCAAATTTGTATGAAAAATAACGCATATAAATTTCAAAACGCTAAAAGCTTTTGTATTCACAAAATCTGGCCTTAAAGTCGTAGCAAACAAGGTTTATTTAACATTTTTCGGTAGTGATTTTGCTTCATCGGTGTTTCATGTTATTCAACATGATTTTACAATAACCTTCAAAGAACATTTTTTCCCTTTGAAATAACTGTTGTTCATGTTGATTTAATATTCCAGTACAGTTAAATCAAAATGAAGTTGATTAAGTTTATTTCAAGTTGAAACAACGTGAATTTGATACTGCAATAACTTGAGGAATCATGTCGAATCCAAGTTATTTCAAGTTGAAACAACGTAAATTTGATATTGAAACAATACGAATAATTATGCTGAATAAAAGTTATTTCAACATGAATTAAATGTAGTCATGTTATTAATTATTTTCCTTACATGATGTATATTTCCATAGGCATTAGAAAAATTGTTGTAGTTGAACAACAAATTATTTCTCATAAATTTAATATGACTTCCAATCAAAATTGCGACATGTAGATTTTAAATTGGTAGTTTTCTCTGTGTACTTGATTAAGTAAATCCGTGCTTGCCGTACTTTTGATACCGCTTGGGATTGATTTAAAGTACGCATGGATTGATTTTTCTTTTCTGCGTAGTCCTTTTCTTCAATTCACGATCTGAAAAATTTAAACAGTAAGTTAACTCTCGAATTTTTTATTTTTTTTAAATTGTATTTCATATGGCTCTATAAAGGAAATCTAATCTAATAGGAAGTGATAAATTTTGTAAATATTTTTATATAGCATAAATCTAACTTTGAATTTGCAAATAAAAAAAGTGCATTTAAAAATGCAAAGATTTAAGTAATGACCACAATATTTCCTGATTAAAGTTATGCTTTTTCTTCTATATTAAATTTCAAATGTATTTAAATCTTTGTTACTAAGCAGCTTAACAACTAAGCGCTTAGTTTTATTATTCTACTAATAAACTTATAATTAATAATACATACAATTAACAATTAACATTGGCTATGTTTGTATAAGAAAAAAAAGAAGAAAAACAATTGTTTTATACTCACACAGATGTTTTAGTTAATAAATTTTAAGTAAAGTTAAGACCCAAATTAGGATAAATTATAAAAAGAATTAAAAAAGATTTTTAACAAAAGATTGCTTCTTTTTTGATAAGGGGCTGTTCACTTATTAAGTAACACCATTTGTGGCGTTTTTGACCTCGCACTCTTTCGTAATGCATTTCAGCAAAATTGCAGAATAAATTATCAACTCTGTAATACATTTTCAAAGTTCCTCACCCTCAAAATGCATTACGTAATATCTGAACATCGTTTAACGGCTAGAATGTTGATTTTTTTCATTGTTATCGTTAAACTTTTGTATTGGTTATTGTTATTTTATTTGTTAGAATAAGAATTATTCGAGCAAAAGTATATATTCCAATAAAAATTACTCGTATAAAAACTATTCGAATAAAAATTATCGGAATAAAATTATTCCAATGAACATTATTCGAATAAAATTACTCCAGTGAAAAATATTCAAAAATAAAATTATTATTATTATTATTATTATTGTTATTATTATTAATATTATGTCCTGTGGTTCCTATTAGGAACAAAGGGCCACAACGAACTTTCTCCACTCGGCTTAGACCACTTTGGTTGACTTCATTATCAAGTTGACGTCGCCAAGTAGGTGACGGACGACGAATTCTTTTTATTCCAATGAGAAATTCTAATACAATTATTCAATGTCAAAACGGAATCTTATTGATTCAAATGATTCATTGTTCGAATAAAATTATTCCAATGAAAATTCTTCTGATAGAATTATTCTCATAAAATTATTCCAGTGAAAAAATATTCGAAAAAAATTATTCCAATGAGAAATTATTAGAACAAAATTCTTCAATTGAGAAAATGTTCGAACAAAATTATTCCAATAGAAATTATCTCAAAACTATTCTCAAAATTATTCGTATAAAATTTTTCGAAATTCGTTATTCGAGTAAAACTATTCGAAATAAATTGTGGGAAAAAAATTATTTAATCGAATAAAAATACCTGCAATATAAATTATTCGAACAGAATAAATTATTCGAATCAAATTATTCGAATCAAATAATTAAAATATAATCAAATTATTAGTATCCAAACTTTACGAATAAAAGTATATTCGAATAATATAGTGATATGAATAAAATCATTCAAAACAAGTTTTTGGAATAAATGAGTAAAGATTATTTATATTCAAATCTAAGGATGTGTTAAAATAAAAACTACATATTGAAATGAGAATTATTCGAATAAAATTTTCCGAATAAAAATTATACATTTGTAGAAAATTATTCGAATAAAATATTTGTACAAAAATTCTTTAAATAAAAATAATCTGAAGTGAAAAAATACGATACGGTTGATCTAGCAGGTCATCTCTGGCAATTTCCTCTTGTTTGGAGTACACTGCAGAACAGAACAACGTTGTTTTCGGAAGCCGCTACGCTTCCTTGGTTAGTGTTCATGTATCTGCTTTCACCACTTGTTAGGTGGCTTCTGTTGCTTGTGACTGCAATTCTTATATATACTATAAACATTTTTTGAGAAAATTACATACGAGAATTGGGTCACTACTAAATTGATGTTAATCTGATGTGTATCACAACAAAAATCCAGTGCTACCATTTTTCTTCATGCCCATTTTTCTGATTTTTTGTTCTACTTAGTAAGTCAAACATTTTTTGGTTTAAATTGTATACTTAAGCAACCAAAATACAAACATGTAATTGAAATGTTATTGTAAAATCAGTTAAATGTTTCGGTGCTGGTTAGAAAAAGGTTAAATCTGTCGACTAGTGTACATTTTTTTATTGTAGATAGTCAGGTAAATGCTATTAAAGAGAGGTCTTTGTTTGCCTTTCCCACAAAACTCATGCGTAATTTATTCCCTCTTTATTTTAATAATTTTAGCTTGTGGGCTAATAAATAAAATGGATTTTAAATGACATTTTGTAATAATTGTGCAATCTAGATGATTTCCACTTGAGAATATTTGTTGCAAAAATACACATGTTCCAATAAATATGTATTTACACATACGTGTGTATGTGAGATTGCTAAACCAATCACGTTTGAAATATTAAAGCCGTTGTAAGTGTCATGCATATTAATATTTACTGATAACCCAGCCTGCTATAATTAAATAAAGTAATAGGGAAATAATTTAAATTCCCAAAGGGTCCAGTAAAATATAAAATAAAAATTCTAAAGCATCAAAACCGGGTTTTTGATTTTTACATAAACGAGTTCCAATATGAAAGTGTAAATGGGAAATAAAGAACATTTATTTATAAATTAATTAATTTATTACACTGCAACTACAAATTAGAATCAAATCTAATTTGCCATAATGATAACAAAGAGCAGTGGCCCCTTGTTATGAAAGATTAATGTTTTTACTGGTAATTAAACTCTTAAACCGTAGACTGTTGAAACGTCATACTGTCTATAATTCTACGAGGCTACACTGAGAAAATTCTGAGTTCGAACTTGGCTATTTATGTCTATTGTAGCAGTGGATTAATAAACTTCATAATGGAAAATTTTAAAAGAACTAAGATAATATATATTTCTACTATACTGGTCATATTAATTATTTAATTTAGTACTTAAACTATAAACACAATTGTTTCAGCACATTCATATTTCACGATAACTAATTGCTGTCAAACTCTTTAGAATGCCGCAAAAAAAAACCAAAGTTGTAAAAGTTTTGTGTGCATACCCAGTGAACATTTCTTGCCGAAATGTCTTAAAACAGAAACAAATTGAAAATTCAACAGACAATCAAGCGAGTTGTCTAAAATTCCCTTAGACATTTAGCAGAATATGTAGTTGGGAATTTTTCGGTACGACATTTCTGCACATTTTCGTTAATATTATTTGTTTAATATCAGACCAGTCTGCACATTATCGAAAGGCAATTTAATTACCTTTAAGGCATTTAACAGAATAGTCTGCACATTTTCGGAACTACGACTTACAAGTTTTATCCGTCATTTCCGCGCATTGTCTGATTTTAGTTTTCGCAGTAATTCTAATTTATATCTTGAGAGTTTGGCATGGCTCCGATTTCAAAAACAAATTCAACTGAAAGATGACTTCTTTAACCTTTTTGATGTTTTCAAAGCTTAAAATATTTTATTCGAATATGTTATTTTTTTTGATACAAAACAATAAAAAACGTAAGTAAGCCATCTTTCAGCAACATTTGTTTTTGAAATCGGCGCCGATTTGAATCGATCGATTTCCATCACATACCAGATTGTTTAGACATGTTACAAATTCCTTTATAATTTCGCTATAAAATTCTTCAGAATTCTGTCAGACATTTTGGCAAAGTTTTCAGATTTTTCTCAGAAAAAGAGGTCAGCATTTTGTGTCGACTTTACTGGGTACCTATGGATGTATGTAGGTATCAGTGTTGCCATATTTTTATATAAAAATTCTATTCTTTTTCTATAAGTATATAGGGAAATATGCTCCAAACAAAACGAGCCACATTTCATTAAACTCAATTCACATCTTTTGCTTTTATTCACAACTAAGTGAGGAAACTCAATCGATAAAAATCACGATTTTAAATAATTCTTTAAAACCACTTAAACTACGAGTATTTTAAAAAGTATTTTCTAACTCCTGTAAATTTTTAAGAACTTTAGTTACATGGCTTTTCGTTTTATATAACACTTATCTCTTATATAACGCTGATTTTTTGTTTGTTTTGTGTTTGGTTTGAATTGTTACTTTATTTCTGTTTTTAAATAAAAAAATTTTAAAAAAATACGTGCGACTTTTTTCTTGAAACTACTTTTTGTGCGACTTTATTTTTCTAAAACGACTTTTTGGGCAACCTTTTTTTGTGCAAATTTCCAACGGTAACCCTGGTCCATTTATATATTAAATATATTATGTAATCGATTCTCATATCCCTAGGCTACAATTATTTATTTTAAATAATAATTAATATAAACGCTTAAATATTTCCATCAGCCCACCACCACACCATTACAACCACAAACAATACCGCCATCACTACCAACATCACAAGCGACCGTATCGCGATTTACCAATACAACAACCACAATATCAACAGTTTCTTAAAGTGAGAAAAGATAATCAAATTGCTCATATACTGTAAGCAATCAGTCAAAACCATCCCCCACCCCCGCTCCCGGCCAAAAAAAAGAAAAACAAAGTTATTTATTGTCGTCGAAATGTCTAGCTAGAACAAAACGTTTTATTCACAATTTCTTATTGAGTAAGAAAAACTCACAGAAATAATAATACACATATAAAACCAATTAAATTCACAATTATTTTCTTATATACAGTCAGCAAACATTTCTTTTTTTTCCACTTGTGTGTGCGCGTTTTTTTTTCAAATTGAGTTTTGAAGGTGACGGCTTGATGTATTTATTCGTTTGATTTTAATTTTGATATATTCCGTATGTTTGTATATTGTATGTACTTAAATTGGTGAGTCACATTAGCAGCAACTATCTAAAAGTATTCATTCAGTGTGTTGATAATTGTTCGTACTTTTATAGTTTGTGCAGTGAACAATATAAAGAATCGTAACTTTACAGCATATTTGCGCTAAGGTAAATTTTTTCTGTAGTTCTTCAGTCTTTATGTAAAATTCGAAATTTTCCTATGAGACCAATTTCAAGTTTATGGCAGATTTAGGTACATGGAATGCAAATAGTTTTTGAAATATATACCGCGGTTTTTTCATCCCCCTTATTCTGTAACTATTTGACGACGTCACGTCAAGACAATACCGAAAAATTGGCACTTGGCTATTCGCTGTCGACAAAAATTTACTATGTACTATTAATAGTCTCTTCCAATTTTCTATGCCTTAGAGAGTAGTAAGTGGCTGTCAGTAATAGTAAATTGTTGTCGATGACGAGTATAAATGTACCAATTTTTTGGTATTGTATTGACGTAACGTCGACAAATAGTTACGGAATAAGGGGGCATATTTCTTCCTGCATCATTTTAGAATTAGAACTTAAAATTTTGAAATTTGTCGTATCATCCATCCAATCATCAAATAGAAAAAAACCTGTCAAACAAACATAATTGTATTAAAATCGGTTCGTTCAGCCGTTTGGGAGCTACGGTGCTACAGACACACTGATAAGAAAGGATACAATCAGAAAATAGCAGATAACTTTTAAACGGATGCACTGATTTTCTTCAAACTTTTCTAAGAACTGTCTATATCAAATCGCCTTTGAAACTACGGTGTCACATACTACGTTTATACGCAGTGATTATTTGCAAATAAGAACGTAAAATGCTGTCCAATACTTTTATTTATCTATTTATTATTATTTATTAACAAACATGTGTAAAGGTGGCACCTCAAACTTCTTATTTGCAAATAGTGCGTATATCAGCAATTGTTTTCGGGAGTTAGTAACCCAGTAAAAAGCTTGCTTCCAATAAAGCAGGTTTCTACTATTATGGAATAAAAGTAGCGCTGACAAACCTGCTGATATCGCTGCTGATTTTTGTATGGCGAGTTCCCGGATTGGAGTACTACATTTTTGCTCACAAAAGCGCTTTTGAAGCGCTGAAAATCATCAACATTTTCAGCACTAAAACTGAAAATAAATGAAAAAATTAGTTCGATGTGGATTGGCATCGTTAACGCCATTTTGAATTTTTCTTATTTCGTTACTTTATTTTTATTAATTTCATATTTTTACTCAATGTTTGTTATTTCAACTTAAACTAGTATCGAACTAAGAACCTTCAGGTTTGAAGTCCAACGTACCAATCACTCGACCAAAAACATTGTTGCAAAACGGCACCAAGAAACTCAAATAAACTTACTCTTCATTCTCGCTTATAAACCTGCTTTGGATCAGCACTATAAAATCAGCTTTTTTGTATAGTTTGTGTACGAAGCTTTTGCATAAGTAAAAAGCAAATACTTTTCTCGCTTCAAAACTTGCATTGTGGTCACGCTATGAAATCAGCTTCTGAAAAAGCTCATATTTTAAAGCGAATTATGAAGCGCTTTATTTCTTTAGTGCTTCAAAAAACATGAAAATTTTTTACTGGGAAGTTACAACAAAAAAACATACTACGATTTTATTTGTAAATAAGAAATGCTTATAAACGATGTAACAAATAGACACAAAGAACATGCTTCAAACTTCTAACACCCCTCTTATCATATCAAATATGAGTTGAGCCCGGGCAGAAATTGTCCTGCCACAGATCGCAAAAATAAGGTTCCAAATGTATTCTATGTATATCTCAAAATTTTATATAAATCATTTGAAACAACTGGTCCGACTACAAAACGTCTTAAGAAAAGTCATAGCGTAGGACCTCAGCTTTCAATAAATCATATGCTGGAGATACCCTATTAAAATGCACGATGAGGTACAGTTTGTTAAAAACGACCACTCGGGAAATAAAAGCCCTACATATACAAATACGAACAGTTTTCCTTTCGCATCGCAATACAGAGTAAGCCCCCAGGTAAATCCAGCAGCACAGCTGATCATTGGTAGTGCATTTCTCAACTGTCAACCTGCATATAAAAACAACATAAACAAAAATTTTTATATATGGAGTTTCTTTGACAGTCGGCAACGTCACTTTGTGGAGTATACTTATGAACTCTGATGAAGTACAGAGTCTGACCGATTATTCCATATTGTCAGAAAAATTTGCTTTGTGTCTAATAACAATAATTTGAATTAACAGGCTCAAGCCCGATTTAAGGACTTTCAGCAAGCCAATATACAGACAGGCAAATCACCGAACGCTATTCCGATGGAAAGTGGTTTTAACTTGAATTCGTCAACTTAATTTTTATAGTGAAATTTAAACAACTTCTACTAGATTCTTTTGAACTAAAAAGTAAAATATCGGCTTTATCACACATTCCTATCTAGCATTCCGATCCTTTTTGTTTTACCTTTTTTAGATTCCGTTTATTTTCTATTTTGATTTTAATGTAATCAATTTTGCATAGCTTGAGGCGTTTGTTTAAGTTTTTTTTTTTTTTTTACAAACAAAGCTTTTTATTAACATGTAAAGCTTATGATCAAATCTTTCCATTTTGAAAATTAAAAGTGGTTTGATTATACAGAAAACTTTCGTTTTCTGGTGAAGCAACATAAATGGTCATTCGAAATAAAAAATGATAAGAGAAACTCCTAGATTATTTTCAAATACCTGTTTAATGGCACCCATTTTAATATAGTTCGCTAATTTTTCATTTTGTTCGTTTTCACAAAATGGCGTCTATTCGCCGCCATATTGACTTTTGGGTGCTGTCATATCTTTAGTGACACTCGCAGGATTAAGACAAATCGATTGATGTAAGAATCATCAAAATCATCAATGACAGATGCAGAATGTTATTTGGCGTCATACATGAATTTTTTAAGCAATAGTCCAAAGCATCATAGATGACCCTTATTGATTTTGTTCGTTAGGCGTCCGCGTATTAGTGAGTCCTAACAGACAATATCATCGATATTCATATGTGAGTTTTTTTGTGTAGGTCTTCGCCATCCCAGAGATACGTAGCAGACAAACTGAGCTTTAAGGCTCATTTAGCCGACCGTAACGTTGATGTAGTTGCATGTGCTGATCGTTTCTGTCACATTGAAAAGCTTTGAGACAGAAACGATCAGCACATGCAACTACATCAACGTTACGGTCGGCCAAATAAGCCTTTACATCCAGTCACAACAGACAATGTTGCTAATAGCTGTTTTACACTATCTCACAAGCCGTTCGAATAGTCTAAAAAAAGCTTTAGTTTCAATATTCTTCAATGCGGTGACAAACAAGAAACAAAGAAATATTTAATACTCCGTTATTTTTTTCGTTCAACCATTGACGAATACTTGCAGCTGACAAATTCCAGCAGAGTTCAGCTTTGTATCGAATAATAACAGACAATTCCGATTACTTTCAACTTTCTTTTATACGGTGAATATAAATGTCTGCAAAACTGTCTTTAGCTGTGTCGTTGTCGCGTTCACTCATCGACATTTCGATTTTTTCATAAAAATTGCGCCTTGATACAAACTAGGTCTCAAGGAGGAATCATGGATGAAAATATCAATATGACAAAGTTGCTCAAGTAACGCCACCGGACCCTTCTTTGCGTTTCGCAATCGGGTAAAAAGCTTAATGTGAGCTTTGCAAAAGGTTTAAAGTAGCGCCTTAAGGTATGAAGACTTTATTGCCGTAAAATCGAAATACAGAATGAACTGAATCTGTAAAAGATAAAACAAAACCGAACAATATTAAATCCATTTCGATCAGAATGTGTGACACTTTTAGGTTAGGTTAGGTTAGGTTATGTTGAACAGGCTGCCGGTTTCTAACAACCGGCCCACTTGGGTCCTTTGGTCCCTTTGTGATGCCTGGGATGGATAGTAGGGAAATTGAGAGAGGTGTCCCTACTATCCCAGAGGTTGGGTCGGTGTTAAACCAACCCGAGTATCGTATGAATGAATTTATTCCCCTAATGTCGCATTCCCCCAGGTCTGCTAGTTCGGGTAGTGACGGATTTCCCAAGTATGACGCCCTATTTCTATATAGTGCTGGACATCGACAGAGGAGGTGTTTGACAGTTTCTTCCTCCTCCTCGTTCTGACAACTTCTACAGAAATCGTTAAAAGGAAGATTTAATCTTCTGGCATGGACACCAATAAGACAGTGCCCTGTTATGACCGCTACGAGTATACGCAGCTGTTGACGAGGGAGCCCCAGTATGGTTGCAGATCTTGCGAAGTTATACTGGGGCCAGATGAATCTGGAAACCTCACAAGTGATTTCATTTGTCCATCTGGTTTGCGCTTCTCTGAATAATTGGTGCTGAATTTGTATTTTACAGCTTTTTAGTGGGACACCTACTAACCAGTCGATTTCATTTTCATGTAGGCGGGCACCAGCCTTGGCTAGACCGCCCGCGATAATGTTACCGGGCACCCCCGCGTGGCCCGGTACCCAGAAGAGCCCTAGGTTTGCATGTCTCGCCATCTCATTCAGAGATGCCCGGCATTCTTTAACCAATTCCGATGTTGTGTAAACACCAGATAGAGCATGTAGTGCCGCCTTACTGTCACACTTTTAGTTGCTCGAAAAATTACGTAAACTAGTTGCTCACTTTTGTTGCGTACTGTTGGTAGATATACCCAGCAAAAATTTTGGTGGCAACCTAATGAGTTAAAATGCTAATAAACTTACCCTTCAATACTTTTACTTTGGCATTTTAACAAATTATTGTAACATGGCGATGTCATTGGAGGCAATTAGTTACCACATACAAGTTACCAATAACAAGTTAACAATTTCGACATTTAGAAGTCATTGTGTACGTAAAACACAATAAAAATTATCGGCCATGTCATGTCGCAGGGTTAGATTCCGTTCGAAAACGGAATTCAATCCATTCCATTTTTGTAATCGCTGTTTGAAAAAGTAAACTAAAAAACGCAAATATGTCAGGTGTCATATTGGGGTGGATTGAATTCCGTTTTTGAACATAATTGAACTCTGTAACATGGCTGTATATGTCTCTGCTAAGCATTGAACTAACTCATGGCGTTTTCAGTTATTGAAGTATTTTATGGCAAGTGGTTTGCTCACTGATCTTCTGCACAATTATTTTGTTTCGGTCTTAAAACATGCACATAATAAAAAAAAGACATTTTGCTTCGCCAAGGGGTTGAACTGCTTATTATCTGAATGATAATTTACTAGGAAGTAATTGACTTAACTACTGTAAAGAAATGCAGGCGGTATGTAGCTTGTGGTGTTAAGTAATGTTGTTTGGTAATAACAAAACATTACCAAGTTTTTGCTGGGTATATTTCCAAGAAATTTGAATTAAATTGAGAGGCTTAGTGCAACAACTCGATAAGCCACAAAAAGAAAATGTGGAATATATCGCCTTTTAATTTTAAACAAAATTTAAAATTGTATGGTTTTTGAAATTTTCCACGTTAAATACGCAGCATAATTAGTTGGAAAACAGTAGAATTTATTCAAAAAATTTTCTAGCATGCAAAGCTATGGCACGGCACCTTCACACTAAAACATTACTTGAAATTTAGTATCATATATTGTCTAAATTTATGTTGAAAAATTCTGGTTGTCTAAAATTGCATCGAGTTTGTAGTTATTTGTTACAAAAACAAACATAATTTGTCTAATTTTTCTCAAAAATACAAATCTGTTGTTAAAAGTATTATTTTTGAACAAAGTATGTCTAAATAACATTAAAATTTTAATTTAATTTTAATTTCTGGTATTTAAAGGTTTTTAAATATAAATTTGATAAGTAGATATTGTTAACTTATAAACTAAATTCTATGGCATTTTCTTGTTTTAATAAATGTAATGAATTTAGAAAATGTACTTCATACATTTTTATTAAAGAAAAAACTTTTCAAATTAAATATATTTAGTCCAAGTGAAAGAAATTTAACATAAAGTATAATACGCCGCCTATGGCTGAATGGTAGCTAGGATAGACTATCAGCCAGGAGGTCACGGTTCGAAGCTGCAAGCAGCCAATTGGGCTCGCAGGCGTTTTTATGAAACGCTAAAACATATTTGTGCTAAACATATTTTGTTCAAAAATCAACAAACAGAATGCTTGTCTAATTTTAGGTCGATAATAATCAGTAAAGTGTTGCCGACTATTATCGACCTAAAAGTGTTTTAGAGTGTAGCAAGGAAATGAGCACGTACAACCAATTTTTATTTCATGTGGCTTGCCGACTTATTGCACTAAGCCCTTCAATTATTTTCTGCACAAAATTATTATTATTATTATTATTTTATATCAACAATTCGCTTTCTGTTATATTTTCCATTTATGAACGACAGGCAGGCCTCCTTTAAAATTATATAAACAAAAAAATTATTAATAAAATAGCCAGCAGCAACAACAACAACAACTTATTAGAAAAATATTTGTTTTTACAGATGATTCTAAAGAAAATAAATTTATTCTATCGATCAATTTGCAGTTCCACTTTGATCGAAAAGTGTAGTAGCAACAACAAATAAGATATGGATATGATTAGTTCACAGTACTCGTATGTGTGAATGAGCAACAATAGCGGCAGCAACTTTTAGAAAGAACTAAACCGAAGACTGCAGCAGGGAAGTGAAATAGAATAGAAATTTGCAACTTAGACTATTAGTCGTCGTTGAGTTTTCTACGATTTTGTTTGTTTGTTTAGTTTGTTTGTATCGTTGGCTGTTTGTTTGACTATTTTCGCTTCTTGTTTAGTTGCCTCGCGAATTGCAAAATTTTTTGTTACCAAGTAGTTCGCCTATTTGTTATTTAGTTCGTATTGTGACCCTTAAGTTGGATGACTAGCTGACAGGCTGACAGTTCGTTAAGTACCATAGACTAAATGCAGCATATTATGCAGCACAACGACATACTACTCTACAGTTGAATTAATTCTTCTAATAAGTTTGCAGCTGACTTAGTTTGTTTGAATTTCTTTCTTTTTTTTCATTTATCTTAGAATTAAATAATCATCAGACGATGATTTATTGTTTCTATTTTTAAAAGCAATAATAATAAAAACTACATCAGCAAACATAACATATGGTACTACTTCGTGGTGTAATTCATGTGATCAGTTAATAGATTTTTTGCAAGAAATCACGATTTACATCAGAATGGTCTGCTGCTGCCTTCATGCCGGAGCAAAAAAAATGTGTACGTTTTAATTGAAGTTAGTCAATTGTTAAGTTGAAATATCGGAAAAAGTGCACTGAAGTTGGTATAAACTCAAATGAAAAAGGACATCATTAATTGACTCTGGTAGTCCTTTTAGAATTTGAAAGTTATTAATTTAATAAATTGTGAGTATAATAAAATGTGATAAAAATGTATAAATTTGTTATATACCGGCCTGTTGCATAAATCGAGTCGATTTAAAAATACTCGATTTAGAAAAATTAAATCCACTAATTGCAAAATTTGTTCAGACTTTTTCGTAGTTTTCTATTTTTTAGAGTTTAAATTATAATATCTGAAATTAATTTATTCATATTCGTAAATGGGGCATTATTTATTTTTGGAAAACGAGAAATTTACTCGGATTCGGTTTACAGAGCAGGGCCGATAATGTATAGCAGTCTTAAAATTTTATTATTCACAGCAATTTAAAATACCCTTTAATTTTAAAATTATAGCTAAAGAAATTAAATTTTACAATTTCACAACTTTCCAAAATTCCAGCTTATTGAATTTAAACCAAATTGGGCCAATTTTCGCTTGCACATTATTGAAAAGATTTTAATTTTTTTCTATTCAGAATGAATCATATCTGAAATTATCTTATATAAAAAATCTCGACTATATTTGTAAATCTCGATTATTTTGTACGTATCCAAATAAATATCATTATTTAAGCAACGTTCACACTTGGCAAAATATTGTGACAAAAAAAAACGAGACTAACAGCCAAACTAAAATTTTAATTCCTTTAATTCCAATATTTTTTTAAATATATGTTCGCATTTATTAAAAGTTGTATAAAAATATCTTTTTGTAGCAAAGTTCTTTTATAATAAATTCAGTAAAGTGCGACTTTGGCTCGCACATGAAGGGTTCCGTATGAATATACATAGTATATCCCTTTTCGTTTTTGCCTTTTTTGCATTTGGGCAATTTTTTCGTTTAATTCTAGTTTTTTTAATTTCTTAAGTTTTTTTTTGTTGGCTTACCGTTTTCTTTTTTGGTTTTGACGCTTTTTTCATTTTGGTGATTTTTTGTTTTTTTTAACAATTTGTTTTATTTTGCATTTTTTTTTTTTTTGGTTTTTGCCGATTTTTTTAATTTTTGGCGATTTTTGTTTTTGGCGTTTTTTTTGTTTTAACGTTTTTTTGCTTTTTGACGATATTTTTAGTTTTAGCGATTTCAGTTTTGGCCCTTTTTTCGATTTTTGGTGATTTGTTTTTAATTTTAGCGATTTTTTTTTGGTTTTGACACTTTTTTTCGTTTTGACGATTTTTTCGGTTTTTTAGCGATTTTTTTAATATTGGCGCTTTTTTGTTTTGTTGATTTTTCTCCATTTTTGGCGATTTTTTCGTTTTTTGATGATATTTTTAGTTTAAGCGATTTTTTAAGTTTTAGTGCTTTTTGTCGTTTTGACGACTTTATTCGGTTTTGGCGTGTTTTTAGTTTTTTTTGGCGATCTTTTTAGTTTTGGAGTAATTCCATTTAGCCGGGTGTGAACATTTTACACACATGTTTTGTTATAGATAGAACACGATTTCTAATCAGAACGGTCATCAGAAGGCTGCGACGGGTGCGACCTTACAAATCTTGGTTTTAAAGAATTTTGACTTTCAGTATAAATTCTGTAAAATTTTGACAAGGTACACAATAATTTTGTGTTTGTAATTGTATTATGTATTTACAGTTTGACAAAGAAATTATTTTACTTATAAAAAAAACTATTTTTAAAATAAGACGGGTGTGACCGACGGGTGTGACATAGTTTAAAAAATTCGTAGAAATAAAACTTTTTATTGATATAATTAATATAAATAATATAAAGATAAACTCATAAGAAAATAATAAGACATTAAATTATTTTATGGACAGCAGAATACTCTAGCTGAATTTTTTAAATTCAATAAAAAGCAAAAACCTATATTCTTTTCAGATATAACGGTTTTTATATGATAAAATATTAAGACTCAAAGACAATTTAAATGTATTTTGTACAAAGTTTATTTCAAGATCGATAAAAAATAATTTTCATTTACAAATTAGAATGTTAACAAAAACAATGCATGCTTTGATTAAAATATTCAAAGTATAAAATATTAAAGCATATAATTCATATACAACACTTCCCCTGAATTATTGCTTTACAATAATTATGTATTTATTTATTAAGTGTCGGTTTTTGAGATGTAGATTAAGTCTAAACTTAGTTTGACATAGTCTGCAACTCTGAATTTTCCGGCGAAATCTAATTTTTTTTGTATTATTTCATTAAATACCAACATTTTAAGCAAAACTAAGCTGTTCCGTCAAAATTTTCTATGCAAACTTGGTAATGGCGGCACAAATCTGTTTTCAGATTTACTAAACCTAGTTTAACTGAGATCTCAAAAAACCCAGCCTAAGTGTTACTAATCCTAATTCTGTAATGCATTTATTGTGTTTTATTATTTGCAAGCCTTTTGTTAAAAACATCGGCTGGCATTTCGACTGTTGGAATATATGATATTCTTATATTCCCATTTGCTACGTTTTTTCTAACAAAATTATGGCGTATATCCATATGTTTTGTTCGTTTGTGAAATATTGGATTTTTACTGAAAAGTCCAGCCCTTTGGTTGTCATTATAAATTACAGTTAAATTTCGGTTACCCAGAATTTCTTCTAAAAATCGCTTTGTGTGAATTGCTTCTTTTGTGGATTCAGAGACATGTATTCAGACATGTATTCTGCTTCAGTGGTTGACATTGCAACAGTTCGTTGCTTTCTGGAGTCCCAACTTATAGCTGCATTTGCTAATTTAAAAACATACCCTGTATAAGATCTCCTGTCCTCTATATTAGCTCCCCAGTGTCCTGTCAACTCCTCGTTTGTTGCTTTATAACGCAGGCCAATATCTTGATTACCTTTTAAATAACGTAAGACTCTTTTTGCAGCCACCCAGTGTTCGCTTCCATAACAAGTATTATATTAATTTGGTACGCTTACCACATGAGCGATATCTGGTCTTGTTGAAACTGCTAAATACATGAGAGATCCGACAAGATTTTGATAAGGTAACATTTCTGCGTTTGATTTTTCTTCCTCGCTCGGGCACATTTCTTTCGATAGTTGTAGGTTTACAGTTTTCCATATTAAATTTGTTTAAAACCTTTTCTATATACTGTCGTTGTGATATTATTATTTCTTTTGTATTTTGATCTTGTTTGAATTCAATACCCAAACAGAAATTTAATTTACCCAAATCCTTCATTAAAAAATCATTTGTTAGTTCTAATTTCAGTTCTTTCCATTTGTTTTTATTGTTTGATGTCACTATCAAATCATCAACGTAAATGGCAATTAATGTAATTAATATCTTCTCCTTCTTTTGACATATACACGCAGTTATCGGAATTCAATGGTTTATATTTCAATTTCTTTAATTTTTCATCCAATTTTTTGTACCATTACCTCCCAGATTGCGTCAATCCATACAATGCTTTCTTTAATAAACACGCCTTACCTTTGTACTTTTTACTTTCACGTTCATCTAAAAAAGATTCAATTTCATTAGGAATTTTCATGTAAATTGTTTCTTCTAAGTCGCCATTCAAATATGCAGTAACAAAATCAAGCTGGCAAACATTATTAATCGTATGGAACCAATTCTTGCTACAGGTGCAAACGTTTCAGAATAATCGATCCCAGGTATTTGCGTAAAGCCTTTTGCTACCAGTCTAGCCTTGTAACGCTCTACTGTTCCATCTGCTTTGAATTTCTTTCGTAGTATCCATTTGGAATCTACAACTTTTCTATTTTGGGGATAGTTAACTATACACCAGGTTTTGTTTTTCAATAATGCGTCATATTCTGATCTCATGGCCTTCTTCCATTCTTTTGCCTCCGTACTGGAAATTGCTTCTTGGGCTGTTAATGGTTCATTTTGGTCTATTACATTCGCAAAATGTTGTTCATTTTCATTATTTGTAACTACTCGTATGTTAAATAATTTCCTTGGTCTACCTCTTTTACCAGTTATTTCTTACTTTGGCCTTCCAGGTCCTCGTATTGTTGTTACAGGTGTTTGAAATTCATTACAAAAATCTTTATTAAGTTCTTCCATTATGGTTTCTTCATCATCGGAAAACCCATAAAAATCGTCGACTTCGCTTTCGTCAATTTCTTCAACTTCTTGCAGATTTTCATGAAATTGTGTATCGCTCTTTTCTTCTGGAATAAATGTTATTTCTATGGATTTATTTTCTAAATTACTCGCATCAGGTTCATTATTCAAAAAATTTGTGTAGTTTTTATTTAATTGATAGAAATTAGTGAAGTTAACATCTCTTGCACATATAATTTTTCTACCTGTTATATCCCATAATCTATATGCTTTTGATTTTATTGAATATCCGACAAATATGCATTTCTTCGCTTTTGCTTCAAATTTATTTTGTTTACTAGATTTTATAAGTGTATAAGCTGTTGTACCAAACTTTTTAAAATAACTTACGGTTGGATTTCTCCCAATCCATATTTTAAAAGGAGTTTCACCATTAATACTTCTAGAGGGACATCTGTTTCGGATATCACTTGCCGTTAGAATTGCTTTTGCCCAAAAACTTGGGCTTAGGCCCGATTGTAACATCATACATCTGGCCATTTCAACTAGGGTACGATTTTTCCTTTCGGCTACTCCATTTTGTTGTGGTGTATATTCCACAGTGAATTCATGTCTTATACCTCCACTTTTTAAAAAGTTTTTAAACTCATTGCTTGTGTATTCTGTTCCATTATCGGATCGAATAGCTTTTATTTGCTGATAAGTTCTGTTTTCAGCCATATTTTTAAATTTTCTTTAAACTTTTCAAATACTTCACTCTTTTTCTTTAGAAAATATACTTCACACCATCTGGATTTGTCGTCGATGAAAGTTAAAAAATATCTTGAACCATCTATAGAATTTACTCTCATGGGCCCGGCCCGCAAACGTCCGTATGAAGAAGCTCTAGTACTTCTGATGATTTTGAAGTAGATCTTTTAAACGGTTTTTGTGTTTGATTTTCACCTGTTCTTGGATTTCTAACAAATGCTTCTTTTTTATTAAAGTTTACCTCAAATCCATGGTCAGTTATTTTTGCTACTGATAGTAGATTTGATCTTAAATCCGGAACGTATAGTCTATTTTGTAGCTTATGCTGACTTTAAACGACATGTTTTTTACATATGGCTTGTTAGGTGTGTGAGACATATGTAACTTCACATGTTTGTCAAAATTGTCAATTTACAGACGGCTTATAAATTTTGCTTTCACACGTACATGTGCAATTACATCTGACATAACCTCTGAGTGTTCACAGCAGCTTAGTTTTTGCACAACTTTCGTAAATATATAAAGCTCTCTTTGCTTTTTAATGTTTTTTCAGCCAAACCACACTTTTGATAATTTAATACAGCTGATGTCAGATGCCTTGTCAGATGAAAATAGAACACGCTCTAATTGAAAAATTTTCATCTGACTTTGCTTCTGTGAATGTCATCTGACAATGTTTCATATGTTTCACACGGCATGTATCACTTTTGCAGTGGGAAATTTGACAAGTCAGATGTAAAATACATGTCGTCTAAAGTCAGCATTAGATGTGTACCCAGTTTTAGTTTTAATTTTCACAATTCCATTACCTTTAATTTTTGTTGTTTCATTATTTGCTAAATGTAGCACTTCAGTTGAGGAATGCTCCATATTATGAAATTTTGTTTTGTCTGAGCACATGTGAGATCTAAGCACCAGTTATCACCTTCTGCATTTACTTGAAATGCAACCTCAGCATTTCTTGTTGTCTCTTGATTCTTGTTTACATACATCTGTTGATTTTGATTTTTCGACCAGCAATCTTTAGCTTTGTGTCCTATCTTCCCGCAATTGTTACAGGAAAACTTAAATCTCTCACCTTTGGTTTGTTGATTTTCATTTGACTTGAAAAATTTCTTGTTTCTCTTCATTGCAATCATTGCATCTGATGTTTCCTTACGAACATTTCTTTTTCGGGCTTCATATTCCTCTAGAAGTTTAATTTTTAATATCTCTGGGCTTGGAAGTTTTTCTTGAGTTTCAATTGCAATTCTGAATGATTCGTATTCCTCAGGAATGCTATATAGGAGTAAAATTGTTAATAAATCATCAATTATTTCTTATTCCATTTCATTTATTTTATCCACAATATCAAAAAATTTTCTTATGTGGTCTCTTATGTCATCGCCATTTCAATAAAATTTTCAATAAAATTAAATTCTTTAGCAGCATTGCCTTCCTTGCGGGACCCTTTGATTGATAAATGGTATGTAATTTGTCCCAAACATCTTTGGATGTATTGCAGTTATTTATCTGCTTCAACTCACTTGTAGAGATTAATAGTATTAAATCGGCTCTTGCTCTTGCATCTTCAGACTCCCACAATCGTACGTTCTCTGCAGGACTTTCGGGTTTGGGAAACGTTCCACTTACAAATTTCCATCCATCATTCTTTGTGAGCAATGCTTCTACTTGAATTTTCCATGTGTCGAAGTTATCTTTACACAATGGTTCTATTTTGAATCCTGAATAACTCATTCTTTCTTTATTTTTATTTTATATACATATAATAATTTGTTCTTCTGCACGAGGCTTAGGACTGGGCCCATAACCTATGATAAAATATTTAGACGCAAAGACAATTTAAATGTATTTTGTACAAAGTTTATTTCAAGATCGATAAAAAATAATTTTAATTTAAAAATTAGAATGTTAGCAAAAACAATGCATGCTTTGATTAAAATATTCAAAGTATAAAATATTAAAGTATATAATTCATATACAACATTTCATTAATAATGAGAAAGGGAATAAAAGAAAATCTGAAATAAATATTAAACATACAAAGAGGGAGAGCAAAATTGTTCTTGCATGATCATTTAAAAGTGCCTCAAATTGATTAAAAATATTAAATAGTGTATTTTTGATTTTTTCTATAATTGCATTGTTTTGCTATAGGATTGAAAGAAAGAAATAGCAAATGATAGAAAGAAACAACTATACAAAATGTAAACAAAACTTAATGGCTTCTTTAAGTGCTGCCTACTTTTTATTTGTAATAAAACGACAAAAGAAAAAAAATTTAAAAAGAGGCGCTAAGTCGCTGAATTCGTGAAAAACAGCTAACTTGGCGACACTTTAATGTTTCAAGCTTGAAATGTCAATTTTAAGTTGAACATTTTTACATTTTTTTTGACAGGCCCCCATTTTTTATCGATAACATTAGTAAAAGCTTTGACAATTTGGTATTTATCTTAATATAGCTGAACTCTTTGCACCTGGTAAAATATTCCATTATATTCTATTTGCACTGTTCTCCAAAACTTGAAAAATGAAGAAAAAATGTAGTGTCATAAGGGCTTTAAGAGATTTTTATTAAAAATGAGAAAATTATTTTTTCCTTGCATAGAGCCGTTTTACGTGGAATCACTCATACATATGTATTAGACTTCTTAAAGAATATCCCAGCAAACCAAAACATTCGAAAAAAATATCGCATTCGAATGTTGCGTACACATTTCTCGGACAAAACACTCGAGAACGGCTATCGAAGTCGGAAAGAGAAAAAGCTGCTAGAGCCCACTCGTCGCTCAGTTTGTGACAGCAAATCTTTCGATTTCGATGTTTCGCTGACAAATCAATAGCGAACCAATATCGAAGAAATATCGATACCACAAAAATGCAGGAAAAAGTAATTTTTCAAGATTGTTATCTTTATTTTTTTAATTTATCTATTTTAATGTAAATGGAATATTTATTTATTTAGAATTGTAACTTAGGCTGTAGTCAATCAGATTCGAACACGGTACCGCCAGACCAACAGATTAGCACACATCCACTAGGCTATCGTGGCAAATCTATTTCTATTCAATTATTGCACACATGAATGTAAATTACACATTCGATAAATTATCGAAAATAGTTCAATGCTGCGAACATTCACATTTTATGAAATTTGGCAATTGAGCTTATCGTCGCAACATTATCGACAAAAGCTCGCATTTGCGAACATTCGTTTTTTTAGATTCACGAGCATTTATCGAACAAATTTGTTTCGAAAATTCTTCGTTTTAGCGAACATTCTTTTACTTCGAATCTCAGGTATAGTGGGATATGAAATTTGTTGCTAAGTTTATTCCCACAAAGCTGTATTTGTTCCATTCATGGAAAAAGTCTAAACTAGAAACTTGAGCAATGAGACCATATTTAGAGATCGCTTCGAGTATAGTCCGATATACATATGAACAAGTAAAATTCTGTTCTTCAATTTCCATTAAATAATTCGGTTAAAAAGTTGTTATTCTACGCAACTGACAAGACTTTAAGAAGTGTGAAATAAAAACAGAAATACGCAGAAACAGATTGGTTTTCAAAAGCTGAAAGCGTATGTTGTATTCTTTGTTTCAAATCCATTTTAATTAAAAATATATATTCTTTTTCCTTCTTGCAGACGTCTCAAAGAATTTAGCATATCTGAAGAAGATATTAAGGAATTGATTGAAATGGGCTTTGAAGCCTGGCAACAGCGTTACGAAAGTGTATCGAAACAACCGCACAACGATGAATCCATGTGGTTTCTGCAAGATATATCACGCCATGATGCCGAAGAGTTACTTTCAGACGCACCCACTGGTACTTTTTTAATACGCGCCCGTTCTGCTGGTCATTACGCCTTGTCGATTGTTTGTAAAGATTGTATAAACCACTGTATTATTTATAAAACCGAAAGTGGTTATGGTTTTGCGGCACCCTACAATATTTATCATACCCTTAAGAAATTGGTGGAACATTATGCTACCAATTCACTGGAAGAGCACAACGATACACTGACCACCACGCTAAGTATACCCGTCATGTATTGGCATCAAAATAAAGAACTTATTACACAACAGCTGAAAGAACAAATGGAATTGGAACGTAAACAACAGGAAATGGAACAACAACTGCAGGAACATATGATGCTGCCTACAGCACCAACTCTACCCACCTCAGCACCTATAGCAGTGACTGGAGCCTCATCCTTATTGTCTATTAATGATATGGCAGCCAGTCAAACACCGCCCACAGCAACACCGCCTCTAGCACATTCCTATGACAGTACCACGAGCACTGGAGCAGGCGGTGCTAATGATAGCCTTATTGGTGGTGGCGCAAGCAGTTATCCTGGCAGCAATCTGTAGTAGTTGTAAAGAAGCAAATTACAATGTAACTTCAAAATTTGTGTTCAAAATTTAATAACTTGTAGATTTTGTATTGGGTAAGTTCAATCGAGCAAGTTTTATAACTGAAAATTAAAACGAAAACAAAGAAATAAAATTTACACAAGTGGTGCTTGAGAGAGAAATAACAAATAATCTCTTCTACTAAAGCTACAGCTGGCTGTTGTTTGTACGTATAAATTTTTACTCCCTCTCCCCAGTTTAACTTTGTTTTCCTTTATCATGTGAAATTATGATGAATCATCCTTTTGAAAGATTTATCCTAAAAAAAATGTTGATGTATTTAGTTTTATATTTATAATTATTATTATGTATGGTGATTTATATGTATATGTATGAATATTTTTTATTTGTCCTTAGAAGTTAAACATTTGATTTTTTGCTATTTTATTCTATTCCTTGTCCTTTTATATATTAAAAAATAAAATCCAAAAACTAAATATTTACATTACTTTTTTTATGATTGTTGCTTTCTTTAAAAAACTAAGGCAAAGTTCTTTTAACTTTTTCTTATTTTCTTAAGTCGTAGGTGCATTTTGCGTGATATATTAAGTGACCATGAATGAAACAATGATGAAATATTAAATTTAAAATAAATACATAATTAGATATTACTCAAACAAATAATGTTATAAATATATTTTTTGGCTTGTTTTAAATTTGACATGAAAATAACTACTTTTTATTAATCTTATTAAATTATGTTATACTGTTAAGTTATAAATTTTTATTGTGTATGTATAATCATTATATTATGTTATGTTTAAAAGTTTACTAATTTATTTAATGAAGATCTTTTTTCTTATAAATATTACATAAAATTCAATTTTTACAATCGTTTACTATATAAATAACATGTAAGTTTTTTTCTTTTTTTGTTAAAAATTTTTCTTTTATCATTAAGTATTATGCTGTAATGTTGGTTGTTGTTGGAGTTTGAGTTAGGCATAGAGAGAGAGAGAGAGAGAGTGAGTGATGTATTCAAATATCAAAAATTTATGAGCAAATTTGGTTTTGCTAACTAGAAAACAAGAAATATTAAATATAAGGAAAACCCATTTTAAAAAGCAATTTCTGTTAAACAAAAGTTCAAATGGATGCTAATCGTTTTTCAAATGTCGAGATGAGTAAAAAAATATTTCTTGGCGTTCAATGTGGATAGAAATTTCAAAAGAATTGAATATCAATTTCGAACGACATCGAATGACGTAATTTTTCACTTGATCGTTGTATTAGAGCATTTTCCAACTTTAATAATAAACTTGATTTAAGGATAATATTTTCTTTTAAAAGCCTATAAGTTGCGAATATATCGTTTTACTTTCCAACAACTAATATTTTTAATGAGTTATTCTGGAAAACAGGATTTAAGTTGCTAAGTCTACTCATTTCCTTTTGTCACATCTTTGAAAACCACTTTTTCACTCACCGCGGGAAGAAGAAGAGCGGGAATTTTCCTCAAGAATGGAAATTTTATAACAAAAGTAACTATATAAACAAGCCAAGTGAATTCATACCAAGTAACCCTGACAGCTCAGGTGATTACTTTAGCCTCTTGTATCCATGATCTCCCTCAGATATCAAAATTATTTTTTGAAAAAATTTTTGACATCCAAACAATGTTTTTTTTAAGGCTTATTGAGGCAAGTCCATCTGGTATAAATATTACTTTTATGTAATATTGTCTATTTCACAGCAGATTCAATTATATTAAATTGCCTTATATCAGGGATGGAAAATGGGGTTTTTATTTCGTACTAATTATGAAAATAAAATTTACTCTAGACCAAAATATATAAAAACACAGTTTCATTTACTCTTGAGAAAATTAATTTAACATTAAAAACTATTTGATTTAATTTGGCTTATTGCAATGGCTTGGGTAACTCCAAGGGCTTGGATGGATGCATCTAGCAAACCTCAACGAACTATTCGATTTTCTTTAGATGCGATTTGGCTTAGATTCGATTTTGTTTAGAAATGATAATTCCAATTCATAGTATTGTATTTCTTTATTTTTAAACTTAAATTTATTTGATTAAAAAGTTTTTTTTTGGAATTATTGAATTACAATTAATTTTAATTTTGTAAAGAGCTTTTCCCCAAAATTAATATTTTACTTAGGGCCAGGCCATACTGGCATTTCTTTGTAACTAATTTGAAAGCTTTAAAATTTATAGATTTAGCTAAAAAAAAGCAGAAACGCGCGTTTTTAAAACGCCAGTGTGGTAGCCTGGCCCTTATTCAGTAAAATGTTAAAGTTTTATTAAAATACCTTGCAATTGATTATGGTGTAGTATTAGCTATGCGCATTTCATTAGGCCTAATGCAAATCATCAAGGAGTCGTTACCCAAAAATCTCATAGAAAAACTTGATATGTTATAATAAACTTCAATTCATATGACTGAAAAGTTCATAACATCAAAGTTAAAACATGAACTCCATAAACAAACATGCTTTTTTATTTTCTTACTTATTTTGACTTTAGACGACATGTATTTTTCATCTGACTTGTCAAATTTCCCACTGCAAAAGATATACATGCCGTGTGAAACATATGAAACATTGTCAGATGACATTTACAGAAGCAAAGTCATATGAAAAATTTTCAATTGGAGCGTGTTTTATTTTCATCTGAAAAGGCATATGACATCAGCTGTATTGAATTAACAAAAGTGTGGTTTGGCTGAAAAAACATTAAAAAGTATAAAGCGCTTTATATATTTGTTGCAAAAACTCAGCTGTTGTGAACACTCAGACGTTTTTCAGATGTAATTGCACATAACATGTCGTCTAAAGTCAGCATTATCTACCACGGCCGTTTGATTTTTCCAACTTTAATTGTAGTTGTATGTAACAAGCAATCGAAAATAAATTTAAAAAGCAACAACACCTACAATTATTTTCCCGCGAGTCTCACTCGGCCAAAGATTGTCAACCCAGCGACAGCTGTATCAGACGGAAGTTTTTTCCTCAGGAAAGAACTCCCGACAACAACAGCAGAGCTGTTACAACAACAACGACAATTATTTTCGAATTGGTTAGACTGGAATCGAACATGCGAGCGGTACATGATTATTGTGAATATGACATTTCGACAGTTAATTCATAATTTTGAATTTGCAGTGTTGTCGCGGTATTGGCAAATTAAAGTAATACAGTGCACGCTTGGTTTTAGCGACTGATTTAAAACCATACCTGTCGCGAAAACTGATTTTTCGCGATAACCGCATCCAAAATTTCATTGAATAATTCTTGAAAAAACCAACTACAAAATAGGCGTGGCACTGCCCATAATTTTTAGCATAATGCTGTACTTTCACGAGAACTAATTGTGTGCGAAGTTTCGTAAGAATCGAAATAGAACCTTTCTTCTACCAACTGTTTTTTTAAGCTTTCAAAAGCCATTTATAACAAACAAAGGACGTGTGAACCACTCTGCTTGCTAACTGCATTTCTTTTATAACTTTATCCGAAATGGTAGGAAATAGCAAACGGCAAAAAAATTATTTGTGTCTGTCATGACTTTCGCATCCGTGTGAAAGTGAATCTTTTCCAAATGTGTTGGTATCCTGACATACACTTCCGAAAAATTTTTTTCGTTTTACTTCCGAACGCATAAAGCTAGTGAAAGGAAATATAACTAGCTTTTTTAGGTATACGATTTTATATAAAACCAATTGTTAGCTATTAAAAAAATAAGTAGAATGTGGCTCAGTGGGTAGAGTACTTGCCTTAAAGTATGAAGAATGCGTGTTCGTACCCCGGTTGAGCCAAAATTTTTTTAAGAGTTACAAAAATCTTAATAAAAAAACTAGTAAGCGCACTAGTTTACAATAACTAGGGTTCCAACTGGGATATAACTGTATACAAATGAACTAGTTGGTCCCCTATGACAACGCAATGTTAAAATCGATAGTTCGATATATGAAAAAAGGATAGATAAGCAACTAGTCTGAAGCAAAAAGCAACTAGTATAGTTCCAACTACATACCAGTTACTTTGTCTGCAGGGTTGTTTTCTCTCTCTCTCACACACACACACACAGATAGAAATTTGTAAACTAACGTACACATTTTGACATAAGTAGGAAAAATTTAAGAAAGTCATATGTGCTTCCAACACTACCTAGTAAATTAATCTACCTTGATCTATCCAATTTGAAAATTTAAACAAATATTTATTTAGAAATAATACAGGGAAATCGAGATATAAAAAGCATCCCCATATTAACTACCAATCTTGCTAAAACATGCAAAAGTACAATGCAGCTATTTGAAGCGCACATTTTTAAATATATTTTATACATGGGAAATAAAACTAACATAAGTCATATATTTCAAAAAATATAAAAATTTGGTTTGGTGACACCACCTGAGATTCGAAAATTTTCACTCCAATTTAATTAGTTAGAAAGTCATGACTGAGACGATGGTAATTTTCTTGAACACCAGTAACAACCAATTGCAAAATACTTACACACACAAATATATTTCATCAAACTTTTGTAAATATTCTGTTTAAAAAATACTATACATATAAAATAATCAGTTCTATTCTATAAATCGAGTGATTTTAAAACGAATGATTTCCAAAACGGAATGGCTGTGAAATTATTGTTTCAATCAAAATGGCCAAACTGTTGCGTTCTAAGTTAAGTTTGAGGATTAATTTTCTAAAATTTCTCGATTTAACGAATAGGACTGGCTGCATGATTTTTATTTTTATAAATTGTTTCAATTTGCGCTGTTACAAAAACAAACATAAATAAAGTCATATACAATAAAATAAAAAATTATAATACTTTAAAATAACGTGCAATTTTTAATTATATTTTTTTTATAATGAACTTAAAACAAACAGGAATTTAAAACATAAATGAAAACAATACATTTTATATTTTTTTATATAAAATCAGAAATAAAAAAGTATAGTTTAGTGTTTATTAAGAAAAACAAAGAAATTAAAAAATATTGATCTTCAATAATGATATAAAACTATTAAGAACAACCGTAATAAACCAATTTAAATTTTATAAATTTTTTTTGGTTTCTAACAATAAAAATTAGAAGAAAAAATAAATGCCAAAAAGTAAATGCTGGCTTAAATAAGTAATATTTGTAAAAAATTAACAGAAATTGTTAACACTCATATTATGTATGTATTATGTAAAATTCTGGATGTATTATCTTAAATAACTTAGAAATTGAAAGATGAAATTGGCTAATAATTTAATTATTTTTAAGTAATTTTTTTCGAACTGCATATAAATTATTCATTGAAATTATTTTATTAAGAAACTAATACTGAAAAAGTTAATTAATTCTGACAATCCTAAAACGTAATAGCAATGTATGTTGTTTTTAGAGGCCACAACCGCCCCTCGTTAGAGTTTATGTGTTTGGTTTAATTCCATTTTAATTTAAATTATTACATAGTTTGTATTAAAGACTTTAATTAACGAACTCAGGCCTGATGTAATTAATAACTTCCAAGTAAATGAGTAATTTTTTGTAATTGTTTAAATCTTGCTAACATTCACAAATTTGTTTCAACCGTTTATTTCTCTTTTACAGAGACTCTTATAAATTTATCATGGCTATCGTGAATACTTTTTCCCTCGAAATGTTTTCTCTTTTACTTTTTTTTCAATCGTAAATAAAAATTCGAAAACTCTTCTTATCGTACATAATTGATATTTTTCACGTAGATGGCTCGATTATCTTCAAGGTTTTGGATGCATCTAGCAAACCTCCAGGAACAATTCGGTTTTGTTTAGGTTCTTCATGTAATTAAAAGATAATTCCAATTTTTGGTATTGTATTTTTTATTTTTAAACATACAGTCCTGTTCTGTAAAGCTGGTCCTGGTGACGTTTTTAATATCATATACGATAATGTTCTATCCGATATGATATTTGGAGGCTCTAAGTAATGAAAAAAAATATTAAAAAACGATTGGAAAAATTTTGGTATTAGCGGAATTGGTTTTCTCAACTCCATATAAACAGCCTTATTACGGTGGTCGTAGTCTTGAAGAAATCGATAAAATGTGACAACGCTTGCCAATATGTTGTACATTGGAGTCGTTTAATTTCGACTACGACAACCGTAATAAGAGTATTAATTTTAATTTTAACGTGCTTTTTCCTAACTTAATATTTTACTGTTTAAGTAAAATATTAAATTTTTTATTAAAATACATTGAAATTGATTATGGAGGGGGTATTAGCTAGTTCGTAATAAGAGTTATTATAATACGATATATAATATAAAAAGCAAATTTTCAGATGTATCGCAGAAAGCTGAAGAAGCAAAACCAAAACGTTACGAATTGAAAATGTGAATATTTTCACTTTCGTACAACTTCTGTGACAGACCTGATTAAAAGATTATTTATTGTGTTGTATTGAAAACAATTTTCTATATTTTTGTTTTAAAAGAGTTGTATTTGCTTAATTTGTATATCCTTTTGATGATCTCTTCTATTTTTAAGGAAAACACTTTTGAAATTATTCCTATTATGTAATTGTTCTTTCTTATTGTGTAAATATTTTTTTCGTTGCCTAAACGAAACTAGCTTTCTTTATTTATTTGATCTCTTCATAAAATATAATTTTAAATAAAATATTTTGTTTTAAACAAATTAAGCAATGAAATCGAAATAAAGGGGTTTTAGCGAAATTTTCAATGAAAACATTAAAATTCCCACGAACTTTTCAAATTTATCTTTTAAAAGTACTTTTTTTTAATCATTTCTTAAAGGGAAAATTTTAAATGGAACGATAGATACTTTCCGGAAATAGCACTTTTATTATCTCAATTTCCTATCCTCGCAAGCATAGGGTGTTTTTTTTACTATCAGCACACGTACAATATGTATGCGACTCACAGCCTATCTATTTAGCCGCGAAACCCATACACAAACAAAGAGTAAGATAGTGAATGTTTGGCCACCACTGCTTTAAAACTACATAATACAACTCTTTTAATAGACATCCCTTTTGCATTAGCAAAGTTTACGTTGTCACGGCTCACACGATGAAATTTTTCTTTCACAAAGTCTGAGTATTTGGGTGAGAGGGGAGAGAAGAATGCTAAGGGGTACATACTTTCATTTTCTTTGAAATTCCCTTTTGTTTTGTAATTCGTAATGCCGAACCTGATGTTGGCTGCAGCTTAATTTTACATTTTCTTTTAAATTTCATTGAAAAATGTCAATGTGTAGAAATGAATGAAACTTTAAAAGAGAATTAAAGAAAATTTCTGAAAGAAAACTTTCATAATCTGAACCGAGACTTTGCAAAGTTTTAATTCAGCCGGTAGAAAGGCAGTGAGAAGAAGTATCTCTCTTTCTACCGGCTGAATTAAAACTTTGCTAAGTCAACGTTCAGTCTTATTAATCAGCTTCTTATTCAGCTGTAAGAAAGACAGAGAAAATCATACAAGTTTCTCTGTCTTTCTCACAGCTGAATAATAAGCTGATCAGTAAGACTTGCATCGTCTGAACGTTGACAAAGTAAACTTTGCTAGTGCAAAAGGAGTGTAACAAACATTTTTAGTGTCCTTTTACACACACAAAGTTTACTTTGCAAAGTTTTAATTCAGCCGGTAGAAAGACAGAGAGATGAAGTATTCCTCTCTTTGTCTTTCTACCGGCTGAATTAAAACTTTGCAAAGAAAACTTTGTGTGTGTAAAAGGGCACTTAGTAAAGAAAATTATGTACAATACATACATATTATGTACATGTATATGTATCAAGGTGAATTCACCAAGTAGCCTCATTAGTGCAGCTGCTCATCAGCTGAATTTACCAGAACGTCAAACTCTATGTAAAAAAAAACTAAACAAAAATTTGTATGTATGCATTGAGCATGGCGTTTCGGTAAATTGGTAGTTGTTGCACTAATAAGGCCACCTGGTATTCAATTCGACTTGATATCTATGCATGTAAATAAATATTCAACACAAAGCAAATTCAATTCGCCGTAATCGACTCGCATATACATATGTAACGGCATCTTGTCAAACTCTGTAAATAAAACAGAAAATAAAAGTTTCTTATTAAAATCTAAGAAATTTTAATCAGGCTCAATGAAGTTCGTTAAATTACTGTTTTATGAAGAAAGAATTTTATTTAGAAACATATAATAATTTAGTAAGCATTTTAAATGGAAAGAAATTTTCAAACTACTAACTCGTATAACTGAAACAAACTTTTTAAAGGCTTTTTATATAACAAATTTTACAAGATACAATCATAGGCGAATTGAATTCACCACTGCTCCTATCTTGTTTAATCTGACGTGATTCAAAAATTCAATGCTTACTCAAAATTAAAAAAGAATTGTGATGTCATTATCTACTACATACTTTGAATAAAAAATGCTTAATTGACTTAAACTCTATACAACCCTTTTACACTAGCAAAGTTTACTATGCAAATTTTTAATTCAGCCGGTGGAAAGACAGAGATGAAGTATTCCTCTCTTTATATTTCTACCGGCTGAATTAAAACTTTGAAAAGCAAACTTTGCTAGTGCGAAAGCAGTAATACTAAGGCGAATTAGTTTTACTAGGTTACAGCGCGGCGGCAAGAAATACAACTACAAAAACAGTAGCCATTTTTGGTGTACAATGGATGTCAAACTCCATATGATGAAGCAAAATGTCAAAAAAACTAATGCTTGTTTTACATGCAACCCTGATCTAATGAGTTTATGGAAAGTTTTAAAAAAGTAATAAGAACACATTAATTCAGAGTTGCATTTTCTGCAGAAGTCGAATAGCTTGTATAATAGTCTAAAAACAGCTTTAGGCTGACTCTGATGTAATGTGTTGTTATTGCTTTTTTAAAACGTTCCATAAACTCATTAGACCAGGGTTGCATTTTCTACAGAATTCGAACGGCTTGTGAGATAGTGTAAAACATGCATAAACAGCACATCATATCTGGAGTTTGACATCCATCGTACACAACAAGGCGAATTCAATTCGCATCTGCTGTCACCTTATAAAATTAATTCACCTTGCTCTATAGCAAATTTCTATTATTATGTATGGATTAGTATTTTATTTTTCAAAACTTTGGAACCAAATTGCAACAAAATGAAGACCAAAAAGGCAAAGTCTTAAAAACTAAACACAAATAAAATTTATAAAATTAAATAGAAAGTGATAATTGATTTTATCATATATTAAAATTTAAAAACAAAAGAAATTAATGATCATTCAAATTGTTTTATAAATGCATATTATCCATGTATAATTTTTAAAATTTAAGTTTTATAACAAATTTGTTCAATTTATTTTTATTTTTTGAAAGTGCTTCCGTTGGTGTTGAACAGTGAAAAATTGTGAACAATAATTTGCAATAGAAATAGTGAAATAAGTAGAAATTAAGGATGTTCAATTAATTGCTTAATCGGGACTTTAATTAAACAAATAGTTTAATTAACCGATTAATCGGACATCGGCAGTTGAAATACATAAACGATTTATAGATAAACTAATAGTAAAAAAGCATTTTTAGCACAAAATCTTATTTAAATGCTCTAACTTTGTATGGGCGTATCACTGCCCACTTTTCCCATTACAATGTCATATTGTTACGGGAAGTCAATGTGTGTGCAAAGTTTTTGTTATCATAATTTCTTATTTTGACAGTATCTCAATCCGTAATTTTACAAGAATCCCCTAAATATAAGTATGTAACTGAAAAAGAAGATATACTATGCATGGGTGTGGCTCTGCCCACTTTTCTAATCATAATGTTGTATTGTCACGGAAACCTAATGTGCATGAAAAAGTTTCATAAGATTCGGTACAATAGAACTAGTGGAAAAAGCTGTCGCAAGATTTGCCATTACCACACAAACTAACATTGGAAGTTAAATAAAAGGGGTTAAAAAGTAAAGTTTGCAGAGATTGGTGTATTTATTTATCCATACATACATATGTCTTATGTTTTTGTAGGACTATGTCGAAATGATCCTTCCGCAGGTTCACATGCAGAAACTTTGTTACTACATTTACTTCCTCTAAATAATAAAGTTCAGTACACTTTTGTGGAACACAAGGCGTAACAGTGATTATGTCCAAAGACATCACCAAATTGTGTATTCAAATACTCTGGATATCTTAGTTGCTAAAGCATATGTAATGTTATTTCTCCCCTGATTTCGATGAAACTCAATCTGGCAACTTTTTTTTTTTTTGACATATCTATAAAAGGTTCTTGTCCAAATTTAAACAAAAGTAATTTGCTAGCAATAATAAATTTGCCATATTTATCTTAATATAATAACAAAAATAAAACAACCAAAAATGAAAATAACTTAATAAATAATAAAAAATACAAATGAAAAAAAAAACAAATCAACAAATAATGGCTGTATCAATTTTTTAATGTGTATTCATTCAATGAAAAAGAAAAATTACCAAACCGCCCCCGCCCCACCACCACCACAAATTTTCTCCCATTTTGTAACATAAAATTTGTTCCTGCATTCAGTTTTATAACAAAAATAATGTTGTTTAATTCAATTTGTTTATTATTATTATTATATACTTTATTATATGTTTGTAGAGATACATCAATGCTTTAAATATTTTTGTAATTCTATTTTGTTTCATTTATTAATTTATTAACTAATTAGTTTTTGTAATCAAGTTGTAATTATAAAAAATTTTTTACGCATTTTCTTATAATGTTGTGTTTTAACCATAAAAAAATAATATCTAATTAGTATAACTATTTTTATTCTGTGTAAAACAAAAAGTAAAAAATATTCAATATTCTTTTCTTAATGATCGATCCTCTTTAATTTTAGTTGCTAAAATTAATTCAATAATTTTGATATTGAAACAACAATCTTTCATAAAATATGTGTGAAATCTGTGTTTAATGTTTTTTTTTTAAAGTATATTCATACATACATATAAATTTATTTGTTTTCCAAATATGTTTTAGAATTTAAGAATATGAAAAAATGATTGTCATACAAAAATAAAATGAAAAAAAAATATTACAAAAATTTAAAATCGTTTTATTACAAAGAGAAGATTAGCGACAGACAATATCGTTCTATTTAGGCATAAATTCATCTTTACTAATGATGGTGGTTTAACCAATGATATTTATATGAAAAATTGTCAGTTCAACCACTGGCGTTAGTTATCAAAACTCACCCTCCGATTTTCGACAAATAAATTTTGGGACCAATTTTTGTCAAACCCTTTCAAACAAAACAAGAATTTTGAAAATCGGTTCACAAATGACAGAGTTATGCCTTAGGGGGGGGGAGCAAATTTCCCTCTCCGATTATTGACAAAAAAAAATTTGGGACCAATTTTTGTCAAACCCTTTCAATTTTGAATTTTGAAAATCGGTTCACAAATGACAGAGTTATGCATGGGGGGAGCGAATTTCCCCCCTCCGATTTTCGAAAAAAAATAATGGGACCAAACTGCAGGCAAACCCTTTCCAACAAAAAAAGAATTTTGAAAATCGGTTAACAAATGACAGAGTTATGCGTGTACAAACATAAAAAAAAGTAAAAAAAGAACATACACACGAATTGATAACCTCCTTCTCTTTTTAAATCGGCTAAAAAAGCAACTTTGTTACGATTTCATGGTCCCATTCAGAATTTTGAAACGGCTGAATATTAAAAATCAGTCCTTTATTTCCCTACGCATGAAATTTTCCACATCTGACAACACTGTTTCAGTGTCGCTTGTTGTAAAAAGTCGTGTGTAATTAGGTTGAAGTGACATCAATGTGTCCTAGAGGATACATACAATTGTCGATGATATCGTGCGGACATGGGCAACTGGGTATGTAAGTGCATACATTCATACACACGTATCTATACAAAGTGGCGAAAAGAAGTAGTAAGCAGGCCTTCTGGAAGCCCTTACATACTTGGCACAAGGACAATACCCCATTCCATACTTATATATTTTTTACACACGATTCTCTAGCCAGGCAAGTCCTTCTGCGTTCGATCCATTAAACAAGCCTGGTAGTAGGACCTCTTTAATATTGCTGGTAGTAGGCCTTCTTCAGCAGGCCTTCTTCAACTGGTCAGATAAAGGGCTTCCTTAGTAGACCTGATTGAAGGCCTTTTTTGCTAAATTAATTAATTAATTACATAAGGCCTTCCTCAGAAGACAAGAGAGCATGAGTACTGGATCTAAAAGGTCTATGAAAGTCTTACAGAAGGCCTTATAAATGAAGGCCTCCAAAAGTTTGCCGCCGGGTAGTATCTGTGTGTGTATGTAGTATCTGCATGGGGCAAAACTCAGAATACCCACTTGACCTGAGATTCGATATAAAGCGAAAAATTTTCGATTTATATTAAACAAATTAATATGAAAACAAAATTACGTACCATAGGGTATATAGAGGCCAAATTGAAACTTCAGAAACCTAAGTCTGCTGTCAAAAACCTACGAATGGATTAGTAGAAAATGTTCAATAGTATTGGTTTTAAATAAAAATTTTCCTACAGCACTAAAACCGCACTTGGTTGCAATAAAAAGTATTTATACATATATATATTTTATGCATGAATTTTTAGAATTTTATGCAATTATTGTTGTAATAATTAGTGAAATGTGAAAATAGTTCAACTAATCCATAAAATTCAACAAACATACATATGTCAAGAAAATTAAAGACATATTTTAATAATACAATGAAAAGAAACCCAAATTTTTTTCAAATAGCGGAAAAAAATTAACTAAAACTGAAAAGTGTAAAAAATTGCAAATTAATGGATATTAAAGTGCAAAATTTATTATATTCTCGCTCATTAAGGCCCAAATTTACAGTCATTAGTTAACTATTATTAAACTAAAATGTTGATTACTGTTTAACTAAAACTTCATATTTACAGTGTACTGTTTAACTAAAATGTTTAATATGGGTAAAGAATGGTAACCCTATCAAGTATAAATAAACTAGCAGAAATAAAGAATATTTCACATCTTAAGCTGTGTTCACACTATGTGTATTTGTTTTATGGAATGTCACTTTTTTATACACATGTGATTTCATGTGTATGTAACAATTTGCGGTTTACATAAGGTTTATAATTTTTGTGTTCACCTGTTGGTATGTTACGTACATTTGACATAACCTATAAAGCAAAACAATCATAAAACAGCCGAGTGGTTATACATATTTTACTGTTATATATACTTCTTTTATTTAATTTTACACTTATTTTATTTAATTTAATACTTTATTAATTTAATGATTATTTTATTTCATTTTCCCGTCCGCGAACAATTGCTTTAATAAAAACCAGCTGATGTCAGATGCTTTGTCACTTCAAAATAGAACTCGTTCTAAATCATGTGTACTGTACACAGAGAAATAACACAGGCTATTGTTTGAAGGGGTTCAGACTATATGTACAAATTTATCAAGTCAAAATGTGACATTTCATATGGCAAATACACATAGTGAGAACACAGCTTTAAGGCGGCAATTTATAAATTTTTTAAGCACACAAGCTAATGGAGCAAATATTTTTTGTCGCTCCTAAAAGTATGCTATATCCGTGTAGTAATTTCCAAAACATGGTGTAATAAGTATACAGGTTCAACAAATACAACAACAAACTAGATAATGCTTGTCAGAAAAATACACGTGCTAGACGTTGCTTATGTACAAAGCTACCAGAACAAAAAATAATCAACTGACGTTATGCTGCCACCTGTATACTTATTGCACCATGATCGAAAGCATCTAACTAATTGTTAACCAATGGCATTTCACGGTTTAACTAATGGTAAACAAAGAAGTGTGAATAAAATATCATTGGCTAAACTATTGTCATTAGCTAACTAATGACTGTGAATTTGGGCCTAAGTTAACTTTTAAAAACCATTTGAGAGTTTACAAATATATAAATGACTTTCAAAAAATAAGCATTGTAGGCTTTGAAACTTATACAAAACCCAGCAAATAATTTTTTTTATTCGATATGAGGTGTAGAAAAATAAAATAGATTCATATCGAATAAAAAAATATTTGCTGGGTTTTTATAAGTTTTAAAGCCTACAATGCTTATTGTTTGAAAATCATTTATATATTTGTAAATTCTCAAATGGTTTTTAAAAGTTTGTACATAAGATAAAGGGTTTTTAACTATTCAAAATTGTGTTTAGGGTCTACTGATGAGTTGGTAAAGCACCAACGAAATGCTGCATATAGACAATTGCTTAGACTCCAGCAAATAAATTTCATTTAAAATTAATATATTAAAATAGAAATCTTGAAAATTACTTTTTCTTCTGCCTTTTTGCGATATCGAAATTTGTTCGATATTGCTAAAGATTCGCTATACATTCGCCAGCAGACCTTCGAAATCGAATGTTTTTTGAAACAAAGCTGATCGACAGCTAAACATTTTTCGATTCATTTTCGAGAATGAAATTTTAGACTATACATTTTTAAGATATATTTGAAATCGATATCATTTACAAAAGTCTTGGTCAAGTGGGTATAACAACAACAACGTACGCGATTTGCTTGTCCCATTTGGGTGGAACACAGTATTAGTAGGCATTACAAAAAAGAAAACAAAACAAATATTATAAAACTAAAAGTAATAAAAAAAAGTTCATATTTGAAACTACGCAGTAGTTTTTATTTCAGTGTTAACCCTAAAGGAAGCCAGGGGCCAAATGTCTCGAAGTCACCACTTTTGTCGACAATTGTGGTGACATTGGCAACCAATCGTCTACACTTTTTTTACCTTTAATGGGAAGAGACGTTTTTGACAGCTACAACACGATTTTTTTATTTTCTCATTTTGTTGTGTTGATAATTAAATAATTCTTGAAAAAAAACCGACTACAAAATAGGCGTGGCACTGCTCATAATTTTTATTATAATACTATACTTTCACGAGAACTAATTGTGTGCGAAGTTTCATAAGAATCGGTTAAGTAGAAGTAGTATAAATGAATATTTACTTTTCATGGGCGCGCCACTCAATGCCCTCTTTTTTTAACATAATGTTGTACATATTGTAATAATAACTAGATGTATATGCAAAGTTTCACAAGAATCGGTTTAGTAGAAGTCGTAAAAAGGGATATTTACTTTGAATGGGCGTGGCACTGCCCACTTTTTTAATTATGATCTAGTATTCAAAGAGAAGCTTAATGTGTGTGGAAAGTTTCATAGAAATCGGTTGACTAGAAGTAGATGAAAAGACAATTGTATTTACTTCGCATGGGCGTCACCCCGCCCACTTTTAAACGGTACAAATCTGGAAGTACATTCTATTAAATAAAGAAAAAAAATTCTAAATCAATTTATAAATGGCGGTGTTTTGAGGGAACATCCATAACAAAAATATACATGCCGAATTGATAACCTTTCTCCTTTTTTTTTGAAGTCGGTAAAAATAAATGCAGCTGCACGCAAAATTAAAAAATTCAATAAAAAATCTAATATAATTGCCTTAGCTGATAAAAAGTTTCATATGTAATGACTAGAATCATTAAAATGCACTAGTGAATCTCTGGTGCCAATGGCTTATTATGGTCTCATAAGAACTACCTACATAAGAACTACCTACTATAGACTATAGTATAGTAAGTCAATAGTTCCGAGGTCAGTAGCGGAATCTCAATGACAAGCACATGCTAAATGTCGATAGCACAGAACAGTGCCTGAGGTGCAATTAGTCAGTAGTACTGGTGACAAAGTCAATAGTGAATCAGTACAGTTTGGCTGACTTCCAAAACGTCTGTTGCTTTGTATTCGAACAATGTATAGTGTTTCATGTCGTTGCAGTACAAAACATTGACAATGCATACCTTTTCAAAACGTCGTCAACAAGTATCAGAAACGCCGTAAATGTAATCATGGTATCGGTTTCCAAGTTGATGCAATGTTTAGCAACTTCGCATACATACACGATCTGAATACCGCAGCAGAACTGTATACAAACTTTGTATTGATACGTTTTGGAAGTCAGCCTTTTACTGTCGACATTTCCTTCAGGGTATGTAGTACATATATAGCTTTATAAAGCCGGCTAACCAGCAACGTGAAGTTTATGGAAATGAAATATTTAAGTATGCATCCATGTATGTATGTACTAGTGATGTTACGAATATTTGTATTCGAATCGCCGAATATTCGCTTCTTTCATGACATTCGTGATCGTATTCGTCAAATTCAGGCGAATATTTCACGAATATTTTGCGCATACGTTCCGAAAAATAATACATAAAAATACATATACATAAAATTAAACAAAAATATTGATTTTTCAATAATTTTTACTAAAAAAACCTTTGTCTCTACGCAAAATCATAATCTTCTTTTAGTAAAGAAAAAACAAACAAAATATATTTCACAACCACATACTAGTATTTAAAAATAAAGTCCTGTTTGTACATATACACATATACACTGTGAATGGCTTCCTCAGTGTTGTCATATCGTCAAAAACCTTACAATATGACAACACAGTATGTCATATCGTTTTTTGCCATATCGTAAAAAATCGTCATTTCTGGCAGCTATGTTTGCCACCCGTATTTCCGCTAACTTTTCTCATCGGAATGTCCAAGGCGAATTCACTGCAGGTGAACTTGTAAGCACAGCTGTTAATTTTTTTTTAGCATTTTCTTCATGGTCGGATGTCAAAATACACTATTTGCTTTGTGAATTTGAGTACGAACAATTATTTTACAAAAACAAAATGCTTGTCGTTTTTGTTACATGTTGTACGTGTTTTATTAGTGAGATTACCTGGCACTAATTTGCCTTGGGAATGTCATAATAATGTTAATTAAATACATGTAGGATTTTGACGCAAAGGGTAGATTTTTTTCAATTAAATTTGAAATATCGACTGGCACTAAACGTTTAGATTGAATATTCGTATTCGGCGAATATTGGATCAAATATTCGTATTCGCGAATATTAAAAATTGATATTCTTAGCATCACTAGTATGTACATATGTATGTTTGTATGTAGTACATACATATATATGTATGGAATATCTACATACATATGTACATTAGGGAAAGACTTTTTTTGCTATTTTTGCAAATATCAAATTTTACATGGCCATAGAAATATAAAGAAACGCCATCTTTCTTTTATGCTGTTGTCAAATAGTTCGCAAGCACCTATGCTGCCAAAAACCTGGGATTAATTTTTAATAACGGTCTTACTTAGACAAACCATGTTAACACACTTGTGGCTCAGACTTACTCTAAGCTGAGGTGTCTTTGGTCGTCACAGCATTATACTCCTTTCAACATACATAAGACAACTTCTTGCAAAAGCTTACCTTGTTCCTGGTTTAATCAACGGTTGTGAACTTTTTGCAAGCCGTGACTCTATTAGCAAAAGAAAGCTAAACGTTTTATACAACAATATTATTAGATATGTATACGGATTGAAAATATATGATCATATTTCTCAATTCGCCTCGAAATTATATGGCGTTTCGTTCAACAACCTTCTTAACATACGTGTGCTTTTATTTTTGCATAAAATTATTTATTCAGAAATGCCACAATATCTTATTGATAAAATCCGGTTTGCCAGATCAGTCAGTGGAAAAAAGATTATCGGCCATGTTCTGAAAACCATTTCGTTTTGAAATCACAAAATCACAAAAATGAAAAACAGTGTTCTTTTAATTGGACAATTTAGTGCATTCGAAGTTAAGTTCGAATAAAATATCTGAAACATTTAAAACATAAAAATAAATTAAAAAGTTGCAATAAATGACCGTTTTAGTTGATTTTTTTCCTGAAATTGTTCGGTTTCAAAACGAAATGGTTTTCAGAAAATGGCCGTATAATTACTTTATACCGTTTTCTTGTATCCGAATGGCAGTTTTTCATCTGTGTAAGTATGAAACCTCCTTATAGCTTATGAACGACTTAGCCCATGGTAACAGAATTTGCGCCATTCTTAAGATTTTGGCTTAACTTACATATCGTGTTAATATTAACCGATTCGACGTGGCTTATTTCGAGAAATTTCGAAATCAAAATTTTCGAAGATATGTTTTCTTTTAAATCGATTTGAAGCTACCGTTCCGATCAACTATAAAACTACGTCGATTGCTGAAAACTTCATCAAAATCGAAAAATTTCGAAAAAGTGTTACATATTTTGTAATTATTCCAAAAAATTGCTATCCAATCGATGTTCATGTATGTAAACGGCTTAACCGATTGGAACCAAATTCACGGCATTCAAAAGACATTGATTCCGTAATATGATGAACCGATTCGGCTCGGTAGATTTTGAGAATTTTTGAAATAAGGTTTTCGAAAAAAGATTATTTCAAATACATTCTAAACTACTAAGCCGTTCGAATCCAAAATCTAATAAGCTCATAAAACTACGTCGACTGCTGCAAATTTTATTGAAACCGACTGAATGCTTCGAAAAAGCGATTTATTTTTTTTTTATTGTCAAATCGATTTTTAAGATTCATTTAATTTTTTTATTTGAAAAACTGCGCCGAATACCGTAAATTTTATCTAAATTGGTTCAGTGGTTCGAGAGATATCGTGGTCGAAATTGTGTTAAACAAATTTCTTTATTTTGTTTAATTACTCCAAAAATCTTTAGATTTTACAACGCTTTCAGCTCGAAATTAGCGGCAAGTTCCAGAGATGGCAATGTTAACCGTATCTCATAAGCTTTTCGAGAATAAATTTACTGGCCCTTATCGTGTTTGGCGTTATTCGCCTTCGACTACGACATTTTTGTAATAGATTAAAGAAAAATGTATCGTGCTGTCTTTAATCTATTACAAAAATGTCGTAGTCGAAGGCGAAATACGCCAAACTCGATAAGGGTGACTATTTCTCGTTGTTTTAGTCTGGAAATTTCTGTTTGACACCCCAAAGATAATATTTTTTCCATTTCAGTTGTGATCCTGACAACAATTAGATTTCATAACAACACTGAGTGGATAAATTTTTGTTTTAGAACTAAAACGTCATTGGTAAAATGATATTGCCGCCAAAAAAATAAAACAAATGTTACTTGTTTTTAAATATTTTGAGTTTTTTTTTATTTTTTTATAAGTACAGTTTTTTAATTTTTATAAATATTTTTTTATATTTTTCTTGAATATTTTTTTTATAAAAAGTTATCTAAACTTAAATTATTAACACAATGATACTTAAAAATGTGAACTAAAAATGAAATTACAATAAATATTTTGCAAACTAAAAGATTTTCAACAAAATAAAAAAAATCTTTGCACAATTTTTTGCAGTCAATATGACTGAGAAAAAACGTTATTAAAAGACATTTTTTAAAAGAAAACAATTTTGGAAACTAAATAAAAAAAATCATATAAAATTCAAAATTCTAATACTAAATGCAAATAATGATGGACAAAATTACTTTAATTAAGTTCTAAAATAAAAGAAGGAAATGATTACTTTTTTAACAATTAATTGCTTGAACTGCATTTTGTTTTTAGTGATTTAAAAAAAACAACTTTTGTAGTTTCGTTTAGAAAAAATATTCAGGCAGTATTGGAATTTTTAGCGAAGTACTTTGTAAGGTTGACTTAAAAAGATTCCAATATATGTATATACTTTTCAGTTAGTTCTTAAGCTTCTAGGCTTATAAATTATTAAAAAAATTGATTGATAGTTGGAGAGTTGATGGTAGTAGATTTAATGTGGCAGGAGTTTTGATTGCTTAATTTACAAGAAAATCCATTGATGAAAAAAGTTACAATTCCAATTGGAATTGCTCTTGTTCTTCTATCTTTAGTGATTCCACTTTCTTGATCAAATCCGATGGTGGTGGAACACACTTGCGGAAGGGGGTGCGTGGTGTACCTCTCAACAAACAGCTGGGGATATTTGTGGGAGGCGATTGACTCAAGGGAGATTGACGCAAGTTTTTCAAAAAGGCCCGTTCATAAATCAATTTAGTGCCTAAAAAGAGACAGAATTGAAAGAAATTAGTTATAATTAGTTAATTTATTTTTGTGATAAGGAAATAAATATTAAATATTGTGCACAACGCATATTAAATATGTGTTATCTGTAAAATTGCTTTAATTGCCTGCCGGCCTTGTTAAAATGATTAGAGGGTTACTTTTTTAATTTTGAAATGATTAACAATTGATAGCCAGAGTTCTTTTATTTTTAAATTGATAACAAAACATTTCTTTCATTTATTTCTAAGTGCGGTTGTTGGTTGATTTCTTTTTGAAGTGAATCATTTGAGGTTGAAAAATTATTAATTTTCTTTGAATTGTCTGAAACTGAAAATTGATAATTTTTGTTTTTGGGTCAAAGTAAATATTTTGCTGAAGAAGAAATTTGTATTTAAAATTTCATCAGCTTTTAGATGATTTTTAGAATAGAAGATCCCAACCTGTATTATTTCATTTGAAATGAAAATATTGTAAATTTTCATGGCATGGTAAGAGCATTTCTAAGACAAATCCATATTTTAGTTTCGAATAAAAAAAATGTTTAAGTTCGTTATTAAGAAAAAAGCACCCTACATTTAATATGGATTTCAGTAAAACTTCCTAATGCGTCGTATTTCACTTAAAAATTTAAATTTTGTTGTATCAGTTTTAAAAATTTCTATTTTAAAAAATTTCTAGTTTAAAGACAAACAAATTTGTATTTTTCCAATCCCTTCGTGCAATCAAAAAATTGCCTGTTACTGATTTCGACCCGATTTTCGAATATCAAATTTTCATCAGATCTTGGCGTTTTGATGTCATCGGACCTCACGGACGATGATGCTCATAATGATGTCTGCATCTATCTATGTAAGTGGGTATGTACACAGCAAAACATTTTTTCCCAATTTCAGTCCAATGTCGGCCAGAACCACTTTGTCTCAGGATGTTTTGAAAACTTTGCCGAAATGTCTGAGAGATTTCTATGCGATTTCTTAAGAATTTTCTGGAATATCTAAGGGCATTTTCAACATGTCTGAACAATGTCCGAAATAAGTATATCTGCCAAAACATCATAGTCCTCGCATGTCTTCTTGTGCCATGCATTTTTCTACGGTTTATAGCTGTTTTACACTATCACACAAGCCGTTCTACTTCGATAGAAAATGCAACCCTGATCTAATGAGTTTATGGAAAGTTTTTAAAAAGCAATAACAACACATTGTATCAGGGTTGCATTTTGTGCAAAAGTCGAACAGCTTGTAGAATAGTCTAAAAACAGCTTTACGACAGCTTATCAGAAAACTTATCTATATTTTTAAAGTTTAAAAACTCAACCATTTCCGCACAAACTCTCAAGAGATAAATGAGAAGTTATTTACGAAAACTAAAATCAGACAATGTTCAGAAGTTACTGCTAAAAGTAGTAAAACGTAGATTAGAAAATGTGCAGACTATTCAGTTAAATCTCTTAAAGCAAATTAAACTGTCTTTCGATAATATGCAGGACTAGTCTGATTTCAATCGGATATTATTTCAGAAGATGTGCAGAAATGTCATACGAGAAAAGTGCCGGCACTGATTGTCTGGTAATGTTTTAGATTTTTTCTGACATCAGACATGATGGCAAAAATGTTCACTGGGTATATAAATCACTCATAACTTAACTGATTGTAAACAAATTTTCGCCATTCTTAAGATTTTGTCTTAACTTAGGATATCGTGGGAATATCAACCGGTTCGACTAGATAGATATAAAAATTTTTTCATGTCACAAAATTTTTTTTTCATATACATTTATTTTAAGCCTATCGAATCCAAAATCAGCTAACAAGCTCTAACCTTAAACAAATAAGTCGATTGTTGAAAATTTGATTAAAATCGATTAATTCGTTCGAGAGATAATCGTCCACAAGTATTTCGAAAAAAGTGTTATTTTGTAATTACATACTCCAAAATAGTTGTCAAATCGATATCGAGAGATATCGTTGTCGAAAACTTTGAAACAATAACTTTTTTTAGTTACTCCCGAAATCTATGAATTTTCTACCACTTTAAACTCGAAATTAGCGGGGAGTTCTAGGCATGGCCTGCAAGGTCAACCGTATTTCACATTTTTATTAAAAATATCAGGAAATCTCAATTATTTTTGTTTAATATATAAAAAATTATAAAACTTTTCACTTTAAATTTAGGAGTTTTAAAATAACATAAGAATTTTTAATATTTAAAAAATTTCTATAAAAATTCACATTACAAATTAAAAAAAAAAAATTTGTTATTCAAAATTACAATAAAAAATTTTTTAGTACTGTGAGAAAATTGTTTCTTAAACAAATTTCCTTCAATTCACGATGTAGAGACAGGCAGACATCTTTAAAAATTTTGTTTAATAAACAAAATCAACTGACCTTTCCTAACAACTTGTATTCGTTTAAAAGAAAACAAACAAAAAACAAAAAAATATATTTCGCTACTTACCACCGGGTGTTGTTGAGTACAAAGTACCACCGGGAGTTGAAGAATAAACTTCCGGCATTTGCATGGGATCCGAAATGGTAATTTTCTTCGTCTTTTGTGGAACATTCATGGCCTTACGGGCGGTTGGTGAAGCAGACATATTTTAAAGTTGTTTTTAAATTTTAGTTTAAATAAATTTAATTATTTTTAATTTCAATAACACTTGGTGTTGTATACTTTGGTTGAAATAATGTTAAACTATCAATATAATATTTTCGCTGTCAACTTTTCAAACACTTGTTACAAAAAGAAAATCAATTATAAAATCTCTTTTACAATTTGTACGATATTTCTTTGCACTTAAATTGATTTTTTTGAATTTGTTTTAACAAAAGAGGTGACTATTTGACAAGTCAGAACTGAAATGTTGTCTTAAACGGGTCAGACACCGCTATTTATATGAAATGTGAACGTACTAGAATATACGAATGCTTCTTGCCGGCGATATGTCTTCGTACGTTTATTTAATGTTCTTTCTCCCTCTCTCACGTATCTCTTCGAAAGCAATTTCTCAGATACATTTAAAAGCAGCGTTGCCGTTGTGGTTTCTTTTTAAACAAAAGTTAGTTATATTTTTCCCCATAGTTTTCCTACCCATCCATATACATAAATCCCAGCGACATAAGGCCTGCCAATCCGCATTCAACAGTCGCTTCCCAATGTAGGGACTCTTACAGGCCTCTTCTGGCATGCATTTTGAAGGTTATCTAAGGAAAGTCTGCTAAAAAACAAATGGACGTGCACACTTTTTTCTACTTCAGTATTTTCATAGCAGCTTCATTCGATTTGATTAATGTGATTTTTTATTTCGAGCCATTTCTGTTCATCAAAAGTAATTTGTATACATTGAATTGGGCATGATGTAGTTCCGGCAGAATAATGGTAAGTTAATCAGCTCCGGCATAATATCAGCATGTGTGATGTCTCTTGTATGTAAATTTCAGTCTTATATACAAATTATATGCGAAAAGAGAATACGAGAATGTTTGTTATTTCCAAAGCACTTTTTTTTAAATCTAAAAATTTAATAATCCTTCCATCTTCCCTGCTTAAAGAAGGGAATGTGGAATGTGTATCGAACGAAAAAAATAAGATACTACTTCTGCCTTCCCTTCAACAGGAAGGCAGTTTCGCATGTCTATCGGTCTTGCAGGCCTTCAAGAAGGCCTCAAATTTGCAGGCCTGTTGACTTTTACCAGTGGGATATATTTAAACTATATATAAAGTAAATATTGTTTGATACTTGATGCTAAGGTAAGAAAAAATCACCATACGTTGATTTTTACAACTTTTCAGTGGAAATAGTTATATTATAAATGTACTCAAAGCGTTACTAGCAACGAAATAAAATAACTGCAAATTATTAATTAGATACTCTTAACTGATTTCGGTTTTTCTTATTTTGGGGATAAAAACATTTTTTTAGCGATTTATAAAAAGTTTTCTGCGTTTTATGAAAAATAATAAAAAATTAGTTTCATGTTGTCAACGTATGACCATCGATATATAAGATACGGTTGACCTTAAAAGCCAATACTGAACCTTTTCACTAACTTCAAGTTTAAAGCGCTAGAAAAGCCAAATTTTTGGAATTTTATACAACGATATCTCTCGCAAAACTTAACCGACTTAGATCCAATTTGCGGCATTTGATGCAACGGTTTTGGAGTAATTACAAAATAACACTTATTTCGACAACAATACATATCTCTCGAACGAATTAGTCGATTTTTCTAAAATTTTCAACAGTCAACGTAGTTTTATGAGGTTAAGACCTGATTAGATTTTCGACTAGATCGGAATGGGTGCTTAAAATTTATTTTAAATAACATTAAATTAAAAATTTTAAGACTCCCTAAATGAAATGGGTAGTAACTTCAAACCGCTGGACCGATTTTTGCATATTTAAGTAAGAAGATTTTAGATCAAGTCATCTTTCAAACAAATGAAACTTAATTGAAATCGGTACAGCCGTTTCGCAGCTAGCGTGCCACATACAAACATATTCAAGAGATAACTTCTAAGCGGCTGGACCGATTTTCTTTCATGGCTTTACGAAAGAACAGACAGACACACTGGTGCACACTGAGTATTACACACTACAAACGTAAAAACATAAACATATTTGAACATTTGTTTTTGAAATGTACCAAGTCGAATCGGTTCATATTTACACTTTATCTAAGTTTAGATATGTACATAAATACATACAGCTATGCGGACATCATCCTAGAAACAAGCAGAATAGCTGCCTAGAATCTCAAACTATCGAAATATGATAAAAACTATTTTTTCGAATATCGAGATGAAATCAGTAAAGTCAATGATTCGCTATCCTATACGATTCATTCACAGAAAACCCTGACATAATTCAATCAGATTTTCCTGTGAATGAAACAGTGCCTACTGTGGGTGCTACATTATCACACAAAATGTATGAATTTCTAGGGGAGCTAGAGTGATTCTGGGGATGGCTTAGCTCCCCAGAAGGCCCCGGCAATTCCAATATTCGTCAACTAATTTACAATTATAAATTAAACAAGAATGTAAAGCGTCTGCATAATTGCTGTTTTTCTTATCAGCTGATCCAAAAAACGAAATTCTGATCGTATGAAAAGTATTATTTTATGAAGTTTTTCATAATATATGCTCCACACAGTACATGAAACAGAATACGTTACAATGTCGTTTGAAAAAGAGTGCAATCATGTGTTACGCATTTTTACATACAAAATTTTCAGTTATCGCCATAATATGAAAGAGATAGCGAAATTGGTAACAATAAGATTTGCCATCACTTTCATATAATTGCGGTAATGTTGTAAGTTTTCGGGTATAGTTAGTACACTACTAGAAATATTCATCTTCGGATTGATGACGCCCTGTCATCAGAATTGTGAGATCAATGTTACGACAAATCTTATCAATAAAGTGAAAACTGATATTAATCTGATGAAAAAAACTCTTTTGTTAAACTAAATTGAAATAATATCTCCAATAATATATGTATTAAATGTTGGCAATTTGTATTTAAAAAGAGATATATTGGAATTTTCATTTTCATCATTACGAAACTATTGGTAAAATTCACAAGTCTGCAAAACAGCGTAAATGCACATGAATGACACGTAAGCGAACGAGAATATGAAAACTCTTCTTCATATTGATGAAACTTAGTCATCAAAAATAATGATATTTATGATGACCATCTGACGTAAGGGTTGACATCGCATTGATCACAACTGTCATGTAGTCAAAAACGAAGGCATTTGCCATAGTATTGATGTTAAATTACATCAGGGTTATGACGGTTTTTCTATCAGTGTGGCTTATAGTACCAACTTTGACAACGCAATTGCGAATAATACTGTACTTACACGATGAATTTTTAGCATGATTATTTTTTTTTATTGTTTATAGACGAAAGGGTTAAAAATGCGTTGAGCGGGGTAGCAATTTCAAAATAGAATTCAAGAAAAGTCAGGCGAAAAGTCTTCGAATAAATCCGTAGTATTAGCAAAAAATTTCCTGTAGAAAATAATTAGTTTTGTCTAAAAATATATAAAGCGGCAACGCTATTTCTATTCTAATAGACTATTTTTGTTTGTTTTGTTTATTAACCCTCTTCTTGTTGTTTGTGGTTAAATATCAAGCCCTCGCACAAAAACATTATAAATTCACACACACACACGAGTAAAATGGCGTGCTTTTGTTTTTGTTTTTCTACAAAAAATTAAGAGTTGTTTTTTTGTTAATTATTGCTTATAATTTGATAAAAAAAAAGTAATTTAGAAAAAACAAAATGAAATTAAGTTACTGCGCATTGTTTGAGTTCTTAGTATAATTTTATTAAGAATTTGTTGTTGCCTCTTAAATTCGATTTTAAGTCTACTTTATTTATGTATGCATGTACCTACTTACATATGTACATACATATGTATTCGAAAATAAAAAAACATGTACTTTCTTAAAAATTAATTGTATTTAACAGAAACAAATGCCTTCCTACTGTTTCTTGTTTATATTATTGTTCAATTTTGCTTTTACAATTTGGCATACATAATCAACATTTCTGTTGTTGTTTTTAAATTTCTTTATTTACCGGTAAAGTTTCATTGCACTCTATTGATTTATGTATTTGTTGCTGTACAAGGACATCTCTTTTTATTTTGAATACCCTAAATTATATTATATTCTAATTGATTGTATTAAAACAAGGTTATGTAGGTACCCAGCGAACATTTTTTGCCTAATTCGGTGCGAACTCGGTCAAAAAGTCTGGACAATTTGCCGAATTCGTATTTGAAGTCGGTCAGAAAACATACCGAAAATTATATATGCATGTAAGTAGTTGACAAGAAAGCGGGCAGTTTTGTCTGAGGAAATTCTGAAAACTTTGATAAAATGTCTGAGATTTCTGCACAAAATCTGAAGAATTTTCTAGGGAAATTCTATTAGAATTTTCAACATGTCTGAACAATGTCGGAAAAATGTCTGACAAAACTGCAGAAAATCTTCCGATATGTCTGATACTTTTTACGTCCTATCGTATTAAAATCGGAGAAAAGTCGGAGCTAAAATTAGAAATTTATCAGAAATGTATAAAATTCGTATACAGAATCAGACTCTTCTTATACCATACATTGTCTGCCGCTTATGGCAGCTCATCAGAATGTATTTATTCCACGGCTGCCACATTTGACGATTTATCGTCATTTTGACGATTTTATGTTTCAAAAATAGCAAAGTAACGATTACACGATATTTTCATAAAAAGTGACGATTTTGCAGTGCTAAAAATATAACAACTATCTTTTAATAAATATTATGTCAACGAGATTGGATTTTCCTCGTGCTATATGTGTATGAAGAGGTCATACATAGACGAGGGCGTGTCAATAAGTCCGTGAGTTTTTTAATTTTCCGCCTTTTAACAGGAAGGGCAATATTGCCCTTCCAGTTTGATTGTTTTTTGACAAAACTGTCAATAAATGAATTGTATTTTCTGGTGCCCAATTTTTTTGACGATTTTTAATATTTGATATGATGATATTTTTCTTTTTTATCGTCAAATTTCCGGGAAATTCATCTGGCAGCCCTGATTTATCCATATTTCATAACTTTAAAACTAACACATTTATGCCCAAACTCTCAAGAGGTAAATGAGAATTATTACGATAATTTGACGGATAAAAGTCGCAAGTCGCAGGTTAAAAAATGGGCTGACTATTCTGTTAAATGTCTCAAAGGAAATTAAATTGCCTTTCGATAATGCGCAGAGAGTTCTGATATTAATCGGATTATATATCAGAAACTTTGGAGAAACGACGCAGAAATGTTCACTGGGTATATGCACAGTCTGATATCAGAAAAAGTCTGAAACTTTATTGGATAATTAAAAAATAAATAAATTTGCAGTTGCTAAATCCAAATTCAAAACGCATAAAAAAATTGCTGACTAGACCTAGTGCGTGGAGGCATAGGTTTTCGGTTAATATCACAAAAGGGACATACGTACACTCTAAAACATTGCTTCAATTTTACGATCATATATTGTCTAAATTTGTGCTGAAAATTTCTCCTTGTCTAAAATTACATAGATTTTGTAGTTATTTTATTAAAGAAAAACTCTTTCAAATTAAACATATTTAGTGCAAATGGAAAAATAATGTAACATAAAGTATAATACGGCTGTTGCTAAATGGTAGATACGTCAGACTATCAGTCAGGAGGTAGCGTTGAAAGATAATGCGTGTGTAATTTTAGGTCGATAATAATCTGTAAAGTGTTGCCGACTATTATCGACCTAATTTTCAACAAAAGTGTTTTAGAGTGTATCTACCGCACGATTTTATAAAAAGTAGTTACTCGATATTATCGCTCTTGTGCTTTTATGGACAAACCGACTAGAAAATGTATGGAGGAAAATAAAACTCTGTTTCATAGTATAAGTTAGAAGTATTGAAAAGTATTGATGAAAAGTATTGATAGCCTTACCAGATATGCAACTGGGAAAAAATACATGAGCCCAATTCACAATCTTGTGCAAATGGTCTTGCATCGTTGCATTTGCAAAATGGTATAGTATACTGATGGTATAGTATACTGATACTGATGCTACGATGCAAAACCATTTGCACAAAATTGTGAATTGGGCCTTGTTGTAAATAAAAGAAGTACTTACAAATGAAAGAAAAAAAGTACACAGTTGCTTTTCAACTAAAACGTCTTAAGATTCAAAATAAATAATAAAATATTATTGCATGTACGGACTATAAATGTGATAGTTTATATCTAAGCAATAATATTACAGAGCAAATATTTACATATTTTTATAAAAATAAAGTAGGTACAAGGACAAGAAAAAGTATTCTAGAAAACTAATACAGAGAAAAGTACACCTAATGCAGAAAGCAGTACATTGCATAAAAAGTACGCGTACTGCTGAAAACAGCACGACTGGCAATCCTAAGTAGTGAGTAGTATTAAGTACTCAAAAAGAAATATCGGCGATAGCGATCCCGATACCGATACACATATTGAAATTGAATTCAAGTTAAAATTAGCATAACTCAAGTAGAGTAATTTTTCTATTATACAAAATTACAGCGTAAGATATTGTTAATATTTAAAATTGATATTAGCCCATTAAAAAAAATTGGAAGTCATTTTTAAGGAACTACATTTTCATTGCTTCAAAAGAATCTATATTAAAAATGGGCACATAGTTAGTAGAAAAGCAAGTAACAATCTGTTTGTTATACAAAAATTTGTAATTCCTTTATAATTAAAAAAAACTACTGATCATGATTTTTAAAAAATAGATATTTTAAAGGACATTTATGAACTAATATTCTTCTAAAAGTTTATATTTATTCACTTAAATTTACATGAAAACACTGTTTTGCATTTAAATTCGCATAAAAAGGAAGAACTTGTGAGAATGGGTAGGTTTTCATCATTTTTCCTAGAGGAAAATATCATTATACATAGAACGCAAAAAAAAAGATTTTTTTCTTAAAATCGCTTCCAATTCGGAGATTGGTAATCGAAAAAAATTCTAGCAATGACAAGCAAATGTAAAAATCATTAGAATTGCACTACTTCCGGATGCCAAATTCTACATTTTCATGACTTCTACACAGAGAAAAATTTCCATGTAAAATTGTCGAAAGCCAGGTTAACTTAACATTTTTCGGTAGTGATTTTGCTTCATAGGTGTTTCATGTTAAATCAACATGATTTACAATAATCTTGAAAGGAAATTTTTCCTTTTGAATTAACTATATTTCATGTTGGTTTAATATTCCAGTATAGTTAAATCAAAATGAAGTTGATACTGAAATAATATTTAAACATATTTAGTCCAAGTGGACAAAGTGACACACAAAGTATAATACGGATATGGCTGAATGGCAGATACGTCAGACTGTCAGTCAGGAGGTCGCGGCGCAAACCTGCACGCAGCCAATCGCTTTTTTAGTAAAAACATTTTGTTCAAAAATAATGCGAGTGTAATCTTAGGTCGATAATAATCTGTAAAATGTTGCCGACTATTATCGACCTAATTTTCAACAAAACTATTATTTAATTGGCGTAAAAATAGCCGATGAATACATAATTGTTTTTCTTTATAAGAATTGTGCAAAATGTTTGAACGATCTACTGTGAATTAAAAGAATTAATATATCTTATACATATGCGTTGTGTTTTTCTTTTATTTAAATGAAAACCTTTAAAATTAAGCATATTTAGTCCAAGTGGAAAAAATTTAACATAAGGTGTAATACGGCTATGGCTGATTGGTAGATACGTCAGACTATCAGTCAAGAGGTCGCGGTTCAAACCTGCAATCAGCCAATTGCTTTTTTTTAGTAAAAACATTTTGTTCAAAAATAATGCGTGTGTACTTTTAGGTCGATAATAATCTGTAAAGTGTTGCCGACTATTATCGACCTAATTTTCAACAAAAGTGTTTTAGAGTGTAGACGCTTTTGTTGTGACTTACATATTATTCGTAATTATTTATTTATATATGTACAAAGAAAAAGGTTTTTATATTATAAATAAAATAACATTGATTATGGCATAAGATGACGTTTGAATTTTATTTGTAAATAAATGTTTATTTTTATGAGTTTGTTTATTTTTCTAACAAATTCTTGCATGTGCAGTTTGTGTAGAAAAAAACCTATTTGCAATATTTTTCTAAGTCGCAATACTGTCTGGTTACAGTGGAACAAATCGTAAAGTGAAAATAAAAATGTGCATGCAGGCAAGAAGATGTAATATATAACTATAATAGCAAAAATGTCAAAAACTATTATTTAATTGGCGTAAAAATAGCCGATGAATACATAATTGTTTTTATTCATAAGAATTGTGCAAAATGTTTGAACGATCTACTGTGAATTAAAAGAATTAACATATCTTATACATATGCGTTGTGTTTTTCTTTTATTTAAATGATAAGTATATTTTTTGTTAAATATATTTGAAAAATTAAGAAAACAAAGAACATGAATGAATTGATTAATGAATGAGATTTTGAAATGAAAATACATTATTGATATTTCTATATATAAAAATGTTTTTTTTTTTGTGGATGGATTCTCTTATTAAAAATATTTAGTACTCAATATTACTAAGTATTTTGTAAAAAGCAATCAATAAATTAAAAAAAGTGTTGAAAATGTATTTGGTATAATTTTCTACGAACTGAATTAGTATTAAAATTTCATAACTCGAATCCTTTGTGTCCCACTTATCATTTGGAAGATTGTTTTTACCAAAAATCACCAAACTTAGTCTTTTAAGATACATTAGAAAGATGATCAAAAAGTGATTAATCAGTTGTGCGGTTAAGAAAAAATCGAAAATTATTCCCACAAATGATTAGAAAACCACTGGGCACTCAAAAAATAAGTTTAGTTTTTGATAACAAAAATCCCGGTATTCAATAATTTTTTTTCAAATTGCCTGTGATAAAGAATTCCGCTATATTAATAACAAAATATTTCAAAAGAAAAAAAAATATATTTAAATTAAAAAAAATTTTGACATTGGTGGGTTACGAGCCCGGGCTTCCCGGACGTAAAGCATGCTCTCTATAGCCGAGCCATATCCCAGTTATTTTTTTATGAGATAAAAATGAGGTGACGATATGGCACATTCTCATTTCAAATGCTTTTTTTTGTCCGTTGAAAGAATAGTAAAATATTTCATAAAATAAACGCGTAAATTTTAAAATGAAAACTGCTTTAGCATGATTTAATAGATTGTAAATAAATGTAAATAAGTTTTTTTGTTTAAGACTGTCCATTATGTGCTAAAAACGAAAAACAAAAATAAAATAAAAATAAATGGGGGATGGTTTAGCTGTAGAGTATGCTTTACGTCCGGGAAGTCCGGGTTCATATCTCAGCCATGTCAAAATTTTTTTTTAGTTTATATTTTTTTTCTTTTGAAATAATTTTGTTATAAATATAGCGAAATTCTTTATCACAGGAAATTTGGAGAAAAAAAATATTGAATACCGGGATTTTTTTTATCAAAAAGGAAACTTATTTTTTTCTGTGTAATAAGAAGATTTTTTGAAAGTCAGACTAAAAATCTCAAAGCTTGTATTACAACGTGAAAGGGCCTTTAGCAACATTTACAAAACGTGCAATCCGTGACTTAAATTCATATGTATAATGAAATTATTTCATTTATTGAATGAAAGAGTTTTACGAAGTCAATGAAGTTTTTTATATGAAACTTTACGATAGATTCCTCATTAATACAATGAAATTTTACGTTAGCTCGTTATTGATCCAGTGAAGAAATTCATACCTGGCACGAAGATTTTCCTTTCAGTATATAAAAAATGCAAACGATAAAGAATATTTTGCTAAATTTTGGGAGCATATTTTTTAGTTTTTAGTGCTTTTTTAAGGGGGTTAAAACACATATTTTAGGGTATATTTCCTGTTTATCTGCTTTATATTTATTATTTATTTCACTTCTAAAATTATGTCTAATAATTATTTTATTATTCAACAAGTGCTAATAATTATTTCCAATTTTTTTGCGCAAGCTTTAATTCAGCTGGGAGAAAGACAGAGAAATACTGTGCTGCTTTCTCTGTCTTTCTCTCGACTCAATTAAAACTTGGACAAGAAAACTTGCTGTGTGTGAACCAGCACTAAATAATGGTATACAATAAACTGTGAACAAAAATCATTGTAATTAGTTAACTACCCAGTAAAAAATGTTCATGTTTTTTGATGCACTAAAGAAATAAAGCGCTTCAGAATTCGCTTTAAAATATGAGTTTGTTCAGAAGCTGATTTCATAGCGTCACCACAATGCAAGTTTTGAAGCGAGAAAGGTATTTGCTTTTTACTTATACAAAAGCTATACAAAAAAGCTGATTTTATAGTGCTGATCCAAAGCAGGTTTATAAGCGAGAATGAAGAGTAAGTTTATTTGAGTTTCTTGGTGCCATTTTGCAACAGTGTTTTTGGTCCAGTGATTGGTACGTTGATCTTCAAACCTGAAGGTTCTTAGTTCGATACTAGTTGAAGTTAAAATAACAAACATTGAGTAAAAATATGAAATTAATAAAAATAAATAAAGTCACGAAATAAGAAAAATTCTAAATGGCGTTACCCAGTAAAAAACTTGCTTCCAATAAAGCAGGTTTCTACTATTATGGAATATAACTACCGCTGACAAACCTGCTGATATCGCTGCTGATTTTTGTATGACGAGTTCCTAGATTGGAGTACACCATTTTTGCTCATAAAAGCGCTTTTGAAGTGCTGAAAATCATCAACATTTTCAGAGCTAGAACTGAAAATATATGAAAAAATGGTTCGATGTGGATTGGCGTCGTTAACGCTATTTTGAAATTTTCTTATTTCGTTACTTTATTTATTTTTATTAATTTCATATTCTTACTCAATGTTTGTTATTTTAACTTCAAATAGTATCGAACTAAGAGCCTTCAGGTTAGAAGTCCAACGTACCAATCACTCGACCAAAAAAACACTGTTGCAAAACGGCACCAAGAAACTCAAATAAACTTACTCTTCATTCTCGCTTATAAACCTGCTTTGGATCAGCACTATAAAACCAGCTTCTTTGAATAGCTTGTGTACGAAGCTTTTGTATAAATAAAAAGCAAATGCTTTTCAAGCTTCAAAACTTGCATTGTTGTGCCCCTATGAAATCAGCTTCTGAACAAGCTCATATTTTAAAGCGAATTATGAAGCGCTTTGTTTCTTTAGTGCTTCAAAAAACATGACAATTTTTTACTGGGTAACGACGCCAATCCACATCGAACCATTTTTTTCATATATTTTCAGTTCTAGCTCTGAAAATGTTGATGATTTTCAGCACTTCAAAAGCGCTTTGTTGAGCAAAAATGTAGTACTCCAATCCGGGAACTCGCCATACAAAAATCAGCAGCAATATCAGCAGGTTTGTCAGCGCTACTTTTATTCCATAATAGTAGAAACCTGCTTTATTGGAAGCAAGTTTTTTACTGGGTTGGGCCTTAATGGTAAAAGAAAATTTTATTCTTCTCTCAAGAGTTGAGTATATGTACAAGATATTTGTATGGCATTTTTATACAATACTGGGATCCCGCCCGGTGGTCGAAATAAGACCTCTTGATCTGTAACTGGGCTAATTTGTAGCCGGTTGTGTAACCGTTTTTTTCAGACAAAAAAATATATTGTGCATATCTCGAAAAAATATGTACCTTTTAAACCATATATGCTTCATAAATATTAGTGGATAAAAAAATACTTAAAGTGTACGACAAAAAATTGTGTGGCCTATTTATGTATATACATATAAGATTAAGAACGATATGACGATCAACTCTGCATTATTAACCCTAAAATCAGGTTTTTTGAGTTATGACTCTATTGCAACAATGGCTCGATGTAAGAAACGATTCAGAATGCGATTAACAAAAGCAGATCAACAACATGTGCTTTCGTCAATATTTCAGCAAAAAAATTATTGAGCAGACAGATGGCTTTTTAAGAGAAGTCATCGTTAAATGTCGCACTTAAAAATTAAAATTTTGTTATTTTGTTTTTGGAGCTAATTGTGCCATTGACGTTGCCGTGATGTTGACACCAACAAGTACCGTCAGTGTTTTTTTCCGTTACTCATCCATCTAGTATTTGAATTAAACGCAAGATCTTTTTTATTTTTTTTTTATTTTTTATTGGCTGATGCAATATCTCTCTCTGGTATCAAAATTATAACATTAAATTTGGATAGCAAATAAAATACCTACGAGAATTGGTAGTAAAACTTTATATCTAAATACATATATTTTTTAATAAGAAATATGTGAGTTTATTAAATGAAAAATAAACAAGTTTAATTTGAAAATAGATATTTTATTGTTTTGTTTTTTAAAAATGAATGTATTTAGGTAAAAAATAAGCAAGTTATGATTTTTGGTTATAAAACAAAGGTAAATAAATGCTCGTAGTATGTAGAATAAAACTATTTTTGAAAACATACATTTTAACATTTTTACGTACAAATCTGATAAGATCTCAGACTACTTTAGAAAGCTGACGAAATAGATCGTTGAAGATTATGAAATATGTATGTATGTATATACATACTTATATACATATGTACATATACATATGTATGTATATATATATAGATACTGTTATACGTACATGGTGGGAATTGAACCCACAGCCTACCCGTACTGTTAGTCCATCACTTCACCAACTAGCCTACGTGGGCATACTTTCTCAGCGAATTACTGAGTTTTTCAGATTTAAGCTGAAAAGGCCTTAAGACGCGTTTTCGCATCAAGCCATTCATACCTTCTACGCATTCCACACTTTAATGCATTTCTAGTTACATGCGACGGTTTTTACGTAGAAGCTTTTTTATTTTATGTCTGCAAATATTTGTAAACTTTATTACGAAATCAAAATAGTAGTACACTATACAAATATATTCATCGATAGCATTGCAAATGAAATATAATTTGTCACCCCTGGCTATTAAAATCAGCTGACCTGTTAGCACGTCCCTGATGACGCTTACAAAAGTAAGCAACTTTCTCTTTTTAGACCAGCACGCAGGGGATGTCCCCTCCTACTTATGCAATCCATTGTGTCGCAATTAGGAAAATTGGTTATGGGAAGAGGGATAGAGGGAGTAGTATTCATGGACATTCTATTTGAGCCATCCAGCATTGAAAGTGACAAGAAAGACCTCTGCAGGAAGCTTATTCCACATCCGAACTGTTCGGCCGAAGAACAAATTATCTAAGCAATGCGTAGTGCGATTCATTGACGTATCAACCACAAAGGGATGTGCTCTTAATGGAGAATTGTTCGCAGAAAAGAGCGGGTTTCGGGAACAAGTTCCCTGATTACATCAGAACACATTCCGTTGTAGTAACCATAAAGCAACGAAATACATAACACATTGCGTCGATGCTCCAGCGAATCAATAGAGTTGGCTACCCTAGTGTCGCCGAAGAGCTTCTTCGCCCTCTCCTGTACGCGGCCGAGTACATACATGTAAGTTGTATTCCGTTTTCGGTTGGATGTAGGCGGCATAAATATTAAGGAGAAGCTTTTAAACCGTCTTAAGAAACCAAAGCACTTGAATACTTCATTTAAGACTTGAAAAATGTGATCAGAGTATCGAACGTCATTCATGTTTTGCCTCATGGCATCAATTTCCGACAGACTTGGCCTAGTACTGAATAAATATGTACTGCAAATGCTGTTATCATCTGCAAAAGAGTAGATAGGATTGAAAGTTTGACAGAGAATTTAATTAAGAAAAATAAGAAACTCGTAGACTCCATCCAATCAGATGTGCTGCAGATACATTCGCATATTATTTGTGTTTTTGACATGTGTTATTACTCATTATAATAAATAGAAAGAGCCCCAAGTTGGGGCCCCCAACACGATATTGAAATGCGACGTCTATCTCCAACAGTCTTCCAAATGTTCAGAGGGAACATTAAATACATTACCCTACGACTTCACGACCCATCGACTTGAACATGACGCCAGCAGAGCAACTGGAAAAAATTCATCAAATTCTTCTTTGTGATGAATACGTACGATGTCCATGTTCTGCCTTATCAATTTGTTTTTTGGTAGTGCAATAGAGATGGAATATTTACCAATTTGTTCTGTCTCTTTTCTTTCTATTGAAAATAGTTGTTGACGGCGAATCTCATGGCGAACATTGATGCTCAGACAAATGTTCGGGCATCGATGTCAGAGCATGGACGAAACATGGATATGAGCGGTCTACATTAGTCATATGCGATTCATGGGTAATGTAGACCCTCAGTTAAGCATAAACTTAATTACACTAGAAGCAAAATGTGTATGTAGTTTCCTTGATCTGTCAGTACATACTCAACGGTAAAAGGAAGGAATAAAGAGGCCTTATATAAGGCCTTGTTTAGCAGGCTCTAGCTCTACCAGCCCCATTACATGTTCATATATTTTTTAACCGCGGACCAAGGCCATTCTAGACCCATCAACATGCCTAATTGAATGCATTCATCAGCAGGCCTGTTTGCAGATCATACGTGGCGGATCTGGTCTAGCAAAGCCAGTTAAAAAACAAGTAGAGGTATATTTTTTATCTTGATATTCTTATAGCGGCTTCTATATATTTCTTATTTCGAACTATTTCCTTTCATCCAAAGTAATTTTTCAAACATATGAAGCTAAAGTTCGTGTATTTGTTAAGAGCGAATTGGAAAGGACATAGTTTCGACAGAATAATGATAAGTTAATCAGCTCAAACATAAACAGCATAAAGCAAACCATACACGTTACAACCGTTGGTACAACTTGAGTAGGTTGTACACGAAATCGCAACGTTCGTGGGCTCGTTGTATTAAGTTGTGTCTTGGTTGTACGAAAGATCAACAAGTTTTGATTTTTTGACATGTTGTACAACACTGTCGCAACGTTTGTGTGCCTATCGTATACTATTTTATGTAGTCTACGTGTTTATTCTTGTTGTGACCACCTTGTCACCGACCAACCAGACACGACAATTGTGACAGTTAAAAATTGCCCAAATCATTTTTTGAGGGCAGCCGTTTGAGAAAGAGACAACAATTATAAGTTCTTGTCTCATTTTATCCAAATAAAAGTGTGGCAAATATTACGTATGTATGCGAAAAACAAAACAAAATGGAACACCAATACTTTCTTATTTCTCTTTTGAACGCCAGTCTGTTAAGAGTGAGTAGGCAATAGATTGCTGTTCGTATCGCATCTGGTTGGTCGGTGACCTTGTCTTAAACATTGAATGTGAGTATTATTTGCGGACAACATAAAATGAGAGATCTTTACTTGCTCACAAGTTGATTGAAAAATTAAGTTGTGCATAAGATCGCATACTAAATTGTATCGTTTGTGCGACAAACATACAACTTGATTCCTAGCTGAGTTGTACCAACGGTCGCAAAGTGTTTGGCTTACATAATAGCAGCATGTATGATGTATATTTACGCTTCAGTCTTATATACAAGTTACTTGGGAAAAAAGAATACGAGAATGTTTGCTATTTTTAATTAAACAAAACAAAAAATCTTAAAATAGAATACTCCTTCTAAAAGAGAGGAGAACGAATGTGTATCGGATCTTTTAGATACGAGAGTAGAGGGGTTCCAGAAGGCCATCCTGCGAAGGCAGAAAAGAATTAGCTTAGGATCTTGTTTCAGGTCTTTGGAGGCCTTCAAAAAGGACTGTCTAGTGAATGCCTCATAAATTTTCCCGCTGGTTATATGTATGGATATATACATACACATGTCTATATGTATAGGATTATAATCAAACATACATATGCAGAATATAAAAGCAATCTAAACAAACTCCAACTGTTCTAACTCTCATATTATAAATACATATTTATAATAAAAATAATTTATTTTAGAAAAAATAGCCGTATAAATCAAACAACTTGAGGCCCTAAATATGAATACAGACGATCCCCATCCAAAAAATATATGAAGAAAAAAAATCAATTAATATATTTACTTGTTCTCCAAAGTGGCAATCTACCACCCACAATCAATAGGCACACATTTTTAAGATTATAAGAAATTAACATAAGTATGCATATGTAGTATGTCGCTTATTATCATTTCAAATGCTTTTTTCGTGTCCGATGAAAGTATCTTAAATATAAATAGGCTACAGAATTTTTTGTCGTACACTTTTAAGTATCTTATTGTCCACCAATATTGATAAAACTTATATGGTTGGAAAAGTATTTTTCTCTAGATATGCACAATACAGTTTATGCCTATAAAAAATGGTTACAAGCCCGGGTACAAACCGATTACGAAAAGACCCGGTTACGGATCAAGTGGTCGAGTTTCGACCACCGGGCGGGAACCTAGTAGTAAAATATTTCGTAAAATAGATGCATAAATTTTAAAATGAAAACTGCTTTAGCATGATTTAATAGATTATAAATAAATGTACATACTTTTTTTTGTGTAAGACTGTCCATTATGTGTTAAAAACGAAAAACAAAACTACTCTTTTTCCTCTCTTCATACAAAATGGCGTGTTCGTAATGCATGCTGTTGATTTTCCACATTAAGAAACTATAGATTTTTCCAAAAACGAGACTAAATTTATATCGATTTTAGAATATCTTTTTGTAATTTTTTTAAAATTGTTCATGTCTGCAATCTTATATATTGAGCGTTACTCTTTTTTTAGTACGCTTCATTAATCAGTTTAATTATTAAAATTGCATTAACGACATACACTAAAATAGCAGTGTATGTTTATACTTTTAAATATTTAAAAGTTTTGTGAACTTTGTTAAATAGTATTCTATTGCAAAACGTTTTATCAATCAATCATAGTTTGTATAAAAAAAATATATTGAGCGTTATCCATATTTTTAAATTTAATTGAAATTTCTTAGTAACTAACTACTGAGTTTATGTTAAAATACATCAAAGACTATACATCTATTTTTTTTAATTCAAAATATAGTGTGTGTTCTGAAAAAATATTGAATTCGTATAAAAATGTATTGAGCGTTACGAAAAAAATTTTTTTTGATATAACTTATCTATAAATTTTATGACGTTAAAAAGGGTAGAAACGATATAAAGAACATTATCTTTTTACAAATTTCTTTTTTTCTTTGAAAAAATTTTGCTTCTTTCGCATTGTGGGTTATTATATTTTCGAAGAATGTATTAGGTAGGTAATATTTTGTTACAAAAAAATTATTTGAAATTGACATAACTTTTGACATGGTTGGACGATTTTATTAAAATAAGTATTATTTAAAAGAAAAGTTAGTCTACTTTAGTTATGTTAGTCTACTTGGTTATGTATAAATGTTTGTAATGAATTATTTTAAAACATACAAACTTTTTATTTTTCCATGTGCACCCAAGTCAAAATTGAAAAAGTGGTCATAACTTTAAATTTCGTTCTGCGATTATTATAATTTTTTGTTTTTAGAGAGTACATGTATAGTGCTTTCAAACCCTATGCTCAATTTTTGTAGTATATTTTTTCGCAAAATCATTTCTGGGGCAACCGCGAAAGCAAATGTAACGCTCAAGACGCAAAAAATTTTAAAAAATCGTAAAATTTAATTTTATTTGTTTCAGGAATGAGGCGAAAACTATAATAAAAATTCTCATATATGTATATGTATGTTAGTTATACTGGTAAAAAAAATAACACAAAATAATGAGAATCAGCCATGTACACCCAGAAAAAAGATTACAGTACCTTTCGTTTATAGTTTATAGTCCATGTTATCTGTATTTATTGCTTTCATTACCAAATTTCTTAGAAAATATTCAAGTTATAGTCCAATTAGCGATATAAGCACATTTGGCATATATGCCATCTATCATTGGTTCGCAAAGACAGAAATTCATACATACAATTTGCGTTATAGTCACAATTGAAAAATTTACAAAATTTTTTAATTATTGAAGCCACAAACCATTTAAAAAATTACTATGAAATCAATGAATTGTTTACTATTCCAGTCACCAACTCTGCCCTAGAAGAAAATATTACTTTTAGTCTTTTGTACCAGGGATGAAATTCCTTGTTATTAACTTTTGTATGCGAATTTGGTTATATGCCTCCGAATGGCGTATATGTAGATTAGGCTTATAGTCACATTAGCGATATAGTCCAAAACTTGCGTGCAACTAAAGGTTGTGACTATAAGCGAAAAGTACTGTAGTTGGAAATTGGTTAGGTCGATAAAATATTAGTTGAATAGACTATATTTCAACTCACGCTATCAATTTTCTATTAATCTAAAAACCAATTCATGCCATAAGAGCATAATTGTAATGAAGATATGACTCTGACAATTCTTAATGACTAATTAGGAGTACAAATATGATGAGCACAACCGAATAAAATATTATGAATTGGGTTTTAGTACCAATTATTGGAATTTGCAATTACAAAAATTGTCTTTCAAAATTTACTTTACTTTTTATCGGTTGTTGCAACTAACTACGTAGTGGTTAATTTTATTATCACCGATTAAACGGTTCGCATTACCAATTATTTATTATTGGAAAATTGTCTTCTTATTCAATAAGAATTCTATGATAGTTTGTGCAAAATTCGATTGGCAACAAATTCGGTTGTCTCAACGAACATGTTTTCTCTGTGTATGTATATTTATTTGGCGCCTGGTCTCTTCTTCCGCTTAGTTAGCAAAACTTGATTTATTTTCATCTTCTTTCTGTTTTTGTTCATATTTCAATGCTGCTAACAAACTAAATTAATAATATTTTAGTAAAATTATCACATATAAAATTTATCAATCATATAAAAATTTTAAATATATGTATGTACATGATCGCATAAAATTAACGTCAACACACTCCAGCTAACATCTTAACGTACAGTGTTGTACATAAGTGACCACAACTATATGATGCCATGAACAAAAAAACAGCATTTAAATCGACATCTTTGAGAAAACTTTAATAAATTTATCACTTAAATATATTCCGTTTTAAGGTTTAAAAATTTATAATTTAAACAACCCGCAACTGGTGGTTTAGCAAATGTCAAAACTCGAAAACTTATGTTGAACACTGTATATACATTAGTGAATACGTGTACGTGTCATATATGTACGTGTTAATTTTTGCATACGCTACAAATATCTGACAGTTTTTATATGCGATTATAGCACGATCATTTAATTTATGGCAACTGCTTAGTATATTCACACAACTGTACATACATACATTTGCTTACATTGTTTACATGTAGATTTATTGACTGACGTCGATCGTATTTTATTATTCTTCTCATTGATTTACCACTACAAACAGAGAAATTTAAATGAAAATAAAAATTAATTAAATGTGGGAGAGAGGAGCTTAATACAACTTAATATCGGTCGAAACATATAGACAAAGAGATCATCTATCTATCTATCTATTATGCAAATTTATTTTTTCAGTTTGATAAATTAAATTTTTTCTATGAAATATCTACTATATTTTGGATTGGTATGATATTTATAGAGTTTGTAATTTTTGGATTTGTTGGTGAAATTCAGATTTTTTGATAATTTGGCTCATTTACATATGTATGTACATATGTATGTACATATGTACATATCGAGCCTTTGCTGCAAGAAAGTCATTACTCAAAAACCATGATTTCTTAGTTAATAATGCAGGATTAATTGTCACATCGTTCTTCATATTGTGCAAAAATTTCATACAAACATCTTGTAATAATCAACTCTCGAGAGAAGAATAAAATGTTATTTTACCAATAAAGCCTAGTACGCACTTCTGTTTGAATTTCAGGCTGCCATAAGAATTACATCCATACATGCATATTTATGTGAGTGAGTCCGTGTAAAAAACAAACTGAAATTCAGGTTTGAAAATTTATCAGATAACTTTCCGTTTGGTATACGCAGCTGAAAATAAAAAATTAACACAATTTTTGTCTAATACACAAGAATGTGATATCAATTACATAGTGGAGATTTTTGCGTTTGTTAAAAGAATTTTTAACATTTTGACCTCCCAATATTTTTTTTATTTTGGAATATCTTTGAAGCTAATGCAGCAAGGAACTTGAAATGTTGTGTAAATAAAGCTTTTTATAATGTGCGTTGTCCAAAAAAAAAAGTACGGACTGGATGTGGCATCTTCTATAAAGATAAAATATTTTCTTTGCGTTATCTTAAAAACTAATATAGGGAGAAGTTTGAAATTTTGTAGTGATAACTCTTTTTATCCGACTGCGCGACGCAAAGAAGGGTATTGTGTTTATCAGCCTATGTATGTATGTGTGTTCCTTTGCGGCACTATATAAACCGACCGCGTAGACCGATTTTCACGATTCTTACGTCAATCGATTCGTCTTAGTCCGGGGAGTGACACTAAAGCCGCCTACAGACTATTAGATTTAGTATTAATACTTGTCAAAAACTCAAATCTTAAGTAAAAGTCCAACAGTGTGAAAACAAATTGTTATGATTTGTCAAATAATACGTAAAGAAATTTGACAGTATTATGGTATTCGTCATTTTTAGGAAATTTTCTAAACAATCACATTTTTCATTTTATCAGGGTTGGCTTTTGCACAAACAAATGTAGGAATAACAAAAACAGTTGCGTATTTGTTTGCCGGCATAAATAAAGAAAAGGAAGAATGAAAAAATTTGCTTTATTGCAAATTATTTATGTTACGTTTTATTTGGAATGTGATAGTGTAGAAACAAAATGTAATGAGAAAATTTTCTTTAAGATTTTTTGACAGTCAGATTAATTTTGATTTGATTTCCGTCTTACAAAATCTAATAAAAATCTCAAAGCTTGTATTACAATGTGAAATGGCCTTAAAGATATGACAGTAGTGAAAATATACGCCATTTTGTTTATACGAAAAAAATAAAAAAAGTCGGCGAACTATATCAAAATGGGTATCAATCGACAGGTATTTGAAAATCATCTTTAGGTTTTTCTTATGATTTTTAATTTCGAATGACCATTTCGGATCTGTGACGGTTTAAAGTTGTTTTCTTTTATTTTTTTTCACGCAGTCGGGTTTTTTTGATTTTTTAAATTTATGTTTTGTTATATTGTGCGTTGTCTCTGTAAAACATTTAACAATTGAACAAGTGATCATGTGCATACATAATTTATTTTGAGATGTTTTCAAAACTATGTAGCTCGTATTGTCCTCAGCAATTTTACTGAAGACAAAACGTAAAACACTGTCGCTCATATTGTCCTCAACAAAATTCGATTGAAGATAAAATGTAAGACATTGTCCCTCATCTTGTTATCAACAATTTTACTGAAGACAAAACGTAAAACACTGTCGCTCATTTTATCCTCAACAAAATTTGACTGAAGACAAAATGTAAGACATTGTCCCTCATCTAGCTATCAACAATTTTACTGAAGACAAAACGTAATATACTGTCGCTCATATTGTCCTCAACAAAATTCGATTAAAGACAAAATGTAAACATTGGCCCCTCATCTTGTTATCAACAATTTTACTGAAGACAAAACGTAGGACATTGTCGCTCATCTTTTCGTCAAAAGTATCTAATAGAAGACAACATCCATGAATTTGTCGCTCAGATTGTCGTGAACGAAGATTTCCTTTAAAGTCGTACACGAATCATCGACGACCAGGCGCGTAAGACGATCTGGCCAACTGGGAAAATTAGTTAAATATGCACACATAGTACCTACATATCGACAGACTATATTCAAAAACCTCTATATTAAAAATCACAACTTTTCAGGAGAGCATAAAAACTGTTTACTTCGTTCATTGATAGGTTATTTTAAAATATTTTTAAAATCCAGGACTAAATATTGTGTGTAATTTATTTTAAAAATTTTCCATTATTGGCAGTTTTATGAAAAGCTAGAGGGTTTTGTTATTCGAAAATACTCAAAACTTTCTAAGATAGAGGATTTTGTATACTAAAAAAAATAGTGAAAAAATGAATTAAGTAAAATTTTAATAAATATGTAATATGATTAATATTTATTGCAAAATCTAAATTAAAGAACAAAAACGTTTACTTACTATACATTGCGATTTTTTCTGAAATTTTCTTATTCTTTACAACAGTGGTTTTCAACCTTTTGTGAAGCCGCGACCCCAAAATGATTTTCAAAAAATCTGGCGACCCCTTAACGTTTTTGCTCTCAAAGTTTGATTCTTCAATTTGATTCTTTCACTAGCTTTGAAAGTATTACAACAGAAATTTCTTTCGATGAATTGGTGAGCGATTTTATTCCTACCATGATAGAAGCGCTACAAAATTTAAACAAGACATAAATTTAAAAAATAAAAAAAACCCGACTGCGTAAAAAATAAAAGAAAGCAATTTTAAACCGTCACAGATCCTAAATGGTCATTCGAAATTAAAAATCATAAGAAAAATCTAAAGATGATTTTCAAATACCTGTCGATTGATACCCAATTTGATATAGTTCGCCGTCTGTTGGCCGCCATATTGAATTTTGACTACTGTCATAACTTTAATGACACTCCCCGGATTAAGACAAATCGATTGACGTAAGAATCGTCAAAATCGGTCCACGCGTTCGGTTTATATAGTGCCGCAAAGGGACACACATACATACATGCATATATACATAGGCTGATAAACACAATACCCTTCTTTGCGTCGCGCAGTCGGGTAAAAAGGAACCATACCGCTATTTTCCAAAAGAGCTGCAAGAAGATAATGGTAATTGCTGGGTATTAAATCCATTCATAACTAACTGCGTTAAGTTCGCCGATCTTGCCAATGATTTGAAAGAAAATTTATGTGAGCTGGCAGCGGACAGAATACTCAAAATTAAATATTTATCTCAAAATAATTCTACATTTTGGCTAAAGAGAAAGGCAGAATACCCTGAGCTAGCTAAAAAAACACTTAAAATATTAATTCAATTTTCAACATTTTATCTGTGCGAAATGACTTTTTCAAAAATGGTGAACATTAAAACAAAAAAAAAAAGGAATACAATAAACTTAGAAAATGATTTGATTGTTTGCATGCCACAATTGCAACCACGTTTTTCGCATTTAATTAAAAATAAGCAAGCCCAGCGTTCGCATTAATATAAGTACTTTTTAAATTTAAACTTTTTTATGTTTTTGAATTAAAAAAATTAAATATTAAAGAAAAAAAAAAAACAAAAATGGTCCTCATGAAAACGTTTAAAATCCTCGCAAAATGCGCAAACTGTGCATCTTTCCACTCTCGTATATGAATTTTCAAAAAATGTTTGAAAATTTATTTACACAACTAATAAAAATATACGAGACAGCTCAGCCTCGTAAACTTGCACAGAGTATTTGTGCATTTGAAAAATCAAAATAAACGTCATAAAAATAAAAATAAAAAATTTAATTTACAAATATTTTTTTGATAATTTGTGTGAAAATATAGAAAAAAAAAGACAAATTGATAAACAAAATGCATATATGTAACTCATTGTTGTTGTGATGCAAAGGCAAGTACAAGAAGTAGCTGAAGAAGTAAGTTGAAATTGGCTGTTAAAAGTGTCACAACAGTTTCAAAAGGGGCTTCATGAAATACGCCTCGCAAATTTGCGCAATTACACAAAAGTCAATTTCTTTCGCTTTCATGAAAACCCTTAATGCATTTTATTTAGATCAGCTCGCGATCCCCGAGAAAGGTCGCCGCGACCCTCCAAGGGGTCGCGATCCACCGATTGAAAACCACTGCTTTACAATATCTCAGCGCACGGTAGTGGACCAGCTCAAGTTCCGGCCACACAGTGTGTATATTATACGAAACCATTCGAGCTGTTTTTACACCCTCATAACTTTGCTTCACTTGATGATTTCAATTTAAATTGAGTTTAATTAAATAATATTTTATGAGATAGAGGATTTGCCCTTCGTAAAAAGTCAACTGCGTAAGATAGAGAAATAAAAAACATTACGATAAAATTGGAAAAAAAATAGTTTTTACTTTTGAATTTTAGCCGATGGCCCTGGTAGCTAGTGCTTTCACTTCCTTATATTGATCTTATATTTAGCTATAAGTTTAATATTAAATAAATAATACTTTTGAATTAATACCATAGATGCGGCTTATTTTACGCAATACTTTGCATAAAAAAGTGATTTTCAGCAAAATCGAATATAGAGGCTTTTGATTGTAGGCCGTCGACAAATGTATGTATGTATACTTTTTATATCAAGAGTGGCTAGTAAGATCAGAAGATGGAAAACACCCCCTCCAAAACAGATATTCTAGCTACGCTAGTAAAAAGAATATGATCATTAGCAATGACAAAACCATACAAACATACATACATGCCTACCTACAGACTTAATTATTTGGCATATATTTGAAATAAAAATAAAATTGTTTTGAAAAATAAAATAAAAATTAGAATAACTTGTTTACAAATAATTAAGAAATTCTTTTAGCGTACATTTTTCGATTCAGAACGAACACACCCCTTTTTTGCGTATTGATTGAAATAAAAACAAAAAAACTAAAAATATATTAAATTTTATGTTTTGCAAAATTATATTCACATGCAAATTTAAAACTTAATGACACTTGGAAATCGCCGAGTCACGTTAAAAACATAGACATCGCAAAAACAAAACATTCTAGCCGCCGCACAGTGGATCACTTCATATACTTTAATTTCGTATCTACAAAATCATAATTTTCGGAATATCAATAAAAACCTTACGCTTACTCAATTCATTTAAGTAAGTATACATAATAAATATTTAACAAGATAAGGAGTATATGTAGATCTACTCCTTAGGCCCCAAGACACCTCTCGTCTTTTTCAGTAGTAATATTTATTTCGAAAAAAATTAGTTACAAGGTTGATGAAGTAGAAATGCGACGATCTATTAATACTTTTTCTCTATTTATTTCAATTTAAGAAACTTAAATGAAATTGAAAATTAGATCATCATCTTTTGTGAGTAAATAGTATTGTTAAAGCTGTTTTTACACTATTATACAAGCTGTTCGACTTCTGTAGAAAATGCACCCCGACATAATAGCGGAGTTCAGTATTTGAGGCAAATGGTCTTGCGAAAGTGCAAATTCAAAATATCGTAGCTTTTGTCTGAAATCCAACAACAAAATATCCAAAATTTCATAAAAAAGCTACGATATTTTGCATTTACACTTTCGCAAGACTATTTGCATCAAACACTGAACTCCGCTAATGTGTTGTTATTGCTTTTTTAAAACTTTCCATAAACTCATTAGATCAGTATTGCATTTTCTACAGAAGTCGAACGGCTTGTGAGATAGTGTAAAACAGGCAGAAAGAAGTAAAGTTTGATTAAATATTTCATTATTAAAGATTTAATGAAACATGTTTCATTGAATCAACGAAGCATTTTGTTGCTTTAATTTTAATGTAACTTTTAATTAAATAAATAGCGGAATTCATGAATAAAATTGTTTCTCTGTATGGAAAATTTCATAAATAAGCAATTAAATTTTCAGAGATGGGAATTTACACATTTGCTTGTTAATAAAATTTTTCATATTGTTCTTGTTTTAGTTTCCTTGTAGCCTGCGGGCAAAGTAACTAGTATGTAGTTTGAACTATACTAGTTACTTTTTACTTCAGACTAGCTGCAGATAGGCAAGTAGTCCTTTTTTTATGTATCGAACTATCAATTTTAACATTAGGTTGTTATAGTAGTCAAACTAGTTTATTTGTATACAGTTATATCCCAGTTGGAATGCTAGTTGCTGTAAACTAGTGCTCTTACTGTTGTTTATATGTTTTGGCCAATTTTGTAGTTTGGTATTGTTGATTAAATAATCTTCAGCTAATAAGGCCTAACGCAGTTTATGTCAATAAAAAACTTTTTATTACATATTTACCCTCTTACTGTTTTTTATTTATGTATATATTTTTTTGTAACAATTAAGTTATGAGTTTAGTCGAACTGTATGGGTTTATATCCAAAGAAATTTTTTATTATTTTGGCTTAAGTTCGGTTTTAATTTAATTTTTCAATTAAATTATATTTTTATTTAGAGATAAATAAATGTGAAGCATGTAGACAAAGAAAATTTTTTCAGCTCTTGACTGCAAACACCCGACTTTGGTCGAGTGGGCTAAGCGGCAAAGAACTCTGATAAGACTAGCGGGAGCTATCGAAACGCCAGTTCAACCCTCCGCGCAGTCAAAATTTTCTTTGTCTACACGCTTCTCATTTATCTCTAAATAACGGTTAAACCGGTTACTTTCAGTCGATTAACCGAAGTAAAAAATTTTTTCATATTTTGTAGTATTATAACGTATTTTTTGTGTGTTTAATTATTGGTTTCGTCTCATATACCAAATGTATGTGTTTAGAAATTACTTTTCATACAAACAAATAAGTGTGTTCAGTAATTTTAACTTAAGTGAAACATTAAAATCTTTGGACGTGAAGACTCTGTTACTCTAATTGAACTTGAGGGAATTATGTATTAAGTTTTTGTTTAATAGTTTTATAAAATCTAATAATACTGTTGCCAACGATTTAATTAAAAATCTAAGGATTAGATTTAATGAGAGACGAATTCAATTATTTTATACCTCCACTCAGGAATATTTCCTTCTAGCAACAGTGTTTTAAAATACAGTACAAAAACGGAAACTAAGTAATTCGGAAATAAACTTTTTTTCGCTGAGCTCTGCCAGCATGAATTAGATGATGACCTTACAACAGAAGAAACTATCGATAGTAACACAAGAAATGTTTTAACAGAATTAGCCGAAACAATTAGAAGTGCTAAAAATTTGAAAAAAAAATTAAAACAGGACTCTAATGGCATAATGGAAAATTTTATAAGTTTAGTACTGAGAAACTAGATGTTCTGTATTAGGGACAGCTTTCGATTTCTTTAACATCTACGATAACTGAAAGGATGTTTTCAAGCCAAGTTGTATCAAAACTAAAGAAATTATTTTTCTAAAAGATTGTTGTAGAAGATCTCCTTAAACTATTGAAATAACTGATATAATGATTTCACAAACTTGTTAATTTTTTAATGAATACATATTTATGACTTTTTTTGCTTGATTAAGTTCAAGATCAAGTTCAAGACCTAGATGTGCCGCCGGTTAAGACAGTGTTTTCTAAACACGTGGCAAGCTACATAAAAAGACTTGAGTTGCACCCAAATCCCCTAGCCCGAAACATCATTAACTTTAGAGGCCACACTCGGCTGAGAAGGTGGGACACTCTTGCTCTCAGCCGAACACGAGAGACGTAAACAACCAAACAACCAACCGCTGAAACAAATATTTTTGTCTGGACTTAAAAATTAAAATTTTAGAGTTAAGATTTGATTACTTAATGTTAGTTCAATTTTATTGAAGATACAATAAATAAATAAAGCCGAAAAAAAAGAAAACAGTTCAAGAATTGTTATATTCGTTATATTATTGTTTTTTTTACTAATAAATTCAAAATAAAAGATAATTTATGCAATTTTATTTGCTAAAATTACTTGATTTTTGACTTCATTAATCGGCTAACCGGTTAATACCGCAATTAACCGATTAAGCCAAATCCTCGATTAATTAATGTACGATTAACCGATTAAAGCAGAAAATAAATACCCTAGTTTGTACTTATAGTTTTCTTATTCACTAACGAAATATGTATAAAACTACAGTTTAAAAATTTAATAAAACTGAAATAGACAGTGAACTTCCTATGCGGGTCTTCACACAATATTTCAAATGCTTTTACACATATACATGCATACTTATGTACATACATATATACATATATGAAAGAAAGTTCTAGCTGTTGTTCAAATATTTTTAATAGAAATAATCAACAACATTTGAACAACAATAGTTTGTGTATTTAGTTATTTTGATAAATTCTAGACAATTTATGAAAAAATATTTTTATTTATTCAAGATTTGAGGAAAACTTTTGATCAAAAATGAAACTTTATAAATGACGCAGTAAGAAATAACTCTGTAAAAATTGGGGTTGAACTTGAATAATACCAAAATACTAATAAAGACATGATTACATGCATAAGTGCATATAAATACCCAGCGGTAAAAGCAAGGACTAAAGAGGCCTTCTCTATAAGGCCTTATTTCTTAGCAGGCACTAGTCCAGCCGCATAGCATATTCACATATTTTTATACGCGATGTCATTGCGGACTAAGGCCTTCTTCGACCAGCTACTCAGTAGGCCTGATTGATGGCATTCTTTAGCAGGCCTATTTACAGGTCATACGTGGCAGGCCTGGCCTGGTCAAGTAGATCTGTTAAAAAGCAAATGGTGGCATATTATTTTAACGTAATTTTTATTTTGAGCTGAATAGATATAATTTTCGAATGGTGGTATTTTTTTATATTTGTTTAATGTGATTATTTATTTCCTTTCCTCCAAATTAATTTTTTATACATATTAAGCTAAAGTTCTTTAGAATGCCATCCTGAGAAGCCAGAAAATAATTAGTGTTGGATATAATTTCAGGTCTTTCAAGGCCTTTAAAAAGGCCTGTTTAGTGAATACTTCGTAAATTTTACCCCGGGATACATTTGTGAATCCAAATACATACATTTGTACATACTTATGTACATACATATGTATGTATCTATATGTGTCCATCACCTGAAATAAGACCTATGTACATACATGCATACTTTCAAAACACATTCCAGAAATCAATAGACCTTTTAACAATGATATAAAATATGGGTTGATGTAACAAAACAATAATCAACTTGAATAAAAACTCAAAACGCAATTTAATGACGCATTTGTGCGCAGGTACAAACAAAAAATTTCTTTATAAAAAATGCAAACCTTTAAGACGATTTTTACTCTATGCGACTGCCTGTTACACTGTTGTTTTACAAAACGTCCCTTAAAAACAGGTCTTTGCTCATTGTATTGAATACAATGTATTCATTGTTTTCACTGCATAAATGCTGGCAGCAGGATTGGTAAACTCAGTACAATTTTTAATTTACGATGTAATACTACAGCCCTGCAAAAATCGTGACTAGTCCATACATGCGTGTAAGGACTACTCCATAATGGACCAGGACTAGTCCCAAACTACCCCAAACGTATGCATTAGACGTGGTCCATTTAACATTGCGATGTCCTAGGACTGGACCACGTGGTCTAGCTTTGCATTACATCGGACTAACCCAAAAACTAGACCATGTAACTACTCCATGGAGCACCTACAGGGGCTAGTTTTGAAACTACTCTACGTCACTACTCCATGGTTCACAAACAGAAAACTAGTTTTCATTTTCACTGTATGTAAATGATTTTCCCTCTGCTTTAATAAGTCTCCTTTTATGATGAGAGGTACACTGCATTTTCGATTTCTTATAAACAAAACTCACTTTTATTTATTTTTTCGCTTTTACCAAAAAAATAAACTTTTAATTACAAACATTCATTATAACCACAAATATACTTTTGTGCCATCAGGGCTACCATATTGCTGGTAATTGATGACATTTTATGAAATAACATTCTTGGCAACACTACATTTCGTGCTAAGACACGAACATTTGTTTGAAAGTGGTCCATAGCTGCATTACATAGGACCATGTTGTAACTAGTCCATATCAGCTAAAATGGACCATGTAGACCAATAATTTTTGCAGGGAGTATGTAGTTTCAAAATATACTAATATCAAATTATACTAATATCCAATGTATTTATAATGAGCCTAAGTTGTAACATTTCTTCTACTGGCCTATTCGTTTTAAACACTTTCTATTGAAAAATTTTATTAGACACTTTCATTTATTCCCCTTTTTGGACTCAAAACCAGAGAAGGTATTTTAATAGGTACTTTTAAAACTATATTTTTTTGTTTTTTTTTTCATATAAAAAAACTAACACTTGTATACGAGAACATATATTTCTTTTGAGTACAATAATTCCGGTGGTTGTTTCGGGATATCTGTTTGATCTTTGAATAATGTTGAAATTTAGCTATTTTAGTTTTAACCTTAATAATATTGTGTACTTCAAAATTTCCAAAAAAAAAAAAAAGAAAAAAAAATTACACAACATACACAAGGCTAAGGATAAAACTGAAAATAGTTATTAACTTTCAATAACATTGTGGTTTCACTAAAATATCCTGAAACGTACATACATACATCAACAAAATTATATTTCAAAGAAAGATAATTTTGCTTAGATTAATAATCTAAAAAGCCTTATTTAGTTTTAAAGTCCAGTTTGGAAAAATTAATCGATGAAGCAAAAAAAGACATTGAAGGACTAAAAAAATAAAAACCGCAATATTTTAAAAACTAGAGCTGACAAAAAAAACTAAACGTAGTTTTTTAAATGGTATGTCCCATATATGTTTTATTAATTATAGTTTTCGCTTGACCAGATTAAAATGTCCATTTTGTCCCTTGTGTAATCCATGCTCATCAAGTATCCTGTCCAATTTCTGCATTAGAAAAAACTTGGCTTTTTAGAATTATGTTTTTTTTTCTCTTAAAACGAAGCCCGATTAAGCTTAATAGTAACTAAAACTAAGAACTTAGCATTTGATGAATCCGTGCTTGAATCATCCGTTCCGTACTGAGTTTAAGAACCGATATGAATTTTTCTTTTGATTATAAATACTATTCCCAAATTTATCATTCCATACTTCTGTAGGTCTCAGTTCACACGCTTCAACTTTTGCTGATAAACTTTTCATTCAGCTGAAAGAAAGACTGAGAAAGGAACACAAATTTATATGTATGTCTTTCTTCAAGCTGAATCAACCTCTGATCAGTAAAAGTTGAACTGTGTGAACCGGGACTAATAGTTTAATATTAAAATCGCTATTTTCCATGCCTGGTAAACAGTGTTGTTGTAATGAACTCATTCCTTCTTTTCTACCACTTTTACGGATTATAAATTTTCCATTCAATAAAAATTTTCTCACAAAACTCTCAAACAAAAACTGTTGATATTTTCATTACTGCCGTTGTGATAAAAAAAAGGGATGATGAAATTTTGTTTAAAACCCAAACGAAATGACTGACGCTGCTCAATAATGAAACTTTTCATTGGATTACGTGCCGATGAACATGATTACGAAAAGAAAACGCACATTATTATTATGAGGAGAGAACACAGTTTGAATTTGTAGTCATGGTAGGAATAACAATAAAGAAATGTATGCGTTAATTCATTTCTCCGAAGTATAATGGCTCTTATCGGAGGAAAAATATATGTATAAAAAAATAAATAGGTACATATGTATATGTATGTATGTAGGTATTTGTGCTTATATCATAATTTTTATTGCTTTTAGAAAGCAACATGTGACATTTTAGTACATTTATGTAAATTTTGGTATAATTTTGGTCAACAGTATGGATGATATATATTTGAGAGAAACTTTAACTGCTTCATGAAAAAATTTTATTTCTTTATGTTTTTAAGTTTATAATCGCATTATTTCTTAAAATTAATATTTTACTTAATCAGTAGAATATTTTTTTTTGTTGGGACCAACATTTAGGGAATGATCCGTACTTATGCAATGCATTGTGCCGGAACTAAGAAAATTGGTTATGGGAAGGAGGATAGAGGGAGTAGTGCTTACAGACATTCGATTTAGTACCTTCCCACACTGAAAGTGACCGGAAAGACGTCTGCAGGGAGTTTATTGCACAAACGAACCGTTCGGCTAAAGTAAGAATTTACTCCGTAATGCGTAGTACGGTTCACTGGCAGTTCGACCACAAAAGGATGTGCTCTTATTAAAGAACCTGCTGTACGCAAAAAAGTTCGGGTTTCGGGAACAAGTTCCCTGATTTCATTAGAACACATTCCATTGTAGTAATGTCAATGTGTTTTTATAAAACAATTAATATTCTACTGAATAAGTAAAATATTAATTTTGAGAAATAGAAATTAAAAACATAAATTTTAGCAATTCCCAAAAAAATTACTAATATTAAATTAGTTTGGCTTAAGTTCATTTTTAATTTAATCTTTCGATCAAATTATTTTTTATTTAAGAAAGAAATTCTAAAGCATGTAAATATTGAACATTCAAAGAAAAATTTTGGCTGTACGGAAGGTTGAACTGACAGCTGTTTCGTGACCACCAAGTCTACTCATCAGAGTCTTTTACCCACACTACCACTACCCCCACACTACCGCTGATTGATAATTGAGCTTACTAATCTTAATAGGATTTTCGCTACAGTGTTGTTGCCACTGTCAGTGGTAGTGTGGGTAAAGGACTCTGATGAGTAGACTTGGTGTCACGAAACAGCTGTCAGTTCAACCTTCCGTACAGCTAAAATTTTTCTTTGAATGTTCAATATTTACATGCTTTAGAATTTCTTTCTTAAATAAAAAATAATTTGATCGAAAGATTAAATTAAAATGAACTTAAGCCAAACTAATTTAATAATAACTTTGGATAAAAGCCATACAGTTCGACTAAAAATTCATAACTCAATTAATTACTAATATTTTTTCATTTACCGTTAAAAAATAAGTACAATTGTTTTTCCTAAAAATCATTGTAAAGGTCAGTTATTGAGATTGATTAAGATTGTAAGTGTTTTTTTTTTGGCAGGCCAATAAACTTTTTGTAAATAAAAAAGTCAAAAGTTGTTTCGCGTGTACATGGGAGTAGATATTTATGTTATTTTTTTAATGCCATTGCCCTCTTGGTATTTAATATAACATATTGTGTGTTTTTTTGTATGTTTAAAATTTTAAATTTTAGAAATTACTTAGAATATATAAGAAAAAGGGCCGATATAACAGCAAGCTGTGAAAACTGAATAAAATTAAAAATTAAAGGCTGCTCAAAAATTAGTACGGAACATTTCCAGTGTGAGTTCTACTCGCATTTCGAGTGAATTTATTTTTTTAACAGCTGATTTTAATTTCTAAAAAAGAATAATAGTTTTTTTTTTGTAATTATAGTTCGTGTTTATTGACAAAAATTAAAAACTATTTTACATAAATTTATCTATTTCGGGCTTTCAAGGTCTTTAATGTATTTCAATGTAAATTAAAAAAAAACTATTACTTCATTATTTTATAGGATAAAATAAAGAAATAATAGTTTTTTATTTACATTGAAATACAAACAAAACCTTGAAAGCCCAAAATATGTAGATCAATTTATAATGAAACCAGAAAATCAAAAAGAAGGTCGTGTAAATTAATACTTAAAATATTTATATGCCAACTGCTGCTGTTTGTTTTATTGTGATAATTAAAAAGTTAGAACTTTTTGAAAGTGTGAACAATTATTTTAATGTGTTAACTAATTACATAAATAGTCTTTTACTTTTCTTTAAAAAAAAAAACGCCAAAAATTAAAACTTAAGAAATAATATAATTCTCTCTGTTCCGTGGTTTAATCGAAATGAAAATTTTGTGAATATATATATTTTTTATTACCTTTAATTTCGAGTTAAGCCCAGAACAGGACCAAATATAAGAAGTCCTAATTAGATTTAAGTGTAATAAAAACTTATTCTTTCGAAGTGGAAGAAAATAAAACAAAGTGATTTTGATTCTTTTTCTTATATTAATTACACTCATTAATGGATTTTGAATTTTGATGAGAAAAATTGACAAGAAATAGTTTTTGGCGATTTTATTTCTACTTTTGGCGATTTTCTGCTAAATTTGTATGCGATTATTTTATAAAAAATTGTATTAAGAAAAAAACTATTATATAAAAACATATTTACTATAAAATATATATTAAGAAAAATACATAAAACAGATTTTTAAAATCAAAACAGACTTTTAAAATCAATTTGGCGAAATAGCTCAGAAAAGATCTGACAACCCTGATACCAAGTGGGGCATACACGAATTTTTCGCTATTAATCGAGTATGATGGTATGATGGCATACCATTCTCACCAGGCGCGAATCCAGGTGAAGGGAAAAAGGGATATTTCCCCCTCCAAAACGAATAAAATATACCTAATTTCTATGGATTTTCTAAAAGAAATTTTACAATATGGTAGGTTTCATTTAAAAGTTCCCCTCCCAAAACCTTAAGCTGGATCCACACCTGATTCTCACATACCAAGTATGATCGTCTAAAGCGCCTATTAGACGATCATACTTGGTATGTGAGAATGGTATGCCATCTTACCATCATACTCGTTTAATAGCGAAAAATTCGTGTATGTCATACTTGGTATGTTGAAAATCAAAAATGTTGATATTGTACTCTCTCTCAACACACCAAGTATGACATAGACGAATTTTTCGCTACCAAGTATGACCGTCTAATAGCCGCTTAAAGATCGGTAGTTATTCGGTTGTTTTTCTTTTTCAAACAACTTTTTTATAGAGTGGGCTGGTAATGCCACCTGTAGACGACATGTTTTTTACGTCTGACTTGTCAAATTTCCCATTGTAAAAGGCGTATTTGTCGCGTGGCACCTTTTAAGCATTGCTTCTGTAAAACTCATGTGCGAACTCATTTGACAACATATTAATTTGATCAGACAAACCTTCTGACATCAGCTAATTTTGGTATTGCCATAAATCTATGCCCTGCAAAAACAGTAAGCGGCGGTTGACTATTGGCGGCAGCGTTACCATATATTTTTTAAAACTTCTTATTTCTAAAAAATTTTTTTTTTGCCCTAAAAACCTTTTTTCTTACTAAAGTGACAAAATTTTAAAAGAAATCACAAACAAGTGTATTTGGAGTTCATTTAAAGGAATGTACAAAAACGGCATAGTTGTAGCGGGAGTAAACACAAGTAAACACTGTTGCACTAATAAGGGAGTGAGAAAATATTAGATCGTATCATTGCATAAATAGTCCCTTAACATTTTCATCCGATATTCTATACCGCAAATATGAAATTATGTACATATTTATAAAAAACTTTATATAAAATTAAAACTTTTTCGCGTCTCAAAAAACTTGCAAAAAAAAGGGAAAACTTGACTTGGCATTAGCCGGCTGCAGGCATTTTTTACAAGAGCAAAATATGAATATGCTTCTTACTAGCTTTGTCTATTTAATAAACAAAATATTAATAATGTATCGTTATTTAATGCAAACGTACCATCTTCGACTTTAAGGAAGAAAAAACTTCAGAAATGGTGACGACTCGTCCATACTCGTACTTCTGTGGCGCAAAGAAAAATATGTTATGGTGGCATCAAGCCATTTTGCAACCGAACGACTTGAACATGGTAGAATTATACTACAGGTAGTAGCGAAGCTACAACAACCCAACAACAGCAAAAACAACACGGCTTTTTATTGTTGCTTATGTTCGAGGTTGTCAAAAAGCACAAAAGAAAATTTGAAAAAAAAATTTTATGTTCACATGTGTGTGTTTACTTCGCCATGTTTTTTTCAGTAGTGTGGGTGTGTGTTGGTATAACATAAACAACTTTTGACAGAGTCGAACCAAAAAAAAAAAGTTCGTTAACGCTTCACCACTACCTGTATTATTCTACCATGGACTTGAATATCTATGTATCAGCTGTTGTAAACAAACATTGTGAGCTAATATGTTAAATCTTCTGCACAATTACATATGAGTCACAAAGGTGACAAGTCAGACGTAAAAAACATGTCGTCTACGGGTGGCATAAGAGAGCTGTTTATTATAGCCATTTTATAAAGAATGATCAGTTCAGATGATCAGAGCAGTTTGTCAGCCCCTGTTCTAAACTGACGTGAGAACTACATACACTCTAAAACACTACTTCAAATTTACGATCATATATTGTCTAAATTTGTGTTGAAAATTTCTCCTTGTCTAAAATTACATCGATTTTGTACTTATTTTATTAAAGAAAAAACCTTTCAAATTAAACATATTTAGTCCAAGTGGAAAAAATCTAATAATAAGACTATGGGTGAATGGTAGATACGTCAGACTATCAGTCAGGAGGTCGCGGTTCAAACCTGCACGCAGCCAATCGCTTTTTTTTGCAAAAACATTTTGTTGAAAAATAATACGTGTGTAATTTTAGGTCGATAATAATCTGTAAAGTGTTGCCGACTATTATCGACCTAATTTTCAACAAAAGTGTTTTAGAGTGTACCTACATAAACATTTTTGGATTTTATCAAATCCTTCTCGTTAAACTTTCCTTTCAGTGTATAAAAATATATTTTTAAAGAACTATTTAAAAAATTTTTTTATACAAACAAAGGCTTTTGCCATAAAGTACTTATTTATTTCTTTATTTTTTTATCTATCAGGAAATACTGCCAGTCTTTATGTATAAACAATTTATAGTTTAATTGTTGCTCTGTTGTCTTAAGCAACAACAAAATTAATCACCTGATATTATTTTTGTTTTCGATTTCGCTTTGTGGGGGGACATTTTGCAAAAGAATGAAAACGAAAACAAACAAATGAATAGAAAAACATGTCTAGATAAACAAACTAAATATGCAAATTCTAGTACAAGTTAATAATAAAAAACTTCAACATCAATTAAAAATAAATAAATAAAATTAATTATTATGAAACGTAAATATGACAAAATAACAATTGAATGCGAATATTAAATGCAAAATAATTTGGTTAACAAAATGATAAGGGTATTGTTGTGTAATACGCTCTTACTTATTGTTGAAATGTCGCTGAAGCGCAAATTTGACAGAACAACTCGAGCATTGAGTCATTTAAAACATCATGTATGAAATTTTGTAAGCACACTTATCGTTCAGTTTAAAAGTGGACTCAAACGGACGGACGAATGGATGCGATATATTTAGGGACACTTTTTGAATACGAGATTAGAGATTAAATTAAATTTAATTTCTCTATTTACGCTTTGAGTTGACTTTTTTAAATTCTTTTGTTAGTTTAAAAAATTAAAAAAAGTCAGCTCAAAGTAAATACAGAGATAAAATTTAATTTAATCTCTAATCGCGTATTCAAAAAGTGGCCCTTAGTATTAAAAAGTTAGATCAAAATATTCCACGGTAAATTCTAATGAAATACATACTTCTCTATTCTAGTGAAATTTCAGGAATATAGGGAAAGAATTTCATTGGAATTGCTTCATTAGCTTCCATAGTGTCATTAGAAAATTTTATTGGATTCATGATAACAACATTTTGCTATTTTATGGAAACCCCTTTAAGTTTTGACATAACGTTTTAGTCGATAGTTAAAATTCTTGAAATATATACTATTAAGAACTAAAAAAATTAAATTCTTATGTCTTTGAATGTTATAATTTCAATGAAATGTATTTCATAGTTTTGATAAAAAATTTCATTGCATTTATGCGGTTTTCAATTTCAATGAAATGTATTTCATAGTTTTGTTCAAAAATTTCATTGAATTTATGCCGTCTTTCATAAATGCAATGAAATTTTTCATCAAAACTGTGAAATACATTTCATTGAAATTATGACAAAAAATCATATATGTACATATACATATATTTTCTTTCCTAAAAAACACTCCTCCATTTATTGAAAAAATAGTTTTGTATGTTCGTTGTTTTTGTACTCGTTTTATTATTATACAGTCATAGACACATTGTTTTGACAATGATGTTGGCACAAGTAGTTAATACGTTGCCTATAAAGCAAATAGTGAAAATCAAGAGCCTGAGTTCGATACCGTTAGCGGTCATAAACATTACACATTTTTCTGATTGGTGTCTGTCATACGTATTTGTAGCATAAATTAAAATAGTCAATAAAACAGATCAGTTAATTATTGTAGTTTCATTGCAATTTCATTAAAACAATAAAAAAACTCATTAACATAATGAAACCATTTCATTAAACGAGTGAATTATTTCGTCAAAATAATTAACGAAATTATTTCATATATTTGATGAAATTTTCTTAAAATAATTTCAACCAAACTTATTTCATTAATCCAAAGAAGCGTGACTTTGATTGAGTTTTAATTAAGTTTTTCATTGGATTAATATAAAAATTCACAGAATTTATGAACAAAATAGTTTCAGTGTAGTTTTTAGCAAAATCAATCTTGATATATTTATTCAAAACAATTCATGGATTTTTGGAGTAATTTAAATTTAGTTTAAAAATACAGTAATACCTTGATTTACGTTGTTTCGGTGAACGTCGTCAAACTTTGTGTACCTATCAAATTTGATTTACGTTTCCCTCTATTCTACTTGCGTCGTTAAATTTTTAGTGCCTTCCAAATTCGATTTATATCGCCCCAGTTGCTTACAAGTTATTCGCACGACCCGGGGAATCCCAAAATTTAGTTAAAATCTTTGTTTTGTCGGTGTTTTTATGCGGTCGTCGAAATTTTTGGTCACTCCAATTTCAATTTGCATCATCATTTCGATTTATGTCGCCCCAATTATAAAAAGAAAATATATATGAAAATCCAATTTTTATTATGTGCAATATCAAGTTCGATCTACGGTGCTTCGAATTACGCTGGCATTTTCCGGAACCATACGCGACGTAAATCGAGGGACTACTGTATAAAGTTTTTTATTAAATTGTAAATAGCAGCAAAAAGCTCCCCTTGCACAGTGATGTTACAGCCTGAAATATCCTACAATTGTTGGTTGAAACATTTTAGCGATCAAAAATAACGTATTTGTTTTTAGAAACAATACTAACTACTGCAGCTGATAAGGTTCATTGTTATTGAAAATATTACTAAATTTTCTCTCAACCCATACAGCAAAAACCCCTACAGCAAAGAGTTAGTTAAAATGTTCCACAAAAATTTTCCTCGTATTGTTTTACATAAAAGTGTTGAGCACACCTTATACCTAAAATGTAAGAAATACAAGATTTCCTATACCGATTTACTATAACAGCGTGCAAAAAGGGAAGGGGACTTTAACTCCCTCTAAAATAAATCCCAGAAACATTGGTTTCCTCTATCAGATTTAGTTGTCAGATCATTGTTATTTAAAAAAAATTGATTTTGTCGTACAGTGAAACACAAAATTTGCCCAGAATGAATTTTCACAATTTTTTTCAACTTATTTCATGCACTTTATGACTGACTAGAAATAGGGCTTTGTTGCAATTAACTATAACAAAGAAATTTGTACTACCGATAGCAAATACTTTTGGGATTCTGATATACCAAACTTATACTTTCAATTGGAGTGGGAGTTATCCAACTCCCAAATTTTTATCGCCAAAACTGTTTTTCATTATTTTTTAGCTTCTCGCTATGAAAATAATTTTCCAAAATTCGATTTTTGATTTTCGAAATTCGACATTTTATCAGATCTCAACGTTTTGAAGTTTTAGGAAACTATTCTGGCCGCTTTGACGTACGGCTCTATGTATACACACATGTGTGTTTTTCAAGTCAAAAAAACATTTGTACGTATACTTTTCTTAGTTATTTCAATAAATAGAGTTTAGCCAAAAAATATTTTAATCTGCGACAGCGATGCCAACTTAGCCCTTTTCCGGCTAGATTTAGTCCGTTTTTAGTTACTCAAAACGCGAAACAAATTTCTACCCCCAAACAAAGTAACGCGCAAATTTAGCACTTTTTACAATTATCTCTTAGCCCTTTTAGCCCCTTTTTACTTTTTGGTCCATAAGGGTATATTTCTCGTTTTTGGGAACTATTTCTTCCTTTATTCTAGCAATATTGACTTGTGAATTAACATGCTAACATCGTTTTTACTAATTTTTTGTTGTTAGTTTGCTGTACCAGTAATAAATAGAAGAAGAGTCTAGAATAATCTTCTATTTCTTTAAAAATTGGTTGTGATTTTATGTTGGACCCAAAATTAAAACGTCTTTTATAAGTTGGCCCTTCTATGCGCTTTTTTCCAAAAATTTGACTGAATATTGCTTTATATGTACGTGTCTTTTTCCAATTTAGTCCTTTTTAGCCTCTTTTTTCAAAAATGTTTGCGCGTTTTGCGTTCCAAAAGTTGGCATCACTGGTCTGCGATATCAAGCAAATACTCTTTGTACTTTTGCATAAAGAAGGAAATATAGGAGGAAGGTGACCGACTTTATCATATTGAATCATACCTTTAGTTATAATCAGTAAAATAAAATCTTATAAACGAATGTTTTAGATAAACATTTTGAAACATTTCTATTTCTGTGTTATTCATCATATTACTCTTGGTAGTTGTGTGGAAACTCCTTTTCAAGTTTGATAACAATTTTAACTTGATTCTTAAGTACCAGAGATCTTTTCTCTTATTTTTTTTTAAAGATAAAAATCTAATATCTTTCTATGACTAATTAGTTGTCTTTGAAAATGATAACAATTCTTTGTGACAAAGCTTTTAAATATTTATGCTTTATTTAAGTTCTTTATAATATAATTCTAATTTCAGAGAAAACTTGTTTTTTATTTGAATAATGAAATCAACAAGGTTTAAAACAAAAAACATAAGCAAAAAAAAAAAATACATTTTAATTTAAAAACATTTATAAATTCAACATAATTTTTGCTGAAAATTTTCAATTTCAAATGTCATGCAAAATATAATTGAAATTTTAAACCATTTAATTTAAATGCAAAAAAGCAACATTAAAGAATAACTAAATATACATATAAATTATGTACGAGGGGAGCTTGAGAAGTTTTTAAAAAATATACAAAGAGTACAAGTCAGTAACTTAAAATAAAGTAAATTTTTCAGGAGTGCCAGGTTAAAAAAGAAGACTGGAAATCTCTTAAGATTCAGTTTCTTTAGAAATTTGGGGCTAATTAAAAAAAAATAAATTATTATACAACCTAAAACAAAAGATACCAAAATTGAAACAAAATAAAAATTCAAGAGTATTCTATTAGGTAATGGAATTTTTTCGATATGGCTGATACTCTATTTCAAATGCTTTTTTCGTGTCCGTTGAAAGTATGGTAAAATATTTCATAAAATAAATACATAAATTTGAAAATTAAAACAGCTTTAGCATGATTCAATAGATTATAAATTAATGTGCATAAGTTTTTTTTTTGTGTAAGACTGTCCATTATGTAATAAAAACGAAGAACGAAATTACTGTTTTTACTCTCTTCATACAAAATGGTGAGTCCGTAATTATGAGCTTTTTCAAAAACGTAATTAAATTTATAACCGTTATAGAATATTTAAATTTGCTTCTTTTATTTTACACATCAATTTTTTGAAAAATATTAGAAATTATAATTTTTTTAAAATTGTTATTGTCCGCAGTGTTGTGTATTGAGCGTTACGATTTTTTACTACGCTTCATTACTCGTAGGTTTGTACTTCTAAATATTTACATATGAGCTTTGTTAAATAGCATTCTATTGCAAAGCGTTTCATCAGTCAATCACCATTTGTATAAAAAAATGTATTGAGTGTTATCTATATTATTTTAATATAATTAATTTTTAGTGAATAGCTAAAGAGGTTATGTTAAAATACATCGAATATTATACATCTGTATTGTATTGAATTCAAAATATAGTGTGTGTTGTGAAAAAATATAGAATTCGTATAAAAATGTATTGAGCGTTACGTAAACATTTTTTTTTAAATTTAAGGACGTTAAAAAAAGTTAATAGCAGCTGAAGGGTAGAAATGATATATGAGTAGTCCACTTGCAAACACCGCTGTGTTAATATATCGAAATTTGTTTGCAAGTGGACTACTCATATAGAGAACATTATCTGCTTAAAAATTTCTGGTTTTCTTTGAAAAAATTTTGCTTCTACCGCACTGTGGGTTGTTATATTTTCGAAGAATGTATTAGTTAGGTGGTATTTGGCTACAAAAAATTATTCGAAATGGACATAACTTTTGACATTGTTGGTCGATTTGATTAAAATAAGTCTTATTTGAAAGAAGAGGTAACCTATGTATAAATGTTTGTAAAGTATTATTGCAAAACATAAACATTTTTTATTTTTCCATGTGAGCCCAAGACAAAATTGAAAAAGTGGTCATAACTTTTTATTTCGTAGTGCGATTATTATAATATGTTGTTTTTAGAAAGTAGATATATAGTGCTTTCAAACCCTATACTAATTTTTTATAGTATATTTTTTAGCAAAAATCACTCCCGGAACAACCGCGAAAGCAAATGTAACGCTCAATACACAAAAATCTTAAAAAACCGAATAATATAATTTTATTTCAGGATCCATTGAATGAGGCGAAAACTATAAGATGAATCCTACCTTCTCATATACCATTTAGTTACACTGGTAAATAAAAAAACACAAAAGCGTTCACAATGAGAATCAGTCATACAATTTTGTCAACGAGGCAAACTCTTGAAATTTTCATAGAGTATCGAATGCTAAAAATCAAATAATATATAAATTAAAGGGTATTCTATCAGGTATTGTAATTTTGAAATTAAGCTACATATACATATCTTATGAGCCATAATAATTAGGCGCTTGAAATTTTCACAATTATTATATTTTATAGAAGCTACTACAACACGAAACAAAGAAAATAATCAAAACGAAAAAAACGCTAAAGCGAAGAAACGCAAAAATAGAAAACACTTGGCGAAAATCGCCAAGACAAAAAATTTACTAACTGGATGAAATCGATTAAACATCACCAAAACGAAAAACATTGCCAAAATGAAAAAGTCGTCAAAAAGAAAGAATCGTTAAAACTATAAAAGAAATCACAAAAACGAAAAGAAATCGGTAAAACTTTTATTATTTTTAAGCTATTACCCATTTCAAAAGTTCTCTAAGCTGCAGGTCAAATATTTAATTTTCTTTTGTTTTGTTACGACATCTTGGCAACAGGAGCCGAATTCGAGAGCCTTTCACAATCTTGTTTTGTGTAAGACTATCAAAGGCATGTAATTATATTGAAGAATATATGTATTTACATAAAAATATTCTAAAGACTTATTAATATTCCCCTCGTATATTAATTAAAGATGCGAGCGTGATATTTTATTAAAAACATACAACAACAGATGTTTCTAATATTTCATTTGCTGATACTTGAAATTATTAACAAGTCTAATGTTTAATGTTCCCAATAGATGTTAATAGTTGTTACATAATAAATAATATGAATATGTATGTACGAGTATGTACAACAAGTAGAACTTCATACGTACAAATGTTGATATTTCATAAAAAAAAATTTTGCGCTACACTCGATATTGCGATGACTTCATATGTTATGTCCCCGCGACTTCACCCCTTACTGGGGGTCTACATTAGCCATGAAGTTGGTATGAACATCATGTCGGACATCGCATATGGCTAATGTAGACCGCTCATGTCCATGTTTCGCCCATGCTCTGCCATCGATGGCCGAACATATGGCTGAGCATCAATGTTCGCCATGAGATTCGCCGTCAGCAACCATTTTTAATAGAAACAAAAGAGACAGAAGGAAATTGTTAAATATTCCATTTCTATTGCACTACCACCAAATACATTGATAAGGCAGAACATGGACATCGCACGTATTCACCACAACAAAGAAGTTGATGAATTTTTTGCAGTTGCTCTGCCGGCGTCATGTTCATGTCATGGCTCGTGGAGACGTAGGGAGGTAGTGCAATAGAAATGGAATATTTAACAATTTCTTTCTGTCTCTTTTGTTTCTATTAAAAATGGTTGCTGACGGCGAATCTCATGGCGAACATTGATGCTCAGCCATATGTTCGGCCATTGATGTCAGAGTATGGACGAAACATGGACATGAGCGGTCTACATTAGCCATATGCGATGTCCGACATGATGTTCATACTAATTTCATGGCTAATGTAGACCCCCAGTAAAGTACAATCTATGACCATAACGGCCCTTTTCACAATGTACGATTAAAAGTTAACGTGAACTTTACACAGCGTCTTCACGAGACATTAACTTTGAGATAACATGAGAGAAAACGTCGGCAGAATACTAAAAACAAAATGTCGAATTTTCTCTTAATCTCATACTAGGGGAAGACGTAATTTTACTTTTCCGATAAGATTTCATTTTATGCAAATACTCATCGAGTTAACATGTACCACTTTTGCATAATTAGTTGTTTTGTTTTTAATTTTTCACACAAATTTTAATTTATAAATCAACTAAACACATTTATTCATTTATTTAACATAGAAATTTTATCAATAACATCGCTTTTCATTTATTTTAATAAACACTCACACATGCACACTATTTTATTTTTATGTACATGTGTTTTTTTAAAGTTCATCTCATAAGATTGTTGTTATAAGAATTCTTATAACAACACTCTCATAAAAATTCTTATAACATTGAGATAACACTAATTTGAAGTCTACACGTAACATAATTCTCTCTGCGATTGAATTTGACAATCTCATCTTACATATTATGTTACGTGTAGACCTCAAGTTAAGAGGAAGTTTGTATGTCGAACTTGACGTTAAAGATCACGTTAAGTTTCAATCATACATTATGAAAAGAGAGACATTATTACAACTTGGCGTTAGTTAAAGGTAGTATTTTGTCGTACGGATAAACATTTTATTATTAATGGTAATACTGTTTCCGACATTCTTCTTCGCAAAATTTAATTTATAATTTCCCATCGCCCAACTAGATATTACATGTATACCATTTATACAATATTTTAAATATCGCCGATACCAATGTATCGGAAAATCTGAAGTATCGCCGATTTATCGGTATTGGTTACCACCCTAATTTTAATGATTTTAGTCAACACATATGAAACTTTTTAGCAGCTAAGACAAATGAATTAGATTTTTTATGAACATTTTTAGTTTTCCGTTCAGCCGCATATATTTTCAACACATCAAAATGAGACCATCAAAAATCGTTTTCTTCAGGGTAGCGACATATATGTAAATATGTATGCGTGTTTCTTCCCACCATGCTTCCCCTGTATACGCATTATGGATGCCATTCCCAAAATCCCGATCCCGGGATTTTTCGGGAATGACAAAACCCGAATCCCGGGATTCGTCAAAAAAATCCCGGGGAATCCCGTAATATTTAAATTACGTTTTTTAAGTAAAATTGTTATAAAAAAAACTCGTAATGAAAACTAACAATTGTAACACTAATTTATGAATTTAAATGTATTATGGTTGACGAAGGGTATCCTCTATTCCCACTCCCCTGGTCGGTGGTGATAGGCGAACTTCTCCACATTCGTAGTGAAAGTGGGCATGAACTGACTGGATTATGGTAACTGGAAAATTCGGCTGTGTTCTCTCAGGCGTCATGAATGATGCTTGTGCTCTACTTCACTCTTAGGAAAAAAATTAATTTTGATATATTATCGTTAAATGGATACAATATCCCTCATTCTATAGATGTCAGATATTTATATGATTTTCTTTGCAGAAGGCTGACTTGGAATACCTATGCAGAATTATTTATACAAAAAGCCTCTAGAGTTGTACTGGATGCACCTGGATGAAGTATGAGCCCTAAAATTGTCATGTGGATTTATAAAATTATGCGGATATATTCTGTATTCCATGCGGAATGAAAATGATCGGAACTATCAAGGCATTGTTGCTGCAAATTATTATTTATAACAACAATGCTATGACAATTCCGAACACTGTTATTCCGCATGGAATATAGAAGACGCATGAATATCAGACCAACTATCACGTAAGTCACGCTTGTATGATGGCCGAGAACATCGGCAGATTGTAGAAGCTACTAAGCTATGCAAGATCAAGATGTTTGCATATCTTCTTGCTAGCGATGTACTGAGCATATGTCCAGCCTTTGCCATTCAGCCCTTAATTAGTCCAACGCCTTTTCAGATCTTCATAAGATCCTCTGCATCAGTGGCTGCTTCAGGATGGGTCTTGGAAACTCTGGTCATTGTGCTGGCAAAAATCATTCATCGATCCTGCGTACGATATCTTAAAAAGAACTATAAGCTATGCCGAATGACAGCATAAACCATGAACTGAGGCTTTGGAAAAATATTATGTTGCTTTCAGCTTAGGGCGGTCAAGACTACGTGTGAGGATGTTGGTTCACCTGTAGATTCCAGAAATATACGGTGGTTTGTGGATTAATCCAAAACGACGTGCTGGCGCTTGAGCCTTTGGAGCCAATGTTAAAATATATGTATTCATGTGCAAATGGCCTACGGCATTTCAGGCGGAAATTGAGACATTTGTAACATGTGCCGTCATTATTTTAAATAAAATTCATAAGGGCTCACATAAAGCTATCCTTTCAGATAGACCAGCAGCTCTGAAATCTCTCCTTTAATGGAAATTATCATCCAAGCTTGTGCTAGAGTGGTTTGACTAAATACAAAAGCTATAAATACGTACCAAAATTTTATTTTACTGAATACCTGGTCATAGTGGACTCAGAGCATTTTTGTGCCGTCATTTGGTCAACGGATAACTCAGTAATAGAGGGAAAGGAATTTTCTAAGATCCTAGTTCAATGAATTAACTTTTAATTTTATAACGTCCTCTTTTCCAAATTTATATTTTTTCTATTCAGTGAAACATTAAAATTTGTTTTAAAATACATTAAAACTAGCTTTTCTTTCTTAGTTTTTTATAGTTGTTATTAACAATACCAAGGTAGATTGAACAGGTACCACTACAAGAACAGCTGTTTTAGTAAATTTGAGAATGTGTGCGTCACACAGACAATAGATTTTGACACATGGCTGCGAGTTTTCTATCAACAACGGGCATGTGTTAGTAAATTTGAGAGAGCTTATGAATGTGTGCGACTCACAGATAATGGATTTGACATATTTATGGAGTATTTCTACCAACAAAATACATGTATTTTTTGGTGTTGTACTTGTTTTAGTTATGGTGGTACCTGTAATGAATATGCCTTGAACAATACATATAGTGAAGATATTTGCTAGATTCACAACAATTTGTATCGCCGTTCTTGTATCAAATACACTTTTTGTTTATTTGTTTGTGAACACCTAGTGTAATTTGTATCGGCTTGTAATATTGTATTGATGGACAAAGGAAGAACAAGATACATACAAATACTCTCAGAGAGTACATGCAAATGCTCTCTGAGTATCGTAATAAATACGACTTTTTCAAAACATATGAAATAAAAGTGTATTGAATACACTAATTTTTATATGAAAATTATCAACAACAAGTTTACACTATTGTATTCAATACAATATTACACTCGATACAAAGATACAAGTGGTTTTGTGAATTAAGCAATTTTACTTTATAAATTGAGTGTTTTATTAAAAAAGAAAAATCCCGAATCCCGGAATTTTTCGGGATACCGAGATTTGAAATTTTGAAATCCCGAATCCCGGAATTTACAAAAACCAGTCCCGTTTGGCATCCCTAATACGCATAAATTAAGAAAAACTTCATGAGGCAAGTTTCACTAAAAATTTCATCATTTACTACGTATAGTCAGTCGTAGTTATTATTATTTATTTTTAATAAAAAAATTACAGATAAAAAGATCGTATTATGTTTCTTTGAAGTTCTACCTCTTAAATTTAAATTTATTTTTCGTTTGCTTCAATGTTTTGTCTGTGCAAGTATGCTGTACTTTGTTTGTCATTAGATTGATGTCTTTTTTTGTTTTATTGATGACATTTGTCATAGCATAGATGTCAGAACTCTGATGATTGGGCGCCATTAAAGCGATGATATATTTTTCTAAGAGTGTATGCACATATCGCTACCTCAGTATTGGTTTGCTCCTTTCTAATGCTTTTTCCTATGTTTATGGAGCAAACTAATACTGAGGTAGCGATATGTATGTATGTACATTCACACAAAAAAAAACCAAAATACGATTTCAATTACGAAAACTAAAAATTCAATTAATTTTGCATTTCAATTAATATTGCGGAATTCGGGAATATTCGGGAATTCGGGGACGAATGTAGCATCCTCAATCGGAAATATCTGTCATCAAAAGAGCAATGAACTGGCTAACCGACAGTCAACCGTCGATTAAAGCCCTCACCGATGTGTACACCACATCCAATTTAGTCTTGGAATGTTTCAGGCAACATCATTGCGGATGATCTGGCTAAAAGGGGAGCCCTTCTTCGGGATGTCGATATTGACAATCTCTGCGGTGTCCCGCTCTCATCTTGCTGGATGCGAACTGGTGCTGTCCTTATGCAGATGGTTCAAACCAGCTGGTACAATGAACCAACCTGCTCTATTGCGAGAACAATCTGGCCTTGCCTTGACTCAAACAGAACCAAGAAACTTCTAAACTTCCCAAAGCTGCACCTGCGAGACCTCATGGCTACGTTCACTGCACCTTTGGAACCAGGCGCGGATTCAATGAACTTGTTCCACTTTTAACATTTTTTTCTAGAAATGACAAAATTAGTTAACATAAAGAAAGTTTTTAAATTATAAATCTTCCCCACAATGACTGTAGGCCCTGACTTTGCTTTAAATTTATACCAACGAAATAAAGCATATAATTTTATTTCAACAATATTCTAAATATTTTTGACCTAAATTTTGCGAATTTGTTTATTCTAAACGAAACAATATAAAAATAAAATACGGAGAACAGAAATGCTCAATGCCAATTTGTTTTTAGTTTAGTTTATCGCGGTAGGAGTCGAAATCTTTCTGCATACATACAACTTAACTAAATATAATGTTGAGAAATGATATAAAAGTACATATCGTCACAGAAAACGCAAAAGGCTCTGTCCAACATTTTTCAAGTTTTACAGGAGAAGGATAAAACTGGTTTAAATGAAAAATATATTGACAATTAGTGCAAAATTTTACAATAAATATACAAATTTGTTGATTCTTTTTTTTTACTAATTGCCAATATATCCAAAGAAATTTTATTATTTTGGCTTGAGTTTGGTTTTAATTTAATTTTTCAATTAAGTTATATTTTTATTTAGAGATAAATGTGAAGCATATAGACAAAGAAAATTTTTGACTGCACGAAGGGTTGAACTGACGTTTCGATAGCTCCCGCTAATCTCTTCAGAACTCTTTTCCGCTTCACCACTCGACCAAAGTCGGTGGTTTGCAGTCAAGAGTTGAATATCATCTACATAGAAAAAACTATAATTCGTATTCTATTACTAAATTCATAAATTCAAATATTTTTTTTACAGAAATGGGACCTGTCACAAAATTCGTAAAACTAAAAACTAAAATTCGTAAATACTTAAAAATATTTATAAGAAAAAAATTTTATTTTTTTTTCTATTAAAATTTTCTATTGGAATATTTTAAAATCACACAAAAATATAATAAAATTTAAAAACAAATTCAAACACAAGCGTTTTAAAATAAAAAACTATGATAATTTTTTCTGTGTACTTTTAATCAATTCATACTGTCACTCTTAGAGCTGTATTTCATTTGATAGTTATTGCTATTCTCTTCGGTCGAGTGGTCAAGCGGAAAAGAGTTCTGAAGAGATTAGCGGGAGCTATCGAAACGTCAGTTCAACCCTCCGTGTAGTCAAACATTTTCTTTGTCTATATGCTGCACATTTATCTCTAAATAAAAATATAATTTAATTGAAAAGTTAAATTAAAACCGAACTCAAGCCAAAATAATAAAATTTCTTTGGATATAAACTCATACAGTTCGACTAAACTCACAACTTAATTGTCAATATATTTTTGATCTAAACAAGTTTTATGATTAAAATGTTAGAAAGTCCTTTTTGCGGGGCGATATGAATGTGTGTATATACAATAGGGATGTAACCAAACTTTGCATCTTCCCAGTTGGCCACAATTTAAAATGGTACTTACTATGTTCATCATTTCGAGCGAAGTGGTGTCAAAAGTCCATATAAAAAAATTGACACGAATTGCTCACGAAAAATTGTTGCAGAAAGAAGTAGACTCTGTTTATTTTGTGAAAAACATATGAAACCTTTTGAGTCTTCATGCGAAATAATATGAGCACCACTTTTTTCGTGTGGAATTTACAACAAACACATTGTGTTTTTTTAAAAACGTACACAATTGCAGCATACTTTCAAGGGCTAGTTATGACTGCCCAGGAAACAATTTTGGCCGACATGTCTAACATCGGAAAAAATCTGAGACTTTACCAGACAATCAGGCGAGTTGTGTAAAATTCCCTCAGACATTTGGCGGAGTAGTAGGCAGTTTTCTGGTACGACGTTTCTGCACATTGTCTGAAATATTATCCGATTAATATCAGAATAGTCTGCACATTATCCGAAGGCAATTTAATTTCCTTTACGACATTTAACAGAGTAGTCGCACATTTTCTGATCTACGTCTTACGACTTTTAGCAGTCACTTCTGCACATTGTCTGATTTTAGTTTTCGTAACAATTCTCATTTTTCTCTTGAGTTTATATGCACAAATATTTGAGTTTTTAAACTTATAAAATATGGGTAAATAGTTTCTGATGAGCTGCCATAAGCAGCAAAACAATGATGTAGAATTTTAAACGACATATCTGATAAATTTCTTATTTTAGGTGCGACTTTTCTCCGACATTAACACGACAGAATGTAAAAAGTATCAGTTAAATCGGAACGCTTTCTGATATTTTGTCAGACATTCTTCCGACATTATTCAGACATGTCGAAAATTCCTTTAGAATTTCCCTCGAAAATTCGTCAGAGTTCGTACAGAGCTCTACTAGACATTTCGGCATAGTTTTTAGAATTTCCTCAGACAAAGAGGTCCGGTTTCTTGTCAACCACTCATATGATTTACGGTACGTTTTCTGACCGACATGGGATACGAATTCAGGATCTTGTGCAGACTTTCTGACCGACTTCGGACCGAAATCGGCAAAAATTGTTTGCTGGGTGGTTACTTGTCATATTTTTCGTATGAAAAAAACAATGTTGATCAACATTTTACGCAAATTTGAACAGAGTAAGTAATAAGCTTAAAATAAAAATTTTCTTTAGGGAATTTATATTGAAACAACAATAAAAAACTAAAATTTGTTTTTGTTTTCAGTTCAAAGTCCCTAACGAAAATTTTTATTTTATTTACAAGACCAGGCAGTTAATAAAAAAATAAATGCGGCCCACAAGAGGATTTGGCCTATAATTTTCGAAGCATTTGGACCTCACACTGAAAAGGGTTTGACATGCCTGCTTTAAACAAACTTAAATCTGCAATAACTTAAACTTTTATATAATATTCTTTAGACTATAATTTTCGAAGCATTTGGCCCTCACACCGAAATCGGTTTGACATGCCTGCTTTGAGCAAACTTAAATCTGCAATAACTTAAACTTTTATATAATATTCTTAAGGACAGTTACAATTAAAGGAACTCAATTGATAAAAATCACAATATCCATAAAACACACATACACACCTGCTCAAATTAAAATTTTACTGTTGTATGGAAATTGTAATTTTTTTTTGTCAATTGAGTTCCGTCACTTAAATAGAAGATGTCATCCAAAAAAAAAGCTAGATGATGATAGATTTTTTACCGCCTTCAAGCAAAATGCCAAACTTTCAGCATTTTTTGAAAGAAAATGTTCATATGAAAATATAAACAAATTACACTGTGCAACAAAATAAAATTTTTGTATCACACCTGATAACTATTATAATTTTAACATCCCTCCATCAAAATTGGCAAGTTATTGATTGAACAAGTTGTTCTCAAGTTATAAGAAAATTAGTGGAACAGCCTCTTCAACATCCATGAGACGTCAAAAAATATACTGGTAGTATTGGTTATTTTTCTTGTTGCATGGTGTTATTTTTTAGCAAACAATGTTGTGATTACGTGACTTTGAGCAAGAAGTATGCATAAATTAATATGTATTTTGAAACAAAAATTTATATTTATGTATGTTTTGATTAGGCAAAAGTATCAGAATTAAAGAGGGCTTTCGAATGTATGTATGTATTTATCGCTAAAAAACTAGGTCAACAACGTGTTGTTTCTGCGGTCCAAGCGATTGAATCGTTTCGAAAATTTATTTCCAGATAAACATTTTTAGTGTGTTTTCAAATGTTTGCATGTATTTAAAAAAATAAATGCTTATTACGGCAATATTAATATTTAATCAATAAGGAGCATTCCACATGATATTTAGTACCCCTCAAAAGATCCTTTTTGGTAGTTTTTAAGATTTTTTTGATTACTCGTTCGAAAAATATTGAATTAAAAAAAAAATTACTTCTTTTTATGTTTTTGCTCATAACTTTCTTAATAATGGTCCAAATCGGATTTTTTTAAATTTTTATTTTCATATGTTTTCTACAATAAAATTTAATTTTCAGTAAATGATTTTTACTGAATCAGTGAATTTTCTGTTTGACTTTTATTTAGAATGCAAACACCAAAGACAATAACAAAAACCAGTTTTCTGTGTCGTAAAAAAACTCCCCATGACTCCATACACATATATAACAACAACAACAATGATATCAAAAGAAATAAAATTGTAGCAACTTTGGGTGCTGCAGATATCTGAGTGAATCGATCCGTTAATGTTGTTGCGTTAATTCCCATTAATTTTTTTAAGAGTCTTTAGATAAACATAAAGAGTTGAGTATATGTATATATGTAACAAAGTGACATTTCATAAATTCGTAATTATTGTTATTATTTAAAACTTAAAAAAAATTTTCACAGAAAAGTTTTACTGAGTCAGACAAAAAGTTTGTAAATATTTTTATTTGATTCAGTAAACTATTTGGTCTAGAATTTGTAAATATTTTTAGACCAATTGTTTTATAAATTCAGTCAAAAATATTGTTTGATATATTACAGAAAATTCAGTAAATATTTTTGTTTGATCCAGTAATATATTTTGTTTAGAATTTTTAAATATTTTTAGACAAAATGATTTATAAATTTGGACAATATATTTACTGATAAGCACCCGTGTTTTTTCAACGAAATTGTTAAGACATTTTTGTCTGTATTTACAAATTTGTTTGTAGGTCTGCTTCTAGACAAAATATTTACTAATTCATTGAATTTCTTTACTAAAAATGAAATTTAGTTTTTTCTGTGTACAGAAAAAATGGAGAAAAATGGAAAATATTCCATGTGTTTTGGATTAAGATTTTTGAATTGGAAATTTTAGATCGTGTTTTTGCAATGCGTGTGTATCCTTCGTTTTTTTATTTTTTTTAATTTGTAATTTTAAACTTTTATCCACCCAACAGCTTTAAAGCCCAGTCTGGTAGTGGGCCTTCCATAACTACCGTTTTTCAAGTTTTTGAAAAGATTTCCTATGTCGAGTACTAATTTTGAATAAGGACGAAATTATCCCTTAATTATATTTTAAGTTTTGAGTGATTTCTGGCGTTCATGCTAAGTCTGGAGCTTGAGTGTCTTAAATAAATCTTCTGGCAAATATTTTTGTAGAACATTTCAGCCCGCTATATTGCCACTGAAGGGCCTTTTTTCTTTTTCTAAAGAAGTGCCCCTTTCTTCCACAAAAATGTTGCTTACAGTGGCTTACATAAAAGTGCTGACCTATCTAACAGCTTAAATATAAGATTTACAAGATTTCTTATTTATATTTTTATTTCTTATTAATTTTTTTTTCAAACCTTTAAAAATCGAATAAATAGTAGTTAAGGAAGGCCCATTACCGGACCGACCTTAAAATTACAAATTTCCAAAAATATCGAAGGATACATTCATTTTTTTGAAAAACACGATTTTGAATTTCAATTCCAAAAGTCTTAATCAAAAACACACACTCTCTCTCTCTCTCTCTCTGTGTTTGTACCGGCTGAATTAAGACTTTGCAAAGTAAACTTTCTTAGTGCAAAAGGGGTGAAAGAACGTTATACATATTATTATATTTTACAGACACCTTATAGTCATAAAGCGAACTTTAAGCGCGCTGGTACATCTATTATCTAATAATAGTTTCTATATGCTGAAAATACTGTACAACACAAAATTCTACTACAAGTCTTCTAAGACACCAAAGTTCAAAATTTGATAATACGAGATCCAAACATTTCTTTACTTGTTAAAAAATGATGCAATTTTCTTGCTCGTACTTATCATCACGTGAATGAGCTGATATGATTTAGCATAAATTTCAACAGAAATTATGTCTTTCAGGAAAAATAATATGATTGATTTATATGCAACAATGTTTATTCTGTGTACAGTTTCCACGTTTTAAACGTTAAAGAAAAGATGGACGTTAAAAGAATGAGTTCTTAATAAAACGCACGCTTAAAGATTTCAATGCAACTGTTATAAACAGTTAATTTAAAAGAAAAAAAAAACTTAAAAAAAACAGTGTCGCTTGAGAAAAGCAAATTCCAATAAATTCGGTAGAGTTGGACTTTGATTGGAACACGTTGAAAAATGCTGTTAAATTATTCATAAGATACAGGATAATGATTGAATATAAAAAATCGATTTTACTAGAATTTTGGAATAATTACAAAATAGTATGTACTTATTTTTTGAAAATTTTCGACAACGATATCTCTCGAACGAATCTATCGATTTTAATGAAATTTAAGAGCTGATGGACTCGATCGGAACGGTGGCTTAAAATTTATTTAGAAAAGATATTTTTTTTTGGAAAATTTCCGAAATCTACCATCTCGAATCGGTTCATATTCACAAGATTTCTAATTTCAGCCAAAATCTTCTAATCGGCTAAGCCGTTAAAAAGTTATGAGTGGCTTACACAAAAACCCACATACGAACATCAGCATAAAAATAGTCAGAATGGCTTCCAAAAACCTCAAATCAATGAGTGAGTTCCCATCATTTGTTTGCGGGAAGTTAAAATATCCACCTTGTATGCATTCATAGAATACATTTCTTTGTTTATGAAATGGAAATTTTTTGCCAATTGATAAGATATTTCGGAAGTCACACTGAATAAACGTGTTCTCTCGTCTGGCAAAGTTAACAAAAATGTGCTCTACACCTTATTTACATATTTGTCACAGTAGCTCGTCACGGTTACAAATATAAAAATACTCGACTAAATTAGTGACTCATAGAAAATACCTAAACAAATGAACAAAACCATCTGTAAAGTATAAAAGTAATTAATTGTACCTTTTTGTTATAAGTGCACTGAAAATATTTGCACTATCTTTAAAAACAACAAAGAAAATAAACTCGAAAATTTCTTAACAGCTGCTAGAAAAAAGTTCTTTGTAGGCAAAAAACATACATACATATGTACATACATAAGTACATACAAGTACATATTTAAATACATACTCGTAGATATGACTCGAGTTTGAACAATTTCGCAATAACCTAAGCGATTTCATCGGTTTTAATTGCTGCTTTTTTTTTAAATAAAATATTTGCATTTCTATTCATGTATATTTTCTTTCAATTAAATTTTTATAATTATTAATTATACACGTAATATGTCGTCGTTGGTTGTCTTTATTTATTTTATACTTTGCGAAAGACATTTCATTCATTCATTCATGGGCAATGAACTGTGCGAAATGTTATCATACATTCAACTTTATGTTATTTTATTTTTTCAACAAAAAGCATATTAAATTGTATTGTATGCGTTTTTACGTTTTTTATAATAAATTATATTACTAGTAGGATGCTTTTCACTAGGGATGTAACTAGAGTTTTTCTTTTCCCGGACTTTTTCATTTCCCGGGAAAGCGGGACTGATTTTTCAATTTCCCGGGAATTCCCGGGAATTGCCGCCCAGTACCAAACGATACAAATTAGCATTTCACTTAATTTATTTGAACAAAAACAAATACCAATTCACGAGATCTGTTAAATAAGGTTATGGATGCATTAAACGTAATAAAATAATTATAAAATTTGAGGTCTTTAGCCGTGCCGTATGGTTTTTAATTTAAATTAAAAAATTTTATTTTTTATCGCATAACTTCTGCTTAGTAGCCACCCGAAGTAAAAAAAAAATGTACTAGTTTCATACTTTTTTATAATATCCGTAGCTTCTTAAGTAGAAAAGATATTGCAATGATTTATGATTTATTTCATAAGACACTAAATAGCATTTCATACTGCTAAGCAAAACTGAATTGAAATAATTAAGTGGCTGAAAAGTGACCACCTGAAAATTACATTTTTGTTGTTTGTATCGATTTTTAATTGAACCCTGTGTGAACCTATTGTACATAAAACTTTGATTTTTTTTTTGCAAAAATTTATAATTTTTGAAAAATTTTAAATTTTGAGCTTCAAAAAACTCATATGTGGCTTAAAATAATAATCTGATATTTTCAAAAGATATAGACCAGCCGCCTTATTCCGTAATTCGCTAAATAAAGCTAAATCTTGATCGCTAAAATGCTGAACAAATACAAAATTAAACATTTTTGGCGATGACATAAAACACAAAAATTTCGGTGGATTAAATTTTTAAGACATTCCATAATTTAGCAATACACGTTGCAAAATTGTATTCGTAGAGGAAAATTGATAAATCGACCGTATAGATTTTTACCGATAGAGATTTAGCTTTAGCGAGTTACAGAATAGGGGGGCAGTACTTTTTTATTATGCCCACTTTCGCTATGTCCACTTAGTGACAATCTGTTATTTTCATTTCTTCACGAAATATGTTTTTTGAGTGCTGCTCTTAGAAAAATATGAAAAAATGGAGACAAATAAAATGTACTCAAAACTAAAAATTTTTTCTTTTATTTTCATATTTTTCTAAATAAAAGCAGCACTAAAAATGTGTGCTTACAAAGAAAAAAGTTATCATAATAATATTTAAAAAAATCCCGGGAATTCCCGCACAATTTTCCCGGGATTTATTTCCCGAAAAATGTGCGGGATCCAGGGAATTTTTTCCCGGGAAATCCCGAATGAGAAACACTAGATGTAACGATACCGATATGTCGGCGATACTTCAGATTTCCCGATTCTTCGGTACTGGCGATATTTTACTGTCGATACAACGATATTTCTTAATTTTTTTTTAAACATATATTTTTTTTTGTTAATTTTATCATGAATTCAAATTCAATTCGTAGATTTTCAAATCTTATTCCCAGCAAAAAAAAAATACTCTCCAAAGAATTCATGAAATTTGGATCATTTCGAATGACTTACATGTAGGGTTTGGTAATCGGGAATTCCTGGCAATATACTAACTAATTTTCCCGGGAAATTTTTTAGATTTTTCCGGGAAAACGGGAAATTAAATGCACAGATTATTTCAAAAATATATATGGATGTACTTTTAATGACATATTTATAAAATTTTTATAAAATGTAGTAAGTGACAGCGAAATTTGTTTCGATTCAATTGTACTAATTATAATCCTGTTCTTCTTTAATATCGATAATATTTTCAATGTTAATTTAAATATTACAAAAATTCATCTGCTAGGTATTTCATCGTCTGCTAAAGACTAACCCCCATATGCAAAAAAAATAAAGTGTGTTTCAATTGTATGTCAAAACAAAATTTCCATAGAAAACCCGGTTTTACCGTATATTTCAAACACACTTTATTTTTTTTGCATATGGGGGTAAAATTTCCATAATTTTTTTTTAATTTGTACAAAATACAAATGTGAACGGTTCAAATTTATACGGAAATTTCATGAAAATTCCATGAAATCGAAGTCATGCCATTTTTCCTAACTTGCCTACAAAAAAAATATATAAAAAAATGACTGCTTGATTCAAAAACTAAATGCAAGACGAATTTATTAGAGGGTGTTGTTTAATCACTATATCAGAACAAGGTGGAATACTTTGTATAAAGTATCAATGCTTGCAGTGCACTAAACGTTTCCTAAAGTAAATAATTCGTTCTTAAACGAACTTTGAGTGATTTTCCGTAGAATTAATGAAAATATTTTGGAAAGTTTAGTGGAAATTTTAAGCTAATAAAAGCTGTAAAAACTTTGGGTTGTCACGACTTAAATTATTATAAGTTGACGAAATTATTGAAAACCTAAAGGAGACGTTTTAAGAGAAATAAAATAAAAAAAATCAAAGACATTTAGACAGACTGTGGCTCAAGGTATATACAATTCGGCGCAACTGAACGATAAGAATCCTCCCAGAAATTTGGCAGGAAATATAAGAAACATTACGGCAAGTTATCTATAAAATCATTAAATTTTTAACTAAATAATTACGGTAATTGTCGTCAATTAGGGTTTATACGATCTATTAGTGTGTAATAACCATAAACAATTATTTGCCTGAATTCACTTCAAAATTAGTTTTAGAATTGTCATTATGTTAATTTTTATTTAAAAATAATGTTTACATCAATAAAACAATGAAAATTTCGCCAATTTGCATTTAAAATGTCTACTTAATTTAGAAAATGAGCTTTTCGCGGGAATCCAGGGAATTCCCGGGAACGCGATTTTCCTATTCCCCGTTTCCCGGGAAGTGCTAAAGTATGGAAAATCCGAAACCCTACTTACATGGGCTTGTCATTGTAGGAAATTCTATTTTTCGATTCCCCATCACGGAATTGGAACGTTACTGTGTAAAATTATAAAGGAATTAAAAATTTTTGTATGATTTAAATTAATTTTTACTTTCTTTTCTACTAATTATATGCATATTTTTAATATAGATTCTTTGGAAGCAATAAAAATGTAGTTCCTTAAAAATTAATCCAATTTTTTTTAATGGATTAATATCATTTTCAAATATTAATAATCTCTTACACTGTGATTTTGTATAATAAAAGAATTACTCTACTTGAATTTTGTTAATTTTAACTTGAAGTAAATTTTAATATGTGCCGTATCGTTACCTCCCTACTTTTCACTGCGCTCTGTTTTTTTTAAGAACGTTATATTGGGGTTGGTAAGTTTTTATAAGTAAAATGGTTTAAAATTTACAGACTAAAATCATTTTGATATAAAATTCTAGCATAACTACAATTTATTGCTAACAAATATTTTAATTTCCTTTTTGGCATTCTACAATGAAAAAAACAAAATTTCATTTTCTGTAAAGAAATTCAATGAAATAGTAAATATTTTGTCTAGGAACGGACCTACAAACGAATTTGTAAATATAGACAAAAATACCTCAATAATTTCATTGAAAAAAAGCGTGTTGTTTTCAGTGAAGAAATTTTTAAATCTATAAAACAATTTGTCTAAAAATATTTACAAATTGTAAACCAGGGCTAAAAAAATGCTATGTGAAAATTCTTGCTGCTATTGCTGATAGGTTCCACAGAAAATACAACATCAGCAGCAATACCAATATGTCAAATGTTATAGCAATCACTATACTGTTATACTTTGCTATAACCATTTTCAACAACATGCTAATAGCAAAACAAAATATAATAAAGTGTATATTTCAGACAGCAGTAGCAAAAGCAAACTATTTACAATATTGCTTTTGTTATTATGTGCTGTTGAAAATTAAAACAGCAATAGCAAATGATATTTGTCACATTGTTTGCTGTTGTTAATTGTTAATAGCTTTGATGACAAAACGAAACTGTTTGGGTCTATTTTCGATGGTTGCAAGTCAATGCCGGACGAATTTTAAAGTACGAGTGTTAAACTTTGCAAAAAAATTTTATCACAATAACGTCAAAATTTCGGAAATAATTGCAAAAAATTTAAGAAATTCCCAATACATTACAATCATGAGAAGAAATGCCAAAATTGGTTCAAATTATAAAAAAATTGCAAATTTGCGTTGCAACCTTTTTGTGTTCTTTCCGAGGCCCTTGCTTTTTACAGTTTTGCCATTTTTTATAAATTTTAGAGCTTGGTTTAAATTTTGGGATTCCTCGCGAACTTTTGCCATGTTCGCGATAAAGTTTTTTTTGTGGGTATTCAACGTCGTTAAGATGCTAATGATTTTTAATCAATATTAGATATTGCTATCATGTCGCTCTCAGCAAATTTTTGCAAATTTTCCCCAATTTCGCGATTTTTTCCAAATTTTTTTCATTCCTTTCAGTTTTAGAGCTTTTTAATCGATATTATGGCTTCTTTAAATTGTTGCAATTTTTCGCAAATTTACGCCATTTTCGCGATAGACGGAATTTTTATAAAGTTTTTGGGTTTCTCCCCTTTTTGGGGATTTTTAACCAATATTACACTTTGCAATCATTTCACTTTTAACAAAAATTTGCAAATTTTAATAAATTTTACAATTTCTTTCAAATTTTCGACATTCCTTGCCGTGTTAGCGAGTTTTAACCTGCCTTAGGATTGTTTCTCATGTTGCAATTTTTTTGGAAATGCTTCGCGATTTTTATAAATTTTTAGTTTTAGTGACATGTAACGCTTTTTCTGATTTTCGCAAACTTATTTCATTTGCACAACAAATCATATCTTGCAAAACTCTTGACTTTTAATATAGAAAATGGTGAAAAACATTTAAAATAAAAATATGTACATACATACGTAAGTACTTATGTACGTACATATATTTTTACATAAAATTAGTTTTGAGAAAAATACTAAAGCTCTTATAAAACGGTTGCTATGCTACGAATGTAATTGCTATTGCTACTGCTATTACATTTTTCAACAGCAACAGCACAAAAAAATTAAAATATAAAGAATTAATTTTTGTGGCAGCGAAAGGTTTTAGTTTTTTACATTTGCTTTTGCTATGCTATATTTATTTCCAATAGCACAGTATAAGCTATAGTATTGTAAATAAAAGTTTAAACATTTATAGTGTAGTATAGCACAATTTCCGTACTTTTACTACTTCGCAGCTAGCATTTCGAACACTGTTGTAAACAAAACAATGTACTAAGTCAAACAAAAAGATTTACTGGATTTTCTGGAAAATATCAAAGAATATTTTTATCTGAATTTATAAAATAATTAGTCTACAAATACTAACAAATATTAAACAAAATAGTTTATACTTAATCAAACAAAAATATATAGTGGATTTTTTGTAATATATCAAACAAAATTTGTGTCTGGGTCATCATCACCCATTAAGCATTTATGAAATTTCACTTTGTTAAATGTGTTCATGTCTGAATGTTTAGCTAAAGGCTCTAAAAAAATTAATGAGAATTAAGCAACGACATTAACGAATTGATTCACTCAAAAATATTCAGTAAAAAAACTTTGTACAATCGCATTCCTTTTGCTATCATTGTTGTTGTTGTTGTTATTTTTGTTTATACCGTCATCGTGTTTGCGTCCTAAATAAGAGTCAAACAAACAATTCATTGCTTATGTAAAGAACACTGAAAATTAAATTTATTTTTAGACAAACTTTTGTTTGAAAATTTTTTGGTGATAACTTTTTTTCTGTGTATAATGATATTTTCCTGTGGCAAACTATTTGCGCGTCTAATGTGTACGGTTGTCACAATAATGCGACAGTATTGCAGTCACAAAAACAAAATGACAGGATGTTGTCATTTTGTCGCATTGAATTGTTAATTTAAAATATGACGCCACAAAATGACAACAATACACATTATACACATAAATATTATTGTACAATATGAAATATTACACAATTTTATTGCAAGTGCGTGGGGCGCTTTATAAAATTATTTCGCCTTGTTATATTGTGAACCGTTATATAAACACTTGACATTTTCACAGTTATTGTGACATATTGGGCCACACATTGGGTCAAAAACAAAACAAAAACCTAACGTGGAGTTGTTAGTCTATGCATTATACACATATGTAAATATTATTGTACAATATGAAATATTGCACAATTTTATTGCAAGTGCGTGGGGCGCTTTATAAAATTATTTCGCCTTGTTATATTGTGAACCGTTATTTAAACACTTGACATTTTCACGGTTATTGTGACATATTGGGCCACACATTGGGTCAAAAACAAAAGCCTAACGTGGAGTGACACGAACCTGTGTTAAAAATCTCGATAGCTCTTATAGTTCCTAAGATCACGCGTTACTAATAAACACATAAACGATTTTATATATACATATATATAAGATAGAATATAGATAGATTAAATCCCCTTTTTCAACAAAACGAAATGGTTAAAGTTAATGAGGTGACGTTATAAAACTTTTTTCGTGCGTCTTTATTTTCCTATAAAAAAGCAATCACACGGTGTATTTTTAAATACTTTTTTCTTATCAGCAAGTTAAGAAAAAAGTTTAAAAAGAAAATAAGAGCCTAGGTCAGATGATTTCTTCCAAACAGACATACGAATTGTGATGCAATTAGTATAGTTTATTTCATAAGCCAGTAAAGGCTTACTTATCTGCAGCGTTACCTTTCGTTCATCGACTAAAGGAGAATTTTCGCCCCCCAAAATATTGATTATAGCATAACTCCTCCATTTATGCACAGATTTTCAGAATTCTTTTATTGTTTGAAAGGCGTTGCTTGCAGGTTGGTTCCACAAACTTTTTTTCGAAAATCGGGTGGAAAATTCCCCCCAGCCCACAAAACAACAAAATATTGATTATCGCATAACTTCTTCATTTCTGAACCGATTTTCAAAATTCTTTGCCTGCAGTTTGGTCCCCCCGAAAATTGGCGGGGCAATTTCCCTCCCCGCCCCCTCGGAAATATTGATTATCGTATAACTTCTCCATTTATGGACCGATTTCCGAAATTCTATTTTATGTTTGAAATGCTTTGCTTGCAGTTTAATCCCACATGCTTCTCGAAAATCGGACGGGCCATTGCTCCGCCCCCCCCCCTTCTCATACAAATATTGATTATCGAATAACTCCTCCATTAATGAACCGATTTTTGAAATTATTCTTTTGTTTCAAAAGGTTTGCTTGCAGTTTCGTCCCATAATTTGTTTTTGAAAATCGGTGGGGCGATTTTTCGTTTTTGGCGACATTTAATCTTTTTTTGGAGTTAACTAAAAAAATAGTTCCGCTTTGCTTGCATTCTCGGAAACTGTACAAACTTTTCAAGCCCGGGAACTTATTGCGAGAATTTTAATGTACATCCTGATAAAAAATAACTTAATAATAGTGATATTTCTGTGGTTTTCTTGAATAAGTGCGAAATACTTTATTTAAGTTATGAGTTCTTTGGATATAAAATTTTAAGTTTATTTAGTATTGGAATTTATTTTTCGCAATGCCAAAGGCTTATCAGTGCAAAAATTTGGAATTTCAATTTTTGACTGATGCTTTTCATTTTCAGAATTGCATCAGCCACGAAAATATCAGAAAAATATAAATTATATTTAAAATGTAAACATGAAAATTTCGCAAATTGCTTAATTTTAGCAAAAAGGACAAACATATTTTGTATAAATTAATAAATGAATTTTGTAAAAAAAAATTTATTTTAAGTGAAATAAAATACACTCTCTTTATCACGTATTTTCTTCACTAACGATTTCATTTAAAATTCAGCCTTTAAAGTTTGTTGACTTTAAAAATTTTGTTTAAAATAAATACAGTTTTATTTTATTTGTTTTGTTTGCAAAAATAAAGAAATTTGTTTATTTTAAAACAGTTGCAAATTGAAATTATTCGAAACGTGCTAAATTTTAAATTATCACGAAATATATTGAGTGACAAATGCTATGATTATCCCATTTTTTTTTATTTGATTGTTGCTATTGTTTCCATTGTCATTTGATTGTTCTATTGTTAATTATGGGAATTTTCAAGTCTGCAAGATAATTATTTTAGGTTTATGTACATACATACTATACCTAAAGTCTATTATCTAGAATAGGCAAATACGTATAATTAAAAAATCATGACATATTTTTGTAGGAAAAATATGTTACGCTAAGAAGCCATACCCCGAAAAGAATCTCTAACTCCAAGATAGAAAAATATTAAAAATACTAGTTTATTACGATCTATTGAAAAGTTCAGTGTTTGCTGCAACTGTTCTTGCGAAGAAGCAAATGCAAAATATCGTATCTTTTTTTCACTACTTAACATGGCGATGTCATTGGAGGCAAGTACTTACCAAATTTGATTACAAATAACAAGTTATAAATTCCAATATTTAGAAGGCATTGAATACACAAAACACAATAAAAATTAAATGTCTCTGCTAAGCATTGAACTCATGCCGTATTCAGTTATTGCGCTATTTTATGCCAAGTGTTTTACTCACTATGCTACTGCACAACTATTTTGTTACGATCTTAAAAATTGTTTTCACTAACATGAACACAATTACAAAAAAATTTTTTTGCTTCCCCAGGCGTTGAACTATTTATCCTCTGTATGATAAGCAGATACACTAGTACTCTGCCAATAAAAGAATAGATGGCTTGTTTAGTTACTAGTAAGTATGTTGTTGAAAAGTATGTTGTTCGGTAATGACAACTCATTCACAAGTTTTGCTGGGTTGGTTTACGTTTTTTTTTCTTTTAGTTTTTGTTCTGTACTGCCCATGCCCAATATTGGCCTTGTTCTGTTTTCGACCAGCACGTTGAAGTTATCATTTGCTCCAAAAATCTGCAGAGTTTTAAAATTTTAAAAGTAAAAGGTCGAATTAAATGGAATATTTAGCTCCTTTTTATAAAATCACTTTTATTTTTAATGAAACGGTATTTAATTATATATATTAATAACTAATTTTCAATTATTAAATATCTGTAGATTTCAGCTATCTACCCTGCCCCACTGTGTTCGGCAAGGAGTCCAAAATCAACGTATAAAACGGCAATTACCATACAGTTGAAATCAGAAAGGGTATATCCTTAATGAAAATGAAGAAAATAATCTTTGTAGCCAATAGAAGGATCTAACTATTTAACTACTTAGAATGCAAAAACAAAGAAACAGATCTGATGGCCGTTATAAAAAAAATACATTGACACGTGATTTATTCAATAGCCCATAGCTGCTTTACCACATAAATAATTTTATATACATACATAGTTTTCTACGCAGATAAACCCACGTGCCCGAAATTTTTGTGTACTGAATATAAATAAAAAACTGAATATAAAACAAAACTATTTTTTTATTAATATGATTATTTCGAACGTATTTGCTTTGTGAATCTAAATTGATTATTAGGCTAAGGTTCGTAACGTTATATTCAGAAAGAATTGGGTATGATTAATATTCCAACGAACAATGGAAAAATTAACATCAACTTAATTTTTCAACGTACACAGCAGAACAGAGTAGCGCCACTTTCGGAAGCCGCTACACTTCCATCGTCAGTGCTCACGTGTATTTGCTATCACCACTTGTCAGGTGGCTCTGTTGAATGTGATTTTAATTCTTATATATACAACTTTTTCGCGAAAATTGAATACGAGAATTAAATCACTCTCAAGCTGATATTAAAGTGCACTTTCCCAGCGTTGCCATCGGTTTATTTTTCTTCATTCCCATTTTTCTGATTTTTGTTCTTTCTGAATATAACGTTACGAACCTTAGCCTAATAATCAATTTAGATTCACAAAGCAAATACGTTCGAAATAATCATATTAATAAAACAATTAGCTACTGGCTTGAGCTTTTCACATGTTTACATGTTCATATATACTTAAGTATAAAATCAAACCAAAAAAGTTTGTCTTGAGTAGAACAAAAATCAGAAAAATGGGAATGAAGAAAAATAAACCGATGGCAACGCTGGGAAAGTGCACTTTAATATCAGCTTGAGAGTGATTTAATTCTCGTATTCAATTTTCGCGAAAAAGTTGTATATATAAGAATTAAAATCACATTCAACAGAGCCACCTGACAAGTGGTGATAGCAAATACACGTGAGCACTGACGATGGAAGTGTAGCGGCTTCCGAAAGTGGCGCTACTCTGTTCTGCTGTGTACGTTGAAAAATTAAGTTGATGTTAATTTTTCCATTGTTCCTTGGAATATTAATCATACCCAATTCTTTCTGAATATAACGTTACGAATCTTAGCCTAATAATCAATTTAGAAAACTATTTTTTTTTTCTTTAAAAGAGAACAACTTAATAAAAAAATATATTCAGTCAAGGTTGACTACGGATCAACCTACAATATTAAAAGAGTTTTCGTAAAATGTTTACTTTAGGTATTTAATTGCCAGGCCCACTATATCGACATGATTCTTTCTTTCTTACAATTACATTTAAAATAAAAACGAACTCAGAAATTTCAGTGCCGCTCAACTTTAGGTGTTGCTTATAGAAAATGTATCACCGCAAGCAATTTTGTCAGTTGTTAGTATTGGCTTGTAATGGCTTTGGCATTATTTTGACATTTGCTACGTAAAAATATACTTCTGTAGATGTTCTACGTGACAAAAGCAACTATGATACGTTTTTAGTAAACAACAGCAAGCTTTGTTTATGTTACAGACTTTGCCAGCTGATCCACATTAAAGTGATACATTTTTACTAACTAGACCTCAAGTGTTTGATATACAATGGTTTTAACCTTTTTACATTAAAAAACCGCTTGATTACAGCACTGATATCATTTTTGTTTTTAAAATTTCATTTGTAACCTTTCAAACAGAATCCACATCTAGTGCTACCAGATTTAATTGATAGCCATTATAATAACCGTTATTTTGCTGAGCAAGTAATTAGAGTAATACAAAAATATCCCACCAAACATAAATTGCAGATATTTAAAGTATAGTTCACCTAATCAAGGCCAAATAAAATAAAACGCGCTATTCTTATGAATTGTATATAATTATGTTCATGTGTATATCAGATTGTTATTGTCCCAATTGGCAATAAAATATAGACGTGAAAGCGCGTCAGATATGCTTTTTTCTTATGAGTGCTACGCGTTTTCTCAAAAATGTTATTTCCATTCTTAAAACACATCTTAAAGAGACTAGTCATGAAAAAGTGTTTTTCCTAACGTAAATACAATAATATTTAGAGAACAATAGAATTTTATAAGCAGATGAACAAGCATGTAAATTAAATTGTCAAATATTTTGATTTGTATAGGCAGGAAGCATAAAATATTACATTTTGATAATATGAACGCTAATTGATTTTCGTCGTGAAAATTATTAACTATAGGTGAAAAATATTAAGCTAGATGAAAAATTGTTTTTTGTTGCGTGTTAAGGGAGTCTGGATTTCGTTCTGAAAATATATAAACACATTAGCTTGTAAACTTTTCAAATATAATGATTGAAGTTCTACTGAGCACTAACGAAATGTAGCCATATGCATACGTACTAGGGTATTCATTTGGCTAACCGTTAATCGGTGAACCGATTAATTACTAGCCGATTAACTGAACGGTTAGCTTAAAACTGGCTATTTTTGCATTCATTTTGATTTTTAACGTGCTTTTGCCCAAATTAATATTTTACTTTTAAAGTAAAATATTAAATTTTTTTATTAAAATACATTGAAATTGATTATGGAGGGGTATTAGCTATTTTTGATTAACGGTTAAACCGGTTAATTTCAGTCGATTAACCGTTATCAAATCGATCTTTCATATTCAATCAAATTTTACAACTTGAAACACTGCATCGAATACTGCAGACTTTCTTGAAAATTTTTATGGTGGCGTAAACAGTAATCGGTGTAGAGCAAAAAACATAAACTTTTGGAATTTTTGTCTCTCTGTCTGTCCGAACACGTATCACGCAAAAACCACTGAACGGATTTGTATGAAATTCGGTATGGAGTTACTTTAGGACTAGGCCACACGGGCGTTCTTAAAACGCGCGTTTCTGTTTTTCTGTATTAAATTTGAAAGTTTAAAAATTGAAAACTTTCAAATTTAATATAAAAAAAAAACAGAAACGCGCATTTTAAAAACGCCCGTGTGGCCTGGCGCTTAGAGTCCTGGTTCAAACTTAGGATACTTTTTGCTATGATGAAATATCTCATTTCTAAGTTAAAAGAAAAAAAGCGAAAATATGCAATTTTACTAATACAAATGTCGGCATCACTGTTAATTTTTTATAGCGGGAACTTTAAACAAATTAAAGAACCTTATATTATTGTTGTTACTCTACGTCTCCACCTAACTTGAAATGCTGTTGTAACTTGAAGTTATGACTGCGCTGTTAAAACAATTGCACTAACAACTATGTTATAACCTGAAAAGAGCATTAACATGAGCGGTCTACACTTAACATTAACTTGAAGTTAATGTTAAGTTAAGTTAGGTGTAGACTGCAAATTATGAAAGAAATACGAAGATTCAAATATAACGGTATAAATGGACAGCTATAATTGTACTGCCACATACAAGCTGTGATTAGTAAAATTAAAATTACCGCGCTACCAGACTCAATTCAATGAACAGCAGCTAATGGAATTCAAAATAACGTTATTCGAATTGGAAAATAAATAAACAGTGTCGCCATGGAGTTGTTTGTGAAATTAAATAAGCGTGTTTTATTTTTATTGTAATTCAACGAACCTGTAGAAAATAATGTAAGCGTTTTTACGAAATGGTCTTAAAACGTAACATCATCTTTTTTTAAGAGGCACCTTATATACATTAAATGAACTTTGAGCGCGGGAAACGAGTAGGCACATATAGTTTAACATAATTAATTGGGTGAGGTGATTTCCGAAGAGTTTTTTAAATTTCTTCAAAAATCAACTTATTTTCTAGCTCTTACAGCTTGATATTAGTGGGAAGCGCCAGGAGTTGTCCTGCGAGATCAACCGTATCTCATTTTCATTATAAAAATAAGAGACTTCATATAAATTTAGCAAACAATACATTATAGTTTTTACGACACCTTACACATTTTAAAGCAAACATCGATTTTAAAAGTGTCAGTTATATTCCAGCCGGATTTTATTTCATGCTTCTCGAAATATTTTTGTAAGTTTAAAGAACTGTTCTGAGAATCACTTCAATTTAAAATTTTACTACGAAAGTCGATATAAGCTCTACATGCATATGATATGCTTAGTGCAGTAACCATTTAAGCCACAAAATAAAACTATTAAATGAATAGACTTCAACAGATAAATTTTGTAGAAAAGTTCGTTTCTAAACGTTTCAAATTTGTATGAAAAATAGCTCATATGCGTTTCATAACATATTTTTCCATATAAATTTCAAAACATAAAAAAACGTTTGTATTAATGTTAATGTAGCAGGGGTTTCAAATGAAATTTAATACTAACGTATACAGTGTAATTGCCTATTAGCGCACACTATTTTCACTAATATATATTATACATTTAGTTTTTATATTATACTCTTTAATAAAAAATAGAGCTCATACAATTTAATAGTACTTTATGTGATGCTTTAATCGACATTTAGTCGGTACCAAAAAAGGGCTATACCATCACTTAAAAACACTAATGATATTCGTGGAAAAACTGTCTGGCCACACTGAGTTTGACTAGACTCACAGCTGATTATCGATAACAAGGCAAAAAATACAAATAGTTTTCTTTAGCTGCCATAGAGAAAACCGACACAAAAAATAAATAAAAATTTTCTAAATCTTTTTTAAGGATTAATATGTAAGTAATTAATTGAGTTAACATATTATTTTGCAAACCAACCATTTTTTTTATAGAAATTTTGCTAGAAAAAATGCCCGAGGCTCGCAGTCCTTTGGGAGCGTTTGCTCAAAGTTTGAATAGCGTGTTTGATGGGCCAGTAACATGGTTTAGAGGTGAGTAAATGTATCCTTAAAAACCTTACAACTGTTTTGATGTATTAGGTTTGGATACAATTCTGGAAAGTGTTCAACGATTTTCATCGTTGCAGTTCTTCCATTACATAATAACATAACCTCAATGCTGAGAAGTCCGATTAATCTATAGAATTTGTGTTTGTTGATTTTTTGTTTACATTTTGGTTGCAATATAATTTTTACTTTTCAGAAACCATTGTTGAGCCTAACCAACAGAAGTATCCCTGGTATCATCAACAATTTCGTCGTGTACCCACAATCGACCAATGCTATACAGATGATGTTGTTTGCCGATTTGAAGCCGATCAACAATTCCGCCGTGATCGTATGGTAGACAATGAAGTTGTTACCATTTTGCGTCAACGTTTCGAAGATTGTGTTATGTACGAAACTCCCGATCATATGGAAAAATGCAGACCCATTTTGGATCAATATGAAAAGGCTGCCGAAAACTGGTTTATTAAATGTGTGCATATTAAGCCTCCAAAATATATTCCATTATTGTTAATAATATTGCTATTCCTATACAGATGGTGATTTGGGGGGTTACACTAATGCCAAGTCTGCCTACATGAAACAGAAACATCGTCTCATATGGGAACGTCGCCATGGTCCAGTTGGTAGTAACAAAAAACAGACCGCCGTTGCTGCAGAATCTGAGGAATAAGTGTTATGTAGTTCTGTTCGCAAAAACTGTAGAAGCATGTATTAAATATTTGGTAAGACCAGGTTGTGTTTACCTGTTTTGCTACCAACATTATGTTAAATTATTATTGTTTGTAACTCATCAGCTAAACATAAAGTCGAAGTAACATACTACAACAACTGAACCACAACCAACTGTTATAAGAATAACAAACACATTTAAACAAAAATAAAACATAAATACTGCGAACGAACCATTTTTCATCGCCTAATTGTTTTTACTGCAGAAAAAAATCATGTGCAAATTATTGAACATTCAAGAGACTTAACTAGCAGATATTAAGTTCTAGGAATAAAAAAAAAATAGAAAACGATGCGATTTAAAAAGATTAATTATAATTGGAAAAATAATTTCTCAAGATAACCAGGTAAATTTTTTAATTGTGTGCCTTTTACAAGTGATTTATGTAATATGGAAATTATTTTCCTTTTGTTTTAAATGAACGGATTCAAGTATAACGATAAGCTGGCATAACCACAAGGAAAAATATTGACAGTATCAGTCCAGCCCGTTCATAGAATCCAATAAGGATGGGCTTGGTATGATTTTCTTTATAAAATCGTTTAGATTTCGTTCACGTAATCCATTTGTACTTGAATTTTCAAAATGTCGGTTCGGAAAAGAAATTAAGGTATCAGGAATTGGAAATCAATACACTTTGCAAAATTGCATTCGTAGCAAAAAATCAAGAAATCGACTTTATTTATAGATTTTCAGCAATTGATATTTAGCTTTAGCGGGTTACAGAATAAGCGGACAGTCCTTTAATTCATCCCTTTCAATCCAATTCCATAACGGATTTTATGAACACACGGATTCGACAGCAAAAGGAAAATACCAATTTTATTTTGTTTTGCAAAAATACAATTTTATTAAAAGTAGCATAGTTATAATAAAAGTCTTCTTTAAATGCCCATCTTAGTGATAAAATTGCAGATATAAAAATTAAAAACGTATATTATATCCTTAAGAAAAAAGCAACAAAAAAGAAAACTAAAAATTTAATTTAAAAAAAGTATTTAATTTTCAAGTATTTGTCGATGGCTTAAAGTAGAAAAGGCGCATTTCGAGTTTTCTTTATTTTACAAGAGAAATAAAAAACCGAATAAAACCTAAAGCGCATATAAAAAACAAATTTTAAGTGACCAAAAATATTTATAATTGGTATGTGATAAAAACGATAGTTTTCCAGAAGATTTCAAAATTGTTTACGAAAGGTGTGATGAATTCCGACCGATTTTGACAATTGCTTTTGAGCCAGTCTCAAACTACTGACTTCTAAAAAAAGTACACTATCAGGTATGTGATGGAAATCGTTTTTAAAAACGAAGCAATTTTAAAAGCCATTTTTAATACATTTTTCATCAAATTTGTATACTTTTTGCGATGATTCTTTTTAATAAAGAAATATTTTTATATTTGCGGTAAAGCTTTTATTAATAAAGATATTATTAAAAAACACATTTTAAAATGCCTTCGTTTTCGAAATCGATTTCCATCACTTACTAAAATATAATAAACAATATTTTTTTTAAATAATTATTTTGAGCTTTAGGTCTTTTTTACAAAAATGTTTTTAAATTTATTTCGATATTTCGCCACTTTGGCTTCTTCAGGAAGGTGAAATTTCTCCTTCCTGATTGCTTGTCTCCACCCACGTAGCGAATTTTCATTGCCGGCAATTGTCAAATTCTATATTGAAAATGAAATTATTTTTTAGGCTGTATTTTTTCTATATGAAGTTTGGCAATTGCCGCACTAAAAATTGATACGTGGAGACATAGGGTGAAGAAGCCAGCAAACGGTGCGGCGAAATATCGAAAAAAATTTTAAAAAACGTTTGGTAAAAAAGACCTAAAGCTCTAAATAATTATTTTAAATAAACTAAAAACGTCAAAGAAAATTAATAAAGCATATAAATAATATAATAGACCTGTGAAAAAAGTTATTAAAAAATAATGAAAAAAATATTAAGAATAAATTTGAAAATTATTGACAAACGACTATTTGCACATGTTCTAAAGAACGCATATCGCTTAAAATTCGCGTTTTCGATTTGAAACTGCACATAAAAAAAATAAAATGATGCACAATTTATATTTAATATAATTTTATTTTTATTTTGAAGAAAAACGCGTAACATTTTTTTACGATTTTAATTAAAAACATGCAATTTAAAATTAGCTTTGAGTTTGTCAATTGTCTGTCTCAATTGTCTTATTATGAACTGGCGATGATTGTAACTTTTTTAAAGCCAGTATAGCAAGCAAGAACGCTGTAGGCATTTTAATTTATGTGCTGTTTCCAAAATGCAAACAAGCACTGCTTGTCTAAAATTTGTATGGAAATCATCAAAAAAAACTGAATGCTTTTCACGACAAGCAGTGCTTGTTTGCATTGTGGAAACAACACATTAAAATTTATTTGTTTGTTTATGTTTTATTCTAAAAAATACGTTTTCATTGTCGAACAAAATTTCGGAAAACATCAAAACGCTAGCAAATCGCGCGGTTTTCAGAACATGCTGAAATGCATTTTCAAACTAAGCGATTTTAGACCGCTGCGTTTTGCAGAACATGGACGTATATCAACACAACAGCATTAATCGTTTTTGTGTCTAACCGGTTTTCATCACATACCCGATTATTCTGATATGTGATGGAAATCGATCGATTTAAATCAGCGCCGATTTCAGAAACAAATTCAACTGAAAGATGACTTATTTACACTTTTTATTGTTTTGTGACGAGAAAAAATGTTCGAATAAAATATTCTTAGCCTTAAAAACAATAAAAGAGGTAAATAATAAGTCATCTTTCAGTAGAATTTGTTTTTTGAAATCGGCGCCGATTTAAATCGAACGATTTCCATCACATACCAGATTATTATTATTAATATTATTTTCAGCGCTAGCGTTCTTCGTTCTTTAAGGAAGGTTCATATCTCCATTAAGACATCCACATATACTTTGTATCCAACTTAGAAAATTAGAAAAGGAGAGTAGCCTGACCGATATTTAATGGGTCGATTATTGATGGCAACCGAACCTCAGTTGGGTTGCCAGCTGCTGAAAATGGTATTAATGATGGCAACTGGCAACTGAGAGCTATTAATTTCAGTTGCTATTTAGTGATTTTCTGGCAACCACAAATTTTCAGTTGCCGGCTGGCAACGCAACTGAAGTTCGGTTGCTATCCATAATCGACCCATAAGTTTACTGTAAGAAAAGTACGAACAAAAATTTTATTAACTTGTTCTTTTTTTAATTGTTGTATTTTCCCTAAAAATTTTTTTTTTATAAAATTTGCTATTAAAAACTTAGCTAATAGAAACTAAAGGTTTGTCCATGATACTCTTTTTTAATTTCGCCAAAGCACTTGAAACCTTGGCAGCACCATCCTTCTTACGTTCCTCTTTATTCTTTGCGCCTAAAGGAATCATTGTTGTGTCTAGTAGGCGACGTCTAAATAGCTTATAATACTGTAAAACTTGTGCATTGGCCCATACTTGTTTGGTATCAAAATCTAAAATTCGAACAGAATCTAATGACTTGGCGCGTGACAGGGCTACATAAGCCTGGCCAGCTTCAAACACTTTAGATAAAGACATTTCGACACAATCTAAAGTTAGCCCTTGAGATTTGTGTATTGAAAATGCCCAGGCTAGCTTCAGCGGTATTTGTCTACGTGTCACTGAGCCTCCTGAAGGCGTTTTAATTATCCATTTTTCATGTTTACATACATATTCAATATTGTTTTTAAATCTTACCACTGGTACACCTTTTTCAATGCGTACCACAACTCCGCGCGCTCCATTGACTAAGCCCGACGAAATGTTAATATTTTTTAATAACATTACTTGCGCATTTATTTTCAAATACAACTGTGAGGGTGCTTGTATTTGAGAATCCAATTGTTTAGTCATTAAAGCATCGGAGTCTTCTGCTTTAAATAGAACTTTTTCACCGGGTAAATTTTCTAATTTAGATTCATTAATAGAATTAGCATCGTTCGTATGCGAACACAGTTGAGTGGCTAAAATACCATTGCCTTCTATTGTTTGCTTGGAAGTGGCCACCAAACGTTTAGTTATTGCTTCAGTACAATGGCCAATACGTAAATGGTTAAGAATCTTAATAAATTCTGGATCCGACTGCCGATGCACTTCTTTAAGTTCATAAACATATTCAATGCATTTTTCCCAAGCACTAGATTGAAAACAAAAACGTTGGGGAGGTGTTTGAGAGCCACCGCTAGAAAAAATTTCTTCCCGTTTTATAACAGGCGGCAATTGCAGAAAGTCTCCACAAAGTACAAGTTGTATACCACCAAAAGGACGGTCATTACGGCGTATGTGACGGGCGACTGCTTCGATTTTCTAAAATGAAAAACAGTTAGTATACCTTGATATCACATACATTTTTATATGCAAATTTAGTTACATCAAAATAATGACCATCCACCATTGAGATTTCGTCTATAATCAAGCGTTTGCATTTACGCCAGGCCTGAGCACTAGCTGGCCGAGAAGCCAACTCATAGCAACGTTGTAAAGTAGCATCTCCACCACCTATGCCGGCAAAGCCATGCAAAGTTACACCACCTAGTGGAGAAAATTAAAAATTCATAGAATAAGAAATTTTAGTCAATAAATAAACAAGATTGCGTACAATTTACCTATCAAGCAGGCTGCCACACCTGTGGACGCTGTGGCCACCGTGCCATCTGGCGGAAGAGCTGAAATGATTTTTCTCAACAAAAAACTTTTTCCCGTACCAGCGGAACCCGTAAAAAACACATTTTTGCCCGAGACACATGTCTTCAATACGTCCATTTGTTCTTGGCACAATTTCACTGCCTCTTCAGCTGCCATGGGCGAATCCTGGTAAAGTTTTTTGGTTGCAGGCAAACCAATCTTTTTGTCATTATCACCCTTAATTTCTTCATAGCGACGTTTCGTAGCTGCCAGTGGGGATGGTGTAGTAGCTGTGGCACGGGATGGTATTAGCCCAGCCCGTTTACGAGCCATAACCAATTCTACCGTTGTTACCGGCGAAACTTCTTCAAATTTACTAGGTTTTCCCGAGAGCATATGTGCTCTCAACTGCTTTTGTGCAGTGACCTCATCTAGCTTCTCACCACCATTCATTTTTATAAATACGGTTCTTAGAAAATACATTAGGGTCCCAGGTGGTGCATTCGACAAGTACATGACACAATGTTCAGCCTTAAAATTGATTGAAGCCTTTCCCTCGGACATGAATTTCTTATGCACCATGATATCTTTCATTTTAAATTTCAACGGTTTTATCTTCTCCGCGGACAATTCTATGAACAACTCCTTTATATCATTACGTATCAGTCTTAATGTACCCACTTTGTAGGTCAATTTGCGTCCCACGACACCAACAGCATTTGTCCATTGCAGATTTACAACACATGTTAGGACGGCATCATTTGAATCCATCTTGTGTCCTTCTAAATGTTGATACTTCGTGATATTTTTCCTTACGAGTCCCTACCTAATTCGAACAAGTTACGAAAATTGTCCTAAATTTGCAGCTAAATTTCTACTATTCTTATTTTTAACACGAAAATAAAAGAAAACTCATTTGCCGCCTTCTGAAAAAGAAAATATCTTGTTCACGGCGAATTATTCAGTTTTGAGTTCGCCTCGATCTTGTTTGTAGTTGTTGTGTTAAAAGCTGCCAGATGAATAAAAAATTAAATTATTGGAAAACGCTATATAAGTATAAACATGTTTAGCATAAATCATTTTAATTTCGCATTACAAAACAAGTTCCGACAAACCTAAATTTGTTTTTCTTTTACTATGAATATTTCTGACGCATAATCATTGTTGATATCTTGTAGCTTCCGACCAAATGCGCTTTTTTTCAGATCAATGCCGAACTTCTGTCGAATTTTTAGAACCGAACGTTTTTATTGAAGAGAAAAATTTTAACTTAACTTTTTTAACTGTTACTTATTTATTTAATAAATACAAAATTAACTAATTCATAGTATGTTGAACTTTTTGATATTTTATAGGACGGCATTAAAAAATGTATGCAAAGCAGGGATGGGCAAAAATATCGATATATTGATATTTTCTTAAAAATATATCGTCGATATTTTTGACTTCGATGTATCGATTTTTTTCCAAATATATCGACATTATCAAATTCGATATTTTTTAGCTTTGGTTTTGTTTTTCGTGCAATTTTTAAAAACATTTCGGCACAGTCTTCATCAAATAGAATATTACTAACAAAATCTTTTGTATTATTTATAATATTTTGTCTATTTGAAAAGTTATTATTCTTTGAGTGTAATTATGTTGATGTATGTTCTATGAAATATTGGTGGAACAGTAAGGATCTTGGAAATTAATTCTTTGCAGCTTAATTATTTATAAGAAAGGTACTTTTTTTGTTTATTTTTTAAAAAAAATTTGGGGATTACGTATGAATTATCATTGTTAAAAAAATATCGATATTTCGATATATTGATAATTTTTATTCGATATATATCGATGCCGATCGTTATTTAAAAATATATCCATATATCGATATATATTTTCACTTGCCCATCCCTAATGCAAAGTATGGGGTTCGGCTAAAATTTCGCCGAACGCCAAACATCTATCGAACATAGCTTTTTGCTGAACTCTGGCACCGAACATTCGGTGGTAAGAAAAACATTTTTTTAACCCCGTTACCTTTTCTTCACCTCTCTCTCTCCTGCCTTTAAATACAGTAATATCTTGTGTGTCGTGAAAACGCGGTGTTTTGTGAAATTATTAATAATAATTAGTTTCTGTACAAATAATTCCGAAAATATTACTCCCCTTTTGTATATATATACTTATATGGCAGGGATTTTTTAATGCTTATAAAAAAAAACTAACTCCAAAAATTTCCGCATGAGTCAAACATTTTTGAACTCTTCAGTTACACGTTCAATAAATTGCTTTCAAGTTTATCACACGCATTGCTTTTTAAAATTAATTGAAATTGACGCTGTGACGTAGGCTGAAAACAACTTGATAGTCAATTTTGTTTTCAAGGTGCCACCGTCAATGAATCAACAAAGAAATAGTAAAACTCGGCCATGATGAATTCTCTGTTGCGACGAACTAAGTCTAAAAACCAGACGTTTTGGTTGCCATTTCATACAAAAAATGCTTCGTTATGTCGAATTCGTTTTTAACGAGCACTGTATCGAACTACGCTTATTGCGAACTTTTCTTACATGCATTTTTTTCCGTTTCAACGAAGTTCATTATAACAGAGTTTCACTGTAATTTATTTACAATAATTGTAATCAGCTGTATAAATTGAACAAAAAATTGTATTACATTTTTAATTTTAGGATTCATGACATTCTTAAGGAGTAAAGGGTACCCTATACTCACATATTTGTATGACATACATGCCATGTTGAACAGATTCCCTGACTGTGTATGGCAAAATTTTTAGTATGACATACATGTTGGTCGAATATTAAAAAGTTTTAATAATTTCTTCTTTTCTCACACATTTCATATGGTGTAAGGGGAGGAGTGACATACTTGAATGTAAATATCAAAGGAAAACGTACAAAATTTAGATTTTTTTTCATATGCAGCGACATATTTTTTTAGATTATTTATATTTTTCAATTCAAATTTGAAATCACAATTGGTTTTGTAGCAATTTTATCTAGTTTAAATATGATTGAAAATTGGAAAAATTTTTCAGTTTTCTTTTGAAAAAAATTTAAATAAATGTTTGCCAGTTTCCATGAACAGTGTGAGGAGAAAAACTGACAAATACCAATGTTTGTCATTAAAATCGCTACGTTTGCTGAGAAATCGCCAAATCTGACAACCCTAGGCTCAAACGTTTCTATACATGGCGCGCACTAATGCGTATGAGTATTATTATAAAAATAAAAACAAAACAGCATACGTCCAAATTTAGATGCATGCCCAAGTAGCTAAAACAGTTATTGTCACCATGAACTCGAACAAATCATCTCGTTATCGAAACCGAAGATTTCTTATTTTTTCTTATTTGAAAGTTTCAAAAAGAAATTAATTGTATGACAACTGTCAGTTATTTTTAAAATTTTATAAGGCAAATCTTTTATACTGACTCGTATAACATTTTATATGGCAGCATCATTGAAAAGCTTATTTTTTGACTTCTGTCTTACTGACATTCTGTTTTTCAATTTTGTTTTGGTTTCCTCATACTTGTCAAAGAGCTTTTGTATAGAAATGTGAGAGAACTTAGAACTTTTTTTTGCGCAACGAATTAAAGAGATATAAAATGAGCAAATGGCAAAATTTCACATTCGCAATATTTTAATCGAACGTATGCCGTCGCCATAAAAACAACGTGCGGAAGCGCAGCGCGTGTGTATCTGAAAAATATAAGTTGTTTTTTTATAGTATTGTGTACAAGAGTGTTTTTTTTGTATGAATTAAAGAAGCTTGACGATAAAATAATATAAAAGAAAAAACATAAAGTAATAAAAGAAAAAAACAACAATAAAACGACCAAAAAATATAAAACCGACGACAGTTTTTGACGTTTTTCAATAATTATGAAAAGAAATAAACTAATAATTTAAGAAGAAATGTATATAAATATAAATACCTAGCTGAAAATATATGCGAAATTGAAAATATTATATTAAAAAAGATGTAAAAATTCAACGAAATGTTAAGCGTTTTCATAGTGTAGCAACTGCAAAATGAAATTGAAGAAAGATAGATAAAAAGGGAAGCAAATGAAGTACATAATAAAAATAAAAAAAATAATATTCACTTAACAACAACAACATACTGTGAATAAAAGAAGTGTAAGATCTATTGAATGAATTAAGAATGGTTGGTTGATTCAAGGAATGCAAAACTGCGAAAAGCAACAAAATACAACAATAAAACTAAAGAAAATATTTTAAAATTCTAAAATAGCTGCAAAAATTTGTTCTCAGTTTTAAAATTAGAAAGATTCTTTTATATTTTTCTTCTTGGGTTAGGCGTATGAACAAATTCTTTGCGTTGGGATTTCTTTTCTTTTAGTTGATTTTGCATTATATTTCTCCGTCTCACTTTTTCGTAGTATCTTTATATATTATCTGTTGTTGTTTTAGTTTTGTACGATTTCTGCATCTCATGAAAACGTACGATAAAACAATTTTCAGACATAATTTACACATTATTATGAATTTAATATTTTTGTGCGTTTATTAAATGTTTAGTTTGATTGAATGTGTTGATTGAGATTTTTCTTTTCTGTGTCAGCCTCTTCATTTTAAGTGTTTTCGGTTTGGATTTGTGTCTAAATTTAATTGAAAAAATTAGTGTATGCAACGAAAACAAATAAGTTGTAGGTACATGGCGAATTATTGAACAACAAAAACAATACTACAACAAGGGGAGCAAAACACGCGCCATAATACAACAATAACATAAATAAAAAAAACTAATATTCTCTCTTTTTTGCTAAAATGTATCAGAGAGCAATTTATTTTATGTAAAGCCAGTGAATTCTCTTGTAAAATAAAAACATTAAATTACCGTTATTCAAAACAAAAAGATGTTATTGAAAACGCCAGCATGGAAAAACCATTAAGAAGAAGCATATTCATGTTCACAATCAAATTTCATACACACTCAAACACGTACATATTTGTGGATATAATTCGGCAAAAACAACAATAAAACACTAATTGGAATTCGTTTGACATTTGTCTTATTCTAGTGCGACAAACTCTCATCTCTAACATCCGCAAAATATAAAAACACAACAACAACAATCATTAACAAATCAACAAACCCCCATTTTTCTTTAGGAAAAAAGAACAGAAAAATAGCAGAAAGCTTTTTTAACTGGCCGTCGGCTTTTCTTTTGCTTTTTTCACTAAAATTTTATAAAAAGAGTGAGTGAGAATGTGAATAAATGAAGATTGAATATCTTATCTTAAAAATACAAAAAAATATACGGTGCAAAAAGAAAAATCCCGAATAAAATAAAAAGATTAAAATTGTCAAGACAATTTTAAAACGCATATCCAAAATTGAATTGAGTTGAATTGTTTCTGTTAAGCAAACAGAATAAAAGTAAGATTTAAGCAAAATAGGTATGCATGTATAATTTTTTCACAAATTGAAGAAAAAAGCGAAAAGCACGAAAAAATAAAATCGTAAAATCAAGAAAATTTCAGGAAAATCGTGAAAATTTGCTTATTTTGGTGCTAAAAATCTAAAAATAAAGAGAAACAAATTTTTTTTTTACAAAAAGCAGTGTCAAATAAGATGTGCAAATAAAAAGTAGAAGAAATAAAATCTAAATAAATATGTATGTAAATGCCGACGGCATAAAATAAAAATGCAACGAAAAAAGTGTAAAGATTTAAATTAAAATAAAAATTGTTTTTACTAGACGTGCCAAATTATTAAAAAAAATAAGCAAAAAATAATACAACATTCAATTAATACCTGCATAATAAATTTATGGCTTGAAAAATATAAAAATAACACATACAATCTTGTTTATCTTAACAAAATGGAATTCAGATATGAAACATATTTACCATTTTACAGGAGACTGACTTAACCCGTTGAAATAACTATTAACTGTAAAAATAACGGGATTTATACTAAATAAAATCGAAAGAAAACACAACACAACAAGAAACCACTATTTTCAAAATAGTTTGCTAACTCAACATGACCGAATACGTTACTCCCAACATACACACAGTTTTGAAAAAATATCAAACAAGTGCTCCTAAATCTTTACAAGGACCGGGTCACTCCTTACACGCCGCCGCCACATCACAATTAACATCGCCATCGTCTGCAACAAACGCCAATATTGCGAATTTACAAACACAACAATCATCACAACAACAAACGAATATAAATTGTCCATGTCCTTTAGATGTCAGCCTTAATAATGGCACCAATTCTATGGTATCAGACATACATGGACTGGTTACTATGCGTAATAGTCCGTGTGATCTTATTAAAGCGGTTGCACACTGCCCCTCAATCAATCCAAATAATACACAGCCTCTGCCAATTATGTCATCCTCGTCGTTGTCATCATCATCAGCAGTTTCATCAACAAATGCGGCAGCATCTGCCGCCGCAGCAGCAGTATCAAACATTAATCCTGCCATGCCTCTTATAAAAAAAGAAATAATGTCATCACCAGAACCTGGCTTAGGCAACACTCATGATCTCCCAGCAGCAGAAAATCCTTTAGCCACATCTGTACAACAAGGACCACCAAATCTTATACCGCCTCCTCCCATTAAAATAATGCCACCACCACCACCTGAAGTATCACAGCCTATACTATCGGCTGCCGATTCAGGTTCAGGAGAATTATACGAAACTCGTCTAGAAGGAAAAACTATCGGATGTTTTTCTCTAGGCGGTGAGATGCGTTTGTGTTTGCCTCAATTTCTCAATAATGTCTTGGCCGAGTTTTCATTGGAACAAATCAATCGCAGTTTCGATGATTTGGGCATATTTTGCTCCCAGTGCACACCAGACCAGTTAATGGAATTTAAGGCCGCTAAAATTTTACCTTCTGACGTCAAGTCAAGTGGTTTAATAACACGCACCGATGCCGAACGTTTATGTGCTATACTATTGCATCGTTCCGATCGTAATAGTTATATAAATGTTGAGGATATACCAAAGGGTGCCATTTCTTTTAAGGTATATCATCGTTGTTTTGGCAAATGTGAAGGTATTTGTACACCAGACATGTATTCGTATCAGAAACCCACTTGCATAATGTGTCTCGAATGTAAAGGTTGGTTTTCACCACAAAAATTTGTCGGTCATGTTCATCGCAAATGTGAAAATCGCACTTGTCATTGGGGCTTTGATTCACGTAATTGGCATGATTATTTGCATGTCGCTTTGGATGTGGAGAATCGTGAAAAATATCAAAAGATATTGGATGAACTTAAGGAGGTGGAGATTAAAGAACAGCTGAAGGCTCAACAGGAAATAAATTATTTGAAAAGAAAGGTAAGTGGGCGGTGGATTTTTATTAAACACTTTTGAAAAGTATTGAAAGCAGGTGCTCCAAAAAAAACCTTTTAAAAAAAAGGACACAAAATATAAAGTTTTTCTTAACACCTTCCATATTTTATAGGATCAGTTATACATACACTGCGCTTCCAATGAATATGTGCAGAGTTTTGACAATCAATTTAGGCTTGCTGCTCTCAAGATAATTCATTGAGATTATTATGTTGTACTTTTTATTAAAAGTTTAACAATTGAGAAATATATTGTAAACAAAGAAAAGTCGAAAAAGTTCAGTTAGATTTAATGTGTGCTATTTTTAATAATCTGTAAAGCAAAAATGGGAGTTATATTTGCGTCAGTTGAATAAGTGCAGTGATTAAAAAGTGGTTGTATGGTCATTTGTCTCAATTTTAACCACAAAATAGTTCATCATTTCTTAAAAACAATAATTTTCTAATAGTTTTAATTGAATGGAATAAAGTAGTTTTCTCAGATGAAAAAGTTAAATTTTAATGGGACCGATGGTTTTAACTACTATTTCCATGATTTCAGAAAGGGAGAACGTTTTTTAGCCCGTCGCACAGAAAAAATTATCACCAAAAATTTTTCAAACAAAAGTTTGTCTAAAAATAAATTTAATTTTCAGTATATGTTTTTTGTTTGACTCTTCTTAGGACGCAAACACCAAAAACAACTAGAAAAACTGTGTTGTAAAAAAACAACGCCGATGACGACACACACACAAATAACAACAACAACAACAACAATTATAGCAAAAATAATGCGATTGTACCAAGTTTGTTTACCGAAAATTTTTGAGTGAATCAATTCGTTAATGTCGTTGCATCAATTCTCATTCATTATTTTAGAGTCTTTAGATAAACATTCAGACTTGAACACATTTAACAAAGTGAAATTTCATAAATGCTTAATGGATGATGATCCAGAGAAAAATTTTGTTTGATATATTACAAAAAATTCAGTAGATATTTTTGTTTGATTAAGTAAACTATTTTGTTTAATATTTGTTAGAATTTTTAGAAAATTTTTTTTTAAATTCAGACAAAAATATTGTTCAATATCTTTCAGAAAAATCCAGTAAATCTTTTTGTTTGATTTAGTAAATTATTTTGTTTACAATTTGTAAATAATTTTAGACAATGTGTTTTATAGATCAAAAAAATTTGTTCACTGAAAAAACACGTTTTTTTCAATGAAATTGTTGAGATATTTATGTCTATATGTACAAATTTGTTTGTGGGTCCGTTCCTAGACAAAAGTTTTTTTCTGTGCGGCATAGTCGAGTAGGGGTATTATGGTCTGGGGAGCGATATCGTACTATGGAGTTTCAAACCACGAAAATGACAGCAAGTTCTTATCAATCTATTCTGCAAATGGTGTTTCCGAAATTTCAAGACTTGTTTGGATATATCCCATGTACTTTCCAATAGGATAACACATACTCCTATTCACAAGGCGAGGATTATTAAAACGTGGATTAGCGAGGAAAATTTTGAATTGCTGCCATGGCCACCATACCCCCCGGACTTAAACATAATGGAAAACGTGTGGGGATGGTTGTCTCGGAAAGTGTACGAATATGGACACCAATTTGATGACCGATAACCTTTAATTGCACGGCTGGACAGACCGTTATCATCATAATCATAAATTTTTGCCGTCTCATCCACCGTAAATGATATACCACGGCCCATTTTCAATTAAAACCATTAGAAAATTAATAATTTTTTTGCGTTAGATTTAAGGTGTGCTTCTTTTTATAGTTTGTAAAAAAAATATTTAATTATTTTTGCGTCAGTTGCGTAGTGATTAAAAATTGTTTGTATACGAAATAGTACAGCATTTCCTAAAAACAATTTTTAATCACTACGCAACTGACGCAAAAATAATAAAACATTTTGTTTTACAAACTATAAAAAGAAGCACACCTTAAATCTAGCGCAACTCTTTCGACTTTTCTTTGTTTACATTCTTTTTCTCAATTATTAAATCTTTAATATAAAATACAACATAGTCCTCTCCATGAATTATCTTGAGAGCAGCAAGCTTAAATTGATTGCTAAAATACTGCACATATTCATGTGAAGCGCACTGTATGCATGTATTTAGCCCATCAATTTTGTTTCAAAGTTTAGTTTCACAATTAAGAAACGTGAACGACCTCATATCTGGGGAAATTAAAATCGCTTTAAATTCAAACGATTTTCCTTAAATATCAAAATTAGATTATGTATAAATTGGCAACCAAGATTTAATAACAATTAAATCAATTTTTATATATTAACTATCAACGGCAGATACTCACGACTTAATTGAGTTAAATGTATTAACGGTTCCAAATAAGGCTGATTGATTGGTGACTGGACAAACGAACTTGCACTCGATGTGGTACATTCGCGTTGCATGTGCAACAAGACAAAAGTCAAAGACAAGGTTCCATAGTTTGCTGACAGACAACATCTACCTACTACTACTGTCTGATCTCAATATGTCTGACAGACACTTTAAGACTTCATCAATTACGAAACAAACTGAGATGAGAAAAAGCAAAAAAAAACAAGAGTCTTCAATTGATAAAGAAATAAAAAAATTGTCAAACATCACATAACGAACAAAAGAAATTATGTGAACATCATCAATGACGTCTTGTTCTGGTATTCGGTGTTCATCACTTCTGTTTTCAGTTTGTTCTTGTTGCTTTGCGAATTTTATTATTAATTTTCTTTTTATGACACAATGTAGTTGTTATTGAAATATTTATGTGTGTATTCTGTACTTGTCTAGTTTGTCTTGAGCATTAGTTGCAGGTCGGTGGAGGATGTATGTATATATATAATTTATATATAATATTGTTTTATATAACCTTCAGCAATAGCCATGCGTTCAAATTTTCTCGCAGATGAGGATTTTGTTTGCTGATTTTCAATACCAATCAATTTTAGATAAATTCTGTCATGCTAGTCAGGTACAGACAGATGCACTTCACAGCATTCCCCTTCGTCCGTATTGTAGCAAAACCGTCGGCGAAGTAAAATAACTAATAAATGGCTACAAAGCTTAAACAAATTAATGCCTCTACTTAACACCAGAGGGGCTGAAGCTCTGCTCTACAAAAAACTCGCAATAGCAGAGTTGTAAATGAATTAAGCTTTCTATCTTTCTCCCACTTCACCACCTGTTATCTCTAAACTATCCCTTTCCCAAAGTAGGTAGCACATTAATGTTAGGCATTAATTGCCTGATTGTGTTACTTCTCTTTGAAAAAAAAACTTCCCTATCTATTTTTAACTTCCCCCTATCAAAAATATGAAGTTACTGATCTCGTTTTGATGTTATGGTGATCTATTCTGACTATTTTTTTAATAACACCGGAACTAGGAAAATTGGTTAATGGAAGGTGGATAGAGGGAGTAGTGTTTATAGACATTTGATTTGAATTTTCCCCATTGAAAGTGACAGGAAAGTGCTCTGCAGGGTGCTTATTCGATATACGAACTGTTCGGCTAACAGAAAAATGTTTTTCTGCAATACGTTGTTGTTGTAACAGCTCTGCTGCTATTGCCGATAGTTCTTTCCTGGGGTTCTTTCCGGGTTGTACAGCTGTTGCTTAGTTGACAATCTTTGGCCAAGTTCGACTCAAATCGTTCCGGAGCGTGGAACCACCAAGCGGGAAATAGAAGGAGTATGGATGGCTTCTAGAAAGCCCCTGTACTCCATCTTTTCGATGTACAAGGCCTGCTCGCTCCATTCCATACTCATATCATTTTTACACACGTTGCCATGGCGTGGGAAGGTGTTCCGTTTGCTAGTTCTGGACGGCCTGACAAAAGACCTGCTAAAAAGGTAATTTTGAAGGGTTTCTAAGAAAGGTCTGTCAAAAAGCTAATCGATGTACATTTATTTTTATCTCTGCTTTTTTTATAGCGGCTTCTTTATTTTTGCTTAATGTAATTTTGTATTTCCAATTATTTCCCTCCATCTAAAGTAATTGTTATGCGAATGTATTTATTAAGAAGGATTTGGATAGGAATAGCTTTGCCGGTACAAAAAAGAATGTGAGAATGTTTGTTATTTATAAAGTGCATTTTTGATTAACAAAACGATTTTTTTTGCTTTGGCAGAAAAAAAAATGAAACTCCTTCTCTTTTCCCATCCCGTAGAAGCGAATGTGGAATATGTATCTTATCTTTTATACCGAAGAGCCGAATCCTTCTGTAAGTCATTCTTTAGCATTTAGCAAAGAATAGTAATTGAATAAAACAAAAACGTCTAAGTAGGCCTTTAATAAGCCCTGAAGCACGAAGGTCTTCTGAGTGTGCCTTGCAAGGCGCACACAGGTAGCAACTTCTCATGCATGGTCGGCCCACCATGCATAAACACCTTGTTAAAATGTTTGAGCTATCTAATCTCACTACTATATCAGCAGCATATGCGATGCACACAAGGTAACCGGGGAATAACTAGCAAGCAAAGTAATCTACAAGAGCGTGTAGACAGCGCTATACCAAGCTTCCCCAGCACCCGACTACAAATCACTACTGATGCAGCCACTGTTGGTTTAGCAACAGCACAAAGAGGCTTACAATTGGTAGCCGGAAGTCCAACCAGTCACTAGCACTGGTCGAGCATCAGTCCTTTAACCAAACTTCTTCCAGCGATTTTGGTAGCAACCACAGCCACCACGTGATTAGCTCCCGAAGGAAACCTCACCAACAAGTAGACACAGAATCATCCTTCCTGTAGATGTTAAGACGAAGTCCGCCACGAACATCATCAAAGAGGAATTCGTCTAACGACGAGCATCATCTCTTTAACCCTCTGGAAGGCAGGTCATCTGTGGGGCTACTGGTTCCCGTGGTACCAGTTTATGGTTACTGGTAAAGCCTCGAAAGAAAAACCCCTAGAGGTTAACTTTCTATTGAATTTGGTCTTGGTGCCTTTTCACCTCCTTACTGACTGCGTAGGTTAGCCTACTACCTTAAAATACATATATGAAGGCCCGTCGCTCTGTTTCCAGATATTGGATAGTAACATATAAGTTTAAGTGGTAATTGGCCTAAGGTAATATCAGTAAAAGCCAATTAGGTTTCCTATTCCCAGGAAGCACATCACCAAGGTATGGATTATCACCAAGATGCATAAACCCTGCTCCCCGGGTGCTCCAGAGAGGCTAAGCTACTGTCACTCATAAGCTTCTTCGCTCTCTCCTTTGCATCCAGTAACTTCAAAGTATACTTTTAAGCACCGCCCCATATATGAGATTTGTTCTATATTTCTGTTCGGCTATAAGTAGTATAAATATTAAGAAAACCGAGGCACTTGAATCTTCTTTTGAGATTTGAAAAATGTGATCATGCTATCGGACATCACAATGGATTTTCATGCCAAGAGCATAAGGAGCATCAGATTCCTTAATACCTATGCCACCCATAATTACAGATAGAAGAGCATGTTCGATCGTAAATATGTTCGTAATCATACAAACTTGGGTCTTACCAGCATTACAATCGATTTTAGTCGCCTGAGCCCATTCAGAGATTGTTATAAGAACGGTATTAAGTGTAAGAATCATAATTTGGCTTTTAGTCGCAATCTCTGACAACCCTTTACCTTCTGTCATCCGCAAAAGAGATGATAGCATTGAAAGTTTGGTATAGAATGTTATTCAGAAAAATAAAGAATAGGTTAGGAGAAAGAACGTAACCTTACGATACTCTCAAATTAATCTTGAACTCGTTTGATGAGATTCCATCTACATATAACAATTCGTATAGTACGATCCCTGATAAAGGTCAAAATAAATTGAGAGAAATCATCACCGACACCATAAGCAACAAGTTTTGACAAAAGTCCGCCGTACTCTATCAAACAACTTGAAAATATCTAGAGCCACCAACTTACTTTCGCCGACGTGATGTATGGAATGGCACCACCTTTGCAAAAAGAAAGCTTCTAAGTCACTCGTAGAAGAAATACTGCTGGTTGTTGAGTAAACTGTTTGACTCCAAATACTTCTCAAGAAAGAAATTTTCCATACTTTCCATAACTTTGGAAAATGCAGAACAAATTGCGATTTAACAGTAGTTTTCAGGGTTACTACCATCTGCCAACACGTTAGAAATTCGCCAGCATATTAAAAAGTGCTGAAAGAGGGTTGCCAATGGACGTCCTAGTGTCGAAGAGCACTGCATTAAGAGGAGAATGGCAGGAGAATATCTTTGGCATAGTTACAGATACCCTTCCGAATACGATCGGAGGTTGACTGCTTTCCGACAAGTGGGAATTACTTGCGCATAATTTAGCCTCATGATGTAATAGAGTCATGGAACTCTTCCCGAAACAATGCGTCCGATAAGTGTAATAAAAGCACTTTGCGATTTAGCCTCGTACAAGTGTTTGAAAAGTGTTTGGGTGTTATCTCGAATACTTCTTATTCGCATCGTTGGTTGTTATTGTTTGTTGCTTTTAAAATGACATTTAAATATTGAATGATATTTTTTTTTTTTTTTGGTTTTTTGGTTTTGCTAGATTTGTTCTCTGTTGATTTTGGAATGTTTAAATTATATGTCAAAACACAATATATGAATGTATACATGACGCCAACACGAAAACATCAAATGACTTATAGTTTGATAATTATCATGTCATTAGAGTAACTAAAATTTATGAATTTTCTCCAATTAGTTTATCAAATTTACATAAAATGTCACTTGGCAAGCAAAAAAACAAAAAAAAAAATAAAAAAAAAGATTATGTTGTGTAATATGTAATAAAAACAAAAACAGTATTCGTGGGTAGAACGATGTTGTGATAAATGCCAATAGGTGTATGTTGTAATCATATATACATATATGCATGTATGTCACATTTTTCTATTTCCTTGTTTATGTTATCATAATTTTGTTGTTAGAAATAAAAAAAAGTATATATTTCAACTTCTGCAGATTATACGAAAATTGCGTAAATACGTTTGACGTCTCAGTAAGATTTAAGTAATAAAAAATATTTAAAATTGATGGCATAAAGTGGCAATTATCCGCTAAGAGCAGATGAACAGAATAAAATTGTATCAAACACATATTTTCTCTAACTGCTAACCAAATTGTAATCTTTGGCATTCCATATTTTTGATGATGCCAAGCATTCAAGTAGAATCAAGAAGATTCTGTTTTAACTGACCACTCCATTAGTCAGTGTCAACCCATGTCAACCCGAATCCAAGTTCTCGGATCCGCCAGTCGGTACTACATCTATCTATCCCATCCTATTCAGATATCTAATCAAGGCATCAGAATTTGATCTCTGATAACTCTAATAGTTCGTCTAGCATGTAATTGTATTTGGATTTTACTACCCAATGAAAAAAGAGCTTCCAAAGAAGTCAATAAGAGTGTTGTACTTTTCTTCCAACGGCATTTGCTTGAATTTGGAATAATTTTCAGCCATCCCAAGTCAAAAATTTTCCACGATAGCCTAGTGGATGTGTATTAGTCTGTTAGCCTGGAGGTGCCGTGTTCAAATCTGATTGACTGCAGCGTAAGTTAAAGAATTAAAAAATAAATAAAATAAATTAATTAAAAAATAAAGATATTCTTAAAAAATTGCTTTTGCTCCTGCCTTTTTTCGATATCGAAATTTGTTTGATATTGGCTCACTTTTGATATTGCTAACGAACCTTCGAAATCGAATGTTTTTTGAAACAAAACTGAGTGACAGGTAAACTTTTCGATTCATTTTTGAGTGTCATTCTCGATAGTTTTACACGATAAATGTTCGAGATATATTCGAAGTCGATATCATTAACGAAAGTCTTGGTAAAGTGGGTAACTCTTGTGCTCTTGTTGTCGTTTATTTTGATTGTTTGTGTTGTGTACATGTAAATTGTCGGCTATGTACATGTAAAGTTTAACAATACCCGAAAAGTAGTCGGTAAACGTCGTGGTTCACGGCTACACATCGCCTGCGCCTGATGTAAACTACTCACAACTTTAATGGTTTAACTGACCGGAACTACAGTTTCGATTTTCGCTCCGGAACGACCCGAGTCCCTCTCGGCCAAAGATTGTTAATTCAGCGACATCTGTATCAAACGGAAGTTCTTTCCTCTGGAAAGAACTCCCGGAAATAGCAGAACTGTCACAACAACAATAGTTATATAAATGTTAAACCAGCCCATTTGGGTTGTATTTGATCCCTTTGTGTTAGCTGAAAAAGAAGATGCATAGAAAGATACGGTCAGTTTTATACATTCCCGTTCGGTTCAGTGCTAAACCATCCCGACGTCCGATAATTCTGCTAAATCTTGTAGTAGCTAACTGCCCATGGAAACCGACCTTTTCTCAGAAGAGAGAGAGAGATAGAGAGAGAGGGAGAGCAAAGAGCTTAAAATTCACTTCTTCCTCCTCGTTTAGACAACTTTTACAGAATTCGTTATACGGTAGATTCAATCTCTTAGCATACACACCTATAAAACAGTGCCCCTTAATCACTGCCGCAAATGTGCGTAGTTGCCCACGAAGTATATCCTCTAAAATTGGAGATCTACTGCAATCATTTTGAGGCATAACCGCAAAAAAGCCCTTTTCATCATATTGATGACACTTAGTCATCATATGTATGTCGCATCTACAATGTTTATGTTGACTTTGTGCTGCCGATGTTTTGGATGATAGAATATCTCAAATGGTAGAGGCGGTAGTTTATAAATGTACGCAGAATTGAGGAGCCTGGGATCAAGACCAATATTATAAGCAAAAATAAAATAACAAAAAGTAAAACTAAAATAGAAATAAGTAAAAGTAAGAACATATAAATATGTATAATTATTTCTTTCAATCATTCCAATGATGACAGCTAATGTAAAGTTTGACATAACAATGATGAAAAGTATCATGGGGTCAAAAACGAATATACTTGATACAGCATTGATGTTAAATGATATTAGCGTTATCAATGCCAATGGTGACAAATCTATCATGAATACAAAGAGAAATCGACATAAGGGAAATGACTAATTAAAATCAAATTAGTGACAAAATGTCATCAATATGCTATCAGCGGCATAATATTGATGACATTTTGTCACTAATTTGATTTTAATTAGTCATTTCCCTGATGTCGATTTCTCTTTGTATTCATGATAGATTTGTCACCATTGGCATTGATAGCCAGCTGATGTAAAGCTTGACATCACAATGATGAAAAGTGTCATGGGGCCAAAAACGAAGACACTTGATACACCATTGATGTTAAATGACATTAGCGTTATCATGTGTTTTCTATCAGCGGCATAATATTGATGACATTTTGTCACTAAGTTGATTTTAATTAGTCATTTCCCTGATGTCGATTTGTCTTTGTATTCCTGATAGATTTGTCATCATTCGCATTGATAGCCAGCTGATGTAAAGCTTGACATCACAATGATGAAAAGTGTCATGGGGCCAAAAATGAAGACACTTGACATAGCATTAATATCAAATTACATCAGTGTTGTGACAGTTTTTCTATCAGTGTACCTCAAGGATCTCATGTCCGCTGGTTATCCAACTACTAAATGGTTTATTGATAAAACTTGGTATAGTGGGGCGCTAGATAAGATTTTATAAAGTCGACTAGTCTCAGATGTACCTTACACGCCGCTACATAAAGATCTGCAAGATTTACGTTTCGCATTTCTTATAAAATTTTTAAATTGGTTTACCGAGAACTTACAGGCCGGAGAGTTGTCTAGTCTCCTAGCCAAACTGAAAAGTCTGCGCGATTCTTTACGAACCTTCGCTATTTCAGAGTTCCACCATTTTGGTTTACTTCTGCCTTTGTAGATACTTGGTTCGCACGATTATGATGTGGATAGCTTAAACTTATCTGTTAAGGGCGGGCCACTTTTTGGGTTCGAGATTAGAGATTAAATTAACTTTAATCATAGTTTTCAGTTTTTGAGTTATTTTTTACTTTTATTAGCCAGTTTAAGCCGTCAATGTATGTGGTTTAATCTTTCTTCACATACACATGAATATTCCTCATACACACGTAGCAATTTCCATTTATTTTATTCTAAAACTCTCTGATCATTGAATTAAATGGTTTCTCTTAATTTTATTTAAGTATTTCCTTCGGCACTCGTAAAGTATTTTAATTGTAAATAATATTAAATTAATTTAGTTTCTTCTTCTTCTCTGGAAAAAATCGAATGGTTTGATAACACTATGAAAAAATGTTGCCATTTCTTGTTGTTCAGTATGACAATACTTATTATTAAGTTTAAACTACTTCTCACAAAAATATCAAATGAATTGATACTGGATTATATTAATTTTCAGAATACTTAATTACAGAATTAAATTAAGTTTAATCTCAAACCCAAAAAGTCGCCCTAAGGCGCCAGATACAGCTTTTATACCTTAACGATACCGAATAGAAAGACGATTGGAGAGGATGCCATGTTGTTCCTCTCATTTTGTCTTTCTCCTATTTCATTTGGATGTGATCTCTACTACTTGAACTCCTATAACGAATTCAATATATCTATGGTCAGAAAACGAACAGTCACTTGATAACATTATTTTGTATTACAATAGATGTTATGTTTTCAATTCTAAACTTCTGTGTTCTGGATGTTCGGGCCTCTATGGTCAATGTTCTGAGCGTCGCAGTGACAGTTAATTTGTAAAACTATTTTATCGAGAGCACTAAACACTTGGTTCTGAAGTAACAATTTGGCAAAACATGTTCCTAAGCCAGCGGTGATTCTTCTTCTCCCCTCAACTCGTTTGTCACATCTTTCCATTAATTTCAAGCAATTTGATTTTATGTTAGAATATTTATTTCGTATATCTGACACTGTTGGCTCAACAATTCTTGTAGTTTTTTGTTGTTGTTGTTGTTCATTCTATAAATTTTTATTACAATTATATTCTGCTTGCAACAAAGAACTGACAAGTCAAATTTTACTCGTGTATACATTTTATTTTTATCTGACTAACTGTCTGTCAGTCTGTCTGTTTTTTTGTCTATATTTCAATATGAAATAAAAAATAGAAAAACGTTGCAAACATACATAAATACTCGTATCTATTGCACTCGTTTAGCATTATAACACTCCTCATACAGAATATTTTTCATTTGTTCAGATGCTTATTTGTCATCCTGTCTATTTGTCTGTCTGTCTGTCTGTCTGTCTGTCTGTTTGTCTCTGTGCCTAGGTAACAGCTCACGTTTGTCTTAAAATTATATTTGGTTCTTTTTTTTTCAAAAGTGTTCCAAAACTGTTCTATGACGTGCATTTTTTTTGTACTGTCTTTCGCTTTTTTTGTTTTTTGCCATATTTGCTCATTGACCCCAAAAGGTGAAGCTGAATTGTTGTCGTCGTCGTTGTTTGCAACAAACATTGTATTGTCAAACTATATATGAGACTATATAAAACTGAAGCATGAGTGTGTGTTTGCTGAAAATATCGGAAATTGTCGCTTGGCTTGCATTGAGTACGGATTTTTTTCGTGTGTCTACTTTTCTACTTAAAATAGCATTACATACAGTTTTCTTTTGAACTGCATACAATTTAATACGAGTACAAGAACAACAAAAATAGAATAGATTGTTTAAGAAATTGTTACTAAAGAACCAAGTAAGTAATTATTTTGCACTCAGTTTAATGGCTGTGGAGGTATTTTTGCAAGTATTGGCTATTTTCCTATATCAGTATTGGGTGGTCTGGTCTGTCTGACGCCAATAATCTTTAATTGAAACAATGTAATATTTTTTAAAATAAAATTAAAGCTGAATCATGTCATCAGTTTATTATGCGAGGGTTTCCATATGCATTTAAAGAGCCCCTTAGCAACTCTGTCTGGGCAATAGTCTGGCTTGAAGATTTTTGTCATTTGAGTATTATTCACATTGCACTGTGCAACAAAAAAAAAAAAAACATTGAAAGACTGATCCTGATAGAGGGGACACAAAAGAAATCATATACATATCGCACTAGTTCCTCTAAAGGGGGCCAACTGTGGCTGATTGGTAGCGATGTTAGCCTGTCAGTCCAGAGGTCGTGGGTACGATTCCCGCCATAGACCCTGGGTATTTTCCGCTGACAAGCTTAATCGCTTCGCGGTTTGTGTTTCTGTGTGTTGTTGTGATGTTACAAGACCATTGTTGTCATGTTAGAAATATCAAATTAATATCACTGAATAGGCTTTTACTTTTTGCCAGTAATCGATGTACAGTGGTCATACCCAGCGGAAAATTTGGTGACAATTGATCCAAAAGTACTCGTCCTATGACTTGAGAAAATGAGACTGGTACCAAAAATAAGGAGTAGTGAATGATGAAAAAAGACATATTGTGTAAATGGTCACATATTAACCATTTTCAGTCAATTTAGTTGGTATTCCGGCTAGTATTATAGTAAACGGCACTGAACAAATTCGATGCACCTGGATCTAAGGCCTATCACATAGTATCTATAAAATATTAATTGTCTCACTTCAATGAGACTGCCATGCCACTCAGGAACCTGTTTCGTAACTATATTCAAATATTAACTCCAGCTTAACTGGTATTTATAACGTTGAAATATAAGCTCCCCTGTGGTCGAGTGGGTAGTCTGTCATGCCGAAGGTTGTTGGTTCGAACCCTATCAAAAACACCGCTTAAAAATAAAATACAATTTCTAGTTGGATTTGTAGCAATAAAAAAATAAATTAATCGATAATTACAGCTGAATTTTGGAATAATATTTATTTATAATCTATATTATTCGATACCGATTAGGACTCCATAAGATAGTTCAGAGACAAGTTACAAGGTGCATACAAAGTATCAATTAACCCCATACTAGGCCATACCCATGTAAAAGTGGCTGGTCCGCTTCATAGGAAATGTTTGAATTCGGAGTGGTCCTTACCACCTGGGGACCGGTCACGTGACTTGTTTTGTGTCAGTTCCATTTACCGTAGGGTATCTATACTCTGTAAAAATCTTACATCATTTTCTCTACTCTTTCACCAAAAAAAGCAGCTGTATCCCTCTTTTTGATATATTAATAGAGTAAAATATAAATAGTATTTTGCCTCTACTGAAAACATTTTGAGTTGAGCCCCTTTAGGGGAACTAGTGCGATATGTGCCACAGAAAAAATGTCATATCAAAGACAAGACTAATTTAATATTTCTCGGTAGCTTCATAGGTGTTTCATGTTAATTCAACATGATATTAAAATAGTTTTAAAACATCAATATTTCATGTTAATTTAATATTCCAGTACAGTTTTTTTTTATTTTGTATTTTTAAAACGAGAAGTAACACAATCAGGCAATTAATGCCTACCAGTTAATTAATTAATGTGTTACCTTCTTTGGGAAAGGGATAGTGTAGAGAGAACAGGTGGTGAAGTGAGAGAGAGATAGAAAGCTTAATTAATTTAAACCTCTGTTACTGCTCGTTTTTTGTAGAGCAGTGTTGCAAGCCCCTCTGGTGTTAAGTAGAGGCATTGAGTTCTTTAAGCTGTGTAGCCATTTTATTAGTTATTTTACTTCGCCGACGGTTCTGCTACAATACCGATGAAGAAGGGTGCTGAAAAGTGCATTAGCACATGTTAGTATAAATCGCTGCCGGTACTGCCAAAGTGATCAGTGCTATGCCTTCATCACTTTAGCAGCAACAACAACCAACACAATAACACACCAATGGACATGAGAAAAATAAATGATGTTGTTGACTTGCCTGAAACTAGTTTTGAACTCAAGACCGCAGGGTTTGTAGTCAAACGCGCTAACTACTCAGCCAACAGCCCCTCAATCACCCTAAATCAAAATGAAGCTGGTACTGAAATAATACGAAGAATCGTGTTGAATCTAAATTATTTCAAGTTGAAACAACGTGAATATAAAACAACGGCTAGAACTGGACACACACAATTTTATGCAAAAGATGAAGATGGGAAACTCACCTCAGTATTTGTGTGAGCAACTTGAATATGTTGGACAATTACAACCGTATTACTTTAGAAATGCGCAAGACTTTAGACCACAGCGAGTGTTAACTAATGCAACGCAGCGATCTCTCTTTTACAAGGGCTTAAATGTTTATAAAATGCTACCACATGATGCTAAAAATAAAACTAATATTTCTCTGAATTAGTATTTATAACGTTGTAAAGCAAAACTTTGTACTTTGTATAATTAATATGATTATTTCGAACGTATTTGCTTTATGAATCGAAATTGATTATTAGGCTATGGTTCGTAACGTTATATTCAGAAAGAAATGGGCATGATTAATATTCCAAGGAACAAGGGAAAAGTTAACATAATTTAATTTTTCAACGTACACAGCGTATTGCCACTTTCTGAAGCCGCTACACTTCCATCGTCAATGCTCACGTGTATTTTGCTTACCACCACTTGTCAGGTGGCTCTGTTGAATGTGATTTTATTTCTTATATATACAACTTTTTTCGTGAAAGCTGATATTGAAAAATTAAGTTGATGTTAATTTTTCCCTTCTTCTTTGGAATATTAATCATGCCCATTTCTTTCTGAATATAATGTTACGAGTCACAGCCTAGTATAATCTATTTGTATAATTTTATTTGTTATGAAATGTTTAAAAGTATTTATAATACTACTGAACAGCCCAATAGAAAAAAATCAAATCAAACAATTTGATACTGAAATAATACGATGAATCATGTTGAATCAAAGTTATTTCAAGTTGAAACAACGTAAATTTAATATTAAAACAACACGAAGAATCATGTTGAATCCAAATTATTTCAAGTTGAAACAACGTGAATTTGATATTGAGACAACACGAAGAATCATGTTGAATCAATGTTATTTCCATTATTTGAACTCGGGCCACTTGCTTGGTAGTCAACCCACAAGCCGCTGCAGCCCCAACAGCTTAAAACTTTACTTAAGATATACACTAAATAAAACGAACTCTGATGAGAAGACGTGGTGCTCTCGAAACATCTGATGTCAGTTCAACCTTCCGTACAGCCAAATTTTTCTTTGAATGTTCACTTATTACATGCTTTAGAATTTCTTTATAAAATAAAAAATAATTTGATCGAAAGATTAAATTGAAAAACGAACTTAAGCCAAACCAATTAAATAAGTTTGGCTAAATAGATACCATCATAAGTAACATGAATTTAATTTCAATTCAACATGATTTAATTGATGATTTAACATAAAATTTATTTCAAATTAAAGTTATAGTCATGTAGATTTAAAATGAAATGTAACGTTGATAAAATTGTTATTTTAACAGTGAAAAATGTTGAATCAAAGAGATTTAAGGTTAGATTAATAACACTATGCAACGGGGGGAAAAATAATTACGGAGTTCTGACAACCGATTCTGGTAGAGGTAACAAAAAAAAAATATATACGTGTGTCGGTCGGCGTTGTGAAAGATCACATCGAAATTTTATTTTAGGGGGGTTAAAGTTTCCCCCATTTGGCCTGCTGAAATTAACCCTTAAATACAGTTTAAATTTTCAATGTTTTCTGGCGTACAAGTTGGGTCTGGAGCTTGGTTGTCTTTCAAGACCTATAATAAAATTTTATGCCCAAAATTTTTGTAGAATATTTCATCTCTACCCTCCCCATTTTTCGTGGAGTTTTTCACGATTTGTTAGAATAGAGCCAAAAATAACCATCATATGGAGGAGTTGGAGGGTTAAAATGTTTTACAAAAATATTTGCCTTAATATTTTGTACAAAGTTGGTCAATATATCCTACACCTCAGATGTAAAGAGCACATAGCTTCATATAACGATATGCTGCACAACCAAGTCAAATTGGGTGAAACTTTAACCCCGCCTAAAATAAAATTCCGATGTGATCTTTCAAAACGCAGATACACGTCTATTTTATTTTGTCTACCAGAATCGGCTGTCAGAGCCCCGGTATTTTGAGAAAGTTCGAAATTGGTGTATTTTTCGTTTAAAATTAATGTGAAACAATGGTAATTTTAAATCAGCAGCGGGAAGTTTTCGCTGTTATGTAATACGCAGTTTGTCGCCTATTTACATTTACACAAAACGAACATCAAAATAAGCAAAAGCAACAAGCCACACAACTTAGCACAACAGTGCATTGTAGCTATAACCAAAGCAAAATAACACAAACGCACTTAAACAACGAAATTATTTCTCATAACTTTAGTTTGATTTCCAATCAAAATTGCGACGTGTTGAATTTGTATGTAAAAGTCTCACTGAAATAAAATAGGGGGAAATTTAATTCCCCTTAAAATGAATCACAGGCGTAAATTTTGAAAACGCCAAGACACGTATATATTTTATTGGCCTCTTCTGCCAGGATCAGTCCTTAGAACCTTGTTATTTTTTTGTGTTGCACAGTGTAATTTGAATAATACTCAAAAATTTTTTGATATTGTTGTACAGTGTTATTAACTAAAATCAGGGACAGTAATTTTCGAGCATTTAATATTAAAAAAATGTCAATATTTCAATATGAAACCAATCAACACCTTAAAATGTTCAAACAATTTGTCTGTGCAACCAAAATGACTCATACAGTTTACAATTTCAACATACTTGCAGAAGTTCTTAAAATTTTGTGCAAATTTTAAGCAAAAATATTATCTTTGCAAATGCCAAAACTTCTTAAGGTTAACAATTCAGTCATTTAAAGGTATTTCCTAAAAAAAAATACAGACCACAAATATTTTCATTTTATGTTTTCTGCAAAGTCAACTTGTTTAATCTGTGTCCATAATTAAGGTTTTTGTTGCTGTTAATGTTTGTAGCACATAAAAGTAATAAAGCACAAAAAAAAATTAAGTATCAGGTTAAAAGTCCAAAAATAAATACTTAAAACACACATAAAGATTGCAACCATGACAGAAAAAAGAAATCGAAAAAAGGCTAAACAAAAAATATCGAAAAAAACACGATTAAAGTCGCCTGTTTGCTGGTTGTTGTTTGCCTTGTTGCAACTAAAAAAAAATATAAAGATACTAAACTGAACTGAGCATGCAGCAGTGATGACAGTCGGCCGACCAGACTTGGGACGACTGACTGGCTGGCTCTTAGGCGGTACACAAAAAGACACCAGGTATACAACTCTATGTCTGGTCTGGAAAGATTTGTGTGTTAAGAAACCCATGTGGCAAGTTTATGTAGTACACTTATACATATATATACCTAGTATTTTGCTCGAAAATGTTGCAAAAACACAAAAAAAAACAAACGAAATGTTTAGTTTATTGTTTTCTTACTTGAAATAAACAAGCCAACAACACTTTGCGTTGTTGTCCCGCCAAAAGTCTAGCCTTAATATGCCTTGTACTTCCATTTGCTTAATGTGATTTTAAGTCTCTTTTATTTTTAAATTTTGTACAAGAAAATGTTTGGCGAGCTTTTTTTAATTCCTTAAAAAAAAAGTCTAAACGAAAATGACAGCCCAGCCATTCAAAACATTTAAGCCAAATTTATACAACTACAAGCACAGAAAATCCACAAACAAACAAACAAGTTAAAGGAAGACTAAATGAGAGGCATAAATACCCCAATAATCGTAAATCGAAGAAATACACGAATTTGTGTGCGATATCGAGCGAGGTACAAGGCAACATTGTTTTGTAAGCCGTTAAACAAGATGACTTTACCATAAATTTTGGTTTTATTTTGTTGTCATTGCTGTTGTTGTTGTTGTTGTTGTAACAGTTGCAGTTGCAAATGCAGTTTTGGCTTAAAGTTAACATTTTGAAAACTGTTCTTCGGCGACGACAATGACTGCAAAGAGTGCATTGTTGCCGCTGATGATGATGATGATGATGCTGATGAAAAGTTAATGGTAAAACTGCTTTTAAATGTATGTGTGTATGTGTGTTGCTACTTGATGGTTCATTTAAAACCCCCATCTACCATCTCAAATCTGTTTTGTAAATGAGCAAACAGCAGACTTATATCATTCAGCTAGTTGAATAGAAAATGTAGTTAAATATGTTGAAAAAACAGAGTTTTTGACACCAAATTTTTAATTTCATTCGTATTCAGCTTGCTGAATAAGCAAAATACTGAAAAAATATTGCAAACTAAACTATTAAATTATAAAAACTACAAAGTTGATGAAATTTAGCTAGCTGAATTGAAAATCTACTGACAACTTTGCACCAAATAACATTATCAAACTTTATACGTATTCCTCAAACTTTTTGCAATACAATTGTTAATTTTATGCGTATTCAGCTTGCTGAATAAGCAAAAGTTACAAAAATCTTACCAGTTGACTAATGAAATGATGAAAAATACAATCTTTACAAAATTCAGTTGGCTGGATTAGACATTTGCCGCAAAATTTTGTAAAAAAGAATCTTATGGAAAAAATGTATGAGTTTTTAATCTCATTCAGCTTGCTGAATAAGCGAAAGATCTAAAATATTTAGCAAATTAAGCAATAAAATAATGAAAAATATTAAATGTATAAAATTCAGCTGGCTGAATTGAAAATTTTGGAAAATTATTTATTTTTACGAATTTTTAAACTTTTTGAAATAACGGTTTAATGAAACAGACAACCTTTATGAAATTTAGTTACCAGATTTTGAAACTATTGAAAATTTTCTAAAAAGAATTCAATTTTAGTAATAAATGATTACAGTTTGAACGTATTCACATGTCTGAAAAGACAAAATTTCGAGTATTAACGAGTTAAGTATAAAATTTCTTGCAAATAAACGCATTAAATGATGAAAAAGTCCAAACTAATGACTAGCTGAATTGAAAGTTTGCTAAAACACTTTATGGGAAACATTATGTTGGAAATAAATTTCTGAAACTCAATTATTGTATGAAATTCAGCTAGCTGAATTCTAATTTTATTGAAAATTTTCTAAAATAAGAAAATTTTTAATAAAATTTTTAAGCGTTGAGTGCATTTATCTAGCTGAATAAGCAATATACGGATATTATTCGCAAGACAACTGTGAAATTTCTTAGAAACTAAACTCCTAAGCAATAAAAGTCATAATGTTAATGAAATTCAGCTAGCTGAATTAGAAGTTTTTTTTTCACAAATTTCGCATAAAAACATTGTTTTGGAAACAAGTTTTTGTATTTCAATAGTTTCAAAATAGCTGAATAGTTAAACTTTTAATTGTATGCCATTATTCTCATAAAAATGTCTAGTTAAATCACATATTGAACAGAAGATTTCGGGATGTAATGTGTTCTGAAGGCTTGGTGAAAATCTTACGCCAGCTCTACTGTATTGCATCTAATTAGAATAATTATAAAGATACGAATTGCATAGAAGCAATTAGCTGAATTGCAAAATAAAAAAAACGCCTTTTTTTGAAACAAAATTTTCAAACTTTATTCCTGTTCAGCAACCTTTTTGAAATAAATTATTAAACTGTATTGATATTCAGCTGCTGTATAAGGAAAAACTGTGCAATATTTTGCGAAACATACAATTAAATGATGAAACGCACAAAGTTTTTGGAATTCAGCTAGCTGAATTTGAAATCTATTAAAGATTTTTGTAGAACACTCCTTTTAAAACAAAATTTTCAAACTTCATTCCTATTCAGCAAACTTTTTAAAATAAATTATTCGGGTATGTTCTGTATTTCATGTGGAACTAAAATGTGTGGAATTATCAAAGCATTGTTGTTATATATATTAATTTACAACAACAATGCTTTGACAATTCCGCACATTTTAATTGCACATAAAATACAGAACATGTCCGAATATTATGTTTTTGACATTCAGCTTGCTGAACAACCAATTAAACAATTAATTGTTTACAAATTTTAACTGAACCGTGTTCTTCTTTATGGCTGTATATGTGTGTATGCTCTTTTTTACTTAATGTGCATCAAACTGCAGGAGCTTGATAATAAAGTTTCTTTTTCGTATCCAATGTTTTTTTTTCATCAATTTTTTATTTCGGTTCTTTATTTTCGACTGGCCTGGCCTGACTGTTTTGATTGTTCAATGGCATTTCAAGTTTGTTAACAATGTTTTTTATACTTTTTTTTTATAATTATTTTCGGATTTTCTGAAAATAATAAACAACGAAAAATCAAAAACATTTTATTTATTTTTTGGCGCATTCATGTTGTTTATGTGTGTGCGCTCCTCCGGTTTAAATACAAAGTCAAGAGACATATTAACCGGTCGATCGTTTGTAAAACCAGTTGTTGGATTTTTTTAAATTTATTTTTAAAGATTTTGTTTCAGTTTTTTTTTTTGATTTTCATTTCTGGAGAAGACAGGTCTGCAGCTTTAAACCAAATCAACCACCAAGTGCATGTGACTTGTTTATGTGGCTCAAAGAGCAAAAAAAAGAAATATAAAAATAAAAGGATTTCCATGAACTTTTTATGTCGGGCTTTGGGTAATTTTTTTAATGTTGTAGTATTTTTTTTAGTTTGGTGATTAAAATTTTCGTTTCGAGTTCTTTTTGTGCCAACAATTTTGTTCATTGTTAAATCTTTTTTTTGTGTTTTTGGAAAAGAAAAAATGTAAAAGGGTTTTATTATGTCATCATTTAAGTTTTACTTTCTCTTAAAAACTGTTATTTTGCGTATAAAAATATTTATGCGACCTGGGCTGTTATTAAAGAAATAATGCATTGATTTCTAAAACTTTATTTTATGTTTGAAAATGATGAGTCGCAATAACAACATTGAGTTACAAAATATAAATATATATGATTGCTGAGTAAGTCAGACGAAGTTGTGAGACCTTAATATAGAAACGCCCTAACTCATTATTATTTTCAAAACGAGTTTTTTGCATATTTCGATAGATTTAGATTAGAGATTCATCTATCGAAATATGCAAAAAAAAAAACGAGATAAAAAAGTGAGTTAGGGTTTTTATATATTAAGGTAACGATATACATATCTAACATGTTTGCTTATAAAATCATGGACATTTTACGTTTCATTGCTTAAAGGACAAATTCGACAGCACCTACGCCTTCAATCTCTTCAGATATCTTGCGAAACAACCAATTAAATGATGAAAAACATAAAGTTTAGGAAATTCAGCTATCTAAATTAGAAAGTTATTGAGGTTTCTGCAAAGAAATAGCCCTTTGAAAATTTGTTGAAACTTTGTACGCATTCAGCTTGCTGAATAAGCAAAAAATCTGGAATATCTCGGCAAGCAACTTGTTTACTAATGAAACACAATTAGTTTATGAAACTCAGCTAGCTGAATAAGAAAACTATCAAAGATTTTGTAAAAGACTTCTATTGAAAAAAACTTCAAACTTAATTCCTATTACACAAAATTTTTTACCAAACAAATCATAGCATTGTAGTAATATTCAGCTTGCTGAATTAGGAAAAAATCTGAAATATGTTGTGAAAAACCAATTAAATGATAAAACATAAAAATTGTGCTATTCAGCTAGATGAATTAAAAATTTAGTCAAGATTTCGTGCAAGAACCCTTCTGCAATGCAATTTTCAATCCGCATTCCTATTCAGCAATACTTTTGAAACGAATTATTTAATAATGTTTATATTCAGCTTGCTGAATAAGCAAAAAATCTGAAATATTTTGCGAAGCAACGTCTAAACTCATGAAATGCACGAACTTAAAGAAATTCAGCTAGCTGAATTAGCATGTGTTTGAAGATTCTGTAAAAACTAAACCTTTTGTGGGAAATTTATTGGTATTCAGCTTCCTGAATAAAGCCGAGATCGCCACTATCGGTGCAATTTACCGATTCTCGTCGGCCCACTGCAAAATATTCCTAGGTAATAAAGTAAAATGGTGTTATTTCTCAACTAATTGAAAAATAAGGGCACACTACACTGCAATTCAAAACTCACGCAATAGTTCTCCTAATATACATACATATGTACATAAATATAACTCATTTAACTTCACGATCATTTCATATTTTCTTAAAAATTTGCTTTATTTTACAATTTTTTCTAATTTATTACAACACTTTGGCCATTTTTACTTGAAGCAATTTCTAATAAATACACATCACATGCAGGCAGACAGGCAGGCAGGCAGGTAGGAACACACTAATTTAAAATTCTTGTCCGCCGTAACAACACATTTCCCTTTACGGTCTCGAAACAAAGTTTCATTCGAAAAAAAGGCACAAAAAATACTTCAATTAAAGGCAAAAAACTTATCATAATTTTCTCGTTTGCCAAGTTGTCAGTGTAAAAGATGCAATAAAATGATTATGATCGCTGTTCGTTCTTTTCTATTTTCATTCGTATTCGCTCTCCTATAGTTTTAAAGAATTTCATATTTTGAAATTGTAATTATTTTAAGAGTATTATTGCGTGCCAGTTGCGATTATAAATGTGTAGCAGCAATTAAAACAAAAATTAAATAAAAAACGTCTGAAAAAACGGTTTGAAACCGCAGCCACCACCAAATAATCTGTCTGTCTGGCTGCGTATGAGTTGAAGATTAAGATCTGATAATTTGTTTTTTATCTTAAACAAACAAACAAAATATTTATGTGAATTCTTAATGAAATAAGACTAGATAAGTACAGAGCATAATATTAAATAAATTTTGCTATAACTTAAAATATATTTTTTTGCTACACCACCACAGGACGTTAAAGTATTTCTTTGAGCTGTTTGAAGATTGAACAGGGAATAAATAATATTTTGAAATAGATAATAAAAACGTCAATATATATCATTCAACATTATTGTTAGTTATGAAAACTTGAGAGCTGCTGCAAATTCTATGGCTATCGCTACAGCTTTGGCTGTATTTATATGACTAATATAGATGAATTTGTAGATGTAGTTATGAATATGGCTAACTTTTTTCCTACGGCGGCATCCTAATTTTAATGGACAATTTTCATTTCGTCAGGCTTCACAAAATATGTTTTTTAGCTGTCGTAGGACAACTGCTTGAGCTTAAGCTAAAGTTAAAGATTCGCTTTTTCATATTGCTATAGCTTTAACTAGTCGACGTGCTATATTTATAAGTTTATCTGCTTGTTATAGAACGCATTTAACCCATTCATGACCAAGTCGATCAGGATGGGCAATGGCTATAAACCAAATTCACCAGAACTACGAAAAACCGAAAACTCGAAATGTATTAATATATTGAAAAATGTAACCAAAATGATTTCAATTAACCAGAAAACCCAAATTTCAATAAAGAAATCAATAATTTACAAAAAATTTAAGTTACTCCGAAGCACCGAAAATTCTCTAAAAATTGGATGCTAAACTATTATTTGTAAAATCCACCAAAACAGCCTTACGAAAACAATTAGTTCAATAAATAAATTAAAAGTTAAAGTTACTCCGAAAAAAATTCAAATTTAAAAAAATACCACATATTCGAAAGTGAGCTAAAAATGCCTTAAATGCAGCAAAAAACTCACCGTTTCAGTGAAGAAACCGAACAGTCGCAAATGCAAACCTAGTCCGAAAATATATAAAATTCTCCGAAAATATCGAAAAATATTTTAAATTCACCAGAAACTCACAAAATAAATAAAAAACATCGAAAAATCGAAGTAACTCCGAAAAAATTTAAAAATTTTCGATAAATCGATTTAATATATTTCGACACATATACGAAAAAGCTTAAAATCCACCCAAAACCCAAAATAGCACCAAACTACTCAAAACATGCAAAAATCGGATATACATACTTCGCAAAAATAGAATTCTCCGAAATATTACACTTATTCGAAAATGCACCAAAAATGCCAATACAATATTTAACACATATATTGTATTCGGAAATAATCCAAAAGTACTTTAAACAATTAATTTTGCAAAAAAATGAGAACCTTAAAAAAAAATTTATTCTGAAAACATCGAGTATTGGAAATTTCCAAAATTCACTCAGAGTGCCTCAAATCTACTAGCAATACATAATTTATCTAAAGAAACTCGGGAAAAACTCCGAAACTCCGAAAAACCAAAAGTTATTCGAAAATTCGACAAATAACACTTATTCGAAAATGCGAATAAATTTTCTTGAGTTCACCAGCAACACAAAATCTCACGATAGAATTAAGCAATTGAAAAATATTCAAGTCATTCCGAAAAATCTAAAATATTATGAAAAAAATCGAATGTGAAAACTAGACACATAGATAGGCTCCTATTATAATTCACCACTCAACTAAGTTGCGTTGTCAAAAAAGGTTCTTATCTGTGCTATATTTTTTGAAACCATAGTAGCCATCACAAAATATTTTAAACATTTTTAGTTTTGGCCTTACTATTTTTTCTTGAGATTTTAAGTTTTATGAGTATGGCAACAATATTGGTTGACAAATGGGATAGGTTGGCGTCTGGAATAATGAAGTAAAAGCAACACAACAATCGGAACTAAAACCAAAACACAACTTATAAAAAGCAGTTGTCTCATATTGATAAAAGTTCTCAAAATTCTCCGAAAACTCTACACATGTTCGACGATACAATGAAACAAATTTCACTGAAAAATTAAATAGTACTCGCAAACAAAAAACTCCTAAAAAATCTAATATATTTCAAAAATTCGAAATTGCCATAAAAGTGCCTTAAATCCATCAGAAACTTATAATTTCACTAAAGAAATCTAAAATTGCACTAAAAATACCACAAACTCCTTACTTCAGTGAAGAAACCAAAAAGTTCGCAAAAACAGAAATTACTGCGAAAGATCGAACATACTCCGAAAATTCGAAGTTTCGAAAACTGCCATAAATCCGGAAAATGAAAAACCAAAACTTCTTCGAAAATGCGACAAATAAGACTTATTCGGAAATGCGTTAAAACTGTCTTGATTTCACCAGCAACACAATATTTTACGAAAAAAAATCAACCAATTAAAAAAAATTCAAGTCATTCCGAAAAATCGAAAATCGAAAAATTTAACTAGAAACATAATTTTCTCTGAAGAAACTCGCAAAATAGTTGAAGCTACTTCAAATAACCGAAAATTCTACTAAAATTCGATACATAAAGGGCTGTGGCAATTTATCAAACTGTTTGATCAAATTCATGTATGTTTGGTAATATTTTGTTTTGCTTAGCACAGCAACTTATCAAATTCATATCATCAAACTTCATTTGAAAGATGTTGTGAAATAGAAAGAACATGTGATTTTTTGGGCGGAAATGTTTCACTATTTATTAAAAAACTTTTTGTTTGTTAAAAATTATTTTTTTTACTCCCTCTTTTAATTCCTTTTATTTTAATTCCTTTTAACTCCTTTCCATATGCAGTTCGAAGAGAGTTAAAATTTTGTGCGACATCCTTTTTTTAGCATTTGGGTTTTTTCTGTATATGTTTCAAGCAATATGTCGTACTAAGCATTTTTTTAAATTTCTTTTGCTATATTGCTTCGATTTAACTCGCCATAAAGCAGGCAAACCACGATAAACTTCAATAAATTCAATTTTGTTCATGCGTCTCCATAGAAATGATGTGGTCGCTGCGAAAACTAAACAAAAATGACATTTGAATTAATTACACACCCACTCATCAAACAAGCTTCACATTTCGTCAGCGGCGGTAGTGAAAATCAAAAGTGTTTTGTTTTTTGTCCAACTCACATCAAACTATACGTGTGAGGTTTTTTTGCACTAATACAGTAAAAAATGCCTGTTTGATCAAACAGTTTGATAAATTGCCATGCCGCTTTAGTCACGTTTGACAATACTATAAAACTAATTTCACTGAAAAACCTAACACTTGAAACTTGAAAACAAAAAAATTCCTAAAAAATAGAAAATTTCCAGAAAATTTTAAATAGCAATAAAAGGCCCTTAAATCAGAAACTTAAATTAAACTTAAATTTCACTAAACAAATTTAAAACTTGCACAGAAAAAATTAAAATTTCGATTTGAAAATGCACTAAAAGTGCCAGAAACCAATTATTTTAGTGAAGAAACCGAACACTCCCAAAAACAGAAGTTACTCCGAAAGATCAAACATACTACGAAAATTCAAAAATTGCAATAAATCGGCAAAAAAAGAAACCTATAATTTCACTAAACAAATCAGAAACTGGCAAGAAATCTAGTTTACTCCGAAAAATCTGAAATTCTCCTAAAATATGAGAAATATTGGCAGAAGCCTAAATGCGTTCTTTGTTCATTAATGGGTTAAACATGGTTAAATTAAAATAATTTTGAAGTTTATTTAATTACAAAGCGCATTGTGTGAAATTATTGCAACCAACGGAGAATAAATGCACTGTGAATTTAAGATGCAGCAACACGCACTTTAATAACGTGTTAGAAAAAATAAAAATGCAACTGCAACAGCAATTACATTGTTTTATTTTAATTTCTGCTTTTCGTTTATTTGGTACAACTGGTTAAATATTTTTTTGTTTGTAATTTTTTTGGTTGGTAGGGGCTGCCACATTAAAAACGAGTAGTTATTGCTGCAATTTCGCTTTACAAGAGCAACATTTCATTTCATACAAATAAATAAAGAACTAAATGCCATATTTTAATTGTTATTAATGTTTATTTGTTCTCTGTTTTATTTGTTTGCTTGTATGCTTTATTTCTGTTGCAAATTAAGTTCTAGACAATTTTTTTCTTTCGAATTTTTTTTGTAGTGCTTTTGTTTTTGTTGTTGTTTGATTGTGGCCGGGCCGCTCAACGGCATGCAATTCGTTTCCCCAACTGCTGCTGCCATACAATGCATTTTTGTTGTAAGTGTAAAAGACAATAACAACAGCATTAAAGAAAAGTGAAAAAATAAGAATAAACTAAAAATAAGTGTCTACTCAAAGCACTAGAGAGAGATAGAGAGAGAGAGAGAGAGAGAGAAGAGGGACCACCCCGTTTGTTGAGTTGAAGGTCTACAACCTTAGAAATGTCGGAAATAGAGACGGCTGGCTATAAAAAATGCGCGCAAAAAACGCAGATAAAATCTATTCCAACATTTTATACACACAAATTTCTCTCTAACACACACTTTTCATTAAAAAGCTAAAAGTTTGAAGAAAGAAGGCCGGCCGTTATTGCACATGGCATCAAAATGTTATAATATTGAATTTTTATTTTAGTTTTCTTTGCAATTTGCAACAAAAACTCCTAAGCAAACATACAACATAAATATCAGAAGAGAAGTTTGTGTACTTCATGTTACAATTGGTGTAACTACAATCGAGGCAACATCGTCTGCAATAAACAAATAACAAACAGTATGCATGTCTAATTTTCCCAATCATTTTCAGTGATGGCAACTTAGTGATTTTGTGCTTTTATTGATTAATATCAAATTACATCTTTGTTATGACGCGGTTTCGAACAACGAAGAAGTAGAAAATTGGTTAGTTTAGTCATTAACTTCGGAACGATATTTCCAAACTTCTGAAAACTATTCGCAAATTCTAAGATTTTTTTTTTTGGTTATATGTATTTATTTATTGTATCTTAAATAAAATTGAACTAACAATAAGTAATCAAATCTTAACTCTAAAATTTTAATTTTTAAGTCCAGCCAGTGCCAGACAAAAATATTTGTTTCAGCGGTTGGTTGTTTGGTTGTTTACGTCTCTCGTGTTCGGCTGAGAGCAAGAGTGTCCCTCCTTCTCAGCCAAGTGTGGCATCTAAAGTTAATGATGTTTCGGACTAGGGGATTTGGGTGCAACTCAAGTCTTTTTATGTAGCTTGTCACGTGTTTAGAAAACACTGTTTTAACCGGCGGCACATCTAGGTCTTTATGAATTCACTTGTTTCTGACATACCATGGGGCTGCTGTAATCGTACGGAGTATTTTATTTTGTTGCCTTTGAATTTTTTCTACATTTGATGCCGAGGCAGTGCCCCATAACTGGATTCCGTAGGACCATATTGGTTTTAGAATGGAGTTGTATAGAAGAAGTTTACAATCTAGGCTTAGAGTAGAGTTCCTTCCAATGAGCCAATTCATTTGAGCTGCTTTTAATTTCATTTGGGTCACCTTTGCAATTCTAAGATAGCTTCGAAAAACTTTAGACATGTAACAGAAAAATTTTGCAAAACAATTTGGTTATTTTAAAATACTAACGGAAATGGTGTATATTTGTCTGCAAGTCATTAAAAACAATTTAACTAAATGGTACAAACTAATCATACTAATCTTTAGTTTATCATAAATTTTTGCGAGTTCTTGCGGAAATTTTCATGATCGTATTAGCTAATTTATATTGAGGGAGATGTTGCTGCGACAATGCTTATGTTCTCTTTTGGAGTCCCTTCTTAATTTTGTTGCCTTTGAATTTTTTCTACATTTGATGCCGAGGCAGTGCCCCATAACTGGATTCCGTAGGACCATATTGGTTTTAGAATGGAGTTGTATAGAAGAAGTTTACAATCTAGGCTTAGAGTAGAGTTCCTTCCAATGAGCCAATTCATTTGAGCTGCTTTTAATTTCATTTGGGTCACCTTTGCAATTCTAAGATAGCTTCGAAAAACTTTAGACATGTAACAGAAAAATTTTGCAAAACAATTTGGTTATTTTAAAATACTAACGGAAATGGTGTATATTTGTCTGCAAGTCATTAAAAACAATTTAACTAAATGGTACAAACTAATCATACTAATCTTTAGTTTATCATAAATTTTTGCGAGTTCTTGCGGAAATTTTCATGATCGTATTAGCTAATTTATATTGAGGGAGATGTTGCTGCGACAATGCTTATGTTCTCTTTTGGAGTCCCTTCTTAAATCTGCGCTGATTTACATAAAGTTTTTTTTTTGTTGGGACTTTTTTACGTTCAATTGGCTAAATGTTTTTTATTCGTTTATTCGTAAGAAATGTAAATATTCCATAAGAAATAAGCAGAACTGGCCACGCAGATCATACGTAACATAATAAGAATACAAATGAGAGAAAGATGTAAAAGAGAAGTGTCAAAATTGTCCCCTCAATATTAATTTCTTGTGTTTTTGACTACTCCGCTAGTTTCTCTAACCCTCTCACCCACAAGAACGAGTCCCAAGACTGTCGCAAACGACATCACCCATAATGTAAACCAAATCTAACTAAATAGTATTTACACTCACGTCAGAGTGCACGAGCGTGAGTAAGAGAAAACGTTTTTACAGAAGTCTGAATGAGCAACCTGGCTTTAGCTATAAGTTTCTTTGATCATGAGTGAAAAGTTACTCAAGATCACTAGAAATTACGATGTCAGGTAATAAGGTCAATTGACATTATATCCAACCATGGTGGGAAGTATAGTCAGTTGATCTTATTGCGTTTTTAAAAGTGAAATAAAGCAACAAACGTTTGGAAATAAAGTAATTGACTGTATTTCCCTATTCAAATGGAACTAACATCAACAATGCTTAAAGTATGTCGGGCTTAAGGTTTTTTTCTCTCAGTATATAGAAACGCGGCGTCGCTCAGGAAAGATTTTTGCATTAGAGTTTTTTCTCTCGGTATATCGAAAAGCGGCTTCTCTGAAGAAAGATTTTTACATAGCCGGACTTCGGCCAGGCTTTAGGGGGTTTTCCTCTCGGTAATAAAAATTAAATTTCGTAAAATTTTTAATTATAATAAAAAAATATTATAAAATATGGCTTTTAATTGATACCAATATTGCCTTAATACATTCAGATTATTATTCATTGGGAAGTATCGCGATGCTATGCAAATTAAATGTTTGAAAGTGCAATAAAGTCAATTGACTTTATTTCGTTTTCGAAAACGCAATAAAGTCAATTCACTTCATTTCCCTTCTCAATTGACATTATTTCCATTGACCTTATTACCTGTCACCGAAATTACGCTTTTTTGTACTTTTTCACTTTCGACGTTTTTTATGCTGCGAAAAACTTGGCATGACTGACCTTTATTTTCTTTTCTCAGATTACGTCAGCAATATTTGAAAATAAAAACCACAACTAAATAAGAAGAGATAACAAGCTCATGATGATGGTGTCCATGCCAGAAGATTAAATCTTCCTTTTAACGATTTCTGTAGAAGTTGTCAGAACGAGGAGGAGGAAGAAACTGTCAAGCACCTCCTCTGTCGATGTCCAGCACTATATAGAAATAGGGCGTCATACTTGGGAAATCCGTTACTACCCGAACTAGCAGACCTGGGGGAATGCGATATTAGGGGAATAAATTCATTCATACGATACTCGGGTTGGTTTAACACCGACCCAACCTCTGGGATAGGAGAGGCACCTTTCTGGATTTCCCTACTATCCATCCCAGGCATCACAAAGGGACCAAAGGACCCAAGTGGGCCGGTTGTTTGAAACCGGCAGCCTGTTCAACTTAACCTAACCTAAGCTCATGATAGTGAAACCAGAGTCAAATAATAAACAAGAGATAAATGATAACGACCCCTAACTGCAAAATTAACTTAACCGACTCTTTTTCGAAATTGACTTTCTTGATGCAGAACTGTTCTACAGCCTCCAACACAACACGATGCAAAAATATTGAACGCGAAATATTAACACATATACGGGATTTAGACGAAGACTTTTTAGCTTGATTTTTTTTAGAGTTGATGGTCGAAAGAGGTAAAAATGCGTTTAACCGAGTGACAAGTTCAAAAGATACAGCGTCGTCATATCGTAAGTTTTTTACGATGTAACAGCACTGAGATATCCATACACCGTGTACTGATATCTCACTGTTGTCATATCGTGAAAAACTTACGATATGACGACACTGTATGGATATTTCCGTTTTGTCATATCCCACTAAACGTTCTTATAGCCCGTTTGACCATAAACTTTAAAATATCAAGCTAAAAAATCTTCATCTAAATTCCGAAATAGTTACAAAAATAAAAGATTTGAAATTTTAACGTAAAAGCGATTTTTCTTCTTGTGTGACCGCGAAATGACGTAAATGTGATGAAAAAGTGTGATTGAGAGCCAGCGAAGATCTCATGCAAAATGTTTTCTAAGGCTTACGTTATTTCCGCAGTCTGGGTTCGACATGTTGGATTAAACAAATAATTAAATTGTATTGTCAGAAGAACTTAATCTTGAAGTTTGAATTAAACCCAAGACAACTGAATGCTGATCAAGTGCGTTGCGGTGTAGACCTATAGTCCACAAACTCTGCTTTGGTATCGCTAAACAGACATAACAACTGCAATTACCGAATGTATCTTGTTTTTGGTCCTTCGGGTCGGATAGTAGTTGCATTCGGTACCGACGATACGGTGATTGTCGGCGTTCATGACCACTACTACAACCCAAAATTTCTGGTTCTGCTAATCGAACTACTGCAATTGGCTCCTGCCTTGCACTGATGCACTGCCTATTTTTCTAATCACTAAACTGTGCTGTCAAGGGAACTTAATATGCGTGCGAAGTTTCATAACAATCGGTTAAGTAAAAATAGTTGAAAAATCGTATTTACTTTGTGTGGGCGTGGCACTTCCTACTTGTTTTATTGACTGCCCACATTTCTAATCATGAAAATGTTTTTGCGGTGAAACTCAATTTACGTGCAAAATTACCAAAAAATCGGTCAAGTACAAATAGTTGAAGTAAATTCAGTGAAGTGCGATTTTAAATCGCACACGAAGGGTTTCGTACCGATATAAATACATATGCATGTATGTTCCCTTAACTCCCATTGGAGCATAGAGCGCTTTAATTTAGAGACTCTTGATTTAGGGATTGGCGATTGGCAGATTAAATGCCTAATTTACCTGAGACGTCAAACATAACCATTCAGGCTACCCAACTGTTCGCCTTTTGAATCTAGCGAATTTTCGGGGGAATACTTGGTCAAAGACCGGAAGTTAGTGAGCTGCTTGGACAGTCCTATAAAGGAATTGTTTCTGGACATTCCGAAGTGAATGACAATCAGGAAATTCCCCTATGGTTCCTATGTTATCCTTTGGGTACGGAACACTAAAAAAGTCCCAATTTCTTACCCCTTATTAAGTTAAATATGTTTCTTCTTCACTTGTCTTCAAAGATTATCTTCGATGTTCTATAGAGTTCTTTAAGTTCTTTCCCTGAAATGTATGTATGTGTGTGTGTCTTCCTAAAACTAAAACGAACAACAAATATAAATCCACTTTTTTATATGAAGATCTTAACAGTCCGATAAAACTTTGAATGCAAAAAATACACCTGTCCAGGCATGAAATCTGACATTTGTTCTTATGTATTTATATTTTATAATACTTTAATTATTTATTCATTTTTATAACTAGATCAGCTAACAGCTTGTATCAAATAAGCCAGCAGCAGTTGGGTCGGTCTACTAGTTCTAACAAAAAATATAGAGAAAAAAGAAAAACTGAAATTGTAAAACCGTATTGAAGGGGGGTCTCTTTATTTAACTTTGTTAATAGTTTTTAATGAAGTAAGGTTATGTTTTTATTGTTGTTGTTGCGCTCCTTACCATTTGTTGTTTGTTGCTAATACCTCACAATTGTTGTGCATTTATTGCAGATGCTGTTGTTGTTTGCAAACAGTTGCGCCGCAGTGCTCTTGTATTCAGAGACCAGTTACTATTTTTTTTGTTCTTGTGAATTAATGTTGTTACCACTTGCAGATGACTTCCTTCATCGTTTTTTTTGTTGTTTTGCTTGTCGACTACCGGTTCGGGTCGTTTGTTTATGTCTCCCTGTGTTGATTTTAATTTTATAATCAAATAAATAAGCATTTGAAAATACCAGTCATTTCTTGCAACCATCCAACTATCCGTGCCTTTATTTATTCATTCATTCATTCACTCACTCATTCATTTATTCATGCATACGTTCGTTCTGCCAGTCATTTAAAAATGAACAAAACTAAAATATACTAAACGGAAACGGACGTGCTATAAACCTATTGCTCTGCAGCAGTAATTTTATTAGTAATTTTGTTAGATAATTATATTAATTCTTGTTAATTTTAATTAAGTTATAAAAGCAAAAATTTTATGAAAAAAAAATAATTTTACCACTTGAATATTTTTCTGTACATTTATTGAAATGAAATTGAATAAAAAAAAATGCAAACTTATTAAAAAAAACTAGTGAGAACTTTATTATTGACTCCCAAGAACTATTGATTGTTGGCTTAATGGAACCATTTAAAAAAATTATGAGATATGGTTGACCTTGCAGGCCATCCCTGAAAATTCCCGCCAATGCCAACCGCAAAGCGTTGGAAATTCCATTAGACTTTTGGAATAATAAAAAAAAAAGGGGATTTTTTTTTTAATTTTCGATAAAGATATCTCTAGAGCCCTTTAATCAATTTAGATACGATTTGCAGCATTCGTCGCAGCTTTTCAAGTTCTAAAAGGCGATTGAATTTAATATTCATTCAATCAGATCGACTTGACAACAATTTTGGAGAAATAACCCTTTTTTTTAGAAAATTTTCGACAACGATGTCTCTAGAACTAATCAGCAACCGATATACTTTCCCTGCAGGAAATGTCGATAGTAAAATTGTGATGATTCACTATTGACTTAGTCACCAGTACTACTGACTTATTGTACCCAGGCAATATTCTGTGCCATAGACATTTAATATGTGCTTGTCATTGAGATTCCCCTACTGACCTCGGAACTGTTGACTTACTATAGACTAGGTGGTTATTATGGGACCTTATGGAGACACTGGTACCAGAGATTCACTAGTGCATTCTAATGATTCTAGTCAATACATATGAAACTATTTACCAGCTGAGACAAATAAATAAAATTTTTATGAAAATTTTTAGTTTTCCGTTCAGCCGCATCAACAACACAAAAAATGAGACCATAAAAAATCACACACACACACACACACACACACACACACACACACACACACACACACACACACACACACACACACACACACACACACACACACATACACACACACACACACACACACGCACACACACACACGCGCACACACACACACACACACACACACACACACACACACACACACACACACACACACGCACACACACACATGTACATGCATACATCCATTCAGACCTTATCGCAAAAATAGTCAGAATAGCTTCTTAGGATGTAAAAACGTAGAAATCTGACGAATCCTCGATTTTCGAAAATCGGGATAAATCAATAACTTCCCATTTCTTGATTGCTGACAGTTTAAAAAAAACCCTTTAAAAAGTACAGTTTAAAAAAAGTACTGTTTTAACGAAAGTACCATCTTAAAAAGTACATAACTGTTTAAAAAAGTACGTTGAGTACGTTTCAAAAAAATCTTTGAAAAACTATTCAAAATAGTTATTTCACAGATTTTTTTTTATTAAAATATCTAAATCACAAAGTCATTTATTTTATTCTATCTATAATTTTGTTGAAAGAATTAAAAATTTATAAAGTGGGTGTCTTAAGTTAATTTTACCATAGAAAAATTTTTTCGATTTATATCAATTTTAAAATGAATTGTCATTTAGTGTGGAAAATAATAAAAAAAGAACTACAAGTTTTTAATACAGAATGCTATAAAAATGAAATAAAAAAGCAATGAATAAATTTTCTCAATGACAGAGTCTATACGAGGACTACTACTTATGTACTATATAGAGAGTGGAATTTTAAATTTCTAATGATTTCTAAAGCATTTTTCTGTGTGTTTCACATAACTAAACACTTTCGCTTGGTAGCGAACCATTCATTCATCGTAGCAATCTTTCCATTCCGCTGAAGACACCTCCAAAACATGTTTTTATTCCTGCAATTATAGAAAAATGCCAGCAATACGATAATCAAAATTAAGCAAATATGTGGCGACTAATAAATGCTTAGCTTGCCAAGACCCACAACACTAAGGGTAACCCTCGTAAAGAGCACTTTTAAAATAAGCTTGTGTCACATACACGTGTAAGAAATAAATAAAACGAAATAATGAATGCATTCGACCGACTCCTCCATTCTGAATAGCACAAACATTCTTTAATTATTCATTTAAGCAAACAACAGCAAACAAACCTGTTATTAACTAAATATTGCAGAAATTTATTAAAAATTAAAAGAAAAGAATTGCTAATAAAACTATTTATTATTGCTTAAATAAAAAATCGATTTTGCAAACAAATTCTTAACAATAACCTTTACTTTGCTCAGAGACAAATACAGCGAGCGAGTACAGTCATAGATTCGATCCTCGATTCAAATAACTGCAATTTTTTTTTATTTGAAGTATACAATTACACTGTTCCGCAAAGAAAATTTCCTTTACAGAAAAATATGTAGAATATAAATAGAGTAATGCGCTAAATTTAAATGATCATTACTAAGGTTTCCACTAGGTACATCAATATACTTTACCGTAACTCGAGCACGGTATACCCGCCCGATTTCGATAAACAAAATGTCAAAATATGCCTGATAAAATTACTCCCAAACTTTCTTAATATGAATAGTTTTTTGATTTGATCAACTTTTTCGGAGTTTTTCACAAATTAGTATCGAAAAAAGTGACTTCATGCAATATTAAAAAAAATTTTCTTTTTTAAAGCTTATAAAAAATTAAAAGCTAGAAAAAACTCATATGCTAACTGTTTGTCTTAAGGAAAGATGTCTTATGAACAAAATAAGTCATATAACATAAAAATCGATGGATAAATGTTGATTTTTCTTAACAAATAAGTGAATATATCCTTATGCCTTTGTTCATTTACAATTCATTGGCATACACACAGAGAAATTTCATAGTAAGATCGTCGAAAGCCAGGGGCGTTATTATGTATTTCGGTTCGAAAGATAACATTTTCAAAACACAATGTATAAGCTATACCAATTCGAATGATTTTCTTTTCGAATCGAAATACATAATAGTCCACCAGGTTAATATAACATTTTACGGCAGTGATTTTGTTTAATAGTTGTTTCGTGTTAATTCAACATGATTTACAATAATCTTGAAAGAACATTTTTCCTTTTGAAATAACTATATTTCATCTTGATTTAATATTTCAGGACAGTTAAATCAAAATGAAGTTCATACTGAAATAATACGAAAAATCATGTTGAATCGAAGTTATTTCAAGTGGAAACAACGTGAATTTGATATAGAAACAACACGAAGAATCATGTTGAATCAAAGTTATTTCAAGTTTAAATAACGTGAATTTGATATAGAAACAACACGAAGAATCATGTTGAATTAAAGTTCTATGAAGTTGAAACAGCATGACTTCAATGTAGCTGTTTTATTAATTACTAGCATATTACCCGCTACTTTGTTGGCGGATAATTTTTAATATTAAAGTAAAACGGGATGGTGTTGTTATGATAAGTTGTTTGATAAAAGGGTTAGCAAAAAAGTACCAAAGCTACATTTTTACCCTTTTTCGGCCCTTAAATGTACAAATTTCAAAGAAGTACCAAACACCTGTCCGCTGATTTTTTGATCTCATTATGATATTTTTTAATTTTTATGTCTACCTTAGTTAGATCCGGCGATATGAGGTTACCGATTTTACCCGTTTTTACCCCTATTCGCCCCCTTAGCATTTCAATTTCCAAAAATGCTTTCTTAGGGAATCTATACATCGGGAGGGCGATCGACGTACATTCAAAGTACATAGCAAATAGTTGTACAAGAAAAAGTACCAAAAAGAGCTCCAAATTTCACCCTTTATATATTCGAACTTCTAAAAAGTATCAAAGCACATTTGAGGGCTTCTTAAGGATAGAAGAATACATTTTAAATTTCTTTTCCATCTTTATTATTTTAGGAGATAACGGGTTAACAAAAAGATACCAAAATTATATATTTACCATTTTTCGGCCCCTAAATGTACAAATTTCAAAAAAGTACCAAATATCTGGCTGCTTATTTATTGATCTTTTGTGCTGTTTTTTGAATTTTAGTTAGATCCGGAGATACAAGGTTACGGTATTCACCCTTTTTCCTCTTTTTGGCCCCTTAGCATTCGAACATCCAAAAATCCCTTCTAAGAGGATCTATACATCGGGAGGGCTGCTGACATAAAAATTTCAAGCCTCTAGCTGCAGTCGTTTGGGCTGGGCGATGATACCCCAGTCAGTCAGTCAGTCACGTTACTCTTTTATATATATATATATATATATATATATATATATATATATATATATATATATATATATATATATATATATATATATATATATATATATATATATATATATATATATATATATATATATATATATATATATATATATATATATATATATATATATATATATATATATATATATATATATATATATATATATATATATATATATATATATATATATATATATATATATATATATATATATATATATATATATATATATATATATATATATATATATATATATATATATATATATATATATATATATATATATATATATATATATATATATATATATATATATATATAGATTTTACTTACGTGATGTGTATTAACATAGACATCAGAAAAACTTGTATTGTAGTTGGCTGCCCCAGGCCAAGATTTGAACTCGTGCCACTTGCATGATAGTCAATGCGCTAATAACCACCGCAGCCACAACAAATTCAAACTTTACTACAGATTTACACTAAATAAATACCATCGTATGTAAAATGAATTTAATTTTATTTAAACATGATTTAATTGATTCTTTAACATAAAATTGATTTGAAATTAAAGTTATTGTCATGTTGATTTAAAATGAAATGTAAATGAATTATAACAAAGTTGTTTTAACAATGAAAAATATTAAATCAAAGAGATATAAGGTTAGATGAATAATTTTTCGTTTAAAATTAATATGAAACAATAGAAATTTTGAGCCAGAAGCAGTAAATTTTCACTTTTAACTATTATAATTATTTATTGTAAATTTAGTATGATTTCCAATCAAAATTGCATCATGTTGATTTTATATTCATTTTTTTTATGTGTACATATTTATTACCACTATTATTGCGATAGGTTTCACTGTGTATCTCATAGTGGGAGAAATACAAAATATTTTCGAAATAAATCAGCCATTTCGAAACGGGTAGTCCGATCAGTATAAAATTTCACATATCAGAGGAGCATTCCTATTTAACTTCAGAAGATGAGTTTTCCACATTGCTCTGGCGATGCGCTGTGGAGTCCGAAATTAGGGCCCATCGCGCATGTAAAATTTTTCAACGCTTGTCATTTTTTGTTTGCTTCATGACCGATTCCAACATTTTTAAAATTATTTATATTTGGTTAATTTTACCATGAATTCTAATTCAATTCGTTGGTTTTTAAATCTTATTCGCAGCAAAAAAGACACACTCCAAAGAAGTCATGAAAATGTAGATTTCGCGATCCGGAAGTATTGTAAATTTGTATCATTTCTAATTAGTTTTACATATCTTTGGCATTGCAAGAACTTCTTTTTTTCGATTACCAATCACCGAATTGGAAGCGATGTTAGGAAAAATTTCTTTTTCGGTGTTCTATAATGACTTTTCCTCAAGGAAAAAGGATGAAAAATTACCCATTTTCGTAACTTGTTTCTTTTTATGCGAATTTAAACGGAAAACTGTGTTTTCATGTAAATTTAAGTAAATAAATATAAACTTTTAGAAGACTTTTAACAATTAAGCAATTAAGTTATTTGGAAGAATATTAGTTGATAAATGTCCTTTAAAAAACTTGGTTTTTTTGAAAGCATGGAGAGCATTTTTTTAAACTATAAAGGAATTATCAATTTTTATATGACTTAAATAAACTTTTACTTGCTTTTCTACTAATCATCTGCATATTTATTTAATATATATTCTTTGGAAGCAATGAAAATGTAGTTCCTTAAAAATTACTTCCATTTTTTATACTGCGTTAATATCAATTTTAAATACTACTAATCTCTTACACTGTAATTTTGTATATTAAAAAAAAACTGCCCAGCTCGAGTTTTGTTAATCTAAACTTGAACTCAGTTTCAATATGCGTATCGGTATCGGCGATATTTCTTCTTGAGTATCGGTATCGTATCGGCAAAACGGCGTTTCGTTACATCTCTAATAGAAGATTAAATCTTTCTTTTAACGATTTCTGTGGAAGTTGTCAGAACGAGGAGGAGGAAGAAACTGTCAAGCACCTCCTCTGTCGATGTCCAGCACTATATAGAAATAGAGCGTCATACTTGGGAAATCCGTCACTACCCGAACTAGCAGCCCTAATAGAAACACAAACAATTTTTGGAATCGTGCAAGAAAAAAAAATTACAAGAGTTGACAAAAGTTTACATGCCAGAAGTGCCCTGCTTTGGGAGTTCATAGCTCCGTATCTCAGCAATATGGGAAGCTTATCTTCTGAAGTTATATAAATGTGCTATAATTTTTTATAATAATAAAAAAAATTTCGATATTTTATCGATTATCGTAGTGGTATAAAGGCGTATCGATGTATCCCTAGTTTGATTAATAAAAAAGATCATTAATATGTATGGAAATCGAGTTCAGACAGGTCAGATAATTATATTATATTTTGATCTTTCCCAGATATCACCATTTTGACACATTTTTTGTCCATAGAAGATTGGTCGGGATCTTCCCTTTTTCAAGCTATTGCACAAGAAATTTACAAAGAAATACAACTTGTGTTGTTGTCTGTGTTTACACTAAAATAGTTTTTTTTATTATTTTCCTGTCTGTCTGACAAGTTGTTGTTATTCTGTTGTGATTTTAATGTAAATTAATGTTATCCACCTAAAATTTAAACCAGCAAAGATGTTTTGTTTCTTTTTATTGAACTACTACTACTGGCTGCTATTGTTTATGGCTGCTTATTATTGTTTTCATTATTGCTGCTGTTATTGTTGTTGTTGCTGTTGATTTTATAATTTCTTTAAATTTACGATTAATTCCACTCATACGTGAAATTCTTGTAGTTAATGCGCGAAATAATTAAAGAATATTAAAAGATTAGTTACCTTGAGATTTTTATTAATTAATTAATTTTATTCGAGTATTTTCTTGTCGTCTCAAAACGAAAGCAACACAAAATTTTATTAAGCATCTGTGTTGTTGTTATTATTACTGTTTTTTCGCTTTTACTGCCCTCTAAATTTTTTATATATTAGAGGCTATTCACATATTACGTAACGCTCCAGGGGTATGGGGTTAAAGATTTGTTAAGAATTATATAAAATATACTGACATTTTTGTAAAAAGCGTTACGGAGGGGGTTTTATACAAACTCCGAAAATAGCGTTACGTAATATGTGAATAGCTCCTAACTGTGTATGTGTGTAAATATGTACACAGTATATGTAAGTATATATATTACTATTGTTTGCTGTTGTTGTTGCTATTTTTCTATATTAAAAAAAACTAAATTAAATAAAGCATTTTTTTTTGTTGTTGCTACAATCTATTGTCGTCGTCATTTTTATTGTTGTCGGCTTTTTTGCCTATTTATTGTTTTTTTTTTCGTTTTTCATCTTCATTGCCTAGACAGTTTTATGTACATGGATATTTAAATGTGTGTTAGTAATAGCAAAAAAATATTATATGCGCTTTTCGTATGTAGTTGTTGTTGTTGTAAATTGAAGATTGCGATTTTCTGCTCTGCTCCACTCACTAAACAATGACGCACAGTGGGGGATTTTGAAAAAAAAAATGAAAATAAATCTGCAGTTTCTAAACGAGCCGTCCGATTGTTATAAAATTTCTTATGGCATTTCAGGAGATGTTGCTGAGCTTAAGTTTGGAGTTTAAAACTTATATTTAAATAAATTAAGTAAAGTGCGACTTTGGCTCGCACACCTAGGTTTCGGTACGAATACACATATGTATATCCCTTTTTGTTTTTGCCCCGTTTGTCATTTTGGCAGTTTTTTCGTTGTGCATTCTTGTTTAATTTTAGTTTTTTATTTTTTTAAAAGTATTTTTCGTTGTTTTTGGTTTATTTTTGTTTTGGCGCTTTTCTTGATTTTTTTGAAATTATTTTCTGGCGATTTTTCGTTTTTTGCAATTTTTTTTTGTTTTTTGCCGATTTGTTTAGTTTTGGCAATTTTTTAGTTATGGCATTTATGTAACGTTTTCACTTTCTGACGATATTTTTAGTTTTAGCGATTTATTTTAGTTGTGGCAATTTTTTCCAGTTTTGACGCTTTTTGGTTTTTGGGGATTTTTTCGGTTTTAGCGATTTCTTTTTTGTTTTGACACTTTTTTCGTTTTGGCGATTTTTTTTTGTTTTTGGCGTTTTTTAGTTTTGGCGCTTTTTTTTGGTTTTGTTTTTCGTTTTTGTGATTTTTTAATTTTTTTGCGATTTTTTCATTTTATGATGATTTATTTAGTTTTAGCGATTTTTCGTTTTGAAGACTTTTGGCGATCTTTTTAATTTTAGTGATATATTGCGTTTTTGCGATTTTTTTAATTTTGGCGCTTTTTTTCCTTTAAGCGCTTTTTTCATTTTAGCGTTTTTTTCGTTTTGAAATTTTTTTAATTTTGGATTTTTTTAGTTTTAGCGTGTTTTAAAATTTCAAGATTTTACATCTTACGGTTTCCAAGATACAGCATATTGTCTCAATTACATAGTCAAAATTACAATAACTAATAGAATACCCTTTAATTTTTATTGTTTTAAATATTGGTGTTAATTGGTGTAGTCTATTGTACAGACTACACCACTACTAGCACTTACTTTGAAAATTTAAAGTGTCTATATATAAGTGTCTGTATATTGCATTAGTATTTCAACATGTTGCGTTGCTCGCTTTAGAACACTCTTTAATTTTTAACTGTCATATATTTGTTGTTGTAGCGGCCGAAGTTTTACATATTCTGTGGAAATTTCAGGTCCGTAGCTCTTGCGGTTCCGAAGATAGAGCAGATTGTCTAAATTACATAGTAAAATTACATTGACTGATAGAACACCCTTTAGTTTTTATTGTTTTAAATATCGGTGTTAATTGGTGTAGTCTATTCTACAGACTACACCAATTAACACGAACTTTGAAAATTTAAAGTGTATATATAAGTGTCTGCATCTCACATAAGTATTTCAACATTTTTCGTTGCTCGCCTTAGAATACCCTTTAATTTTTAGCTGTCATATATTTATTGTTGTAGCGGTCAAAGTTTTACATATTCTGTGAAAATTTCAGGTCCGTAGCTCTTACGGTTCCCGAGAAAACATACATTAGTATTTCAACATCTTGCGTTGCTCGCTTTAGAACACCCTTTAATTTTTAACTGTCATATATTTTTTGTTGTAGCGGCAAAAGCTCTACAATCCTGTGAAAATTTCAGGTCCGTAGCTCTTACGGCTCAGAAAACAGCCTGTGACAGACAGACGGACCGACGGACGGACAGCGTAGCGAAAACAATAGGGTTCCTTTACAGTTTTGGTGTATCAAAACCCAAAAAAAGGATGGAGCCACACAACCCCAAAGTGGGTCACCTCGAGCTTATGAACAATTCAAACATATGCCAAGTTATGTTTTTGATCTGATAAACAAGAGTTCCTGCAAGTCGATTTGCCTATCTAAGAGGTGAAAAAAGTCTACCACATTTATGGGTTTCCGCTTACAGTTAAGGCGATACCTATTCGACAAGAGAAATTAAAATTTTTTTATTGACATTATTCCACTATTTTGCTAATGGGGAAATCAGATTTTGTCCGATTTGCAAAAAACTTAATTTTCATAGATTTATAACAAAATTTATAATATTCTGGAAAAACTTTGTTTAAAAATCACAACTCAGTCAAAATTTATACACAGTTAAAAATGTTGAAAAAAGTTGATTTTCCCAGTTATTTGAAGAAAAAAGTGCGTCAATTATTTCTTAACCATAACATTTTTTTTGCAATAATACTTACTCCATATTTATAGCTATTTGAAAGGCAATAATATAATGAATATTACTGCAAAATTTCTTTTAAAAATTTTTGTTATTGAATTAACAAACAGAGCGTTTCAAAATATACCTATTTTTATTGTAAATATCAGTTTTAAGGCGCTTTTTCTTAAATCGCAAGACAGTAATCAATAAGAGTAGCAAGCCAGCTTGAGACCTAATGTGACCTTAAATATTTCCCAAAAAATTATTTGCGCCTGGCTAAAAATAAGAAAAATACAGCGAAAATACTGAAAATCACATTTTTGGGATTTTCTGGAATTTCTCTGGGAATTGCTGGGTTCCCAGAGGCAAATCTTTTTTTCTTCCTTGGTATTTAGTACATAAAGTCCTATATTACTGCAAAATTTCATTCGAAACTATCAATACTCCACGATCCAGTGGACCAATATGGGTAAAAAAAGTTAAAGTTTTACTTTTTCTTGTAGAATACATTCTTAACTGTAAGCGGAAATCCATAAATGTGGTAGACTCTTTTCACCTCCCCAGCAAAAAATATTCGACAATTAGAAGCACTAAAAGCTTTTAGAAGCAATGCATTGCATATTTAAGAACAAATGCTTCCAAAAATGCTACTACAAATGCACTAAAGTACGAGCGAGTAAAGCACGAGCGAACAGGCACGAACACTTCTTAGCTTTTGACGATAATTTTAAAATGTAAAAAATATAGGCAAAGTAACTTCTCTCACTGACGATAGTGCTTCTTGGAAGCACTAACGTAAGCGAGAACCTTAAAATACGTTTTACAATTCTATGCACGAACAGTACACACACACACACAGTACACAGTATGCACGCACAGTACATTTTAAAAATAACGTAAAGTAAATAATTTTAAAATAATGTATTTGTAATAGTAAGCTTATCTTAACTTCCTGCTGCCGGTTTGCAGCAGTGTCTTTGGTTGAGTGGTTGGTGCGTTGGATTTCAAATCAGAAGGTGTTTAGTTCGTTACTAGTTGAAGTTAAAGTAACAAAACGTGAGTAAAAATACAAAATTAATAATTAAAGATAAGAAATATTAAGCCTTCAACATGACGTTAGCCCATTTGTGAGCACGTCCATCTATCATCGTCGTCAATCTATATCGAACCATTTTTTCCATATATTCTAGTGCTGAAAATTTTGTGGATACAGAAACTATTGCTTCTAAGCGGCTCATCGCGAACAAAAATCATGCATAATAAAAGCGCAATTGCAAGTGATTCCGTTTTGTTGTCTCCCTTACAAAAATGCTTCCAGCAGGCAATAATTTTTGCTGGTTCTACTTGCAAAAACTTTTGTTTATCAGATCAAAAGCATTAGCTCAGCATATGTTCGAATTTTTCATAAGCCCGAGGTGACCCAATTTGGGCCTTGCGGCTCCACACCTTTTTAAGATATATATTTCAAACTCCAAACGTAAGCTTAGCAAATTTTCTTGAATTGCCATATGAAATTTTATAAGATTCGGAAGGGTCGTTTAGAAACTGCAGATTTATTTCCATTATTTTTTTCCTGAATCCCCCACTGTGTGACGTTGAAAATAATAAGAATTTGTATTTTATCTATTGATTTTTTTATTTTTCGTATAAAAATCTTTTTATTTTTTACAAGATGTCTATTATTTTCTTAGTTTTTTTCTTCAATATTTCAAAAGCGACCTCACCTGGCGGTTGTTGCTGTTTCTTGTTTATACATTATATATCTAGATTATTGTTGGCAATGCTGTCAACTCGAGCTTTTAGTACTGTTCTTAGTGCGTTTTTAAATTTTCGAAGGGGGAAAATTTTCGAGTTGGTTCTCTATGATTTTATTTTTCATTTTCAATGCTTTTTACTTTTTTTCGGTAGCAACAAATCTTAATTAAAAAAAAAATAGGAAAGGACCATCACAGTTTTTGTAAGTATAAGTTTGAAATTAGTCGAGGTTTGCGAAATTATAAAACGCGAACAGTTTTCTACAGTTTAGTTTTAGATAAGTTCATCGCTCTCTGGGTTTAACCTGCACATTTTCGCAAACCATATTCTAAAAACTAACTCTACATCTATTTATATATATTAAGTTTCAAGTGAACCTGAACAGAAAGCCAAAAGTTTTATAGCCCTTTTATATTAGTATCAGCTCCACATTGCAGAAGGAATGTACTACTATCTGATATTAAAACTTTTTCTAAAATATTTTAGCTTTACCAATTCGTAAGACTTTTCTAAACAAGGACTAACTTTAACCACTATAAAGTTGTTACAAAACCCTTAGTTTGCATGCCGGCAAGTCTCTAACCATTTTCCGACTATCTTAAGGTTTTTGTGACAATGTGGCGCCCAACGTGGTGCATGAACTTAATGGTGCATTTGAAGCTGGCTGACCAAAATAATGTAAACAATACGTTTGAATGCTACAAAGAGCAATTTCGAAATAATTAAAAAAATAAATGAATTTCAAATAAAGTGATGCAAGAAAATGCCGCTAAAAATTAAACCATCTTTAATAATTAAAAAGCAAGCGATAAGTCTAATCAATTACGAAAACATTCATTAATTTAAACATTCGTAGTCGTACTAAAGTGAGATTAAATCGTAAATATGAAATTTGCCTATGTTAAATTTATGCATATAAATTACACTGGTCTGCTAAAAAATTATATTTTTCGAGCTTTTAAATAAAAATATGTGGAATAAATAAAGTTTAATGCGCTAAACTCAAATATTTTGTTTTGTTATGGGCATGACTAATATGGCACCCGAAATAGGGCGTTCATGTTAATATATATATCATCATAACTCGAGAACAGTTTACTCGACTGAAATCATTAAAGCATAAAAAGATGCAGAATAAAATTACCTTTAAGACATTTATCAACCATGTTGCAGAATACCATTCTAATCGGAAGTGGTTTCAATTCCGTGAACTTCTTCAGAAAACGAAAAATGGAATTGACAGACTTTTTTTACTAGCTTTATTTGCAGTAAATTTTAAAAAACATGCATAAATTTAGGAGCGTCAAATAAATATTTGGCCATAAGCTTTCCATATTTATAAAAAGCTTAATGTGAGCTTTGCTAAAACTAAAATAATTGCAAAATTACATTTTTACTTCCTTGTGATGAAACTCAGTTATCCTGACACAAACTGTAACCATAATAAAACGCAAATGACAAGAAAGTTTGTGCAGGTTATGAATCTGTGAAATTATTTGTTCATTTTGATGTTTAGATTAAAAATATTTAGAGCAAAAGAAAAAATTCAGTAAAGTGCGACTATGGCTCGCACACGAAGGGTTGCATACGAATACACATGGGCTTTTGCCCTTTTTTCATTTTGACAATTTTTTCGTTTTGCTTTTTTGTTTAATATTTTTTATATTTTTAAAGTTTATTTTTTCGTGGGTTTTAATTTTTTGTTTTGTTTTAGCGCTTTTTTTCATTTTGGTTATTTTTTGGTTTTTTTTGCGATTTTTCGTTTTTGGGAATTTGTTTTTTGGTTTCGGCGATTTTTTGGTTTTGGCGTTTTTTGTTTGTTCTGACGTTTTTTTTTCGCTTTTTGACTATATATTTAGTTATAGCGATTTATTTTAGTTTTGGCAATTTTTTCAGTTTTGGCACTCTTTTCGGTTTAGGAGATTTTTTGGGTTTTGGAGATTTTTTTCGCTTCTTGGTGATTTTTTAGTTTCAGCAATTTTTTCCTGCTTTGACACTTTTTTTCGTTTTGGCAATTTTTTCGGTTTTTGGCGATTTTTTTAGTTTTGGTATTTTTTTGTTTTGGATATTTTTTTCGTTTTAGTGATTTTTTCAATTTTTGTCGATTTTTTTCGTTTTTTGATTATATTTTTAGTTTTAGCGTTTTTTTTTGTTTTAGTGCTTTTTTCGTTTTGACGACTTTTTTCGGTTTTTAGCGCTTTTTATTTTTTTTGGCGATCATTTTAGTTTTGGTGATTTTTTGCGTTCCAGCGATTTTTTTTAATTTTGGTGGTTTTTTCCTTCAAGTGATTTTGGCGATTTTTCGTTTTGATATTTTTTATTTTTGTAATTTTTTAGCTTTAGCGTTTTTTTAAAATTTCAAGAGTTTGCCTCTTACGGTTTCCAAGATACAGCAGATTGTCTAAATGACGCAGTCAAAATTACTTTAATTGATAGGCTAATCTACGACTACACAAATTAACACTAACTATTAAAATTTAGTGTCTATATATAGTATTACATAAGTATTTAACATGTTTCATTGCGCGCTTGAGAACACCCTCTAATTTTTAACTGTCATATATTTGTTGTTGTAGCGGCAAAATCTTTACATATTCTGTGAAAATTTCAGGTCCGTAGCTCTTACGGTTCCCGAGAAAACTGCCTGTGACACAGACAGACAGACAGACGGATAGGGTTCCTTTACACTTTTGCATACGGAACCTTAAAAAGGGTATATTATTAAGTGTTAAAAAAACTGTAGCGCAAAAGTCGTATTCGGTTGAAGACAGTACGATGGAAAAAACACCCTGTATTTCACATACCGGGAAAATCAGGGCCACTACATATGGCACTTGTGGTGGCCCCCAAAACCACTTTTTCGACATATTGCTAATTATAAATAAATTAAATAAATATAAGGCCTATCCCACGATGTCGACAAGTCGATGACGTTCTCTTATTTATATGTATTGAAAACAAAAACAAATTTAATTGCCTGACACAATGTCGATAAATCTATATCGTTCTCATATCCCAGAAAACACAGAAATACACTACATGTATTGCCAAACGTATTGCCTGGATGAAAAATATTATTGCGGCAATAATCGATTTCGTATTGCGGAAGATACTTCCTTCGGGAAGAAACGTGTCTCGATGCCAATACTCTTACGCAATACGTAAGCGATTCTTCTAGATGATAAACTAGCAATATCGCCAGATAACCACTTATAAGAAATTAAGAAGATATCGCTAAAATATTATTAGGAAGATAAAAAGAAGATTATGCATTTTAAAAAATATTCATTGATAAACACCGATTTTTTGATTCCATCTTTCCTCCTTTTCTGTAAAAATTGCATACGTACATTTTGCAGCTAAAATTCATTTGTCGTGGAGATTACGCCCTTTTTTTGTAAATTTTTTAAAAATAAAATTAATTAATATAAAACATAATAATATGAGAACGAAATCGACTTGTCGACAACGTGGGGCAGGCCCATAATTGTTGACAAAGTTCGTGTTTTTCTCGGTTTTAGTGCTTTTTAAAATTTCAAAGTTGACAACACTGATTGATTGCTGGTGTAAAAGTTGTTGGCGTCAAAGTTGTTGGCGTGATCTGTACTACAACAGAGGATTAAAAGATTCATTTCATTGAAAAAGACATGATATCTTTTTTTTTGTAATATCGTTGAGCAAATTTGATTTCAATTAATTTTAAAATCTGAGCAATCACTTTTTAATGGAATCTTTTTTAACAAAAGCTTATACAAAAAACTGCTTCTTAAGGAATTTAAGCCGATAGTCTTTATCGATATATGTGTGTATGAAAAAAGTTAGCCAAATATGATTTTCTATACAAAATGATGCCGGCCAAAGTCTTTAATTGATCATTTCTATAAAAAGTTAATTCAATCTTGATCTTTCCTATTAAGAGAAATAAATAGCTTGTATGTAGTAGAATCATGCTGAATATTCGAAATTCGTTTTCATTCGTTCTGGTTTACAACATAATTTATATGATCGTTCACTCACTCACTCGCTCACTCCCCTTTCATAGTTCAGATCTCTTTTGAGATTATCTTGTTTATAGATTGATTAAATTTGATAAGAAATTAAATAAAAAATTCCAACATAGATTTGGTATTTTAATAAGTTAATAAATATTAAATACTGTTTTGATTAACCTTTTGCAGAAGTCATTGTAGCAATATATAATTTTTGCTCTTAATATCTATTGTTTGGATTCATATAAATTTTCATTATAAATATTTAGGTATTATATTTAATAGTTAACTTTTTGTCAATTCACTGCCAGAGTAATTTCAAAATAAAATAGCTATTTCCAGACAAAGACACTAAAAAGTTGTTGTTTTGCCTGAATTATACAGCATGATTGTATCGATATTATTTATTTGCTTTTGAATCCAAATTGATTGTTAGGCTAAGAAGGTTCGTAACGTTACCCAGTAAAAATTTTTCAAATTTTTTGAATCACTAAGGCAATAATGCGCATACAAATACGATTTAAAAGAAAGCTTATGGCAGAGCAGTGAAAAGCTTATGGCAGAGCAGTGAATGTATATGAAAGAAACTGTACAAAAAAGCAGATTTTCACAGCGAGAAAGTTCCATATACTTACAGTTTTAGTGCTGAAAATGGTGATGATCAAAAATGTAGTACTCCGAACCGGGAACTCGCCATACAAAAATCAGCAGCGATATCAGCAGGTTTGTAAGCACTACTTTTATTCTCTCATAGTAAAAGCCTTCTTTATTTGAATAAATTTTTTTACTGGGTATATTCGGAAAGAATTATACATGATTAATATTCCAAGGAACAAGACTAAAATTAGCATCAATTTACTTCTTAGCATACACCGTAGAACAGAACAACGTTATTTTCGGAAGCCGCTATGCATTCTATTGGCAGTGCTCAGTGTTCTACTTTCATAACTTGTGCTTGGAAAATTTTTTTATAGATAAATTTTTCGAAAAAATTTTAGTTGTAGAACAGTTTTTTTTCTAGAAAATAATTGTAATCGATTAATATTCGGTAGAAAAAATTTTTAATGAAAAATCACCATATATTTTTCTTACGTAACTTCATTTGATAAGTTGCTGATATCTATCTCTGTCCTTAAAACACAGAAAAAATGATCACCAAAAAATTTTCAAACAAAAGTTTGTCTAAAAATACATTTCATATTCAGTAAATGTTCTTTACATAATCAATGTTTGACTCTTATTTAGGAAGCAAACACCAAAAATAACAAGAAAAACTGTGTAGTAAAAAAACAACCCCGATGGCGACATACATACAAATAACGACAACAACAATGATAGCAAAAAGAATGCAATTGTACCAAGTTTGTTTACTGAAGATTATTGAGTGAATCAATTCGTTAATGTCGTTGCATTAATGCTCATTAATTTTTTTAGAGTCTTTACATAAACATTCAGACTTGAACACATTTAACAAAGTGAAATTTCATAAATGCTTAATGGATGAAGATGACCTAGACACAAAGTTTGTTTGATATATTACAAAAAATCCATTAAATATTTTTGTTTGATTACGTAAACTATTTTGTTTAATATTTGTTAGTATTTTTAGACAAATTTTTTTATAAATTCAGACAAAAATGCTGTTTTATATTTTCCACAAAATCCAGTAAATCATTCTGTTTGATTTAGTAAATTGTTTTGTTTACAAATTGTTTTATAGATTTAAACAATTTGTTCATTGAAAAAAACACGTTTTTTTAATGAAATTGTTGAGATATTTTAGTCTGTATTTACAAATTTGTTTGTACGTCCGTTCCTAGACAAAATATTTACTATTTCATTGAATTCCTTTACAGAAAATGAAATTTTGTGTTTTCTGTGAAAAGTTGTGCTATTAGTGTAAACCTAAATCACACTGGTCTGCAGAGAAAATGTTCTTTAAATGAAAGTATATGGAATATAAAGATTTTAATGTGCTAAATTCAAATCCGTTTTTAGTTTTTTTCTATCACGTGCAAATTTTTTTGGACGTGACTAATAAGACACCCGAAATAGGGCGATTACTTTAATATATATTACCATAACCCAAGAATGGTTTGTCCGATTTAGATAAATAACACACCAAAGGATGCAAAATAAAATTACCTTTCATATATATATTTTTTTTATATATATTCAACTGTTTCGCAGTTATTCAGAAACGGCGAAGAAATAAATAATTTCGTGGAAAATAAATTTCATTTTTGGTTTTCAAAAATTCATAAAAAATTTAAGAGGGAAAAAAGTTCACATTTCATCAATTATTAGAAAGCTAATTATATTGGGAATACAATAAGCCACAGATCAATGAAATCGATGGAAAAACGTCGATTTTATTCACAATTAATTGCACTTTGATTCAACATAATTCTTCGTATTATTTCAGTATCAACTTCATTTTGATTTAATTATAGTGGAATATTAACACAACATGAAATATAGTTATTTTAAAAGGAAAAATGTTCTTTGAAGGTTATTGTAAAATCATGTTGAATTAACATGAAACACTTATGAAGCAAAATCACTATCGAAAAATTTCAAACTAACCTTGTTCTCGAAGACTCTAATATGACATTTTTCTGTGTGTAATAGAAAATACTGAAAATGGTTTTGAATTTAGCTCATTAAAATCTTTACATTCCACATATTTTCGTTTAAAGGACACACTGATATTTTTTTTGAGACCAGTGCAATTAATTTAATTTTAAGACCAAATGTTTTGCATGGCGCTATTCCATCCTTTTGTCTTTAATTTGAAAATCAAATATTTCATGTTTAGTTTTTTAGACAAAAAACTCAATTAAATAAAGTGAAAAGGTAAACAATAAAATTTGCAATTGTAACGAGACATTTCTTATAAATATTTATGAATTCAGACTAACATTCAGTTCGAATAAATTTCCATAGAAATTCAAATTGTATGAAAATAGTTTAAGGTTAAATTGACACAATTAGAGACGCAAAATGTTATTTAAATCGCAAAATCGCATTAGAAATTTCGGCGAATATAACCTAATTTTTTTATAGGCAATGACTACTTCAATTTTGAAGAATTTTCCATTTTGTTACTACGAATGTTTTATAAATAATTTCGCACTTATTAAATTAATTACAAAGTACGAAAAAATTGAGGAAAAAATTTATTAACAAAAAAAAACTTACTTAATGAGATACAAAAAAAAATCATGCTTTTTTGTTATTCAATAATTTCGAAGTGATAATCATTTTGCCCTCGATACTGCCTGCTGATTAGTTATTATTGTGCCTCAGTTCTTTGCCTGACTACTTACTATCTTATCAACAAAAAAAAGAAAAGCAAAAACAAATTTAAAAATAAGTATAGTATTAAAAATGTATTAATTTTATTGTTTTGTTTATGAAATTGTTGCGAAATTGAAACAAAATGAACGAAAAACCAGATTGATTGATACTGGACACACACACACACAAAAACGGTTCAAGAATAAAATTGATGCAAATAACTTTATTCACAATAGAATTAATAAATTTTTTTTTATTCAAATTCTTTTCAAATTCATTAAATTTTGTTGCCAATATGCATATAACAGGTTGTTATGCCAGAGAAATATTTATCTGCTATAAAAAAATGTTAGAAAGTGAATTTGCCATTAAAATTACCATAAATAACAGTAAAAGCTATAAAAAAAGGCCTATTGCCATTAAAGATTTTAAGCATTTATTGCTGAATCTTTAATTAAATTATTAAAAAAATATATTAAAAAAGAAAAGGCTTTAATCTAATAACACAAGTATACACGGTTTAAGACTAGAGCTACGCTACTCAACGTTGTTTCTTATATAGCTTTCAATTAAGGGAGTTGCACGACATACATACACACATACATACATATGCCACCATAACTTGAGAGTATTCTCCCCGATTTAAGTGAAACAAACATTAAACATTCCATATTCAATTACCTTTCTAGTTGTAATACGGTTTTAAGGGTTTCCAAAAAAAGTTACCCAAAATGATTACAAAGGAACCCAATTGTTTTGTTTCTAATTTTGAAAATCAGCTGTATCTTAGGAACTGTAATAGCACTGTATGTGCAACACATTCTAAATTTGTTCTAAATAACAAAATTCTAAGGACTGTTCTGTTGATAGAGGGTATTAACGAAAAATATACGTGTATCGGCGTTTTGAAAGTTTACTTGTGGGATTAATTTTAGGGGGTGAGTTGAATTTCCCCCTTTCGCTCATTTTTATAGTGAATCGGCATAGGAAATGTTGTAATCCTTACGTTCAAGGTATAAGATGTGTTCAGCTTTTTTATGTAAGACACTACGAGCATCATTTTTGTGGAATAGTTTAACACTCTAACTCTTCGCTCTATGGGTGTTTTTGAACCTTTCTTGAAAAAAAGACAAAAAGCTCACTTTCAATGGCGATTAAAAGTACTGAAAAGTGCTAAAAAATAATTTTTCATAAAATTCTACTATGAGTCTTCAAAGACACCGAAGCCCCAAAATCAACTGGAACGCCAGAAATCACTCAAAAGTGAAAGTGTATTTAAGAAAGTGTATTTAAAAGGGTTAGAGAGTATCCAGAGACTGGCAGAACTCTCTCTCTCTCTGCATTACTGGAGCTCTAAATAGCCCACAAACTGCAGCACTGTATGTTATATAGGATATACTTGCGGTAGTGCACTCACTAAATGTTGATTGAAATAAAGCATTGCGCTAGCACTAAATAAATTTGGAAAACATTTACATATATTGCATTATTTTTCAACAGCTTAATCATTAAAAAAACCAATTTCTTCACTAGCACTAAACAAATTTAACCGTAGTGCCAATTTTTCCAATATCCCTAAACGCAGTTTTAGTGCAAAAATCTACCCTAAACTCAGTTAGTGCAAAAATTTTAGCCAGCTGTAAAGAAAAATATGCATTTAAACACTTTAAAAATTTTTAGCTTAAAATTTAGTGCAAAATTTCTACGTTGCAGTAAAATTTTTCCAATATCCCTAAACGCAGTTTTAGTACAAAAATCTACACTAAACTGAAATTTTAAATATAATGCAAAATTTCTACGTTGCATTAAAATTAGTGAATAGAAGAAAGTTGCAATAAATTGAAGATAAAATTTTTTGGGCTAAAATAATTCAATTTAAGTTCAAAATTTTTTAGCATCAATTCACCATTAAACTTCAACAAAATTTGTGCAATAATTTTGCACTAACACTAAATATTAGTCGAAATTGTAAAATTAGTGTACTACTACCCCCATCTATGATGTTGGATCTTAAGCTTAAAGGTCTTTAATATAGAGTTGCCAGTTTGAATTTCTTCTAGAAGTGTTTCTTTTAACGCATTTCTTAAGGGAAATTGCGCAGTTTTATGTTTTTGCAAGATTCCACCCCTATAGCGCCACCGTCCCCTCGTCACCCAGAAACAATTGCATATATTTCAGCACATGATGACGTTTATTTTTGAACTTTTGTCATAATTTTTTTTGTGGGTAATGAAAACTGTTTAGAGGATTTCCATAGAAAGATAAAATTATGAATTTTTTTTGCATTATTAAAAAAAATTTCTTCATTCACAATCTCATTTTTGTATATGTGCAATAAAAATTAGCTTTGAAATCTTATTCATACACTCTCTGAATTTATATTGTAACCTGATCTTAAATGTGTCTTGAGCTGTCTAAATTAAAAACCTCTAAATCATCATCAAAAAGTAGATGAGGGGACAAAAAGAAAAGCGGTTCAAAACTCAAACATGTCCCACAATCTGTTCGTCATAAAGAAATCACGTTTTGTGTAATCTACTCAATGAAATTGTCTTATTGCTTCTTCATACATTGAATGTACGTGTTTGTAATTTCTTTTTCTTCATAAAGTTCGAGTTTAAAAATTTCAAGGCCTGTTTTATTTTCTAGTTAGTTGTGTTAACCCAAACCAATTTCATCAGAAATGATCACAACTTTTCAAAATTTCAATCGTCTGTCTTGTTATCGTCTGTCTATGTCATGCAAATAAACGTGATTAATTTAATTGGGTTAGTTGTATCTTTGTATCGCGTTCATCTCATATTCTTACACGTATCTGATAGCTGCTGCTTTTGAGCTGCTGTTGTGTTCAAAACAAAAATTGATTCATGAACTTGTACAAAAGCTAATTCAGAATCATAAAAATCAACATCGATTAATAACAAACATTTTATCTAACGTGGCAAAGAGACACAACAGCAAAAAAAAACAGCAAGCAACCAACCATTTGAAACGATAATTATCTAGATTTCCGCTGTTTATAAAGTTTTTTTTCTTTGAACATACTGTAAGGAATAGAAAAGCAAAGATTTTAACTACAAGTAACTCTTTTTTTCTTTCTTCTAAATGGTCACCTTTGCAAAATAAATACAAAACATTAACTTTCTTTAGAAATCTTCATACGAAAAATAATCGTGTAAATGTACTCTGTGCATTTAAATTTCTTGTGGTCTATAATTTGAAATAAGCAAAGCCCCATTGAGCCTGTTTATTTTGCATTTTGCTAAAGCAAAAAAGCGGACAATTGGAAAACAGATCATTGGTTTTATATATCAAATAATTTTAACCTGCTTACCCAACTCTTAAGACTCAAACAAAAACTTAAAACTTGAAAACAAGAAACATCCTACAACTCCTTTGCATGCTGATCGCTTTCAAAGAACAACTAACTGTCTTCTTAAGAGTTCTTTTTTTTACTTCTTTTAAACATTAATACAGTCTATACACAGAAAAAAATAGACAAGAATTATGTTCAATAACACCATGTTATTGAAAAAAATATGAGTTTCAATAACATTTGTCATTAACTTAATACAATATTTCGTTGTTTGTATTTCTTGCCCATGCTGGTTATTTCTTTTCATACATAAGTACTAACAACAAGTTTTATCTCATACAAAAATAACTGCGACATGGCTTGGCATACTCTCTACATGCTTTACCTCCGGGAAGCCCGGGTTCGTATCCCAGACCTGTCAACTTTTTTTTTAACTTATATTATATTTTCCTTTTGAAGTAATTTTGCTATCAATATAACGAAGTTCTTTATCACAAGAAATTTGAAAAAAAAATATTGAATACCATGATTTTTGTTATCAAAACGAAACTTTTTTTTTCGGTGTATCTATGTTAGTTCTTTTTGGTTTCTTTAGTTCATACAAGTCCACGATCTTAGTAGACATCTTTATTGCTTCGCCTTAACAATTGAATGGTCAATTTACTACATTTATTGACAGTTTACACCTGCGCCAGTGACAGCACAAACTCTTCATCGTCTTATTTTTCTTATGCTGTTGCTGCTGCTGCCTGCTTTTCTTTTTTCAGTTCTAAATCTAGTTTATTCTCCTTCTTGTGACGTCTTCTATGTTGATATTTTTGTGTAAAAAAAAGTAAATTAAAGCTTTTTTCTTGTTTTGGCTAATAATTGCAAATCTTTTGTTTGTCTTTTGGCTTCTATTGTTGTTGTTTTTATAGTTGCTGTTTATTTTTGCATTTTGATCTTATTTTCAATGCCACTTTAAATAAATCTTTTGTTGTACATGTTCTTAAATTTGCAAGCGAAGTGAAAATTAAAGCATTTTATAAGCAGAGAGTGAAATAAACAACAGAATGAAATGCCACTATGAAATATAAAGTGCGTTTAAGATTATGTATTCGATTAAAATTATTCGATTAAAATTATTCAATGAAGATTATTCGATTAAAAATTAGTCATACATAATTTTCGAATGCAAGTTATTCGCATACGATTATTATAATACAAATCATTTGACATACATACATGTGTACATATGTACGAGTACCCAAATTATTCGAATAAAAATAAAAATAATTCGTATAAAAATTATTCGTATGATATTGTGTATTAGAATAAAATTGATTCTAAGAAAATTAGTCGAACAAAATTTATTCTAAGCAAATTTGTCGAATAAAATTTATTCGAAGAAAATTATTCGAATAAAATTTATTCGAAGAAAATTATTCGCATATCAATTCTTCGTTTTTGATTAAAAACTAATTGCTTAACATTCTCGAATACAATTCGTATACAATTAGAATAGAAATTATTCGAGTAAAGTTTAATCGAAGTCTATTTATTACATATCTTACAGTCTTCCTAGTGAAGTTATCGATAGCATGACTTAAAAAAATATCGATAGCTTAATTCTTTGTATTTATCCCTAACGGAACTTTCTATCGACCCCTTTAATATGAAATAATTTTCCAACGTAGATTATATCGATAACACGATTTTCAATAAAAGAATTATAGATACGCAGCTTTGTTTTTGTAGAAAAGTTATTGATATTAAAAAGTTATCGATAACTTGAGCTTTATGGAAAACAGTAATCGATAACTTGAGTTTTCTTCGGCACAGTTGTCGTTATCTTGCGTTTTACCTAAAAAAGTTATCGTTAGCTAGAGTTATCGTTATCGTTAGCTAGAGATAAAAAGCAATTTCTTAGAAAAGTTATCAGAAATCTAAATTTTACAATAAAACATGTCGATAACTTAAATTATATAACATAAGTTAAGCGAAACTGTAATTTTGCACTATGAAATTTCGATAGCATTATTTTAGTATAAAATTTATCAATAACTTCACTTTTATATTGCTAATTTAATAGTTTCAATAACATAACTATTATAAAAAATTATCGATAACTAGGCTTTTATGCAAAAATTAGTTTTGATAAAATATCTTTGATAAAAGAGTTATCGATAACTTGATTTTTATGTTGAAAAATTAATATATATGTAGCTTTGATAAAATAAAATTAATGACAAAATTAACTATAAGCATACTTCTATATTAAGAAATGAATAGTTTCGATAGCATAGCTCTTACAAAAAGTTATCGATAATTTGTTAAAAAAAAATTCTTTTGATAGCATAAATATAATAAATAATTATAAATAAATTGACTTTTATATTAAGAAATTAAAAGTTTCGATAACTTAGCGCTATAAAAAAATTTATCGATAGTTTCGATAGCATAGCTCTCACAAAAAGTTATCGATAATTTTTTTATAAAAAATACTTTTGATAGCATAAATATAATAAATAATTATAAATAAATTGACGTTTATATTAAGAAATTAAAAGTTTCGATAACTTAGCGCTATAAAAAAATTATCGATAACTTGACTTTTGATAGAAAAATAGTTTCGATAACATAATTTTAGTAAAATAGTGATTGATAAAATGCCTTTTATATTATACTATTATTAGATAGCACATCTCTAAGATTAAAGTTATCGATAACTTGAACTTTGTATTAATAAATTAATTACTATTTGCGTTAATATAATAATAAAAAAATTATTGCTAAATGGTGTTTAATGTTAAAAAATTATTAGTTGTATATATCGATAATTTTAGTTTTAGCATAGAGACATAATCGATTACTTACATATTATATAGAAAATGTATAGATCACTTTCTCCTTATCATATTTTCATAATATAAAGTTTTAGACTACAGTTTTTCGGAAGAAGTTTGAGGACTACAACTAGAAACGAGCAGAATGGCATTTTAGTAGAGGCCATTAAAGTCTCTCCTGACTACAATGAAATACGATTAACGATTATATGTCCAAAGTCATTGATCTTTTGATCCACATTGAAAAGCTTTCGACATATTTGCGAATAGTTTTTCAACTTCTTCAATTTTGTCAACTAATTTAACAAACTTAAGTTTCAACATTTCCCTACTCCTTGTTCTAATTAATGCAAAACATTTTCTTCAGCATTTTTATCTTATTTACGTTCATGCAAAAATAAACAAGACGGATGTTGAAATGTTTAAATAATATCAAGTTTTTGCATTTATTATTTTTTTTGCATACATCTTTTAAACATTTGCAACGATACTTTTTCTTTAATCTTCTTATTTAAAGTTCTTTCAACAGTCAATAAAACTGAATGACTGACTGGTTGATCGGTGTTATTGTCACGGACGTAACTGCTTTTGTTTTCTTCAAATGATAATTACAAAATCTTGTAGCGAAGAAAATGTTCAGTTTTTATTTTTTATATATTTCTGAATAAATTTTAACGCTTATAAATGAATAATTTCAACTTTTTTTTCTTTTGTTCCAGGTACGTTTCTATTTTAAATATTAAAGATGTTGAATGAATTTTGAAACTTTTTAAGGTAAGATTGAAAACTGAAAAACTGCTAATGGGAATTTATGACAGATTAAGTTTAAACGGAAGTTTAATATTTCTTTTTCAAGTTTTATGGTCTGATTTTCATGAAGTCGCCTGAACGAAAAGCTCTGCCCGTAATTGTTGTTAACAATTTTTTCTCTTAAAGGCGATTAATAAATTATTGTCTTAATTTTTATTATGCTTTTTTTGTTCTCTACCAAAATCATTAGACATAAAAACAATTAATCATAAATTTAGCTCGTTATAGAAACTTGTTGAAAGCATCTTGGATTTTTTTTGCTAAGGTACTTTTTATAAAAAATATACTTTTTAGAAAAAGGTACTTTTCACTAAAAAAGGTACTTTTTGTGTAAAAGGTACTTTTTATAAAGATTTTCACAAGCATTTAATATTACCGTGTTTGTTCTCTTCGTAACAATATGTCACATGTGAAATTGACTAATGCCCGGAAATTTTTTCAATTCTCTTTTGAACTTGCTTGAAGCTTTCACACTTCGTCAAGAAATGTCCGATTCTTTTACTTTATGTGTGTGTTTTGTGTTAGTATTGTGGCTTTGTTTGCTTGATTTGCGTATGTATTGCGAAAAGTAGACAACAGAAGCGAAAAATTTCCAGTACAGATAGACGTGTACTACACTCTCTACCTTTTCTTCCCCTCGCCTATATATTTTTTCTGTCCGCCAAAAAATGTCTCATATGAGTGATTCCACGTAAAATATTTTTTAAGCAATTTGAGGCATTTTTAAATGATCATCCATGAATCATTTTGCTCTCCTCCCTCTTTGTATGTTTAATATTTATTTCAGATTTTCTTTTCTTCCCTTTCTCATTATTAATATATTTTTGACTTTTTATTGAATTTAAAAAAATACTCAGCTAGAGTATTCTGCTGTCTATAATAGAACGGATACCAATAAATTTAACATGTTATTATTTACTTATGATTTATTTTTATATTATTTATATTAATGAAATCAATAAAAAGTTTTATTTCTTCGAATTTTTTAAATTTTCGTATTAGGTCACACCCGTCACATTTTAAAAATATTTTTTTGTTAAGAAAACTGGTTTTTGTCAAACAATAAATACGTAATACAGCTAAAAACACTTTGAACAGTCAGATATACCAAAATTATTGTGTACGTTATAGTAAAAATTTTACGATATTTATGCTGAAATTAATAATTCTTTAAAACTAAGATTTCTAAGGTCTCACCCGTCGCAGCTTTCTGCAGACCATTCTGAGTAGGAATCGTGTTCTTTCAGTGTCTACCCGTTTTTGAACGACTTTAAGCTTAATTGCCTTGCGAGTCGCAACCTTTTTTTAAGTAAAAAATTTTATATTCTTTATTTATAACAAAAAATATGTGTAAAGTGGTCACACCCGGCTAAATGGAATACTCATTTGAGACATTTCTTGACGGACATTTTTTCAAAGCTCTTTTGAATTTACCTGAAGCTTTCACACTTCGTCAAGAAATGTCCGAATCTTTTACTTTATGTGTGTGTTTTGCCTTAGTATTGTGGCTTTGTTTGCTTGATTTGCGCATGTATTGCGAAAAGTAGAAAACAGAAGCGAAAAATGTCCAGTACAGATAGTCGCGTACTACACCCTCTACCTTTTCTTCCCCTCGCCTACATATATATTTTTTCCGTCCGCCAAGAAATGTCTCATATGTAAAAGGGGACTAACAGAATTATAACAACAGCAAATTGATAATATGTAATGTTGTTAATGAGTCGTAATCCATCGATGCAGGCTGGCAGTTGGCTTGTCAGTCACATAGAGAAACGCAATGAAACCCCAAGCTTCAGGCTTGCAGACATAAAAACATTAGAACTAAAGGTTTTTTTTGTAACCCAGCATTATCATCATTTATGATGTAACGCTTATGAACGAGTTTAATGGCTTTCAGTACGACAGTATCATGTCAAGTGTTAAAAAGGCATGAGTTTTCACGCTAAAAAAATTAGGAGGCAACAGATTTTTGGAGATTAAAACGATAACCTAAATTCAAGAAATTAAAATCTTTTCAAACAAAAACTTATTAAAAATGTTCATCTCTATTTTAACTGAAAATTAAAAGTGAAGAATCCCCGTCAATATTTACCGCCTTAATAATATTTTTATGTGTATGTATTTATATTTGCAAATTATATGTATAACTAGTGCTATTCCTTCTTGTTCTTTTTTGTTTGTGAAAATCATATCCACATGGAAAATATGATTGCTTGACATCATTCTTGTTTGTTTTTTGTCTGCTTGCTCTGCAACAAAAATAAAAAAAGATTATGAAATGAAACAAAACCTTAATTGATAAAAAAGCGCGAGATGTGTGAAAAAATCGTATTTATGAGTTTTAATGTCAGTCATCAGCGTCAGCAACAGCAACAACAACAACAACAACACTTTTTCAGTCTGTGTTAAAGAACCCTTTTAGTATGAGAAAATCATTAGCATTAAATAGGCATGGAAAGCACAAAAATATCGTCATCACAGCCTTCGTTCAGAGTCTCATCCTCACCTCAGCTTAAAATTAAAAGAAAAACAACTTGACGGCAAATTCATTCTAGTCAGGCAACCCTAAATACTCGTATGTATTTATTTAGTGCATTTTGCGAAAAAAAAACGATTTTAAATGAAACTGCAATAAATGCATCCATCTAATAATGTTAGACTTTCGTAAAGTGGTTTTTTTTCTTTCTCCATCCTGCAACAAAGATCTCACACTTATCGCAATGTTGATGGGTTCACACTGGTTCTTTGCTGATTTGCTGGATTTGCAGATACATATGGGCGAGTCCTGCGTGACGAACGCTACATTCGTACGCGTTTTCACATTAAAATATAAACATTTTTTGGTCTTTCAAAAGAGATAGCTTCAACTGGGATTTAATTGTACTTTCGAATGGCATAAAACATAATTTTTCAAAAGCTATTTGTTGCGAAATACTTGATCACAAAGTTTTGTTACGTACGCTACAAAAAGTGGAAGTAACTTTGAAAATTGAACTGTGTTTTCGTATTTTTAAGCGAGATTTGTACAATAAAGCACTCAAAATCTAATTCTTAAAAGGAGTAACCAAAAAAATGTTGTCGTTTTTTTATGAAAAGCCGTGAACCTTTTGTGACGCACGCTACGTAACGAACACTACATATTTCTTAATAGCTATAAATGTTTAATTGTGCGACTTACAGCAAAAACTTGTTCAGTTGAGTTGTAGATAATATTATTATATAAAAGAAAGCTTTTAGACAAATTTTCACAATCCTTATAGTTTATGAGATAACCTAAAAAAATAGTCACTTCTTTATTTTCAAGAAAGGAGGGATTCCGGACCACCTACGACCCCGAAAATTCAAACTTAAGCTTACGGTCACATGTGTAACTAAATACATAAAAAATTGCATCCTATATGAAAAGCGAGGTTGGGTCTTTTTTCGGTGTAGGTCTATCCCTGCCATTTATAAAGGATCACCCAATAAATTTTTTCTTTATATATTTTTAAGCTTAAATATATGGCACATTATTTCATCAACATATATAAACAGTTTTAACAACTCAAAAATTCTGCCCCTGGTGGACCATTTCTGGGAATTGCCCATATTTAAAATATGAAAGGAATTGTGCAATTCACAACCTCTTGTAGCAGTTGTTTGTTGTACGAATGTTTTAAGTAGTTTCTATATAGGCAAACACATGTTTAGATTCTCTACTTAGAAATAGGCTTATGCCAACTCATCAATAGACTTCAATCGTTATGCTTCAAAAGTTTTCAACCTCGTATGATTATATAAAAACTCTCAAAAAATGAATTGCGAATTAGAAACAAGTCTGTATGGGCATTACAGCTTATATTTATTTCCAAAAATATCGATTAATATTCTTTACTTAAGTTTCAATAGCTTTAGTAATGCATGAAATATTAATTTCTGATCGATAGGTTTTCGATAAACTCGACCTTTCAAAAAAAAAAAATATAATAATAAAAGAATAAAATCGATAGGTTTCTATTTCAAATAGCAGTTATCGAAAACATTTCTATATAAGGGACAAGTTATCGATAGTTTAACTATTATAAAATTCTAGTTATATATTTTATACAAAACTTTCAATATCTTTAATCATCTATAAACTATTAATGTCTGATCGATAGCTTTTCGATAAATTTAATTTTCAAAAAATTTAATCGATAAATTTATTTTAACATAAAAACCAATTTATTACTTTTTATTCCTTAGAAAATTTGTCGATAATGTTTATATCAAGACCTATTTTCGATTTTTTATTGAAATGAAAACTTTATGGACCTACCCAAAGTTTAGGATTGTCGAAATGCCAAAATCCTTGATAAGTTTTAATCTACAGGCTGTAAAATTTTATCGTAAGCCACAATTTATGTACATATATGAAATATATTTGAAAATAATAAAAAAACCTTCTCCCGTAAACTTTAATTTTTGTCGCTTCAGATTAAATCGAAAATACGGCTCGATATAATGGAAAAGTTATCGATAACTTAACTAGTGCAAAGACCTTAGATTGTAATAAAAAAAAATAATTGGTAAATTTTCACTAACTTTACTCTTCTATAAAATATATAAATTTGATTTTCTATAAAAAATTATCGATAATTTTCATTTATTTTTTATTTAAACATAAAACTATTCGATAACATTTTGATTGCATAGAAATTTTAAAGATAGCGTTTCCATACAATGGAAAAGTTATCGATAACCGAGGGCTAATTTAATGCTAAGCCAAATTTTAGTAAACAAATTTTAATAGGTTTATTCATCTACAACATATTAATGATTAATAGCTTTTCGATAAATTTGATTTTCCAAAAAAAGTTATCGATAATTTACTGTTACATAAAAACATTTTTAAATTGTTTATATAAAGTCTAAGCCTTTCGATAATGCTTTTATATAAAGGAAAAATTATCGATAAATTGATCACTCTAAAGAAAGTCGACTGCTTGCATTCTAATAAAAATTTATCGATACTTTTTATAAAAAAGTTTCAATATGTTTGCACATCTATAAAACATTATTGCCTGACAGATAACTTTTCGTTAAATTTTCCGTTCTATAAAGAAAGTTATCGCTAATCGTCGAAAAGGTATCAATAACGAATATGAAGATATTTTTAACGATAGCATTCATTTTAATAAAAAAAATTATCGAAACATTTTCTGTATATAAAATAGTAATGCGTATTTGATAACTTTTCGATAAAGTCGACTTCTTATAAGAAAGTTATCGATAAGTTTACTGTTACATAAAAAGAATTAAACATTTTTAAGGCAAATACAAAAATGATCGTTAACTTTTTTCTAAGCTAAAGTTATCGGTAACTTTTCTATACAATACAAATGTTATCGATAACTTGACTATTTCAAATGACAATTCCCCGATAAATTTTAGTATAATAAAAAAAATATCCATACATTTTTTATATAAAAGTTGCAAGCACTTTACCTACCCATTCAATATGAATGCCTGATCGATAACTTTTCGATAAATTTGTTTTTTTCTAGAAAAAGAGTTATTTATAACTTTACTGTTGCATAAAAATATTTTTAATTTTTTATTTAAACACAAAAGCTCTCAATAATATCCATATATTATGGAAAAGTTATCGATAAATTATTTATTTGAAATAAAATTTAACGATAGTTTTTATTCTATGAAAAATGTATAAAAAATTTTTATATATAAAAGTTTCAATAACCAGCCATCTACGAAATATGATAAAATATGATCGATACCTCTTTGATAAATTTGATTCTGCACAAAGAAAGCTATCGATAACTCAACACAAAAGATCTCAACACCAAAGTTATCTGTAATTTTTATTTTATGGAAAGGTTGTCGATAACTTTAGTATTTTAAAGAACATTCACCGATTACTTAAATTTTAAAAAAATTTTGTGCGATAAATTTTCTATAAAGAAGTTTAAATAAAATAAAAAATCTTGTTTCTCCTGTAGAACAATTTTCTCTGGAGCGATATCAACCGGTGGGTAGAGATGTCGCTAGTATACAATATTTCGCTGCGTATAGGTCTGGTCATTTGGAGCCTATTGCCATGACAATGATAAACAATTAACCAAAAATATTTATTTATCTTTGATAATTATTAACTTTTCTATCAAAATAATTATCGATAACTCAGTTTGTATGTACAAAAGTTATTGGTAACTTAAGTCTTCTATAGAAAAATTGTCTACAAATGAATTTAGCTTAATTTTTTTATAGAAAAATCATTTGTTGCTTAACTTTTCCAAAGATAAATTGTTGACAAATTGACTTTGTTACAGAAAAGTTATCGATTGCTACAATTTATCAAGTTCTTGATTTTTTTAATTTTCCATCAAAATATGTACCACTGATGGCATTCTTTTTTTTGTTTTTTTTCTATTTTTTTTGTGGGAAATTAAACAATTTATAATTTTTTCTTAAAAAAAAGAGGCCAGCTTCAGAAATTTTACACTCCCACCTCTTTATGCGGTTAAGAAAATCAGAATTTATTGTTTACAACTCTGACTTGTCACGATTGCCACCTTTTTCTGTGGCAAATTTCTTTTTCTGTGCAACTTCGTTTTCTTATTTGTTTAAAACACTTCTAATGTTTTGGATTGCTGTTGTTTTTGTGTTGGTGCATAGTTGCACTTTAACCTTTACTAACCTCAAGAAAAAACAAAACCAAAATAAAATTGAAGTAAAAATAACGACGAATAGCTAACCTGTGTCAATGCCACAAATGCTGTTGGCTGTCGTCTTTGGCTGCCTTTTTTACTTGTCATGAGTGTGTGGCCCCCTTAAAACTCACACTGACTGACACTCATTTTGGTTTGCATGAAAGTGTGTTAAAGGAATTAAGAAAATGTTTGTTTTGTAATAGAAATTTTAAATTGTATTTTAAATGAAATTTCTTTACTAAAATTTAAATATTATAATGCAGAAATTTTTTTCTTCTATAACTTTGCCATTGAGTTGCAATTTAGTGTTGGTGAGAATGACATGGTTTGCTTTTAAAAATGAATATTTTAAATTTTTCGATAGTTTTTCATTAAAAATTTTCCCTTTTTATTGTAATTTTCAATTTGGGCTGCGGTTTGTAAAACACAGAAGAGTTTAGAAGAATTATTTAGTTTAAAAAGAATTATTTAGCTTTAGTTTTAAGTAAATAGATTCTTTTATTACACAATAGACGAGGGTGGTCCCAAACTTATCCTAGTTAGCAGAGAAAACAAAAAATTTGCTAAGCACGAATTTTCGACAAAAAGGTTTTGCTTGTAATTCAAATTGATTGTTATAAGGGTAAAGTTCGTAAGGTCTTTAGCCAGGAACAATTGCACATCAGATAATATTCCAAGTATCAAGAGAAAAACTAATCATAACAACCACAACAACGTTATTTCGGAAGCCGCAACGCTTTCTCTTCCATCTTCGTGTGTACATATTTCATGTCTTTCGACACTGTTCAGGTGGCTCAGTTGCAAGTGAATTTAGATCCTATTTATACAATTCATAGCTGTAAATAGGATACGAGAATTATAACTCCACTGTGATCGAAAAATTCAAAATTACTATACTTTCACTAAATTAGTGTTAAATTAACCTATGGCTACACCTTTTGGTTTATTTTGCTTTTTCTTTTTAGAAATGCTATCGATAATGTAACTTTTCTATTAAAAGTTTTTCGATAACTTTAGTATTCTATTAAGAAATTGTAATCGATATTACTTAATCGATATAAATCTTTCTTTTACTTTCCAGCGGCACATCTAGATCTTTATGAATTCGCTTGTTTCTAACATACCATAGGGCTACTGTAATCGCACGGAGTATTTTATTTTATTGCCTTTGAATTTTTTCTATATTTGATGCCGAGGCAGTGCCCCATAACTGGATTCCGTAGTACCATATTGGTTTTAGAATGGAGTTGTATAGAAGAAGTTTACAATCTAGGCTTAGAGTAGAGTTCCTTCCAATGAGCCAATTCATTTGAGCGGCTTTTAATTTCATTTGGGTCACCTTTGCATTTATGTGTGACTTCCATGTTAGACGACGATCAAGATGAACACCGATATATTTTACTTCAGTGTGTTGAGGTATAGTTTGGTTATTTATTTGTATAGGTGGGCAGGTTTCTTTGCACAATGTAAAAGTAATGTGTATACATTTTTGTTCGTTAATTTTTATCCGCCATTTTTTTAGCCATTGTTCCAACTGGGGTATATAACATAGCAGTTTGCGAGTGGCTTCTTGATGGCTTTTGTGAACACTTAGAAAAGCTGTATCATCAGCGAATGTTGATATGTGTATGTTACTGCTTACCGGCAAGTCAGAGGACCGAGGATGCTGCCTTGAGGAACTGCGCCTTCAATGGGTTGCAGAGGGCTTAGAAAATTACCTTCTTTAACAACAAATTTTCGCTCAGTTAAGTAGCTTTCTAAAAGTTTAAGGATGTTTTCGGGTAGGTTTTGCTTTAGTTTATATATTAAACCTTCGTGCCATAATTAATCAAATGCCTGAGAAACTTCGAGGAAGAGCGCAGAACAATATTCTTTTCTTCGAAGGTTTTTCTAACCACGTTCACGAGTCTATTAGGGAATTCACAACAGCATTCTAAAATGTGTCTTAATATAACGACGTTTTAATTTTAGTCTTTTATTATGGGTTGGCAAGTTTGTTGTTTTTGTTTTGTGTGTAAATGAAATTTACCAGCAGATGACAAGTTTAAAAGTCCAAGAAGCATGTTTTTTTCCAAAGCGGCAATATTTTAAATAAAGAATTTGTGTGTGGTTTAAGTGTGTTGGTGTTTCTTTGGCTTGTTGATTGGTACCAAGCACTAATGTGCTTGTGTTGTTGTTTTGTTTGTTGTGTATTTTGAGTTCGTGTTCTATACATGTAAATAGTGAGAAATATTCGGCAAACTTCATCGTTACTTTTATTACTTTAATATGCTGTGCTTTGTATCGTTGCTCACAATGAAATTTTAAGGTTATAACGATATTGCTATTTCCAAATTTTAAGATACATATTGTGAATTCCCTATATGTGTTTGTTCAATCGTGCTATGTTGTCTCCTAAAACCGAATTGGTGGTCTGTAATGCATCCCGTACGATTCAGTATGGGTGTAGCTTTTCAAATAATTTTGATATGTTAGACAATAGGCTTATAGGCCTATAGGATTCCACCTTCGTATGATCTTTGCATAGCTTAGGTATCATGGTATTCAGCGAAGTCAAATTATCAAATATTCGAGTCAAATTGTCTTGAATTCAAAAATATTCGTTGTGACTGTCAATGTCATTATGACATTTGCATGAGAAATAGGTTTGAAAATATGTATTATTTACATGGGAAAATTATTTAGAGCTTTCTATAACCCCCTCATTCAACCAATTCTTCTAACCCATACAAACCCCGACGAAACACACTGACACTTATCCATATAAATGATGATGAGTGGCTGTAAAAACTATTGATGTAAATTCTAACGTATCAAATAAAAATATTCATGTATGAACGCTAAAACACGATAGTATTTCCATGTCTATGTATGGATGTGTAATTAGTGTATGTATGTATGTATGTAATTGATATTAACCAACCATCGTGAATGTCTGAAAATATTTCAACCGGCAATATGCCGGCCCTAAAGAATGAATGAAATGTGCTATAAAAATAGCAAAAAAAAAAATTGTAGAAAAATATTCTATTAAGAAACTTGAGAATAAAAAAGCAATATTGCGTTTTGTCGTCATTTGAGTTGTTCTTTTTTCTGGCATTTTGCTTTCATTTACACTAAATATAACTAGACATTTTCAATGTGTAAATATGCATTTAGAAATTACTAAATATGTAACACGGTGTGGATATACTATGTACTTGTACACATGTCTGTGAATTTACATACATTAGTATGAACCTTTAGTTAAGCAAATATGTAAGTATGGAATAATTAATGCATTTCAAGTAACACAGCACACAAGTTGCAAATAAATTATAAAAAAGTTTTGCCAGAGTCATCATCATATTTAATGAAAAATTATGCCTCTTTAAAAAATTTCGGCAATGATATCTCTCGAACCGTTTAATCGATTTAGATCAAATTCGGAGCATTCGACGCATATTTTATGTACTAAAAAGTTATTGAATGAAAAACATCAACTTGGCAAACAATTTGGAGTGATTACAATATAAAATATTTCCAAATTTTTCAACGATTAATAGACTCATATTAGACATCGACTTGTAGGATATTGATGTTGAGAAATACATCAGCAACTGGATTATCACCATGTTGAAGGCAAGACACATTAGTGCAAAACTAGACAACAGCGAAGAGTCAAAATGGGCATGCAGAGGAACACCACAGGGTGAGGTGATCTCACCTCTGCTTAGGTTTCTCATTGTTGACCCAACTTTTTTCAGCTTAGGCGCTGCGGGAGTCAGTGTTGGGGCTTATGCGGACGATGTGGTACTACTGGTATAAGGGAAATTCCCGGGCGTGATAAGCGACATCATATAGAACGCCTTGGGCACACTCAGCAAAAGGGCTACATGCTGTGGTCGAGCAGTGAACCCAAACCAAACGGAACTGGTACTATTTACTACAAAGGCGGCCAAAGTTCAGAGCTTTAGGCTACCACGGCTGCAAAATCAGGTAATGTCCCTATCAGACAGAGCTGATGTTGAGGAATACATCAGCAGCTATATAATAACCGTGCTCAAGGCAAGAAACGTCACTGCAAAATTAGGCACCAAAGTATTGGAGATCTCTCCTCCGCTTTTGCTTCTCGTTGTTAACTCGATTCTTTGTAGGCTAGACAGTGGCGTAGTCACGGTTGTGTCATATGTGAAGGATATGGTTCTAATTTTATCTTGGATGTTTACGGATATGCCAAGCGATATCATGAGTATAGCCAAACAAGCCGTATCTGATACTATTTATCACAAAGACCAAAGCTCAGAGCTTTAGACACCCTCGACTGCATAATCGGGAACTGAACCTAACAGAAAGTGCAAAATATTTAGCAGTTATCCTGGACCCTAAAAAATCGTAGAAGCTAAATGTGCAACACAGGGCTAAAAAGGGCGCAGCTGCCTAGTAATCATATCGGAGCATATTTGGTTCCAAATGGGGCCTAAGCCCTAACATGCTTAAATGGATGTAAACAGCAATTGTACGTCCCATATTGACTTACGGATCGATAGTATGGCGGTCCACCACAAGTAAGAAGTACGTGGTAGCCCAAACTATACAGAAAACAGAGACCTGCTTGCATCGGGATTACGGATTGTTTACGTACCAGTCCTTCAGTGGCTCTGAATGCTATACATATTAAACTTACTTCCGATTGACGTTCTTGTATGGGCTGCATACTTGAACAGTGCGGTAAGACTAGCGGCATCTGGGAGGTGGAGATCAAGGAATTTGGCCATGTCAGAATCTTTGATCTATTACCACCGACACTGAGGAAACCCTTCGACTAAATGGTAACTCATCTGGACTTTGATAGCACTTTCATAGTCCTTATGTCATCCAGATGAAAGTAGAAAGGAGGTAACATAGGAAAAGACTTTAACTTCAGGGTATATACCGATGGATCAGGAATTATCTGCGGTCTAGGCTCTGGTGTCTGCTAGAATGACCTTGGAGTAAGACTCATTTCGACTTCCTGATGAAGCCACTGAATTTTAGGCTGAAATATTGACTATAAGGGAGGCGAGCAGGGTGTTCATTGACAGGAGTGTACAAGGGAGAGTCGGCATCTTCGTCGACACCCAGGCGACACTAAGTTTTTCCGGCAATACAATTTCGTTATAAGAAAAGCATATAATTATAATTATTAGTAAGTATACACAACTTCAAAAGTATTTAATGCCACACCCATATAAAGTAAATATTATTTTGCAGCTATTACTACTGACCTGATTCTTATAAAACTTTGCACACACGTTGAGTTTCTCTGACAATACAATTTAGTGATAAGAAAAGCAGGCGGAGCCATGCCCACACGAAGTAAATGCTCTTTTTCAACTACTTCTACTTACCTGCTTCTTATGAAACTTTGCACAAACATTGAGTTTCCCCGTGATTAGAAAAATAGGCACTACCACGCTCATAATTATTAATATGTATATCATTTTCAGCTACTTCTCCATACCCGCTTATTATGAAATTTTGTACACACTCCTACTAAAATGAGTCCTAGATGTAAACTTTCAAAACGCTGATTCATGTATTTATATTTTTTTGGTGGCCTCTTTCAGAATCAATTGTTAGAACCTTTTTACTAAAAAAATTGATTTTGTTGTACAGTGTAAATATTCACAATTTTTTAAATAATCAGGTGATTTCACTGTATTAGGAATAAAATCAATATTTATCCATCGATTTGCACGAAATAAAAATTATTTCGTTTTAGGTATGTGTGGCTTTAATAATTAGTTAATAAAAATTTCAAGTTTTTGCCATTTTCGATTTTTTATAAATTAAAAAAAAATTAAATTTGGCCTAAAAAAATATATTTTTCATCATTGCGGTCGTAATAGTTCCAAAATTATCAAGTTAAAAAAAAAGAATACTCCAGCGGCTTACACAGAAAATATTATCACCAACAATTTTTCAAACAAAAGTTTGTCTAAAAATTAATTTAATTTTCAGTAAATGTTCTTTACCGAATCAATGAATTTTTTGTTTGACTTTTATTTAGGACGCAAACACCAAACACAACAAGAAAACCCCGTCTCGTAAGAAAACAATCCCGAACGACATACACATAAATAATAACAACAACAATGAGAGCAAAAGGAGTGCGATTGTACCAAGTTTGTTTACTAAAGATTTTTGAGTGAATCAATTCGTTAATGTCGTTGCGTTGTGATTCTCATTAATTTTTTTAGACAAAAATTTTGTTTGATATATTACAAAAAATCCAGTAAATATTTTTGTTTGATTAAGTAAACTATTTTGTTTAATATTTGTTAGTATTCTTAGACTAATTGTTTTATGAATTCAGAAAAAATATTGTTTGATATTTTTCAGAAAATCCAGTAAATCTTTTTGTTTGATTTAGTAAATTGTTTTGTTTACAATTTGTAAATATTTTAAGACAAATTGTTTTATAGATTTAAACAATTTGTTCACTGAAAAAACACGTTTTTTTTTCAATGAAATTGTTGACATATTTTTGCTTCCAAAATCCCAAATTTTAGAAAAAAAAATTATCCATAAAATTTTAAATTTCTACTGTTTTTGTAGTTAGTGGCACTCTTAGACATTTTTATTGTTGCACAGTGTTGCAAGTGTATTTTTATTTATTTATTTTTTTAACAATATACTATTTTTAATTACATGTTTTAGCTATGTTAAGGCATTAAAAATTTTTTTCTTTTGTTAAATGAAACTTCGCATTGATGAGAAATGTTTCTGGTGTATTTCGCAGCGAGTCTGACTTTGACTTGAATTTCAATAGACGAGACATTTTCCATGAAGCTCAAATTACCCGACTACTTGGCTCTTACGAGTATTTTGCGTGCTTATGACAAATCAAATGCAAAAAAAAACTTTTAAAATAAATAAATTGCACTGCATCTATAAAATTTCCTAAGGAGAACTAAAAAAGTAGAAGAAATCTATAGCAACCTTAACGGGCTGAAGGATGGGTTGGGGGTGGTGGGTAATAAAATGGGTTGTGAGAAGAGAATGAATAACTTAAAATCACAAGTGCTGACATGAACTAGACTTTGAGTTTTGAAAGAATTATTTCGCTGAATTGAAATATTTTAGAAGAAAATTTAGTTAAGTCATTATACTGATACATTTTAAACGCGAATCACTTAAGTGAGTAAAGAATCACTCACGCTTCCACATCTAGCGGAGACCAATAGATATTTTAAAAGTTCTGTTCTAATGCTGACTAACCGATGAATCTTTTAAAATATGAAGGCATGGAAGTGTTATTATTGCAATACACGCTTTAGTTATTTTGTCGTCGTCGTCGTTTGTGCTGTTTGTTCCCTAATAAACGTCATACGGCTTTAGTAGACGTGTTGTAGTCTTGTTCAAAACTAAGTTTGTTTGTATCGACGAGATATAAAAGTCTATACATGCAACCAAATCACACACCTAGATGATGATGGCATACGTATGAATGTATAATATGACATGATGTTGATGTGATGTGCTGCGGTATCATTTACATTTAACGACTAGAGAATCCATCAGGCAGGCAGGCATGCAGGCAGGCAGTTATTTAGTTAGTTAGTCAGTCAGTAAGGCCGTCTGGTTGGCAAACACCACTAGACGTAAAAACAGACATACAAATAGTTAGAAATTATTATTATTGGTTTTGTTGCATGCAACGAGTTTGAAACGTGTAAATGTTATGAAATAGTTTTTATTGGATGGAATTGATTTAAAAAAGCAGGAACAGCCAGACGACCAGTCAGTCAGTCTGTTAGTCAGTCTCATTCAGTCAGCACCACCAGATTCAGCAGCCTTAGTCAGAGAAATGCATGATATCAAATCATTATAATTTTTATTTTGTGCGCTTAAATTGCTTTTGTTTTTATACAAAAATATGAAAAAAAAAGCTACAAAATAAAAACAAATGCTTTAAACAACTAGTAAATTATTTTCTACTCCCTTTTTTTTGCATTTTTAAAATTATTGAATTTCAGTAGTTGCTCTACAAAACGTGAATATTCGCTGTGATGGATTGGAATGTGATCATCATGTAAATAATATATTTATATATATTTTTTGTATATTTCCCTCTTTTTAACTGCTAATGATTACAATAATGATTGTAATCATGATGATTAAAAGATATTTAGAAAATTTTCTATAAAGTTGAATTCAGTCATGCGTTTTGAAATGAGAAAATTCCAGACAAATGAAAAATATTTCTTAATAGAAAAATATAAACGAATGAATTAGAGATTTTCAGCTTAGCAACGCTTAATTTTTCTTTCGGAAGTAGAAAAAAAAGCTGTAACATTTTCCATCATCACTCGTTATGTATTTTCACAATGCAAAGTGGGGATTTTTGCAAAATAAATGGTAAAAATGCTAAAACTTCTAAAATGCTGATGGTTATGTCCGATACTTGGAATATCTTTAGAAGAGGAGCCAGGCTTTATACTCCGTGTCTTAGTAGCAACGTAGCTTAAGCAGGAATGGAGCTACAGTGGGCCAAATTCGACCACCTCGGAAAAAAAACTTCCCAGGCTTGTAACTTTCATATATGTTATCTGATATCAAAAATGTAAAGCTAGAAAATAAAAAGAAATAATGTTCTTACATTTCTTTCCGTATCCCTCATAGTTTCAAAGATATTTGACTTTAAAGAAAAAAAATTTTTTTTGTCTCGACTTTTTTTAGTTTTTTGCTTATATCTTTCAAGTTTATGGCTGGATTTTAATTTAAAAGGTCTTGTTGGATTCTTGATGAAATTCTATGCAAAACTGGAGAAAAGGTTTTTATTATCTGTATTCTTGAAGTCGGAAAAAGAGTAAAAATTCAAAATTTTTAAATTGACATAAAAAAATTCTTTGTTTTTTTTTTCAAAAAAGTAGCTGCATTATATTCAATTTTCCAAAAACCTTTGTTAAACACATTCATTCTTTTATTACTTATGGCGATAGGTAATCGATTAAGGATGTGTCTAGCTGGTTTATTTGCTCAAAGCACACGAACCATTCGCGAGTTATGATGAAATATACTAGCGTGAACGCCCATTGTTATTAATACTAAATACGTGAAAAACAGATTGTATAATTACGATAAATATTTTTTATGTACGTAGGCGTATCGGTAAAATACATAAAAGAAATATACTTTTGTCTTTCTTATGAGGTATAGGTGGAATTTTAGAAATTTATAGCATTTGTGTGAATAAAAGGAAAGAAGTTAAGAGCATTCTATATATTCTTTGAATTGCATACTCTACAATTTGAACATCTCGAGATCACAGTATATTTAAATAATTTTTTTAGACGTAGTAAATAGATTCATGTAGAAGTAAAAAATGTGAGTGAAATCAACTGTGAATCAATTTTGGCCCACTGTAGCTCTGTTTCTGCTTAAGATAATGTGCCACCAAGATATGGAGTATAAAGCTTGACTCCTCCTCTTAAGGATGTTGCAAGTTTTAGATAACACCAATCAACCGTTTAGAGCTTCCAGACTTATTACCATTTATTTTACGAAAGTCCCCACTGTGCAATCGTTTTCCACTGGCTGCTTTATTTTCCTGTTATGCAAAATATTTAATAGCAATAAAAGGAAAATTTTTAGTGGCAGGGGAGGTCTTTAACTCGCGCTAAAACTAGGCGAAGCACTTGGTTTTCTTGGATCACTCATTAGAACCTTCTTATTTTGTTTATGTTGTACAGTATTATTAGTTTAAATAGGAATCTGCTAAATCTTTCTGTACATTTTTTTTTGTTGAAGGAATTACAAAATTCTTCAACTTCTGTTTCTAGTAAAATTTTGTTTTAATTTATTTTATGGCGGCAAATGAACGACAATTTCCTCTTTGCAATAATTTTGGTTTTTTAATTTCCAAGCAAATGTGTTTGTTGGTCAAGTGTCACACAATATTTGTTATCGATCGATGACGTGCGCACTTCTCAAGTACTTTTCATCTTATCAATAATTTGAATTTCTGTTGTTTATTTGCGTTGGTGTTATAAGCGATTATTTTACAATTTATCAATACGAAACACAAGAAATAAAAAAAAACTGTGCAAACAAATTTCTTTTGAACAAATAAATTATTGTCAGGTTTTAAATGACATAAAAGTTCACATTACAATTACACTTGACAAAATTTTCTGTATAAAATTTCTTAAGGAAGTCTAAAGCATCGATAAAATAAAAAACTGAAAATTGAACTTAAGGCTATTTTTGAGAGGTTTTGGCTATATTTGGGCACCACTCTGCTTGTAACTCATTTGGACCAAATGGAAATCGTGGTCAAGGATCTATACTATTGAAGGATATAAGTCTCATTTGTCAATTGTATTTGTAAATTTTTTTGTAAAACTTAGGAAATGGAACTAGAAATCGAGTCTGTCAGTGTTCCAGCGATGATACAAGCTGTCATAAACGCTGATAGTAATGTTATCGGTTAGTAATCAAAATATTATGTTTTTTTTGGCGTTTTGTGTTAGTTTTAATGAAGGTTATGGATCAACTTAAAAATTTTTTTTTTTAACTAATCGATAACATATTAATAGAAATGTCTTAGAATAGTTAAGTTGTTGGAAACTTTTCTATTAAAAAAGTTAAAAATGCAAGTTATCGATAGCTTTTTATCAATCATCAATCGATTTTCTAATAATTTTGTAATTTATCAATAACTTTTTATTTTTATGGTAGGTATCGAAAGTCGCAAAGTTATCGATAACTTTTTGTAATAATTTTTCTTAGTAATCGATAACTTTTTATTTCATAAATTTCAACAACTTTTCTAATATATTCGAAAGTTATCAATTGCTTTTTACCTTGACATAAGGTATCTCTAACTTTTCTAATTGATAGTAAGTAAAGTTATCGATTACTAGAAAATTTATTGATAACCTTTCTAAATATTTTTAAAAAGCCATTGAAAGAAGCAAAACAGTTAAGCTATAAATAACTTTTCTTAAAAAAATATCGATAACCTTTTATCGCAACGAAAAATATCTATAACTTTTCTAATTAATAGACAAGATATCGAAAACTTTTTTTATAATAACGAAAGCTATTGATATCGTTTTAGTTTGTTTTCTATGATATCATAAAGTTTTTTTTAATAGAAATGTTGTTGTCGATAACTTTTCTAGAGTTATCGAAAGTTTTTTCTATAGTTATGGACAATTTTCTCGATCTTCTTTTTATTTGAAATAAAGTTATCTATTAAGCTCCACATTCATAATAAATTATCAAATGTTAATAAAAGGCTTATGAAGCAGATTTCTGTACAAAATTTGTTTCATAAACCTTTCATAAACTTTTGATAAGTATTATGAATAACTATATGAAAACTCTAATTCAACATTTACTTTATTTATACATATAATGAATGTATGTAAATGAAAAATAAAAATTTTTAAGTTATCGATAAATTTTACTTGAAATAGTAAAGCTATTGGTTAAGTATTATTTTTTATGCTCAAAATATTGATTTTAATTCGCTTTCAAATTAATATTTTTGTGTCTGTTGACTTAAGCGAGTCGTAATCATGCTTTTTTGCACTTTTTTTTAACTCTTCCAAACTAAATATGTATCTAGCAGTTGGCTGGCTGGTCATCCTTCAAACAAATGCAAACTACCTAATAAGTACAAAAGTATTACTCTATTATTCCAACTGAATGGATAAAGTGGTTCGCTGGCTGGCTGCCTGGCTGCCTGGTAAGTTAGTTCACAGTTTTTTTTTTTACTTCAGGTTTGCCTCCGTATCAGTAGTAATACAGAGGAGTCCATTATAATCATCATCAGCTTTGTACAGCAATTACTAGATGACCAGTTTGGGAGTTTAACGCTAAATGAGTAGAAATTTAAGTTTGGTGTTGTTTCATTTTTGTCTTGTTTTTTGTTGCTCTTTCTGAACAACCTGTTCAATTATGTTGTGGCATGTTGTGGTGGTAGATTTGTTTCCTACAAAAAACAGACAGCTCTATTGTTATGGTACGCGTTCCAATCATTTCTTCCGATTTGTTACCATGACCTTATAAATGTCTGTAGACATTTTGCTTCTTTTTATGGAGTGAACATTAAATCGCTTAACACTGGTTGTTGTTGTTGTTGTTGTACCAGTCATTCTTCAGTCATTTTCACTGTCGGATTACTTGTTCTACAACTCCTCCCTCTGTTCCATATTGATATACCCCGTTCTTACACTCTAAAACATTACTTCAAATTTACGATCATATATTGTCTAAATTTGTGTTGAGAATTTCTCCTTGTCTAACATTACATCGATTTTGTAGTTACTTTATTAAAAAAAAAACTTTCAAATTAAACATATTTAGTCCAAGTGGAAAAAATGTAACATAAAGTATAAGACGGCTATGGCTGAATGGTAGATACGGCAGACTATCAGTCAGGATGTCGCGGCTCAAACTTGCACGTAGCCAATCGCTTTTTTTAGTAAAAACATTTTGTTAAAAAATAATGCGTGTGTAATTTTAGGTCGATAATAATCTGTAAAGTGTTGCCGACTATTTATTATCGACCTAATTTTCAACAAAAGTGTTTTAGAGTGTAGAGTTGAAAATTTTACGATTTTTTTCTTCTTGTTGCCGTCTTTAATTTTGTTTAATATTTAAAATTGTTTTATCTTGTTTAACGTTTTTTCTTATGCTGTTTAGTTCATATTTTATGATATTTTTTATGGTTAAATAAAAAAGTGTGTCTTGTTGTTGTTTTGTTGTTGTTGCTTGCTTTAGTTACTGTATTTGGTTGGATTATGTTGCACTTCCAATTTAGTTTTTTTTTTGCGTTTTAGTGGCGCATGTTTTGCACTTGTTTTGACCTTTTTCGGACTTTTTTATTGCTATTTTAAGTCTTGTTTTGCGGACAAGAGCTGCACAGTGGGTGATGAGTAGAAAAATTTCTTTAAGTTCCGAAAATTTTCCTTTTTCTGGTTATAACATAATTTTTCTTTAAATTTTTTTATACTTTAGTTACACTGTTCTCGTCCTAAACTGCTGTACTCTGTCTTTTAGAATAAATAAGTTTTTTCATAAAAAAGCAAGAAACTAAAACTTATGCAATATGAATTAAATAAATGTATTGTTGTACTAAAGATGGAATTATCCAAAAAAGAAAAGTGGAAGAAATTACAAGCTCAAATCTGAGATTTGCATTATTTTACACTGAAGAAGAACTTAACAGTAACGCTATTTTAAGTGTTGGTACACCCTCTCGTTCTGTCGTTTATGTAAAATCAAATAGTACGGAATTTAAATATTTGATAACAATTCTATGATTTGATATCATAGTGGAATACTTAATAGGGGGTATTAAATTATCTTTCAGTTTGTTTACAACTTTATTTACTGATATGGTTATCGGTCTTAGATACACGTAAAAAGTATGAAATATTTTTTTAATAATTTTCGAAATTCCATAAAAATCCGTTATCAAATTTGTTCAATAAATCTTAAAGGCAAAAAAAAAATCAACTTAACTTAGCAAATAAAAATAGTTTTTTTTACAACCTGTACATCCAACCTTATCCGCCAAAAACACCTAAGTTCAAAAAGGAAAAGAAATGTATATTTAATTAACCCTCAAACACATTTTGAATGATTTCTGGAGTTTCAGTTGAGCTTGGAGCTTTAAAGTCTTAGAAGATCTAATATGAAATTTTATGAGAGATGTTAAAAAAAGCAAAAATGTTTACCTTTGAACTCTGATATCTTGTGGCGGATAATACACCAGCAAAAGCTAAAAAAATTCAGAGTTGAAGTGAAAAAATTTAAAAATTTTCGAATGTTCGAAATTTTAAAACATGTAAAATATGTCTTTAGTTCGCAGACTACTTATAATTTCACTAAAGAAAGACAAAAATAAAAAAAATTCGCTGCTTAACTGGAAAATCTAAGAATTTTCGAATGTTCGAAATGATAAAATAAATTTGAACATGCACCAAATGTGGTTTGAATCTTCAAAATACTTATAATTTCATTAAAGAAAAACAAAAGTCTCAATAAATCGAAGTGGAAATAAGAACAAAAATCGAAAAATTTTCGGATGATCAAAATATGTACAAAATATCGAACATGCGCCAAATGTATTTTTAATGTACAGAATTTCGCTAGCGAAAACAAGAATCTCAAGAATCTAACTTGAACTGAACAAATTGAAAAATTTTCGAATGTTCGAAATTTTAAAAAATATTCTAACATTCACCAAGTGTATTTTTATTCACAGAGTACTTATAATTTCACTACAGAAAGGCAAAAATCTCAAAACAATCGAAGTTGGACTAAAAAAATCTAAAATTTTCGATATATGTATGTACATATTAAACTATTTTCGAACATTCATCAAATGTGTTTTTATTCACAAAATACTTATAATTTCACTAAAGAAAGAGACAAATTTCTAAAAGTTCGAAGTTGAACCGAGGAGAACGAAAAAATTTCAAATGTTCTGGGAATTAAAATATCTTCGAAAATGAGTCAAATGTCTTTTTAATTTATATAATACTTATAATTTCACTAAAGGAAGGCGAAAATCTTAAAAAAATCGAAGTATGTAGAAGCATCAAAATCGAAAAATTTTCGTATATGCGAAATTTTAAAATATTTTTGAACATGCACCCAAATGTGTTTTTAATTCACAAACTAAAAAAAATTATTCGAATAATTTTTAGACGAAAAAATTTGTTCGAATAATGTTAATTTATATAATTTTTCTAATAATCGCATTGGAATAATTTTGATTCGACTAAATTTATTAAAAAAAATTTTGAGTAATTTTTTGAAATAGCTTTTATGTGAATACATACTTTTATTCGAATAATATTTTTCATTCGAATAACTTGTATCGAATCATTTTAGTCGCCCCAAAATATATAAAACACAACTTTCAGAACCGCGTACAGTTGTGTTATACTGTGTAATGAAACAAATTTAATAGAAAATCATACTGGTTACATCTTTTCGGCTCTAAGGGCTCAATATATGTATGTGATCGAACTATAACAAATAAATGCTTATTTTAAATCTCTATAGCAATAATTAAGGTCGCCATTAAGGAATGTGGTCATTTCATGTGTTCTAGAAATAATGATTTTATACTCGGTATATTCATTAAATGGTCGATTAAAAAATGGGTTTTACCGAGCTAAAGCGAATCCAATAAATCATATCGATGGTTCCAGATATTTAATCAAAATTAATTATTAACATTTGTGCTCCTTTAAAGAATCATATGCTAATAAAATTGACGATTGGAAAAATCATATTACAAGAATATAAAGATGGAGAATTTTGCAAACGAACAAAAAGAATAATGACTTGCTTTGGCATCAAAGCAAACTAAACAGCACGAACATATCCGCAAAAGGACATATATATGATGCGTGTTTCTAAGGAGGTTTATTAATCCCTTATTTATTTCTTAATTTATTTACTTTTTTCTTTTCATACAAAGCTCATACTTTATAATAAAATGCCGCATTGGCAAACACAAAAGGATTTCAATAGAAAAAAAGAGCAAGAAAAAAAATGAAGCTAAAAGTATAAATGAACTTAAAAAGGAATTACACATTTATACACTACATGTGCAGTTAAAGTATTAAATAAATTAAAACAATGAAAGAGAGAATAAAAGTAAAAATAATTTTATATAGACATACTCGTATGTAAGCAAAGGCAAGCCAGAAACTTGATGAGCTGTAGAAGTATATTGTACAAAGGAATTTCTTCAACAAATACGAATATAAAATAAAATTCCAATGAATGCTTAAATCAATTGTACTACTTTGTACGCATATTAAACAGTAGACAAATGAGAAGGAAAAAAAGCTGACTGCGAATCATTCCACTTACTCAATCAGTCCTTTTGACTTAACAACAAAGTCACTTTGATAGCCTTGTAGTGGAGACAGAAGTCTTGTTTGTTTCTCTGTGTCTTTCTTGTTTTGAGTTCAAATAAATTAAGGCGTAAAATAAATTATGTATTTGTAAGCATTTTGTGTTTTTAGCTATTAATGTCCTTAAGTACAAACCAACAGTAAGTTTCTAGTTTTTTTTCTTTTAGTTTCTAAATATTTTGATATAGAAACATATAGTACGAGTATCAGTCGCATCTCATACTTAAGTCAATTTCAAGTCATAGCACAAATGTTCATTTCAAAATCACTTTAAATAAATATTTAAATAATTTTAATCGATTAGCTTATTCGAATAATATATATTCGAATAATTTTAAATGATTAATTTATATTCGAAAAAATTTTTGTTAAAATAGTTTTACTCGGATAATATTTATTTTAATAAAATTTATTCGAATAATTTTTTTTGCTGAATATTCAATAAGTTTATGATAATACTAGTCCACATAATTTTATTCAAATATATTTTATTCGAATAATTCTAAGATACACATAATTACAATAAATGATTTCTATTAGAATAGTTTCTATTCAAATGATTTATTTTCGAGCAATTTTTAATCTGTGTTCGAATAATTTTTATTCTGTTGTTCGAATAATTTTTATTTGAATAAATTTGATCGAACAACTACTAATGCGAATAACTACACTGGGCTATAAAATCAAATTATTTCAAAATAATAAGGTTCTAACGACTGATTCGGGTAGAAGGCACCCAGCGTTTTGAAACGTTTACCAACGTTTTGAAAGTTTATATCTGGGACTCATTTAGGGGAAGTTAAATTTCGCGCCTTTTAAGCTTTACTTTTACGATATATGATGTATTTGACACTTTTATGTAAAACACCAAAAGTAACATTTTTGTGGAACATTTTAACCCTCCAACTCTTCGTTGTATGGGTCTTTTTGCTCGTTTCTTAAAAAGGGTCCAAAAACTCCACTTAAGCGGCGATATAGCAATTTTTCACAAAATTCTACAATAAGTCTTTAACGATACCCAAGTTCCAGACTCGACTTGAACGCCAGAAATCATTCAAAACTTAAAATGTGTCTAAGGGTTAATATCATACTTATTCACAATTAGTTCTCGGCATAGGAAACTCTGTAAGTCTTACGTTTAAGGTGTAAGATGTGATCAGCATTTTTATATAAAACACTACGGGGAAAATTTTTGTAAAATATGTGAAGGGGACTATTTTGCCGATTTTTAAGAAAGGAATGAAAAGACCAATACATGGAAGAGTTAGAGGTTTAAAATATTCCACAAATATGTTCATCGTGGTGCTCTAAATAAAAGTGCTAAACATATCTTATACCTTAAATGTAAATCTTACAAGATTTCCTATGCCTACTAACTACACATAGAAAAATATACTAAAGTAAAATCAACGTGTCGCATTTTGCATTGAAAATCGTATAAAATTTATGAGAAATAAATTGATGTTCAAGTGTGTTGGTGTTTAGTTGCTATTATTCATAGTTACAATGCACTGTTGTGCTCGGTTGTGTTAATTGTTGTTGTTTATTTTAATATTCATGTTGTGTAAATGTAAATAGGCGAAACATAGCCGACAAACTTTGCATTACCAGCGAAAATTTCCTGCTGTTTAACCTTAAATCTCTTTGATATAATATTTTTTCAATGTTAGACTAATATTATTATCAATGTTACATTTCATTTTAAATCAACATGACTATAACTTTAATTTCAGATAAATTTTATGTTAAATCATCAATTATATCATTTTGAATTAAAGTGAAATTCATATTACTTAGGATGGTTTTTATTTAGTGTATATCTAAAGTAAAGTTTGAAGCTGTTGTGGCTGTAGTGGTTAGCACGTTGACTACCAAGCAAGTGGTCCGAGCTCAAATCTTGGCTGGGGTAGCCAACTAACAACCCAAAATTTTTTGATGGCTATGCTAATGCACATCACGTAAGTAATATAATTAATAATGTTGTTTCAACGTCGTGTGGTTCTAATATGAACTCTAATACCAATACCAACTCGAAATAACTTTTATTCAACATGATTCTTCTTGCTATTTCAGTATCAAATTGACGTTGGTTTAACTTGAAATAACTTTGATTCAACAGGATTCGTCGTATAATATCAGTATCGAATTCACGTTGCTTTAACTTGAAATAATTTTCATTCAACAGGATTCTTCGTATTATTTCAGTATCATCTTCATTTTGATATAACTGTACTGGAATATGAAATCAACATGAAATATAGTTATTTCAAAAGGATGAAATTTCTTTGAAGGTTGTTGTAAATTAACATGAAACACTTAGTGAAGTAAAATCATATTGAATTAATATGAAACATTTCTGATGCAGAATCACTACCGAAAGATGTTAAATTAACCTTATTTTAATATGCAATTTTTCTGCGTGTATAACAATAATCTGGGCGACTTTCTAAATGCCAAAATGCATTGCAGTGATGAAAATAGTGCTGGCAATTTCTGCTAATTTTAATTACTCAATACTACTCAATACTTTACGTTTGGGTACTCAATACTTACTCGATACTTTTAACGCTTAGAAAATACTATACTTTTAAACAGAGTTATATTTTAGCCCTTAATTTTCGATTCGGTTTAGTAATAAAAATATTACCCAGAAAGTATTGAGTAACTACTTTTGAGTATTGATTATTCTACAAAAATAGCAAATTCTCGATACTCGGTACCCACTACTCAATACTTTGCCAGCACTAAATGAAAAGTCTTATGTGCTTTGTTGTTGTAAACAATATGAAGTCGCATCACTGCAATGCATATTGACGTTTAGGAAGTCGGCTTCTGTTCGAAAATTTTTATACGAATAATTTTATTCTAATACATATTCATTATGCGAATAATATTTAGAAATTATTAAAAAAAAATTTTTTTGACCGAATATGTATATTTACTTAAATAATTTTTATTCGATTATTTTTTATTAGAATAATATTGATTCAACTAGTTGTTTTTTAGTTTTTTTTTAATAGTTTAGTTGAAGATTATTTCAAAAACTTATTTTGTTACGAAACTTTGTAGATCTTGTACTCGTATGTCGTCGTGTACTCATTCTAATATCAATTATTTGCCGAACAAATAAATCAATTCGTTAATACACCTCAAATAAACTTGATTTTGTTTAGTTTTTATCTCCCCTTCTATAGCCAGTAAAGCACTCAATTATTAAGATTTTATTGTTATTCTTTGCGTGTGTATGTGTGTGCTTGTAAGTGTGGGTATATTTGTTAGAAAGTTCTTTGCTCTAAACCGCATTGTCCTGGCAACCACACACAAACACTCGCACTCTCAAACATACAAAGTCTTTAACCTTTCAAGGATTTTATAATTTCATACCACTTTATGTTGTTGCTGTGTTTTTTTGTTAACTTCAGCTCCTTTTTGTCCTTTATTTCTATTGTGTTGTATATTGTGGCTGTTGTTGCTTTGTTTGTTTGAATCCTAAGAATAGCTGACAGTGATGGAAAAAAGAAGCAACATTACCAAGATTTTTCGTTATAATCTGCTCGTTTTTTTCTTTATAAACCGATGATTTCAGTTCGTTTTTTTAAGATAAAATTATATTTAATTGAATTGTTTATGCTCCTGCCCTCTTTTTCTTTTTTTCTTGGTTTACACTCATTTTCGCTCTGCTTTTTGTCTCTATTGTTCTTGATTTCTTTTTTGCTCTTTATCAGACCTTTGAGTAACATTAGCTGTGAAGTCAAGGAAACTACTAAAATGTCAAAGACTTTTTATGTGAAAAAAATAAGATACTCGTATAGTATTTAATACCAAAACAGTTTTCGAAAATTTGCGTTAAACATGATGTTGTTGTCTAGCATGACAGCGATGATGGTATCGTGTGGACAGAGTTGTGGAAAAAACGTATTTGAAATTTTTATGTTTAAAATACAAATAATTTTTTGTTTTTGTATTCCAAATAAAAAATTAAAAATTTTATTTTTTAACCGACTTCAAAAATAGGAAAAAATGTTCCCTCAAAACTCCGCCATCTACAAACCGACTTAAATTTTTTTTCTTTATTTAATAAGATGCACTGCCAGATTGGTCCCGTTGAAAAGAGGGTGGGGTCACGTCCATAGGCATGTGCCTTTTCATCTACTTCTAGTCAACCGTTTCCTATGAAACTTTGCACACACACATTAAGCTTCTCTTTGAGTACTACATCATGATAAAAAAATGGGCAGTGCCACGCCCATGCAAAGTAAATATCCCTTTTCAACAACTTATACTAAACCGATTCTTGTGGAACTTTCCATACACATTTAGGTATTGTTACAATACAACATTTATGGTTAAAAAAGTGGGCAGTGCCACGCCCATGAAAAGTAAATATTCATTTATACTAATTCTACTTAACCGATTTTTATGAAACTTCGTACACAATGAGTTCTCGTGAAAGTACAGCATTATGATAGAAATTATGGGCAGTGCCACGCCTATTTTGTAGTCGGTTTTTTTTCAAGAATTATATTTGAAATAAAGGAACAAAAATCATTTGTGTTTTAATCTCAAAAATTTCAAATACCTATTTTCCACAACTCTGCGTGTGGACAAGGCAGTATATCGGGTTACAAGAGTTGTAAAATAAAGATATAAGACAAAGATAGAGGAATTAGATTAACAAAGATTTTCAAATAATGAGCTTATCCATAAACTGTCAAGAAGAGGCGGAAACAATAAAACTTTATGTTTTGAATATTGAAAAATCAACAATGTTGCAAACGATTAAACACTGAAAGAATTATCTTCATATCTTTTGTGAAGTTCAGTATTAATTCAATGAAAAATTTCATTAAAACTTAACCAACGTCACGCTTCGTTGGCTTAATAATACAAGTTTCGCTAAAATTATATTCATGAAAACTTCACCAAGTATATGAAATAATTAATTGAACCAATGTAATAATTGCTTTATTTTAATAGAACTATTTCACAATTTTAATGAAATTATTTCATAATTTTTATGAAATTATTTTATTATTTTATTTAAGTTATTTCATTATTTGAATAAAATTATGTAATTATTTTAGTGAAATTATGTAATTATTTTAATGAAATTTGTGCATAATTTTAATGAAATTAGTTCGTTATTTTAATGCAATTATTTCATTGTTTTAATGAAATTATTACATTAATAAGTGGGCTTATTAAATAATTTCTTGACTATTTAATTTACTGACAGTTCCATGCTACAAATGCATACGACAAACTCTATTGCACACCAGAAAAATTTCTTATTTTGATGACCGCTAACGGTATCGAACTCAGACTCTTTATTTTCTTTATTTGCTTTATAGAAAGAGTACAACAACAACAATCATACAAAGTTGAATAGGGTTGTGTTATTCAATGAAAGAAAATACAAATATTTGTAATTTATTTCATCTATAAATAAATAAATGTAATGAACATTTTCATCAAAACTATGAAATACGTTCAATTGAAATTATGAAACTTATTTTGTTTTTAATTTTTAAGCGTACATACATATTTCAATCCTTTAAGCATCCATTGCAAATTGTAAAATAATTCATTAGAGTTATGAAAAAATCTAAAGACATTGTTTAACTAATATAATCATATTAATTTTATTGAAATATTGAAATCAGTTAGTTCGAATAGGCCCAGAAAGTCTTTAAGGTGGACATAAAAAATAACGTACCTGCTTGGATATAATCGGAGTAACATTAAAAATATTTTAGAATTTTTTTCAATGGCTTTAATTTAAAATTCTAAAAAGAAATATATGAAATTACTCATTTTTTGTCTAATAATTTACTTAAAAAAACAGCTAAAAACATAATAGTCTAGCCGTCCCAAATAATTTGTACAGAAAACGAAATCCATATTCAAAACTCATAAAAAATGTCTACTTAAAATTTTAGCTAGAAAAGTCATCATCATCAGCAACAGCAGCGGCAGCATCATAATTTTATGTTATAAATACCTGCCAACAGCCAAACTGACTGGGCTGTGTGTGATTCCACTGAACGACCGACCGACCATTCGCATTTAATATTTTGTAAAACATTTTTGAGTCAAAGAAAATTATTTGTTTGTTTTTTTTTAATAACTTTTCAGAATTTGTTTGAAATTTTAATGAATTTATCTAGTGAAAGATGTTAAAAGTATTAAATGTGTATGTTGCATGTGTTGTATTTTAATTTTTAAACATAAATATCTTATGTACGAATATCAATATTGTTTTGTGATAATTATTTTCGTTTTTTCCCCGTTTTCTGTTTTTGTTAATAATTTAAATTCCTTTTGCTTTTTAGCAATGCTGACACTTTTAAAAACACACCCACTCATTAACAATAACTTATTAACATATGACACTACGAAATTTTATTTTTTTTAATTATTATTTTTCTTCTTGGTTTATAAAAACCCAGCGAAACGTTGTTTGAGTAGAAACTAGAAAGTTATGCCATGGACTCTTGAAAGTATTAAAATATGTTAATTTTAAAATGCTGGAATAAGTTAAACAAAATAACAAGGTTCTAGTGACTGATTCTGGTAGAGGGGACCAAAAAATAACTTTCTTTACCCCCACTTTGAAATGTAGTTTTACGAGTTCCATTATACCTATACAAAAATAGAAAACAAATGCAAAAATAAATAGCCTTAAATAAAAGTTAACATATCAGTTTCGTTATTCATTTCCACAAAATAGAGCAAATTCAAAAGAAATGGCTTTCTTCTTTATTTTAGAAGTATTTCTACAATTTGTTTGTCATTCGTGACTTTTTTTAATATAAAATATTATTATAAATTAATTCTATACATATAATAAAAATCTAAAAGGCGCGTATCTGTACATGAAATAATATTTTGGAAATTTTTATGGTGGCGTAAACTATAATCGATGTGGAATACAAAACATCAACTTTCGGAATTTTTGTCTGTTTGTCAGTCTATCCGAACACGCATCACGCAAAAATTACTGAACGGATTTTTACGAAATTTAGTATATGGAGGTATTTTGGAGTCCCGGCTTAGATACTTTTTACTGCGATAAAATATTTAATTTCCAAGTTAAAATAGAAAAAGCGAAAATACGAAATTTTTCTGCTATAAATAGTACTGGAAATTAGAAAATGTATTTGTTGTTTTTAACGCATCCCAGCAAAAAATAATCGACATCTTGGAAGCAGTAAAGATTTTTCCTGTTATACAAATGCGCTTCATAGTAGTGACACATGTGTTGCCTGAATATATGTAATAATGTATGGCAAGAAATGCTCAAGCTTCTTATATTTTTCTTAAAAAACAAATTATTGCACATTCGCTTACAGTAGCGCATTCAAGAAAGCGCTACTGTAAGGCAGAGATTATAAAAATATAATTTTACGAAGAAAGACGATGAGCTACGATCTTAAGACGACAAAATAATGGTATGATTTTATTATATACTCAATGCGTTGAAATAAGCGTTTAACAAGAAATGCTCCTAAGTGGGACATCGCAAACAAATATCATGCAATCAAGCATGTTTGTAAACTACAGCAACAAAACTCTTCTTTACAAACCTGCTTATTGCGAAGCAGTAGTTTTTGCTGGGATTGTTTATTTTACTTTAAAGATTATCTAAAGAACTTCACTGTTTATTTTACGGACACTTAAAGCCACAAAATTAACTTTAAGCACGCTAGCACGGAAAGCGGAAGGCACCTCTAGTAAATCATTAAAATGGCGAAAAAAAGTTATTAAAAACATGTAAAATTTAATAAATTTTTAAATGTTAACAAAGTTTTATGGAACAGATTTCAATACAAAATTTGTTTCATAAACCTTTCATAAACATTTGCTAAGTATTATAAATAAGGAGGTAATTATTTATAGAAAATTTTGTAGCATAAGCTTAATCAATTTTCTCAGAATTCGTCATTCGTTACTTTAAATTCAGACGATTGTTGAATTGAAGCAAAATTTTTTCGAAAATAACAAATTGTGTTTCAATCGCAATAAATTGGTTCGTAAATAATTAATTTATATTAGACCATTTGCTTAAAATTTTATTGTAAAGAAAAAGAAACATAAAAAAATTGTAATTCGTGACTTGTTTATCTGTACGGTGTTTTTGTTATTGTTTTGTGTTTTAAATGAGATGAAAACTAAATTAACCAGAGATGAGATCCAAAAACGTTGTAGTGAAAAATTAAAGCTAGACGAAAACGAAATGCAGAATATAAGCAAAAAGTCAGGGAAATGAAAAAAAGGATTACTCTAAAAATAATCTATTTTTTAATATGATTATTTCGAACATATTTCCTTTGTGAATGCAAATTGATTATTAGGCTAAGGTTCGTAGCATTATATTCAGAAAGAATCGGGCATGATTAATATTCCAAGGAACAAGGGAAAAATTAACATCAACTTAATTTTTCAACGTAAACAGCAGAAGAGAGTATCGCCACTTGCGGAAGCCGCTACACTTCCATTATCAGTGCTCACGTGTATTTGCTTATCACCACTTGTCAGGTGGCTTTGTTGAATGTGATTTTAATTCTTATATATACAACTTTTTTCGTGAAAATTGAATACGAGAATTAAGTCACTCTCAAGCTGATATTAAAGTGCACTTTCCCAGCGTTGCCATCGGTTTATTTTTCTTCATTCCCATTTTTCTGATTTTTGTTCTACTCAAGACAAACTTTTTTGGTTTCATTTTATACTTAAGTATATATGAACATGTAAACATGTGAAAAGCTCAAGCCAGTAGCTAATTGTTTATTAATATGATTATTTCGAACGTATTTCCTTTGTGAATCCAAATTGATTATTAGGCTAAGGTTCGTAACATTATATTCAGAAAGAATCGGGCATGATTAATATTCCAAGGAACAAGGGAAAAATGATAAGCAAATACACGTGAGCACTGATGATGGAAGTGTAGCGGCTTCCGAAAGTGGCGCTACTCTGTTCTGCTGTGTACGTTGAAAAATTAAGTTGACGTTAATTTTTCCCTTGTTCCTTGGAATATTAATCATGCCCGATTCTTTCTGAATATAATGTTACGAATAATCTATTTTATTTTTTAATTCCTTAGCTTTACTTTAAAGGAGCTCTAAGCAATTAAAACGAGGTGAAATAATATAGAAATCATATCGTGCTAAAGTGAGGTAACGAATGACAAAAATATTTTGCGTTGATATGAAAATATATGTGCATGTTTTTTTAAAAACTGTTATGTTTCCGCAATCTACAACGAATTGCTCACTCATTACACATATTTTAACATTTTAAATTTCAATGTGTGCGAAAAGCTTCAATCGCTTAAGTACAACTAAATGAAAAATATTATGTATTTTAAATTGGCGTGGGTCTGCCCGCTTTTCTTATGACAGTGTTATATTGTGACGGGAAATCAATGTGTCAAAGTTTCTTAAGAATCGCTTAACTAGAAGTAGTTGAAAAATGGGCGTGAATCTGCCCCCTTTTCTAGTCATCATTTTGTATTGTTCCAAAAAAACCTATGCGAATGTAAAGTTTTATAAAAACCCTTACAGTAGAAGTTGTAGGAAAATTTCCCGCAAGATTTGATTACCAACCTACACACAGACAGCAGTGAATGAAAGAAATCGATCGATTGTAGATTGCAATATTGCAGTATTAAGACGATGTAAAAATTTTTAAAAAGCGCTATACGGATAAATAACAATTTAATATATTTGTACGATGTACAGAAAAATACAACTTATCGTATTTTTTACCCGTACAACGTTAATGGTCCGCGAACAATTTTTGTTAGTTGCTCAGCTTGCGCCATCTCTCTTCAGCAGGACAAGGTTATTAATTTATTTATATTTTTTTAAGTGTTTGTTCCCACAGAACTTCGTGTATTTTATTGACCGATTTGGAAACTTTTTATTGCCTATGGGAGGGTATACTTTCAAGTTGTTGCCATTGTTAAATTTTTTTTTTCATTTTAGACTCGATGTTCTTCTGACCATCTTTCTTATCTGATTTATTAAACAATTTTTTTATATTAAAAATTTGCTAAAGCAATTTTCTTGAGTTCACAATTTTTAATCTCATTCCTTATTATTTTGAATCTTTAGCTTTTATTAATTACTCGCATAAAGAAGATTATTTTTCTTTCAAGTATTCCTTGATTGTTTATTTCCTAATGATTATTTTTATATATGTACAAATTTTTCTAAAGAATATTAAATAAAATCATTAAAATTCTTATCAATTCTGATGCCTATATAAAATAATATGGGGTCAGTTATTAATATGTTCTTACGCACTTTGCTGTTGAAGACGTGAAGGCTGTAATGGGCTATGAAAACAGTAGTGCTAAAAATAATAGCCACAGCTAAGATAATAAAACTACAGTTCCTTGAAGGAAATGTCGATAGTAAAACTGTAGTGATTTAATATTGGCTTTGTTCCTAATACAACTGACTAATTGTAGACCAGGCAGTGCTCTGTGATATAGACATATAACATGTGCTTGTCATTGAGATTCCACTACTGACCTCGGAACTATTGACTTACTATAGATTAGATAATTCTTATGGGACCATATTCACTAGTGCATTTTAATAGTTGTAGTCAACACATAAAACTTTTTACTATCTAAGGCAATTAAATTAGATGTTTTATGCAAATTTTTAGTTCTTCGTGCAGCCGCATTTATATTCAACACAAAAAATTAGACACTAAGAAATCGTTTTCTAGCTGTCAAAAATTTCTCTTCCCCATTAGAGGTAAAATAAAAAGTGTAGACGAATCGTTGATAATTTCACCAAAAACTCATCAATCTTGTCGACAAAAGTGGTGAATGGTAGACACTTGGCCCCTGGCTTCCTTCAGGGTTAATACAGACTCTCACTTAGGCACATACACCAACGATCACCAAACACTGCCCCAAGGGAAAAACACCTATACCACTGAAAACACGTATACAATACGTGTGTGTACTCAGGAGAACAAAACACACAAAAATCTCATTTAGTAACAACAACAATGAAAGTTTGTTTCTTTCTTTTATGAAACTTGCAAAAACAGCAATACATTCTTATTTTAGTGTCTCTCTTTGTGGTGGACATAGTTTATTATAAGAAAAGTGGGCAGTACCACTCCCAAACGTAGTTAGTATTCTTTTTCAACTACTTATATATCACACCGATTCTTATGAAATTTTGCACACACATTTAGTTCTCGTGGCAATATAAAATAACGGCGCGAAAAGTAGGCAGTGCCACTTCCAAACGAAATAAATATTAATTTTCAAATGCTTCTGAGTAATTCCATTTAGCCGGGTGTGACCACACATAATTTTTGTTATAAATAAAGAATATAAAATTTTTTACTTAAAAAAAGGTTGCGACTCGCAATGCCATTAAGCTTAAAGTCGTTGAATAACGGGTAGACACTGAAAGAACACAATTCCTGCTCAGAATGGTCGTCAGAAAGCTGCGACGGGTGTGACCTTACAAATCTTAGTTTTAAAGAATTATGACTTTCAGCATAAATTCTGTAAAATTTTTACTATAACGTACACAATAATTTTGGTATAGCTGTCTGTTCAAAGTGTTTTTAGCTGTATTACGTATTTACTGTATTACGTATTTACAAAAAATCAGTTTTCTTAGCAAAAAACAATTTTTAAAATGTGACGGGTGTGACAGACGGGTGTGACCATATAAGAAAATTTTAAAAATTCTAAGAAATAAAACTTTTTATTGATTTCATTACTTATAAATAATACAAAAATAAATCATAAGAAAACAATAACACATTAAATTATTTGCTCTCCGTTCTATTATAGACAGCGGAATACTCTAGCTGAGTATTTTCTTAAACTCAATATAGAGCGAAAAAAGTATATTCTTTTCAGAGATAAGGGTTTTTTATTAATAATGAGAAAGGGAAGAAAAGAAAATCTGAAATAAATATTAAACATACAAAGAGCAAGAGCAAAATGTTTCGTGGATGAGCATTTAAAAGTGCCTCAAATTGCTTAAAATATATTAAATAATTATATAAAAGAAAAAGAAAACTATTTTTTCCTTGCATAAGGCCGTTTTACGTGGAATCACTCTTCTACTTCTACCGATTCTTAGAAAACTTTGCACACACATGAAGTTCGCAGGACAATACAACATTATGATTAGAAAAGTGGGCTGTGCCATCCCTGTTTTGTAGTCCTTTTTTTTGCAAGAATTATTGATGTACAAATATATGTATCAGTATAGTTTTTGTTTTATTGTTTGTGCTGCTATTTTGTGTTGCCATGAGTGTTTCTTTTATAGTAGAAATTGCTTCTTATGTTGATTTAACGCAGCATTAAGCCTGGAAAGGATAAAATAAACCCTTTTGTTATTTATTCTAGTACCTATAGATGTTTGAAAATCAAATACAAATCATTAAGATGAGCATCTTTGAAAACAAAAGGATCTTAAGAACATGTGCAGAATAATAAAAAAAATGTATAAAAATACAATTTACCCCATGCGAACTTATCCTAGCACGCACAATGCGACTGCAATAATTGCAACAACGGCAAGCAAACAAACATAACAACCATTTAAAGTAAAAAGCAAAAAGAAAAAAACGAGTAATTAAAAATTTATTATTTTGATAGAGGGAAATACAGAAAAAATGGGTAGTATTTTTTCCAAAGAAATATCATCAGAGATTGTACTTAATTATTACTTTACAAGACATACGAGAAGAATACCAATTTCGCTTCTATATTGACTTTGATGTCAAAGATAAAGAAAAGAAAAACAATTACAAAAAAGGGGTTCGTTCTTTCTAGTTTATGCAAAATGCTAGAAAAATCACAAAAAAAAACAAACGTTTGCTTTGTAATAAAAACCAAAATGGGGGAGATTAACATGTTTTAGTTTCCTAACAACAAAAGAAATAAAATATTTTAAAAATTCATTTGAAGGAGAACAAGAAAAATTCTTGTAACAAAGTGCTCCTGTGTAAACTGAAAACAACAAAATACTTTGTCATTTTCCATTTCACTTTGCGCAAAGACTTGTCACATTTCTAAAATGAATTATGGCCCAAAGGCATATTATTTTTAATACAAGAAAAAAAAGAGAATAAAACAAAAAATTGCTCACTCATATTGAAAGATTTCACAATTAGCGAAAAAATATGTTCTTTAAAAAAACCCCCCAACACAATGCCAAAAAATAAATGCCTTTAATATGACCACAACTTAAGCAGTTCAAATATAAAAAAATATCAATGAAAAATTTGTGTTTTCGTTAAAAAAAATAACAACACATTTTTAGACATATTTTCTAGGTAATAAAAATATTAATTTTAAGTTAAAAACACACAGATATTTTGCTTAAGGAAAATATCTTGGCTATATTTTCACAAATCTTAAAAAGATACCCAGTGAAAAGTATTGGAAGTAATTTTCAAGGAATGTCTCGTTTGTTGCTTCCATAGAATTAATTACTGTTTATTAGAGTGGCATAGAAAATTTAACTTTTGTTTTTCATAAAAGCTCAGGCGGACTATTATTGTTACAGTTAGTATACAACTGATAGATGAAAATTTGAGCTAAATATAACAACTCTAAGGCGTGCCCCAGAGAACTCGTAAATTTTGCAACGATTCTTCTCAAAATCAGCGAGGGTGCTGCTATAAATATTCCAATATTTTTTTTTTAGAAAATTAACCCTTCTACACTTTGGAACAAAGCTAACACACTCAAAAACATTTTGAAAATTTAAAGCTTTCGATGGATAATTTTTGATTGAAAGCGCAATCGTTTTGCTAAATATTTTTTAAAATTTTCAACGAAATAATTTTGGAATATTAAAAAAAAGTGTGTAGTTCCTGTGGGTCAAAGGACTGCAAAGGGTTAATTTGAAAAAAATTTAATACAGTTCAGCATATTCAAAGAGCAGCCTCGCCAATTTTCAGAAGAATTAGTTCAAAATTAGCCGGGTTTCTAATGAATTGTTGATAAATGGGAGAATTTTGCAATATTTGAACTTTGACCTCAAGGGGCACGGCTTAGGGCGGTCCGACTCTATGAAATACAAACTTTTATGAAAATCTAAAGTTTAGTTTACTCCATACATCCTTATGCCACTCTAGTGCGTATGAAGTAAAATTCTTTCACGAAGACGAGCTCGTCCAAAGCTTTTTCAAGTCTTAGTACACTTGCTCACGAAAATCTCGTCCTGAATAATACTGAATGTTTCCTCTCTGGACCTGACTGAATTTTTTCATTCGCATTGGATAGGGATCATAGTTTCGTTGAGCTCAGCACAACGAGCCTTTTCGTAAATATATTCTAAACGTCTCGTAGCTATTTCTGAGACGCTTGTGGGTCATCGCCTTTAGATAACTGTGTCTCACTAGAGGCGAAAATCTCCGGCCGATGGAGACAAAGGTGAGCATAAACTGAAATAAAGAAATTAGCGCTTAACCCACGTATATTTAATATGCTTCTTTGGAAGTGTACAAGTGTACTAAAGCGGCCCACCCACTTGCAATAATATCGCCAATGTGTATGTCATATTCGAAGGTGGCACAATGTATTGGGAAAAATCAAAAGACTTCTGATTTTTATTGTGCAAAAAAAACATTGTGTAATGTGGTGGCAACATTGTTCAGTGTTATGTTTACGTTTTTACTGTCAGAAAAATTATGCAATATTTTCTTTAATAATATTGTACCATTTATTGCATATTATAGCTCAAAACGACAATAATATGTATAATAACATCTGAAATATTATTGTATAATGGATGGGCCGCTTTAGACACGAAAAAGCTCCAAAGCCAATGAAATGAATTCATTTGCATATTTATTCCTTCAATTCCAATAAAATGCTTTACAACTTATAATCATATGAGAAATTTCATGAATATTGTGAAAGAATTTCAAAACTATGTTGTAATTTTATGGAAAACCCCTTAAGTTTTGATATTTTAATGGATAATTAAAATGCTTCAACTATATGCCCTTAAAAATCTAAATAACAATTTTCAAGTTTTTGAATTTCATACTTTCAATGAAATATATTTCATAGTTTCGATGAACAGTTTCATTAAATTTATGAAATACATTTCATCGGTCTCATTTATAGTTTATTTTATAAAAAACACATTCTTATATATTGTTAACCAAAAGCGAACAACAAAAACTATTTCGCATGATTGCTGTTGTTGTAATCTTTTTTTTTTCTTATTACGCTCGTAAAGCACAATGATTTGAGAGTGCTGTTGGCTAAAATAGTTAAGACGTTGACTATAAGGCAAATGATGAAAGTCAAGGATCTTAGTTCGATACTGTGATCGGTCATCATCAGTAGAAACTTTTCTGATGTGCGTTAGTGGGCGGCATGAAATAAGGCCCAAGGAAATAAGGCCCAATTAAGAAAATTCAATGAGGCCCAATGAAATCGCATAATTTTTAATTTAGCTTTATTTAATTTTGTTGGGCTTTATTTCATTTCGAGTTGGAGTGTTATTTTTGTAATGAAATAAGACCCAAATGAAGAAAGTCCCAAAAACAATTAATTGGGCCTTGTTTCATATAAAATAATTTTGGGCCTTATTTCATTTTATTTGGGCTTTATTTCATTTTCTTAAAAAGTTAATTTGTATTCATTTTGAAAAGAATTTCTAAAAAAAATATTGTAACAAAAATAGCCGCTATGCAGAATGTCTTTCATTAGCAGCGCCCTTTTTGGAAATTTATCAAACATTTTAATGGTAGAGTTCCGGCATAGCCGACCTCCGACCGTTATTAAAGATTTTCTCCTCTATGTATTTCGAAATGTGGCTTCGCTGAGTAAAGACTTTCTGCATAGCCGACCTGCGGCTGTATTTACAAATTTTCTCCTCTAGGTATCTTGGAAAGTGGCTTCGCTGCTTCGTGGCTTTTCTGCATTGCCGGCTTTCGGCCAGGCTTAAGGATTATCTCCTCTGAGTATATCGAATAGTAGCTTCGCTGAGTAAAGATGTCCTGCCTAGCTGAATGAAGTGTTTTTTTCCCTCGGACAGGAGCAAGAATTTTCTGCCGGCTATGCAGGAAATCTTTACTCAGCGAAGCCACTATTCGACATACCCAAAGGAAAAAATTCTTAAGCCCGGCCGAAGACCGGCTATGCATGTAATCTTTACTCAGTGAAGCCACTGTTCGACATACCCAGAAGAAAACTTTTTTTTTAGCGTTTTTGATTTGGGCGATTTTTCATGCAGTCGAAAACTTCAGAAGAACATAAAAAATTGTGATCAGCTTGTAATACATTTTGGGTGTTATATAAATTTTTGGGCCTTATATCATTGGACTTTATTTCATGATTTTCTTTGAAAAAATTTTTTTAAAGAAAAATACCCTAAAATTGGCCTTTTATTTATTTTTTTTCTTTGGGCGTTATTTCATTGGGCTTTATTTCATATTTTAAATTGGGCGTTATTCCAGTTTATTTAGGCTTTATTTCATTGGGCCTTATTTAATTTTCTTAATTGGGCCTTATTTCATTGGGCCTGATTTCATTGGGTCTTATTTTATTGGGCCTTATTTCATTGGGCTTTGTTTCATGCCGCTGTGTTAGTATATTTACTTAGTATATATACTTCTTTCTTTGTAGCATGAAATTGTCAATTCATTAAAATAGTCAGTAAAGCTAATTAGACTATTTAATAATGTAATGATTTCATTAAAATAATGAAATAAATTTGTTGAAACAATGAATTAATTTTATTCAAATAATGAAATAATTTGATTAAAATAATGTAGTAATTTCATTAAAATAATGAGCCTACTTAATAATGTAATAATTTCATTAAAGCAATAACATCATTTCGTGCAAATAATGTAACAATTGTATTAAAAAAATGAAATAATTTCACCAAAATGATGAAATAAGTTCATAAAAATATAAAATATTGGCGTTAAAATTGTAAAATATTTTCATGAGTCTAGCGAAATTGTTACGTTGGATTAAATAATTTCAGCGAACTTGTTTCATTAATTCAACGAAGTGTGACGTTGGTTGAATTTTAATGAAGTTTGTCATCGGTCTAATGCGGAAAATTAAATTTGCTAAAAAAATTTTTTCATTCGTTAAAGGAGTTAAGGATAATGCAAGTTTCTTAATTCCCACTCTATTAAAGAATGACCAAATATTTACTGCTCCGGTTGATATAGAAAACTTTTTTGTTGAATTATTGAAATATTTTGTTGAATGCTTGCCGGAAAGCAATCAACCATTGCTTGTGCTTGAACAAGTGTCGGCAAATATTTATACCAAAGTTATTCTTTCAAGAGCGTGTGGCTAAAAATTTTTTAGCGGAACTCAGTACAGAATTAGTTTTCCAGCACTGACCTTGGAAAAGTGCTCTACGACGCTAGCGTGTCTGTTGGCAACTCTCTTCACCACTTTGCAGCATGCTGGTGAATACTCATCGTGTTGGAAGGTTGCCAATGTAACGCCAATCACTAAAAAAGCAGCATCCTAGTACCCTGTTAATTACCACTCAATCCCAAATATTCTATACTTACTAAAGTGATCGAAAGTATATGTGAATTTCGTACTGGCGAAATATTTTCGTTCCAACGGTTTACTTATCGAACGTCAGTATGACTTTCGTAGGTTATACTTAGAGGGTGACCTAGTGGTCTTCCTTTTTGAAGAATGGTGCCACTCTGTACATTTTTTTTTGGCGAAAGCAAAAATTTATGTATAAATTTTGATTTTATTTTCACTTAAGTGATAGAACGCAATTAAGAAAAAAATCCATTAATTTATTTGGTGCATTTCTCCCTTTTTAATTTTCTTAAAAGCAACAACTTGCTAATTTGTTTGGTGTGAACATGATGACATTTGAAATTTTTCTTTCCCTTATTTTTTCGTAGTATATTTTTTTTCAATGAAATTTCAAATATTTTGTTGCATTTATTATTTTATAAATGCCTATTTAGTTAATAAAACACTGTGAACATTTAGAATGGCTTTAAATGCCATTAAATCTTCTTAATGATTTTTAGTTGGGTGCTAAAAACGGCTGGGGTCAAAAATGTCATGCCACATCATAAAGTGATCATTATGATGGTATTTTGTACAAATTAATTCGAAAATATCTGTTTGATTTTTTTTATATTTTTATTTATTTTTTTTAATTTCTTATAAAAAAAAGTGAATTCTCAAACAATCGTGTCTGGTTGTCTATAGTTTATATGCAGTGTATTTTCTTTTTTTAGCACGCGATAACCACCTAAGAAATCCAACAAAAACAAATAGATGGTTGTAGCGATCTTCGAAAACAGTAAGTGTTAATTGCTGCTGTAGGTGTTGTCAAATTTAATAACTGACGTTACTTGTATTGATGTCTTAAGTGGCTGCTAAACACATCAATATTCAGCTTCAATATATGTGTTTGTGTGCGTTTGTTTACAAAAAATATGTACACATATACGGAGGAGAAATATTGAAGAATATCAAAATGCTTTTGATTTTCATAACAAACGCACACAAGCACATATATTGAAGCTAAAATATTGATCCGTCTAGCACCCGTAGTAGTAAAAATTGTACATTGTACATTGTACAGAAGCAGGATAGAGGGAGTAGTGTTTTTGGACATTTTATTTCAATCTTTCCATAGTGAAAGTTCAAAACTGAATGTTTTGTTTAATAACTTTTAAACGATGCTGGTACCTCAGCTTCACTTTTAAAAGACTCATTTTTAAACAATTTGTAATGATTAGAAATCAGATTGATAAAAATTTCTTTTGAAAATATACAAACGTTTCCCGCTCCTTTTAAACGAAAAACTATTTTTTTAAGTATTCAAATTTATTTCAAAATAAATAATATTCAAGTTTATTAAACTATTTTTTTAAGTATTTCAATTTATTTTAAAATAAATAAAATTTCTAGTTTATTTTAATTTCAAATTAATTTCGTAGTTCTTTTAAACTAAAACAGAAATTCCCATAATTCATGCAAAAGCAAAAAAAAAAGATATAGAAAAAAGAAAAACTTTTACACACTACAAAAATAAAGATCTCAAAAACGTAATAATTTGTAACCAAAAAGAAAGAAATGTTGAAAATTAATAAAAAGAAAATATTATACACAAATAATTAAAATAATTTGAATTGGCTTAAATCCAAAAACATAAAAACATTTTCATTTTAGGAAGCAAATTAAATAGAATCAATTTAATACAAAAAATAAATATAAAACTACAAAAAAAGTGAAACCAAAAAATATTGCTAAAAGAAATTAAAAGATTTAAGAGCAACAAAATTAAGAAAATGTTACAAATTTATTTAGAAAATTATGACATTTTTACGAGTTAAATTTTAGTTTTCTTTTCTAAGGGCTTTAAGTTTAATGGCGAAACAATTTAAAAGGCGCCGCGCCGCCATAGTTAAAAAAATTAAAAACTTGTTATGTTATGAATTTTAGTCGAACTGTATGGGTTTATTAATCCAAACAAATTTATGAACAAAGCAAACATTTACAAACTAGTATTCGTAATGCCGAGATGGCAAACATATTTGAATAAAGATAAAGAAAAAGCTGAGTACAAGACATAAAGAAAACTAGTGAATATCAATAACCATTTAATGAAAAGCTGAAAAACAGTTCTAAGAGTTAATCAGTATGAGTTGATTAAAAGTAAAGAGTATTCACCAACTTGACTGCAAACTACCGCCATTTGTAGTGGTAAGCGGTAAATATAACTTTGATGAGAAGACCGGGTGGTCTCGAAACATGTAAGTTCAACCTTGAGTGCAGTAAAAGTTTTTTTTGCCTACATGCTTTCAATCTAAGGATATCTCACTTTCTGCTGTAAATCAAGCCAGTCTTTCTTATGGGGCATTTGCACTGTCTCGAAATCTAGTACTCACGAGATTTCGAGCTAAATCTAGTTGGTTTTCCGATACAAAACGAAATCTACTTCGTCAGTAGATTTGGACGAAATCTACTCAAAATCTAGTATTTTTATAATTGAGTTATGAATTTTTAGTCGAACTGTATGGTTTTTATCCAAAGTTATTTAATTAGTTTGGCTTGAGTTCATTTTTAATTTAATCTTTCGATCAAATTATTTTTTATTTACTAAAGAAATTCTAAAGCATGTGAATATTGAACATTCAAAGAAAAATTTGGATGTACGGAGGGTTGAACTGACAGCTATTTCGTGACGACCAAGTCTACTCGTTAGAGTCCTTTACCTAAACTACCACTAACAGTGGCAACAACACTGTGGCAAAAATCCTACTAATTTTAGTAAGCTCAATTAACAGACTGTCGCCATCTTGTGGCGAGTCGCACCTATTAATTAACTTTTTCTAAATGTTTGGAACTTCACTAACTGTCTTTTCTTAGAATGTTCAACTATTCTAAGCTTTTTTATTTCAGTCTTCACAGAAAAAACTATAATTCGTATTCTATTACTAAATTCATAAATTCAAATATTTTTTTTTACGGAAATGGGACCTGTCACAAAATTCGTAAAATTAAAAACTAAAATTCGTAAATACTTAAAAATATTTAATAAGAAAAAAATCGAATTTTTTTCTATTAAAATTTTCTATTGGAATATTTAAAAATCATACAAAAATATAATAAAATCTAAAAATAAATTCAAACACATGCGTGTTAAAATAAAAAGCTATAATAATTTTTTCTGTGTTACCAGCATGGAAGGCACTTAGCTAAAACATGAATGTGTACTGTTCCAAAAAAACTTGGGCAAAATAAACATTCAAAAAATCCCAGCATTGAGAATATCGATTATATTCGACGCTGGTAAGACTGAAATGAAAAAGCTTAGAATAGTTGAACATTCTAAGAAAAGACAGTTAGTGAAGTTCCGAGCATTTAGAAAAAGTTAATTAATAGATGCGACTCGCTACAAGATGGCGACAGTCTGTTAATTGAGCTTACTAAAATTAGTAGGATTTTCGCTCTAGTATTTTTATTTACATTTATTTACATATTACATTATCTACACAGAAAAAATTATCATAGGTTTTTATTTTAACACACATGTGTTTGAATTTGTTTTTAAATTTTATTATTTTTTTCTTTGGTTTTTAAATATTCCAATACAAAATTTTGATGGAAAAAATGCGATTTTTTTCTTATTAAATATATACGAATTTTAGTGTTTAATCTTACGAATTTTGTGACATGTCTGATTTCCGTAAAATAAATATTTGAATTTATGAATTTAGTAATAGAATACGAATTATAGTTTTTTCTGTGTAGATTTCGACACAATTTGATTTGAAATCTTTAACGAAATCTATATTGCCTGAAATTTACACTTACATTTTCGTATCTAAGACAAAATCCTTTGACAAAAATGTATCTTAAACTGTAACCCAAAAAGTGTCGGCTTAGCTAATTCACTCACCTTTTATATACGATTTTTGTAGAGCGTAGTATTGTTGTAGCTAATTCACTCACCTTTTATATAAAAATGCTGTACAGGGTAGGAAAAATATATGAAAACACTAGATTTTTAGTAGATTTCCTCCAAATTTACTGACAAAGAAGATTTCGTTTTGTATGGGAAATCTACTAAAAGCCAACTAGATTTAGCTCAAAGTCTTGAAAGTACTGGATTTCGAGACCATGTCAATGCCCTATTAGCTACAATAATACTACACTCTACAAAAATCTTCCATAAAAGGTGTGTAAGTTAGCACTTCTTGGGTTACAGTTTAAAATAAATTTCAGTCAAAGTATTTTGTCTTGGATACTAATTCTTGAAAAATTTCAGAAAAGCTTAGTGTAAACGGTATAGATTTCTAATCTTTTATGAAATTTTTCGAGATTTCGTATCCAAGAATAAATACTTTGACTGAAATTTGTCTTAAACTGTAACCCAACAAGTGCCGACTTAGTTAATGCCAAACACCTTTGTATGAAAATGTTTGGAGAGTGTAGCTAATTCACTCACCTTTTATTAGTTCCTTTAAAATTACTTCCAATTTTTTATACTGGATTAATTAAATTTTAAATATTAACAATCTCTTACACTGTAATTTTGTATAATAAAAAAATTGCCCTGCTTGAGTTTTGTTAATCTAGACTTGAACTCAATTTTAATATGCGTATCGGTATCGGCGATATATCCTTTTGAGTATCGTTATCGGTATCGGATCGGCTAAATAGCGTATCGTTACATCCCTAATTAGAACGTTGTCAATTTTTTTTTCGTGCTCTACAGTGTTATCAGGTATCATAAACAACATATTGTTGCATAGTGTAATTTAAATGATCAAACTGTAAGCAAGGAAAAGAAAATTGTTTCTAATTTGTATATTATCTGCATTAAAACTTCGAAAGCAATTTCTTTCGATGAGAATTACACAGAAATCCTCTTGATGTAAAGGCTTTCAATTAAAACCATTTATTTAGTCCAAAAAGTCACATAAAATATCTAAATTTTAATTAATAACTTTTTGTTTTCTTTTGCAACATTTTGTACTATTATCCAGCAATGAAACTAATGGTTTCTCTTTATCCATTTCTTCTACTTTCAGGTAATTAAGAATAATTTTCAACAATCAACTAGACTAACTTATAAATATGAATATAAAAAGAATATATTTTGCTTAATCATTACTGAAACTGTCAACAATTTCCGCTTGAAATGTAAGTAGATTTATAAACTACAAAAAAGAAAAAAGTGAAGAAAATTTATATGTTTTTGATGTTAAAATTCATTAACGAGGAAGTTGTTTGTTGAAAAACCATATATGAAAATTTATTAGACAGAGAAAACTTTAATGTTTATGTCAGGAGAAAAATTCTTGGAAATTATATGTGGAAACTCTGACTGACTGCTGACTGGTGACTACAAATGTTGTTGGAATTGGTTGTCGGGTTTTCAAAACATTTAATTTCCTAAACCAAACCCTTTTTCTTTTATTGTTTTTCCCATAATTGAAAAAAATAGAAAAGTTTTTTTTTAAATAAAAATCAAAAAGAAGTTGTATTCGTATGGGATTAAACCAATGGTTACCGGCCAGGCCAACTGGCAGGGCAAAGCAAAAATCTTCTATTCTTTTTTTTCTTTTTTCTTTATTCCAAGAAAATCTACAAAAGCTTAAACCAGCCATAGACAACAAAGTTTCAATTGCAAATATAAAATGCACTCGTATGACTGTGAGTGACCATACAATAAATATAAAACATACATACTTTTTTTTTGCTTTCTTTTGCATATTTGTTTGTACAAATTTGCCTACCGATTTCTTGTCTGTCCACTCATGAAACTTATGTACAATCATAATAAGAACGTCTGTGGTCTGGGCAAAAAATTAAAAAAAGTTAGTTGAAGTTTGTTTGATTTTTGCTTCTTTATTTACAAAAATGAATTAAAAATTCAAAACCATACACATTTAGCCATAAAGTCACTCAATCATCATCACAATCGTCGTGATCAGCAGCACATCAAAAGGAATTTTATGACTTTCCAACAATAATAAACGCAATTGTGTTTATTTTAATATATTATTTTTCTTGTAATCAAACTGCATAACACACAGTGTCTGACTGATGTGGTTATTGTACTTAGTTTACTATTTTGGTTTTAATAATTTTTTTTCTTCATAAAGTCCTGTTTTCAATTAGAAGATTTAAAACAGCTGAAATGTGTAGAACTTTTTTTCTAAATAAAATTATATTTTTGAACAAGTTTTTGCATCAAAAGATTGTTACAACCACTCAGAAATGCTTTAATCTCATTTCTCTGAAGATGTAAAACTCACCCATTCGTTAGATAAATAACATTGTACAGCACAAAGAAAAAAATGAAATAAAATTACCAAAATATTATATAGGTGATTCTCATTCTAAACGTACATTTTGTGTTTTTTTTTTCATTTGTTTGTCAATGTAACTAAATGAAATATGAGAAGGTAGGACTCATATTCTAGTTTGCACCTCATTCAACTGATCCTGAAATAAAATTATATATTTTCGATTTTTTAAAATTTTTGTTTATTGAGCGTTACATATGCTTTCGCGATTGTTCTGTAAATGTTTTTTAGCAAAAAAATACACGATAAACAATGAGCAGAGGGTTTGAAAGAGCTATACATCTACTCTCTAAAAACAAAAAAATATAATAATCGCAGGAAGAAATCATAAGTTATGACCACTTCTTCAATTTTGAATTGGATTCACATGAAAACATAAATAATTTTTACTATTTAAAATAAGTCCTTACATGCGCGAAAAGTAGGCTAACTCTGCTTTCAAATAAGACTAATTTTAATAAAATCGACCAACAATGTTAAAAGTTATGTCAATTTCAAATAATTTTTTTTTGTAGCAAAAGACGACTTACCTAATAAATTCTTCGAAAATATAACAGCCCACAGTGCGGTAGAAGCAATTTTTTTACAAAGAAAATCCGAAATTTGTTAACAGTTAATGTTCTTTATATCGTTTCTTTACAGAAAAAAAAAATATCAGCTAAAAATTTTCAAACAAAAGTTTGCTTAAAATTAAATTAATTTTCAGTAAATGTTCTTTACTGAACCAATGAATTTTTTGTTTGACTTTTATTTAGGGCGCAAACACCAAAAAAAAAACAACAATAAAAACTGTGTCGTAAAAACAACCCCGATGACGACATATACACAAATAACAACAACAAACATGATAACAAAAGGAATGCGTTTGTCACAAGTTTGTTTCCTAAAGATTTTTTAGTGAATCAATTCGTTAATGTCGTTTCGTTAATTCTCATAATTTTTATTTTAGAGTCTTTAGATAAACATTCAGACTTGAACACATTTAACAAAGTGAAATTTCATAAAATCGTTGTCTGCTTTTACACAGATCAGTTTTTCTTGAAGCAACTTCTTTTTTCTTGTGAGAAAGATCGAGAGAGGAATATATATTATGTTTTTCTCTCTCGTTCTTTCTCACTAGAAAATAAAAGTTACTTAAAACAAAAAACTGATCTGTGTAAAAGCAGACTTAATGGATGATGATGAGTCAGACAAAAATTTTGTTTGATATATTACAAAAAATCCAGTAAATATATATATTTTTGAATAATTTTATTTGATATTTGTAAGTATTTTTAGACTAATTTATGGTTTGACTGTTTTCCGGCATTCAGTTCAATTTAGAACTTCGGTGTTTTAGAAGACTTTTAGTAAAATTTTATGGTAAAATTTTTTGTAGAACATCGCAGGCCACTATATCGCCGCTGAAGGAGAGTTTTTTTACCCCTTTTTTTAAGAAAGGTACAAAAATACCCATACATCAAATAGCTAGAGGGTTAAAATGTCTCACAAAAGTGTTTCTCGTAGTGTTTTAGATAAATATGCTGCTGAATACACTTTATACCTAAAATGTAAGGATTACAAGATTTCCTATGCCGATTGATTAAAGAATGAGCAAAAGAGGGATCTTTAACTCCTCCTAAAATGATTCCCGGTTGTAGACTTTCCAAACGCTGAGAATCATAAATATTTTTTAGTCCCCTTTACCACGATCAGTTGCCAGAAACTTGTTCTTTTAAAAAAAAAATTTTGATTTTGTTGCTATTTTGATATTTTTTTTTTAATTTTTAATATTCATATAATTTTAATTTTTATATTTAATATTTATTTTAATTTTTTAATAGTTTTGTTTTAGCGATTTTTTCCAGTGATGCGATTTTTTCGTTTTGGTTAACTTTTGTTTGGCGATTTTTTTTATAGATTTGGCTTGGCGATTTTTTCGTTTTGGGGTTTTTATTTGTTTTAGGAACTCTTTTTGTTTTGGCGTTTTTTCAAGTTTGGCGATTTTCTCGTAGGTATACAATATAATTATTTTTATTGAGTGATGAAAATAAAATTTTATGAAATTTTACTAAATCAGTAACAAAGTCGAAGCAAAAAACCAACATTTTAAAATTCAAAACAATAAAGATATCTTAATGAAGTAAAGTATATTTTCTTTGTCTATTTATAAGCTTTACAAAAAGTTTAAACTCATTAAAATCGGATAATATATGTTAAAGTTATGAGTGCAACAAGATTTTTCATGCCCTACCTCGGGCTACTTTGACACACTGTAGCTAACCGTGTGTTTCAACAGGATGGTCCATGTTTCATTATTCTTAAAGCTTTGGTCCTTCTCTATGATTTTCACATACTTCTTTTTATAATCGGATCGAATGTTTCAAAGATACCCTTTTTCTCAATTGGAGCCACTGTGCAGCGTAGCGAAAACAATAGGGGTCCTTTGTCATCCTTTGGTTATGGAACCCTAAAAAAGAATAAAAAATATTTGTTTTTTCCAAGTGTGCTACTTGCTTTCTCACTACTGTACTAAATCTATACATTTCATATGTAAGTTTTCTTCATATCCTGGGGTCATTGTCTGGTCATACAATAACAATGGCGAGCGAGCTTCTTTTACACCACGCACCATCATTTTGCTTTTCTGCAACAAAATTCAAATGCGTAAACGCACAATGCAATAAACAGCAACAATTAACAAAACAGCGCTCGTTGACATTTGTGACACAACAAAAAGTCAATGTTGAAAACAAAACGATGGTCTTTTACGGGCTGCTAACAACAAACAGTTTGTACAGTTTAAATAATTGTCATGAATTATTTGCATACGAGTACACAGGTTACTTGCTCGCTGGCTTGTTGGCTGGCTGGTTGTCCATGACGATGATGATGACGATAATGTTGTTGCTATTGTTGTTGGTGGGAAATAAATGACAGTTGCTGCTGTTATTGCTGCGATAGATAGATAATAGTAGCAGGGTTGTCAGATATGGCGATTTCTCGCCAAACGTGGCGATTTTTAAACTTTTTTGGCGTCTAAATTTTTGATTTGGCGACATAGCGAATTTTCTGGCGACAAATAAATTTGTTGGCGATTTTTATGGTTTTTTTTTGTAACAAAATTTAACTTAAAAATTTTTGTAATTCAGTAAAATTCGCTTGCTGAAGGAGTAGTTTCAAAAAAAAAATACCTACCAAAACTCGTCTGCAATAAATTAAAGCAGTTTGATTTTGATGATTTTTCGTGTATTAATTATAGTCATTAACGCGTTTTGAGTTTGGATGAGAACAATGTACAAGAAATAATTGTTGGCGATTTTATTCCTACTTTTGGCGATTTTCTGCTAAATTTGTATACGATTAATTTATAAAAATTTATATTAAAAAAATTTTTATATAAAAACAAATTTATTATTAAATATATTAAGAAGAAAATATATTAAGAAAAACTACATGAAAGCGATTTTGGCGATTTTTAAAATCAATTTGGCGAAATAGGTCGGAAAAAATCTGACAACCCTGAATAGTAGTGGTGGTGTCAGGGGTAGTGTTGTGTAAGTCAGCTTAAAATATTTATTGTCAACTAGTTGCAAATGCGTACGCATGGTTGCATGTTCACTTCATACACACACACACGCACACATTCACAAAATTTTTAATCTAAAGACATTTGCTTGCTAGTAAGTTGTTGGCTTATTGAAAAGTTTATTTAAAAATCTACAACATTTTGTTGACATGTGTAACCACAACGTTGTTAATGCGCATGCGTGAATGCATTTTTCAGTTACAGCGCCAAAAAGACAATGATCATCATCAACAGATTTTTTTTCTTTTTGCATTTTATGCAGTTCCTTTAAGTGTTGTTTGTTGTATAGTACATACAGACTTAGCTTTAAAGAGTTAAAGCAAATAAACATTTAAATGATTTAAATGTCAATGCACATTAGATTTATTATGCTAGACAAATTTGCTATATGTATTTTCAACAGTCAGGAATAGCAAAATAGCACAACTGGAATATTCGTTTGATTTTGAACACAATCTGTAGCAACCACTGTTTAAATGTTTAACATTATAACTTTTACGGCCCTTTTCACAATGTGTGATTAAAAGCTAACGACGACTTAAACGGCAAGTTCGACATACAAAACTTGCCGTTAAAGTCCATGTTAACTCTTAATCGTACATTGTGAAAAGGGGCGTTAGAAATTACTTTTGCAATGCAATGAAAATATCAAGAGTCTTGTGCTATTTATTTAAACTATACTGTATAACTATTAATGCCTACTTATGATACACTCATTTGATTAAACAAAAGACAATATTAATTCAACCATATGTATGTACAACATCATGCTTAATGATTTAATGACATTTACAACAACTTTGTGGTAATTGCTGCTTTGTTGCTTGGAATTTGTACCGGCTCTTAAAGTCTGCATAGAAATTAAAATTTTTAAAAACAGGGATATAACAAAGCTTACAAATATTGATGTTTAGAATGTGAAAACAGTTTGATGAACTTTGGAAAAATATATTAAATGGTGTATATATTACATACAACAAGTTCTAAGCAAAAAAATATTGCCAAGCTGGCTTGTTATAATAAATGCTGTATACAAACTTTATGGGGAAAATTTATTAAGCTTGAGGAAATTTTAGAAATTTTAACAAAAGTTAAAAAAAATACTCTTAAAACAATAACATTTTTATATTTTTTTTGTAAAAACTATTTAAAACTAAAATTTCCCAATTAGGGAAATTTTTTAGCCAAAGCAAATTTTTTAAATTTCCACATATGTATTTATGTAAAATACAAAAATATTTGGTAGACTACTTGCAAATAATAGTTAAAAATAATAATTTCCCTATTGGGAAATTTTTTAAGCTTGAAAAAAATTCTAACATTTTTGAAATAAATTAATGCGTGCTGGAATCAATATAATAAATAAGAAATATCTTCAATAACTCTTAAAAATGTTATTTTCCCTATTAAGGACCATTTTCTTATCGTGAAGAAATTATAGAGATATTATTAAAAATCTAAAAAATACTCTTAAAACAATAACATATTGCTTTTTTTTAAACTAAAATATCCCAATTAGGGAAATTTTTAACCAAAGGAAATTTTTTAATTTTCCACATATGTATGTAAAATAAAAAAAACATATGGTAGACTACTTGTATATAATAGTTAAAAATAATAATTTCCCTATTGGGAAACTTTTTTAAGTTTGAAAAAATTCTAACATTTTTGAAATAAATTAATGCATGCTGGGATCAATATAATAAATAGAAATATCTTCAATAATTCTTAAAAATTTTATTTTTCCTATTAAGGACATTTTTTATCGTGAGGAAATTATAGATATATTAATAAAAATTTTGAATTTTTCTAAAACTCTAATATGAAATCAATGATTTGAAAAATTTTCTTGAATAAGGAAATTATAGAAATTATGAAAAAAGTTTTAAAGGCCTGAGAATGTTATATTTTTGTGATTGACGCTTTAAACTAAAAATTTCCCTGTAAAGGAAATTTTCTAAACTTAGGAGTTTCTTTTTAATTTCAAAATATGCATTAAAATACTAGTAAAGTACATATTACAAATGTTTAAATATCGTGATTTGTTCGTGTCAGGTGTGATCGTGATTATGTTTGTAAATAATCACACGTGAGTGCTTGGGCCTGATTTTAAAAATGTAATTCTCATGCTTTCACTATTATTTAATCAAATAAAATTTAATTAAATAAAAAATTTCCCTTTTTGGGAAATTTCGGATATTGAGAAAAATTAAAAAAAGTACCTAAAATTTTAAACATGAGCTCAAAGCAAAATGGTGTACAAGTGTTAATTTTCAATAATTGTTAAAAATAAAAATAACGATCTAAGGGAACTTTTTGAACCTTCAAGATTTTTCGAACGTAAAAAATACAGGCCAGCTCTGGAACTTTCTACTAATATCCAACTCAAATCGCTTGAAAATTTTGCGAGCTTTTGAAGTAGTTAACAATTATTTGAAAAATTAATACAACGAAATTCGAATATCATAATAATTTCCTTATTTGGGAAATTTTTTAACTCTAAGGGGATTTTGTGAATTTTTAGTTAAAATATTAAATAAAGCTTTAGAGCATGAGAAACATATTATTTTTGTAAAAATTCTGTAAAATAAAAATTTCCCTGGTAGGGAAATTTTTTTTAGTATTGAGGAAATTATAAAATTTGTTGCGAAAATATCAATTTTATGTTGAAAACTCTTATATTTTTTTCTAAGTTGCTTGCAAAAATTATGTTAAACAAAAGTTACCCAAAATGGGAAGTTTTTTAATGACCAGCATGTTGCTGAACTTTGATAACGAACAAAATCAGTTTATCTTAAAAATAATCCTATTCGATATTATGTTTGTTTAATTGCATAGTTAGCATACATATTTCGAAGAGGAACTTTCTTTTAGCCTTGAGAAAATTTTATATATATTCAGACTACAAATAAATTATTTTAAATACTGTGTCCTTGTGAGCGAAATTTAATTAAATTTATTAAGATGAATTCTTTCTAAGTTAGAAAAACATAATAAAAACTAAAAAATGGAAAGAAATAAATTTAGCAGAATATTTCAGAGCAAAAAGATATAATTTCAATGCATCAGCAATTGTTAGTGCTGCAAATATTTAAGATTATTTTGTGGTAAATAAATATCTACCCATTCCAATTCTATTCAGCCATTAAACAGCATTCATATAATAATGTTTCACACAGAGTTGGTCAGACCAGTGATGTGTACAGTCATTAACCGTACAACCGTTTGTACGGTAATTTTAGGCCCCAAAAGGTAACAAGGTAATTTCATTAAAAATACGTTAATTAAAAAAATTTTTAAGTTGTAAACTCAATTAAAAAAATATTACGATTTCCATACAACACACACAAATTGAAATTTTGCTGCTGCATGAAAATCAAGATTTTTATCAAATGAGTTTTCTCATTTAAAACAGTGCTTGTTTTGTGGTAAACTTTTAAGTATCTTAATGTACACCAATATGGATGCAAGATAACGTCAACTTATTATTGGTTTGGCCAATCAACCGACCATTTAAAAAATTTGTCAGTAATGGAGTATAGTAAAAATTACAAAAAATCTATCGTGTATATATTCAGAAAACTTTTTGCGAACCTTCTTTGAGATTTTTCTCTATTCCGAGTTTGTGCCATATGCATCAAACCAATCAATAATAAGCAATAGTGCGATTCTGTAACTTTTAACAATAACAACAGTCAATTGTCAACTTATTAAATTGTTTGCACTAACGATTATACGATTCTGTAACTTCTTGGTAACAACATTGCTTAAATCTAACATCATGTGACATATCTGTTAAAATAAACGAAAAACGTAAAGAGGAATGTAACAAAAACAAATGAAGTTGTGATTGCCAAATAGTGTACAGAAAATTTGTTTTCATTAATTTCTTTATTTTTTCGAAATAATTGTTAAATTAACTGCCAGGCCCACTATGTCGACCCGATTCTTTCTTTCTTATAATAACATATAAAACAAAAACAAAATTTTAGAATTTGTTTTTGTTTTAAATGTAATTATGGCGAAAGAAAGAACATGTCGACATAGTGGGCCTGACAGTAAGTTTTTAAATAATAGAAATATTGTTATTCATAAGTAAAAGTTGTTAATGTTTGTATATTGTTGTAAAACAATAAGTTCAATTGTTGGCATAAAGTACGTGCGACGGCTGCACAGCTGACTCTTGTCTATTCGATAACAACAGAACAATGATTGTCGCTAGTTAAGCAACAGCAAATATTGTTAAATATTTTACGGAATAGCAAAATCGTTAATTTGCTTGTTAGATTTTTTAACAATGACCACTATTGCTAAAATTGAATAGAGAATCGCACTACAGGCGTTATATGGTTTAAAAGATATTTTTCTCCAAATATGCACAATATAATTTTTTGCCTAAAAAACCGGATAGAAATAAACCCCCTTAAGTATCAAGTGGTCGAATTTGGACCACAGAGCGGTATCCTAATTCTCAAATCCATTGTTTATGAATACTGCTGTTATTTTAATTAAATACCTTTGCGTACGCTAATTTCTTCTCGAAAAACGGTAATTTTTCGAGGGCCGTACGGTAATGAAGAAATAAAAGATAGCATCACTGGGTCAGAGAGATAATCTTTTTTATGTTCAAAACTGCTTCTCATGTCTAAAAATTGAAATCATTCTCTTTCGCGTTATTAAAATAAAATTTATGAGCCTTTTTCAAAATTTTGCATGAATTTTTTTATTTCAAACAAACAAAATTATTTAGTACAAAATACTAAATAACAATATAAACAACTCTAAAAGATAAATTAGAAATTTAAATAAATATTGTTAAACAAATACTAAAATTGTTAAAACAAATATTAAAATGATTTTTTTCCCAACTTGAAGTGCGAGTATAACCACTTTTATTTATTTATTTTTCTGGTTTATTTTTTTGCTTTAAAATCTAGACATGTGAATTTTTTAAATAAATACTGTATTTTTTTCATATGATATGATTATTTGTTGAGTTATCAACAAAGATTTTTTAAATTAAATAAACAGAAAATTTTTTTGAAGCATGTTGTTTTTCTTCTGTGCGTTTTTTAGAGAATGAAAACCAAAATCCCTATAAAAAAAACGCACAAAATGTTTCTAAAAACCTGTCGTTTTTATTGCATTACCTTTTGAAAATAATGATACGTAAACTATTTGAGTAAATAAATATATAAAGATATTTGAAAGACTGAAATCATAATGCGAAAAACTTATTAAATTTTTGGAGAAAAATCCTTGATAATAATTTAAATAATTTAAAATGTAAAATCTTCATAGCTTTTGAATGGCTAAACTGATCTGAAAAAAATCTGGGGAATTGTGAATATTTTGACTTTAGATATCGTGTGAATATAAACTGATTCGATTGGTTAGATTTCGACAACTTTCGTAAATACCATCTTTCCAAGAATTTGTATTTGAAATAAATATTAAGCCAACAAAATTAATGACAACAAAATTAATGAAACTGAAAAAAAGTACAACTTATCTTGCACAAGATTACACTGTACAACACCAAAAATTATATGGTCCTAACGACTGATTCTGGCAGAGAATACCAACAAAATATATATCTGGGTTTTATTTTAAGGGGACTTGAAGTCCACACCCCCTTCTTCACCCTATAGTCTGAAACACACTTAAAATTTTTTTATTTCCCTCAGTTACATTCTTGAGATGGCGCAGAGGACTTGAAGTGTTGAATCAAGCCATTTTTTTAAGTAAGAATATATTGATTCTGGTCTACAGACAGATATTGAAGCCTTAGTTGCGAGTTGCGGGACTGTTCACATATTACAAAACGTACTTATGGGGCTTACAACTTGTTACGGAGCTGAGAGTTTATACTAAAACTTTGTTAAGAAACGTTACGAAGGTCTAATGGGGGTTAAATACGTCGAAAATGGCGCTACATAAATATTAACAGCACATTAATGCTAGGAACACAACTGGAACGAACGACGAATTTTTGGCCGCGAATATTCATCGGCAAAAATAAAACACATTTGTGTATATGAAAATACACACAATAACGGCGTTGGACGAAATTCGCCATACGCGGCGAACTCTGAATAGATTTATTCCTATTTCTTACGCCGGCGAACCACGAACAGTGACCAGTACCAAGTGACCATGAGTGGTTTTAGTTTTCTAGCGTTTTAGTAAATAAAGTTACTTTTTACTTTAACTATTGTTTTATTTTTATTTTGTAGTATTTGAAATAAATATAGATAATAATTAACTATAAAAATTGGTGTGAGTTGTGTTTTTGTTAATGTTTAATTTTTCAAGTATGTATTATATTTTTTTAATATGGTCACACTTTACACAAACAGTAAACAACTTTGACAATTATAACAGCTGTTACGTTTTCGTCGCTATTGTGCTTCATATGACGAATTTACACAGCGAATTTTTATCGACGAATTCGTCGTGTTGAGCGAAATTCGTCGTTCGTCCCAGTTGTGTTCCTAGCATAACGTACTTATCTATTGCTTGAGTAAATCAGGAATCAGAAATAAGAAAGAACAATTTTTTCGAACCAAAAAATCGTGCGCCAGCTCTAAACTAAAATGTTCTATAGGGTCATCGATTAACAATACAGGAGATAAAAAAAACCAAATCTTTTTTTAGTTTTTGTTATAGTGGACCCGGCATAGGAAACCTTGCCAGCCTTACGTTTAATTTATAAGATGGCATTAGAGCTTTTATGCAAAACTCCATAGGAAACATTTTTGTAGAACATATTACCCTCTAACTATTCGCTGTATGGATCTTTTTGTCTGTTTCTTAAAATTGGGGGAAATAACTCATCTTTACCGGCAATATAGCGGGCTGAAATCTTCTATAAAAATACTCGGCATGAAATTCTGTTATAAGTCTTCAAACAACAGCCAAGCTCAAGAATCAACTTGAACGTTAGAAATCGTTCAAAACTTAAAATGAGTTTAAGGGTTAATTTCGTACTTATTCACAATTCGAACTCGATATAGGAAATCTTGTAAGCCTTACATTTCAGGTATAAGACGTTCTTAGCACTTTTATATAAAACATTAAGATAAACATTTTAACCCTCTAACGTTGCGTTTTATTGATCATTTTGTCCCTTTCTTCAAAAAGGGGCAAACAACTCCCCTGTAACGACAATACAACGGGCTGAAATGTTTTAAAAATATATTTGCCATAAAATTCTACTATATATCTTCAAAGACGCTCTACAAGCATCAGACTTAGCTTGAACTCCAGAATTTATTCAAAATTCAAAATGTGTTTAAGGATTAATTTCGTACTTATTCACAATTAGTACTCGACATGGGAAATCTTGTAAGTTTTACATATTTTTCCAGTGAACAAATTGATTAAATCTATAAAACAATTTGTCTAAAAATATTATAAATTGTAAACAAAACAATATATTAAATCAAACAAAAAGATTTACTGGATTTTCTGAAAAATATCAAACAATATTTGTGTCTGAATTTATAATTGATTTATATCTAAAAATAGTAACAAATAATTGAAGTTGTGTGTATTTATTCGAATTATATGGGTTTTATCCAAAGAAATTTATTATTCAGGCTTAAGTTCGTTCAATTTAATTTTTACAATTCAATCATTTTTTATTGAGAGGCTGCGTAGCCTAGAGTATAGAGAGCTTTGACGATGGGATTGTGGTTAATTCCGAAAACATCGATGTTCAGTTCGACCCTTACAAAAGTCAAGAAATTGGTCTTTGTACTTTTCAATTGCCACATGCTTTGAAAACTTATTTCTCAATAAAAAATGATTTAATTGTAAAAATTAAATTGAACGAACTTAAGCCTGAATAATAAATTTCTTTGGATAAAACCCATATAGTTCGACTAAATACACACAACTTCAAGTATTAACACTAGAGGCACATAGTACAAAATATGTTAGATAGTTTCCCGTGTAATACGGATAAAACAAAACATATGTAAACCCTAAGAACTAGAGAAAGGAGCTTTCTCAATCTTGGGTGAGAAATATAAACAAAAAGCACAAGTGTGGCTGTGGATTAGGATAAGTGCCAAGTATGGTAAATTTCTAAGCCACCATAAAATAAGCTTAAAGCCAGGAAACATGAGCTTTAATGCAATTGGTTTAATGCCAGATATTTACCGCTTAACTTTGGATGCTGCGTAGCCTAGAGTATAGAGAGCTCTGACGATGGGATTGTGGTTAATCCCGAAAACATCATTGTTCATTTCCACCCTTACAAAAGTCAAGAAATTGGTCTTTGTACTTTTCAATTGCCATATGCTTTGAAAACCTATTTCTCAATAAAAAAAATTATTTAATTGTAAAAATTAGATTGAACGAACTTAAGCCTGTATAATAAATTTCTTTGAATACTAACAAATATTAAACAAAATAGTTTACTTAATCAAACAAAAATATATACTGGGTTTTTTGTAATATATCAAACAAAAATTTTTTCTGGGTCATCATCATCCATTAATCATTTATGAAATTACACTTTGTTAAATATGTTCAAGTCTGAATTTTTATCTAAAAAAATGAATGAGAATTAACGCAACAACATTAACGAATTGATTCGCTCAAAAATCTTCAGTAACCAAACTCGTTACAATCGCATTCCTTTTGCTATCATTGTTGTTGTTGTTATTTGTGTGTATGTCATCATCGGGGTTGTTTTTTTGCGACACAGGTTTTCTTGTTGTTATTGGTGTTTGCGTCCTAAATAAAAGTCAAACAAACAATTCATTGATTATGTAAAGAACATTTACTGAAAAAGAAATTTATTTTTAGACAAACGTTTGTTTGAAAATTTTTTGTTGATAATTTTGCTGTGTAACTCTTCGTTGTAAGGGCCTTTTTGTTCCTTTCTTAAAAAATGGACAAAAAACTCCCCTCCAGCGGCAATTTAGCGGGCTGAAATGTTTTATATTTGCCATATGATTCTACTATAAGTCTTCAAAGACACCCAGGCTCCACAATTAACTTGAACGCCAGAAATCGTTCAAATTTAAATTTCGTACTTATTTACAATAGGAAATCCTGTAAGCCTTACCTTTAACGTTTAAAGTGTGTTCAGCATTTTAATGTTCTACACAAATATTCCTCATGGTGGCTTATATAAAAGTGCTGAGCACATCGTATACCTTAAATTTGAGGCTTACAAGATTTTTCTATGACGAGTCAGGGGGCAATTCGACATCGATCGAAATATCAATACAATTTAAATACAAATTTCGATCGATATCAATTGTTGTAATTTGCTCCCAGCAAAAGGAGGGGTCTTAAACTCCTCCTAAAAAGAATCCCACATATAAATTTTCGAAAACTCCGATACTTGTGTATTTTTTTTGTGGCCTCTATTAGAATCACTCATTACAACCTCGTAGTTTTAAAAATTTTGATTTTGTTGTACAGTCTTATTTGTAGGTTACATTTAAATTTTTATTATAATATTCTAAAAAAATGGAAAAAAGTAAAAAAGTAAAAAACATTCTTCTTTAAAATTAGTTTTCTGTGGATTAGGTTATTTTCGCGGCTACGGCTCGATATTGACTAACAAATAAACTTTTTTTTTGTGTTGAAATTTCTGATCTATTTATAAGTCGATTTTATAATTTGTGTAATGAGACTTTGCAATTAAGACTCTACGTAATACTCATCATTATAAATAAACAGTCATATGAGTGTGTTTAAATTATTTAAACTTTTGTAAACAATAAAAAAAGTTATACGTTCTGCAAATAAACAATAAAATTGTTTACTTTACTACAATTGTCTGGGATATAAAATGTAAACTTTTTTTCTCTTCAAATTTTTGATTGACTGTTTGCCTCGTGTTAAAGAAATGAAATGTAAATGGGTCTCTCCATTAAATGGAGTACTTTTTTGATTTTTTTAAAATACTTTTGTGGAGAAAGTAACTGCTTATGTCTGACTTTAGAGAAAAATAAATAACTTATTAACTAAAAACGAAAAAGAGAGCACACAAATCTTTGGTAAAGTTATTGATGAACCGAACTGCCAATATGTAGTCCTTTTTGTGGTGATTCATCGATGAATTTAACACTGGTTTCCATAAGATGGAAGTGATCTAAAGAGCTGAACGGTTTGCGATTAAAAGGTTGTCTAGAACAAATGTTGTTGATAAACAACATTTTTAGAGTCTTAAATTCAATTCTTCTGTACTTCTTCGTATACGAGTATAATGAAAATTCTATGCCTTTGGAACAACTTCCATTTTTTTGCCGGGTTATCGTATTTTTTTGTTCTTTTGTTGTGCGAAGCAAATCTTTACTTTTATGCTGATATAATTTAATTTTTCACAAAATGCAACTATTTGTAAAATTAAATTTTGGCTCTTATACAAAAAAATTTATTCCCTCTTATAAAAGTTATATTCAATTACGACTGCCAATCAAAACTCAAGAAATGGAGTGTCAGAATATTAAAACATTGAAAATGAAATTTAAATGAATTCTTTTATAAATATTTTGATGAACATAAAAGATTTTCCAAACTTGTAATTAACGCGTTATAAGTTTGGAAAATCTTTTATCACTGCAACACAAAAAGATATTTTCAATACAATCTAGCCTCGCTAAATACTGTTTTGTGGGATAAATAGCACTAATTGTGAATAAGTACGAAATTAACACTTAAACATATATTCAATTTTAACTTATTTCTGGCCTTCAAGTTGAATTTCAAACTTTGATGACTTTCTGGACTTATAGTAGAATTTTAAAACATTTTTGTAGAACATTTGAGCCCGATACATCCCTATTTAAGGGAAGTTTTCTGTCCACTTTTTCAAGAAAGAGACGAAAAGACTCATACCGTAAAGAGTTAGAAGGTTAAAATATTTCACAAAAATATTTCACGTAGTGTTTTACATAAAAGTGCTAAACACACTTAATACCTAAAATATAAGTGCTAGAAGATTTCCCACTCCGATTCACTATAACGATGTGCAGAAGGGGACGTGAGCTTTAACTCCCCATAAAATGAATGCCTAATGTAAACTTTCAAAAACCTGAAACACTTATATTTTCTTTTAGTCCCCTCTACCAGAATCAGTCGTTAGAACGTTGCCAATTGAAACCAAGTTTGATTTTGTTGTACGGTATAATTACACTGTACAACAAACTGATTTTTTTTTCTTAAATTACAAGGCTCTAACGACTGATTCTGGCCAAGGTCACCAGCAAAAATGTACGTGTATCGGCGTTTTGATAGTTTACATCTGAAATCCTTTTAAAGGATAGTCAAACTCCTTCTGCCCCGCCCCTCTACCCCTTTTGAGCATAGTTATACTGACTCGGCGTAAGAAATCTTGCAAGCCTTACGTTTAAAGTATAAGATGCGTTAGGCACTTTTATGTAAAACACTACTAGGAACATTTTTGTAGAACAATTTAGCCCTCTATCGCTCTTAAAGAAGGGACAAAAGACTTCCCTTCAGCGGCGATATAGTGGGCTGAAATGTTCTACATAAATGTTTCTGGTGGGGTGTTGCATAAAAGTGATGAACACATCTTATATCTTAAATGTAAGTCTTACAAGATTTCCTATGCCGAGTACTAATTGTGGATAAGTACGAAATTAACCTTTAAATACATTTCAAGTTTTTAATGATCTCTGGCGTTTAACTTAAGTCTGGAGCTTGGGTGTATTTGAAGACTTACAGTAGAATTTTGTGGTAAATATTTTTGTAGAACATTTCAGAGGCTGAAGGGAAGTTTTGTGCCTTTTTTTAAGAAAAGGACAAAAAGACCCACATAATGATGAGTTAGAGGGTTCAGATGTTTCACAAGAATGTTGATCGCGTTGTTTTACATAAAAATACTGAACACACCTTAGGGGTTATTCACATATTACGTAACGCTGCAGGGGCGAAGGGGGTTCGGGGTTTGTTACGGATTAGGTAACTTATACTGAAAATTTTGTAAAAAGCGTACGGGGGTATAAAAACTCCGTTACGTAATATGCGAATAGCCCCTTATACCTAAAATGTAAGGATTACACGGCTGGGGCGATTCACTATAACAATGAGTAAAAGGGGTGTAACTTTAATTCCCCTAAAATGAGTCCCAGGTGTAAACTTTCAAAAAGCCGAAAGACGTATACATTTAGGAACAAGTTTAATTTTGTTGTACAGTGTAATAGTGGTTATATTGCATTCAACAAAAATTACTAAAATTAACTGTCTATTTAATGATGTCAAAATAATTATTCCTTTCGTACAATTAAAACAACATTAATCCAATGAAAACCTTCATTAAAACTCAAGCAACGTCACGCTTCGTTTGTTTAATGAAACCAGTGTCGTTAAAATTATGTTAATGAAAATTTCACCAAATATCCATATAATATACATAATTCCATTGATCCAATGTAATGATTTCGCTAAACTAATGAAAATGTTCAAATTTTTAAACGAAATTAATCATAATTTTAATGAAAGTATTCATCATTTTAATGAAATTATTCATAATTTTAATGAAATTATGTCATTATTTTAATGAACTTATTTCAATGATTTAATGAAACCCTATCATTATTAGGTAGGCTCATTTAATTCAAAGTGTTTTATTCACTATTTCAATTTGTTGACGATTTCATGCTACAAATACGTGGGATAAACTCTAATGCACATCATTAATATATATATTTTTTGATGATGATGACTGACAGTATAAAACTCAGACGCCTAATTTTTATTATTTGATTTAAAGGCAACGGCCTAACTACTTCAGCCAACAAACAGCACTCTCAAATCGACATACTCTACGAGTGTATAAAAATAAGAGAGCGGAAATAGACCAGCAACAATCATTCAAAATTTTTTTGATGATCGATTTTGGTTGACAAATGTTGAAATAAATAAGGGTGTGTTTTTTATGAAAAAAATATATATATGTGATTTATTACATCGGTGTTTAATAAATACAATGAAAGTTTTCATCAAAGTTATGAAATACGTTTCATTGAAATAATGACACTCAAAAACTTTAAAGTTTTTAATTTGTAAGCTATTTTAAGTATCCATTAACACATTTTGTCAACACTTAAAGGGGTTTCCTTCGATAAAATTATACAATGTTGTTCTCATAAATCTTATAAAGCAATTCCGATGAAATTCTTTCACAATATTCGTGAAATTTCACATACATATATTGAGAAATATTTCATTAGACTTGTGAAAAAATCTAAAGAAATCTTCTCATTGGATTTATGAAACGAAATTTTTTTCAGTGTAGACTAAGGCGACAAATTATGGCATTTAAAACCGATTGGCAATTTTAAATCCGATTGAAATTTGTTGGATATCGAATGCTGTAATTTGATATCAGACTAAATTAGGCTGCTTAGGTCTGTACTGATACAGAACTCAGTGCACTTCCTCGGCTCTCAAATAAATGAGTTTATTCTGATAACTTTACATTCCAATAGGATTAATTTTCTAAATAAACTGCCGTATTACCCGAAAAAGTGAGAGATGCTTGAACGTCTCTTCCCAATTCTTGTTCAGGAAACTTTTTAAAAAGTTATTGTACGAAAGATTTAATATGTTAGCATAGGCCACTATAAGACAAGTGCGCTGTCAAAGCAGCTGCAACAAGTTTTCATAGCTGTTGTAGGAGTTTCAAGTCCCGCATAATCAAACTACAACCAAACTATTTAGTTTTCCAATATTTTTTTCATATCCCAATGTAGTTACTAGTTGTTGTAAAGAACAAAAAAATTTCTATAATTTTCTTGTTTTTATTCACCATAATTGACAGACAATGAGACCCAAGTTGTTTAGAATACTTAAGTATGTATTTGCAAATGCAGCAACAACAAATAAACTGAAAAAAATATCAAACATTTTATAGCAAATGTTTAAGCGAAAATGAAAGAAGAAAAATTTACGTATTAGTATCTAGATACTTGAACTGATATATAGATACTACAAACAGTATGAGTACACATGCAAGTTGAGAACTAAATACTCATACTGTAAGGATAGAAAAAATTTCAAAAACACTGATTAAAATCGACAGCTGTCTATTGCTTAAAGTAGTTTTTTTCTCTCTCTCTTCTTATTCTGAAGTGATAATCTGACATACCGGGGAATATAAAACAGATATTAAGTTTGCAATTTAATTAAATTAAAAAAATGTTATAAATATTTATTAACTTTATAATTTAGTTTACAAAAAAGCTAATATGCTTAAGCAGAGATATTTCTAATTTGATAAAAATATTAATGACATTAAAAAAATTGCAGAATAATAGTAACACTGTTCAGCTAAACAAATTTAAAAGGTTCTAACGAATGATTCTATTAAAGGGCACAAAAAGATTTACATGTATCAGCGTTTTGAAAGTTTTCATCTAATCTTTATTTGAGGGGAAGCTAAATTTTCACCCTTTTGCACAATGTTATAGTGGATCGGCGTAGGAAATCTTTTAATTCTTGCATTTAAGGTATAAAATGGGTTCACCACTTTTATGTAAAACACCACGAGAAACATTTTTGTGGAACATTTTCACCCTCAAAATTTTTGCTATATAGTTCTTGTTGTCCCTTTCTTATAATAGGGGCAAAGAACTCTTCTTTAGCGGTGATATTGCGACCTGAAATGTTCTACAAAAATATTTGCCATACAATTCTACTATAGGCCTTCAAAGACACCTAAGCTCTAGATTCTACTTGAACGCCGGAAGTCAATCAAAACCTAAAATGTTTTTAAGGGTTAATTTCGTACTTATTCATAAGAAGTTCCCGGCTAGGAGATCTTATAAGCCTTACGTTTACGGTATAAGATGTGCTTATCACTTTTATGTAAAACACTAACAGGAACATTTTTGTAGAACATTTCAGACTGCTAAGCAGCGATATAGCGGTGTGAAATATTCTACAAAAACTCCTGGAATAGCGATATAGTTTGGCACTATGCGCCCATGATTTGGCGTAAAAGCAATAAATAATAATTAATAAAATAATATCGCTGCTGAAGGGTATTTTTGCCCAGTTTTATAAGAAAGAATTAAAAAGAGCCATACAACGAAGAGTTAGAGGGTTAAAATGTTTCAAAAATATGTTTTTTATTTTGTTTTACCTAAAAGTGCAGAACTCATGTTATGCTTTAAACTTAAACGCCAGAGTGTCGTTTTTATAACGCGCTTTTCTGCTTTTTTAAACTGAATTTGAAATTTGAAATTTTATAGCTTTCAACTTTACCACAAATAAATTCAGTAAAGTGCGATTTTAGCTCGCACACGATGGGTTATGTACGAATGCCATATCGTTATCCTAATAAAGAAATGCCTTAACTTAATTAAATTTTATTTTTGTTAAATCGAGTTTTTTGCCTATTTCCAGGCTCATCCATCGAAATACGCTTACAATTTAATTTGATAATAATAATGAGTTAGGGTATTTCTATATTAAGGTAACGGTATACATATGTCTATCCCTTTTTTGTTTTGGCGATTTTTTTTGGGGGAGTTTTTAATTTTAGTGCGATGTTTTTTTTTTGTTTTGACAAACTTTTTTCTTTTTTTAGTGATTTTAGTTAGTTTTGGTTATTATTTCCGTTTTTTCCATTTTTTTTGTTTTTTGACGATATTTATAGTTATGGTGGTTTTTGCGTTTTGGTGTTTTTTTATGTTTTGGCGATTTATTTTTCGTTATGGCGATTTTTTTTAGATTTTTGCAGCTGTTTTGCTGGAACTTTGTTGTTGTTGTTTTTTTTTGGCGATTTTTTGTTATTTTTGGCGATTCTTTCGTTTGGACAATTTTTTCGGTTTTAGATGATATTTTTAGTATTGGCGATTTTTTTTGGCTTTTAGCAATTTTTTTTAGTCTTACGACTTTTTTCCGTTTTGGCGATTTTTGACTGGTTTGGCGACTTTTTTTAGTTTTTGCGACTTTTGTTTTGTTTTTGGCGATATTTTTATTTTTAACGATTTCTTAGTTTTCCCGACTTTTCGTTTTTTTTTTGCTATTTTTTTTTTTTGCGATATTTTTTTTTCGTTTTATGACGATATTTTTTATTTTCTTGGAGATTTTTTTATTTTTGGGGACTTTTTGCATATTAGCGATTTTTTTTATTTTTGACGCTTTATTCTTCGTTAAGCGGTTGCTTCATTTGGCGATTTTTTCATTTTGGCCCTTTTTTTAATTTTGAATTTTTTTAGGTTTAGCGTTTTTTAGCGATTTTTTGGCGATTTTTTTCGTTTTGACGATATCCTTGCATTACTTATTGGGATACTCTTGTATAATTAATTTACCCATTAATTATTAATTTTGTTTGTTTCAAATGTTTAGTTATTGTGATTGAGAAGATACAGAATATACAAAATTGCACAGCCTGATAGAATACCCTTTCGTCTTTAGTTAGTTTGTTTTTTTTAGCTTTTGTTACCGTTGGTTTTTAAATGATGTATTGGCTGTGGAAATTTTAAGAGTTTGCCTCATACGGTGTCCAAGATTCAGCTAATTGTCAAAATTACATAGTCAAAATTACTTTAACTGATGGAATACCCTTTAATTTTTATTTGGTTTTTTCCAGTATTAATTGGTGTAGTCTGTATAATATACTTACTTTAAAGATTTCTAGTGCTTATGTATAAATAAGTGTCTGTATATAAAAGTATGACTCAGAAAAATAGCTAAATTTAAAAATTACACAACCTGATAGAAAACCCTTTAATTTCAAAGTAGTTTTTTTAATCGCGTTTTTAACAATTAATTATGAATTAATTCAATAGTTGTGGATCGATTTTAATGATATATGATTCGTTTTGTTTCAAATATATTTGCCTATATGCTGACAAAAAAGGACATAATTGTTTGTTGTTTTCTTATTTTTAACACCCGACCAAGAAAGGGAGATGTTATAAGTTTGTAGTGTGTATCTGTGTTTCTGTCTGTTCCCTCATACAGCCTAAACGGCTGGACTGATTTCGAGTTCGTTTTTTGTTTTGTTTGAAAGGTGACTTGATTGATATTGTTCTTAGCTATGTTTGCAAAAAATCGGTCGACTTATTTAGAAGTTATCACTTCTTTTCTAGGTATATCCTCTTGAATCTGTACACTTGTGGCACCGTATCTCCGAAACTGGAAGATGGATTTTCATTTAGTCTCCTTTATTTGAAAGATTACTTCAATCCAGTCGTTTTGAAGTTATCATCCATTTTATTCGGCGGTCTTAAAATTGTTAAATTAATGTAATTTATGAATTTTTTAAACACAAACATTTTCATACTCATTTTTTTTTGGCGTAAATACTTTTAAATCTTCAGAAAAAGCAGAAATGAAATCTGTGAAGATCCCTTAAATTTATTAAGCAAATAAAAAAATTAAAAAAAAAATAAAAATAAATGTTGATTTATCTAAAAATACTTTTATTTTCCTATTACAAATACAATTCTATTCTTGTCGGTAATTTATTTTCTTCACGAAATCTGTCATACCAAGAGATATTTTTGCCAGGAAAATTTATCAAACTTGAATGAACATAAATTTACACAAATATTTTTGTAATTTTCTAAACCAAAAAAAGGCAAAACAAACAAATCACACATAAAATAAAGAATAAAAATAATTTCGAAAATAGAAATCCCTTTAATGTTGAAAAATAGAATATCTCAACTTTGTATTATTCACAAATTTAATGAGTCATTATTTTAGATTTATTTCTTCTTTACCACAACTAAAATAAATGAAATTGAAATGAATAAAAAAAAATCACACACTGCTGCAGCAGTTTTAAAGAAAAATAGATTGAACATGAATAGAAATACATGATGCTCTGCAACATATTAAATGAAATTATTTGCAATTAGTTGCACATGAGAAAAAAAACTAAGAAAGAAAAGCAAAAGAAAAAGTATTTTTATGAAAACAACAGCGGCAACATAGGCAGCAGCAGCAGCAGCAGTAATAACAGCCGTAACAGGGAAAAAACAGACAGACCGACCTACAACAAATACGTTTGTAAGAACAAAAAGATGGATTGATGAGGTTGGCTGTAACATTAAAATGGCAAACAACAGCAATAATTAGTGTGTTTGAAAAAAAATCAAAGTAAAATTAAACATAAAAAACAAAAACAGATACTTTTAATTAACCCATTAAGAAATCTCATAAACTCTTCTTCGGCTAGTTTCCATTTATTTAAATTTAGCAAATTAAAACTCATACTTTGTTCCTTAATATTAAAATTTTTCTTTTTTCTTCTCTTTTTGCAGGTAAATATCTTGCTAACAAATTGTAAAACTTGTTGTGAGTATGAAGACCAATTAATTTTAAGAAAAAAAAGTATTTTTAAACTCCTTAATGATCTACAACATTGTTATAGTAAGATTTTGCAAAAGAAAAAAAAAGTTAAAGAAAAGAGATTTGTGTTGTTCCCCAAAGACTTAATTTGAATGACTGACTATTCAGCTTGTTTGTATGCCAACATTCATCCCTACAACACAAACAACCGCAATGACAACAAAAAAGAAATATATATAAAGATGATGTTGCTCTTCAGCTGCATACATGTTTCACGTTCGTTTATTATTGTCATTGGTCTCTATGACATCTAACATGTCATCAATTTATTTTTGTCACTGAATATACATATTTCTAAAGCAAAAGCAAGATAATAAACAAAATATTGAAAATATACAGATGTATGTGATTTTAAAGTTTGCAAATCGTGATAATAAAAAAAAACATAAAAATCAAAATTTGCAAAAGATTTTCTATATAATATATTTGGATCTTTTTTCTGCAAAAAATTATGGCAGACTTTTGACATTCCATAAAAATAAAGTTTTTTAATTTGCATTGCAAATAAATGTATCGATAAGTCTTTAGAAAATAAAATTATCGCTTAATTTTCACAAAAAAAAAAAAAGAAATCAAACCAACGACAGCTTTTCTACCGCAAAGTTGATTGTTTTACTATTTTGTAGTTTTTTTTTAAAATCTTTTAACTCAATATGAATGGCACACGAAAGATTCTGTACGAATACCAAAACACAATGTATATCCATCCATGTTTTTGGGGACTTTTAATATTGGATTTTTTTTCGTTTCAGAACTTTTTGTTTTGGCGAATTTTTTAGTTTTTGGCAATTTTTTAAGTTTTAGCGTTTTTATTTTGTTTTGGTGTTTTTTCGTTCGAGCGCTTTTTTTCATTGTGGCAATATATATCGTTTTGGCTGTTTTTAATTTTTTTTTAAATTTTGGCGTTTTTTGTATTGGTTTTTTTTTCGTTTTGGTGCTTTATTCGTTTCAGGCGCTTTTACGGATTTGGCGATATTTTTCGTTTTGGCTGTTTTTATAATTTTGCGTTATTTTTAGTTTTGTAGGTTTTTTCGTTTTGGTGTTTTTTTTCATTTTAGCGTTTTTTTCATTTTGGCTATTTTTTTCGTTTTGACAATTGTTTTGGGTTCTTTTAGTTTCGGGGGTTTTTTTCTTTCTTTGACGATATTTTTCTTTTTGGCGATTTTTTAAGTTTAAGCGTTTATATTTCGTTTTGGTGTTTTTTCGTGTTAGCGCTTTTTTTAATTGTGGCAATATTTTTTCGGTTTGGCTATTTTTAATTTTGGTGTTTTAAGCTTTGGTTTTTTTTTTGTATTGGCGTTTTTTTCGTTTTGGTTATTTTGTCATTTTAGTCTTTATTCGTTTCAGCGCTTTTAAGGATTTGGCGATTTTTTTCCGTTTTGGCTATTTTTCTAATTTTGCGTTATTTTTAGTTTTGGGAGGTTTTTTCGTTTTGGTGCTTTTTCATTTTAGCGCTTTTTAGTTTCAGCGTTTTTTTTTCTGTGACGATTTTTTCTTTTTGGCAATTTTTTTTTGTTTTAGGCGAGATATACATAAAATTGTTTTAGTAAAAAGAATTTATCGATCACTTTTCAATAGAAAAAGTTAATAATAGCTTTTCTATATAAAAATGAAGCTAACTCTAAAGCTGAAAGTCCATAACACGCGTTACACGCTTTCTTGCGTCATACGCGGCTGTCAAAAAAGTTGAATCAGTGTATTTGTACGTATCAAGTTACAGAGCATGACGCCTTGACGCGTTCAACGCAAAAAGTAGTTCTATTTTCTACTTTTGTAAGCGTCATCAGCGGCGTGCTGAACAGCAGGTTAGCTGTTTTTTATAGCCATTGATATTTTATTTTCAATACTATCGATGATTATGTTTGTATAGTGTACTATTTTGCTCTTGTAATACAGTTTCAAAATAACTTTTGCGTAAAAAGCGTAAAAACGCGTGTTATCGACTTTCAGCTTAACTTTTCTACAAGATAGTATAGTTATCGATAACTTAGTGTAGAAAAGTAGTTACCGGTAGCTTGTAAAGTAGTTACCGGTAGCTTGTCTGTAGAAAGAAAAGTAACTGATATCTTTTATAAAAATGCAAAGTTATCGACTACTTTTCTACAAAAAAAGTTATTGATAACTCTTCTATAGAAAGTAAAGTTATCGATAACTTTTCTATAGAAATGCAAAGTTATCGATAGCTGTTCTATATAAAGTTAAAGTTTTCGATAATTTTTCTATAGCAATGTATAGTTATCGATAACTTTACGCAGAAGAGTACACCTATCAATGAACTTCTCATAATATGTTTTATAGAAAAGTAATGTTTTCTATAGATTTTCTATAAAAAGTAAAGCTATCGACTGTTTATTTATATAAAAGTAAATTCATCGATAACTTTCAACTATGAAAGAATAGTTGTCGATAACTTTTCTACTGAAAAACTAAGTGATTGATAACTTTTATATTTAAAACGAAAGTTTTAGCTAATTATTCAGTAGAAAGTGAACTAATCGATACTTTTTCTGCAGAAAAATAAAGTTATCGATAAATAATTTTTTCTTTAAAAAATTTAGTTATCGATAACTTTTCCATAAAAAGTTAATATATTTGAATTTCTTAAAAAAAATTAATTTATCGATATTTTTGTAGGAAAAAGTAAAGTTATCGCAGCAATTTTCTACAGAAAAAATATCAAAGGCTTGTTAATATAATAGTAAAACTATCTATATTTTTTTCTATAGAAAAGCAAAATTATTGATTTGAAAAATTCTTATTGCACATGAACAAAATTTTTATTTTATTTTTAGATTTTTATTTTGGACATGTTTGGCGCTGTGTATATGTTTGTCTGTTTCGGAATCGGGATTTCTGCGCGAATTATTAAGCGCCCCACGCACTTGCAATATTATTGTGAAATTTTTCGTATTGTACAATAATATCGCCAATGTGTAAGTCATATTCAAAGGTGGCACAATAAATTGGCAAAAATCAAAATACTTTTGTTTATATTATTTGGCCAATTTTGTAGTTTGGTATTGTTGATTAAATAATCTTCAGCTAATAAGGCCTAACGCAGTTTATGTCAACAAAAAACTTTTTATTACATATTTACCCAACGTTTCGTCAATTTTTTGTTGACTTTTTCAAGGGTTTCGTCTATTTAAAAATAAAAACTTAATATTATTACAAATAATCACACCAAAAATTATGGTTAACTTACAAAATGATATTATAAAATCAATTTACATTTAAATATTAGTGTTTCTAAAATAAGTAAACTGCTAAAAAATTTTTTTTTTTTTATATAAAGAATTAAATCAAACACAACTTAAAAATTAATATCACAGTTAAAATTTCCTACTTATTGCAACGCTGTAGCTCGTATTTATGTTGTTAGTGTCTTCTTTTAAGTTCATCGTTCTGTTGATATTTTGTTGTATACGTAGACTTTCTATAGTGTATCTTTTTTTCCCTTTGTTTTCTATATCTAGTATTTTAACATTATCAAAATCAGCTGCATGTCCAGTATTGAGTATATGCTGTGATAATGCTGTTGTTTCTCTCTGTTTTGTGATGTCTTTTTTATGTTCACTCATTCTTGTTTCCAAAGTTCGTTTTGTTGTTCCAATGTATATTAAATTGCAGTTTTGTTCGTCATTGCCTTTGCATTTTACTTCATAAACAACATTGCATTGTTGTTGTTTTTCTACTTTGTCTTTCATATTGGTGAAAACTGTATTAAGTGTAGAATTAGGTTTATAAGCAAATTTTATATTTTCTGTTTTTATTGTTGTTTTTAACTTTTTGTTATCTGTTAAGCCTGGTATAAAAGTTACACCGTAAAAAATATTTGGTTGATTATTGGTATTGCTATTTGTTTTGTTTTGGGAATAATTATACTTTTGATTTTTATTGTACAATAATGAAAATTGTGTAATGTGGTGGCAACATTGTTAAGGCTTGTGTTTATTTTTTTACTGTCAGGTAAAATGGGCAATATTTTCTTTGAAAATATTCTGTCATTTATTGTATAGTATAGTTCAAAAGGACAATAATATGTACAATAAAATATGCAATAATATTGTATAATGGATAGGCCACTTTAGAATCGAATCATATGAAAGGCGTATGATTAATAAACAATTTTCAAAAGCTAACTGCAATACGTATACGTGATGTGAACTTAATATGGACATACGAGTACATAAAGTATTTCCTATAACTTTACTTTAAAAAATGTATTGTTTGGCATTAAATATACTAAATTCTGATATTTTTAGAAGAATTTTTTCAAGGATATAAAACTGGACTCTATTTTTCTATAATTATACGTTTGCAGAACTTGTACCTGTTAAAAGAAATCAAAATGTAAACATGGTTATACACAGCCATGCAAGCCATGCATATATATTTTTACTGCATGTATACTATAATTAAGTATTTATCTGCATATTTGTGAAAGTAAGTTTGTGTTCAAAATATTTTGTAATTTTACGGTCAGTGTGTCTAGACACGAAAAACATTTATTTGCATTTGTTTAATTGTATATACGAAGTGTGCTTGTATTCTCTATATCTCTACACTCTTACATATTTATTATCCTGAATCGTAAAATTTTTATAATATAATGTAAATGTGTGCCTATACTGATGTATATGTGTGGCAGAACCTAAATTATTAAATATTCTGTTCGAAATATACAATTAAACACAAGTTTAAGTAAATATTTATTCAATGAATTAGAAGTGACATTTAAAATAAATTTCCAAAAGTTCTGTCTCTGTCATTCAGCGTTCTTGTTCACTTTAACCACTTATGAAGGTGGATGCTTTTTACAAGGAAACAACAAATATTTAACTAATTTTTGCCAGTAAATAGAATACAAGACTTTTTTCATGTAAATTCTTGCACTAATTTTTAGGAGCTTGTGAGTGTTTGATTATTGATCAGATAGGGAAATTTCGTTGAAGCGCAATAAAAATGAATGCAAGAATTTACTTGAAAAAGTCTTGTATTCTATTTGCTGGCGCAAAAATTAAATAAATAGCTGCTGTTTCCTTGTAAAAGGCATCCACCTTCATAAGTGGTAAAAGTGAACAAGAACGCTGATAAGACAGTGTAGCGAAATCAGTAGTACTAATCGGTTCTGCTAATCTGATTGGAATATTCCAACACTCCACTCTTAATAAAAATAATTTGAATTTACATTAATTCAAATATTGAACTAAAAAGCCGAAATAATAAAAATTTTAGAGAACGAATACTCTTGCCTTTAAAGCATTCTTAATCCCCGTCTGCGTTATTATAGCTTTTTTATTTTGATTTTGTTGTAAATACAGTGTTATCAGACGACTAGAAATGAACATAAAAAGTTTAATTAAGTTAAAAGCTAACGTGCTTGATAATTATGAAAATACACTAAAAAGCAAGCATCCTTAAAAATCTCAAAGCTTCAAAAAAAAAAAAAAACAATCTTCAACAATTAAAAATAAACCTAAAACTAATTAACAATTATTACAGAGAAATTTCGCTGTGCTTTTTCGTTTGATGTTAAACGTTTTAAAAATTTTTTGTTTTACAATTCGCTTTTCAAAGTGACAACAGCTCTTTGCGTCAACAACCGTATTATTTTTGTTAAATTGCACACACATCGTATTAACAGCCACACCTCTACTTTGAGCTGTTTTATTTTTTGTCCTTTTAGTTTTTTTTTTAATTTATAGTAATAGAAACGTAGAAAGGTGAAAGAGTGCTTAAAACGCATATAAATTAATTGGCTTTGGTTGCAGAAAAGTTAATTTTTTTTCGTCGTTGTGCTTTGTGGCAGCATTAAAAGCCAACATTTTGTGGCAACACAATCCGAACCACACACACACATCCAACCAACAGCATTTGCACTAACGACAATGAGATTAAGTAAAGTGCATTTGAAAAATTGATGGTCTGCTATTTTTTTTGTGCACAATTTTAGAATTAGAATTAATAAGTTTTCTACATCTTGTATGTTTCCCCCTTATATTTGTTTTCTTTAACCCTTTTAGTACCGCATGTTTTTTGTAAATAAAAAATCTTGTTTCTTCAAATTATTATAAAGGATAAAATGAATAAACATTTTTAATAAAAAACATTTAAAATGTGTTCCATTTAATAACTATATGCGAACGCATTGCAAACTTTTGTACTTTATTAAGTTCAACAGCACGATAGAAAATTTTAATATGTTTCTCTACACCCAAAGAACAGTTTTTTTACGGTTAAAAAAAGGTGTTGTAAAAGATCGTATAAAGAGTCAAGAAAGTCTGGCGGTTTTTAAACTTCTCTATATATTCCGCAAAAACTTTTACTAAAATTTATCATGGAACTTCTTCCAGAAAATTTAAAAAGTTTGCCAAATGTATTAAGAAAATAAGTAACCTTTCCTTATTAGCCGCTCAAAGAACTTTTGTAATTTCAGTTATCCAACTGTAAATACGAATTCAAGAACTAATGCTGACCGTGTGAACTCAACAAAAAATGTTTAGTGGGTATTAACTTCACCTACACACACGTACACATACACATTCGCAACAGAAAAAAGGGGAAAATTTTTTAAAATTGAAACTAGGGTGCAGCATAGAAAACGATTTGCAAGAACAAATGCAGCTTCAGCATCAATAAAATACAATGAAAATGGTAACAGCAGCATCAGCAAATGAAACACGAATTGAGGACATGGAGTCAAATTAATAATAAAACACAAAACATAAAAGAAACCAGTCAAAATAAGCACAAGTACAGAAAAAAGAGGGACTTAAACGAAAGGGTCCAAACAGACACAATCAATTTAAATTTTAAAGCAACAGTGGGTACTCAAATGATATGATCAATATGAAATAGTCGAGTTGATAGCGAAGCCACTGTGTTGTTACAAAGTCATTAAATTTCCTTTAAAAAACTGTATGGCAAATATTTTTTGTTATCTTAATACTTTATCTTAATTTTAGTATCATAAAGGTTTTGTAACCTACATTTTTATATTAAAATTTTTAATATCGTAAAAGTTTATATCGTAAATTTTCATATCGTAACTTATTTTACATTTTTAATATCATAGAATTTTGTATTAAACTTTGAATATCGTAAAATTTTACACAAAAATTTTGAATATCGTAAAATTCGATAATAGTTTTAAATATTGTAAAACATTTTATTATATACTTTATTAATGCAAAGTTTTAACTTACATATTTTGAAATGTTTAATTTCAAAGCACTTTCAATATCGTGAAATATTCTATTAGATACTTTACTAACGTAAAATTTTATATTGACAATTTTAACACTAGATATTTTATATTGAGAATGCTTCAAATCGTAATATTTTATATTGAAATTTTCATATATATTGTAAAGTTTTATATCGTAAAATTCTCTAGTAAAGTTCTCTGTATCATAAAATGTTTTAAGAGGTACTTTATAGACGTTAAATTTTAATATTAGCAAGTCTCGTTTTAAAATGTTTAATAGCATAACATTTTCAATATCGTACAATGTTCTATTAGATATCCTAATAACGTAAAATATTACATTGAAAATATTAGCATTGGAAAATTTTATTTTGAATTGTTTAATATTTTAACATATTCTGTTAGATGCTATAATATCGTTAAATTGCATATCAAAATATATATTACCATAAAATTTTCAATCAAGTTTTTGATGTCATAAAATTTTATTTCGAAATTCTTGATATCGTAAAATTTGAATATTGAAACTTTTTATCGAAATCGTTAATGTAAAATTTTATATTGAAATAGTTATACAAAGTCATTAAATTTTCTATTGAAATATTTAATATCGTAAAATTGGCATCATGAAATTTTCTATTTGAACCTTCAAGTTTTGCATTGACATTTTTAACATAGTATAATCTTATATAAAAGTTTTTAGTATCACAAAAGGATTTTAGTGCAGAGAGAAGTTAATGATATTCAAATGAAAACTTTTCTTAAAAAAAAAAGAGCATTTTGCACTAAAATGATCAATTTCGCAAAATTTTCTATTAAATACTTTATTGATGTTAAATTTTATCTTTTAATATTGGAAAATTTTCTTTTTAAATGTTTAATATCTGTTACGGTAAAATGTGCAATTGAATTATTTAATATCGTAAAATTTTATGTTTTTCATATCTTAAAAATTTAGTATTAAAATTTTTAAAATAGCTGAATTTTACACATATTTAAAAATTTAATAAAGTGAAATTTAAAATCGACATATTTAATATAAAATTTTATATTGCAATTTTCAATATCGTTAAATTTTATATCGATATATTTAGTATTGTAAAATTTTATATTGAAATTGTTTGTATCGAGAAATTTTCTTTTAGAATCTCTATTATGGTACAATTTTATATTGACCTTATTAATATTGAAACTTTTACCTTGAAATTTTTTATACGGCAGCATTAAAACTTTTAATATCGTAAAGTTAATTTTTAATGTCCTAACATTTTCTATTAGAATCTTTAATATCATAAAATTTCATAGAGAATGTTTTAATATCGTAGAAATTTCCAATTGAAATCCTTAACATTGGAAAATTTTATATTGAAAAATATAATATCTTACAATGTGTTATTGATATTTTAAGTATCATGCAATTTAATATTGAAGTTTGTAATATCGTAAAATTTGTTCATGCTATTTTTATTACCGTAGAACTTGCGATTGATGAACTTAATAGCGTAACATTTTCTATTAGAATAATAGTAATATCGTAAAATTTTATATCAAAATTTTTAATATCGTAAAATTTTCAATTCAAGTCTTTAATGACGCATAAATTTCTAATAATGTATTTAAAACCGTGAAATTTTTAATATAGCAAAATTTTTAGTACCTTAAAATTTTAATATCGTAAAATTTTTGAGATCGCAAAATTTGTACAACCAAAGTTTTCAAATTAAGAAATTACGATATTAAATTTTTTTGATGGGAAACTGATTTTTTTTTTAAATTTCAGTATAAATTTACGATAGTCTTACGATATAAAATTTTATGAAACATTCTTACGATACTAAAATTTTATTTTGCTTATTTTTAAATTAAAAACTTTGTAAGCATCTTTATGGTCTTTTAATTTTCCTTGAATTTATATATATAATAATGAGTGAATAACCGTACTGTGTGTTTGCAACTCACATAGAGCAAAAATCCCTTGCCACACGTAGACAAATAGTGAGAAAGAGTCATGTTGGAATAAAAATGCATAAAAAAAACAAAAACAAGTATAAATGCTAAATTGTGCAACGTACAATGACTTGAATCTAAACAAAAACAAACAACAACAAAATGCGAGGGAAAGAAAAATAGAATCATATATACAGCAATAAATTCACATTTATTTTAACAAATACTCAAACTCACACAGACCCACTCTTGATATTCCCAGCTCCATTTAGCAAGTGGTGGTGAATACGTGGTGAACAGCCATAAAGATGCAGATGCCATTGTAACGGTAGAATGGCTGTGCCAGCAGTTGGAGACATGGGGACAGAATGGTCAGAGAAATGAAGATAGCTGGAGTGAATGCTGGGGAGAGAGAGGAGATCGAGAGGTAGAGGGAGTTAAAAAACATTATTAAATGCAGCAGCACCATTTAAAATTTACTGCACATGGCAACATAAATTTTAATTTGCATAAGGGTTTACCTCATAATATGACACATCCAGCCATGCAAACTCCGACATGCTAAGAGTAATAAAAATGCAAAAGAACTGCAAAAAAGAAAACTGAATCAGAAAAAATAAAGTTTGAAGGCAAAAAAAGAAAACTCTTCTGGGGAGAACTGTTTGCAGAAAAAATTAAAAAAAGTTTGTTTTCGTATCTGCCATATTTAATATAAAATTGATGTTGCATAGGGACGACCAGAAGAGGGTTAAAGGAATTTTTAATATAAACTTATTTTTTTTTGTGGATAGATTCAGGGCATTAAATTAAATGTTTGTAGAGATTAAAGGAATTGAATCGTGAATATTACGCACAAGCAAGCAGTTTTATTTTAATCGACTTGTATGTTTGTTTGTCTCCATACCCTTAAACTTCTGGAGTCTGTTGTAAAAATTTCGGTATGCTTGTACTCTGTCTGCTGCAGCTGACTGACTTCACTTCGTATTCACAGTCGTACTACTTTTGTTACCCAAATGTGTCGTCTGTCGTTGTCTTTTCTGTCTTGTATCAGGGCAACTTTGTTGTATGTTTGTTTCTTTATTAATATTATTTTTTTTATTACTTTTTTTCTTCTTCTTCTTCTCTGTCATATCAGTTGTCTTATATGTTATATGCAAAAAAAAACTTCGTGTGCTGTTTTTTCATAATAATTTTTCCCCATAGCTTTTAGAAGAGATTTTTTGATGCGTGCTAAAGTTACAATTTTTGTTGCTGTAAGATTTTTTTTCTGTGTTCTTGCTTAAGTTGAAGTACATGAAGTCTTCTTCTGTTTTCTATGATGATTATCTAAAGGATTTTGAACTCATTTTTCTACATATTTTAGAATAGAAAAGAATTTATGCATTTTAATGCATTAAATAAGAGCAAAAGATTCAAAGTAGAGTTTTTAGTGTTAAAGTCACATCATAAAAGGAATATTATTACAAAAGAAAAGTACTAAAATGTTGTAATCGGTCAAGTTCGTCGTCTATCATAAAGATTACTGATAATTCTTTGTTACAAACGAAATGAAAAAAGTATTAACTAAAAAGTCTTTCAAGATTTTATAAGAAAAGGTTCTTTTAGCTGAAAAAAGAAAATAAAGTTTGAGATCGTAAAATTTGTTTTGAGTGCTATTTATATATCGTATTACTTTATATACAACTTTATTTGATTATAATTAAGTAATTCTTTTTTAGTTAGGCTAGACTGATTTAGAAATTAATTATTTAGTTGAATAATTCAAAATTAAGAAAATCCTACGGCACGGCGTTAATTATACTCCTTTTGGTTTTATTAGACAAGAAAGTGACAAAATCTTTTTTTCTTGAATAAGTAGTAATTAGGGTATTCATTTTAATCGACTTTTCAATTGTTCGATTAATCAATTAATCGAAATTGAGGTTTTTAAATAACTCGAGCAACCGAGTAAAACTTTTATTTCGTTCGAGTTATTCGAGTAAGCTTTACAACTAAAAATTCTTTGAGTTAATCGGAAAATTTCGAATTTAATCGGTTTTTTGTACATTTTTGTGGACAAAAATAAAACAAAACAAGTTTTTTTTCGCGATTTTAAATATTTTAATAATAAAAACAAAAGAAACCACAACATTTCTACACACATTAGATCATAAACTGATCCTTTAAAATAGTTTTTTTACTATTCAAATGTTGCGCTTTGAGAGAAAATATGGCGCTTGGAAATATTTAATAACATTCCGACCTGTAATGTATTCTATGCAGAATAAAAATACAGTGGACGTCCAATAGTACGAATGTCAGGCCTTTTCGTAATGTTGGAAAATTCGTATTATTGGACTACAGTTTTTCCTCTTTTTATATAAAAAATTTGCTTCTTTTTCCATTTTTTACTTTAACGCAGAAAAAAACAAGTAAAAAACTTCAAAGTATAACTTAAATTTCATTTATATATAGAAAAACATCATGTTCTTTCTAAAAATACATTTATTCGTATTATCGAATAGCAAAAAATTCTTTTTATTCGTACTATAGAACGGCCATTGCAAAAAATTTGCCTTTCGTACCTTTCGTACTATTGGAAATACGTGGAAACGAAAGTACGTACTATTAGACGTCCACTGTAATCGGAATTGGCATAGCATTATTGTTGTTATAAATATCAACTTGTAAAAACAAAGTTACGGTTACACTTAGCAAATATTTGCCCAAAAAACGTAACCACTACTTTTGTTCAGAGTTAGTTTAATTTATTTTGCTGCAAAAAGCTATTTTTATATTATTTTTAATATATGCGAACCCATATTTAAAAAAAAATATTGTAATTAAAGGAAATACAATTTTAACTTGCCTGTGGCTTATGTTTTTTTCGGCAAATATTTGCGAAGTGTGACCGTACCTTAAGGCTAGTTAACTATTTACTCTCGAAATATCTTCTTTATTTCAAATAATTTTTGTTTGATGTTTATATTTCCGAATGTTTTTTTAAAGACATTTGAAGTTGGTTTCTTTCTCCCTATTATTATTATTACTACATTATTTACTTAATTTTTTGATCATGCTATGATCATGATCGAACATTATTTGACTTTAACTATTCGATTAATCGAGCAAACATTATTCGAGTGAATACCCTAGTAGTAATCGAACAAAATCTAAAATTTTTCGAAATTAATTTCATAGAAAAATTTTCATAGAATCCTTTACTGAATTGGATTGGAAACGAGATTCCAATTTTGAAAAGTGCTTATTTCTGTTGAAAACTAAAAATTTTGTTTATAAAATCGTGTGTTTAGTGATTTTGAGATGAGGAGAAAACATTTCAGGACCTTAAAGTTCAATGCATGCACATTTAATTCCGTTTCCGATCTGAAATTTTCGAATTTAAGCAATCAGCCGGTTTTGCAGGGACAATTATGCTAAACCAATATATATCGAATTCTATGAACAGCTGAAGATCGTAAGATTTCAAGGAGTTTCAATACCATATATGGTAAAATATTTTGCAAAAAACATTTAGTAACCATCACAAAAGAAATTCAGCTGCTTCAATTTAATGCAGTCGCGGCTCCAGGGGAGGGGAAAAAGGATATCTCCTCTCCCCAAATAAAATATGCCCCATTTTCTGTTTAGTTTTTTAAAATAAATTTTTTCTAAATAATATGTTTTATTTAAAAGCTTCCCGTCCAAAGGCTTCTGCTGGTTCCTTGCCTGCTTTAATGTGATTACACACAAAAAATTAAAAAAAAAAATTTTTTTTAAACTAAAGTTTTTAGTCTAAAAATAAATTTAATTTTCAGTAAATGTTCTTTACTGAATCAATGAATTTTTTGTTTGAATTTTATTTAGGACGCAAACACCACAAACAACAACCCCGATGACATACATACACACAAATAACAACAACAACAATGATAGCAAAAGGAATACGATTGTACCAAGTTTGTTTACTGAAGATTTTTGAGCGAATCAATTCGTTAATTCTCATTCATGTTTTTAGAGTATTTAGATAAAGATATAGAGTGGAGCACATTTCTGTGGTTTTCATGAATAAGCGCGGATGTACATTTTTGTAAATTTGGAGTTATTATCACATTATTTTATATGCTCTTATATATGGACAAAAAATTTCGCTAATAACATGGACCCATTCCGAATTTTTTTTAAACAACGTAACTTCTTAATTCATTCAAATAATTTTCAGCTCTAATGAACTAAATCGACTTACAATTTCCGAAATATTTTTTGATAATTGTTCAGTTAATAAAAACATAGTTACTTGGGCTCAATAATTTTTCAGTTAAAAAATCTTATGTGCTTGAATTAGTTAAATGTAAACAACTGTTATCGACATAAGCTTTTTTTCTGCATACACTCTCAGTGTCCTTGGCAAATTGTTTTTTAAATTATTCTCTAGGATCTTACCCTTAGGGAATTTTTGCCTGAAACTTTTACACATACTTTTTACAACATATGTTTATATGACTGTCTAAATAAAGTTTGATAAAACGCACACAGAGTCCGTAGTATTAAAAATTAAGTATTTCGGCTCTCCTTACGCGCCATACGCGCTTATTCAAGGAAAGTACAACTTTAACAAAGTGAAATTTCATAAATCCTTAATGGATGATGGTCTTATTACTTAAATCTTGAAAATGTAAAAAAAGAGTTTTACTGACTCAGACAAAAAGTTTGTTTGATATATTCCCAAAAATTCAATAAATATTTTTGTTTGATTCAGTAAATTATTTTGTTTAGAATTTATATGTCTTTTTAGCAAAGTTTTTTTTTTATAAATTAAGACAAAAATATTGTTTTATATATTAAAGGGAATCCAGTAAAAAGTTTTCTTTTATTCAATACATTATTTTGTTTAGAGTTTGTAAATATTTTTAAACAAATTGTTATATAGATTTGGAGAATTTGTTTACCGAAAAAAACGCCGGCTTGTTTTCAATGAAATTGTTGATACATTTTTGTCTGTATTTACGAATTTGTTTGTAGGTCCCTTGCTAGACAAAATATTAACTAATTCGTTGAATTTCTTTACTGAAAATGAAATGTAGATTTTTCTGTGTTATCCTGGATTTTCAAAGAATTAAAATTCTATTTGTTTAATGTTTTAAGAAACATTACCAGCTACTCTAAATAGTTTCTTTTTATCAAGGGTAAAACAACAAAGATTTGCCATACGAATAGTAAAAAAAATAAGATAAAAAAACAATGGAGTTATAAACTAAATAAGAAAGAAAAATATTAAAACTACCATCGAAATCAAATTCAGAACACAACAAAGAATACAAAAAAAAACTTTTTGAAAAAATATGCAAATACATATAATGGTATTGTTTTTTTAGCTGTACAACTCGTAGTAAGTCATGTATTTCAAAAAAAGTGTATCTAAAACGAGTGATTGCTGTCAAGTTTAATGCAAATGCCAGGGTGCTATTCAAACAAAATAGGCATGCTGAGACTGAAACAAACAAACAAACATACACATGAGTGCAGATAAATAAATACACTAACAAAAAAAATAAAATAAAATAAAAATGTAGTTGGACCAAATAAAAACTAAGAACTAACAGACATTCATACAGACAGCTAGACAGACAAACGTACGGACAGACATAGATATATTCTTATCTTTTGCATTTAAATATTGTAATATTACGTTATAAATATATATGACGCTGGATGATGATGATGAGGTTCAGTGCAAAAAAAAATCACGCTTGACTGACTGACTAAATGACTGACTTATTCTGTTCTGCATGAGGTTGGGCCCCGACCGAGCTCAATCTGTTGTGATATGAACTGTGTTTTATTTTAATATCTTTTTTTTTGCTGCCACACAGGCGCGTTGGCAATGACAATAAAAATTAGTATATGTGTGTATTTAAATTTAAAACTTTACCAGTTTTTTTTAATGCAAAAAAAAAATGGAAAAACATACACATTCAACAACGAAACTTTTGCATAACATTTACAATCTGCATTAGACTAAAACTTTGAAATAAATGTCTTTTGGTTGCAATGCGAAACATTGTGATTTTGTTTTAAGCTTAATTTCAAACGAATGAATGATTATTGCCGCTAAAATGCAACAGCAGCAGCAGCAGCAAACAGAAAAACTACCACACGTGTGGCCTTGTACCGCATACATTGAGATCTCAACAGACTAAATTGCATCCACTGTGTTGTTGCGTTTTTGCTTTTCAATAAGAGTTTTAATTTGAGTTGCATATTCCAACTCACAATACGGCCTGTATTTAACTAAAATTTTTCTTTTATCAAGTGGGTGGACTTTTATGTTGTTTTATATTATATATATATATATATATATATATATATATATATATATATATATATATATATATATATATATATATATATATATATATATATATATATATATATATATATATATATATATATATATATATATATATATATATATAAATTTTTTTTGTTCAAAATCTTGTCTCTATATCTGTGGCTTGGTGTTAAAAGAACCACTGTCACAATATTCACTTTTGAGAAAAAGGCAATTTTTTTATAAGGGGATGATCCCTGAGTGCTGGTCTTATAAAAATGTTATATCTTTTAAATGTGTGGCTTACAAGAATTCCTTTATGCTGACTACTAATTGTGGAAAAGTACAACATTAATCACTAAAAATAGTTTACATTTGCAATGATTTCAGACGTTCACGTTGAGTCTGGAGCTTGTGTGCCTTTGAAGACCTCCAGTAGCAAATTCACTAAAACTTTTATAAAAAATTCTTCTTAAAAAAAAAAATTTTACATAAAATTTTTAGTATGAAGTGTATGTATTTTATTTGGTAGCAACTAGATGTTCTTACTTAATCTACTTTGTGAGTATGTTGGTAACAATAGTGTCGCTCTAAGTTGAAATATTTCCATGTTATTTTAAATATTATACAATAATAAAAACGTGATAGAACTATTAAAATTTTTTGTCATCGAATCAATATATAAGATAAACTATAAAAAATTTTGCGAAAATATTTGTTCTTATTTTATCTGTTTGTTTTGAAAGGAGCTGTCTGTCATTTTACATGACAAAATTACTAGATGTGGTACAATAAAGAACAAGACACAATACAAGGCTGTTTAACATAAATTGAAGGTGAAATATGTTTGTTAAATATTTTAGTATGCATAGTAGTTTAATTTTTTCATATTCTAACGAAACAGGATACGTTATTTAATTACACTGTAAAAAAATTACATGTTTCTAGTGACTGACTCTGGCAGAGGGCACCAAAAGAAATGTATACGTATATCAGCAATTTAAAAGTTTGCATCTGAGATTCACTTTAGGGGGAGATAAATTTCCCCCCTTTTGCACATAGCTATAGGGACTCAGCATAGGAAATCTTGGCAGCCTTGCGTTTAAGGTAAAATATGTGCTTAGAACTTGTTTGTAAAAGACCACAAGAAACATTCTCGTTCTTCTTCACAGAAAAAAAATTTAAATACAATTCATTTTTTTGTAAGATCAATTAAATAATTAATTGATTTTTGAATCTACAACGTTTTTTGTAAATACAATTACGAAATTGTAAGTTAAAAGAAAATCCAAAAAAATTTTTTAACAATATTTTTTGTTGATTTCAAATTTATTTCAATTAAGATTATTGTTATATCAACAATGTAGATTGTTGATTTTCCGAACAGATTTTAACTATCATAATTGTTGTATTAACAATTTTTTGTTATACAATCACAATCCTCGAAGCGACCTTTTGCTTGTCTGCGAAAAACACTAAACGTCTTTGGGCGGAATCGAACCGGCGACCTCTGGACTAATAGACTAACGTTCTTATCTCTCAGCTACAGAGCGATTCGTTATAAAATACGCAAATAATGAATACACACAAGACGTGATTTGCTTTTCATGTGTGCATTCATTTGTTATATCAACAATGGTGTTTGTTAATTTTTTTCACAATATATAACAAAAAAATATTTTGTTAGTTCAGTTTGTTGAAAAAATTTTCTTGATTTGCCTTGTTTCATTTACGTGTGTGCTTCAGTTTGTTGAAAAAATTTCCGTATTTGTCGTTTCAATAACTCAATTTGTTATATTAACAAAATATATGTTTCAATTTAAATTACATGTTAACAATTGAAATTGTTAGTTGCACTTTGATGATATTTTTTTCTGTGTATCTATGGGTATTTTTGACTCTTTCATAAAAAAGGGAGAAAAACTTCCATTCAACGGCGCTATAGCGGGCTGAAATGTTATAAAAAAATTTTCGTCATAAAATTCTACAATAAGTCTCTAAATGCGCCCAAGCTCCAGACTCAAATTGAATGCCAGAAATTGTTCAAAACTTAAAATGTGTTTAAGGGTTAGTTTCGCATAGGAAATCTTGTAAGCCTTACGTTTAAGGTATTTTTATGTAAAATAAATAGTAAATAGTTTAATCCTTCAATTCTTCGTTGTATGGTCCTTTTTGTCCCTTTCTTAAAGGACGAGCAAAAAACTGCACTTCAGCTTCTATTATGGGTCTTTAAAGACACCGAAGCTTCAGACTTAACTTGAATGCCAGAAATTGTTCAAAACTGAAAATGTGTTTGAGGGTTAATTTCGTACTTATTCACAATTAGTACTCTCCACGGGAAATCTTGCAAGTCTTACGTTTAAGGTATAATATATGCTTAACACTTTAATGTCACAGCAAGAACTTTTGCCATTTCTGTAATCGCTAGTACTTTATATGTTACAAAGTATTTATATTACTACTATGCTTCAAATTGGAACTTCTACTTAGTTTTTAATAAAATTAGTACGTATTTTTATCATTATCTGAAAGTAGTTATAATTTGTTGATATGTATTAAAAATAATAGGTTTTTGTAGTCAACATGTGCTTGTATATGAAAACTACATTTTGCCTCTTAAACTTATAAGTCAACAATAGCTGAGTGGGTAAAGGTCTTGTCTTCATACCTGAACGATTTTTTTTACCCCTGTGGTATCCCAGCTGGATCCAAAAAATAAAAATAAAATTAAAAAAAATATAAATAAAATATAATGCGTATTTTTTTCAATTTTAATTTGTTTATTTGACTACTTATTTTTTAGCTTCAAGTAAGCCAAACAATAACTAGTTAATTGCTGTGACAATGTAAATACATTTGTAAGGGTAACCCCTTGTTTTTTGGACTTCTCAAACAAAAATAAGTAGTTAGCGAGTCAAATTGTAAGTACTTACGACTTAAATCTTCATATACTTTTTTGCCTACCAGTAAGCAAAGTTTTTGCTGGGGTATAAAACCACGGCTAACATTTATGTGGAACATTTCAGCCCGCTATATTCGCAGTGAAGGAGAGTTTTTTGTCCCTTATTTAAGAAAGGGACAAGAATACCCATACCACGAAGAGTTAGGGGGTTAAAATATTCTACAAAAATGCTTTTCGCGGTGTGTTACATAGAAGTGCTGAACACGTCTTATACCTTAAACGTAACGCTTACAAGATTTCCTATGCCGAGTCAGTATAACTATGTGCAAAAGGGGCGAAATTTAATTCCCCTTAAAATGAGTCCGAGATGTAAACTTTCAAAACGCCTATACACGTATATTTTTGTTTGGTGGCCTTTACCAGAATCAAGCGTTAGAACCTTTTAATTTTGAAAAAAAAAATTGATTTTGTTGCACAGTGTTCGAAAATAATTTTTTTGAATAATATTTTTTTCAAATATATTCTTCTTGTAATCAATATAGTAACTGTTTACTTCTTTGGTTTACAGGTAGGTTTGACAAGTCGTATATTTTCCATTAAAATTTTAAGGTAAGCTTCTGTATAGTGGGGGGTTTTGGAAAAAAATGGAAATAAATCTGCAGTTTCTAAACGAGCCGTCCGATTCCTATAATATTCCATATGACATTTTAGGAGATGTTGCTGATCTTATGTTTGGAGTTTGGAATTTTAATTTTGAAAGGAGGTGGAGCCACAAGACCCGAAATTGGGCCACCACCTCGGGCTTATGAAAAATTCAAACATATGCCAAGCTAATGTTTTTGATCTGATAAACAAGAAATTTTGCAGGCAGATTTACATATGAGTGATTTCACGTAAAACGGCCCTATGCAAGGAAATTTTTTTTTCTAATTTTTAATAAAAATCTCTCAATTGATGTTTTTAGAGAACGACAATTACAGAAAAAATTAACAACTACACTATTTAATATTTTTTAATCAATTTGACGCACTTTTAAATGATCATGCAAGAAACATTTTGCTCTCCCTCTTTGTATGTTTAATATTTATTTCAGATTTTCTTTTATTCCCTTTCTCATTATTAATAAAAACCGTTATCTCTGAAAAGAATATACTTTTTTTGCTTTTTATTGAATTTAAAATTGTATTTAAAAATATTCAGCTAGAGTAATCTGCTGTCTATATTATAGAATGGATAGCAAATAATTTAATGTCTTATTATTTTCTTATGAGCTCATCTTTATAATATTTATATTAATTAAATCAATGAAAAGTTTTATTTCTTCGAATTTCTTAAATTTTCGTACTATGTCACACCCGCCGGTCACACCCGTCTCATTTTAAAAATAGTTTTTTTTATAAGAACATTTTTTTTTTTGTCAAACAGTAAATACACAATACAATTAAAAACACTTTGAACAGATATCTATAGCAAAAATATTGTGTACCTTATAGTCAAAACTTTACAGAATTTATACTGAAAGTTATAATTCTTTAAAACTAAGATTTGTAAGGTCACACCCGTCGCAGCTTTCTGACGATCATTCTGAGCAGAAATCGTGTTGTATTAGTGTCTACGCGCTATTCAACGACTTTAAGTTTAATGTCCTTGCGAGCCGCAACGTTTTTTTAAGTAAAAAATTTTATATTCTTGATTTATAAAAAGGAAATATGTGTGAAATGGTCACACCCGGCTAAATGGAATTACTCATATCCAGGAGGTGAATAAAGTCTACCACATTTATGGAGTTCCGCTTACAGTTAATAAGATATTCGACAAGAAAAATTAACACTTTAACTTTTTCACCCACATTGGTCCACTGTTTTGCTAATGGGGAAATCAAAATTTGTCCGATTTGCAAAAACTTAATTTTTGTAAATTTATACAAAATGTTTAATGCTCTTGAAAAACGCAGTCGAAAGTTATACGCAGTTTAATTGAAAATTTTTTTGCAGGAAAAAAGTGCGTTTAATTATTATAAAATTTTTTTGCAATAATACTTGCCCCATATTTATATCTATTATAAAGGATATTTACTGCATTTTTTTTTAATTTTTCGTTATTGAATTAACCAGCGCTTTGCAAAATATATAATATAATAGTAAATATCACTTTTAAGGCGCGTTATCTCAAATCGCAAGGCTATAATCAATAAGGTAGTCATCTTGAGATCCAATGCGCTCTTAAAATATTATTTGCGCCTGATTAAAAATAAGAAAAATACAGCGAAAATACTGAAAATCCCATTTTTGCAATTTTCTGGAATTTCTTTGGGAATTACGAGGAATTACAGCAGTAAATAGCCAAAACCCGTCTGTTTGACATGCGATGACGGAAAATCGTTCCAAAATCCAAACTTAAGCCCTGCAACATCTCCTGAAATGCCATATGAAATTTTATAAGAATCGGGCGGCACGCTTAGAAACTGCAGATTTATTTCCATTTTATTTCAAAATCCCGTCTATGAATTTTTCGATATTGAGATTAGTTACGAAGAAAAGTCTCACCTTTCTTCTCTTATAAAATCATGATTTAAATCAGGAAAACAATGTATTACTCTCAATTCTATTAACTTCCACTTATATCTAATTTAAAGAGAAATTTTATTGTTGTACCATTTCTTTTCTAACACACTGTTTGGCCATTCTATAATCGAGTTGATTGCCTGAGACTAGTTTTCACTTTTGTTTATTGTGGCTGACTGTCAGTATGTCTATTCGTAGTAGCTAATGGTAAGGCATCATCCTTGCATGCCTGACTGACTGCCTGATAAGCTGTCTCCAACGTCAGACTGACGGGTATTTGTGTGTGTGTATATGATTGAATGTGAAAGTGTATGAATGTGTTTTTTCTGTTGTCATTTCATTTGTTTTATGATATGACCATTATTGTCTGTAAATTCAGTGTAATTTTGTTGCTTCCATTTGCTGCAGCTGCTGCTGTTGCTGTTGATGATATTGTACTTGTGCTAAATTTGTGTAATAATACAAAAGCCTAAAAACCTATTCATTATCTAAATCAGCAACCTCATTTTTATTTGAAATCCCAGCTCTAACCACTAGAGTACTTTAAAACTGATGTTTTTGTATTATTGTATGGATGTATGGAGGGAGGAAAACTTAATTTCAGTGTTATCAAACAAAAACTATAGAAATGTGAACGCAAGCAATCAAACACACACCTACACCACCTGTGCACACAATCGCAATACACATGTTTGAAAATGAAGTACAAACGAGGATATTCATTGAATATGATCTGGGTTATGTTTATCATCAAAGTTTAGAAACTTTCATAAATAAAATGATACTGCTACAACAATAAATACAAAAGCAACTAGAAATACTCATTTTGTTGTTGTAACACACTTGCTTGTATGTGTATGTGAATATTTATGTGAATAGTGTATAGTACGAGTGCTTTTTCGCTCACCTTGATGTTTTAGTAAATTATGACTGTTATCCTAGACTACCGAAGTATACAGTAGGACGGACTAAAATTTATTTATTTACTATTGCACAAAACGATACATTCCCAGAGAATGTGTATCACTGCTAGCTACATCTGGTTCCAGGCATAAAGGACACAAAGGCGAACGTGCCTGGTTGCTTCTCCACAAAGGATAGTTTGATCTGAAATGATCAGAGAGAAGACCAGGAGGCTTACTCTGTTATTCGAAATGAGCGAAAGTATGTTCTTTCGAAGAATATCAATGTAAATACATAACATAAAAATTCGAACAGTTTTATGTTCGAATCGAATTACAGAATAGCATCCCAGTAACCAGTCCTCAAGCAAATGCCTTTTTTCAAAAATAAGTTACTTAAATGCATAAATTCAGTTAAGTGCGACCTGGATCTTATTTTGACGTGATTTTTTTCGTTTTTGGCGATTTTAGTTAAATTTGACGATTTTTTTCATTTAAGCAATTTTGTTCGTTTTAGCGGTTTTTTCGGTTTTTGACGAAATTTTTAGTTTTACAAATTTTTTGAGTTTTGCAATTTTTTTTCGTTTTAGGCGATTTTTCGGGTTTTGGCGATATTTTTAGTTTTAGCCCTTGTTTCTTTAAACGATTTTTTAGTTTTGACGATTTTTTTTATATTGGTAATTTTTACGGTTTTTTGGCGATATTTTTACTTATTGCGCTTTTTTTTGTTTTAACGATTTTTAAGTTTTGACGATTTTTTTCGTTTTTGCGATTTTTTAGCGATTTTTTCTTGGTTTTTTTGCGGTTCCTTTCTTATTGGTGATTTTTCAGTTTTGGGTTTTTTTGTTTTCGAAATTTTTATGGATCTTAGCAATTTTTTCTTTTGAGATTTTTTTGTTAGTTTTGGCGATTTTTTGTTAGCTGTGGCGTTTTTTTCGTTTTGGCATTTTTTTTTTTGTTTTTAACCATAGTTTTAGTTTTGCCGATTTTTGCTTGTTGGAAATTTTTCGGGTTTTGGCGATATTTTTAGTTTTGGCGTTTTTTTTTCTTAACTTTTTTCAGTTTTGGGGATTTTTTTCGTTTTTAGGGATTTATTATTTTCGGCGTTTTTTTCGTTTTGGCAATATCTTTTGTTTTTTAAAGATTTTTTAGTTTTAACCATTTTTGGCATCTTAGCGATTTTGTTTTATTTTTTTGTGTATTGTCCATTAAATGCTTTATCCAATTTGGCGATGTTTTTCGTTTTGAAATTTTTTTTTTAATTTTGGGTTTTTAGTTTTAGCGTTTTATTTTTGTTTTAGCGATTTTTTTTCGTTTTGGCGATTTGCTTTTCGGCTTGTTCCTTGCATTACTTAATATATTACATCCTTTAATAAGTAATTTACCCATTAATTATTAATTTTGTTTGTGTTTGGTGTTTAGTTATTGTGGGTGAGAAGGTACAGCTAAATTTCAAAATTACACAACCTGATAGAATACCCTTTAATATTTCTTTGGCTTAAATTTCAGTATTAATTGGTTTAGTCTGTATAATCATACACTAACTTTGAAAATTTCGAGTGTCTATATATAAGTGTCTGTATATTGCATAGAATCCTAATGCATGGTTCGTTGCTCGTTTTAGAACACCCTTTAATTTTCAAAATCCATATATTTGTTCATGTTGCGGCCATAGTTATAGATATTTCCTGCAAATTTCAGGTGCGTACCTCTAGAGAAAACAGCCTGTGACAGACAGACAGACATACAGGCAGACGGACGGACGGACAGCGTAGCGAATACAATAGGGCTCCTTTCCACTTTTGGTGGAACCCTAAAAAAGATAGTTTAACAAAATAAATAAATCTTTTAAAGTACTTTTATTCAAAATTGTATATATTTAAAAAAAAGTAACTTGTTTAAAGGAATCAGTTTTTTAAAAAAGGCTCTTTATGATGGTACTTTTTTTAAAAAGACTCTTCTTTAAGATGTCCCTTAAAGATGCATTTTTTTAATAATACTTCTTTTTTTAAACGTTACTTTCCTTTAAAAAGTTATTTTTCTTTTAATCTTTCGATTAAATTATTTTTTATTTAAGAAAGAAATTCGAAAGCATGTAAATAAATATTCAACATTCAACGAAAAATTTGGCTGTACGGAAGGTTGAACTGAGATCAGATGTTTCGAGACTACCACAGTCTTCTCATCAGAGCCCTTTTACCTATACTGCCAGCGACGACAGCAATAACCACCTAGCGAAAATTCTATTACTTTAGTAAATCCGATTAACAGTTGTGTCTCGCCATCTCGTCACGAATCGCACCTATTAATGAGCTTTTGTAAAGGTTCGGAACTTCACTAACTGTTTTTTTTTTCTTTACCATGTTCAACTACCTTAAGCTTTTGATTTCTGTCTTACCAGCGTGAAATATCATCGTTATTTTCAATGCTGGGACTTTTTCGAATGTTTTAGTTTTCTTGGAACAGTGCTTGAAGTAGTTTGGCGTATAATTCATATTAGATCAATACATTAGATAAATATACTCATACGTCATTCTGCACTTAGACAAACTGCAACAAGCAGTTTTTGTAATTTTTACTATATATAATGAAGACGTCATAAGTTGGGAACCACTGGCGTTAGCCCTCTTATGTTTTAGGTAAATGTTAGTTCCACAAGATTGAACTGTCTTAACAAATGTTATTCTATTCGAAAGGGTTCTGGCCCAATCACTGGTTGGTTTTATATGAACTAAGTCACTTGCAACATATTTTAAAATTTCCACAAGCTCGAAACGCATTTTAGATCCATGATTTCTAGGCCAAAGTTGCTTAGAATGCTCCATAGAATCATTTTCCGCCTAAGATTTTTTTTCTGTATCCATACAAATGAACCCTCCTAATGTAAATGACATTATTGCCAGAATTGTATTTTTGTCCTTGAACGTTGCGCTATTCCATGTCCGCCTATTTGAACTTAAGAAAAAAATCTTGCCTATAACCATCAGAACATAATAACGAATCGATTTGTCTGACATCTCACTCATCAAAATCAGGTAAATAGTTTAAGCGCTACAGTGGAACATTATAGACTACAGAATATATATAATCCCATCTTAACAGGTTGACGTAGTCCGCTGAAAAAATATATTATTTTTTATTTTTAAAAATTTCCAATGTTCTTGTTTAAACGAAGATGCTTTTTAAAAATTATTTTCAAGAAAATCATACTACACAACATGTTTTTAGCCGAGCCCACTGTACTAACCCCGCTATATAAATTAAATTTGTTATGTAAGTGTGTGTTGCGTTCGTGTTCTATTTTTCTTTATAGATCCTGCATTATAGTTCTTAAGTGAGAATGTGTGTGGTTGTGTGATGTGTGTTTATACAAGTTGTTGTCTAAACTTTTAGCCTCCTGTCTGCTTTAATGTAAGTTGTCATCAAACTTAGTTTTCGCCAACTGACAGTGTGTTTATGTAAGCCCTGTTTACTTATGTCTGTATGTGTTTGTGTGTTTGAAAAGGAGTATAAGTATATTTGCATGCATCTTTAGTATGTGCATGTGCACGCGTGTGTAAGTGTGTGTGTGTGTGTTAACATAGTTATAATGCATGTTGATATCAGGGTTGTAATTTGGCATACATTTTGTGGCCTAGTTTTGTCATTGTTTGTATATGAAATATTGCTGTAAAATTCTTTTTTTTTTGTTGCAACAACATTTCTGCCTCTGCTTTATGAAATTCTTTTCTAGTTTTCCCTCTGTTTGCAGGTCTGTCGGCCTCTTCTTTTGCCACAAAGTATGTTGCTGACAATTTGGTGTTGTTGTTGCAGTTGCAAGATTGTATTTTTTTCTTTTTTTAGTGAAAATATTTTCATTTTATCGTCTCTTCTACTTCTTTTCAGTATCATAATACGAATAATAAATTCAGGTCATTTCAAATTTTAATGAAGTCAAGCAAAAAATAAAAAAATAAATCTATTGAAATTATAGCGAAATTAATGTTTTTTGATAAAAAACCCTCTCAAAAAAATAATAATAAATTAAGAACAGCATAATTAAATATCCAGCAATTTAATTTTAATCAATTAAAAGAATGAAGTTGTTAAGCTGGAACAAAAATTCTAAAAGCAAAACTGTAACACAAGGGTTAAAGTAGTTTTTATATTCCGATGAGTTTTGATAAAAGTTGATAGCGCGCGGTATTTAAACTATTTTCCAATCAATAAACTCAATATGATTGAAATTGAATGTAGCATCTCAGTCGCATTGTGCTAAAATTTCCACTTTAAAAATGTGAAATTCTTGCTTTCGATTAATCATTTTCGAGAAATCTTTTAAAAATACAGAATTACCACAACAGGAGAATTTTTCTAAACACCACCTTAACAATGACAGATTATGTCAGTATAATTTGGCATTAACTTTTGGATGTATGAAAAGCCTTTTTTGTTGAAATGTTGAATAACAGAACGTTCATTTGCAATGTCATCAACATTGCTGACGACTTACGCCAACATGTCACCACCATCAACAACAACAAGCATGTCAGTCATGTCAAGCGAAAAAAAGCAACAAACTAAAATGTTGCCAAATTGTTAAAACCAAAAATGATTTCATATTAGCACCTTTTTTATTTTATAAATACTTTTGTCTATTCGAATTTGAATTGCTGCTGCATATTTTAATTGATTTTTAAGCCAAACAGTAGCGGTAAGAAAATATATATAGAAAAATTGTTAAACTGACTGAATATACAAGTCAAAGCAGTTTGTTAAACAACCGCCTAAATGTTAATTTCATATTACCCATTTTTTCCACTAAGCCAGCTGCTTAAAGAGATGAAATCATTTAAATTATTTAACTTACGTTTTTCCAACTTTATTATGTTAATTGGAAATTATGAAATCATGCTTCAGTTCGTTAAAGCAAGTTACACTGTGTAACACAAAAAAATTGACATGGTTCTTATAACTCATCCTGGTAAGTGGCTCCTAAAAAAGTCTCTGGTTATCGTCGTTTTGAAAGCTTACATCTGGGACTAATTTTAGATGCAGTGAAAGTTTCTTCCCTTTTGCACATTGTTAGAATAAATGCCCTGAAGAAAGCCAGGGGCCAAGTGTCTCCAAGTCACCACTTTTGTCGACTAGTTTGGCGACTTTTTGGTGGCATTGTCAACGAATCGTCTACACTTTTTATTTTGCCTTTAATGAGAAGAGAAGTTTATGACAGCTAGAAAATGATTTTTTATTGTCTCATTTTGTTGTGTTGAAAATATATGCGGCTGCACGGAAAACTAAAAATTTTCATAAAAAATCCAATTTAATTGCCTTAGCTAGTAAAAAGTTGCATATGTGTTTACCAGAATCATTAAAATGCACTAGTGAATCTCTGGTACCAATGTCTCCCTATAGTCCCATAAGAACCACCTAATCTATAGTAAGTCAATAGTTCCGAGGTCAGTGACATCTCAATGACAAGCACATGTTAAATGTCTATAGCACAGAAAATTGCCTGGGGTACAATTAGTCAGTAGTACTGGTGACAAAGTCAATAGTGAATCAGTACAATTTTACTATCGACATTTCCTGCAGGGTGGTCATATGAAATCTTGTAATCCTTAAGTTTAAGATATAAGATGTGTTCAACACTTTTATGTAAAAGAAACGAAAATAATTGTTGTAGAACATTTTTGTAGAACATTTTAACCCTCTAACTTTTCGTTGTATGGGTCTTCTTGTGCTCTTCTTAAAAAAGGGGCAAAAAACTCCTCTGCAGCTGTGATAAATGGGCTGAAATGTTATACAAAAATAATTGCCATGAAATTATACTATAGGTCTTTAAGGACACCAAAGCTCGAAATTTACCTTTAATATCAGAAATCATTCAAATCTTAAAATGTGTTTAAGGGTTAATTTCGTGCTTATTTGCAATTAAGACTCGGCTTCGGAAATCTTGTAAGCCTTAAGTTTAAAATATACGATGTGTTTCCATTTTTTGTGTAAAACACCATGAAAAGCATTTTTGTGAAACATTTTAACCCTCTAACTCTTCGTTGTATGGGTGTTTTTGTTTCTTTCTTAAAAAAGGGGCAAAAAAACTTCCTTTCGCCGAAAAGCGGGCTATAATGATGTACAAAAATATCTGCAGTAAAATTCTACTTTTCAAAGACAGCCAAAGCTCTAGACGCAACTTGAACGTCAGAAATCATTCAAAACTTAAAATGTGTATAAGGGTTAATTTTGCACTTATTCACAATTAGTACTCGGCATAGGAAATCTTGTAATCCTTACGTTCAAGGTATAAGATGTTCAGTACTTTTAAGTAAAATAGTGCGAGAAACATTTTTGTGGAATATTTTAACCCTCTAACTCTTCGTTGTATGGGTGTTTTTGGCCCGATCTTCAAAAGGGGTAAAAATTCCCTTGCAGCTGCGTTATAGCATGTTGTAAAGGTCTACAAAAATATGTGTCATAAAATTCTACTATAGGGCTTCAATGGCACCAGAGCTGCAGACTCAACTTGAACGTCAAAAATCATTCAAAACTTAAAATGTGTGTAAGGGATTAATTTCGTACTTATTCAGAATTAGGACTTGGAGGAGGAAGTCTTGTAAGCCATGCGTCTAAGGAATAATATGTGTTCAGCACTTTTATGTAAAACATCACGAGGTATATTTATGTAGAACATTTCAGCCGGCTATATCGGCGCTAAGTAGGAGTTTTTTGACCCTTTTACAAGAAGGAAAGGCAAAAAGACACGCAAGGAAGAGTTTGAGTGCTAAAATGTTTCACAAAAATGTTATTAATTAATTTTTTTGTATTATCAAAGGAATGCAGGAAAAGTTTAATTATACTGACTCCACTGAAACAGAACGCTACACCTCGTTCTCATCAGCAGGGCTCGGATTTTCATGCAAATGCATGTTTTTTGTGGTAACAGATAAAGAGGTATTGATTGATTATCTATGAGAATCATCAAATTATAAGCAGTTTGGCATCGATTTGTGTTTGCATGTTTTTGCATATTTTGGTTGTAAGTGCATATTTTGGCAATAAATGCATATTTTTGGTGTAATAACAACTTTTTTAGTGCAATTTCATAATAAAAAAAATTTTAATGGGCCGATTATGCATAGATGGCAACTGAGCCTCAGTTGGGTTGCCAGTTGCTGAAAATAATACTACTGATGGCAACTGGGCACTGAGAGCGGTCAATTTCAGTTGCTATTTAGTGCCTTTCTGGCAACCATTAATTTTCAGTTTCCGACTAGCAGCGCAACTAAAGCTCGGTTGCATTAAATAATACACCAAACTATAATACAAAATAAAAAAAATATTTTTATATTATTTTAGTTTTGGTACTTTGTTCGTAGGTAAATACATATTTTTGCGCATATTTTTCATTTTTAGGTACATTTGTTAAGCGCTTAAAATAAGTTTTTAGTTGCATAAATGTCCGAGCCCTGCTCATCAGTGTCTATGTTGCCAGATTTAATTAACTTTCCCTTATTATTTTATTATACAATTTTAAATGGTAGTTAAATACCGAAGAAAAAAAACTTACTGATAAAGATGGGGTGCTATGACCTCCGAAAACAAGCCTATTATGTTCTGTTGAGTAGATTAGAAATATTTAAAGTTAATTTTTTGATCGATCATTGAAATAATCCCCCTTATTCCGTAACAATTTGTCGACGTCACGTCAAGACAATACCAAAAATTTGGGACTTGTCTACTCGCTGTCAACAAAATTTTACTACTATTAACACCCTCTTTCAATTTTCTATGCCTTAGAGAATAGTAAGTGACTGTCAGTAATAGTAAATTGTTGTCGATGACGAGTAGGAATCTGCCAATTTTTTTGTATTGTCTTGACGTGACGTCGGCAAATAGTTATGGAATAAGGGGGATTGTCTCATGTTTAATTTTTTCTAAATAAAATGATAGAAATTAGTTGAATAAAAAACCAATATTGTTCAAAATAATCTAAAGAAATAATAAAAATTTATTACAACGTTTAAAGCCTTTTAAATGTGCTCATGTCTTTCATACCTTTAACACGAGGGTTTTATCATCAAAATGTCTATTTAAATAAATACTTTGGACTTAAATTTAAACAAAAGTATTGGTACCTATTTTTATTGCAAATGATTTTTTTCTTTTGCCAGTTTCATTTGCATTTTGTTTTACATATTTCATAACATAAATCAATTTGTAAATAAATATATATAATTTGCCAATATTTTGCATATTTATTGCAATAAACACATGGGTATTTTGGCCATAAAGTTTGCCAAGCACACACTCAAATACTTAAATCCATAGTTATACATCAGACTTTTTTTATCTATCTTTATCATACTAGAAATGCTTGCACATAAAATTTGTGCGTATACAGGCTTTTCGATTTAAAAATGCATTTATTTGCTTGCTGCACTCACTCACTCACTCACTCACCATAAATACTTCTACACGAGGCAACTGCTGTCTAGCGATGCATTCAAATAGTTATTTAAAATATGACTTGGGCATGCATTTGCTATTAAAGCATGAATGGCTTCATGGTCAAATCAATATAAAAAAAAATTTTTTTGTGTCTTTAACAGTCTGAATGAATGACATAGAAAAAAAAATCGAACATAAATATTTGGGCACAGTGTAACAGTGGAGTATTAGATTTTTATATTTTTATTATTGATTTTTTTCTTATCAACTCTAGCTCTCAAAAAAGCGTAGAAAGTGACACAGTTCACAGTAGTGCCAGTCGTAAAATGTTGGTTAAAATTCTGTATTTTCTAAACTACCAGCTCGATTAAAAAGTAATGTATACCAAAAAGTCATAGAGAATGATTTGAGCTTTTGAAAATTTTCACTTCTGGCCACCCGTCTGCAATATACGATGACTGACCTACAGGATGTTAAAGTTAGGCACCTTGGGCTTTGAATAAAGATGGGTTTTCAGGAGATTCAGAAAAAATTCGTTATCTGGACATTTCCATTTCCAGAGAAAGTCACAATTTTGTAACGTTACGTCACCAATAGGGGTTTTTTTTATTCCCGGACTTTTTTGTTTCCCGGGAGAGCGGGAAATTTTAAAGAATAACTACAGAAAACAAATATTTTGTGCAGTTAAGTCAAAATGCAGCTAAGATTGAATTTTTGTGTGAAAATTGTGTTGAAGTACCAAAAACTAAAGGCATTTATCATAAAAGAGCAGGTATAGAACGTGCACTTAAAAAACGAAATTGTATGGAGTTTTAAAGAATAGTGACACAAATTAATAATTTTGTGCAGTTAAGTCAAAAGTGCGCTTAAAAAAGGCAGTTAAATCGAAACTACTTTACACTTTGAGCCATCGTTAGTTTCTTTCCCCTTACATAGATATTATTTCATGATAAACAATAACAATTTAAAGAGAAAATAATGATTTTTGTGTGCCAAAATAGTAATTTTTTATGTATGTAAATAGATTTTTAATCCCGGGAATTTCCGGGTAAAATTCCCGGAATAGCGGGACGGGAATTCCCGGGAAAAAAGCCATAGTCACCAAGCAATTAGCTTGTATTTTAGAGCCATGCTGTTAGATTTTTTTCTCCTCTTTAACTAAGTGTAGAGCTAATTATGGTCTTCATCAAAACACAAAAAAGTGCAGAAAAAATGTGTCTTTTAACCTTAATTGCTTGGTGACTTAACGTGACAAAATGGCGACTTTCTGTGGAAATGCCCATATTGAGTTTTTCGTTATATTGAAGTTTCACTGTAACTTTGATTCAACATGATTCTTCGTCTTATTTCAGTATCAAACTCACGTTGTTTCAACTTTAAATAATGTTGATTCAATATAATTATTCGTATTATTTCAGTATAGACTTCCTTTTGATTTAACTGTACTGGAATATTAAATCAACATCTTATAGTTATATGGGTGATTCTCATTTAAAATGATTTTTTTTTGTGTCCGTTGAAAGTATAGTAAAATATTTCATAAAATAAAGGCATACATTTTAAAATTAAAGCTTCTTTAGCGTAATTTAATATATTATAAATAAATGTGCATAAGTTTTTTTCGTGTAAGACTGTCCATTATGTGTCAAAAACGAAGAAAAAAATACTGTTTATACTCTCTTCATGACGTGTCCGTAGTGCATGTTGTTTATTTTTAAAGCAAGTTTGAAGTTTTCCAAAAAAGGTTTTAGAATATTTGCATTTGCTTTTGTTATTTTACACATCAAATTTTTGAAAAATATTAGAAATTGTATATTTTTAATTTTTGCTGTTCGCATTCACAACACAATTTTCAAACAAACGTTTGTCGAAAATAAAATTAAATTTTCAGTAAATGTTCTTTACTGAATCAGTGAATTCTTTGTTTGACTTTTATTTAAGACGCAAACACAAAAAAAAAACAAAAACCAATTTTCTGTGTCGTAAAAAACCAACCCCGTTGACGACATACACATAAATAAACACAACAACAATGATAACAAAATGATTGCGATTGTAAGAACTTTGTTTACTGAGCCTCTCTGAGTGAATCAATTTGATAATATAGTTGTGGGAGTTCTAATTGACTTTTTTGAGTCTTTAGATCAGGCGCAGGTGATGTGTAGCCGCGAGCCACGACGTTTGCCAACTGTTTTTCGGCTATTTTTAAATTTTACATGTTCACAGCCGACAAATTACATGTACACAAAACAAACAAAAAAATGAACAACAACAAGAGTACAACAGTCATTTGTACCTATCAACAATGCAATTAAATACCAACACACTTAAGCAACAAATTTGTTCTAATTTCTTTAGTTTTCTCTTTGCCTGGCTCTGCTTTAGATAAACCACATTTAACATAGTGAAGTTTCACAAATGCTTAATGGATGCTATTGTTATTATTTAAACATTACAAATATTAAAAAAAGTTTTTACTGACTCAGAAAAAAAGTTTGTTTGAAATATTCAAAAAAATCCAATAAATATTTTTGTTTGATTCAGTAAACTATTTTGTTAAAAAAAAAAATTTAAGTTCTTTTATACCAATCACAGGGCGGGATCCTAGTAAAATAAAGTTATTTCAAAAGCAAAAATGTTCTTTGAAGGTTATTGTAAAATCATGTTGAATTAACATGAAACAGCTATTAAAAATGTTAAATAAATATGAAATTTTTCTGTGTATAGAAGCTGAAAAATAGAAATTACATATATTTATTGATACGAGTAACTTAATCTATGCATCTGTTACACTGTGCATTCTTTTTCACAAATTTCAATCTTCAAATGACAATCTCCAATTCTACTGCTGCTGCTTATGATGTTGATGATGGTGCTGATGACAACAACACTTTGGATTTGTGATTTTTTTCTATTCACACAAAAAAAAAGAAGAAAAATTGAATGCGCCCCATTGATATGGCTCATAAATAATTTGCCAAAAAGACGATGATTTTATTTTTTCTGTGATCGTAATGTGTTGGTATTCAAACTTCATTTAAAGTTCGTTTTTTAAAATTGATTGTCTTTAAGTATCAAACAGTTTTTTTTGTGGCTGTTTAATTTTAAATTCTTTTCTTCTTCTTCTTCGGTTTGAATGTCTTGCAAAGTGTGCCAAATCTTTGAAAAGTAATAGATTTACATGCAGATAGTACGACGTTTTAACAATTTTGTTTTTTGGTTTTTTATTGTTAGCGATTTTAACGTTGTATGATACAAAGTTCATTTCTTGACTGCTTACTTATTTAGTTACCGAGTGCAAATGCATTACGAGTGAGTGAGTATATGGCAGATTCATTAAAAGTTACGAGTATGTTAACTTGCATACATGTCCATAATTTAGTACGTAGTTTTGCTTGTTGTGATGGTGCATTTTATTTGAATTTCGCAAACATCGTTTGGTATTCTAGACATGAACTGATGTTAAGTACTAAATACCATGATAAATTGCCGTTAAATGTTTTACCAAAAATAGACAATTGCAGTCACTTATTTGAACTACAAAAGTATTTGTGTTTGATTTTGATTTTAGGTTTTGTTTGGACAAAAAAAACATGATTTCATGTAAACAAAATTGTTTAGTTACCAGCAAAGTGCTGAGAAAATGATAATATATTCATACTTTTCATGACATGATTACACCTTATTTTCTTAAAATAAACTGTTTGATGTTCATAATGATTGTTTGGATCGGAATTGTCGTCTTAAAAAGCTCTGTGTTTTTTTGGCAACTAAATCACTATTGAATCCCTTTTTATTATGAAGTCATTTCATTGATAAATATATTTATGAAGTTACTTTTTAAAAAAGAATCTTGTTCAAAATTTAACTTTTTATAAAAGTACCTTGGTAAAAAAGTACCTTTTTAAAAAAGTACATTTTTAAAAAGTCCCTTTTTAAAAAAGTAAACTTTTAAAAAGTACCTTTTGAAAAAGTACCTATTAAAAATGCTTTCTAAAAAGTACCTTTTAAAAAAGTGCCTCTTTTTAAAAAGCTCATGTTTCTAAAGGCACCTTTTAAATTAAAATTAAATTAAAAATTTAAAGAATCCCCGAAGAAAATGAATGATAAGTATAAAATGGCTAGACCTTTTTTTTTTTGCCAATATAGGCTAAGATTTTAGATCAAGTCACCTTTTAAACAAAAGAAACTAAATTAAAATAGATCTAGACGTTTGGGAGCTACGATGCCACAAGCACACAGATTCAATAGGATACCGCTAGAAAATAGGTCATAACTTCTAAACGGCAAAAAACTAAATGAAAATCTGGCCAGCGTTTTAGGATCTATGAGGGAACAGACGGACGGACACACAGACAAACAGATACACACTACAAACTTATAACACAAAACGAATCTTAAAAAAGTACCTTTTTATAAAATTATTAAGTATTTTAATAAATAGTACTTTTTTAAAAATACCCTAAAACACTGCCTCGCTAGAACTAAAAAATTCAAAATTAAAAAGATTTCAAAACAAAAAATCGCCAAAGTGAAAAAGCGCTTAATGGACAAAAGCACCAAAATTATAAAAAATCGCTAAAAACGCAAAATATCACCAAAACTAAAAAGATCGCCAAAAAACTAAAAAAAAAAATACGCCAAAAAACGAAAAAAATTGCCAAAAATGAAAAAAATCACCAAAACAAAAAAAAGCGCCAAAACTAAAAAAATCGCCAAACCAAAAAAATCGCCAAAAGGAAAAAAGTGTTAAAACAAAAAAAACGCTAAAACAAAAAAATAAGAAACTGAAAAAGTACCCAAAACCGAAAAAAGCGCCGACTGAAAAAGCGTTAAAACTTAAAAAAACGCCAAAATTAAAATAAATCGCTAAAACTAAAAACATCGTCAAAAAGCGAATAAAAATGTTAAAAAAACGCCCAAACTAAAAAAAAATATCCAAAAATCGCAAAAAAAAAACTAAAAAAATGGCCAGAACGAAAAATGTCAACAAAAAAGAAAAAAATCGCTAAAACTAAAAAAATTACTAAAACCAGAAAAAAAACCCCAAAGCCGAAAAAACTGAAAAAAATCACCACAACTAAAATAAATCGCTAAAACTAAATATATCGTCAAAAAGTGAAAAAAATCTTTAAAAAAATTGCAAAACAAAAAAAAAATCTTTAAAACAAAAAAAAAATTCGCAAAAAATAAAAAAATAAGAAAAACGAAAAATCACCAGAAAAAATGAAAAAATCACGAAAATTAAAAAGCGCCGAAAACAACGAAATATACTTAAAAATATAACATTAAACAAAAAAGCACAACGAAAAAACTGCCAAAATGAAAAAAGGGGCCAAAACGAAAAGGGATATATGTGTATTCGTACGGAACCCTTCATGTGCGAGCCAAGGTCGCACTTTGCTTAATTTATTCTCTTCAATAAAAAAAGTTCGATTTCGCATTAGGTTCGGGTTCGGCTTCGGTTCTATAAACTCTGCCGAAGTTCGGGGTGGGGTTCGATTTGAAAAAAGCGCTTTCGGTCGAACACTATTAATTTCCAAATATTTCTTGAAGTCGAGACACTTTAAGCATTCTTGATGCTGTTTCCAAATTTTTGTTGACGTCAATTGACTTTATTTCCCACCATGGTGGGTTCAAGGATACAAAAATATATAAGCATATAAATAAATATGGATATTTGAACTTTTTTCATTTTTAAAAGTATGGACATTATGACACATTTAAAAGTGTCATAATTTCCATAATAATAATATCATAAAGTCCATGGACATTATGACACTTTCAAAAGTGTCACAATGGACGTTATGACAATTTTCAGAGTGACATAATATCCATGGACATTATACCACTGGACATTATGACATGCCACCATTTACGATCGGCCCCTATGTTCAAAGTCATTGGACTTACTGTGTGTCTAACATGTGCAATAAATTCACCTTAAGTCATCGCATTTCTTAAGTAACCCTACGACCAGACATATTAAATCAAATTAATCACTTTGGTTTTAAGTAATTGTTTCTAGCACTTCTTTTCCTTCTTTTATTTATCGTACATTTAGAAAAAAAAGTCCATTTTATGTTGGGGCTCTATGTGAAAAGTGATCTGATTAGAGCGTTTGTATGAAGAAAAAATCGTGTTAAACTTTTAAAACTAAAGAAAAATATAAAAAAGTCACAAAAAGCAATTAATTGTGTAGCCGAACTGTAGAAAAACTACTTAAGAAAGTGAATATGTTGTGTAAATATGTATTTAGTGGATATGTGTGCTTTTTACACGTATGTGTGTGCTTGTGTGTGTATGTAGAATTCTTACTGCACAATTTGCTTACAGTTGTCAAATGAGTTTGCCTTAACTTCCTTGTTAAATTAAGAGCAGCCATAAATTATAGACGACTGTTCTCAAATGACAAAACACTATTTTCAATGTGTGACAAATCGTGGAAAAAGCTGAGGAATCCAATGGTTTGGCATTAAAATTGAATTTACTTTTGCAATCTACTGCATATTTTTCATTTTAAGAAGCTCGTGATAGTCTTTTAAGGAATTAAAATGATTCCAATAAGCTAATTTTAGATTGAGAAATCTATGCGACAAAAGTGATAAGTATAATTCAGCACAGAGCTTATTTAAGAAAACTATGGGTAATTATGCTCCAAGCCCACCAGAGAGGAACTGGATCTTTGGACGTTAAATCAGTTCATATTTTATACCATTCCCATCGACGGATATAACTTAAGTTGTTGCGATAAGTTGCTCTACTAAACATCAAGAAATTTTTGTTATAAGATTGATGGCTACTATTGATTTATTATGTTTTTTTTGTTATTTAATGTTTAGAACCTGTCATTTCAAAAGTCAATCAACTGTATTTGTTTATTTTTTATTAATTTATTTTATTTTTTTTAACAATTTTGGTATGAAATGAGTGGAACACCATCTGTTCTTTTTTTTTTTTGGCCAGACGATTGTATAGACAAATGGATAGACATTTTGTGAATAAATGTTTTTTTGTGGTTGCGAATTTTGTTTATTCATGCAAAAACAATTTTTCTCAAAATGGGAATTATAAACAAAAAATGCTTTAAAATTTTTTGATACAAAAGTTCTACTTAATAGAATAAATAATGTTTTACCAATAAAAACTTAATGATTTGTTGTTATTTTGTAAACAACCCACATGAAAGGCAAATAAATTCTATGTTTTTTTTTTGCTAAAATTAAATTTGTTTAGATAATGACATTTAAAAATGTTGTAAAAAGTAAACAGCTTGAATAGCAGCTACTGAATGACTGCTGCTGAATACCGTTTCGCACAGTTAGAAATTAAAAATAGTTAATTAAGCAAAACATGATTTTTTGTTTATATTTGAATTATTTTTCTACACTGAGAGAAAATACATAATTGTAGCATGGTTGCGACAACTATGCTATATTCTTTGCAAAACTGTATGGCGATAGCAAACTATTACATTTGCTTATAAATAATGTGAACATAACACAACTAGGGTTTGGAAATCGGTAATTCCCCGGCCGGAGTTCCCGGGAAAAGTCTGCTTAATATTCCCGGGATTTTGCCTGAAAAACAGGAAATTAAAAGTATTCGTTATTTCATAAATATATGGACTTTTTTGACATAAATATTTATAAAATGGCGTAAGTGACCGCCAAATTTATTTTGATTCATATAAGAAATTTGTATTATACGTGCATGTTCTGAAAATCACGGTGATTTCAAGCCACGTGATTTCAAAAGTAAAGTGTTAATAGCTGATTTGTTACCGGGCTTTTATTGTATTTCAAGTTTTTGTCATTTACAATATAGCATTTTATTCGAACTTACAACGCTATAAATCGTGCAATTTACGAAAGCAATAATTTAGCTTGTATAGTTTTTTTGAAATCATCGTGATTTGACATCCCGTGATTTACAGATTTCAAAAAAATAATACAGGCTATATTATTGCGTTCGTAAATTGCACGATTTATAAATAAACATTGGCGCAGCTAACCCCTTCCAGGGAGGGAGAGAAGGGCTAAGTCACCCTCAGAATCGCTCTAGCCCCCCTAGAATTTCAAAATAGTAGAGTAAATTTGATGATACATATAAGCGAAATGTAGGGATAAATGAGTGATTCCACGTAAAACGGCCCTATGCGAGGAAAAAATAATTTTCTTATTTTTAATAAAAATCTCTCAATTGATGTTTTTTAGAACATAACAATTATAGAATAAATAAAAAAATACATTATTTAATATTTTTTAAGCAATTTGAGATACTTTTAAGTTATCATCCAGGAGACATTTTGCTCTCCCTCTTTATATGTTTAATATTTATTTCAGATTTTCTTTTCTTCCATTTCTCATTAATAATAAAAACCCTTATCTCTGAAAAGAATATACTTTTTCGCTTTTTATTGAATTTAAAAAAATACTCAGCTAGAGTATTCTGCTGTCTATAATAGAACGGAGAGCAAATAATTTAATGGGTTGTTATTTTCTTATGATTTATTTTTATATTATTTATGTTAATGAAATCAATAAAAAGCTTTAATTCTTCGATTTTTTCACATTTTCGTATTAGGTCACACCCGTCGGTCACACCCGTCGGTCACATCCGTCGGTCACATCCGTCGGTCACACCCGTCACATTTTAAAAATAGTTTTTTATTAAGAAAACAGATTTTTTGTCAAACAGTAAATACGTAATACAGCTAAAACCCCTTTGAACAGACAGCTATACCAAAATTATTGTATACGTTGTAGTAAAAATTTTACAGAATTTATGCTGAAAGTCATAATTCCTTAAAACTAAGATTTTTTAAGGTCACACCCGTCGCAGCTTTCTGACGACCATCGTGTTCTTTCAGTGTCTACCCGTTATTCAACGACTTTAAGCTTAATGGCCTTGCGAGTCGCAACCTTTATTTAAGTAAACAATTTTATATTATTTATTTATAGCAAAAAAAAAAATATGTGTAAAGTGGTCACACCCGGCTAAATGGAATTACTCACATATTGGCTTGGAAAATGCAGTGGAAGTTTAAAGCGTATAAAAGTTGTAAAAACTTTGAGTTGTCACTACTTAAATTTATTATAAATCGATGCAATTATTGAAACCCTGAAGGAGATGTTTTAAGAGAAATAAAATGAAAAATCAAAGACATTTAGACAGACTGTTGTCGCTCAGGGTATGTAAAATTCGTCGCAGCTGAGTATAGTACTGTAACTTTCTTGTACTTAACGATAAGAATCGTCCTGGAAATTTTTCAACAAAAATAAGAAACATTACAGCAAGTTCTTTATAAAATGATTTGGAGGCCTTAAAATAAAATTTTTAACTAATTGCGATATAGTCGACAATTTGTCTTTATAGGATATCTTACTGTGTAATAGGCTGGGTCACAAAATAGCTTTTCTCGATTTTTAATAGGGCTCAACGATAAAAAAGGTGAACCTGTGTGTAAAGTTTTATTAAGTCGGAAGTTATTATTATTTGGCTTAAGTTCACAATAATTGAATTCATGTAAATTCAAATTATTTTTAAGAGTGGAATATTAGAATATCTAATCAGACTAGCAGAACGGATTAGTACTACTAATTTCGACAGGCGCTACGCTGTCATCATCGCTTTTACCACGTTTGATCGTGGATACTAGTACTAATGAAACATCAGCTATTTAACCAAATTTTATGATATATTTTTTATTAATATATTTTAAGTTTTGTTGCCTCCGGAATGTGTTGCAAGATTGAGATCACTGCTTAAAAAAAATGTTTTTTTGAAGATTAAAATTTTATAATGCCTTTTTTTTAGGGTAATTAGCATGTGCTAAATATGACAAATAAAGAAAAAATTATAATTTCGGGTATTGTCCCGATAAAAACGGCACATTTGTGTTTTACGATACATACTATACACTTTAATTCAACATGATTTAATTAATGATTTAACATAAAATTTATTTAAAATAAAGTTGTTGATTTAAAATGATTGCTAACGTTGATAACAATTTTATTTTTAAAGTGAACAAATTTATAATTAAACCGCCATATTAATGAAAAAATAAAATGTATTTGAAATCCATTTTAAAAAAAATTTTCTATGAAAATTTTGTAATAAAATACATTTCAAACTCATTTTAAATGAAATTAATGTGAAACAATGGTAATTTTAATAAATCAGCAGCAGAGAACAAACTACTAAGTAAAGCTTCCCACACACTTACAATATAATTGTGCAATTTTTCATATTGTACAATAATATGTACAATATGTATGACATATTAGAAGGTTGCACAATATATTGGTCAAAATCAGAAGGCTTTTGACTTTTATAGCACCATAAAGAAAACTGTGTAATGTGTTGGCAACATTGCTCAATATTATGTATACTTTTTCACTGTCAGAAAAATTTGGCAATATTTTGTTTGAAAGTATTGTGCAATTTATTGCATAGTATAGGTCAAAACGACAATAATGTGTTCAATAACATGGGGCGCTTAAGTCAAAATAACCCGACTAGAAATTTTCGTGAGCTCCTAATTGGGACCCAATTGGGTTGTCCAATTAGTTCCCGAGTTGGCATGTAACGCAGAAACGTATTTGGGAACCGATGGGGAAATCCTTACAAGTTTCTCACCGGGAAATCACCACAAGATCCCAATCAGGCAGTCTACTTTAAAAACCGAAAAACTACCAACCAGAATAATATTTACTGTTTTTCATTAGTCTCGACTTCAACAATTTTGTTAATCCAAAAACAATCAAAGGATTTTTTATTTAATTTATTTATTTTTATATCACAAACATACATACATATATTTATTAAGGTACGGTCACACTTAGTAAATATTTGCGGAAAAAAGTTGACCAACAGACAAGCTAAAATTGTATTTCCTTTAATTCCAATATATTCTAAAATATGTGGTCGCATTTATCAAAACTAATATAAAAATAGCTTTTTGCGGCATAATTAACATTATTTTGTGATATAAAGACTAAATAAAATCACACTAACCATGAGCAAAGAAAGTGGTTACGTTTTTTTGGGCAAATATTTGCCAAGTATGACCGCACCTTTAGGTTTTTAAGGCTATTTCATTAACGTACATAAATACTAATGGACATAAATAAAAAGTGATAATATAAATTATTATTTTATGAAAGCTAGGTCCTCTTGTTCTGTAATCATGTGTCGACGACATGTCAACTCAACATCAAAAATGTGAACTCGTTTACTAGATACTGGGTAATAGTTAACAGACTCTTGCAATTCTCTAGAGCTTAGAGAAAAAAAAAACAGCTGTCACTAGTAGTCAATTTTTATCGGAAGGGAGTAAAGAAGTGCCTATTTATTTAGTGGCCGGGTGAGGTTCGTCAAAAAATATATCCAGAATAATGAATATTACTTTCTTTAACATTCTGGTAAACTCTGAACGTTAAAAACGAAAAACACCTATAATATTAAAATTAATTCAGCTTGTACTCGATTTTTTGCCTCCTCTAAAATTCCTGTGACATTTTGGTGCACATCAGTCTTTAAAATAATAAGCACTTGATACAGTTCAATCTGAAAATAGAATATTTAAAATGATTGTTATAAAAAATGAAATTAATGCATTTCAGCCAAGGGTAAAAATACAAAAAAGCTATTAAAATGTAATTAGATATCGGAAAAATTTAACATTTTGTAAAAATCCTCTGTACGGTGTTTCTTATCTTCTTTTTTTTGCATTACAAAGGACATTGAGCTAGTTTTCGAAGGAGAAAATACAGAATTTATTAATTTCAAATAGCCATGTTAAAATGACACAAATTTGCTGTAAACTTGGTTGTTATCCGAGCTAAATATTGCCTATAATATGTGTGTTTCTTCACGTGCACGATGATATCCAAACTTTTCCAAACGTTTTCTTTGTACACATTTTGTATTGAAGAAAGGTGTTGGGAAAGTTCGGATAGTTTTGTATACGTGAACAAAAACACCTAATAATAGCCGGCAGGATGAAATTGAAAACGTATGTAAGACATTTATTTTGCTTCTCATACTTTCACAACAGTAATGTAACGAACGTACAAATGTATAATATATTTTGAGAACACATTTTTATATGTAGACTCAGAAAAAATGTTTCCGCGAATTATAGAAGCTCAAAAAAAACACAACATTCAAAAAATCTTTTTCCAATTGAGCTTTCTAGTGATTTTGAAAAAGTATAAGAAGCAAAACTCATGTCTGGAGCACTCCTTCGAGACGTCTTGTGCATACATATATGTACATATTTATGAATATGCTTACCTTTTAACCAATGCATGAACTTGTTGCCTCTTCCTTTAGAAAGTCATGGTTCATCCAATACTGTGATCTGACTTCTGTAATGTTCTTTATATCTAAAAAATAAATGATATATTATATACATACGTATTTACATTTCATGTTCATGCATGTAAATTACTTACCAATTTATTTATTTTTTCTCCTTTAAGAAACAATTATTTTTAATTTTATTTTATTTTATAATATTTTGACAACATAAATACATTTGAAGATATTGACAAAATATTCAAAAAATTTATTTATATTTATAAAAAAATTTTAACTAAAAATATGTTTGAAGTTAAGTATGTTTTTAATTTGCCCTAAGACAAACAAAAATATCTGATCTTATTGATATCTAAAATAGACAAAAACTTACATATATACATATATAGTACTATATATTTCATGCATAGAGAAGTTCATATAAAGTCTTTTTATATAATTGGCCACACTTACACCCCGAATATGGCAGTAATTTGCCAAAACTGCAAGCAGCAGTATCAAGCCTTGAATTAACTTAAAATCACTCCTATCGCGAAAATTGCGAAAGCTCACGAGAAATTCCCAGACTATGAAACTCGCAAAAATTAGCTTAAATCGAAATATAAACCACTTTAATGTTGATTAAAAATCGCGTAAGCGAAAAATCACCTCCATCGAAAATGAGTAAAAATACGGTAAACAATTTGTGTTAGATTTGTCCAACAAGTTCCCAATAGTTTCCCACTTGGGAAAAACTTATGTTGAACCGCTAATTTGTAAATGGGCTATCTCAACAAGCTCCCGACTGGATCCCGAACGGGATAAACCTTTTGGGTTTACCCCATGAATTCCCAACAGCGTCCCAATATGTGTATTGGGACAATTTCTAGTCGGGAATATGATAAGCAAGTACAATGCATTACCTTTGTAAGTCATTAAAAGTTACCGAAATTTCTAAGGTTATTGCTGGGTAAATTCGTTACATTTTCAATCACGCTAACGTTGATTTCATTCTCTAATTTATGCGTTTTTAGTGTAACACATTCTATTTATCATATTTTAAACGGACACAAAAAAGGCATTTTAATTCAAAATCAGCAGGTTTTCAGCACAAATTTCATTTTTCCTCTGTCTAGTTTCAATACTCGTAAATTATATTTTGTTTTACATATTAATTTACGACCCTTTTTCTTATTTGTTTTTATCATATTCTCACACATCATCACTTCTCCCATTAGCAACCATAAAACTATCGCCTAAATTGGCGACATATTGTTGTCGCCATTTTGCAGCTTCAATTGTGTCGCCAGGCTGCTAAAACAACAGCAATAGCAAAAGCAATCCAAAAATCATGCAGATCTCGTAAAGCTATAGCGAACAAACACACATTCAGCCTTCCTTACATGCATATAAGGGGTATCAATAATTATAACAACAATAAAAAACCAAAAACTAACAGGACAATTCATGTTTTAACGATGTATGGATTTGTGTTTGTGTGTGTGTGTATATGGAGGAGGGAGAAAAGTTTTTGCTTAAAACAACAAATGTAATAAACACATGACAAACACAGTTACACAGGCACATACTACTCGTATTCATGCTTTGTTTGTTGTTGTTTTTTTTTTTTTTTTTTTTGCAAACAGGCTGCCAGAGAAAGTAATTTAGTGCTTTTTTCATTCTTTTTTCTTTTAATTATTATGGGCAAGAAACATCACATACATACAACAAAAATCAAATGGCAATAATATTTTGTAAATATTGTTTTTGTCTATTTTTTGTTTTTTTGTTTTTTTGCAAAAGATTTTATTTTTGATCTGTTGGAAGAGGAGGCTGTTTTTGTAAGTTTTTGGCGGAAAATCTGCCTGCCAAAAAAGAAAAAAAAAGAAAAATAAATAAAACTGAGTTTTCCTTATTTTCTCTTTTCAAATGGTGTTGTTGTTTCTCAAAAATGTTTTCGTTGTTGCTGCTGTTGTTTGTTAGTTGTTATTTCAAATGTAAATTTATTGTGTTAATTTATTATGTGACACAAGAATTATTGCTGTCTTGTGTAGTTTTATAATTAAAACGAAACAGCAAACGAGATGCGCGAATGAAATTATTGTAAATGGCTTAAAGAAATTTTTTTTTGCATATTTGTGTGTGTATGAAAAGGGAAAATTTTCTCAACATACAACAGATTATACTACGGGTGCACTATCAAAATAAATTGTATATGCGAAAACTATGAAGAAATGATTCATAATTTTGTATGACTCAAAAGAAAAGCAACGAAATAACATCTATTAACAAGCTGAAATTTTTACTTAATAACTATGCACGCTAGATTAGACGTTGAGAGGGAGTTTTTTCCGACTCCCGCCAAAGATCTTCATTACGATCAAAAAAAATCAAGGAATTTTAAACGCTTCAAAAAAAAGAGCAGGTTTTAATTCGTCTTGTATTTTTTTTTTAGTATGTTCCCCCAGAACTGCGCCATTTATAAACTGATTTCAGACTTTTTTCTTTATTTGTAAGGACGTGCTAGAAACGTTTTAAAAAGTCTTTTTTCAAATATCTAAAGCAAAAATTATTCCTTCATACAACTGTACGAAAAACTTCAAAAAAGTAACATCAAATGTTTGTCAAGAATAATATTTTTTGAAAAAAATTTTAAATTTTGAATTAAAAATATATTCCGAACCAGAGGAATTAAGATAATCACACGAAATTTCCCACTATTATATTACGCCTTCTTAGTAAGCAGAGAGTAATTTTGGAAATTACTTTGCTCAAGTAGAATGGAAGATATCAGCGAAAAAGCAAATTAAGTTAAAATTAAAAAGAAAAATTTCTAAATGCAAATTAAAATATCTGCTAAATTGCAAGACATAGACAAAACGATGTAAGCACATTTCTTTTTCATATTGGTATTTGCTTTCTGAAAAATAAAATATCTTTAAAATCGATCCACTTTTGAGAAAGTTACGAACTTTCAAATATTTGCTCAAGCTGAGGTAGTCAACTTTGGCCCACTGTAGCTCATTTTTTTCTTCTTTTACGAAATCAAACATTTTTAAAATTGATTCACTTTTGTGAAAGTTATGAACTTGAAAATGTTTTCATAGCCCGAGACAGTCAACTTTTACACCCTGTGACTCGTTGTGACAAATTGCTCAGGAGATAGAAAGCTTTGGCCCTCCTCTAAATTGTTCGTATACATACATCGTGTTGTAATTGGATCAATAGTTCACTAAATTCAGATATTTGCGTTATCCGCCACTGTGTTGCAAGGAAATTGCAAATTTTGTGAATAAAATAAAAAATTGCGCATAGATTTTAATGGCTTCTTTTATTTGGAACATATTCAATATTTTATGAATTTTTTAAAACAAAAATTGTCAAATCTTTATTATTTTCATGGTTTTAATTTCGTTCATTTTTGTTTATCCTTTAGATTCTGTTTACATCGGATTTTGATCTTAAAGCTATAAAGATTTCATATCTTAAGGCGCCAGTTTTAACTTTTTATTGACATTAAAAGTTCATGGGCAAATGTTTATTTACCACCCCTAAAAGTATGCACATTTTTTAAAACTTTTTCTGCTACACAAAAAAAAAGATTTGTTGGAAAATGGTTAGGCCGATAAATTATTAGTTAAATAGACTATATTTCAACTCACACTATCAATTTTTCTATGAATTCAAAAAACAATCCATATTCATTACTATAAGAACGTTATTGTAATAAAGATATGTTTCTAACAATTATTAAATTGGATGAATCAACCGATCGTATGCTTTTGTCATGAACAAGCGAACAAATATGATGAGCACAACCTAATAAAAATATTATGAATTGGATTTTAGTACCAATTATTGGTATTTGCCACTAAACAATTTTTCGTGGTATATTTACTTTTCTTGTTATCGGTTGTTTTCAACAAACTAGTGGTTTATTTAATTATCATTGATACACCTAACCGATTAATCAATTATTTATTATTGTAAAATAACTTCTTTTTCAATAAGAATTCTATGATAGATAGTGGAACTGCCAAAATTCGATTGGTAACAAATTCGGTTGTTTCAACGAATCTGTTTTCTCTGTGTAGTAAAGCTTTTTTGTAAAACCTATTGTCAATTTGAAAGTTTTTCATTCTCTGAAGAAAGAACTTACGAAATTAAAACTACCTTCGATCGAATTGGACATCTGTGACATGACTGAATGTCCTTTAAATTTATTATTTATATATAAACTTTTCTGCTCAAACCATTAATTTTTACAGCCACAAAACTAATGTTTATTGCTTCTTCCAAACGAAAGTGAAATACACGAAATAGACGACTTATAAGAAAAATCTCTTGAAGTAGGGAAAATAAACTACAAAAAAATTTGGTGTGTCTGACAGCAAAGCAAGAGAGAGAAAAAGAAAAAGTTTCTCCACAAAAAAGAAAAAAAAAAACTCGCGAAAAACTAACATAAAATCCAAAAAAAAGTAACGAAAAAAAATTTTCAAAGAATTTAATGAAAATTAATGGCTGCCTGCCTTGCAACATAAATCTTTGTTTAAGTGCAACACGAGCACAATAAAAACCGACAACAACTACAAGAAAAGTAAAGAAAAGATGCTAGATGTCTAACGCATTTATTAGTATATTTCTCACTTAAAAAGAGATAAGGAATAAGGAACATTTTTGGTTTAGCAATTTATGTTCGAAAATAAGAACACAGATATAGAAAATCTTGTTGGGATATTGAACTTTATTTTTCTTAATTTGATATAACGATTTCTTATATATATTTAGTTAATTTATGAAATTTTTATAAGTATTTCATATAAAAATGTTTCTTATTAAAAATTTGTCTATTTCCATGATTAATATAAAATTTTATTTTCATTTCAGGTACGTACAATCTAACAAACAAAACTTGGAACTATTTTGGTAATGGATTTGTAAGTAATGAAAAATTAATTGTTTATAGTTTTACTACAAAAAGTAAAGTCTAAAATGATCTTCTTTAATACTCGACTCATGTCCTGTCGTCTTAATACCTCTTACTCTGTGATTTGCTCACGCCAACTCGATACCAAAAAATTTGCATTTGTCTACACCTTGTTGATAACAATTGACTGCTTTTCATTACTCTGTATCACATAGAGGGAAGGTTCTTAATATAACGCTAGCTAGCATCATGCACTCTAATTTGATTAGGGAACGAATAGTCTCAACTGATTGTTCCTTTTCTGATCAAGTTTCTATTCAAGTCGACTGTCTGGATTTGCGGAAACCGCACTTTGTATATACGATAATCATTTAATAAAATTAAGTAAAGTGCGGCTTTGGCTCGCACAAGAAGGGTTCAGTACGAACACACAAATATTCCTTTTCGTTTTTGTTCTTTTTTTATTTTGGCAATTTTTCCGTTTAGATTTTTTGTTTAATTTTATTTTTTTTTTTACTTTTTTTCGTTGTTTTGGTGATTTTTTTTGTTTTGGCGCTTTTTTTCATTTTTTTTGTTGCGATTTTTCGTTTTTTACCGATTTTTTAAGTTTTGGCGATTTTTTGGTTTTGGCGTTTTTTTGTTTGTTTTAAAGTTTTTTCGCATTTTGACGAAATTTTTAGTTTTAGCGATTTATTAAAGTTTTGGCGCTTTTTCGGTATTGGGGATTTTTTCTGTTTTTGGTTTTTTAGTTTTAGCGTTTTTGTTTTTGGTTTTGACACTTTTTCGTTTTTGCGATTTTTTGGTTTTTTTTGGGATTTTTTAGGTTTTAGCGTTTTTGTATTTGGCGCTTTTTTCGTTTTGGTGATTTTTTCCATTTTTGGCGATTTTTTTTCGTTTTTTGATAATATTATTGATTTTAGCGATTTTTTAGGTTTTAGTACTTTTTTTTCGTTTTGACGACTTTTTTAGGTTTTTTGCATTTATTTTAGTTTTTTTGGCGATCTTTTAAGTTTTGGTGATTTTTGCGTTTTAGCAATTTTTTAATTTTGGTGCTTTTTTCCTTTAAGCGCTTTTGTCTTTTTGGCGATTTTTCGTTTTGATATTGTTTTAATTTTGGAATTTTTTAGTTTTAGCGTTTCAAGAGGTTGATTCTTACGGTTTCCAATATCAGTGTTAATTGGTGTAGTCTATTCTACAGACAAGACCAATTAACAATAAGTTTGAAAATTTGAAGTGTATATATAAGTGTCCGTTTATTACATTAGTAATTCAACATGTTTCGTTGCTCGTTTTAGAACACCCTTTATTTTAAGCTGCGGCCAAAATTTTACATATTCTGTGAAAATTTTAGGTCCGTACCTCTTACGGTTCCCGAGAAAACAGCCTGTGACAGACAGACGGACAGACAGATAGACAGACGGACAGCGTAGCGAAAACAATAGGGTTCCTTTACACTTTTGGTTAACGGAACCCTAAAAAGGACTTATAGGTAGTCTGGGACTTTCTGAGCAACAATTTGGATTTCAAGTTCATGCAAATCATATTTAAGCAAATAATAATAATTCTTGCAAAAAAAGAACGCATGGCGTCATGGGACACCGGATTGGAACATAAGTTCCTGTCGTCTTTGGCCTACACCATATCGACTTGGGCCTGCCGTCTTCGGCCTGCAACTTTCGCTCTTATGCAATCGGCAGGCCACCTTCGGTCAGCCTCGTTCGGTCGCTATGTCAAACGCCCCCATCTTTATAGCCCATCGTCTTACTCCGCCTAGTCACACAGGTTGATGGTAATTTCAACATCTAGATGAAAAAAGAAGAAACCATTAGCAAACACACAAACCGGATCCAAGGAATCCCAAAAACTAAAACAAAAATCTCCCCAAAATCCCAAAAGTTCCTCGGATTCCCAAAAACTAGAACAAAAATCTCCTAAAATCCCTGAAGTTCTCTGGATTCTTAAAAAGTAGGGCGAAAATCTCCTCAAAATCTAAAAACCTCCCCGGAAAGCAACGGTAACACCGAAAACCGCGTAAATACCAAAGCGGCAATACTGTGTTTCTAAGAAATTTAACCTTCGCACCGGCCTGTTGCCTTCGTTTTGAATTGGTCTTACACGTATTTGCTACACGTATTTTTTCATTAAAAAAAATTTTTTTATCCCCCAGCATAGAAAACATTTATATGATGCCTATCATATGCACAACGTATCATAGGGAATCTTCGTTTAAAAAAACCGACTACACTGGCACTGTCCACATTTTTGATCAGCATATACTTTTACAAGAAGTATTTGTGTGTGCGAAGTTTGATAATAATCGGTTAAGTAGAAGTAGTTAAAATAAAATATTTACTTTACATGGGCGTGGAAATGCCCACTTTTCTAGCCATAATGTTGTATTGCTACGATAGCTATAGCTACGATAGCTATAGCTACGATAGCTAAAGTTTCATAAGAATCGGCTTAGTAGAAGTTGTTGACAAACGAAACTTAATTTGAATGGACGTGGCACTGCCAACTTTTTTGTTCATTATGTATTATTCAAACAGAAGCTTATTGTGTGTGCAAAGTTTCATAAGAATCGGTTGAGTAGAAGTAGTTGAAAAGGAGTATGTATTTACTTTGTATGGGCTTGGCCCTGTCCACTTTTCAACGGAGCCAATCTATAAGTACATCCTTTTCAACAAAGAAAAAAAATTTTAAATGGGTTTGTAAATGGGGGAGTTTTGAGGTAAAACGCCAAATTGACAGCAGTTCTCCTTTGTTGAGGTCAGTTAAAAAAGTTTTTATTTAGGCTCAAAAATATCCTTCAAAAACTTGATTTGGTGTGACACTGTTGCTGACAGTTGCATTGATAGCTGGACAATTATCAGAGGTATGAAAGATTCTTTGTTTTCTATAATAACTCTTCCTTGCCATACATAATAAACATTATATTAAAGAAGAAAACATAAAAACGATTTTCAACTTAATAAAATAAAAAAATAATGATGGAATTAAAGTCCGCACTATTAAGTATTAATACTGTGCAAGCATAATAAAATAATAGATGGATTAAAATCTAGAATGATATAAGAAACGAACACATTTATTTGAAAAAAATAAGATATGGTATTTAAACACAGTCAAGGAAACTAAAGACAAGAGAGAGAAAGATGGAACAAAAAATTAACATCACTGAACAACAACAGCAAAGACAACTGACAGTCACGAAAATCTCAACCGTCAGCTCCTCCGCACAATATCCAACCGTCTTTTTTTTCCTGCTGCTGCTGTTTTTGTTTGTTTTTTGTTCCCAGCCAGCAAACAACAGTAAAACAACGGCAACAACAAGCACAACAGCTGAGTCCAGCTTTATTTGTTGATTATTTGCACAACTAAAACTGACAGACAACACTGAATGTCAGTTTAGCTGATGTGATATAAAAACATTTATTCATTCATTCATTGCTAACAAAAAAAAAATAATAAAAAAATAAAGAACGACTGTCACACAAGCCAAAGGGTGGCTGACGGGCTGACTGACTATTTAGTTAGTCGTTTTAAGTTGTTGAGTATGATGACGGTGACCGGGTTGTTTATTTATTTGTTTGTTTATTTGTCCATTCAACCGTTCCGTTTCCTTTCGGTATCCCTTCTCCTGGCAATAACTACAAACACACACATACCAGAATTCTTTAGAACTGAAATAAAATACGAAAAAACCAACACAACGAACAGCAAAAAATCAATAAACGAAGTCTTTTTTGAGGAAAGAAAAAAATAAGATAAAGACAATAGAACAAGTGAATTTTTAAAGGAATAATAAAGTACACTCTAAAACATTACTTCAAATTTACGATCATATATTGTCTAAATTTGTGTTGAAAATTTCTCCTTGTCTAAAATTACATCGATTTTGTAAACCTTTCAAATTAATCATATATAGTCCAAGTGGAAAAAATGTAACATAAAGTATAATACGGCTATGGCTGAATGGTAGATACGTCAGACTATCAGGTCGCGGTTCAAACCTGCACGCAGGCAATCGTTTTTTTTTTATTATTAGTAAAAACATTTTGTTTCAAAATAATGCGTGTGTAATATTAGGTCGATAATAATCTGTAAAGTGTTGCCGACTATGATCGACCTAATTTTCAACAAAAGTGTTTTAGTGTGTATATACAGCAAAAAAAAAGAAGTAATATTGCAAAGAATGAAAATTGGAATAACCGTAATGTCTTTTATAAGTCTGGAATTAAATGACATAAATAAAAGAACTAAATTTGAAAATATTAAAGATTAAAAAAGAAATTTAAAGAATTTATTAAAATCTCTAATGAGATTAGGTGGACATGAAGTGTACAGATTAATAGGGTTCGATATAACGTTGCCTTTGGTTACGGAAGAGACGTGATGGAAGAAATAGTAGATAAAGACAAAGAAGATCATTCTTTAGATAAATACAAGGATCATATGTAGGAGTAAAGAAAAAATTGGCTTAATTGTCGGGCGTGACATAAAAGTGAGAATATTAAAAGATAGACTTAGTATATCTTAGTATATCAGTAGCGGTTTCTTGCCACTTGTAAAAAATTGGTCATTAGGGGGGGGGGAAGGATTCGAGATGTCATAGATAGATAAATACAAGGATCATATGTAGGAGTAAAGAAAAAATTGGCTTAATTGCCGGGCGTGACATAAAAGTGAGAATATTAAAAGCTAGATATACTAAGTTTCAGTAGGGGTTTCTTGCCAATTGGACATTAGGGGGAAGGATTCGAGATGTCATAAGTGGTGCCCATAATATAATGTTGGATTAAAAAGCCACAAAAGTGAAAATGTAGCCATAGACAAGCCATGAAGAACGATGTGCTTTATATTTTGATCGGACTACAAATGGCAATGCAGTGTACAAAAAACTAAGAAGGCGGCATAAAGGGGCGTGGCAACTAGTCTTTAATCCTGGGGGATGACTGTCTCAACTTTTTTTTTGTATGGGGACCTAATCACTTTATTGCACAGTGTCTCGTTAGAACTTCTATAAGAATACTTAATGACTTTTCTGAAGGTTAGAAATTCATACGTTTTCTTCTATCTCATATTCTGCCAAGCTCAGGTAGGTCGATATGGAGAAGGATGTGAATATAAAAGTGCGACTTTGGCTCGCACACGAAATGTTCCGTACGAACACATATATGTATTTATCCCTTTTCGTTTCTGCCCCTTTTTTCATTTTGGCAGTTTTTTCGTTGTTCTTTTTTGTTTAATATTAGTTTTTTTTTAAAGTATTTTTTGCTGTTTTTGGTGGTATTTTTTTTTTTGGTTTTGGCGCTTTTTTAATTTTTCGGGATTTTTTTCGTTTTTTCTGGCGATTTTCGTTTTTTGCAATTTTTTTTGTTTTTGCCGATTTTTTTAGTTTTGGCGTTTTTTTCCACTTTTTGACGATATTTTTAGTTTTAGCGAATTATTTTAGTTGTGGCGAGTTTTGGGGATTTTTTCGGGTTTTGCTGATTTTTTTTAGTTTTAATGATTTTTTTTTGATTATGTCACTTTGATTAATTTAGAATTTCGTAAAAAATTCACTATATTCGTCCAATGCTGGATGTAGCGTTCATGCGTGAATCGATTTAAAATTTCAACTGCAGTAATTTTTGAAGTCTATTCTTTTGAAATATGGAAAAAGAAACTTTTTAGTTCTGAAATTGTTTTGAGAAAAATGTCCAACAATAAAGCTCTATTTTTGTCAAAGTTTGGCTATTTATCACCCTCATTTCAAAGTTTTGACTTTGGTTTTTTCACGGCCCCATGAATTGAGAACACTTAAAAATTTCTTCTGCATATTACCCCTTGACATTTTTCTGAAAATCATAAAATATTGGTTTGAAAATTCTGGCTATGATAGTACCGGATTTATTTACGAAATCGGGAACAATGTCGAGGCCAAAAACTAAATTTTAAAATTCAAAGCGTAACAGCTTTGCAAATATTTAAGATATTTAATAATATTTTCTTTGTCTATTAATAAGCTTTACAAAAAGTTTGAATTCAATAAAATCGGATATTATTTGTAAAATTATGAGGCAGTCAAATTTGATACCCTGTAGATCATCGTGTGTTTGAATACGATGGTCCATGTTTCAACATTCTTAAAGCTTAAGTCCTCCGCTATGATTTTTATATATAACGTTTTGTAATCAGATCACAAGTTTCAAAGATGCAGATTTATTAACCCTTTTTTTGAATTGGAGCCACTGTGCGTTGCTGATTTCCGTTACTTGGGCAATATAATAACAATAACCGTTGGATCAAAAGACGACGAAACACATTAATAATAAGGACAAATAATGGGGCTTGTGCCGTCCGTCCCTCATGAAGTTTTGACACAGTTGGATTTCGAGTTGAAGACGAGTTGATTCTGCATAAGAGACTCTGCTTTTCATAGTACCACCCAGTAAGTCTGATATATATGTATATGTCACCTTAAAATTAAAAAATTGTATGTCAAACAATTTTTGCATTATTTAACTGAAGGGAGTTGCTTTTAATATACGAGATATATGTAGTATGTTTTATGACTTGCGGCACAAATTTCGCTTCATTAGAAAATTTCTAAACTATTATGTTTTTAAAAGCACGTTCTCATTCTCTAAAAAATTCTAATTTATTTCATAAATGTTTGTAACATTTAATTCATCAATGAAGATAATTCCTTTCCTAACTAAAACAAAAAAGTTTCACAAGTTGAAAATCACCCTTGAGACAAAAAGACTCGTTAAGAACTGACTTGGAAAAGTTTGCAAGTTGTTGTCTTTTTATATTGTTGCTGGTTTTGTAATTTTATTTTGCTAAAAAATTAAAGATACACACAAAAACTTTTGGCAAAGAAACGTTTTTGCTCAACGAAGACAGAAGGCAGGATATACATAATATGTACATAGATGCGAGTACATAAAACCGGCAGTTACAAACATGGCAAAGTACACACACACACACACACACCAGCATACTGTAGATATTAGCATCAGCAGCGGGAGGTAACAACGAAGCAACAACCAACAGTAAATGGAAAAATACCAAGAAATAAAGCTGTTTTTAGATGAATTGAAATAAGACAACAAGGCACAAATACACACACACAAACACTCTCATTATATAAAACCCTACCGGCGGAAAGGGAAGAAGTGCAAACACACTTGCACACGCACACTCACATGAATTGTTGTTTATCCATTTCAAGTAGCAGAGAGATACAAACTAAAAGAAAAATCGAATAACGAAATTCATTCAAAATTTTTTTTGTGTTGCTGTAGGTTGTGGTTGTGGCTGTGATGGCGGCGGCTGCAACCTAAATTCGTTAGCAGACACAAGTTTTATGGGTGGTTTTTCCCAGCAAACACAACAACAGTAATAACGACTTTAACAAAAACAAAACCAACAACCCAATTTATTTTTAACGGGGTGTTGTTCAAACTTTTGCTTCTTCTATATGTATATTTTTACGTCTCTAATGATTGTCGGAAAATAAACGAAAAACTTCTTTGGAAGAATAACGAGAAAGCAAAGAGTATAGGAACTTACCACTACGAGTCTGAGTGTAAAAGTTTGAGAGTGAGAGGAAGTCAAAGATAATGTTTTATTAGAGAATGAAAACTAAGCTCGTGTAGAAATTTTTATTTCCTTTCGAAACACGTACACATATATAATTGTTTTCTTTATTACATGAATTTTATACAAACAAACAGAGTTTTATAAACACCATTCTATGAGCAAATAACAAACGAGTACACGCACTGCCATTGAAGAAACAGACAGTGTAACAAAAATTAATTGTATGATTTTTTAGGGCCTAATTTGTTAAGTGTTTTGGAAAAAAAATTTATTTAGTTTTTCTGAAAGAAAATTTGGAAATAATTTCAAACCCACGGGTCATATAAAAATCAGAAAATAGAAAAATTATCACTGTGATAAATTTTCTACAGAAAACTGATTACTGTGATAAATTTTCTATAAAAAATGATCACTGTGATAAATTTTCTTTAGAAAAATTAGCAATGTGATACATTTTCTATAGAGAAACTATCACTGTGATACATTTTCTATGGAAAAAGTACCACTGTGATAAATTTTCTATAGAAAAATTATTACTGTTGTAAATTTTCCATAGAAAAATTATCACTGTTGTAAATTGTCTATAGAAAAATTATTACTGTTGTAAATTTTCTATAGAAAAATTATCACTGTTGTAAATTTTCTATAGAAAAATTATCACTGTGATAAATTTTCTACAGAAAAATTATCACTGCTGCAAATTCTCTATAGAAAAATTATCACTGATGTAAATTTTCTATAGAAAAATAATCACTGTGATACATTTTCTATAGAAAAATTACCACTGCTGTAAATTTTCTATAGAAAAATTATCACCGTTGTAAAGTTTCTATAGAAAAATTATCAGAATGATGAATTTTTTGTAGAAAACTTATCACTGTGATAAATTTTCTATAGAAAAACTATCACTGTGATAAATTTTCTATAGAAAAACTATCACTGTGATAAATTTTCTATAGAAAAATTATCACTGCGAGAATTTTTTATAGACAAATTTTCACCATGATAAATTTTTTATAGAAACTTTATTACTGTAATAAATTTTCTTTAGAAAAATTACCACTGTAATAAACTTTCTTTAGGAAAATTATTACTGATAAATTTTCTTGGGAAAAAGTACACTGTCATAAATTTTCTTTAGAAAAATTATTAATGATATATTTTCTATAGAAAAATTTATCACAAAAATTAGACAAATTTTCAACGTGATAAATTTTCTTTTGAAAAATTATCAGTGTGATAAATTTTCTGTAGAAAAATTATTACTGTGATAAATTTTCTGTAAAAAAATTATCACTGTGATACATTTTCTTTAGAAAAATTATCACTGATATATTTTCTATAGAAAAATTATCACTGTGATAAATGTTCGCTAGAAAAATTATCGCTGATAAACTTTCTAAAGAAAATTATCACTGCGACAAATTTTTTTTAGGAAAATTATCACTAAAAATTTTTCTTTGTGATTATTTTTCTTTAGAAAAATTTTCAATTTGATGAGTGCTCTTTAGAAAATTATCACTGTGATAAATTTTCTTTAGAAAACTTATAACTGTAATGAAATTTCTTTAGAAAACTTATCACTAATAAAATTTCTTTAGAAAACTTATATCTGTTATTAATTTTCTTTAGAAAACTTGTTACTGTGATACATTGTCTCTAGAAAATTTATTGCTGTGATAAATTTTCTTTAAGAAACATCACTGTGATAAATTTTCTTTAAAAGAATTATCACTGTGATCAATGTTTTAGAAAACATCACTTTAGAGTGTGATAAATCTTCTTATGAAAAATTATTATTGTGATAAATTTTCTTTAGAAAAATTATTACTGTGATAAATTTTTTTTAGAAAAATTATTACTGTGATAAATTCTCTTTAGAAAAATTATTACTGTGATAAATTTTCTTTCGAAAAATTATCACTGTGATAAATTTTCTTTCGTAAAATTATCACTGTGATAAATTTTTTTTAGAAAATTTATCACTGTGATAAATTTTTTTTAGAAAAATTATCACTGATAAAATTTTTTTAGAAAAATGATCACTGATAAAAATTTTTTAGAAAAATTATCACTGCTTAGCACATTTTATTTCGAAAAATTACCAATGTGATAAATTTTCTGTAGAAAAATTATAGCTGTGATTAATTTTCTTTGGAAAAATAGTCACCCTGATAAAATTTTTTTCGAAAAATATCGCTCTGATAAATTTTCTTTAGAAAAATTATCACTAATAAATTTTCTTTAGAAAAATTATCACTGATAATTTTTTTTGGAAAAATAATTACTTTGATCTTTCTTTAGAAAAATTATCGCTCTGATAAATTTTCTTTAGAAAAATTATCACTGTGATAGATATCTGATAAAAAATTTTATATTTCTGTTTTTATTCAAATTATTTTTGTATGAAGTCTATATATACTTCGTCCTGACTTGTACGTATCGTTAATAGGCTTTAGTTTTTAATGCTGTTTATTACACTTCAACCTGTAGATATATTTATATGTCATAACTACTTGCTGTCTGCCTGTCTAGCACATTTTGTTGAATTTTTTTTTAATATCTTTCCGTTTTATAATAAAACATTGTAGTAATTGTCGTCATCGTTGACGACTTCTTCAGTGTTGGTTGATAAAATATTGCAAGACTAAACAAATACATACACAGTCCCCAGTGTACAAATATGCATACAAGTATACAGAAATACATATTTACTTTAGCACAGTTGCTACATACATTTGTAATAACCCCATCCATTTTCGACAGTCTGACGGAGTATGGACGTGTGTTGTAAACTTTTCTTTATTCTATATACATTTTAGCTGATTTTGCTGTACGGCTATATTAACAATTGCTTAACAAATATTCTAAATATTGTTGTACATACATACATACATATTTATACATATGTATGTATATGTATAATTTTCCCAAACAGACATTTACGCTACATAAAATATAAGTATGTTTATGTGTTTGATGACTATGCTTTCTTTTACTCTTTTCCAAATTGAAAATGTTTAAGTGAATGTGTATGTTCATTCATTCATTCATACCAAAATTATTTGCCCAGTTTTTACATTAACACCCACACACAGGCACAGCCAAACAAACAACAGTTTATATTAAACACATTATTTCTATAGCATACCATTAGGGGTTTGAGTTCACTGTTTTGTGTGTTTTATTTTTATTTTTCATCTATATAAAAGAATTTTGTGTATTTTTTATTTTTTTGCTCAATTTTATTTGGCGCGTGTTTGGCATTAGTGACAGACATGACAGTGTACAAAAATTGGGTCTTATGTTAAAACAAAATTTAATTTTTTTCGTTTTTGCTTTTGATACATCAATATATTTTTTGTTGTAGTTTTACTTAAAAAAAAAAGACGTGTGAAACTTTAAGCTTTCAATTTCTTTGAATATGTTTTTTCCTGTTGGCTAGAATTAAGGAAATTCTATAAGAATTTAAGTGATGGTGATTATTATATACCAAATAAATTACTAGTTTTGCTTGTTTCTTGTATGTATTTTTTTAAGGAAAAATACTTTGATATGTGTTAACTTGTTTATTAGATACAATTTATATTTATTATTGCTTTTTAATTTAAGAGGGTGTGAGAATGTTATTATTTGGTGGCAAAGACCTTTAAGACAGGAAAGGTTAACAATTAAATTGCTTAAAAGAAAAAGGATAATATAAAGAAACATTGACTTGATTATTTAGGAGTGAAAATCATTTTATAATCATTCTCCTCTGCAAGGTAATACAAATAGAAATTCTTTTTAAGGCGGGTGGGCTGGGGGCTTGATAATCTAGGTGATATGATTTTGTCTTTCTTTAGCATAATTATAAGTATTCTGTGAATCAAAAGCACATTTGGTGATTGTTCGAAAATATATTAAAATTTCGAATATTTAAAAATACATACATACTTAGATTTTTTCGGTTTAACTAAGAATTTTTTGAGATATTTTGTCTTTTCTTAAGAAATATACTATGTGTTCAAATTATTTTAAAATTTCGAACATTAGCAAACTTTTCGATTTTGTCGGCCAATTTCGACCTTTTTGAAAATTTTGACTTTATTTAGTAAAATTATAAGTGTTCTGTGAATAAAAGACACATTTTTTGCACGTTCGAAAATATTTTAAAGTTTCGAACATTCGAAAACTTTTCGATGTTGTCGGTTCAAGTTAAAATATTTTGAGATTTTGCCTTTTTTATGAAATTATAAGTATTCTGTGAAGTAAAAGCACATTTGGGTAATGTTCGAAAATATATAAAAATTTCGAAGACATATTTATTTATTTATTCTCAGTTAAACTTCGAATTTTTTGAGAATTTTTACTTTCTTTAGTAAACTTATTAGTTTTCTGTGATTAAAAAACATATTTTTGCGCATGTTCAAATACATTATAAAATATCGAACATGCGAAAGATTTCCATTTTTCGGTTAAACTTCGAATTTGTCGAGTTTTTTCGCTTCCTTAGTAAAATCATAAGTATCCGGTGAATTAAAAACATATTTGGTGCATGTTCGAAAATATTTTAGTATATCGAACATCCGAAAATTGCTAAATTTTTCGGGTCAACACGTATTTTTAGATTTTTGTCTTATTTTAATGAGACTACAAGTATTTTTTGTATTAAAATTACATTTGGTGAATGTTCGAAAATATTTAAAAATTTCGAACACTCGGAAACCGTAGCATATATGTACATATATATAAAAATTTACGATAAAAAAGTTAGGGATATCTAAAACTAAAATTTTTTAAGGTACATTTTTCCAAAATCAGACGAGGTGTTTTCAAATTAGAATAAAATCTTTAGAGTAGCCTTTTTAAAACTTGAAGTTTTGTCAGGAATCAGCTGACTTTACTTGATTGCGGATAAAGTCGACATTTATCCCTCGATTTTCATGGAAAAAAAACTTATTTCATTCGATTTAGACGTAGCTTCCTGCTTCAGTAAGGAAAATGGTAAGTTTTAACCGTGTTTGAGTTTTTATAAATTTAAAAAAAATTTAAATTTTTAAATTTTGCACGAAATAAAACATTTTTCATTTTATAGCACTGATTTAAGCCGAAATTGTTAAACATATTAAAAATTATATCTGAATAAATTAAAGGTAATTATAATTTAAGTTTTCTGTAATATATTGCAACAAAATTGTACAAGTCGTTCACAAGTTGTGATAAAATCAGTGGATCAGAGCAGACTTTACAAAAATCCAAAGTTTGATAAAAATTAAAAAAATTTTCCATAGAATAATAAAGTTAGACTGATTTTGCAGTTAGAGATCAAATGAATATATAATATTTTTTTGTTGCACAGTGTCATTGTCTCCTTATATTACTACTGACAGTATAAGACACTTATCGATAACTAACTAAATGTAAGAAAAAAAACCAACTAAACGTTAGACATCAATTACAAAATGTGCTGCAAATTGCTCCACTGACAGACATTGATTATGATGTAGCGATGTGGAACATGTTCAAGATCCTTTTAGAGAGAAAGAAACAAAAAACTAAAATCTAAACAACAAACAAATTATTTTAACATTGATCTTACAGATGTGAAATGCCACAGGAAACAATGTGTCACTTTTAATGAACTTAACTTCAAACATGAAAACATGATCAAAACATCAAGAACAAAAACATTTCGTTGTTTTTTTTTCTATTTTTGCTCTGTGTCAGTTGATTTTATCTGATTGCAAAAGTAATAAGAAATTAAAGAAAAGAAAAGAAATCTTTTAGACTTGTGTTTATTTGTACGATTGTGTTTAACTAACAAATTGCCTACTCAGTTTAAGAATTAGAAGAAAAAGAAAAACAAACTTGGCTGCTACTGCCATTTAACTATAATCCTCATTTAAGCCAACATGTTTTTTTCTTTGCAACAAAAAACATGCAATATTATTGCATTAAGCAACAAATAGTGCTAGACTCAAAAATTTGGTTAGTCAATGGAAATAAATCATTATTGTCGAATAAAACTCACACTAGTAATAATTCTAGCTAAAGACTGACAACAAAATATTTAGACTAGTGGTAAAATAAATCATAGAATCCGTTTTTTGTGGGATATTTAAGATAAAAGTTCACGTGAAATATGTCCCTTTTCCCTAAAATTGCGATCGCCAATGTTGCGTTTTTGTTGTGTTAGTGTACCATTTTTTATATTTTTTTTCAACATTTTTTTTTGTTCATGGGAAATATTACACGTGAACAAAATGTTCGCCTGTTCTTCCCGATAAGGGTGAATATATAATTCATTTGAATATCGTAGATATTTATTTTAGGAGTAAAACAATCCAATTTCCCTGTTGCTTCAATAGTTATTTTGTAGAAGGCATGAATCGTTTAATTTTTCTACTTCAACAATTTTTCGAGTGTTCTACTACAACTTGTAATAGTTTTGTATTTTTTATGTTTAAAAACAAACATTTGTTAATGTCCAATCATTTGTGTTTTGGCTTATTCTTTCTTTGTGTCGGTGCTACGTCTGCAACTATTTATTTGTTTTATCTTGTTAAATGCATGTTTGTATTGATTTAACCCCACCAGGTGGAAAAAAGAAAGAAATTTAGACGACATGCCGCCAACTGCCGCCCTAACTTTTAGTGCAGTCGGCCTTCATTTATGTAGTTTTTTTTTGCGAAATAAAATTGATCGCTCAGTTGGTATCTTAGTAAGGCTGATTAGTTACATTCAAACATACATAAATAACTATTTGCTACATGGATACATACGAACATGTTTAGAGTTGGATATGCCGCCAACACATACCAACATTCAAACATACTCGTACATACACTCCCAATATAATTGCAAACGGTCATACATACAACATGTTTTTAGTGGCAGTCATAGAAAAAAAAACATTCATATAAATATTTACAAGATCATTTAGCTACCAACCAGATTTCTTTGTTTGTAAGCTACAATATAAAAAAAGAAAATAAAAATTTACGTTTTAATAACCCTGTAGGCCCAAATGTTACAGACGACATTTTTATCGATGATGTCTGCAAGACAATCAATGATTTTTCGCCTATAGCGATAAGGTGGTATATGTTGTCGTGTGTAAAGAATTTGTTCTGACAACATTATGAAAACTTGTGCTATAACGTCTTATTGACGAGAACATGGAGAACAACTGCATGCAATATGTCATGTGAACAGTTTTATTGCCGACAAGAAGAGCAACAGCTGCATCGAAGTTGTCGTGCTTCCAATTATGTACATTAAAGAGTTTAAGTTGTCCACAAAACGAGTGCATGTTACCAACGATGTCATCAACTATTTCTGTGCTCTTAGTTCGAAAATGCCGTCAATAGTTGGCGTAAATTGTCGTCAATGCATCGCACACTGGCTCATAATAATTTTTCGTTGGCCATAATTCTTTAAGTTTTTAACCAGTTGAGATATTTTAATAATTTTTTTAACGGACATATAACTCCTTGAACCTTTAACAGCTTTTGTTTTCATTAAAATCGGTTCAGCAGAAATTCAAGCATAAAGTTGAAGTTTTGATTTTTTTTTTTTTTTAAATTTTCATAAAAACCTATCTGGTTTTTTTTTTAATTTTTAACCCCTTTGTTTATTAAAAAAAAGGAAATGGTTAATTCTAACCATATATATGGTTATTTCAGACCATATTTTGAACAAAATATATGGTTGTTTTGAACCATATACATGGTTGCTTGAACCATGCATATGGTTATTTTTAACCATATATATGGTTATTTCAAACTATTTATTGTAATTTTGAACCATATATATCGTTGTTTTAAAACATACATATGGCTGCTTGAACCATGTATATGGTTGTTTTGAACTATATATATGGTTGCTTTCAACCATATATCCAATCATAGTGTGCTGCTCTTCGATTATTGTTGCCTCAACCCTGTTTTTTCTTTGCGTGTAGGATCTTAACAAGTGTGTAAAGTTTCAAGTTGATCGGTCTTCTTGAAGTTGATACAAATTTAGCACACAATTTAATATTAGTAAGCAAAAACTAGCGTTCTTTGAATAGTAACTTTTGAGTAATTTCATTAAAATAAAAAAAGTGGTCTACGGACAGCTCTGGAAAGATACAAAAGTATATATAGCGTTAAAGACGACACTTTCGCCTTTCTCTCGGTGATTTGGTTTTTTATCCCTTTTGATGATCTCTAAAAGCTAAATTCCTTTAAAACTAAAATTTACCAAAAATATAGTAGTTTAAAAAATATTTTATAACACCTTTAAATGAAATTTATTTGCTGGAGTTTAAGCAATGGTCTTATATGCAGTATTTCGTTGGTGCTTTACCAACTCATCAGTAGACTTCAAACACAATTTTAAACAGTTACAAACCCTTTATCTTATGTACAAACTTTTAAAAACCATTTGAGAATTTACAAATAACTACATAAATGATTTTCAAAAAATAAGCATAATAGGCTTTGAAACTTATGCAAAACCCAGCAAATAATTTTATAACACCTTTAATGTAAACAGTGAAGTGAACACCCATACCACTTGTTAAAGACTACAATCCTACCAACTTCACAAAAAACCCGCAACCTATTGTCAATTATAGTTTCCGAGAAATTATAATTTCTTTTTGATAAAATATAAAATATCACATTTTTTCTAAAATTATGTATATAAAATATGTGTGTTTAACAGCATGCCACGCCCACAATGACAAATATGTTTGCCTAATTTTTTGTCTACTTTAGTTTAGTTATGTTTACTATTAAATGGCGTTAAAATGTTTAAAATCAGAGACATCAAATAATTTAGGTTTTGGCCAACGAATTTATTTTCTGAGCCACCGTGCGCCGTCCGTGATAGATACTTGTTTCTCACATGCATCGACGATGTTTCGAAGACTGGGCCTACGTGAAACTGCGTAAAACTACGAATATTAGCAAGAAGAAAAACAAAAGAAACCTTTGTATCAGTTGCAGTATACTTGGTTTTGGCCTTTACCATAATTATGATCATTAACGTTTTAAAAGTTTATTGTCATCATCATGATTTTCGCTCCTCATCATCATCATCGTCATCAGCATTATCATTATAGGTTTCAATAACATCTGACACTTTACAACAAGTTTAACTGGCAACAACAATAACAACCACATAAAGCTAGAAGCCCATCATAATCATTAGCAGCAACAGCAACAGCAAACGTAACATCAGCAACAATAAACAACGAAACATCAACTTACAACATGAAATCGGTTCCTTTTAAGTTTTTCTAGTTGTTTTTTTTTCTTTAATTTATTTTCTACTTACTCGTAAATTGGTGTTGGCGGTTGCTGTTGGTTGGTGTCTATCAGTCTCTTTGTTTGCAATTTTTTATTTGTTAGTTTCTTTTTTTTTCAAGAATATTTTTTCTTAATTGCTTGCAGAGCTTTAAAAGAATTTTATCATAATTGCTTTATGTCAAACTTTAAATGGTTTTGTGGTTGGTTAATAAGCAGAATTAGAAGTTTAAGAAGGCTAGATGAAATTTGTATTAGAAAAAATTTTAAAATTTATAGAATTTTTCATGGCATTTCTTGATTTAAAAATAAATAAATAAAAAAGACATACTTGTGTTATCTGTTGTAATTTAAGAGCAACATATCTTAGTTGTAACTTATTTGTTATTCTTTTTATACACACCCACGCCTTCAAACTTAACCATACTAACGAACATGCGCGCCCAAACTCCTAATCAAAATCACGAACTCAGTAAATACTTCCAAAATAGTTCTTGGAAAAAACCTACCACAAAATAGGCGTAGCACTGCCCACATTTCTGATCATAATGTTGTACTTTCACGATAACTAATTGTGCTTGCGAAGTTTCATAGGAATCGGCTAAGTAGAAGTAGTTAAAACGAATATTTACTATTTATGGCCGTGACGCTGCTCACTTTTTTCTTAACATAATATTGTATTGTAACGATAACTATATTCGTATACAAAGTTTTATAAGAATCGATTTATTACAATTTGTATAGGCGTGGGCACCTATTTAATCATGATGTAGTATTCAAACACAAGCTTAATTTCTGTGCAAAGCTTCATAAGAATCTGTTGAATAGAAGTAGCTAAAAAGGAATGTGAATTTACTTGTATGGGCGTGACTCTCCCCACTTTTCAACGGGACCAATCTGAAGCTACATGCTTTTAAATAAAGAGAAAAAAAATGTAATCGGTTTATAAATGGTGGTCTTTTGAGGGAACACACATAAAAAACATACATGACGAATTGATAACCTTTGTCCTTTTTTTTAAGTCGGTTAAAAATATTGTTAAATTAACATATTCACAATTAAAAGATGCGCATATAGGAGACATCCGACTGGTTTCCTCAGAAATCGAGGTCTCCTTTGCAACGAAATTTTCAGTTTAAATTTAGAATTTTCGAAAAAGTAAAAACAAAAAAATTTATGTGCCGGTATTTCGTTGGGTGCTAATGCCAACTCTTCAGTAAGTATTTAAATAAAAATAAGTTCCACAATTGTTGTCCTCCAATGGAAGATCTATCAAATGCTAAACTGATGAACCACATTTGAAAAGTTTTCAAAACTCGTATGCTTATAATCAGACTTTCACACAAGAAATGAGAGTAACAATACAAAAGCATAATATTTTTAAGGCCTTTTAAAAGTGCTGCTTCGTTTTCAAAATCGATTTTCATCACATACCAGTTCTTTCAAAGTGTATGGAATTTGGAATGGTACGAGAATTTTAGATTTTTTTCGGAGTAACTTTGTTTCCTCAGTGAAGCTATGGTGGCTTTAAGGCACTTTTAATACATTTTTCATTATGTGTTCAATTTCGAATTAATGAAGAATTTTCAACGTTTTCGGAGTGCCTTTGATATATGCCGTTTCAGATTTCTTTAGTTAAGTTTTAGATTAATGGTGGTTTTAAGGTTCTTTTAGTGCCTTTTTCAAAGTGTATTACATTTCGAATTTTCTGAGATTTTTTCCATTTTTTCGGAGTAACTTCGATTTCTTCAGTGAAATTATAAATTTTGTGTTGCTTAAAGGCAATTTTAATGCATTTTTCAATATGTGTTAAATTTAGAGTTTCCGAAGAATTTTCGACGTTTTCGGAGAGTTAAATTATGGGGTTATGGTGTTTTTAAAGCACTTTGGGTGCCTCTTTCAAAGTGTATTACATTATCAATCTTCTGATAATATTTGATTTCTTCGGACTAACTTTGATCTTTGTGCTTTTCCATTTTTTTTTAACTTCCCGCTGTCAAAAATAGGAAATTACTGATTTCACTCCTATTTTCGAAAATGATCTTGACGTCTTGATGCCATGAGAATCTATTCTGACTATTTTTGCAATGGTGTCTGTATGGATGCCTGCATGCATGTGTGTGTGAGAGAGTGTGTACACTCTAAAACATTACTTCAAATTTACGATCATATATTGTCTAAATTTGTGTTGAAAATTTCTCCTTGTCTAAAATTACATCGATTTTGTAGTTATTTTATTAAAGAAAAAACCTTTCAAATTAAACATATTTCGTCCAAGTGGAAAAAATGTAACATAAAGTATAATACGGCTGTGGCTGAATGGTAGATACGTCAGACTATCAGTCGGGAGGTTGCGGTTCAAACCTGCACGCAGCCAATCGCTATTTTTAATAAGAACATTTTGTTGAAAAATAATACGTGTGTAATTTTAGGTCGATTATAATCTGTAAAGTGTTGCCTACTATTATCGACCTAATTTTCAACAAAAGTGTTTTAGAGTGTATATATGTAAACCTCTCATAACTTAAGAATGGTTTAACCGATCGTAACTAGGCTTACTGCATTCTAAAGACATTGACTTTACTTAGATTTCCTGATATAATGAACAGAATCGGTTCGATAGAAAATAAAGTTTTCGAATAAAAATTTTATTCTAATAAATTTTAAACTGCAAAACCGATCGAATCCAAAACCGAATCAGCTCTGAAACTCATAAAACAAAGTCGACTGCTGCAAAGATATCGATCGCTGGTGAAAAAGCTCGAAAAAGTTGTTTATTTTAATTCCTCTAAAACTTATTGTCAAATTAATTTTCGGGATTCAGCTACCTTTTTTGGGCTTGACAAGCTGCTGCGCAAATTTGATGTAAATCCGTTAAATTGTTAAGTTGAAGCTATTTCTCCAACACAATCAAGAAAAATTAAGGAAAAAAATTTCATTGCATTTGTAACGCTTTGATGTTTATAGTAAAAAAAACTTAATTGAACATCTGCAGCAATATAAAATTCAGCTCAATATTCTGTCTAAATTTAAATAGAATTGAAATTTTAATCTTTTCAAAACATTTAACATTTTCATTAAACATTTTTTGAAACAAAATCAATAAATTTAATACTATTTCCCTAAAATTTCGTTTATCCATCCTTGTATACACGTTGTTGAAATTATATTTCCTTAGCTTTTTTTCTGTTTTTTTTTTATGATAACGTCTGGGGCTTATCTTGTCGATTTGTTGTGTTTTTTTATTTTATATAAATTAATGTGTGTATGTGTGTGTGTGTGGACCTGAGTTTGTATTAAAGTCCATTTCCTAATTTTATAGACATATGTATGTATTTACGACAAAAATGTTGACACGTGTATAAGTTGAACAACATCTTCCTCACCTTACACAACATATAAATATTTCTTCTCTTTGCTTTTAGCAATCTCCTCCTTCTTCGCTCTTTATTTATGTAAAAGCATACACACTCGCACTCACACTAACAGTGTCCTTAAAATGTCTAAAATTTGGCTGTTGGCAAATGTTCTTGTAATAATAAAAAGAACTTTTCGTTTATTTTTTGTTACACGAACTCACTTGTGTATGTGTGTTTCTATATAATTTTTGTGTCTGTGTGGAGCCTGCTCTGGCAAACAAATAAACACATGCATACATACAATAAAATACGTACATACTTGAATAAATATAAATTCAACCATTGTATCGTATGTGTCCTTGATGGCCCATCATCGCCATCATCAGCATGAACATCATCATTGTCCACGACACAATGAATGAACAACAAAAAGCAAAGGGAACTAAGGCACAGTGGGATCGATTTATATTAAGGCGTTATATGAAAGAAAAAATTACTTCCATCTTTAATAGCTCAAAATTAGACGTATTAAAAAAAGAACGCATGGTGTCATGGGACACGGGGTTGGAACGAAGTTCCAGTCGCTTTCGGCCTACTCCTATCGGCGTAGGCCATCATATTACTCATACGTAATAACTAGACTTTTGCCTAAAAATATTGGATATCCGCATTTTCTTCACATATTTTTTTTTACTAAAAAATCATTAAAAAACTATCGTTTAATAAATATATCGTTAAAATTTTTAAACGTCAACGGATATATATTTTAATAAATAGTTAAGAAATAAAAATTAAAAAATGAAGCAGAAAACTTGAGCATTTTTAGAAAATCTGCTCTTCTACGTTTTAAAGCAGGCGGGTGACAATTAAAAGCCAGGTTAATTATATTAAATTTATCTGACTTGTAAATAATTTTAAAAACTCGATGGGCGTTTTGGTTTCTTAAGCGATTAATTAAAAATTTCGTAGATAAATTCACCATTTTCGTCCACTGCTGAATGTAGCGTGCATGCTTGAACCGAATTATAATTCTAACTGCGGTCATTTTTCAAGTATATTCTTTTGAAATATTGAAAATAAAAAGTTTAAGTTGTGAAAATTTTGTGAGAAAAACGTCAAAAAGCTAAGCCATATTTTTGTAAAAATTTAGCAATTTTTCACTGTCACTTCAAAATCTTGAATTTGACTCCTTTTAACGGCTAAATGAATTGGGATAACTAAAAAAAATGTTTTGTGTGTTATCAAGGATTGTATTAAAAATCATAAAGTATCTTTTTGAAAATGTTGACTATGCTACTGCCGGAGATATTGACGAAATAGAGAATAAAGTCGAGTCCAAAAACCAAAATTTCAAAATTCAAAGCCAAATATCTTCGAAAATATTAAAGATATGTTAATGAAATAAACTGTATTTTCTTTATCTATTTATAAGCTTTACGGAAAGTTTAAAATTCATTAAAATCGGATGAAATTTGTAAAAGTTATGAGATCAACAAGGTTTTTCATGGCCGAGGTAGCCAACTTTGACACCCTGCAGCTCAACGTGTGTTTCAACATTCTTAAAGCTCAGGTCCTCCTCTATGATTTTCTGTAATCGGATCGCTAGTTTCAATGTGCGTCTTGCACCTCTACTTTCGGCGTTATCCCATAGAGCGTCCATTGACAGGCCACCTTCCGCCGACCACCTGCGGCCGTCCACTTTCGGTCGCTATGTCAGACACGCCCTCATCTTTATCGCCCTTCGTGCTTAACAAATGTACCTAAAAAATTAAAAATATTCGCAAAAATATGCATTTACCTACGAACAAAGTACTTAAACTAAAATAATATGAACATATTTTTTTAAAATTAAGTTATGAGTTTAGTCGAACTGTATACAAGACAATAAGACAAGACAAAGAAAAAATTGAATATCAATAACTATCAAATGAAATACAGCTCTAAGAGTGACAGATGTGTGTTTTGATTAAATGTAGATGATATTCAGCTCTTGACTGCAAACACCTGACTTTGGTCGAGTGGTCTAAGCGGTAAAGAACGCTGATGAGATTAACGGGAGCTATCGAAACGTCAGTTCAACCCTCCGCGCAGTCATTTATCTCTAAATAAAAATATAATTTAATTTCAATTAAAAAATTAAATTAAAACCGAATTTAAGCCAAAATAATTAAAATTTCTTTGAATATTTTTTTTATTTATTATTATTAGACAAAAAAAAACAACCAGAATTGGGTCTATTATTTAATGCAACCCAACTTTAGTTGAGTTGCCAGTCGGCACCTGAAAATTAATGGCTGCTAGAAAGGCAATAGCAAATAGAAAGGTAAATAACAACTGAAATTGACAGCTCTCAGTTGCCTTCAGTAGTATGATTTTCAGCAACTGGCAACCCAATTGAGGTTCGGTTGCCATCCATAATCGGCCTATTAATATCTTTTTTTCAAAAATTGAGAAATATGCATTAAAAAATTTTTATAACTCTAAAAATATGCATTTATGCCAAAATATGCAAAAATATGCACTTACCACCCAAATATGCAACTACAAATCGATGTAAACTACTTAAAATTTGATGATCGCAAAGATAATTAGTCAGTACCTCTTTATCTATCACCACAAAAAACATGAATTTGCATGAAAGTCCGAGACCTGGTTATAATTTAATATATCGACCCCTTAGCGCCAAATGATGGTAAGCGACAAAAATTAAATATTTCAGTAGAGGGGTTTTTTATTGTATTTAAACATGATTTATATTCATAAATTGTCGCTTACGATTAAATTGCACTGCCTGCATTTCAAATTGGAAATTTTAATGATTTTTACTAAATGTCGCTTGCGATCATTTGGCGCTAAGAGATCGTTATATTTCTCAAAATTAAAAAAAAATTTAATGAAAAAATTGTCTTTCATTTGTTTTTTTTTCATTTCTCTTTGCTCTTTTCGCTTTTTTTTAAATAAATGCTACATGATATCGAATATAATTACACAATAGCACTAAATATGTCGAAAAAATTTACGATTGTCGGATCGTTAGTTACAAAATTCCGCTACTGGTGTTTAGCCGATACAACTTCATTTGGCAATGGTACCACCATTAACCGAGACACCTGGGGTTTTGGGCGAAACGCCTTCATTTATCAAAAGCACCAGCCATTAGCTAAGACACAAACCTGGTCTAAGGGTTCCCAAAAACATCAATAAAAATCTCCCAAAAATCTCAGAAGTTGCACGGACTCACCAAAGCTATGCCAAAAATCTGCTAAAAATTCCACCACTTCCCTGGATTCCCAAAAACTAGTACTAAAATCTCCCAAAAATCCCAAAACTTCCCCGGAAAATAATGGCAACACCGAAAAACCGTGAAAGTACCAAAGCGGCAACAGTGAGATTTTAAGGAACATAACCTTTGCGCCGGCCTGTTGCCTTCGTTTTGAATTGTCCTTGCACGTATTTTGTAAGGCGGTTTCAGACTATAATACAAGTATTAATACTTTCGACAAAAAAGACTCCCTGATGTAATTTCTGTTTGGAATTTTCTAAAAAATAATAACAGTTTCATTTTCCTCAAAAGTATTAATACTTGTAGTATAGTCTGAAACGGCATTTACCAGTATTCGTTACACGCATTTCTTACCAGTATTCATTACACGTATGTATTTTTGGCACGTATTTTGTCATTCAAAAAAATTTTATTTTTACGCCCCAGCATAGAAAACATTTAAATGCCGCATATCATCTGCATAACTTGGCAAAAAAATTAATTTCTACAATAGAAACTTCATTCAACAGCCTTTAAAATGCTAAGTTTTATCAAGACCGTTTCGAAAATTTAAAGCAGACCTTTTTCTAACACCTTTCACTGTGCAGCATACATTCACAGCATCAGCAAAATTATTATTACGAGTAGCAGGCAGCAGTTGTGGCAACAAACCAGCAACTCCATAAAATCCTTATCAAAAACATTAAAACAGAAATCCTACTGTTGCTGTTGTTGCAAGAAGTGGAGCCTTTTTATGTTATATTTTTTATAAATGTATTTCAGTTCAGTTTGTTTGGTCTTTTGTTGAAAGCAAAAACATATATATATATTTAAAAAAAAAACACACAACCACTCGTGTAGTGATTATAATAGTTGGGTGTCTCTGGTGTGCCAGTATATGGGTTCGGGTGTATTTAATGTATTGGCTGTTTTGTGTATATTCCCCTGTAGATGTATTTGTTACAATGAAATATGTGTGTGTGTGTTTGTTTGTGTGCTTTCTATATAAGCGTGGGTGTTCTCGTATTGTATTCGTTGCCTGAATACAATGTGCTGGTCTACTTAATTCATGTTGCTGTGTTCAACAACAACAACAACAACAAAAAAGAAAAAGTTCGTTGAATGGCCTTCAGAAAACAGAAAAAATAGAGTAATAATAAATGTTTATTATGCCAGTTTGCTTGCGGACTTGTGTGTGGGTGTGTATGTCTGCAGGACTTGTTTGTAATTTATTTTTATTTGCGTTTCTATAACCGGCTTTCATTCGGCTTTTTTTTTAGTTCTTTTATGGCAAGTACTACTTCAGAAAGGTACTTTTTTTTGTTAAAACAGCACAGTTTTTGTAAAAATGCGCATTTCTTATGAATTTTTATTTTGTTTTTTAATTTATAAAAAATTTCTGGTTTCAAAGTGAATTCAAAATTTACAATTCTGTAGTTAGTGAAGAGCATGTAATTTTTTTTAGTATGTTTTAATAAAACAATATTTGTAAATAAGTACGATATTAACCTTTAAACACATTTTAAGATTTGACTTATACCTGGCGCTCAAGTTGAAGTTTGAGTTTTGGTTTTTTTTGAAGACTTGTAGTAGAATTTTATGAGAAATATTTTTGTACGATATTTTAGCCACCCATATCGTAGTTTAAAGAATGGGACAAAAACGACCCATAAAGCGAAGAGTTGGAGGGTTAATATATTCCACAAAATGTTTCTCGTAGTGTTTTGCATGAATATTCTAAACACATCTTATAGCTAAGATGTAAGGATTACCAGATTTCCTATGCCGATTCACTATAACAATGTGCAAAAGGGGTGTAACACTTTAAGTCCTTCTTCAAATAATGGTTATACGTAAAATTTTAAAACGTCGATCGATATACGTATACTTTGTTGTCCTCTCTATCAAAATTTGTGGTTAGAACCATTTGAAATCTACTAAATTATTTCGCTTTGTTTTAAATATTAGCTAAACATTTTTTTAAATTTATATTTATAGTTAGATATGTACTTCTTTTTAGAAATAATAAGCGTTTATGAACTTAAAGTACTTTATTTAGCTTTAACGTACTTTGGTTTAAAGTAGTTTTTTTATTGTTTATTTTTACAGTTGGCAAGCTTAACACTAAAATAAATGTACTCCATATGGCCTCATTGTACATTCTTGTGCAAATATTTTATGATTTTATATACACACATGCATATATATATGTGGGAATTTATGTCCTTGCTTGTGTGTGTGTGTCCCTTCGTTGCGGTTTTCATGAATAACCGCCTATCTCCTTTTATGTCTGTTTTGAGTTACATATCATAAATTTTCTGTGTAAAAATCTTAATTACTCTTACTACTGGGTTAAATGAAACACTAATTATTTAATTACACTACTATGCTAAAGTTGAAAGAAAAAAATACTCAGGGGCTCTCATGCACCAATTCTGTTTTGTTGGAGCCCACAGAGAACAAAAATACTTTTAGTTTTTCTAGGCTATTTCGTAAAGTGATTTTATAAAGGTTTTATAAAGGTTTTATAAAGTCCAACAACTACCAACACAATAACACACCAATCAACATCAGAAAAATTCATGACGTTGTTGGCTTGCCTGAAACTGATCTTGAACTCAAGACCTCAGGGATTGTAGTTAAATGCGCTAACTACTCAGCCAACAGCACCCACATACAAAATTAATCTTTTTTCGTATTAAAAAAATCATAAAAAATAAGTGGGCAAAAATTTAAAATTTTTATCATTCATTAGAAAGCTAGTATACCTACACTGAAAATAATCCATGCAACATTTTACGAAAAAAAATTCGTAGTGACTTTTTTCGTAAATATACGAAACTTTCGTATATATTACGAAAAAACATTTACGAAAATACATTTCGTAAACATTTTTCCTTGTTAAAAAATATATTTGGAATAAAAAAACAAATTAAAATAATATTTTATAAATTAACGTATTTTTCAGATGTAAGTAAATAAAACTAATTTTTAGCTCTTATAAAATAAGTAGAAAGTGGCTCAGTGGGTAGAGTACATGACTTGAAATATGATGATTGCGAGTTCGTGCCCCGGTTGAGCCATACTTATTTTTTTTATTTTTTGATGATTTTCGTACATTTCGTTTATTTTACGAAAGAATTTCGTGGTGCTAAATTACGAAATATTTCGTAATATGTACGAGCGTTTTCGTGCATATGTTGCATGGAATTTTTTCAGTGTAGGAATAAAGTAAGACATAAATAATTAAAATCGACGGAAAAATTTCGATTTTATTCACAATTAAGTGAGGGAACTTAATCGACAAAATTTTCGATTTTAATTTTGATAACAATTTAAAATTTTGCTGTTGTATGGAAATTGTGATTTTTATCAATTGAGTTCCTTCACATAATTTTGAATAAAATCGACATTTGTCCAGCAATTTTAATGATTTATGGCTTATTTTATTGCTAATATACTTAACTTTCTTATTAATATTAAAAAATTTTAAATTTTTGACGTTTTGATTTTTTGATGAGTTTTTCGGAGTTGCTTCGACTTTTGTGAGTTTTCGATTTGTTAGTAACACTATTTGTCTGGCTCACAATCTCGATAAGACAATTTCTTTCGTGTATTTTTGTTAAAAAAATAATTTAGTTTTTTTGTGATTGTGTTCAGGACAGCACATTCTTTTGCAGCCATTTCGAATATATGTCGAATTCCTAGAGAATTTAAAAGATTTTCGGAGTAGCCTCGATTATTGTGTTTTTGATTTCTTTGGTGAAGCTGGCACACTTGTGGTTATTTTCCAAAATTCCTTATGCTACGAATTTTAGATGAATTTAAAAATTTTCGGAGTTCGATTTTATAGCGAATGTTTGACTTCTTTAGTAAAATTGTAGATTTCTGCTGGATTTAAGGAAGTTTTGATGCATTTTTAAATGTGTATTAAGTTACGGGTTGTCGGAGAAATTTTAGTTTTTCGGAGTAACTGTAATTTCTTGTAAGTTCTCAATTTTAAGGACTTTTGGTGCAGCTTCCAATGATTGTTAAATATCAAGTCTTAGGAGATATTTAATTTTTTCGGAGTATTTTTGTTTTTGTGCGTTTTCGTTTTCTTTAGTGAAATTATAGGATTCTTGTAAATTTAATGTACTTTTTCTATGTTTTCGAATATGTGTGTTGTGTTTTGAATTTCGAGAATTATAGATTTTGTTTTTTTGTGAGTTGTCGTTTTCTGTAGTGAAATTATGGTTTTGTTGTGGATTTAAGGAACGTTTGTTTCACTTTTCAAATTTATGTTTAGTTGCGAATGCTCTGAGTATATTTGAGTCTTTTTGCAGAATCGTTGATGCTTTTCGGAGAATATTCTTTTCAGAGAATTTTTGATTCTTTTCGGATAGTTTCGATTCTTTTCGTAGAATCTTCGATTATTTTCGGAGAATCCTTGATTATTTTCGGAGATTCTCAGATTCTTTTCGGAGTTACCTTTCTAAGTTTTCTATCTCTGTATTTAAATTATTAGTACATTATGTTGCGTATTTAAAGTAGGTTTAGTGCATTTTTGAACAGAGACTTAAAGATTTTGTCAGAGGCACTCCGATTTTTGTGAGTTTTCGATTTCTTTAGTGAAATTACAGGTTTCTTGTGGAGTTAACGTGATTTGGATGCATATTTTGTTGACTTCGAAAAAGGAGGAGGCTATCAATTTGTGTGTATTTTTTACTTTTCTTTATGTTTGTACGTCCATGACTCTGTCATTTGTCTGCCGATTTACAATAATCTTTTTTTGTTTGAAAGGGCTTGCCTGCAATTTGGTCTCATAATTTTTTTTTCGAAAATCGGAGGGAGAACTTCCTTCCCTCCACGCATAACTATGTCATTTGTCAACACAATTTCAAAATTCTTTTTTTTTTGTTTCAAACGGTTTGCTTGCAGTTTGGCAGTATGATCTTGATTTTCAAAAATTGGTGGGGAAGTTCGCTCCTCCACCCCGCATAACTCTGTTATTTGCAAATTGATATTCAAAAATTGTTTTTTTGTTTGAACGAGTTTGGTCCCATAATTTTTTTTTTCCAAAATCTGTGGGAACATTGCTCCGCCGAAATATTGATTATAGCATAACTTTTCCATTTATGGACCGATTTTCAAAATTATTTTTTGTTTGAAAATTTTTGATCTAAATTTGGTGCCATAGAAGTAAGTGGAAATCCGACGGAAAAAGTGGTAGCCCAAAATATTGACTATCGCATTACTCCGCCATTACATGACCGATTTTCAAAATTTTTTATTGGAAAGGTTTGGCACTATGAAAAATTGCGGACGGACACACCATTTGATCTAACGCAAAATTACGTCGATCTTGCAATCTGTCCAACGGGACCTTTGTATTAAAGTCGATTATTTTTAGCAGAATTATTTAACATAAGAAACTTAATTCTAGTATATGAATGCATAGAATATGAGCGTTGATGAGACGGTGTAGCAACTGTCGAAATTCATGCTCTTACGGTTTGATAGGGTCAATTAGACTTGCAACTAATCTTACAAAAAAAAAAAAAAAACAAGATACCAAAAGCGAAGTATTTGAGAATAGCTTGCCAACTGAATGTATCCGTTTAGATCGAAAAAAACAAGATACTGTTCGACATATGAGGTTATTCCTAAAAGCTTCAGTTTTGTCATAATATGTTCATACATACTTTGCAAATCACCTACAATCAAATTGTTTTTTTTTTTGCTGCGCAAATCCTCTCATTTGCATACCAAAACAATGCATACGAGACTTTTCATTTTACTATGGCTGCTGCTGCTTTTAACAATGGCCTGTGTGTTGTTGATGGCTTGGATGTGTGTGTGTGTGTGTGTGTGCATGCAAATGTGTGTTTTATGATTGTATGTATTTGTAGTTGTTGATTTAAATAGTTTATAACAGTCAGTTGTGTAAACGTTGTCTGTCCTCTGTCTGTTGTTATTTTCAGCATTATTTTAAATATTTATTACTCTTGATACTGACGTTGTTCTTAGTGTTATTGTTGTTGTTGTTGTATTTAAATTTCAGTATTTTGCTGTTGTTGTCATCGCAGTTGTTTGTAATGCAAACATGTCGTAGATAATGCGGGGGGAAAAGTAGCTGACGTCAACTTTTGGAATTTTTATGACATTTTTTCTTCTCTTGCTCTCTCTACCGTTTTATTTTTTAGTCGCTATTTTTATTGTTAATATTCTTCCTCTTCTTTTTATAAACTGTGGGGTTTTTTTATTTTATTATATTGTTGTCATTATAACAATTGCAATGTATATTTTTTAGCGAGTTTTTTCTTTAATGATGGGGCTGTTTTTCCATACGAACTCATCTATTTAAACTGAATTTAAATTTTAGTGTAAATCTGAGGTTGTTACACACCTTTTATTAGTGTTTTTCCGATTTTCGGTAAATATTTCAGTTGCTTTGCAGTATATTTGCAGGTTTTTGTTATTGCAAGTTTGATAAGTGAATAAATATCTAGGAGTTGAGTTTTAGTTTTCGTAAACTTGTTATACATATTGGAAAAATTGGTATTTCTGGAAGGTTCTTAAAAAGACGTAGACACTGCTTAATTTATCTTTAATAAATGTTGTTAACTCATAAGAATTCTTCTTTTAAACATTAAAAAAAAATCACCGAACAATTAAGATGAGAAGAAGTCAAGCTTCATGCAAAATTATACAAACGGCAGGCACCCAAAGCTCAAAACGAAAATGATAAATTTTAAATTCCTATAAATTTTATCAATGCGTTTTACAAAATAAGACCTCCGGTTTCTCAAATATTTATGTATGTGAATTTACAAAATCTGTGAAAACACTTGTATTTCGATTGGTTGCGAAAATTTTCGTATATACTTTCTCCTAACAATCGGCAAATATAAAAAATATATTGATGCTAATATACAGCTGGCCCCACCTAGATAGTGGAATGCACACAAACGCTAATGAGGAAGTCTAGCACCTTTATAAACAGCATGTTGTTTTGTTCTACTTGATAACCAACATGAAAAATTATACTTCAAATGCCATCTTTTGGTAAAAGCTTGAACCATTTTAGCAATAAAACTTGAAAACGCAGATGCCAAGTTTCTGGTTTGAATGATTAGTTTGAGTGACTCCAACGTTAATAGTTATATAAGGACATAAGTAATACCCTTCTTGGAAAATATTTTTAAAAATGTTTTTGAAATATCTGAGAAATACAAAATAGCTGAAATTTTACATATAAATGATACAGCGTATGTGCTAAAAAGGATAAATTTTGATTGCTGCTTAAGTGTCAGTTTTTGTAAATAAAGTAAACATTTTCTTTAGAGAATTTATGTATATTGAAACAACAATAGGAAACTCAAATTTATTTTTGTTTTCAATGCAAAGTCCTTAACGAAAATTTGTATTTTATTTTCAAAAAAACTGGCAGTAAAATACTATTTTCCTTAAAAAAAACAAGTGCCTCGTTTCTTTTTGTTCTTGTAGTCCGCTCTTTTGTAGGATGAATCATTCAATAATAGTTTGATTATCTTATAAATTAAATTGAATTTTTTTTCTTATTCGTCCTTTTTATCACAGAATGATGATAATTTTCTAGATGCGAGAAACTCTTACATTAGTTAAAGAAACTAGACAGAACGTATGATTAATATACTTAAAGCTATAATAATACTCATACGCCTTAACTCACAAAAGCCACATTGCCCAGGGTTCCCAGTTTTTTACTATTACCAATATTAGATATTTTTTCATCTCCGAAAATCACCCAAGTAGCATTTTTTCACAATAACAACTTAGTAGGAAAATAATTTTCTTATATTCAGTTTAAAAATTTTTAATTGTATTTTGATTTAAATAATTCTAAAGTTTTTTAAAAATTTGGCAAATTTTAGCAATATTCCGACTGATTCAATAGTCATACCGTAGTCTGTTGTTTGTTTGCAACTAAATGCGCTCAAATAACTAACTAAGCTTTGATATGTGTAGTGATGCAACGCTCATCAAAGCAAAAAACAAGAAATAATAAGAGGTTTTGTGAGTTTTCGATAAATAAGATAGGGAAACTTCATGCTAACCAAAGAAACGTTGAACTTAAATTAATGTAAGAATTTACAAAAAGACTCTTGTATTCTATTTCGTGACAAGAATTGATTAGATAGTTGATGTTTCCTTATGAAAAAAAGCATCCACCTTGCGGCCTGTCGAAATCAGTAGCACTGATTTCTGATCGAATAATGGAACATTCCGCTCTCAATAATAATTTGAGCTTACATTAATACAAATATTGAACTAAAAAGCCGAAATAATAATTTTCAGACTTATACCATGTTCAGACATGCACCTTAATTGTGCAATTAAGAAATACATACAATTAAGGTCTTAATTGAGCTCAATTTACTATACAAGAACTCCATTAGAAAATTTAGCTATTAGTACTTAATTGTTTCATAAATTGATAGCTTCTACTGAACAGACTTATGAAGTCTGTTCAGCCTGAAGACAAAATTATGTACAATGCAAGGCGTAGCTAAAAGGTGAACCCACTAAAACAGCAGACTAGCTATTCGTTACTCGCTTATATAACAAACTTAAATAAAATTTAAATAAATAAATGTAAACTTGCAAAAATACCGAAAAACAAATATAAGAACTGGTTGCTTGTATGGCGAAAATTCGCATGTTGTGAAAATTAGGGATGTAACGATACGCCGTTTTGCCGATCCGATACCGATTCCGATACTTAAAAATAAATATCGCCGATACCGATTCCGATACCGATACGAATATTGAAATTGAGTTCAAGTTTAGATTAACAAATCTCAAGAAGAGCAATTTTTTTATTATGCAACCATACAGTGTAAGAGATTATTAATATTTAAAATAGATATTAATACAGTATATAAAATTGGAAGTAATTTTTAAGGAACTACATTTTCATTGCTTTCAAAAAATCTATATTAAAAATATGCAGATAATTAGTAGAAAAGCCAGTACAAATTTGTAATTACTTTATAATTTTAAAAAATACTCGCCATGCTTTTTAAAAAATCGATTTTTTAAAGGACATTTATCAACTAATATTCTTCTAAATAACTTATTAGCTTAATTATTAAAAGTCTGCTAAAAGTTTATATTTATTCACTTAAATTTACATGAAAACACAGTTTTGTGTTTAAATTCGCATAAAAAGAAACAAGTTCTGAAAATGGGTAATTTTTCATCCTTTTTTAACCGACTTCCAAAAAGAAGAAGGTTATCAATTCGTGTGTGTTTTTTTTTACTTTTTTATGTTTGTACACGCATAACTCTGTCATTTGTGAAGCGATTTTAAAAATTATTTTTTTGCTGGAAAGGGTTTGCCTGCAGTTTGGTCCCATAATTTTTTTTTTAAAATCGGAGGGGGAAATTCGCTTTCCCCATGCTGTCATTTCTGAACCGATTTTCAAAATTCTTGTTTTGTTTGAAAGGGTTTGACAAAAACTGGTCCCAATTTTTTTTGTCGAAAATCGGAGAAGCAAGTTTGCTCCCCCTCTCCACCAATCCATAACTATGTAATTTGTGAACAGCTTTTCAAAATTCTTGTGTTGTTTGCAAGGGTTCGCTAGTAGTTTGGCCCCATAATTCTTTTCGAAAATGGGAGGGGGACCATGTATAACTTTGTCATTGGGAACCGATTATCAAAATTGTTTTTTTATTTGAAAGGGTTTGACTACAGTTTTTTTTTTCGAAAATCAGTTGTGAAATTTGCTGCAAACCCCCCTTCAGGTTGGTACCATAATTGTTCTCCAAAATCTGTGCGGGATTTCCCCTTTTCCCAGAAATATTGATTATCGCATAGCTCCTCCATTTATGGGCCGAATTCCAAAATTTATTTTTTGTTTGGAATGGTTTGCCTAGAGTTTGGTCGCATAATTTTTCTACGAAAATCTGTGGGGCAAGTCTTCCACGCCTCCACCCAAAATATTTATTAGAGCACAATTCCTCCATTGGCTTACCGATTTTCAAAATTGTTTATATGGAAGGCCATCAAGTATATACTCTTTATACTGAAGTCGGCTTTTTTTCCAGAATTATTTGAGGAATCATTATAGAACACCGAAAAAGAAACTTGTCCTAACATCACTTCAAATTCGGTGATTGGTAATGGAAAAAGAGAACTTCTTGCAATGACAAGCAAATGTGCAACTAATTAGAAATTATCCAAATTCGCAATATTTCCGGATCGCGACTGCTACATTTTCATGATTTCTTTATAATGTCTTTTTTTGCTGGGAATAAGATTTAAAAAACAACGAATTGAATTTGAGTTCATGGTAAAATTAACAATAAATAAATTATTGTTTTTGCAAAATAACAGCGTAAAATATTATTAATTTTTAAAGTTGATATTAATAAGATTTAAAAAATAACAAAATGCATTTAGTTCTTGGTTAAATTAACAAAAAATAAATAATTTGTTTAAAAAAAACTGAAAAATTTTTTTAAAGTATCGTCGTATCGACAGTAAAATATCGCCGATACCGATGTATCGGAAAATCTGAAGTATCGCCGATATATCGGTATCGGTATCGGTATTCGTTACATCCCTAGTGAAAATAAGACAACAACAGTACTAGTCAGCTGTGATAGTGATCCCATTTGTTAGACACGCCTTCAAATGCTAACACCAAAATCGATAACTCAATTCAAAACTGAATTGCCTCAATTAAGGCGCATATCTGAACATAGTATTATACCGAAATAATTAAAGAAGAAAAAAAAATTGATATCCTCAAAAATTTCCAGATTCTCAATACAAATTTTAATTATTCGGAGTATTTTCGCTTTTTTCGGAGTGAATTGGATTTCTGCAAGTCTCTGGTTTATTTAGAACTTTATGGTTTTTTGCTTTTAAGACAATTTTGGTGTATGTTCCAATGTGCATTAAATTAAGAATTTTTTTGAGAATTCCCGATTCTTTCGGAGTATCTTCGAATTCTTCTAGTTTTCGATTTGTTTAGTGAAATTATGGGTTTTTGGTGGCTTTTAGGCACTTTATGTGCATTTTCCAATATGTAGTGAATATCGAGTTTTCGGAGAATTTTCGGTTTTTTCGGAGTAACTTAATTTGTTGCAAGTTTTAGATTTGTTCAAGATATTGTGGCCTTTTTGTGGCCTTAAAGCACTTTTGGCTCTTTTTGAATATGTTAAAAATTGGAACTTTCGGAGAGATTTCAATTGCTTTCGATTTTTGAAACTTTTAATTTTTTTAGTGAAATTATTATGGGGTTTGGACCACTTTAGAGCTTATTATTCAAATTTTTTTTGTAATACATATTTCAATTGTGAATTATCTCAGAATTTTCTTTTTATTCGGAGTACTTTAGACTTCTGCTAATTTTTCTTTCTTTCTTTGGTGGTTTCAAGGCTGTTTTCTTGCCTTTTCCAATACGGTTTTTTAGCAGATTTTCGATTGCTTAAGACAGTTTTAGCTCATATTGCAATATGACATTGTATTATGTATATCAAACTTTTTGAGGTTGTTCGTTTTATTCGGAGTAAATTCGATTTTTGCAAAATAATGATTTCTTTATTGAAATTGCGAGACACTTGTGGTTTTAAGGCTCTTTTGGTACCTTTTTCAAAATGCCTTAATTTTTTGCTAGTTTCTAATTTAAGATAACTTTGTAAACTTGCGAAAAATATGCTAACTTTCGAATTTTCGATTCTTTTCGGATTAGCTTCGATTTTTTCAAAATTTAAATTTCTTTAGTGAAATTATGGGTTCTGGTGGTGGATTTTAAGCACTTTTTGTGCATTTTAGTGCATTTTAGTGCATTTTTCAATGTTCGAACTTTCGGAGAATTTAAAATTTTTTAGTAACTACAAAATTTTACTAAATTATTTCTTTCTGCCGGCTTTAACGCACATTCTGTGCAATTTTCAATTTGTACTAAGCTTCGAATTTTGGAAGAATTTTCGTTGTGTTCGAAGTAACTTCGAATATTGCCAGTTTTCACTTTATTTTTGAAGTTATGATGGTTGGTATATTTAATATAATTTTGGCGAATTTTCGAAAATGTGTAATATTCGAAAATTGAGTCTTGAGATTTTTTTTAATTTGTTTTTAGATAATTGCATGTTTCTGGTAGATTTAAGATACTTTGCTGCCTTTTCGAATATGTATGTATGTGCATACTAAATTTTGAATTTTAAACTCTTTTCGGAGTACATTAAATTAATGCGAATTCTTTGCTTTCGTTACTGAAATTATTTATGGTTCCAATCGACTTATTGTTAAAGGTAATTTTGGTGAATTTTTACAGTAACAAGAACATTTCAGGCGAATTTGTAATATTATTTATGGCCATCACAGTTGGTTCGCCTTGGTCCTGAGTGGAAGGACTTATTTTTATAATTGAGAGCATTATCTAATTATGAAGTCAACATTACAAGAAATTATGAAAATTTCAACTATTTATGAACATATTTCTAAATTTAAAGTTCTATTAACCTAAATTATTCATACATTTTATATACAATTTATATTCTACATTAATACAATTTCCTCTCATATTATTTTCTCACATAAGTTTTATATATCTATGCTGCAGACACAGTTTAAGTATTTGAAATTGCTAATCTTCCAAATTTTGTATTTTCTTTGGCTATAAAACTCAAACATTTAATAACTCTTTTCAACATTATATATCGATGTGCTAAAATACTAACTTTAAGTTTTTCCGGTTTGAAATTTTTGTGGACAATAAAGCAAATAAATATGAAAGGAAAAGAAAAAACAAGCAAAAAAAATTTTTTGGCATTGATCGACGACATAGTCACGCAATTGATGCAGAAAATTGCTGAGAAATAAAAAAAATAGAAGAAGCAAACAAACAACACAGACTAGAGAGGAAAAAAATAGTTTTTGGCATAGCCATACCCAACAGCGAATGCTAATGCCTTAAAAAGGGGTTTTTTTTAACACAAAACAGCAGTAAATATCAACATCTAGCCACAGTCCTCCCTTCTTGCCACCACTTGGCTGCTTTCATTCTACTCTTCTGCAACATTTCCATTAGTTTGAAAGTTTTCGCGCATGTCGCCACTTGTTATTTATTGCACTGGGCAATGTTTGTTCTCGTTATGGCATTCGGTCGGTCACCAGCAGGGGGTTGCTTGCATGAGTCTGACATCATGTCAGACACTTGCTGTTTGTACGTCTGACTAGTAACTGGTTTGTTTGTCTGACTTTTAGTCTTACTGTCCGGGTAACTATTTGCCGGACCCATTGTTTGGCAGAAAGTGTCTGCAATGCTATTGGGTTTAGTGGTGCTCGTTTTAAGACGTTTTATTTTTAACACCACTAATGGACGACATGTCTGTATACGACAATTATTGTTGCAACATTTCGTCGCACTAAATTCTCATGCACTGCCAACGATAATTAAAGGGTGGGACGGCAAAGGGAAAAGAATTGTGGTCTTAATATAGCCAAGAGATAAGTACGATGACAATAATGATGATTTTGTTTTATTTTATGGAGGTTTGAAGGAAATATTTAGAGATTGGGAATGAAATAAACTGAATCATATTTTGTTGTCTTTTTAGTTTTTTTTGTCATATAGTTGTGTGTTTAATTTAAAATTTTAAGTTTGAAAGCCGAATAATTCTAAGGGATAATCCATCACTCATTAGTTTATGTAAGAGCATTTACGTGTAGTAAATTTTTTTAATTGAATTTGAAATAAAAAATGTCTTGTTTAAATTTTTCACACGCTAAAGTGGGACCGTTTCTTGGAACTTATAGTCGAAATTTAAACTTTCAGCTCATCTACACTTCTTTTACGACTCTACGAAATTTTATTAAAGCCGGAAGATAGGTTTAGAAACTGAAAATATATATCCAGTTTTTCCATAATTCCCTCACTGTGCACCATTTTTTATTTTGTCCCTACTAATTGTGCGTATACTTAATATGTATTAAGAATCTTCAAATATTGCTCATACGTTTTGCAGAGTCTACATTCACAACAATTTTTAAGCGGCCCACCCACTTGCAATATAATTTCATATTGTACAATAATATCGCCAATGTGTATGTCATATTCGAAGGTGGCACAATATATTGGCAAAAATCAAATTACTTTTATACTTTATTGTGCAATCAAAAAAATTGTGTGATGTGTGGCAACATTGTTCAGTGTTATGTTTATTTTTTCACTGCCAGGAAAATTGGGCAATACTTCCTTTGAAAATGTTGTGCCATTTATTGCATAGTATAGATCAAACCGACAATAATATGTACAACAACATATGCAATAATATTGTATAATGGATGGGCCGCTTTAGTATAACAATGTTGATTACACTGCACAACAAAATCAAAATATCAAAGTTTTAACGACTGATTCTGCTTAAGAGCACCAAAAAAATATATACATGTATCGTGGTTTTGAAAGTTTACATCTGGGATTCATTTTAGGGAAGTTTAATTTGCATAAAAAATCTTGTAAGCACTTTTTTCTAAAACACCACCTGGAACATTTTTGTTAAACATTTTGTTAGGGGTCTTTTTGTCCCTATTTTTAATTAAAAGCCAAAAAAAAAAATACCTTCAGCGGCGATGTAGTGGTCTAAAATATGCTACGTAAATCTTACTCGTCGTGTTTTACATAAAAGTTTTAAGCACGTCTTATACCTTAAACATAAAACTTTCAAGATTTCCTACACCGAATACTAATTGTGACTAACTACGAAATCAACCCATAAATACGTTTAAAGTTTTAATAGTTTCTGGCATTCAAGTTAAGTCTGGAGTTTGAAAGTCTTAAAGACTTATAGCAGAAATTTATGGCAAATATTTTTGTAGAACATTTTAGCCCACTATATCTTCGCTGAAGGAGATTGTTTTGTCCCCTTCTTAAGAAAGGGTTTAAAAAGACTCATACACCGAAGACTTAGAAGGTTAAAATGTACCAAATGAATGTTGCTGGTGGTGTTTCACATAAAAGTTATGAAAGCATCTTATATCTTAAATGTAAAGCTTACAAGACTACAAAATTAACCCTTAAACACATAAGTTTTGACTGATGTCTGGCTTTCAAGTTGAATCTACAGCTTGAGTGTATTTGAAGACCCTTGGTAATAATTTATTGCGAATATTTTTGTAGAACATTTAAGGCCGCTACATCGCAGATGAAGAACAGTTTTTGCCCCTTTTTAAGAAAGGTTGTTAAAGACCCATACAACAAAGATTCAGAAGGGTTAATATATTCTACAAAAATATTTCGCGTGGTGGTTTACATGAAAGTCCTGAATACATCTTACACCTTAAAGGTAAGACTAAAAATATTTCCTATGGGCAAAACAAGCGGTTTGTCAAAAAGAGAAAGCATTGATCAACTCAAAAATCTATATTAAAAAAGTTTCAAGTTTCATGCATATATTGTTTATTTTTTTTTTGCTCATTCAAATCGTACAAACCTTTCTTGAGTTATCATAGCGTAATCGCCCTGTTTTGGGAGTCATATTAGACATGTCCATTAAAAAAATGGTAGAAAAAAAAACCCGATTTTAATTTAGCGCTAAACTCTTTATATTCTACCCAAAAAAAAAACGTTTTTTAACGACCAGTGCTATCTTTGGAATATTTTTAGTAGACCAAAAGAACCTTCTGAAAACACAGTATCTGGTGTAGAATAAATTTGGAAATTTTTCTTAAGTCGACTTAAGTGTTTTTGAAAAAATTCCGCAGATATTCCCTTTTGCCCATAACATTTGAACATTAGTATTTTATCTAGATTTGTAAGAGAAGTGAAGAATTCAAATTCTTTTGTCTTTTATTTGTTGGGTGAGACATTCACACACCTGCATAAAATATGATGTATTCGATTTCTGTGGTTTTCTTGAATAAGCGCGTATGTCTAAGAACCAATGTTTTCAGGAGCGCTGAAATACTTTATTTTTAATACTGCAGACTGTTTGTGATTTCAATCAAACTTGTTTTTCGACAGTCATATAAACAAACATATACAGGGTGTCCCATTAATCAACGTCAAGCCGAAAGCGGATGATAGGGCAAGTAGTTACTGCATGATCTGCATGACTGTAATGATCTTTCTATTGCTAAAACTATAAATTTTCACTTTTCTTATTTTTTTTCTTCTCCTATATCATTGTCAAATATCCTTCTATAAATGGCAGTTAAAAATTCATACTGCACTGGCCTGATTTTCAAGGAAAATCTTACATTTTGCCAAACGACGTACTTAAAATTAATACTACTCCCAACTTTAACCGGCCGTGTTGAAAGAAAATGTACTAAGATACTTTTGGGAAGTGACATCAAAAGTTGGCGCCTTTAGCACGAATTCCAAAATGGTTGTTTTTCAAACTGCGAAAAAAATGTTTTTTCCAACAAAATTATCTATTTTTTTTTTAAGTAAAAAAATTTTTTTAGTCGTTATTCGAACGTTTTCCTATTTAAATTGAACCCCCGTTCGAACAACGGCTAAACAAAATTTTTTTTACTTAAATTGGGAGTAGTAATAATTTTAAGTACGTCGTTTGGCAAAATGTAAGATTTTCTTTGAAAATCGGGCCACTGTAGTATGAATTTTTAACTGCTATTTACAGAAGGATATCTGACAATGATATATAATAAATTGCCAGCACGCAATTCTAAGTCGATTTCGTTCATTAGAGCTGCAAATTATTTGAATAAATTAAGAAACTACGTTGTTTTTACCGAAAATTTTGGTCCATGCAAAAGAGCACATAAAATAAAGCATTTCGGCATCAATAACTTAAAATCAATAAAAAATGACATTCGCGCTTATTCATGGAAACTACAGATTTATTATGGTGTGCCCATCACTGGTATATAACCGTTAAAAATGAATCAATGCGTATAATGAATATTTTTAATTAAATAAAACTCATACGCACCGTCGAACATGTTGATTGAGCTTTTCTGCTGAAAGAATAACAACAGCACAGCAATGTGGAGTTTTTTTTTGTGTTGTTTAGCCCTTAATCACCTGACGTCGGTCACTGTGACTCTAGCGTTTTGTTTTTCTCAATTATTTCTGTTACTACGCAATTTATGCACTTGTCCATCTATGTACTTTTTTGTCTTTTTTATCAGTATGCTGGGTGCGGTTTTGCAGTAAACACGTGTTTGCATTTACAAATTAGAGGTAAAATCTTTTTGCTTGCGGTCACTGTGACCGACGTTAGGTAACTGAGTAGTTTTTCTGGTGTATTGAAATTGGATGAGATACCCACTACATCATTAAAAAAAAAGCCCAGAGATATTCGAAAAACGTAAAACTTGTTCATCCTGTGCTCCAAAGAAAAAACACAAAACATTTCGTAAGTGCTTGGAGTGCGAAAATCCGATTTGTCTGGATTGTTCCCAAAAAATATGCTCAGACTGCAGTGAAAATTGTGATAATTCGCAGGTTGCAATTTTGTCTAAATTTTAATTTTATCATTCAAAATTGTATTTAATATTAAAGTTTATAGCCTGAAGTTAAAAAAAAAATTTTTAATTTTTTAAGTTAGCACCAAGATATATCAACACCAGGTAGTCGCAAGAGAATTCGCCGTGGAGAATTTACATTTGGGCTGTCAAAAAAATTTGATACATTAACACTGCTGACAGGCCAAATGTGTAAACATTTACGTAAACAGCAGGGCTCTTGCGGCCACCTAGCATGAATTCGCCTTGGTTAGCATTATATTTTTTTAATTTTATTCCATTACTTCTAAGTCGCTTTGGTTTCTAACAGTTCTCATATATCAAAAACTAAAAGATGTTTAAGGATATCAAAATTCATGTTAAACTTATTATTTTCAATTACAATATAAATAAAAGATATAAAAAAATTTATTGTGGCGTTTTCATATACAAAATTTATTTTTTTTAATATTGACATTATCAACATAAAGTAAGGGGTCACTATGACCGACAGTAGCTTGCAGTGTAACTGAAAAATACGTCAGGTAGCTAAAGGTCAAATAAAAATAGCTGACGCTTTTGTATTTTTATCTCCTGATTTTTTATCTACTGGTAACAAACACATTTTTTTGGATGGCGTGAGAAAAGAAAAATTTGAAGTATTTCTTTTTGTATAATGCAAAATATCTCTTAAACTGGAGGTACTAGAAAAATAATAAAGCTATTTTCGTAATCAGCGGACGAAAGTACATAAGGATCAGTTATTTTAATTTAAAAAAATTTAAATAAAAAAAGTTTTAAAGACTTAACCAAGAACACATGATTTTTAATATCCTTGCAATAATATTAAGATATCCTGATATACTACTCATCAATGTGACTTCGCCCAAATTAAAGAGATTTTTGGGTAGATTTTTAATCTAGAAAGTATTTTAAAGTTTGGTGGACTATTCCTGAAATATTAAGCGAATAATACAAAAAGTAAAGTAAATTATGCAAATGCTAAATGTCACTATATCCTTAAAACTAGAGCTGCTAGGGAAAAACTAATGATGTCATCATAAATAGTAGATGAAATTACATAAGGATCATCGATTTTCGTTTAAAGAACAAAACCACTGTTCCGCTGTGTAATTTTAGTGAAGTTCAAATTTTTCTTTCTATTCTCTATAACGACTTAAAATTAATGTAGAAGCTTTTATAGAAAACAAAGCGAGCACTCATTATTTTTTAAATTTTCATGCACTCTCTAAGAGCAGTTCGCTTACAACTAAAAAGTAAAATATTTAAATTTGTCCAAAAAGGATTCTTAAAAATTTTCTATGTACCTTAATTCAATGGTAATGTTGAAAAAGAAAGTAAAATTCGATTTCAATTATGAAAATTGCAAAATCAAATAATTTTGTTGTTATAGTTTGACCTGCAATAAAAATTGTATATATAATTGCCTCAGTTCATATCGCAAATTATTCAAAATTTCAATTGATTGTTTCGAAATAATTTGCTTTTGAATCGAAAACCAAAGACATCAATTCTAATTTCGCTATTTTAAATAAAGTATTTCTTTAATTTTAAGTCTCATTTCCATTATCCTCTCTGCTCACTTGTTAGTTTCAATGTACTACAGATATATCATTTCATTTAGAAAATCTGAAACGACAGTTTTTTTTATAAAACTCCATAACAGAGTGATCGATACCTCTTATAAAAAGTTTTTATAAAAAGTATTTTCTAAAAAGTTTTTATTTCACGAAGTTGATTTCTAATATTTTGAATGTGATTCTAATATCGTGACAGGATTTTATTAAGCAGCTTCTATATTACAAAGAGCAACAACAACATTAATAATGACTGTGTCTGATATAAAAAGTTTTTCATAATGTGTCCGTAACAACAAAAACAATATGTATTTTGCAGTAACAGCAATCAACAACATTAACAAATAATATTCACAAACAAAGATTGAATGACTTGCCAAAAAGTATGCTAGAAGATATTCTCTTATTCACTGACATAGTTTCGCATTCACTACTTTTTTATACTTATACAAATACATTTGCATTTAAATAAATGTGTGTATGTGTGTGTGTGCGTACGACATGCCGCACTGCTTTATGGCAGAGTGAAATTTGATAACAAATTGTACCAAAAATGTACATTAACGGCTGTATGCATAACGAAAACTTGGCATGAGCTTAGCATACGTGACGAAATTGAACTAGACATTAACAGGGTTTTTCACTGAATTTGAGACTAAAAATCACTGCAGATTGTTGTCGCGAGTCAAGACTATATTTTACGGTTATTTTTATTATCAATTTGTATGAAAGAAAAAAAGTTCTTAAGAGCCAGTTCAATTTCGTCAGTTATGCTAAGTTCATGCTAAGCTTTCGTTATGCGTATGGCCCTTAAGGACTAAAAAGCTGGGTTTAGACATGAATTCTTTTTGAGTTGAAATGTCTTAAGGCTCTTTTAAAATAACACTGTTCCGCCCCAAATCGAAAGCTTTTTCCAAAGTAATTTTACCAAATTACACTGTATAACAAAATCAATTATTTTCAAAATAGCCTGGTTCTTACGACTGACTCTGGCAGAGAGTACGACAAAAATATACACTTCTATCGGCGTTTTGAAAGTCTACATCTGGGCTTCATGTTAAGGAGGGTTAATGTCACCACCCCTCCCTTTTGGATATAGTTATAGTTACGGTGACCACTAATTCCAAGGAAAAATAGTGTACATATTTTATGGATTAAAAAACATAACAAAAATAATTGATTATTATGCTAAGTTTTGTAGCGTTATATTCAAAAAGAATTGGACATGATTATAATTCCAAGGAACAAGGGAAAGTTAACATTAACTTAATTTTTCAACGTACACATCAAAACAGAGTAGCGCCACTTTAGGAAGCCGCTACACTTCTATCGTCAGTGCTCACGTGTATTTTGCTTATCACCAATTGTCAGGTGACTCTGTCCAATGTAATAATATCAAACGCTTTGGATTTCCAGCTAGAGTTTTAAAATTTGTTTGCTAAATATGTTGGAAGCAATGCAAAAAGTGAACAAAAGTGAACATTTGTAAGAAAAAATAATGTACATGAGGGGCATGTATTTAAAAAAATGTACAAATATCGTACACAAAAAACAAATAGTGGACAAAAGGCTAAAATAGTGTACTGTTCACTTTAATAGTGAACGGTTGGTCACCGTAGTTATAGTGAATCTTGCAAGCCTTACACCTAAGATGTATTCAGCACTTTTACGTAAAACATCACGAGAAATATTTTTGTGGAACATTTTAACACTCTAACTCTTCGCTATATGGGTGTTTTTGCTGATTTTTTAAAGAAAGGCAAAAAAGCTATTTAGCAAGCTAAAATGTTCTACAAAAATATTTGCCATAAAATTCTACTAAAGGTCTTCAAAGCCATTCCAGCTCCAGACCCAGCTTGAACACCAGAAATCGTTCAAAACTTAAAATGAGTTTAAAGGCTAATTTCCCACTTAAAATTGTGAATAAGTCTCGCCAGAGGAAATCTTGTAAGCCTTTCGTTTAAGATATAGATGTATTCAGAACATTTATATAAAACACTGCGAGCAACATTTTTGTACTTTTTGTACTTTTTCTAAAAAAAAAGTACTTGCAAACTTTTTTTTAAATATACATACTATTGAACATGTAAACATCTCTGCTACACACCCAAAATGTATACTATATACGGATATTTTTGCATGTATGTATGTATGCAAGTCAGTGTATTCGTTTGTGTGTGCTTTAATGTAGAAAACGTGTAAAAAGTTTTTGTAAATTATTTTTTTTTTCATCTTATTTTTGTAGTTTATGTCTCTAGAGCAGACACTCCTTATTTTTATATAGACGACACACACAAGTACATACATATAGTTTTAAAAGGATTCTGCTACAAACAAACACATTGATAAAGATACACACACAGCGAAACACACTCTTGCACTCTAACCACCTCGTGCACTTTCTATATCCATTTAACCAACTATCTAGTATATTGTGTGCTCAAAAGTTCAGTTTTGTGTGTCACTAATACATTAACGAAACGAATACTTGTATAATACGAGGAATAGCAAAACATATACATGCACTCATACCACTAGCTGTTTATAGACAACAACTAACTATGTCTGTGATTTTAGGTCGAAGTCTGTCTGACATACATTTACAACGTTTGTCCTAGTGAAAAACAAACTGCCGGACTCAAAGTCAGTTTGCGAGATGAAGTTGTCAGTCGGTGAATCATTTAGTCGTTTGACCAACTTATTGGCTGGTATGTTGTTTAGAGCAAAAAAATATACAACAGCAACAACAACAACAAGAACAAAAATGTACAAATAGGTTTGTATGTTCTGCCTGCCACCCTTTAATTTTTTGCTGCCGCCTTCTACAGCGGCATTGCTTTCAACATATTTAATAATATTAGTTGTTGTGTTGTGTTTGCCTTTGTATTGTCAAAATGGCATTTGCCTTCAAATACCATCGGCCAACGTTAACACATCGATGCACATCAAAAACATATACATTCGTACATATACAAATAAACTAGCGACAGTTTCGGCAGCATCACAACAGATTAAGTTAACCGTCCGTTACTTACAACACATAAATTTGTTATCAGGTTGGGGCTAAAAATATTTTAGCCGGCTCCTTACAAAGTTTCTCTAAACGGAGAAAGAAAAATACAAGGTAAGGTTACTTTTTCTAAAAGAGATTTTTACTCTGGAGAAAGTATTTCTTAATTTTTTTATAAAAAAAATTTTATCTTTAAGCCACACATGTGTTTTCTATCAAAAGAAGTTCTTAAACCACAGATTTTTTTCTATAGAAAAATACTCTTGAAGCCAGAAAAAATTTCTCTAGACAAAAAATTGTTGCTGAAAAAGATATTTTAAGCTAGAGAAACTTTACTCATAAAAAAGCTACAATTCAAGACGGCTTCTTGGCTGGTGTATGGTCTTTCGAGCCGAACAAAAATTTTTTGCGAAATATATACTTTTTTAAGTAAAAGTGTCTAATAATAGAAATATGCTTTTTACTGCAACTTTTCCATTAGATAAAATTTCTCTTAGTAATCCCTAACAGCTGACACTCCGTTTAAAACTGATAACTATATACCTGCCCGATAAAAAGTTTGCTGTAACACTCACAGGAACGTGCTCTATGATATACTATGTTGTCATGGGTAGAATGTGTACAAATCAAGCTTTCTCATTAAAAAAATTAACATTAGCATACCAAATATATGTATATTAAAAAACAACAAAGACTGTAATATTTTCAATCGAATGTTGCCCTAAGCAGTTTTATGTATGGAACGTTACTCTTTCTTAGAATGCTTCGTTATATATTTTAAGCCTGAAGTTGCATTAAAAGTATTAAATGTAAGAAAAGCTTGTGATTCTATGAATAAAATTTGTGGTACGTTCATTAGTCAAATTGTTTTAAATTATACAATTGAAAATTATAGACCTCAGCTGTTGTTTATTCAAACTTTACTATAGTGCTTGGAAGAAATATGAAATATGTACATATAAAAATGTACTGAACGTTACTTGGACAAAACTCTTAAATATGATTCGGCATTGAGTTTTAGAATGTTAATTAAAAGTTAGATTTGACGTAAAGTCAGAAACAATATATACAGAAAATCTAAAATTCGAAAAGAAAAAAGGTTCATACTTATTTATTAATTACACTGGTCTGCAAAAAATTAAAAATTGTCGACCCTTTAAATAAAAATATGTGGAATATACAAAGTTTAATGCGGTAAACTGAAATCCGTTTTCAGGTTTTTTTTCTATCACGACAAGATGTTGAAATACTAATGTAATATGCAGACACTTATATATAGACACTTTAAATTTTCAAAGTTCGTGTCAATTGGTGTAGTCTGTAGAATAGACTACACCAATTAACACCAATATTTAAAACAATAAAAATTTAAGGGTGTTCTATCAGTCAATGTAATTTTACTATGTAATTTAGACAATCTGCTCTATCTTCGGAACCGTAAGAGCTACGGACAGAATACGTAAAACTTCGGCCGCTACAACAACAAATATATGACAGTTAAAAACGAAAGGGTATTTAAAACAATAAAAATTAAAGGGCATTCTATTAGTTATTGTAATTTGTATTGTATTGTAAGATGTAAAATATTGAAATTTTAAAACACGCTAAAACTAAAAAATCCAAAATTAAAAAAATTTCAAAACGAAAAAAACGCAAAAATGAAAAAAGCGCTTAAGGGAAAAAAGTGCCAAAATTAAAAAAATCGCTAAGACCCAATATATCACCAAAATTAAAAAGATCGCCAAAAAAGAAAAAAAAACGTCAAAAATCTAAAAAGTCTTCCAAACGAAAAATCGTTAAAACTAAATAAATCATCAAAAAATGTAAAAATCGCAAAAAAATTAAAAAAATCACAAAAACGAAAAAAAACGCTAAAACCAAAAAAACGCCAAAACTAAAAAACGGCAAGAACCAAAAAATCGCCAAAACGAAAAAAGTGTCAAAACAAAAAAATCGCTAAAACTAAAAAAACCACAAAAAACCGAAAAAATCCCCAAAAACGAAAAAAGCGTCAAAGCTGAAAAAATCGCCACAACTAAAATAAATCGCTAAAACTAAAAATATCGTCAGAAAGTGAAAACGTTAAATAAATGCCATAACCAAAAAATCGCCAAAACTAAACAAATCGGTAAAAAACAAAAAAAAAATGCAAAAAACGAAAAATCACCTTAAAAAAATTTAAAAAAAAATCACGAAAAGCTCCAAAACAAAAAAAAAACCAAAAAACAACGAAAAATACTTAAAAAATAAAAAACTAAAATTAAACAAGAAAGCACAACGAAAAAACTGCCAAAATGACAAACGGGGCAAAAACAAAAGGGGATATACATATGTGTATTCGTACGGAACCCTTCGTGTGCGAGCCAAAGTCGCACTTTACTTAATTTTTTTTTACTTTGCTTACCAATGTAACTAAATGAAATATAAGAAGATGGAATTTTAATTATAGTTTTCGCCTCATTCAATGGTTCCTGAAATAAACTTATATATTTCGATTTTTTAACATTTTTACATTTTTATGCTTTCGCGGTTATTCCAGGAATGATTTTTGCGACAAAAAAATACAGCACAAAACTGAATATACGGTTTGAAAGCACTATACATCTGCTCCCTAAAAACAAAAAATATATAATAATCGCAGAACGAAATTAAAAGTTATGACCACTTAATGTATATTTTATAATAAATATTTACAAACATTTATACATGAGCAAAAAGTAAGCTAACAAGACGTAGTTTAATAAAATCGACCAGGAATGTCAAAAGTCATGTCAATTTCAAATATATTTTTGTAGCAAAATGTGACCTACCTAATAAATTTTTTGAAAATATAACAACCTACAGAACGAAACAAGCTAAATTTGTTTAAAAAAAAACCAGAATTTTGTAAACAGATAATGTTCTTTGTATCGTTTCTACCTTTCAGCTGCTGTTATCTTTTTTTAACGGCCTAAAAATTATAGATAAATATATTTAAAAAAAGTTTTTTTTTCGTAGCGCTCAAAACATTTTATATACGAATTCAATATTTTTTCAGAACACACACTATATTTTGAATAAAAATAATCAGATGTATAGTCTTTGATGTATCTTAACATAAACTCCGTAGTTAGTCACTAATAAATTTCAATTAAATTTAAAAAATTTGGATAACACAAACCTTTTAAATATTTAAAAGTACAAACCTACGATGTTATTTTAGTGTATGTTGTTAATGCAATGTTAATTATTAAACTGAGTAATGAAGCGTACTAAAAAATCGTAACGTTCAATACACAAGACTCCGTTTAGCAACAATTTAAAAAAATTTTAATTTCTAATATTTTTAAAAAATTTGGTATGTGAAATGAGAGAAGCAAATGCAAATATTTTAAACCCGTTTTAAATTTAATCTGGTTTTTGGAAAAATTCATTGTTTCTTAGTGTGGAAAATCGAGACCATGCATTATAGACACGCCATTTTGTATGAAGAGAGGAAAACAAGTATTTTTGTTTTTCGTTTTTAACACACTATGGGCAGTCTTATACCAAAAAAAACTTACGTACATTTACTTATAATCTGTTAACTCATACTAAAGCAGTTTATATTTTAAAATTTTTATTTGTGTATGAAATTTATGAAATATTTTACGGACATGAAAAAAGCATTTGAAATGAGAATGGGCATATAATTTCAACTGTTTCGGAGCTATTAACAAATTAGTTGCCTTAGCACTTAGCTACAGTGACTAGTCATAGCAAACCTTTGAAGCTTTACGTTTAACGTACAAGATGTGTTCAGTACTTTTATGTAAAATACCACGAAACAAATTTAGAATATTTTAACCCTCTAACTCTTCCTGATATGAGTTTTTTTGTCTCTTTTTTAAATAAAGAGCGAAAAACTCCTCTTCAGAAGTAATATAGCGGATTAAAATATTCTACTTAAATGTTCACCTTGCTGTTGTACGTACAAGTGCTGAAGGATTAAACAAGTTGCAATCGGAAATTGCAATTGTTGTCTCTGTTTGACGGTACCAAAGCATAATTTGTAGACTGTAGGTCTATACCAGCAGAATGGAATATGTATTTTCTGTGCCGCAACGGCACTTCGTCAGCATTCAGGTGTCTTGGGTTTCGCCTAAATCTAATCAAGGCTTACAAGATTTCCTATGCCGAGTACTAATTGTGAATAAGTACGAAATTAACCCTTAAATACATTTTGAGTTTTGAACGATTTCCGGCGTCTAAGTTCAGTCTAGAGCTTGGGTGTATTTGGAGACCTATTCTAGATTTATATGACAAATATTTTTGTATAACATGTTAAGCCACAACATCGCCGTTAAAGGGGAGCTTCTCGCCCCTTTTTTTAAAAAAGATAAAAGGACCCATACAGCGAATAGTTAGAGGACTAAAATGTTTCAGAAAAATATTTCTCGAAGTGTTTCACCTTAAAGCGGTGAACACCTCTTACAACTAAACGTAAGGATTACATACAAGATTTCCTATACCGATTCGCTATAAAATGAATCCCATATGTAAACTTTCAAAACTCCGATATCAGAATCATTGATTTCTTTTGGTGTCCTCTGCCAGAATCATTAATTAGAACCTTGCCATTTTGAAAAAAAGTTCGATTTTGTTGTACAATGTTGTCTTTCTTTCTCTTAGGTTTTCAAACCCGTGATGTATGTAACGTCTTATAAGTAAACTTCCTTTCTTTTTGAATTGTATGTACACTATTTTTTTTATTTACTTTTTGCATGCTCAATTTACTTCGGAAAATTCTAAGAAATTTCCTAACAAAGTTTGTTGGTTCTTAAGAATATGAAAGTTAGTAGTTACTATATATTTTCAAAGTGGTTTGGGTGGCAACTGTGTATGTCTCCTCTTTGAACTACATTTTTCTTTTCTGTGTTAAAATGTGGCAAGCTTTTGTGTGTTTCCAACTGCGTCTTCATATTCTTTCTATTCGCTTGTTCAACAAAATGTATGTGATTTTATTGTTGTAGTCTGCAGTTTGTTCTCTGTCCTGGTTAGAGACGAACTTATGGATTTTTTGTTGGGTGTGTGTTGTTGACAACAACAACAACAACAGCTTATGAGATGCGCCCGTTATTGTTGGAGACTGAGTTGGGTTTAGTGACTAAACTTTAGTCTATATGACGGTAAAATCGTCTCTATCTCTCTCTACCACGCTGTCTCTCTTTGTTTTCCGTTGATTTGTTTGTATTTTTTTTTAAATGTCAGTCGTCCTCATTGTTGGGGTTTTGGGAGCACAACAGCTGCTGTTGTATGAAAGCCTTTGACGCCATTTATTATTAGCCATGGGGCAATAAAACAAAAAGTGGATTTTAGCAAAAGTACCAATTCGGCATATGTACATAACAGTCAGCTAGTGAAACAGACGGTGGGTTTTACGACAGACTGTTCGAAACCAAACAGACAGGAAACACATTTTGTGTTTTTGTATGTAACTATTCAGAGCAGTTTAACCTTTGGTTCAGAGAAAAGCTGTAGTTGGAATTTGTAGCAAAGTATTGTAGTTTCATCAATATATTCCAAGATTATTATCACAAAAGCTTTAATATTTTTTTTAATAAGACTTTTAATATTAGTTAAAGGATTAAATTTCAAATAATATTTCAAGTCTCAGATTTTTATTTATACTTAACTAAATAATGTCAGGGCACGAAGCTATTTAATTTGAAGTTACCCGTATCGTCTGTTGGCATGTATGTCAAAGAAAGTCTAAACAAACTTAGTTTGTATATATTTCTTAATATTACACTGCGCAACGAAAAAATAATTACAAGGTTCTAACGACTGATCCTGATAGTAGAGACTAAAATATAGTTTGCGTGTTTCAGGTTTTTGAAAGTTTTCATCTGGGATTGATTTTATGGGGAGTTAAAGCTTACCTCCTTTTGCTCATTGTTATAGGGAATGGTCAATCGAAATCTAGCAATCTTTACATTTTAGATAGAAGGTGTGCTTAGCACTTTAATGTAAAACAATAAGGAGAACATTTTCGTAGAATATTTTTACCCTGCAACTCTTTGCTGTATGAATCTTTTTGTCTCCTTTATAGAATTTGTTTGGTCCTTTTTCTAGAAGTACCAAAAAAGGCCCATACAGCGAAGTGCTTGAGAGTTATAATGTTCGAGAAAACAGTTTTTTGTAGTATTTTACATAAAAGTGCGAAGCATACCTTATACCTAAAATGTAAGGATTACAAGATTTCCTATAACAATAAGCAAAATGGGATGAACTTGAACGCCTCCTACAATGATCCCAGGTGTAAACTTCTAAAACGCCGTCTACCAGGATCAGTTATTAGAATATTGTTACTTTAAAAAAACTTATTATGTTGTACAGTGTTGTTATTGCTAGTTTTGTTTTGTAATTTCAAACATATTTTTTTACATTTCTACTCATTGATGTTGGTCTGTCATTCCAAAAATGTTTTTGGGTATTCATTTAAATTATCTCAGCGGCAAAACTTACAAGGCATTCACTAAACAGGCCTTTTTAAGATCCACCTAAACCTGAATTTAAGATCCAAAACTAATTGTTTTCTGCCTTCTAAGGATAGACCTTCTAAAAGGCCTCTACATTGGTTTCTGTTGGTTTCTATTTTTAGATTTTTCGTTTTGTTTAATAAAAATTGTTCTTTAGAAATAACAAACATTCTCGTATTCATTAATATGATTATTTCGAACGTATTTGCTTTGTGAATCCAAATTGATTATTAGGCTAAGGTTCGTAACGTTATATTCAGAAAGAATTGGTCATGATTAATATTCCAAGGAACAAGGGAAAAATTAACATCAACTTAATTTTTCAACGTACACAGCAGAACAGAGTAGCGCCACTTTCGGAAGCCGCTGCACTTTCATCGTCAGTGCTCACGTGTGGGAAATGGGAATGAAGAAAAATAAACCGATGGCAACGCTGGGAAAGTGCACTTTAATATCAGCTTGATAGTGATTTAATTCTCGTATTCAATTTTCACGAAAAAGTTGTATATATAAGAAATAAAAGCACATTCAACAGCGCCACCTGACAAGTGATGATAGCAAATACACGTGAGCACTGACGATAGAAGTGTAGCGGCTTCCGAAAGTGGCGCTACTCTGTTCTGCTGTGTACGTTCAAAAATTAAGTTGATGTTAATTTTTCCCTTGTTCCTTGGAATATTAATCATGCCCAATTCTTTCTGAACATAACGTTACGAACCTTAGCCTAATAATCAATTTGGATTCATTCTCGTATTCTTTTTTCGCAAATAATTTTTATATAAGACTGAAATTGACGTACAAGAGCCATCATACACGTTGCTATTATGTCGTTTATGTTGCAGCTACTACATCATGTTTAATTCGTTTCTAATAAATACAGGAAATTTAACCTCCCTCATATATATACACACAAAAAAATTACTTTGGATGAAAAGGAGTTCGAAATAAAAAATCACGATAATCCAAAATATAGAAGCCGCTATAAAAATACCCAGGCCTTCTATCAGGCATGACACATATGACCTGCTTAGGCCTGCTGAGTAATTGGTCCAGGAAGGCCTTGGCACGCAACGACATCGCGTGTAAGAAAGATATGAATATGCAATGGGAGTGGAAGTACTATAGACTGCTAAATAAGGAATTATAGAAGGCCTCTTTACTCCTTCCATTTACCGCTGGGATGCTATGTGCGTGTGTGTGTTCCTTTATGTAAGTATGTATGTGTATTAGTTTAAGGATGATGTTGGTGATTCTGCAAAAACCAACAATTTGACTCTGAAATTTGTACTGAAACTGCTGCTGGTTGGTCTACTGTTATTCACTGCAGTCTGTTGGTTTTTATTTTAGAACATTTACACACAACCACTCAAAACACACAAAATTATACACACGCACACATACACACATCCTCATGCATTTTTTTCTATATACCAGAAGAACAATATTTTATGACGTTTTGTATGCATCAGTTGTTTTAATGGGATGTTAGTTGGCTGGATGGCTGACTGGCTGGCTGGCTGGATAGTTCGTTAGCTGTATGGCTGTATGGCTGTTTTCACATTTCTCCATTGAATTGTGTAAGAAGGCAGTTAAAACAGCCCCATTTGTTATGTTCACTGTGTCGAATAGTAAATAGTTATGCCATTAAATAGGTCAACTTAAATTTGTATTTAATTCAAAAAATTTAAAGTTTTTGAAAGTTAATTAAAGATTTGAATTTGTAAATATTGCTGTTATGTATTTTTACTATTATATTAATTAGAATAATCCATATTCTATCGTTTCTTACTTTCCGCTAGTGGTAACTTCTGTTTATCATCCTAAAAGACAAGGCCGAATCGTATTTAAAAGTTTTGTCAAAGTAACGTTCAGTACGTTTTTTTTTAAATTTCGTATTTTTTAAATTAATAACAACTGAGATGGATAATCTTTAATAAATGTTTAAAATTATAAGTAACGATCAAACTTTTTTCTTCAAAATATTCACAAACATGCAATTTCAGGAAAAAATAAGTTGTGAAGCATACTAAGAAAGAGTAACGTTCAATACAATTCAACTGAAAAAAAATTTATAAATACCTTATTATTCTTTAAAGAATTTAATATATGGGTAAGTCCACAAGAAATTCCACTTTTTGTCACGTACGTCACCAAGCAATTAAGCTTGTTCTAAAAAAGAAAAACATAAGATTTTTTGCTTTTTTTTATATATTTGTATAGCTCGTATGTAGCTCTAGATTTAATAAAAGTTTCGGAAAAATCTAACTACATGGTTCTGAAATACAAACTTAATTGCTTGGTGACGCTACGTGACAAAAAGTGGACTTCACTGTGGAATCATCCATATACATACATATAAAAAATTTCAATATTTTTTTGTAGGGTTTCATAAAAAAGCTACGACATTTTGTATTTACACCAGGAACCGGCAAAACATATCACATGGGGTTTTTTGCTCTTTTACTCTCACACGGATGTACTCGCACCTATTAACTTAAAGCAAATAAAATCAAGCAGTGTGGCATGAACATTCAAACAAGCATGTTGTGTTATCGCTTGTTCACGGTTGCCAGATTTGACGATTTTATATTCCAAAAATAGCAAAGTGACGATTTGACGATTTTTTCATAAAAAGTGACGATTTTATGTAGTGTTAAAAATATAGCATTTTTTTTAATAAATATTATGTAGCACAAAAAAGAATATTTTTGTAAACGAGACAGTTGGATTTTTCTCGTGTTATATGTGTATGAAGAGAACTTACCTATACGAGGGCGCGTCAATAAGTCTGTGACTTTTTGAATTTTCCGCTTTTTAACTGAAAAGGCATCTCTCAGTTGGCTCCTGTCAAAATTTTAACAAGCTGAGTTATTTCGCTTGCGTTTGACAGCCGTTGATAGTAGACTACCCACCGTATATAAAAACTTTGTAAGAGCAAGAGTTGCAAAATAAAACCCATACAAGCAAAATGTATTACTATGTTGAGTGTTGTATTTTTCTTCCGACGGGGTTTTTTTGAATTTGGAACGATTTTCCGTCATCCCACGTCAAATTTGGTTTGTAAACAGACCGGTTTCGGCTATGTGCCATCTTCAGTGTTCTATTGAATAGAGTATTCAATAGAACACTGAAGATGGCACATAGCCGAAACCGGTCTGTTTACAAACCAAATTTGACGTGGGATGACGGAAAATCCTTCCAAATATTACTATGTGTTTGCCGGTTCCTGATTTACACCTTCGCAAAACTATTTGCATCAAACACTGAACTCTGCTATTGTAAAAAAATTTCATTGGCTTAATAAAACTAAAGTCTAAGAAAATCATTTTATGGAATTTAAGAAGCAGAATAGTTTCATAACAATTAAATACAATTTATTTCTTAATTAAATATCCTTTTTTAATACAACATAAACTAGGTTTTAATTATTACTTTCAATATTTAGCAAAAGAAAACTAATAATTTTTATTTTTTTCTGTCCTTTACAGGTAATTTGTGTGCCATTATTCCTAGCATTGCAGTAAGTAAAACAATTTGAAATAGTTCTTGCAAAAAAAAAACCGAATTCAAAACAGGCGTAGCACTGCTCCGCCGCGAACTTAATGTACGTGCAAAATTGTTTAAGAATTAGTGGAGTAGAAGTACACAGTTGAAAAAGATTATTTATTTTGTTTGGGCGTGGCACTCCCAACTCTTCTTATCATAATGTTGTATTTTCACGAGAACTAAATGTGCATGGGAAGTTTTATACGAATCGGTTTAGTAGAAGTTTTTGAAAAAGCATATTTACTTTGCATGGGCGTTGCACTGCCCACTTTACTAATACCAAACCAAAAAATATATTTGTATCGGTGCTTTGAAGGTTTACATCTGGGACTCATTTTAGGGAGAACCAAAGCTCTTTCCCACTTTTGCTTTTTTGTTATAGTAAATCGACACCGGAAATCTTGTAATCCTTACATTTTAGGTATAAAATATGTTCAGCACTCTTATCTAAAACATTATGATCAATATTTTTTGGGACATTTTAACCCTCTAACTCTTCACCGTGTGGGTCTTTTTGACACTTTCTTAAAATCGGGCCAAAAAACTCCCCTTTAACGCCGATGTAGCGGAATGAAATGTTCTACAAAAATATATGTCATATGAGTCTGCAGAGACACCAGAGCTCAAAATACAAATTGGATGCCGGAAATCAGTCAAAACTTAAAATGTTTTATTAGCTTTTTACTTTTTTGTCGTAACAAGTGACTTTTTTGTCGTAACAAGTGACTAAGGATTTTCTACATTTCTACATATATGTCTCTTAATCCTTTGCCATAAGCAAAACGTAAAATCCCAGTAAAAAATTTTCATGTTCTTTGAAGCACTAAAAAAATAAAGCGCTTTATAATTCGCTTTAAAATATAAGCTTGTTCAGAAGCTGTTTCATAGCGCCATAACAATGCAGGTTTTGAAGCGAGAAAAGTATTTGCTTTTTACTTATACAAAAGCTTCGTACACAAGCTATACAAAAAAGCTGATTTTATAGTGCTGATCGAAAGCAGGTTTTTAAGCGAGAATGAAGAGTAAGTTTATTTGAGTTTCTTGGTGCCGTTTTGCAACAGTATTTTTGGTCGAGTGATTGGTACGTTGGACTTCAAACCTCAAGGTTCTTAGTTCGATACTAGCTGAAGTTATAATAAGAAACATTGAGTAAAAATATGAAATTAATAAAAATAAATAAAGAAACGAAATAAGAAAAATTCAAAATGGCCAATCCACGTCGAACCATTTTTTTCATATATTTTCAGTTCTAGTGCTGAAAATGTTGATGATTTTCAGCGCTTTTGTGAACAAATATGTAGTACTCCAATCCGGGAACTCGCCATACAAAAATCAGCAGCGATATCAGTAGGTTTGTCAGCGCTACTTTTATTCCATAATAGTAGAAACCTGCTTTATTGGAAACAAGTTTTTTAATGGGATATTACTGTTTAAGATGAGTGTTTCACCCTTTTCTTAAAGAAAAAGACACAAAAGCCTCACACAGAGAAGAGTTAGAGGGTTAAAATGCTTCAACAAAGTGATTCTCGTAGTGTTTTACATAAAAGTGCTGAACCATAAGGTTAAAATGTAAGAATTGTAAGATTTCCAATGCCGATTTACTAATAACAATGTAAAAAGCTCTCCCTAAAATAAAGACCAGATGTAAACTTTCAAAACGCCGATGCACGTACATTTATTTTATCCCCTCTACCAGAATCAGTCGTTAGAACCTTGTCTCTTTTTTGTGCTGTACAGTTTAATCCAAGTCAAATTCTTAAAAGAGGGAGAGTTGTACACCACATTTTTTTTTACTGGAAGCTATTAACGAACTATGTATTGCTTTAAAAGACACAATAATTTTTTTATTAACTTTGCTACATAGAGGTCATGACCTGACTTTAATTTTTTTATGAATTATAAATAGTAAATAGTTTACACGTGTTTCTCATTAAAATGGGTGATGATTTAAGAGGTGTAGAATCTACATTTTATAACCTGTCTGTTCTGGGGTTTTTTTCCAAACTCAGCTATAGAAGCAATTTTTTATTGCTTGCAAAAAATAAACCGAAACTGCGAAGCCTAATTTGGCTGGAAATTGAACAAGCAAGGCTTAGATTAACAGTCTACATTGAAAAAATTTTACTTCATAAATCCAATGAAACAATTTCATTAGATTTTGCCACAAATCCAATGACAATTTCACAAATCCAAGGAAATTTTCACGAATACTGTGAATGAATTTATTTGGAATTTCTTCAATAGCTTTCATAGTTTCGTTGGAAAATGTCATTGGATTAATGGCCACAACATTTTGTCATTCTATGGAAACTCCTTTCAGTTTTGACAAAATATTTTAATGGGTACTTAAGAAAATTAAAATATATAGTCTTAAGAACTAAAAAATAAATAAAAATCTTATGTTTTTGGATATCATAATTTCAAGAAAACGTAATTCATAGTTCTGATGAAAAATTTCATTGGATTTATGAAATGCCGATGAAAAACACACCCTTATTTATTTCACAGCAAAAATGGTTTTGGATGAATGTTATTGTTGTACTCTTTCTTATTATTATACACTCATCGAGCACATTGCTTTGAGAGTACTGTTGGCTAGAGTAGTTAAGACGTTTCCTACAAAGAAAGTGATGAAAATCTCAAAGTCTTAGTTCGACACTGTGAGCAGTCGTGAACATTAAACATTTTTCTGGTGTGCAATAAATTAAAATAGTCCAAAAAAATTGTTTAAGCTAATGAGTCTAAATTTTAATGAAATAATTTCATTAAAATAATGAAATATTTTCATTAGTTTAGCGAAATTATTTCATTTGATCAATGAACTTATTTTACATATTCGTTGATATTTTGATTAAAATAATTTTAACGAAACTTGTTTCATTAATCCAACGAAGAGTGACGTTGCTTGAATTTTTGAAGAAATTTCTTTTAGTGTAGTTGCAAATTTTTGAAAAGTTTTTGGCCCCAAAAAAATTTATTTCAAAATGTTTCTATAAATATTAAAACTAAAAACTTTAGGTAGACTTAAGTTAAATAGCTTTACACAATTTTCTGCAGCCAAAAAAAGCTCTGAATTGCCTAAAAATCGCCAAAATTTGAAATAAAGACCAACACAGAAAGTTCTGCTTCTGGTTTGGATTCATAATACAAAATTTGTAAAATAGCCCCCAATTACTTAATTTTAAGTGTCTGTTTACCTCTTTCAAACAATTTCATTGAAAATAAAAACTAATTTTACTCTCTTAAAATTTTTTTGTCAATATAAATGTTCGAAAGAAATTTTTCTTTCACATTTACAAAGGTCAGGAACAGTCAGGAAGAATGTTCACCCTTTAAAAGAATTCACCCGTTAATTCCAACAAAAAAGAAGCCAAAAAGCAATAAATAAATAAAGACTATTAATAGTTTAATTAACACACTTCAATTAATCCCCCTCTTTATCGTTATCGCTTGACGTATCAATTGTTGGGTTTAAAAGCCACGTTGTCAAACACGCAAAGGCACATACAAATTGACTCAAAATCCTACAAAAAAATCACTTATTCATTCTCTAAGTTTGTCTAAGATTTTGTAAGTACATACACAAATATGTATGCATGTGTTTATGTGTTTGTAGTGAAAATACGAATACTTGAACCTAATAAAGAGAACATAGAACGTAATAGCGTTAATACAACGCAAGATACTAGTTGGTAGAGTGTTTGTTAGAAATGGCAGACAAGCCAAAGACGTTTGACGCGACAATGTCGAGACACTTAGCATGAAGGAAAATACAACACAAAACACACACTCAAATACTTACAAACAAATAGATTTTTATGCATGTAATAAAACCAAAATGTTTTCAAAAGAAAAAAAGGAAAATATTAACTAAATTAGAAAAACGTGTTAGAGAGAAAAAGGTACACAGGGAGGTGCTGAGCTGAAAAAAGGACAAAACCGCAAGCTTAACACAAAGGCCAAATGGTATGAGTACACTTACAAAAGTGTATTAGTAAAATTTATATTAAGCTTGGTATGTGTATGTGTGTGTGTTTGTAAATTTATGAGGAAAAAAAGTAGACACACGCAAAATATTCTACTTTACTCCTACTTGTACTTTTAAGACCTTTCCAACAAAATTGTCATCAACAACGCACATATTTTTTTAGTGAATGGCAGCGGAAACGGAAACGGATATAACTGAAATAAAAAGTTGGAAATATTTGACACTGTAAATGTCAAAAGGTTAAATAAAGATAAATAAATTGTAATAAAAAAATTGGCTTTGTATATTCTATACAATTGATGTTGTAATAAAAATAAATTAGAATATTTTGATAAATATTGAAGTTACTCAAAATATAATACATAAAAAAATTATGTTGGTTGTAAACCCGTGATTGCCACTCCATAGCCTCGCGAGGCAGTCAATAATCGTATTTTTCACACACGACCGTGTCTGTGTGAAAAATACGATTATTGACTGCATCGCGAGGCTATGGAGTGGCAATTACTGTTGTAAACAAACAGAGCTCGAAAACTAAATATTTTATAAATTTTTTTTTTTTTAATTTTTATTTCTTATTAATTTTTATTCATAAAAAATAAAAACAAGAACATAAATTCCGTTATTTTTCCATTAGCATATACATAGGTAATTATGTTCCAAACTAAACGAGCCGTATTTTATTAAATTCGAGGCACAACTTTTTATTTTATTTACCCCCGACCATAAAAGAGTGGTGTTATAAGTTTGTAGGCAGCGTGTATCTGTCTGCGCCACTGTAGACACGCCCGACCCTGTCCCTACCTTCCCCAACAATCGTAGACACTTTTCCGTGCTCTAGGTTTATCTCTCTACATATTTTAAGGGTTATTAATAGCTCCTCTATACGTTCCATCCTTCCCGGAACCACCCGACCCTGTCCTCAGCTGCATTGACATTCCTAGACACTTCACCGGCTTTCAGGGCTACTTCTTTTTACGTTTTTAGTCATAAATATAGTGTGATCAATACTAAAAACTATAAAAATCGCTTAAATATAGTTTTATCACATAGAAAGAAATATATAAAAATCACTTTATATATAATATAGTGTGATCAGATATAAAAACTATATAAATCACTTGAATATAGTGTGATCACATAGAAAAAACTATAGAAATCACTTAAATATAGTGTGATCACATATAAAAACTATATAAATCACTTAAACATAGTGCGATCACATATAAAAACTATATAAATCTCTTAAATATAGTGTGATCACATATTAAAACTATAGAAATCACTTAAATATAGTGTAATCACATATAAAAACAATAGAAATCACTTAAATATAGTGTGATCACATATAAAAACTATAGAAATCACTTAAATATAGTGTGATCACATATAAAAACTATAGAAATCACTTAAATATAGTGTGATCACATAGAAGAAACTATAGAAATCACTTAAATATAGTGTGATCACATAGAAAAAACTATAGAAATCACTTAAATATAGTGTGATCACATATAAAAACTATAGAAATCTCTTAAATATAGTGTGATCACATATAAAAACTATAGAAATCTCTTAAATATAGTGTGATCACATATAAAAACTATAGAAATCACTTAAATATAGTGTGATCACATTTAAAAACTATAGAAATCAGTTAAATATAGCGTGATCACATATAATGTCTATAAAAATCTTTTAATTGAACTGCAATCACATATAAAAACTACAAAAATAATTTAAATGTAGTGTGATCAATTATAAAAACTATAAAAATCACTTAAATATAGTGTGATCACATATAAAAACTGATTTTTTTTTTAAAGGTGAGTTGATCAAGAGTGGCTTAGTTATGTTTGAAGAAAATCGGCTCAGCTGTGTGAGGCTATCACCTCCTGTAGCTCCTAAACGCCTTGATAGTTTTTAATTTAATTTTTATTTTATTTTTTGTTGGACTTGATCTAAACTCTTTTAACCCATGAGTGTTGTGTTTTTCTTCCGACGGGGTTTTTTTGAATTTGGAACGATTTTCCGTCATCCCACGTCAAATTTGGTTTGTAAACAGACCGGTTTCGGCTATGTGCCATCTTCAGTGTTCTATTGAATACTAAATTTAGTATTTATTAGTATTCAATAGAACACTGAAGTTTAGTACTCTAAGTAATATAAGAAACAACTTTCAGTTGCGCCATTCCAAAAGTTGACCTGAATTTATAAACTTGTGTTATCAAGCTCTACAGCCGGACAGTGCTACTATTGAATTAGTTTTGTGACATGCTATTTTCCCTCTAGAAAAGCTTTACATTGGGCTTCAAGTCACACCTAACCTGACCCAAGGAGTCAGCTTTTGTAGTAATTTCACTTTGTTATTCCCTCATTAGTCTTGTACACTTTCTTCACCCGGGGAAGTTTTTTTCGGGTTACTTGCCTTGAATCACAATTTTCTTATAAAACCTCCTTAGTGAGTTGTTTCGCCTCAATTAAGGCAAACACCACAAGCAATTTATACAAACATTTTTATTCAATTGAAAGTAATATTTTTAAACAGGAACTAGTGACAGGAGAAATTGTTTCTTAATGAAATATGTGTGTACATCGCTGTAAATATAGATTTAGTATAAATTACTTAAAAGGACTCACTCGCTCTGAAAAAAAATTTTCCATTGTATAATTGATTAAAATCATGCAATTTTATCACTAATAATCGTAATAAAAACTTTTCTGCCGGTTGTTACATATTTTCCAACAATATTTTGTCACCATTTGTCAGGCTATCTTGCCATAAATTTCTGTGACAAATCTCTTGAAAGACAGCAATAATTCTTCACTCTCATGTCTCACACAAATATGACACATTCAATGTTAACATTTTGTAAACGAAATTGTTAGTTTTTTGTAATCTTATCATTTGGAGCAGCAGCTCTACCATTCATGTAAGTATAAACACATGTTTCGTTATTTAATTTATAACGCTTTTAATACTGACCATTTGAAAAAGACTAGATAATAATTGTTATTTTCAAAGAGTTGGCAAACAGCAAAGGTTTCATAACTTGTTTATAATGTGAATCAGAAGAGCGCACTGTGGGCTCAATTGATTACATTTTGAGGCAAAAAAATAATATTTTTTATATCTATAATTAATTGCAAAAAGAGGCAAATATTTAAATGCTTAAGGTAAACAATTTATTTGATTCCGAAATGGTTTTTATTAGGCTAAAGTTTGTAACATTTTACTCAGAAACAAATGCGAATCAGGCAAATTCCAAGGAACACCGGTGACAAGGAGCTGCGTTCTTCAAACAAAAAAACGTTGTTATACTCTGCCGTGTAGTGCTATTTAGCTTTTACCAATATATCTTTCGTACACAGAAAAAATTATTTTCCAAATTTCGCCAATTAACTGTTTGCTAAGAAAAATTTTTATTTTCAATTAATATTTTAATTTTATCACCGTTTAATTCAATTGGTTTTTAATTGATTACTTTTTTTAAATTTCAATTAATTTTCTTATTAGTATAAAGTTATTTCAATAGAAAAAAATGAAAAATATTTTCAATTAATTATGCTGAGTTAATAATACAATTTTCGTGATTGGTTGAAAACTAAATAATTTTTTAATTGAATCTTCGTTTTTTCTTAATTAAATCTTGTTTTTACTTTTTTCTGTGTACATAAATAAAATAATTCTTGAAAACCTTTTACACAGCAGATAGATGGAGACATGGAGACGGCCGATCGGGCAAGAAGGCCTTTTCATATAAACTTAAAAGCTTTTCAAATCAATCTATAACAAACATGTAAAAAATAGTTCCCGAAAAAAACGGTTACAAAAGAGGCGTGGCACTGACCACTTTTCTAATTATAATGTTTTATTGTCCCGAGAACTTAATGTGTCTACAAAGTTTCTTAAGAATCGTTTATGTGGAACCAGTTTAAAAAGAATATTTATTTTGCATGGGCGTGGCACTGTCCACTTTTCGAATAAAAATGTTCTATTGTCACGAGAACCAAATGTGTTTGCGAAATTTCAGTTTAATAAAAGTTCTTGAAAAATAATAATTACTTTGCATGGGACTTATCTAATTATAATGTTGTATTGTCCCGGGAAGCTAATGTGCTTGCAAAATTTCATATGAATCGTTTTTAGTAGAAGTATTTGAAACAGAAAACTGGCTTCGCATGAGCGTGGCGCTGTCCACTTTTCTGTGAATAATGTTGCACGATCCTGATAACTAAATATGTATGCAAAGTTTCACAAGAATCACTTTGCTAGAAGTTGCTGAAAAATAAAATTTCTACGTTTGGCCATGGCACCTCCCACTTTTCTAAACAGAATGTTATATTGTTGTGTGTGCAAAGTTTCATAAGAAAAAATGCAAAACTACAAAATTGGCCAAATAATATAAACAACAAATCTACAGTCACACTTGGCAAATATTTGCCGAAAAACACGTGACCAACAGACAAACTAAACTTTTATTTCCTTTAATAGCAATATTTTTTTTAAATATGGGTTCGCATTTATTAAAAATTATATAAAAATATCTTTTTGTAGCATAATTAGTTTTATTTTGTAATATAAAAACCAAGTTAAGTCACACTAACCCTGAGCAAAAGTAGTGGTTACGCTTATTTCGTCAAATAATTGCCAATTGTGATCGTAGCTTAAACTAAGTACAAGTAGTTGAAAAAGAATATTTACTAATTTTAGGGGTGGCACTGCCCACTTTTCCAATCATAATGTTGTTTTGTCATGATAACTAAATGTGTATCCAAAGTTTCATAAGAATCGGTTTAGTAGAAGTTGTTGAAAAATAATATTTACTACTTTGGGGCGTGCCACTGCCAACTTTTTAAATCATAATGCAGTATTGCGGCGGGAACATCATGAGTGTGCAAATTTTTATAAGAATCGGGTAAATAGAATTAGTTGAAAAAATATGTATTTTGTTTGTAGGGGCATGCCGCAGCCTACTTTTCAACCGCATTAATCTGGAAGTACATCCTTAATGCCCCTCCTGAAATAAAAGAGAACTTTTTCAAAAAATATCTAACAAAAATATGCTGAAATTTATAACTACCAGCCCACAGTGCATTGTTTCCACTGTAGGGTACTTAAATTATTTGCCCCTGCCTTAATAGATTTTATTGGGATTTATTTAAGTTTTCTTTTTCATTCTGTTGTGTCGTTTTGTAGTGTTTGTATATTTCCCCGGTTTCCTTCTCGAAGTGACATTCTGCAATGCGACAATCACTGTTCGTAATGTCACTCCCCTGTTTGTTACAGAATATTTTATGAGTTCTTTTTTAATTTATTATTTTTTTCTTTCATTATAATTTCATAAACATGTTAAATAAAAAGATGAGCTTTACTGAGAAGACAAGCCTTAATAATGCAAATTGTAATAAACGTCTTTTTGTGTAGATATTTGTGTGGTACATGGCAACAAGTAATACAACAATGAAAAGTAAATGTTAAGCTTCAACACTCTAATGCCGTCTTTACACTGTCTGAGTTTTCGTCTGATTGCAAAAGATAACTTTAAGAACACAACATTTAAAGCTTATATTATATATTAGATGAAAATAGAATCAATTCTATTTTCAGCTGAGCTCATACGAAAAATTTTAAATGATATTTCACTTTTACGTATTACAATTAGACGAAAACTCAGACAATGTAATGACAGCTTCAAAATAACAACTATTCTAGAGAATAACAAACTTAACTATAACACGTAAAATATAATACATATTAAGCAAAATTTTTATTTAAAATATATTATATTTTAAATAAAAATCACCGATTTTATAGCATTTTATAAATCGGATGATATTTCGATCCGATATCTAGAAAATATTGGACCAAAATTTTTGAAAAATTGAGAAATTTCAATTTTCAAATGAGTATAACTCACTAACTATAAGAGATAAGCATACAACCAAACATGTATGCTTTAGATCTTATTAAGGGCCATAATACAGCAAAGTTTTGAAATTAGATGAGAAACCAAAAAATTGCAAGCAGTAAAAAATTTTGCATTGCCCTACTTTGAGACTTTAAAGCTCCGCTTCTGAGCAAGTAAGACAGCTGCTATTTAAAACATAAATAGAAATACTCTTCTGCTATGTCCGTGTGAAATTTTATTCTGATGGAGCCATCCGTTTAGAAATGCCTGTTTTATGTTCCAAATATTTTGATTCTCCCCAACTGTTGTGTATTGTAATATTAGACACTTCATAGTCTTGAAATTTTTAATGATAATTTATTATTATACTGATATTTAAACAACAAAAAAATACAGGATATTCTATCAGTTAATGTAATTTTGACAATGTGGAAATTTTGCAGCTAGTGCAGCATTTTAAAGGCAACAGCAGCGAATGCTTAAAATCAAACAAATTAAAAATAGAAGGGTATTCTATCAGTTAATGTAATATTGGAATCAAGCTGTATCATTATAATGAACCGTATTAATTAGACACTTGGAACAAAGAACATTAATAATTAAAGGGTATCCCTTCCAGTAATGCAAGAAAGAAGCCGAAAGGAAATCACCAAACGAAAAAAGTTTGTCAAAATGAAAAAAGCACTGAAACGGATAAAAGTACCAAACGAAAAAATTGCAAAAACAAAAAATGCCAAAACTAAAAAAAAACCAAAACAAAAAAATCAAAACGAAAAAGAAAACGCCATATTGAAAAAAAAGCTGAAATGAAAAAAGCACCAAAACGGAAAAAATCGCCAAAACTAAAAAATTTATAAAAAAAAACCAACAAAATCGTCAAATCGAAAAAATACCAAAACAAAGAAATTACCAAAATGAAAAAAGCGCTTACACGAAAATAAAAAATAAAAAAAACTCCAAAACTAAAAAAACGCAAAAAATGAAAAAGTTTGTCAAAACAAAGTAAAACTTAAAAACGAAAATAACCGATAATTAAAAACGAACAATGATCGCCAAAACGAAAAAGGGATATGTATTATAGTGGTTAAAAAAATAGACCTTTTCTTTTCGCAGCGAAACACCTTCCGGGGGTGGAGAAAATACATATGTCTGTTATAAGCGGAGCTCTTAATTTTAATATTTATGGGTCGCTCATCGCAGATTTCCATTTCCCATACAAATTATATGAGGCCATTTTTTGTTTTTTTTAAATGTCGTATCTCACGAACTAATGATCCAGTCTACATGGTACGTACATATTTTTTAGAAAACTAAACGCTCTTTAAAAAGTTTATTAAATAATTTTTATTTGCACTCAAATTTCAATTCATAGTCAATTGACTAGAAATTAAATTTTGATTTCGAACAAATTTGCAACGAAACAGTTTAGCAAAAAATGATATCAGACACATTTTGTACAGTGTTCAGTTTTCTATAAAAAAATATGAACGCATTATATAGATTGGATCATTAAAACAAAAAAAAAGCCTATGTAATTTGTATGGGAAAAAGAAATCTGCGATGCGCGACATTTAAATACGAGTATTAAAATTAAGAGATCTGTTTTTAACAATCATCTGTTCTCGCCTTAAGAAATTTCACGGGAAAAAACTTTTTTTCTAGCAAACATTAAAAAAAAATAGTTGAATTGACTAAGAATTGATCTTTGAGTGTGAATAACTTTGGAATGAGAGAGTTTAGCCAAAAATGATTCAATACACTTTTTGTTGAGCATTCATTTTAATGTAAAATTATTAGTTCGTTAGATACGACATTTTTAAGAAAACAAAAATTTTCCCATATAATTTATGTGAGAAATATAAATCTGTGATGAGCGGCCTTTAAATATTAAAACTAAGAGCTCCGGTTTTAACAGACATATTTTTTCAGCCCACGGAAGGTATTTCGCTGCGAAAACCAAAAAGTCTATTTTTGTTTTGAACGACTCTAATATGTATATGAATATTATATGCGTATGGAACCCATTTATATGCGACTCAAAGTCGCACTTTACTGAATTTATTAATAGTACTATTATTAGAGTTGTATCGAACTCGTTCAATAATTCAGGTTAGGCAGACCCAAACCTTTGATCAAACCCATGTAATGAACACATGTTTAGTTGGGATCGATTTCGAATCTTCATACTCCATTCGGAGAATGAGTAATATTCTGAAATTGTTTTTAATATTAGTATAACCAAAGAAGAGAGGAAAGCAAATTAGACAAGTAGCTAAGGTAACATGCGTAAAAGTAGACAGATTCCGGTGCTGATGAGATGTGTGGTGGCATCGAAAATAAACGCATGTTACCCCAGCTGAAAGTATAATTTCTGCCTTCTTTTATCGTAATAACCTTAAAACTTTATTTTCCGATGGAGTATGGAGATTCCAACTCGAGCTAAACTAAACAAGTGTTTATTGAATTTGTAATCGTTACAGTTCGGCTAAAAATAAAATGTATATCTTAAAGATATTTATGTATATGTCTATAACAGATAAACATTCCACCTTCAAGGGTTAATTGCGAACTATTTTGCACCTTGTGAGGCTACAAGCACAACAAATTTGTAAGTTTGTAAGTGGACATTTGCATGGATTTGACAAAATTTTCACATTATATCATAATAGATAAGTGTCAACCAGTCACTGTATGTTTTCTGTTGTCAAAACAATGTCATCTTAGATGTTAGAGATATTAACTTTTCATTACTTTTGATTTAAAAGATGAAGTCACAATGTAAATATCTTCTTTTGTATGAATTTTTCGAGCATATTCTTTGTGGAAATCTTGGACGTCTATTTTTTTCTGGACGTCATTAAATTGAATTCGATACCATTTTTTATGTCATGCTCGCTGTTCTAAATTGTTAGCAAAAAAAATGAGTCTCTTGCAATAAATTTCATGAAAAAAATTATCATAAAAATTTAAATTCTAGAGTTTGTGCAAAGAAGTTTTTTTGATATTTCTAGAAAATTTACATATATAATCTTGCATTTAACCGTATATCGAGCTTTAAAAAAAATTTATAATTCTAGCTATGTATCGTTTTTGATACATACTACAGTGGATTGGAAATAATTTACAAATTAAACCATTTTGTTAAAAAGTTTTAATATATTTATTGATATTGATGTATTTTATAAAAATTATTTTACATAGTTACATTTCTATGTCGTGTTTGTGCAATCGACGCAAATGTTGTTAGCATGTTTTTCATTGCAGCATGGCTTTTGACAGAAGAAACAAAAGGACCATGTCCATTTATTCTTCTTTTCTCCCAAATGGTAGCATTTTTGGCACCTAGCACGTTGTCTCTTCGGCTTTTTAGATGGGCCAGCTTCATTATCAGTTGAATTTCTGGTATTCTGGGTTGAGAGCTTGGAGAGAAACCCCACAGATAGTTCATTTCTTGGCTGCTTCTTCCGTTTATCCATATAGGGTGTTGCTAATAATATTGCAAGCTCATGTAGGAAACACTTTCGTTTCGTGTGTTTTCGAGTTTGCATCCAATTGGGATTGATTTCGTTATATATAATTTAAGAATTTTATGCAGAAATATCAATTATATTGGAAAATACAGCCATAGTCCAGCGATTATTTTTACGTTTGCAACTATAGCAACTCAACATTTTGTCAACCGTATCAACTCCCCTTTTCGTTGAGTTGTAAAAAGATATTATTACGGGCAGCTTTTTAGAATCATCCGCAACATTAGGTTTGTGATGCATTGTGCTCATAACAATCATTATTTCAAATGCAGTATCAGCAAAATCATTTTAAATGCAGTATGTATCAAAAATGATACATAGCTAGAATTATGTATTTTTTGAATTTCTCTTGGCCCGTTTGGATATTTTTAGTTTTATTGTTGTTTGAAATAACGGTAAGAACAATGTTGACAAAGCCTCAATACATGTGGCATCCAAAATTTTTATAAATATAGTTATGTTGACGCAAAAAACGATATGTATCATTTTTGATACAAAGCTCGATTAACGGTTAAATAAGATATTTCAAAATTAACGCAAAGTGTACTGAGCTAATTTTAATTTCAGCAAATGGTTTTGTAATCAAAATACTTTAATCGAATTTCAACAACGATATCTCTCGATTAACCCGTTGGATTTTAATGAAATTAGCGTGATGTTGTTTTTTTTTTTGCAATTAAGAGCAGATCACTTTTTGGGCTTGATACGTACAGTAGTCAAAAATTATTTCAAAAATATTTTTTAAAAAATGTTTTTACCCTCTTGTATTGAATTTAAGTATCGAAATTTTTTACTAAAAATTAATGTTGTAAGAAAATCTGTTAGCCACAAAATAAAAACATATTGAATTACCACTTCCACTTAATTATTTTTTTCTTTGCTTTTTCTTTTACTTTTCTTGAGCACATTAAAGCTTTTACGCAGGCAGTTTTATATATCAACAGCAGAAGGTGTTTCTTTCATTGAATTTATCTGTTTTTCTAAGGAAAATTTAAGTGCTTTCGCTGCAGCTTTATTTCAGTTACATCTTCCATTTAACAGTTGTTGTATGACAACAAAAAATATTAACTTAAATATCATCTAAAATTCTCATATACACTGAAAGAATTTCGCTTCATAAATCCAATGAAACAGTTTCGTTGGATTTTTTCATAAATCTAATGAAATTTTTCACAATTCTAATGAAATTTCACGAATATTGTGAAAGAATTTGATTGAAATTGCTTCATTAACTTTCATAATTTCGTTAGAAAATTTCATTGGATTTATGACAGCAACATTTTGTTGTTTTATGGAAAACCCTTTAAGTTTGAACCAAATATTTTAATTGATATTTAAAATTTTTTAAATATATGCTATAAAAAATGTAAAAAAAAATTTAAAATTTTATGTTCTAGAATGTCATAATTTCAATGAAATGTATTTTATTAATTTGATGAAAAGTTTTATAGGATCTATAAAATAATTAAATCACATACATATTATTTTTAAACATACCTTCAGTTATTTCAATAGTTGGCAGCCACAAGCGAACAACAAAAATAGTTTTTGTAACATAACATTAGTTGTTATATTAAAGATTAGTGTAAAAATCCCTTTCTTGTAATAAATATAAAATATGTAATAAAAGCACAGAATGATAATTAAGCACAGTTACATATACCTCACGTGATGTATGCAAATGCACTTATACATAATATAATCAATCATATAGATTAAGTTGAAGACATGTAAATGAATACTCTTATCGCGAGTCAATAAAAAGATATTGAATTTATAACATCACAGTTTTATATGTTTGTTCTTGTTGTTGTTGTACTCTTTCTTATTATTACACACTCATAGACACATTGTTTTGACAGTGCTGTTGGCTGAACTAGTTAAGACGTTGCCTATAAAGCAAATGACGAGAATCAAGAGTCTGAGTTCGATACTGTGAGCGGTCATCAATATTAAAAATTGTTTTCTGTTGTGCATTGACGTCTTCGTACGTATTTCAACCATGGAATTGTCAATAAATTAAAATAGACAATAAAAAGGATAAGTTAATCAGGCTATTAAGTAATGTAATAATTTCATTAAGACAATCAAATAATTTCATTAATATAATGACAAAATATCATTAAAATAATGACAGACTTTCATTAAAATAACGAAATAATTTCATTAAAATAATTAAACGGTTTCATTAAAACAATGAAATAATTTCACTGATATAATGAAATATGTATATAAGCTAATAGTGAAATTATTACATTGGAGCACATATATTTAATGAAATTTTCATTAAAATAATTTTAACGAAACTTGTTTCATTACGTTGTTTGAGTTTTAATGAAAATTTTCATTAGATTAATATCAAAATTCACAGAATTTATGAACAAAATTCTTTCAGTATACACACGTTCACATAAGTTACACCATGTGTGTAATACACACAAATATACTGTTTATTAAGTTTCATACACGTACAACTTCTACACGTTCGCTTGAGACTTGAGTTTTATAAATGAAACTTTTCTATCTTATAGGAAATACGTTTTGGCAGCTGAGTAGAAGTTAGAGACTTAAACTTTTCCACCGTCTTAGAAAAGAAAAACGTAATACTAAAACACTCATACAAATAAGAAATGTATTCAAGTAACCAAAAATCGCCTGTCGTTTCTTGTCTAATTGTGCTGAGGTTTATTTAATGTGATTTTTATTTCGAACTATTTTGGTTTTTAATTCAAAGTAACTTCTGTTAGGCTAAAGTTCTTAACATTTTAATCAGAATAAATTGGGGTAGGAGACAATATTCTAAGTAGCAAGGGAAAAATTGACATTAATTCATTCCAACTTTTACACGCAGAACATGACAATGGTGTTTTCGAAGATCGCAACACCTTTTAATTAGTGTTCACGTTTCTTTTAGGCGGTTCTGGTTGTATGTAAATTCAAGTCTTGTTTAGATAAATTATAAATGAAAATTGCATATGAGAACTTATTTGTAATCGGCTTGCAGATGGCTGTGAGGGAATACATATAAATAATTCTTGCAAAAAATCTATTGCTAAATAGGCGTGGCACTGCCAACATTTTTTATCATAATTTACTTTCACGAGAACTAACTGTGTGTGAGAAGTTTTATAAATATCGGTAATGTAGAAGTAGTTAAAACGAATATTTACTTCTCATACCATAACCATAACCGTAACCATAATTAAATGTGTATGCAAAGTTTTATAAGAATCGGTTTAGTAGAAGTTGTTTAAAAAATATTAACTTTGAATGCGCGTGGCACTTTTTTAATAATGATGTAGTATTTAAACACAAGCTTAATTTGTGTGCAAAGTATCATAAGAATCGGTTGTGTAGAAGTAGTTGAAAAGAAATGTGTATTTACTTCGTATGGGCGTAGCCTTGTCCACTTTTCAACGGGACCAATCTGGAAGTACATCCTTTTAAATAAAGAAAACAAATTCGCAATAATTTTTTTATGTCGGTTAATAATTCTTGCAAAAGAATAGGCGTGGCACTGCCCATAATTTTGATCATAATGTTGTACTTTCACGCACACAATTAGCGAAGTTTCATAATAATCGGTTAATCGGTTGTTGTAAAAGTTGTTGGAAAATAATATTTACTTTGTATAGGCACGGATTTATCCCCTTTTTTTAATCAAGATGTATTATTCAAACAGTATCTTAATGTGTGTGAAAAGTTTCATAAGAATCGGTTGAGTAGAAGTAGTTGAAAAGTAATGTATATTTACTTTCTATGTACGGGACCCTGCCCACTTTTCAATTGGACCAATCTGGAAGTACATTCCTTTAAATAAAGAAAAAAATCCTAAATCGGTCTATAAATGGCGGAGTTTTGAGGGAAAATGCATACGCACTTTTAAAAAAACATGACGAATTGATACCTTTCTTTCCTTTCTTGAAGTCGGCTAAAAAATAAAAACCAAATGATAACCTATTCCTTTTTTGAAGTCGGTTAAAAATTACCATTTCTCTAAAATTTTGGCTTCTTCCTTTTGTTTTATTATTAAAAAAAAAAGCATTGTTTTCAAATATTTTTAACAAAAAGTCTTTTCATATAACGACTTTTATATTGTCGCAAATATCTTTTTTATTACTGGTGTTTTATTGACCCAGTTTTGTTTTATTCATTTTTCTAGCACTGAAAATGCATTTTTTTAACTTCTCCAACATCAATCTAAATTCCTACCTTTTCAAATGCAAATGTCTGCCTTAAATTTGGGTCATCACTCAAACAAAAAAAGCAAAGAAATATAAAATTGTCCCACATAAAATTAAAGACCCCCACACACATTCAAATACAAACGTTTCCTAACGAATCCTTAAACAGCATTATAATCATTATTATTATCATCATTATCATCATGATAAATACAAACAACATTTTATACTCATCAACATAGAAAAAAAAACAAAATAGCAGAGAAAAAAAACAAAGAACGCAAAATACAGATTTTTCCATTAAAATTTTAATATTTGATTTTTAATATTTTTCGTTGGTTTGTTCATTCATTATTTCGCTTGTTTTTTATGTGTTTCTAGTTCTTTGACTTCTTTTGTGGCACAAAGGAAACCTTATTGCAAAAGCCCCTCTTCCCCCTCTTATACACTAAAGTACTCCTGTCTCTTCCAACCTGCCTCTCCCCTTCCTCTTTCTGGCCTTTTCACCAACACACTTACATTCAACATGCCACATATTTTTCCTTTAATTTGTACGCATTCACTTTGACTGTTGATTTTAATGTTGTTGTTGTTGATGATGTTGTGTTTAATGGCAACTACTTCATTATACAAGTGCTGCAGGAGAAATCAAAGAAAAACTTATTCTGTTTTTTTTTATATTTTATTTTGCTATTAATGCGTTGTTTTAATGCAGCTTATAGTTCTTACCTAAATGTATGCTATAATAATATTTCAAAATCTAAATGCAATAAATACTTATGTGTGCATGTGTGTGTATGCCTGTAAGTGTAAACTGGGTTAAGCAGTCTTGTCAAAACAGATCCTTTTACACCCTTTTATCCTTATAGACATACGATAACGTAAACCTATTAATATAATGGCATTTTATTTCTACTCTCAAAATATTTCAATGACTTCTTGTGGTTGGAAAATAAAAATAGAAAATATTTATAAATTGCAGTTGATATTTATGTCACCATGTTTCAAAATAAATTTGATTTGTTACAGTTTTTACGAGGTCAAGTTGTGCATTTTGTTGCACATTATGTTTTATGAACATGAGAAAAGAGTTATTTTGGCTGAAGGAAATTTTGTGCGGTAGAAAAAGCACTTTGCTATTTTAATCAACATATTGCAAAGAAACCATTAAAGAACTTTCAGTCCATATCAGAAAATAATAAAAGTAGTCTTTCCTAAAAAACCGTCTAGCAAATCAAATCTAGTTATTGAAAAAACAGTTGCGAAAAAGAAACAACCTTGTGAATTTAATTTTCAAATCTCTACAAAAAAATATGGCATTTTGAAGCAAAGATCGCTACTAACTAGAAAGAAGCTTTGGCAAGGAATGACTTTGAATTTAAAATTGTTTTCTAGCCAACACGAATGTGTAGTAGTGTTATTTAAGAGTGAATGAATAAATTAGATTTGACTATTTATTGGTTTTTATCAAAGATAAAAAACTTTCTACTTTATCTATGGAGTATCACAAAATACCACCAACCAGCTCCAGTTTAATAGATGTTACATACGAGAGTTGTTCGATGCAAATCTTTAAATAATATTTTCAATCTGTAGTTGATTATACTTTTATAAAGCACCTTCTAAAAAGTACCTATTATAGAAAGTACCTTCTAAAAAAGTATCTTATAAAAAGTAAATTTTATGAAAAAATTCCTTTTAAAAATATTCTTTTATAAAGATTTTTATAAAAATAAATATCTATAAAATGCATAAATGTAAACTTCTCCAAAAAAAAATGCTTTAAAAAGAAGTACAGCCCTCGCTATTTCATAAAATCTCCTGTATATTTTCCAGCTGATCAAGCATGCAACCAACAAACCAACCAGTCAAACCGAGCTAAAACAACCAACCAAACAGCCCAAGCAACCAACCATCTACCTAATAATCATTGCAAGTTATCTTAAGCGGATGCTAATTTAATTGATTATTATGTTTATATTTTTGAAGCTGATATATTCTTTCAATACCTTACCCACCACACCTCCTACCTACCTACCACCCCCATCACTATTCTACTGCAACGTGCACAAATTCAGAAAACTGTAAAAATAAACTTGTTAGTTTTATATGAATGAGTATGCACTCTATTAAGTCAATTTATTTTTTCCATTCGTTTGTTACAACAAAAAACTAAGAAGTATCAAAACTTCTTAACAAGCAGGGTATTTGAAATTCACTTATTCTATTTATTTTAATTTATATATATGCTTTCGTCACTCAACCACATCATCAATATCACTATAATAAAATCTGTTGGTACAAGGCCTCTTTCCTCACCATTCTACTTACCCTCACTTTATGTTCTCAAGATAAGATACGTTCATATGTATAGACTCAATAATACACACTTTGATTTACTGGTCATACTGGGTTACACAGTTGCAACTTAAAATCAATGGTTACTTTGGTAAATGGCATTAAAGTTGCTGTTGCTTCTGTTTCTTTTAATATTTTTCTGCCTGCCTCCTGTTCCATCGTTTTTGATCAATAATATCTTAGGAACAATAATAATGATAATAAAAAACCAAAATAGCGGTTCTTGTTTTTCTCAGCAGTATGTTGCTGTTGTTGTTAAGGCTACCAGTTGTGTTGCTGCTATTGATGTGGCAACAGTAGCTGGGTTTCAAAGATGCGAACTGCTGATTGTGTTTCTTTAAAATTTCTAAAGTATTTATACTTTGAACATTAGTGGGCTTCACCCGCAGTCAATGAGGTATTGACACCATAAAGCAGATGCGTAAAAGTATTCAATAGTAATTGTATTTGCTAATTTTATTAGCCAAAGGGAGCAAAGCTAGTTTTTATCGATGTCAATATTGTTGCATATACATACATACATTGCACATTATACAATTTTTAATATAATATTTTTTCACAATATATCCAAACACATTTTTGATTTCGATAAAATTACGATTTCACATTTTCGATTAAAATCTTTGATGTCGACTAATTAATATCTATACAAAATTTTTGATATCGAATAATTTTCTATAGATATCGATTAATTTTCTATAGAAAATTTTTGATATCGATTAATTTTCTATAGAAAATTTTTGATATCGATTAATTTTCTATAGAAAATTTTTGATATCGATTAATTTTCTATAGAAAATTTTTGATATCGATTAATTTTCTATAGAAAATTTTTGATATCGATTAATTTTCCATAGAAAATTTTTGATATCGATTAATTTTCTATAGAAAATTTTTGATATCGATTAATTTTCTATAGAAAATGTTTGATATCGATTAATTTTCTATAGACAATTTTTGATATCGATTCATTTTCTATAGAAAATTTTTGATATCGATTAATTTTCTATAGAAAATTTTTGATATCGATTAGTTTTCTGTAGAAAATTTTTGTTGTCGATTAAAATTAATCGAAAAAATTATTCGATTGATTTTATTAAAAAATTTTTTATATCGTTTAATATTGTGTAGAAAATGTGTGGTATCGATTAATTTTCTATACAAAAGTTTTGATATCGATTAATTTTCAATAACTAATTTTCGATATTGACTAATTTTTTATGGAAAATGTTTAATATCGATTAATTTTTTATGGAAAATTGTTTATATCGATTAATTCTTTACAGAAAATTTTTGTTATCGATTAATTTACTATCGAAAATGTTAGACATCGCTTAGTTTTCTATTGAAATTTTTATTTATCGTTTAATTTTATATGGAAATTTTTGATATCGATTAGTTTTTTATGGAAAATTTTTAACATCGAATAATTTTCTATAGAACATGTTGGATATCGATTAATTTTTATAGAAAATTTTTGATATCGATTAATTTTGTGTAGAAAATGTGTGATATCGATTAATTTTATGTAGAAAATTTTTGATTCCAATTAATTTTCTATACAAAATTTTTGATATCGATTAATTTTCTATAGAAAAGTTTTTTATATCGATTAATTGTTTAAAGAAAAGTTTTTATATCGAATTATTTTTTATCGAAAATGTTAGATATCCGTTAGTTATCTAATGAACATTTTTATATCGATCTATTTTATATAGACAATTTTTGATATCGATTAATTTTCTATAAAATATTTTGTATGCATATCAATAAATTTGCTATAGAAATATTTTTATATCGATCAATTCTGTAATAATATCGAGCGTTGTTTTCGATTTAATCGTAAACTACATGTTGAAAAGAACTGACTTTTTTTTGAAATTAAAATTTTATGGGCCTACCCATAGTTTAGAATTGTCAAAATGGCAAAATTGTTGATAACTTTTAAAATACAGGCTGTAAAATTTCATCGGAAGTGACAACTGACATATGTATAAAAAACATATATGAATATAATAAAAAAACTTCTTCTGAAAACTTTACTTTTTGTCGCTTACGATTAAATCGAAAATAGTGCTCGATATTTTATAGCTATAAAATGATCTTTAAAAATTTTGCGATATTGATAAATATTCTGTAATAAATATTTGATATTGAATGTCGACAATAAGATTATCTGGACTCTTATGTGCCATCTTCAGTGTTCTATTGAATACTAAATTTAGTATTCAATAGAACACGGAAGATGGCACATAGCCGAAACCGGTCTGTTTACAAACCAAATTTGACGTGGGATGACGGAAAATCGTTCCAAATTCAAAAAAACCCCGTCAGAAGAAAAACACAACACTCATCTATTCCTTTCCCATATCTCATCCATATAGTCTCATATTGAACCATCTTCGAGTGTCTCTCATTATGTTACAGTTTAATGCAACTTTCAGTTGTGGTTTGAGTTGATTTGATTCATTTGTCAGTGAGTTGAAAATCATTTAAATTTTCTTTTATCCAATACTATTTCCAGTTACTGATGTCTGTCGTCGCTGTTACAGACCATAAGAGAATAAAGATGATCAATAACGAAACGATCAATGTGTGGTTGTCGTCATTTATTATAGTCAGCAGGATTAATACAGAAAACCACTTTAGATAAATCGAATTAACTTTAATGATACTTATATGTGTTATTTATTAATGTTTTCTTTATTTTCGACTTTTTCCACAATTAAATCTTAAATTACAGATAGAATATTGCTCCCCAATGAGAATTAAAAATGTGTCTACGGAATACAGTTATTTGTTGTTAGTAGCTTAGAAATTATGAAAAGTTGACGAAAATTTATTGTTCATTTTGTGAATTATTATAGATTTTAGAATTGTTATATTGCTTTCAAATTCAGCGTATCTCGAATTGACTTCCTCTCAATTGTTGTGAATTTTCATTTTACATTATTCTTTCTTGAAATACCTGATTCACGCCGCACTCTTTTTAAGTCCGTTCTAAAGGAAAACTAAACTTTAGATTTATGAAGTACTAAAAATAAACGTTGCATCAGAGCTGCATATCAGTATATCTTGATCAAATTATTAAATGATTTCAATTTAGCACTCCGTATCATGTAATTACCGATTAGTTTTATCAAACGTCACGAAAAAGAATAAAAAAAATAATAATAATACTTTAACAATATCAAAAGACACAGAAGAAGAACACAGCAAGCAACACTATAATTATGTTTCATTCTCAATTTTTATTGCGGAAAATTGGTCAATATCTATCCAATCAAAACATTGCACCCAGTGGAGTTGAAAACAACACAACATGGCAGTGGCAATTAATTAAGGCGCCCTGTCGCCAACTTTTGTGATCATAATTACACAATAATAACGACAGAAGCACAACAACTCCACTTCCAGTATTCGGCAAAGAGAATGTGGCCATAAATAAATTCGTGAGGCAAACAACACATTACAGACAGACAGTCAAACATTCATGCAAGCACAATATAAAAATATTGTTAAGCTTAAGTGTTGTTCACCAATCTATTGAGTTGAACTGAGGCAAGTCCTAATAAGCTGTATTTAAATCTTCTTGAAAAAAAATGTATGTAATATATATTTATTTTTAAAGTAGAATTTTAACTAAGCATTTCTCTTTTGCTGCCATTTAGTGTTTAGTGGAATAATAAAGTGGCATTAAGTTTGAACAACATGCATCTATTCTACCTACTTGCCATTAGTCAAGCTTGCTTTTGTATGGTGTGATGTCTTAGACATGAACTTCCCCTTTTTCTGAATTGTAGACTAGCAAATAATAACATGATAACAACTGTCGTCTATTGAAAATTCTTGAAATTACAGATCTTTAAAGGAAGACAAAGTTGGGTTAGAAATTATGAAAGCTATAAATTTTTTTAAATATTATGGAAAAGAATTACACAACTAAACTTTAATAAAAAAAACTGCGATAAATTGAATTTACTTTAAAAAATTATTCGTATAACTGACTAAATTTAATCGTGTATTAAATTAAATGGTTTAATTTTATCGGTAAAATTAAATCCATTGTTTTTATAACTTCTTTAAATAATTTTGTTTAGAAAATTTTTATTAAAAATTTTATGGCCAATTTTCTGTAGAAAAATTTTGACATCGATAAAGTTCCCATAGAAAAATTTGGATATCGAAATATTTTCTATAAAAATTTTTGATATCGACATAATAGAAATTTTTTTTGTATTTATATATTTTCTACAGAAAATTTTCATTATCTGTATATCGATAATCCAATAATTATCCAAGCAAATTTTTTGATATCCATATAATAAATTATTACATATAATTTTAGAAATTTTCCATCAAAATTTTCTAATATCGATGAATTAATTGTTAATATCGATTTTCGATATTTATAAATCCTCTATAGAAAATTTTTATATCGATAAACATATAGAAAATTTTTGATATCGATAAATTTTCTATAGAAATTTTTTTATATCAATAAATCCTATTGAAATTTTTTAATATCGATAAATTTTTTATAGAAATCTTTTAATATTGATAAATTTATTATAGAAATTTTTTGATATCGATAAATTTTCTATAGAAAATTCTTGATATCGATCAATTTTCTATGGAAATTTTTTGATATCGATAAATTTTCTATAGAAATTTTTTCATATCAATAAATCCTATTGAAATTTTTTGATATCGATAAATTTTTTATAGAAATCTTTTGATATTGATAAATTTATTATAGAAATTTTTTGATATCGATAAATTTTCTATAGAAAATTCTTGATATCGATCAATTTCCTATGGAAATTTTTTGATATCGATAAATTTTCTATAGAAATTTTTTCATATCAATAAATCCTATTGAATTTTTTTGATATCGATAAATTTTTTATAGAAATCTTAAACATATAGAAAATTTTTGATATCGATAAATTTTCTATAGAAATTTTTTTATAGCAATAAATCCTATTGAAATTTTTTAATATCGATAAATTTTTTATAGAAATCTTTTGATATTGATAAATTTATTATAGAAATTTTTTGATATCGATAAATTTTCTATAGAAAATTCTTGATATCGATCAATTTTCTATGGAAATTTTTTGATATCGATAAATTTTCTATAGAAATTTTTTCATATCAATAAATCCTATTGAAATTTTTTGATATCGATAAATCTTTTATAGAAATCTTTTGATATTGATAAATTTATTATAGAAATTTTTTGATATCGATAAATTTTCTATAGAAAATTCTTGATATCGATCAATTTTCTATGGAAATTTTTTGATATCGAAAAATTTTCTATAGAAATTTTTTCATATCAATAAATCCTATTGAATTTTTTTGATATCGATAAATTTTTTATAGAAATCTTTTGATATTGATAAATTTATTATAGAAATTTTTTGATATCGATAAATTTTCTATAGAAAATTCTTGATATCGATCAATTTTCTATGGAAATTTTTTGATATCGATACATTTTTTATAGAAATTTTTTCATATCAATAAATCCTATTGAAATTTTTTGATATCGATAAATTTTTTATAGAAATCTTTTGATATTGATAAATTTATTATAGAAATTTTTTGATATCGATAAATTTTCTATAGAAAATTATTGATATCGATCAATTTTCTATGGAAATTTTTTGATATCGATAAATTTTCTACAGAAGTTTTTTGATAGCGATAAATCTTTTATAGAAATTTTTTGATATCGATAAATTTGCTCTAGAAGTTTTTTGATAGCGATAAATCTTTTTATTGAAATTTTTTTGATATCGATAAATTTTCTAAACATATTTTGATATCAATAAATTTTGTATAGAATCTTTATTGATATCAATAAATTTTCTATAGAAATTTTTTTGGTATCGATAAATTTTTTTTCTATAAATTTTTTGATATCGATAAATTTCTGTAGAAAATTTTTGATATCGATAAAGTTTCTATAGAAATTTTTCTATATCGATAAATTTTCTATAGAAATTTTTTGAAAGGTTTTTGAAGATCTTTCTCTATATAATATCTAACATCGATAAATTTTATAATAGAAGACTTTTTCTAACGATAAATTTCATACAGATAATTTTTGACTCGGTAAATTGTCTATAGAAAATTATTAATATACATAAAGTTTTGTATATCAATTATTTTCTTTAGAAAGTTTTTAATATCTCTAAATATTCTATACAAAATTTTTGATATTTCGCAATTTTCCATACGGATAAATTTTCGATTGTAAATTTCTTATATTGAATTATTTTCTATTCTATTTTTTATATGTGTATACAGAAAATTGAATTCGATAAATATTGTACAGAAAATTTTTGGTGTTGGCAATTTCTTCTGTAAAAATTTTTGATATTGATAAATTTCCTATAAGAAATTTTTGTTATTGATACATTTTTAAGAGAAAATTATGATATCATTAAATTTTCTCTAGAAAGTTTTAGATATCGATAATTTTTTTATAGAATGTTTTTAATATCTACAAATTTTCTATAGAAAATTTAGCATATCGATAAGATTTCGATCAAATAAATTTACTATCGATAAATTTAAGTTTAAAAATTGTGATACTGATAAATTTTCTCTAGAAAGTTTTAGATATCGATAATTTTTTTATAGAATGTTTTTAATATCTACAAATTTTCTAAAGAAAATTTTGCATATCGATAAGATTTCGATAAAAAAAATTTACTATCGATAAATTTAAGTTGAAAAATTATGATACTGATAATCTTTTCTATAGAAAAGTTTTGATATCGATAAATTGTCTATTAGGGTGGGGCAAAAAAAATTAGTTTTTCGTTTTTTTTTTCGTTTTATACTTTGAAAAATGGGTTGGTAGACATCTCGAGAAAATTCTTTCCAAGTATGAGCTCTTAATTTTAATGGGAATGTCCTCCGCCCCGCAGGTTTTTAATATTTTCATAATTGTTAGAAAGAAAAATGCATATCTCGGTATATACTATTTTTAAATTTTTATTTTATTTTCAATAGCTTTTTTATCAAACAGTTTTTCTTTCGTAATTTTTAAAATTGTGCTGTATTGATAAATGTTGTATTAAGTTAATGAAAAATGTTACTGAAATTAGTCTTTTTTTCAATAACATTATTTAATTGAATGTAATTAATAATTAATATATAATAAATAATTAAAAATTAGCCGACTAATTACACCGTACAATACAAAAAAATAACGAGGTTCTAACTACTGATCCTAGTAGAGGGAACCAACAAATTATTAATGCTTACACCTGCCTTTCATTTTAGGGTGAGTTAAAGTTCCCCCTTTTGAACATTGTTGTAGTGAATCGGCATAGGAAATTTTGTAATACCTACATTTTAGGTACAAACTGTGTTGAGCCCTTTTATGTAAAACACTGCGAGCAATATTTTTGAGGAATATTATAACGCTCTAAATCTTTACTTTATGGGTAATTTTGTGCCTTTCTTGTAAAAGGATCAAAAAAATTTCCTTAAACAGCAACATAGAGGAAGGCGTAAAATATTCTACAAAAATATTTGCTATAAAATTATATGTACTAAAAGTCTTCAAAAACACCATACCGCAAAATTCAGTTTGAACGCTAGAAAAATAAGTTTAAACTTAAAATGTGTTCAAGGGCTAATTTCGTATCAATTCAAAATTAGTGTTAAAATACCCCACCTTTTTGGAATACAAATAATCATCTCAGAACTCTGCATTTAGAAAATCAGTCTATTAATCGTTTATTTTTTTTATAGAAATTTATTTTTTATAGTTCAAAAAGATCGCACTCTTTTTTAACTCTGATTCTCTAATAATTTGAAACACACACTTGCACTTGTCAAACAAACGCATGTTGATAATTGTATAAAAATAGCAACAAACAACAAGAAAAGTAAAAAGAACTGTCGGCACTTTGTGACTGTGCAAAAGTGATCCATCTAAACATTCTTAAAAACTAACGAACATTTATTGAAAGCAGCTTGCAGCAATGTCAAACATTTTAAACATTAAATTCACCTGCTGCAATTGATGGCATGGTTGGTTGATATCATCTTTCCATGCTAAACTCACTCACTCACTTACCATCTTCTTCTGTCATGTACAACAAATACATGACCAAGTAAGTGGCTGTTGCAAATGCTGTGTATGCCTGCCTGCCTGCCTGCTTGCCTGATTGCCTGCCTGTGCTTTGCTGTGATTTAAACATTTGAAAATGATGTTGTTGTTTGTTGCTGCTCTGAATTGAATGTTGCGCATGCCAAGCACGCACTATGTAATGCGACAATATTATTATCTTTGCTGGAAAATCTTTTCTGTTAAAAATCGCTGCATGCATTTTTTCGCAAACAACTAAACTAAAAGATGTTGTGTATTTGCGTTTGATTGTGTGTCTATAAAAATATTCATTGATAGTTTGAAGTATGTGTTCCTTGCTTGTCTTAAAACAAAAGATTTCATTTCATTTAGTTTGTTTGTGCTGCAAGCCCGTCCAGACTTGTGTCTCCTACCCTAAACACCAAGGCGTGTCATTATCCCCCCGAAGAAGCAAATGTTTGATGCCAAAACATATTTATCCATTTTACTTTTAAGCACTAGAGTTTTATGCTTTTAAGTTTGGTTATTTGTATTCGTAGACGCCATCCTTAAATGCATAATTTAAATGCTCCAAGGTCTACTTCATTCAATCTGCCGGTTTTCTCTACAAATTTTCCTTAAATAATGAACGGCGTCAATATTATTTTTTACTTGTTTTATCTATATTTTTCTCAGCCTCTACCCAAATTGTCTGTCTGTCCGTCTGGCTGTCTGTCTACTATATAATAGTGTGGCGGCAATTTATTTACATACAAATTATAAAAATGAAATAAAAATCTATCATATGAAATTCTGCTTAAAATTAAAAAAAATCAAGTTTAATGACTTTTTAAATGAAGAAACAAAAAAAAATTACTTTGAAATCCTCTATTTTATACAAAATGCCGCACAGGGGCATGTTAACAATTTACTTCGTGAAGCGGATAAAACAATAGATCGATAATAAACCAAATAAAATAATCGATTAAATTGTAAAAGAGAATAAAATAGTTGAAGGAAAAAATTAGCTAAGAAAATTTTAAGAAAAATTTGTGTTTGACATAAAAACAAACTAAATAATTAATCGAATATATTAATCTATTAATATATCTTAGAAGAAAACCGGCTGATATAATATGATTAGTCGAATATATTAATCGACTAATATTTCTTAGCGGAAAATCGGTTGAGATAATATTCAAATGTTCGCAATCTATAAATATAGATTACTGAGTAAAATAAATCCGTACACTGTACAACAAAATCAAATTTTTTTTCAAAACAACAAGATTATTTCGACTGATTCTGCTAGAGGGCACAAAAAAATTGATACGTTTATCGGCGTTTTGCACATAAATATAGTGACTCCATATAGGAAATCTTGTAAGCCTTATGTTTAAGGTAAAAATACCGAGGTAAACATTTTCGTGAAACATTTTAACCCACTAACTCTTCGTTGTATGTGCCTTATTGTCCCTTTCTCAAAAAAGGGCGAAAAACTCCCCCTCAGCGACGATATACTTAGATGGCTGAAATGTTTTACAAAAATTTTCGCCGTTCTGATTTACATACACAGAAAAAGTTATCATCAAAAAATTTGCAAGTTAAAGTTTGTCTAAAAATAAAATTCATTTTCAACAAATGTTCTTTACATAATCAATGAATTGTTTGTTTGGCTCCTATTTAGAACGCAAACACCAAAAACAACAAGAAAGTGTCGTAAAAAAACAACTCTGATAACGACATAAGCACAAATAACAACAACAACAACAATGATAGCAACAAGAATGCAAGTGTACCAAGTTTGTTTACTGAAGAGTTTTGAGTGAATCAATTCGTTAATGTCGTTGCGTTAATTCTCATTCATTTTTTTAGAGTCTTTAGATAAACATTCAGACTTGAACACGTTTAACAAAATGAAATTTCATAAATGCTTAATGGCTGATGATGATGACAAATGACCCAGACAAAAATATTGTTTGATATATTACAAAAAAACCAATAAATATTTTTGTTTATCTATTTTGTTTAATATTTGTTAGTATTTTTAGACTAATGGCTGATCTATCCTGCTACTGTATATCGTCTGCTTAACATCAGTCATTTGAAACATGTATGCATGATTGTTTAGTTGCATCAATGTCTGTCTGGCTGAATGGTTGCATAAATGCGTTTATAGTTTGTTTTGTGTTTTATGTCTTCGTATAATGGCTGCTCCATGTCGTCTCATTGTAATAATTTCTTTAAAATGCTGCTGTTGTTACGGATGTTCTTTATATCTACAGTGTTGGCGCCAAATATGCTAGAAGCACTCATTCATTTACTTAACTCTTCATCAGCATCTTCAACGACTCTAAAAACTGCATTTAACGTTATTATTTTATCCATGTGCCTTTTTTTCCTACATATCATTCCTTCTCGAGTTCCCTACCGTTTTGTTGAGTTTACGTTTATTTTGTTGGCAATTTAAAAGTTTAAAATACCACTCGTAAATGTTAAGAACAAAGTAAACGTATTTTATTGAGGCTGGTTTAAGGAAAAAAATTAATTTCAAGCGAGAGGCAATTGTTTGATTTGCGTTTGTAAATGTTTTAAAGTTTTATTTAAGGTGCTAAATTATTGTTAATTTGGTCCTGCTTTGTGCCATTTTTTTGTTGCATTTTTTATGACTGATGTCATATGCAATTGATCGGTTAACTTTGTTTGGCAAATAAAGTTGTAAGAAAAATTTTTCTTTTTGTTAAAATGTCGTTTTTCTTGCGAGCCTGAACATTTTTTTTCTAAGAGAAGCTACAGTCATACAGGATAATGCATCAGTAAATTTTATTTGGTTGTGTCTAAAAAGATATTTATAATCTCATCTGTACATGAATTTAAGAGCTGAAGATGAAATTAGGGAAGTAGATAAAAGTAGGAACGAAGTTCATTACATATTCAGCTAAAAAAATAAAACTATATGTTATATATTTTTAAAACATGTGACAAACCAGCTAGCCCGCAACATTCTAAATTACACTGTACAACACGAAAAAAAATTACGGGGTTTCGATTCTGGTAGAGGAGAAAAAAATATACGTGTGTTGTCGTTTTGCAATATCACATCGGAATTTTATTTTAGAGGGTTAAAGTTTCCCTCTTTTGGACTGTTCGTGCAGCATATCGGTACATGAAACTATATGTTCTTTACATCTGAGGTGTAGGGGTTGTTCAGCAACTTTGTAGAAAATGTTAGGGCAAATATTTCTGTAGAACATATTAATCCTCTAACTCCCCACATAACTGTCCATTTTGGCTCTTTTCTAACAAATCGTAAAAAAGACCCCTAAGGAGGGGCAGTGCGGGGATAAAATGTTCGACAAAAATTTTGTTCATAAAATTTTTTTCTTGAAAGACAAATAAGCTCCAGACTCAACTTATGCGCCATAAATCATTGAAATCGAAATTGTTGTATGCACAGAAAAAATTATGATAGCTGTTTTTTTAAACAAACAAATTTTTGAAACTGATTTTAAATCTTTATTATTGTCTCTATTTAGTTTGATAAATAATTTTGTTTGACTTATTATTTCTTTTCATTTACCTACCGCCAATGTTGGCAACCTGATAAAATTAAGAAATTCTTTGATTTATATATTAAATTTCTCTAAAACATTTTTCGATTGAAACAATTTGTTTACTGAAAAAATCAGAATTTTTTCAAACAAATTATTACAATGTTTTGCATTTGAATTAACAAATTTCTTTATAGGACCTAAATTGAAAATTAGTTTTTTCTGTGTAGTGTTACAAAGGCCACACTCGGCTGAGAAGGAGGTACACTTTTGCTCTCAGCCGAACACTGCGGTCGTAAACAACAACATAGGAAGCAACCGCAAAAATATATATTTTTGATAATCACTTTTTGTTACTTCAATTTCATTTAAGATACAATAAATAAAATTGACGCAAAAAAATATGTTATGTTATGTCATGTTCACGTAACATGACATGACATAACATTAAGTGACATTACATGGAATTTATGACCATACATAACAAGACATGACATGACATGACGAGACATGACATGACAAGACGTGACATGACAAGGCATGACAATACATACATGACAAGACATGACATGACAAGACATTACATGACAAGACATGACATACATGACAAGACATGATATGACAAGATGTAACATGACATGACATAACATGACATGACGTGATAGGTCATTACATAACACAAACATCTGAGGAGATACTACTACACCTCATCAGATGTACCATTGCAGCAGTATTTTGTGCCCTAAAGACAGCGATATTAGCAACAGAACCCGTAATCAACCTTTCTAGGTTTTGCCGGTCTCCAATTTTATACTCAAATGCTCATTCTCAGCTATGAGCCTCGTGAAGAGAACCTCATACTCTACGGAAATAGTACGCACCTTACACAGCATTCTATCTACTCATTCAGCTAGCAGCGCCTCCTACCAAAGGTCTCAGCATGGTCAGTAGCATCAGTGCCATTGAACATACAAAAAAAGATGTGCTAGTCACCCCCTAGAATTAAAGAAATGTCAATAACGTTTCTAAGACATGAAAGAAAAATGTTTGCCGTGCCCCAAAACATAGCCCTTTTTTTGTTTTTTATATATAGCGCCGCCATTTAAAGTCCAATCTCGTCATATCATAAATCAAGCTTTATATCTTGTATGTGGCTTAATTTTAAAAGCTTAAAAAGCTCGGATCCTCGCCTCAAAATGTCTAATTTTTTGCATGTGACAAGAAAGCCCTCCTAAAGTTTTCTATATCTAGCTTTTAATATTTTCATATTTATGCCACGCTCCAAAATTAAGCCTCTTTTTCACATAGAAATTACCTTAGGCTGGGTCGATCCCAATACAAAACAAAAAAATTTTCACCAGTCACACCGTAGAATGAAAGTTACACACAGAAAACAAAAAGGAATGCAAGATCAACAAGACGCAATTTTGATCGGAAATCATATTAAATTTATAAGAAATACAATTCACTGTTGTGCTTAGTTGTCTGACTTGTTGTTTATTCTTAGATGTGTCGGCTATTCAGACGACAAAAAACGAATTACCAGGGAATATTTACTGCTGCTGGTTTAAAATTACCATTTTTTCATATTAATTTTAAATGAAAAATTATTGATCTAACCTTAAATCTCTTTGATTTTAAATTGTTCACTGTTAAAAAAGTTTGTTATAAACGTTACATTTATTTTTCAATGAACATGAATATAACTTTAATTTCAAATGATTTTTATGTTAAATAATCATTAAAATCATGTTGAATTAAAATGAAATTCATTTCACATACGATGGTATATATTTAGTGTATATCTAAAGTAAAGTTTGAAGCTATTGTGGCTGCAGTGCTTAGCGCGTGGACTATCATGCAAGTAGCACATGTCCAAGATGGGCCAGCTAACAACAACACAAATTTTTCTGATGCCTATGCGAATACACATCACTTAAGTAAAATAATTAAAAAAAATAGCTACATTAAAGTCATGTTGTTTCAGCTTGATACGACTTTAATTCAGCATGATTCTTCGTGTTGTTTCAATATCAAATTCACGTTGTTTCAACTTGAAATAACTTTAATTCAACATGATTCTTTGTGTTGTTTCAATATCAAATTCACGCTGTTTCAACTCGAAATAACTTTGATTCAAAATGATTTTTCGTATTATTGCAGTATTAGCTTCATTTTGATTTAACTGCACTGGAATATTAAATCAACATAAAATATAGTTAATTCAAAAGGATAAATGTTCCTTCAAGATTATTGTAAATCATGTTGAATTATCATGAAACACATATGAAGCAAAATCACTACCACAAAATGTTAAATTAACCTGGTTTTCAACGATTTTACATTGAATTTTTTCTGTGTGTATATCAATGACGTGTTTAGAACTGTAAGAAAATATTTTTGTCACGCCCTTAAAAACAGCTTTTTTAATTTTTTATATATAGCGCCGTCATATAAAGTCTGATCTAATCATATCGTATATCGTTGTTTATGGCTGGAATGTGGCTTAATTTTTTCCTCGCCTGGCTTCTTGATCCCGACATCAAATTCTGGGCGGCACTAATGCCATTTCGCATCCTTCGCCCCTAATGTCCAATTTTTTGCACGTGGCAGAAAAGTTCTTCTAAAACTTTGAATCTCGTGCAAAAAATTGGACATTAGGAGAGAAGGATCCGAAATACCATAAGCGGTGTACCGAATTTTCAAATTATTTATTAATATATATTTAAAAAACTAAATATATTAACTGAACTGCAAACAGTTAATGTAAAATTTGTTTAGTGCACATCTCAGTTTCCATCAAAACTTTAAATTGCTTCTAAATCATTTAGAAACTAGAACATTTTCTACAATCGACTCGTAATTTTTATAAAAACAGCTCAGCTACTGTTTGTTGTGCTGCTTTTAACCTCAAATGATTGATTTGACTGATGCTTAACATAAATCTTGACCATTTTACAAAAAGGAAAAAACATACAGGAATTCATTGTCTTTTTTTTTTCTTTAAAAAAAAGAGAAGAAAAAATCAGAAAACTTTCAAACAATCTTAACTGAAGAAAACTTAACATTAAGTTTAATAAAAGGTTTTGCAAAGGCCATCAATTTTTATTATTAAACATGCTGCCGTATATTTATTGTATTGAATTATAAAAGTAATAAAGAAAGGCATTTTAAGATGTTGTTGTCTGTCGGCCTGTTGTTGGGTTTGTTCTATTTTATTATAACTATTATTTTACTTCCTTGTTTGTGTGTTGTATTGTTGTTACGTTTTATTTTTATTTTTTATTTTTTTGCTTTGCCTCAATTGCAACATGCAACTAATAATGTTTGTTGCTGCTACTTTGTGCTGACTAGCTGCTACTTGTTGCTAAAGAAAATATTCACAACAAACTGTATCATAAAATGCCCATCAATTGAATGGACTGAAAAATATTTGTTAGAATTGATAGTACTTTAGATTATTGACGTTATTGTGTGGAGCAGCTTGTTGAGTTAAATGTTAGAGAGTACGTTCACATTGTTTGAAATAAATTAGGAAGTTATTGTGGCCACTTATATGTGTGTATGTAAGAGTATATATTATTTAATATATAAATATTTCTAGCAAGATTGTATTTTTAATCAAACTAATTTTCGCAAACAAAATGTTTAGTTTGCACTTGTATCATGATTTTTTGTTAATAATTATTTTTTCAAATGCGAAAATGTAAAAGTTTACTGTCAGACTTCAAATTTTATCTAATAAATTTTAAATTCAAAATGCCATCCCTGACTGGCATTCGAATAAGAACCAGATGTAGTCACATATTAAATGTTGAGTTAGCTCAACAGTTACCAGCCGTCAGCCAGAAATCTCTAAAAACTAGAATGATAACTCTGCACTCAGTGACTGAGGCGTAGGACGGCAACTTCCAGTTGACTATGGCAGAAAACAGGACCAATGAAGGGCCAGGGGAGGAAGCGAGAAGGATTACAAAATTTATAGGAAAGAATCATTCTCTGAAAGGATCTATTTCGTTTATGAAAATTGGTAGCACTTTTCTCGAAGAACTTTTTTTTTTAATTAAAAATTTTATTACGAGCGAAATTTGGACGAAAACGTGAAATCTTTCTCGATTAATCATTTAATCGATTAATTGTTTGATCGATTAATCGTTTGATCGATTAATCGTTTGATCGATTAATTGTTAAATCGATTAACATTTGCGATTAATATTTTCTTGGTTCGATTTTTAATATGATAAATTAATCGATTAATATATTTTTAGCTGAGCTAATCGGTTGTCTATTTTTTTTTTTGGTTCGATTAAAAATATGATTACAGTACTTTTCGTTTATAGTCACTACCGTTTATAATCACATTATCGATATAGTCCATTTTATCTATATTTATTGCTTCCATTACCAAATTTCATAGAAAATATTCACGTTATAGTCCAATTAGCGATATAAGCACATTTGGCATATATGCCATCTATCTTCGGTTCACAAAGACAGAAATTCATACATACAATTTGCGTTATAGTCACAATCGAAAAATTTACAAAATTTTTTACTTATTGAAGCCACAAACCATTTATAAAATGACTATGAAAGCATTGATTCGCTTAGTATTCCTGTCACCAACACTCCACTACAAGAATATATTAGTTTTAGTCTTTTGTACCAGTGATGAAATACCTTGTTATTAACTTTTGTATGCGAAATTGGTTATATGCCTCCGAATGTTGTTTATGAAAATTAGGCTTATAGTCACATTAGCGATATAGTCCACGATTTGTATGCAACTAAAGCTTGTGACTATAAGCGAAAAGTACTGTAATAAATTGATAAATATAGTTTTTTTTTCTACACTTGAGTTCAAGACTTCGTTGAATCGAATTATAGAATGCTTCAAATTATTTTATTAAGAAAGAACGCAAACTTAACTGTTTTCAATGGTCGCAACATCATCTTATAAATATTTCATTTGTGTGTGTGTGTGTGTGTGTGTGTGTGTGAGCTATTGCTGCAATTTTGTGTCTTAAAGTAAAAAGTATTCATGTAAATCCTGTCTTTTAAGGTCAACCGTTCTCCTTGTGCTTTTTTTATAAAATGAGCAAATTTGTTTAGTACGAAATTTTTTGCTTTAAAACGTCTAAACTGTTAACCATAAAAATTTGGTTGCCACAAATTCATATCTTCATTGCATCATATAATAATCATCATTAATATTGCTACTACTTTTCAAGCAAAACTGAGAACAAAAGAAAAATAATATTATTTGTGAGTTTTACTATTAGAAAACTATGAGGATGATAATGATAATGATTAAAAGTACTGCAGAAAAGATACACATGCATGAATTTTAAATCCAAACTATAAGAGCAGAGAAAGAAGCATAACAATTTTTTGTAAAATGTTTTTAGATATTAGTTCAGAGCTATTATTACAGTTAGCAGGCATTTGAAACAGCAGCAGCAACTGTTTGTGGCAACTTGCAACCCATAATTATCAAGATACGTAAAAGTAGCTGTTGCACACGCGTTTTTATAAAGCGTACAAAATTGGAAGGATGAAATAAATGGATTAATATGAATCATTCCTTAAAGTGCTTGATGCTTACAGTTGTGTAAATACAAATTTTATATGTACGTGAATATGATAGATATTTTTTTTTTAACTTTCGTTAGACTGACTTACAATACCTTCGTAACTACATATTTATTTTGAAAGTGGTGCAATCGCTTTCTTATCTTTATCTATTTTATTATAAATATTTTAAATTAATTGAGGGGATGAAAAGCAAAGAGGTATAAGGTTTACAAGATTTCCTACGCCGAATACTAATCTATATACTCGTATATATCTAAATGTATCTGTGTTTCTTTTTTTCCTTATAGGAAGCCGAACAGTAGGACCGATCGAGTTGAACTTTTTTAACTGTCCTACTTACGATCATGAAATTCAAATAGGCTAATTTTTTTCCAATTTTTTGGGGGAAAGGGTACCGCCCATACAAATAAATTTTTATTTTCCCTATATCTGCACAACTACATTAGTGAGACTCTTAAAATTTGACATGGGTTACTCTTAAAATAAAACGCAAAATTGCTCAAAATCTTGGCGGTATAGGTGGGGAGGGGGAGAAGGGCACCCCCATACAAAGTAATTATTAGTTTTGCTATATCTGCAAAACTACAATAGTGAGGTTCTCTAAATTTGGTGTGGATAACTCTTAGAACAAACTGAAAGTTCCAACAAAAACTAAGAGCTAAAGGAGGGGAAGACGGGCAGCCCAAACCTCCCCTCCCGTTTCTCGTGGTGTTACACATAAAAGTGTTGAACGCATTTTATACCTTGAACGGAAGGCTTAAAAAATTTCCTATGCCGAGTACTAATTGTGAATAAGTATATAATTAAATCTTGAATGTATTTTAAGTATTGAATCATATCTGGTGATCAAGTAGAGTCTAGATGTTGAGTGTCTTTGAAGAATTATAGTAGAATTTTGTGCCAAATATTTTTATAGAACATTTTAGCCCTCTATATCACCGATGAAGGGGAGTTTTGTGCCTCTTTTTTAACACGCTTTTATTAGGTTCACCTGTATGTATACATGTAGCGGAAACTTTCAACGTAATTTTCACCAAATTCAAGACGTTCGATCAACTTGAAACTTTGCACACGCATTAGGTTCCGATGACAATATAACCTAATGTATATTAAAGTGGGCTGTGCCACGCCCATACAAACGAAATATCTTATATCTTGAAAGCTTTAGCAGTCAAGGTGCAAAGTATGTCAAAATATTGGTAGGATAGGACCGGGGGAATGGGCACTCCCCATACAAAGTATTTAATAATAATCTTATATCTTGAAAGCTTTAGCAGTCAAGGTGCGAAGTATGTCAAAATATTGGTAGGATAGGACCGCGGGAATGGGCACTCCCCATACAAAGTAATTAATAATAATCTTATATTTTGAAAGCTATAATAGCAAGAGTTTTAAAATTTTGTATGAGTTAATTATAAAGCAAGACACGTGAGGTAGCAGCGAGGAAATGGGCACTCCCCATACAAAGTAAATAGCAATTACGTGATATCTGGAAAGCTAAGTCAGTAAAAGCCTTAAAATTTGTAATGGGTAAATTTGAAGACAAGACACACCTATAGGTAAAAAAATTTTCGGGGTAGCTGCGAGGAAAGAAGCACTCCCCATACAAAGTAAATAGTAATTATGTGATATCTGGAAAGCTATGATAGCAAGAGCCTTAAATTTGGAACGAGTTAATTTGAAGACAAGACATTATCATGGGTAAAAACTGCCGGGGAAGCTGCGAGGAAAGGGGTACTGCCCATACACAGTTCTTAGTAATTACGTAATACCTAGAAAGCTATAATATCAAGAGCCTTCAAATATAGTATGAGTTAATTTGAAGACAAGATACGAAGATACCTAAAAAATAACTGTGTATGCTCGGAGGAATAATAATTAATTAGTAACTACGTGCTAGCTGGAAAGTTACGATAGTAAGCGTACGAAGTAATTTGAAGGCAAGATACGAAGATATGTAGCAAACTGACGTGGTACGTGCGAGAAATGGAGTACTCCCTATGCATAGTAATTACGTACTATCTGAAAAGATATGATAGAAAGAGTCTTCAAATTAAATATTTGGTAATTTGACGACAAGATACAAAGATATGCAGGTAAAAAACCTGTGGGTTAGGTGCGAGGGAAAGGATACTCCCCATACAAAGTAATTAGTAGTGCTATCTGGAAAGTTATGACAGTAAGAGTCTTCAAATTTTGTTTGAGTTAATTTGAAGACAAAATATTTCACTTATAGTACAAAAGCCTGAAGTGCAATATTCTATATATTGTAACATTTAATATCAAGCGCACCACGATTTTTTACTATAAGTGAAATATTTTCTTAATACATTTTATTTCAATCTTATTCCAAATTAATTAGTCATAATTGATTGTTGGAACTGCTGTAACACAAACTCTTCATAATTAAAAATTATTTTCTAATATTGTAGCTCAGTTTGATATTAAAGCTTGTTTTTTAGTTTTTTTAAACTATAATTTTTTAACAAAGGAACAAAAATACCCATGCAACGAAAAGTTTAAGGGTTAACATGATCAATAAAAATTTAATAATAAATATCTTTCAAAAATATAGATAGCATTAGCTTTCCAAAAATTTTAGCTGCATGTTCTTAGAAAAGATACATTAAAAAACTAAGCACTTTAATATATGAACCACAGAGTCGAAAGTTAAAATTCTTATTCAAAATACATGTTAAAAATATTGTATTTTATTATTCCTCTCCCGCTTATATAAAGTTCGATATTGCATATATTATTTGCATCAAGGTTACGGCTCTATCACAAATATTTTTTATATTATTCATTGCTAAAAAAAATCATGTGGGCTCTTAAATTATAAGCAAAAATAAAGAACAAAAAAATATTGAAATTCTTTAGAAATATTATGATGGCCCCCTAAGTATTGAAATAATTATGAAAAACTTTGATAAATAAATAAAACTGTATTTACTCTTATGATATTGATTATTTGTCATAATTATTAAGTATTTCGTACAAAATTGTCAATGTGCGGCTTTTGCGGGTATTTAAAGCAACAAACAGACAATGACAATGAGAAACAATAATTTCATACGGCGAACTGCAGACAATTTGGCATTATTATAAGAAAAATGCAGTTTATAGAATTAAATAGCAGCCATGAAGAATCTTAAATACCTTACACTTTTCAGTCATCACATTTCGTTACTTATCTGCAAAAAATATGTGGCAAGGATCTTTAAAAGGTTCGAGTCTAAAGTTCCGTAATCATTGTCTTATATGTATTGTTGTTTTAAAAATTCTAGCAGTCGATTGATATATTTGAATTTGTTGAAAACAACCAAACAAATGAAATCATCAACTAAAACTATTCGCCAACTGTCGGTAGATTTTGATGCAAAACGAAACACAATATTGCAGCAACCAGCCGGAGTGCAATTATTTAACATTAACCACAAAGTTGTTTTATTGTAATCATTTGTTGTAGTTATTGTTATTATGACATTGACAGTTGCGGTATTGGTTTGTATACATATAAATGGAAATATTTAAGAATTATTAAAATATTGAAACTTTTCAGGTTTTAATATGTTTCAATCGTAATCATTTGTATTGGAACAAACCTTTTATGGTCAACAGTTAATTTATGGAAAAAGATCAATATATTTTCATAAAATTGTTGTTACACCGAAAAAAATACCACCAAACTGCAACTAGCAAATCGAATTGTTAATATTTAATTTAAACTCAAAAGAAGAAAAACACAACGCTCTCAAAAATATACTTTGTTAATATAACAAACTAAGTTTTTCATACGACAAACACAGAATTTTTTTCGACAAACTGAGTTAACAATATTTTTGTTATTTATAGCACAAAAATCCAACAATTAAAAATGTCAATTAAAGAATTTGTTGAAACATCTGAAAACATTAACAATCATCATTGTTGATACATCAAACTAAAATTTTTCTAATCAAAAATGAAAAACACTTCTTTTAATCGGACAAGTTAGTGCATTTGAAGTTAAGTTTGGCTGAAATACCTCAACCATTTAAAACATAAAAACCAATTAAAAATTGTGTATAAAAAATATTGTTAATATAACAATTATGATAATCAGAATTTGTTCGGAAATTCAACAATACATATTATTAATATAACAATAATTTTAATTGTAATAATTTTGAAATCTAGCAAAGAATTTTCAAACAAAAGTTTGTCTAAAAATAAATTTCATTTTCAGTAAATGTTCTTTACATAATCAATGAATTGTTTGTTTGATTCTTATTTAGGACGCAAACACCAAAAACAATAAGAAAAACTGTGTCGTAAAAAACAAGCTTGATGACGACATACACACATAAGAAACAACAACAATGATAGCAATAGAAATGCGATTGTACCAAGTTTGTTTAGTCTGCTTTTACACAAAGCAATTTTTATTCTGTAGTGAGAAAAAGTGAGAGAAGAATACATAAAATATATTCCTCTATCGCTCTTTCTCACAAGAAAATAAAAGTTATTTCAAGAAAAACTGATGTGTGTAAAAGCAGACTTACTTAAGATTTTTGAGTGAATTAATTCGTTCATGTCGTTGCGTTAATTCTCATTAATTTTTTTACAGTATTTAAATAAACATTCAGACTTGAACACATTCAACAATGTCAAATTTCATAAATGCTTAATGGATGGTGATGATGACCCAGACAAAAACTTTGTTTGATATATTACAAAAAATATAGTGAATATTTTTGTTTGATTAAGTATTCTATTTTGTTTAATATTTGTTAGTATTTTTAGACTAATTGTTTTAAAAATTCAGGCAAAAATGTTGTTTGATATTTTTCAAAAAATCCAGTAAATCCTTCTGTTTAATTTAGTAAATTCTTTTGTTTACAATTTGTAAATATTTTTAAACAAATTGTTTTGTAGATTTAAACAAATTGTTCACTGAAAAAAACGGGTTTTTTTTAAGAAATTGTTGAGACATTTTTGTATATATATACAAATTTTTTTGTAGGTCCGTTCCTAGACAAAATATTTACAATTTCATTCCTTTACTGAAAATGAAATTTGGTTTTTTCTGTGTTTAATTTTTCCGATTTTACAAAAATCGTTGAAGGTTCAAAATCAGTTAATTATTTAATTGATACAGCAAAAAAATTAATTGTTTTTACATATCTTTTTTTCTGTGTAATTTGAAATAAAAAATTTTATTATCATATTGTCTACTATAACGGCCTTATTCATAATACTTATCAAGGGACTTATAAACCTTTTATACAAATTTGATAATTTATTATGAAAATTCCCTAATTCTTTATGAAATGTTTTCGTATTTCTTGTTTGTTTTAAATATTTTTTAAAACACGGAAGCAATATGATTTGAAAATTTTTTGCATATTTTTTTCACATGTATGATTGTGTGTTTTTTTTTTGTTTCTCTTAATTTTTATAATTTATCTGCGCATAATGTGCATGTCCTCCTGTCAACAATGTGCAGCTAAAATCGCAACAAAAATCTTTGAAACAGAAGATACAAAAAAAGAAATACACGCTCACTACAATTTCGTTTTGTTTTAACATTGTAGTGAGTGCATTATTATCTTCATGCTCTATATGCTTAAACAATTTCATTTGTATTTGATTTGATTTTTTGTTTGTTTTTGAGATGCTCTGAAAAGAAAAGTGGCCCCGAAAAACAGTAAACAGAAGCTTAATGTGTGAGTACAGTTTCATAAGAATCGGTCGAGTAGAAGTAGTTGAAATCGAATGTGTATTTACTTTGTATGGGCGTGACCCAGCCCACTTTTCAACGGTACCAAACTGGAAGTACATCCTTTTGAATAGAGAAAAAAATCCGAAATCGGTTCATAAATGGCGGAGTTTTGAGGGAACATACATAAAAAAATACATGACGAATTGATAACCTTTCTCCTTTTTTTGAAGTCGGTTAAAAAGAGCATTTGCTCAAACTTTGGTAGGCGTGCGTGTGACATGCCTTAATCTTAACTAATTGCCCCGAAATTTTTTTAAGAGTAATTTTTTCTAAATACCCATCGATTAAAGGCATGAGACTTGAAGAAATCCAAATTTTAATTGTTTACGACCACTCTAATACACAGTCCGTCTTCCCATCATTGCCGACATTTGTGTAACCACTAAGAAGTTCAAAATTTTTAAACTGAGCAAAAAAAAAGAACACAAAAAAATAGAATTCATAAATATAAACGTATTTAAAACATACATTGAAACATGTGCCAGTTTAGCGTTTCTGTTAGTCCAGAACCACTCAATGATCATCTGTAGTAAATTATTATTATTCCGAAACATGCAGTCAAAGAAAAATTCATGAGCTTTTTTTGTATCTCTTGTTAATAATAAAGGTATTGGCCTAAAGCCAAAAAAAAATTATTTCTGTTTTAGTAAAATCTACTTATCAATAAATTCTGCCAAAATGCAAAACACTAAACTCCAAAGATTAAATGGAAAAAGTTGGAAAACTGCATATAAAAAGTGTCTGACGTGTCATGTTAATCAGTGCCAGGGAAATAATAAAAGAACACAGTGGGCTTAAGTTATACAAATAACAATAGATTTTTTGAGTTTAAGAACTTTGAAAATACTTTGCATGCAAATTCTCTTAGTTCAAGGAAAATTAATTTGTAAACTGTTTATCTGTCTTACGCCTCTTTTCACAATGTATGATTAAGAGTTAACGTGGACTTTAACGGCAACTTTTGGATGGCGAAGTTTCCGTTAAAGCCCATGTTAACTCAATGTATGATTAAGAGTTAACGTGGACTTTAACGGCAACTTTTGTATAGCGAAGTTTCCGTTAAAGTCCGTGTTAACTGTTAATCGTAGATTGTGAAAAGGGCCGTTATGGCTAATAGATCAGTGCAAGTTAATCTCTCTTTTTGATTTAAAATGTGTTTAAGCCGGCAAATCTATAAATTAGTAAACATATAAACCATATATTAAACGTATAAAAATGGGCGTTTAAACCATATGTTTTTAATCGATATCCCACCAAAAAACCAAATATTTTTCACATTTATCGTGGTGCTGCCACATTATTATTGTTTAAACTAGGGATAATACATGGGGACGTGATGTACTGATGTTGAGTTTAAGCTGCATTTAAATTTTAGTTTAGTTTAACGAAACTAGCATTTAAACGCTCATTGATTTATTAGCCATTAGGTTGTAGACTGCTTATGTTTCGATAATTGTGAAATTAGTTTTTTTTAATTTCTTACTTAAAGCCCCTTCAAACTACTGTTCTTCAAACATGTCATCATCGCAAGTATTTTGTTGATTTTCACAAAACAGCATGTGTTGGTTGGTTGCAGTGGCTAAACATTTTATGTTAAACTCATTAAACATAGAAACTCTCAAGTCTTTTTTTTTGTTAACTTTCAGTTAGAAATTTGCGTTTTTTTTTTTTTGCTTCGTTCGATTCTTACAACGGCATTTGTATAGTGTATCTGCGTTTGTGGTTCTGTAATATTCATTAGTTTCAAACATGCAAAAACTAATTTACAACCCAAAAACAAAAAAAAGTATGATTTTATAATTTATTTTGCCAAATTCGTCCATGTTCACGCTTACGTAGTTTATTAATTGCTCATTTGACAGTTTCAGCTCGCGCAAAAGTATTCATTATAATTTTTATTTTTATCATCTTTTTCCATTATACTCGTAATTGCCAAGAAAAAAGTAGAATTTTATGTATTTTCATATTATACAAATCTCTTCTCTATTCTTTTCTGTAGAATGGGTGTCTTTTGTCTATCTTTCACATTTTGTTGAACTTTATCATCACATCATACAGACAACAAGAAACGAATGCGTCACAGTATGAGGTCTCTCTGATATTCATGGTTGATACACATAATTTTTCAAATGTTTTTTGGTGAAACGACTACGAGATAGACTTTCTTTACAATTTACAACATTTTTGCATGCTGATGGGTAATGAGTTTTTTCTAATCATGTTGCAACATGTTGCAATTAACTTTATAAGAAGAGCCAATAGATTAAACTTTTTCATGTAAATTTGCAATTCTTGTCGTGTTTTAAGCAGTAAAATTTTTGATTAATTCTAATCAGTAACTTTTTAAGAGAATATTTCTTTAAAAAACATTTTATAAGAAGAAGTACCTTTCAAAATAAAATCATTTTTTTAAAGAAAGAACGCAATGTTCTTCTAATTTCTTCGATCTTTTGATTTCATACAGTCTAATTTCTCAAACAAGACTACAAAACAGGCGCAAACTTCCAAACTAATAGTCTGCAAAGAAAAAACTAAATTTCATTTTCTGTAAAGGAATTCAATGAAATAGTAAATATTTTGTCTAGGAACGGACCTACAAACAAATTTGTAAATATAGACAAAAATATCTCAACAATTTCATTGAAAAAAAAACTTATTTTTTTCAATGAACAAATTGTTTAAATATATAAAACAATTTGTCTAAAAATATTTACAAATTGTAAACAAAACAATTTACTAAATCAAACAAAAAGATTTACTGGATTTTCTGAAAAAAATCAAACAATATTTGTGTCTCAGTTTATAAAGCAATTAGTCTAAAAATACTAACAAATATTAAACAAAATAGTTTACTTATGGGTCGATTATGGATGGCAACCGAAACTTCAGTTGCGTTGCCAGTCGGCAACTGAAAATTTGTGGTTGCCAGAAAAGCACTAAAAAGCAACTGAAATTGATAGCTCTCAGTTGCTAGTTGCCATCCGTAATATGATTTTTAGCAATAAATCAAAGAAAATTTTTATCTGGGTCATTTATCATCATCATCATGCATTTATGAAATTTCAATTTGTTAAATGTGTTCAAGTCTGAATGTTTATCTAAAGACTCTAAAAGAATGAATGAGAATTAACGCAACGACATTAAGGAATTGATTCACTCAAAAATCTTCAGTAAACAATCTTGGTACAATTGCATTCCTTTTGCTATTATTGTTGTTGTTGTTATTTGTGTGTATGTCGTCATAGGGGTTGTTTTTTTACAGCACAGTTTTTCTTGTTGTTTTTGGTGTTTGCGTTCGAAATAAAAGTCAAACAAACAATTCATAGATTATGGACAGAACATTTACTGAAAACTAAATTTATTTTTATACAAACTTTTGTTTGAAAATTTTTTGGTGATAATTTTTTCTCTGTGATCCACAAAAAATTTATGGATGAATTATAGGGAAGAATATAGGCTACAAAGTGTGAAAAAAGTTAGCAACTATTTGGAACACAGTGGGCGCTATATAAGACCAATTTTACCGTTAAAAATTCTTTAGTTGTCGGACAGCTTATTAGTCTGATCCAATTTATTAGTCTCATCCATAAAAAATGTATGGATGAATTATAGGCAAAGATGAAGTCTTTAAGGTCTGTAAAAAAAATTCGGCAGCTATTTTTACACAGTGGGCGTTATATGTTGTTGTATAAGGCCAATTTCACCAATAAAACTCTTAAGTCTTCGGAAAACCCATATCTTCCAAAATAAGAGTCTGATGTACAAAAATTTATATACATATGAGTTAAAGGCAAGGATGTAGGCTATAAATTTAGTAAAAATTAGATAGCTTTTTTAAACACTGTGGGCGCTATATTTTGTTATACAAGACCAATTTTACCGCTTATATTCTTTAGTCGTCGGAAATCTCATTCTTCTAAATTAACAGATAGATTAATTATGGACAGGATGTAGGCTTTAAAGTCCGTACAAAATTAGTCACCCTTTTTAACACAGTGGACGATATATGTTGTTGTATAAGACAGATTTTACCAATAAAATTCGTAAGTTTTCGAAAAACCCATATCTTCCAAACTAATAGTCTGATCCACAAAAAAAGGATAGATAAGTTATAGCCAATGATGTAGGCTATAAATTCTGCAAAAATTAGACAGCTATTTTTAACAATGTGGACGCTATATTTTGTTGTAGAAGACTAATTTTACTGATAAAACTCTTTAGTCGTCGGAAAGCTTATATCTTCTAAACGAAAAGTCTGATCCGCAAAAAACGTATGCATGAATTATAGGAAAGTCTGTAGGCTATATGGCCTGTAAAAATTTAGGCAGCTATTTTTAAGACAGTGGGCGCTATATGTTGCTATATATGACTAATTTTTAAAGTTTTAATTGCACTAAAAAAATGCAAAGTGCATTCAAGTTTCAAAATGCATTAAAAATCTATATTGAAACTGAAAACGACTACTTCATTGGTATTTTACTTTAATAACAACTGGTATCGGAAGCAAATTACAATAAAATCATAGAGAAATATACACAATAGGAAAATTTTAAAAAAGATGTATAGTTAGAAAAAGTGATGGAAAAATTGCATACGCAAGTCTCCGCGTTTGGGCGTGGCCCTTCCCACTTTTCTGGTCATAATGTTGTATTTCAACGAGAATGTGTAGGCGAAGTTTCATAAGAATATTAGAAAGATTGAACAAGTAAAAAATATATGTATATGTATACTCTGCATGAGCGTGACTCTGCCCAGTTTTCTAAGTTTTCATAATGTTGTATTACCCCGAGGACGTAATGTGTGTGCAAAGTTTTATAAGAACCGGCTAAATAGAAAAAACTGAAAAAGAAAATTTACTACGTTTAGGCGTGGCACTGCCCTCTTTTCTAACCATAATGTTGTATGTTTGTGCAAAGTTTCATAAGAATCGGTTAAATAGAAAAAGTGGAAAAAGAATATTTTTTTAAGAGTTAATTAATTAATGTGTTACCTTCTTTGGGAAAGGGATAGTGTAGAGAGAACAGGTGGTGAAGTGGGAGAGAGATAGAATGCTTAATTCATTTACAACTCTGCTATTGCGCGTTTTTTTAGAACAGTGTTGAAGCTCATCTGATGTCAAATAGAGGCATTAATCTGTTTAAGCTGTGTAGCCATTTTATTAGTTCTTTTACTTCGCCGACGGTTCTGCCACAATACCGGTGAAGGCGGGTGCTGTGAAGTGCATTAGGATATGTTAGTATTGATTAATCGCCGGTACTACCAAAGTGATCAGTGCTATCTATGCCTTCATCACTTTAACAGTCCAACACCAACCAACACAATAACAAACCAGTGCATATTAGAAAAATGTGTTGTTGGCTTGCCTGAAACTAGCCTTGAACTTCAGACCTCAGGGTTTGTAGTGAAACGCACTAACTATTCAGCCAACGTAACCCTCACTACGTTTATGTGGCACATCCCAACTTTTCTAATCATAATATGCAGTATTGTTGCGGGAAATGGAAATGGTCTGGCGAAAGTGCAAATGCAAAAACCCGTAACTTTTTTATGAAATTTTGTGTATTTTGTTGTTGGATTTCATGAAAAAGCTAAGATACTTTGGTTTTCTACTTTCGCAATACCATTTGCATTACGTAGTAGACTCCGCTAATGTAGTAATTGTTTCATTTCAACATTCTTCGTCCTTTTTCCGCTGTCTTCAAATAATTTCAGCTGCTTTGTTAATGGCAACGTTTAAAGCTTCCTCGAAAGTCTTATCTTTCATCACTATCATCTAAAGTAAAATATATTTCCCCATTTTATTCGCCATTTAATGCTTCCAAAAAAATGAATAAACATTTTCTGAATATATAATTACCGTACATTTTAGTGCATATTGAAAACATTTTACTAAAACAATTTGGTTCTTTTAAATAATTAATTAAAAAGAGACAACTTTTTTTTCTTTGTTCTTCAAACCAAAATAATATAATTTATAGTTATTTCGACTTAACTGCCCAATAAACTTTTCACGATTTTTTGTGTAGATAAGTCAAAAATGCTGTTAGTTTAAATGTACTTATCTGTCTTAATGTGCAAGTATGCACAATTATTTAGTGTGTACAGCAAACTTTGATTTTTCATATGAAAATTATTTAAAACTGTCAAGCAAAATATGTTAAATGTGTTAAAATATGTTAAATCGACAAATATTTTGTGCAGTTAAGTCAAAGTGCAGCTAAGATTGAGGGCCTGTCCCACGATGTCGACAAGTCGATGTCCTTCTCTTATTTACATTGAAAACAAAAACAAATTCGAATTTTTTATTATTGTTTTCAATATAAATAAGAGAACGACATCGACATGTCGACATCGTAGGACAGGCCCTGAATTTTTTTATGAAAATAATTTTAAAGTGCCAAAAACTAAAGGCATTTATTCTAAAAGTGCAGGTATAGCAAGAGCACTTAAAAAACTAAATTGTATGGGGATTTAAAGAATAGTGACACAAATTAATAATTTTGTGCAGTTAAGTCAAAAGTGCGCTTAAACAAAAGGCATTTAAAAACTATTGTACAACTTCGTTGGTTTCTTTCCCCTTACAAACATATTATTTCATGATGAACGAAAAATCAAAAGTATTTTTGGGTGTCAAAATCAGTACTTTTTATATATATAGATAGACTTTAATCCCGGGGATTCCCGGATAAAATTCCCGGAAAAGCGGAAAACGAAAATAAGCGAATTTGCGGGGAATTCCCGGGACTTGAACCAACCGGGTATAAAAATGAGCAGGCTATGAACCTTGTCAGGCAGTAGTATGTAGGCTGTAACATAACAAGTACCTTTTTAATAAAAAGTACCTTTTTAAAAAAAATTCCGTTTTGACAAAAAGTACATTTTTAACAAAAACAACCTTTTTAACTAAAAGTACCTTTTTAACAAAAAGTTTTTTTTCAACAAAACTTACATTTTTAACAAAAAGTTTATTTTTTACAAAACGTACATTTTTAACAAAAAAAAAAAAAGTACCTATTTAAGAAGAAGTATATTTTAAGGAAAACGAATTTTTTCAAGAAAAATTTCAGAAAAGTATTTCATATGACAAAGAAAATTGGGCACTGTATTTTTGTTTCGATGCATTTTGCTTGAATTGGAAATTATTTTCCATTTTTTCGAACTACAAATTCAAGTCTTTTTCAAAATAATATGGTTCTATCGACTGATTCTGATAGGGGGCACCTAAAAATATGTACTTTTATCGACGTTTTGAAAGTTTTCATCTGGGATTCATTTTAAAGTTCCACCCGCATATAGTAATAGTGAGTGAGTGACTCGTCATAAGAAATCTTGTCGCCCTTACGTTTTATGTAAAACATCGCGAAGAACATTTAAGTGGAACATTTTAACCCTTGTTGTTTGGGTCTTTTTGTCCCTTTCTGCCAAAATGTTTCTCATGGTATTTTACATAAAAATGCTGAACATATAACTATTATACCTTAAACGTAAGACTTACAAGATTGCCTATGCCGAGTACTAATTGTGAAGAAGTACAAAATTCACCCTTTATGAGATACATTTTAAGTGTTGAATGCTTTCTGGCGTTCACGTTAAGTCTAGAGCTTAGGTGTCTTTTGAGATCTATTATAGAATTTTATGGGGAATATTTTTGCAGAATTTTCAGCCCTCTATATCGCCGCTGAATGATTTTTTTGTTTATGTTTTAAGAAAAGGACAAAAAGCCACATAGAGGGCACATAAAGGCACATAGAGGGTTAGAGGATTAAAATGTTCCACAAAAATGTTTCACGTGGTGCTTTACATAAAACTGCTGAACACACATTATGCATTAAACGTAAGGCTCAAAAGATTTCCTGTACCAACTGACTAAGACTATGTAGTGGGAAAAATTTAACTTCCCCTAAAATGAGGCACAGATGTAACACATAAAAACATCGATAGACGTATAAATATTTTTTGATACCCTCTACCAGAATCAGTCATTCGAACCCTGTAATATTTGATTTTGTGGTACAGTGCTAAAAGAATTTGTTCAACATTAGGTTTTTGCATTTAGAAAATGTTTACAACCTTTATTCACATATTTTCCTTTTTTATTTGCTCTAGAGAAAATTAGATACTCACTCAATCGTACCTTGTAACTAATACATTAATTTCCTTTGCAAAATTTAAACAAAATAAATATTAAAATTGTCTTTAAATTATTACCCTGCTAACATAAACTTGGCCCACTGACTCTAAAACATAGAAAATACATTTAATTTTAACTAAAAAAAATTTTTGCAAAAAAAAACAAACATTAGCGAATTCAAATCAATGTTAGGAAATGAAGTCAAGCATAAAACCGTTAAACATTAGCTTTAATTTGAGCTAACGTCTGTGGAAAATGAAAATTTTGTAAAAAAAAAAACAAGAAACAGGGTAAATCACTATTAGAAAAATTCATGGCTTGTACACATATTTTCAAACAATTCGTTGGTTAGGAAAAATTCCTGAAAATGGGCCTTTCCTAATCGGCGAGTTGTGGACAATTTTTTTTTTTAAGATTGGAAGTACATTAACCTTTTTTAAGTTTGCTAAGTGCCCAATTTTTTTTATTTAAATATAACAAACTTTTAAAACACCCTGTAAATGCAACATAAATTTAATTTTCCAAAAAAAAGAAACATTAGCAGTATTTTTATATTTTTAAAGTTTTTTTTTATATTTTTTATCTTTTTTTTAGCGGCATTGACTATGACCAATAATTACGAACAATAAGCAAAGGTTTGAAATTGAAAAGTCGTACATGGAATTGAAACAGTCAAGTCAATATGATTATAAACACTATATGTTAGGCTTCCAGTGCAAAATTATTGAAAATAATTGTGTGCATTTATTTTTGTATACCAGACGTTCCTTTTTTTTTTGTATTACTCACTGGTAAATTGAAAACCATGGCCAAGTTTAACTAAGTATCAGTTACGGTCTATGAACTCACTCCAAAACAAATAAATATCAAGCGAAACATTAAAATACTTGGCTAAATTGGTGGTGGGTAATTATGATAAGATTTATATTCTTTATGTATGAATATGATATCTAGTTCTTTAAATTGTCTAAAAAAAAATAGGTGAGCAGAGGGATACATATGCGAGGGTGGTCCGTGAAGTCTAGTATATCCTTTTGCCAATTTTCCATCACTATTCTTAATATTAAAATAAAATAGAAAATATATCTTTGAAAAAAAAATTTGGTTTTTTTAAAATAATTTTAGGTCTGTACTCGTAGCTATAAAATAGTGTTCAATAATGTGCATTTGTTACCTTTTTGTTTAACAGATATTCGAACTATAATTAGTCGAGTGAGTGGAGCAATAAAGGGGTCTTTGAATTGCCATGAATAAGTTGGTGGGTGGACGGCTGATATTATTATTACCAACATTAGAAATTATTCATAGATTTTTATTTTAAATGCTTTGGTTTTTATTTATCTTTTTCTATCTGCTCCGTATCTTGCTTGAAAAGCATGTGGTTAACTTCAAGTATGTTTTTTTTAATGGCTTTCTTTTATGTGTTAGTTTTGTTTTGTTTTTATACTATTAACTACAATTATTGTGGCAATTCTAGCGTCTAGATGTCTACAATGGCTTTTTGTGGTTTTACAAAATATATTCGTACGCCACTTATAGAAGCACAGTGGGAAGCGAAGGAAAAAGTACGATATGAACTGTTAATTTTTGCTTAACTATAGTCCAATTAAAAATTACAAATAAACTTTCAAAAAGTCAAACTTACTTGTGGTTGCACTTAAGGTTACAGACATCTTTTGTTTATATTTTACTATTAATATAAAGTCCTTAAACTAGTTCAAAAAGTCACCTTAACTTTTGGCAAATAAAAAAGTCTAACAAAAACATTGTCTTATTTAAAAGATTTTTTATCAAAAAAATTAAAAAAAAATATGATCACAACTTTTTACTTCAAATGAGCCATAGTGCACAATATGACTAACATTCCCGTTTTTTAAGATTAATTGTGTTCCTATTTTTATAGATTTTCTACATTGTAGTTACAAAAACAGTTGGGTGTTACTCAAAGCTAGTAATTAACACTGTGCAACAAAATCAAAAAAAAAAACAACGTTCTAATGACTGATTCTGGTAGGTAGAGCCTCTACCGTAGAGGGCACAAAAAATGTATCGCTGATTCTCATTCTAAACGTACATTATGATTTTTTTTGTTTACCAATGTAACTAAATCAAATATGAGAAGATAAAAGTTTTATTATAGTTTTTGCCCCATTGCAATGGATCCTGAAATAAAATTATATACTTCGATTTTCTAAAATTGTTGTGTATTGAGTAGGGTATTCACTCGAATAATGTTTGCTCGATTAATCGAATAATTAAAATCAAACAAAAAATTTTAATTTCGAGTAAAAGTTTATTCGAGTAATTCAGGTCGATTAATCGAATAACTCGACTAAAAAATGTCATGTAAAATTTTTTTTTTTAATGAGTTTTTGTAGATTTCTTAATAAAAAGTGGAAAATTTTGTTAATTTATATGAAATTTAGTATGAACGTTATTTCATACTAATAGTTCGCATGATCAAAAAATTAAGTAAATAATGTAGTAACAATAATAAGGAGAAAGAAACCAACTTCAAATGTCTTTAAAAAAAAAATTCGGAAATATAAACATCAAAGAAAAATTATTTGAAATAAAGAAGATAATTTGAGAGCAACTAGTTAATTAACTAGATGTTTAAGGTACGGTCACACTTGGCAAATATTTGCCGAAAAAACGTTACACACAGACAAGTTATTAAAAATAATATTAAAATAGCTTTTTGCAGCATAATTAACCTTATTTTGTGATATAAAAAACAAGTTAAATCAAACTAACTCTGAGCAAAAGTAGTGGTTACGTTTTTTTTTTTGGGCAAATATTTCCAAAGTGTAACCGTATTTATATTTATAGCAACAATAATGTTATGCCAATTCCGATTATTTTTATTCTGCATAGAATACAGGACAGGTCGGAATGGTATTAAATATTTCCTGGCGCAAAATTTTCTCAAAGCGCGACATTTGAATAGTGAAAAAAAACTATTTTAACGGATCAGTTTATGATCTAATTTATGTAGAAATTATGGTGTTTTCTTTTGTTTTTATTATTAAAATATATAAAAAGACGAAAAAACTTGTCTTGTTTTATTTTTGTCCACAAAAATGTTCAAAACCCTATTAAATTCAAACATTTTCCGATTAACTCGAATAATTTTTAGCAGTAAAGCTTACTCGAATAACTCGAACGAAATAAAAGTTTTACTCGATTGCTCGAGTAATTTAAAATTCTCAATTTCGATTAATTGATTAATCGAACAATTGAAAAGTCGAGAAAAATGAATACCCTAGTATTGAGCGTTACATTTGCTTTCGCGGTTGTTCTGAGAATGAGTTTTGCGAAAAAATACACCAAAAAAAGAGTATAAAAACAAAAAATTATAACGAAATTAATACTTATGACCACTTTTTCTGTTTTGACTTGGGTTCACATGGAAAAAAATATATATGCATCTTTTAAAATAATTATTTACAAACATTTATAGACGAGCAAAAAGTAGGCTAACTCTTTTTTCAAATAAGACTAATTATAATAAAATCTACAAACAATGCCAAAAGTCAAAAATACGACCTGCCTAATACATTCTTCGATAATATAACAACCCACAGATAATGTTTTTTATATCGTTTCTACCTTTCAGCTGCTGTTAACTTTTCTTAATGTCCTAAAATGTATAGATAAATTATATTTAAAAACAATTTTTACGTAACGCTCAATACATTTTTACAAGAATTCAATATTTTTTCCAGAACTTGCACTTTATTTTGAATTCAATACAATTCAATTGTAACGAGTGATTTTTTTGCTATTATCTTTTTGGCAACACTAGTTTTGACAGCTCACGCACGTTTTGTATCTTGTGTCACTGTCAAACATCTTCAGTTTGGTCTATAATTTAATCATGAATCGTCTTACAAACGAACAACGCTTGCAAATTATTGAATTTTATTACCAAAATGCGTGCTCTGTTAAGAAAGTTCATCCACTTTTTTATCGAAGAATTGTGTTCAGCGACGAGGCTCATTTCTGGTTGAATGGATACGTGAACAAGCAAAACTGCCGTATTTGGAGTGAAGAGCAGCCAGAAGCATTGCAAGAGCTACCAATGCATCCACAAAAAACAACCGTTTGGTGCGGATTATGGGCTGGCGGCATCATTGGGCCGTATTTCTTCAAAGATGATGCGAATCACAACGTTACTGTGAATGGTGAGCGCTACCGTGAGATGATAACAAACTTTTTTCTGCCCAAAATGGAAGAGCTTGACTTGCATGACATGTGGTTTCAACAAGACGGTGCCACATGCCACACAGCACGCGAAACAATGGACCAATTGAGAGGCGAGTTCGGTGAACAGTTTATTTCACGCTTGGAACAGAATACTCACTCTTCGCAGCTAAAAAACGATGTTATCATGTGTCATGCAAAATGTTCTTACTAAGAAAATGTGAAAGAAATTCAAATTAAAAACCACATTCGAAAATAAGATTTACTTTCTCTTTCATACAATCTTCGCAATGTTGTTGTAAAGTGATGGCTCTAGTTAGTAGTCTATGGTATAATCTTCGATGTATTTTAACATAACCTCCTTAGTTATTCACTAAAAAATTTCAATTAAATTTAAAAAAATTGATAACACTCATTTCATTTTTTTTTGGATACAAACGATGATTGATTGATGAACATTTTGCAATATAATACAAAACTTTTAAATATCTTGAAGTATAATCATACGCTGTTATTTTAGTGTATGCTGTTAATGCAATTTTAATAATTAAACTGAGTAATAAAGCGTACTAAAAAAGCGTAACGCTCAATACACCCGACGGCGGACAACAACAATTTAAAAAATGTTTAATTTCTAATATTTTTCAAACATTTCATGTGTGAAATAAGAGAAGCAAATGTAAATATTCTAAAACCGCTATAAATTTAATCTCGTGTATGGAAAAATTCATTGTTTCTTCCAACAAAATGCATTACGGACACGCCATTTTGTATGAAGAGAGTAAAAACTGATTTTTTGTTTTTCGTTTTTAACACATAATGATCAGTCTGACATACAAAAAACTTATGCACATTTATATATCTGTGACTTGGTGCTGAAAGGGCCAATGTCAAAATATTCACTTTTGAGAAAAAGGCAATTTAAGTTTAAGTTTCGTATATGAGGTCATAGTGGCATTATGAAGCTGTTCTGGGTTGCATAAGACATTCGCTATTACAGTAAAATAAAAGTGAGTACAGAAAACTAAAGCAATGATTAACTCAAAATAGCAAAATTTTGACATTGTTCCTTTTTTTGCACCAAGCCACAGATATAATCTATTAAATCATGTTAAAGCAGTTTTAATTTTAAAAGGCATGCGTTTATTTTATGAAGTATTTTACTATACTTTCAACGGACACGAAAAAAACAGTTGAAATGAGAATCAGCCATATATCTAAACTAAAGTTTAAAGCTGTTGTGGCTGCAGAGGTTAGCGTGTTGACTACCAAGCAAGTGGCCCGAGCTCAAATCTTGGTTATCAACTACAACACAAATTTTCTTGATGCCTACCCGAATACGTAAGTAAAATTATTAATAAATTAGCTACATTAAAGTCATGTTATTTCAACTTGATATAATTTTAATTCAACATGATTCTTTGTATTGTTTCAATATAAAATTTACGTTGTTTCAACTTGAAATAACTTTGAATGAACAAGATTCTTCGTGTTATTTCAGTATCAAATTCATGTTGTTTCAACTTAATTCAACATGATTCTTCATATTATTTCATTATTAACTTCAATTTGATTTAACTGTTCTGGAATATGAAATCGACATGAAATATAGTTATTTCAAAAGGAAAAATTGTCTTTAAAGGTTATTGTAAAATCCTTTTGTATTAACATGAAAGGCCTAAGAAGCAAAATTACTACCGAAAATTTTTCAATTAACCTTGTTTTCAACGATTTTAATATGAAATTTTTCTGTGTGTAGCTATATGCCTTTGGCATCGAAAATCTATATGGTTAAGGTATAAGACCCAGACAACCAAGAGTGTTGAAATATTCCACAAAAATATTTCTTGTAGTATTTTACATAAAAGGGCTAAGCACATGTTATACCTTAAACCTTAAGCTTACAAGATTTCTGAGTACTAATTTTAAGCAAGTAAGAAATTAGCCCTTAAGCACATTTTAAATTTTGAATGATTTCTGGCGTTCAAGTTGAGTTTGACGTATTGTTTACTCTGAAGGTCTATAGTAGAATTTTATGATAAATATTTTTTATTAATATGATTATTTTGTGATTATATTGTGAATCCAAAATGATTATTAGGCTAAGTTTCGTAACGTTTTAATATTCCAAGGAACAAGGGAAAAATTAACATCAACTTAATTTTTGAACGTACACATCAGAACAGAGTAACGCGCCACTTTCGGAAGCCGCTACACTTCCATCGTCAGTGCTCACGTGTATTTTGCTTATCACCACTTGTCAGGATAAATATTTTTGTAGGACATATCAGCCCTCTACATCGGAGTTTTTATCCCTTTGTTATGAAAGTAACTAAAAGACCCATAAAGCGAAGAGTCACAAAAATATTCCTCGTGGTGAACACATCTTATACCTAAAATGTATGGATTACAAAGATTTCCTATGACGATTCACTATAGCAATATTTGAGGGTATTGTTGGCTGAGTCGTTAAAGCGTTTGACTACAAACTCTGAGGTCTTGAGTTCAAGACTACCCAGTAAAAAATGTTGTTGTTTTTTGAAGCACTAAAGAAATAAAGCGCTTCATAATTCGCTTTAAAATATAATCTTGTTCAGAAGCTAATTTCATAGCGTCACAACAATTCAAGTTTTGAAGCGGGAAAAGTATTTGCTTTTTACTTATACAAAAGCTTCGTACACAAGCTATATAAAAAAGCTGATTTTATAGTGCTGATCCAAAGCAGGTTTATAAGCGAGAATGAAGAGCAAGTTTATTTGAGTTTCTTGGTGCCGTTTTGCAACAGTGTTTTTGGTCGAGTGATTGGTACGTTGGACTTCAAACCTGAAGGTTCTTAGTTCGATACTAGTTGAAGTTAAAATAACAAACATTGAGTAAAAATATGAAATTAATAAAAATAAATTTTAAAAAACGAAATAAGAAAAATTCAAAATGGCCTCAACGACGCCAATCCACATCGAACCATTTCTTTTCATATATTTTTAGTTCTAGTGCTGAAAATGTTGATGATTTTCAGCGCTTCAAAAGCGCTTTTGTGAGCAAAAATGTAGTACTCCAATCCAGGAACTCGCCATACAAAAATCAGCAGCGATATCCGCGCTACTTTTATTCCGTAATAGTAGGCATCTGCTTTATTGGAAGCAAGTTTTTTACTAGGTAGTTTCAGGCAAGCCAACAACATCATGCATTTATCTCATGTGCATTGGTGTGTTATTGTGTTGGTTGCTGTTGGACTGTTAAAGTGATGAAGGCATAGCACTGATCACTTTGGCAGTACCGGCAGCGATTAATACTAACATATCCTAATGCAATTAACAGTACAGCACCCTCCTTCGTCGGTATTGTAGCAGAACCGTCGGCGAAGTAAAAGAACTAATAAAATGGCTACACAGTTTAAACAATTCGATGCCTCTACTTGACACCAGAGTTGCGTGCAACAACGCTCTACAAAAAACGCGCAATAGCAGAGTTGTAATTTAATTAAGCTTTTTATATCTCTCCCACTTCACCACCTGCTCTCTCTCTCTGTCTCTCTCTCTGTCTCTCTCTCTCTCTCTCTCTCTCTCTCTACACTATCCCTTTCCCAAAGAAGGTAACACATTAATTAATTAACTGGTAGGCATTAATTGCCTGATTGTGTTACTTCTCTTTAAAAAAAATATGTAAAGGTGGAGTACATTAACTTCTTTAAAAACGCTAAACCACGTACATATATATTATTTTTTGCGCAATCTACCTGAAACACTTGTTATAAAATTGGCAATATATATTTTGTGTTGTACAGTGTAATTGCTCTTGGTAACATATTTATAGCATCACACAGATATGTCGGACATTGAAAAAAAATTGATGAAATTCCTTAGTGTAAATAAGCTTTTTATATTTTGGCGGTAATTTATTTCTACATTCTAAACTCCGGAACGTTACTAACATTTAATTAAAATTCACCTCCACACATAATTTTCTAATTGCACTCGTAGTAATAAATTAAAAATTTAATGTTGGAAAATTATATAGACAAAAAGTAAAAACTTGCGGTGAATGAAGTGAATACAAAAGAAACAAAACAAAAAAAGTAAGTTGTTTTCACAATTAGTAATTATCATGCCTAGAAGAAGACTACAAAAACTATGATTAAATACAAAATTAAATTGTTTGTTGGGTTACAGTTGGTTGCATTGCCAGCAAATAACGAAAAACAAACTTTACTTTTAATAAAATAGAAACAAAAATAATTGTTTTCAAAACTCATAAACACTTAATTAATTTGATTTATTTGATTTGTCTGAAAGATTTCCAGCAATTCGTTACAAAGTCTCTGAAGATAAAGATCAGCTAAGTAAGCAACTATTCAACGCCCATTTGATTTGGCTCAGTGTAGATCATTATTAGCTGTCTTCATGAGACCTACTCTTTCGTGGCTGCTTAATTGTTTTTATAAAAAACAATTTTTTTCTCCATTAATCTGGTCATAAATCATTTGAAAGCCGCCGCCATAAATATTTTTACAATTTATCTGGAATGTTTTTAAAATCTCCATCTAGTTTTTGCCATATTTCGACGTTTACCATTTTTGTGGTTATAATTGTAAATCATTTTATTTAAATTAATCTTGATTATTATTTTGTATTAGCTGAGGATGGGGCGGACGATGACATATTTAATTATAAAAAGATGTTTTTAGATCGCAAAATAGTTTGTTTATGTTACAATATTGTAACTGACTAATTAATAATATTTGGTGTGATATTTGAAAACTTGATTTTTTAATTGAACAAATTGCTTAAGATTAATTTTGAATCTAATAAATGATTGGGTGGAATAATTAAAATATGTCCAATACTGTTTGTATGAAAATTAAAATAAATTCTTTTGAAGTGATTTTTATTAGGCCAAATATCTTATGCTTTGTCCTGTAAGTTGAAATTAATTCACTGTGTAATTACACTGCACAACCGAATCAGTTTCTTTTTTAATTGCAATTCTCTAACGATTGAGAGGGCACCAAAAAAATTTTACGTGTATCGGCGTTTTCCAAGCTTACATCTGGGATTCATTTTAGAGGCAATTAAATTTCCCCCCTTTTGCACATAGTTATACTGACTCGGCACACGAAATCTTGTTAGCCTTGCGTTTAAGGTAAAAGATGTGCTCAGTACTTTAACGTAAAACACCAAGAGGAACATTTTTGTAGAACATTTTAACCCTCTAACTCCTCGTTGTATGATTATTTTTGTCCCTTTATTAAATAAGGGACAAAAACTCCCCTTAGGCGGTTATAAAACGGGCTATATGCTTTACAAAAATATTTATCGTGGTGTTTTACATTAAAGTGCCGAACACATATTTTTCCTTTTTTCAGTTGAGTTTATTTATTTGAAAAAACAAATCCCATACACCGACAAGCTATAGGGTTAAAATGCTTCACAAAAATGTTTCTCGTGGTGTTTTACATAAAAGTGCCGAACACATCTTATATGTTAAGCATAAGGCTCACAAGATTTCCTATGCTGAGTACTAATTGTTAATAAGTATGAAGTTAACCCTTAAACACATTTTGAGTTTTGAATGATCTCTAACGTTCTAGCTAAATCTGGAGCTCCGATAGTAAAATTTTATAGCGAATATTTTTATAGAACATATTAGACCGCTATGTCGACATTGAAGGGGAGTTTCTTGTGCCTTTTTTGAAGAAAGGATAAAAAAGACCAATACAACGAAGAGTTAGAGGGTTAAAATGTTTTACAAAAATTTTTATCGTTTAGTTTTAAATAAAATTTGGGAACACATCTTTTAATTTAAGCGTAAAGCTTATAAGATTTTGTATGCCCAGCACTAGTTGTGAATAAGTACACAGAAAAAACTAAATTTCATTTTCTGTAAGGGAATTTAATGAAATAGTAAATATTTTTTCTAGGAACGGACCTACAAAAAAATTTTTAAAAAATAGACAAAAATATCCCAAAATTTCTTTGAAAAAAACTTGCTTTTTTTTCAGTGAACAAATTTTGTAAATCTATAAAACAATTTGTCTAAAAATATTTACAAATTGTAAACAAAACAATTTACTAAATCAAACAAAAAGATTTACCAGATTTTCTGAAAAATATCAAACAATATTTTTGTCTGTATTTATAAAACAATTAGTCTAAAAATACTAAACAAAATAGTTTACTCAATCAAACAAAAATATTTAGTGAATTTTTTTAAATATACCAATCAAAATCTTTGACTGGGTCATCATCATCATCATTATCATCATGCATTAAGCATTTATGAAATTTCACTTTGTTAAATGTGTTCAAGTCTGAATGTTTATCTAAAGACTCTAAAAGAATGAATAAGAATTAACGCAACGACATTAACGAATTAATTGACTCAAAAACCCTTCAGTAAACAAACTTGGTACAATCGCATTCCTTTTGCTATCATTGTTGTTGTTGTTATTTGTGTGTGTGTGTGTTGTCATCGGGGTTGTTTTTTTACTGCACAGTTTTTCTTGTTGTTTTTGGTGTTTGCGCTCTAAATAAAAGTCAAACAAACAATTCATAGATTATGGACAGAACATTTACTGAAAATTAAATTTATTTTTAGACAAACTTTTGTTTGAAAATTTTTTGGTGATCATTTTTTCTGTGTATGAAATTAACCCTTAAATACAGAAATATGTGAAGTATATAGAAAAACAAAAATTTGACTGCGCGGAGGGTAGAACATACATGTTTCGAGACCTCGCAGTCTACTCATTAGAGCTCTTTACCGCTCAGACTCTGATGAGTAGACTGCGAGGTCTAGAAACATGTAGGTTCTGTCCTCCGCGCAGTTAAATATTGATTTTTCTATATGCTTCACATTTCTCTCTAAAGTAAAATATAATTTAACTGACAGATTAAATTAAAACCGTACTCAAGCCAAAATAATAAAATGTCTTAGGATTTAACCACTAAAATTCATAAATTAATTTTTTGATAGATAGATTTCTAGATAAATGGATAGAATGTTAGATATATATGTATATACATACTACTCTCTCAGTCTTACTTCAGTGTGCTTTTGTACAACTAAAATTTAAATACTTAAAAAAATTTCGGCTTTTTCCCAGTTAAAAAATGACAAATAAAAATTTTTTAAATAAAAATTAAGCCATTAAATAGCAACAGCCTTTAAATTATTGCGCAAACTTTAAACTTTAACCATATCGTAAGTAAATACATACATACATCGTTAATTTGATAAAAATCTACAAAACATTAATTTTATTTGTGTTCGTATGAAACTTAAAACAAGAAATAACAAATTAATGTTGAACAACAATGATGATTCGTGTAAATACGCCAACTTACAAAAATTTGCAAGCGATGAAAAAATTAATTAATACAACAAAAATCAGGTGTTCAGCAAGCAAGAACTCTCCTTCGTAGGTTTTACTTGCAACAACATGAAATTAACAACAATTTTTTTTTTACAACAACTCATGCAATAAGTAGGTGGTAAATAATTGTTGAAATAAATTGCTGATAGAGGGAGTTCTTATTTAAACAAATGTCGCCGTTTTGTTTTGTTTTTCATTTTGTTAATCTCAGCGCCAGAAACTGCAGTTGAAAACCATTTTAAGTAAATTTTTTAAATGAAATAAATATTTGAATTTAGTTTTGTGTTTTTTTTATAAGCGTGCTTTGAATTAATTTTTTTCATAATTTTCTTTTATATTTAATGTAAATTGCCGACAAAGTTTGCCATACAAATGTGCGGGTTGTTGCAAAAAAAAGCGAAAAATAAAATACTTTATTGGTGATTAAAAGAAATAATAAAAATAAAATGCTATTTAAGGCTCCCAATAAACACTTTGTGTGTGTGTGTGTGTCTACTGCTACTGCGAGTGACTACTTGTCAACAGTGGGTGTTAATTGGTAATTATCGAATACAAATGGCAATATGTCAATTTAAAGAAAGAGAGTTTATAATATTTTTATGGAATTCCAAAAATGGCTTATGAAAATGTTTGTATTGCCGGCACTAAAAGTTCAACTACACTGGAAGAAATTGTTGTGCAATTAAGATTGCTTGATCAAATTTCGATTTGTTGGAAATTTGTGTAAATTTCTCAATCGATTCCTATGAAACTTTGCGCACACATTAAGCTTCTGTTTAAATTCTACATCTTGGTTAAGAAAGTGGACTTTGCATACATATACCCAGTAAAAAATTTTCATGTTTTTTTAAGCACTAAAGAAATAAAGCGCTTTATATTTCGCTTTAAAATATGAGCTTGCTCAGAAGCTGTTTCATAGCGTCACAACAATGCAGGTTTTGAAGCGAGAAAAGTATTTGCTTTTTACGTATACAAAAGCTTCGTACACAAGCTATACAAAAAAAAACTGATTTTATAGTGCTGATCCAAAGCAGGTTTTTAAGCGAGAATGAAGAGTAAGTTTATTTGAGTTTCTTGGTGCCGTTTTGCAACAGTGTTTTTGGTCGAGTGATTGGTACGTTGGACTTCAAACCTGAAGGTTCTTAGTTCGATACTAGTTGAAGTTAAAATAACAGACATTGAGCAAAAATATGAAATTAATAAAAATAAACAAAGAAACGAAATAAGAAAAATTCAAAATGGCGTCAACTACGCCAATCCACATCGAACCATTTTTTTCATATATTTTCAGTTCAAGTGCTGAAAATGTTGATGATTTTCAGCGCTTCAAAAGCGCTTTTGTGAGCAAAAATGTAGTACTCTAATCCGGGAACTCGCCATACAAAAATCAGCAGCGATATCAGCAGGTTTGTCAGCGCTACTTTTATTCCATAATAGTAGAAACCTGCTTTATTGAAAGCAACTTTTTTCTGTGTTCTGTTTAAATTCTACATCATGGTTAAAAAAGTGGGCTTTGCATACATATTTAGTCATTGTTAGAATACAACATTATTGTTAGAAAAGGGGCCCATGAAAAGTAAATATTCATTTAAACTACTTCTACTTAATCGATTAGTTCTCTTAAAAGTAAAGCATTATGATAAAAGCTATGGGCAGTGCCACACCTTTTTTGTAGTTGGTTTTTTTTGCTGAAATCATTATTTTTCAGTTCTCTATTTCAAAAAGAAATCGTTTTTTTAATTTGATAATTTTTAAGAAGCCGTAATTCCTGCTAAAAACATATGACCATAAGAATATACACTAAAAAAATAATTTTACATAATTTCAATGAACGACATTTATTGACTTAGATTCATTAATTCTTTGCAAAAAAAAACGTTGATTCAGTGTACGCATACGTTGTTGCAATGAAGCTCAATGTAAAACGATTCATTGAAAGCACACACAAAAAAATATACTAATGTAAAATCAACACGTAGCAGTTTCGATTGGAAATCATGTTAAATTCATGGGAAATAATTTGTTGTTCAAGAGTGTTGGTGTTTGTTTGCCTTGTTCATACATATAATGCACTGTTGTGATTAGCTATGTGACTTGTTGTTGTTTATTTCGATATTTATGGTGTGTAAATGTAAAAAGCCGACAAACTTCGCATTACCAGGGACACTATCCCTGCTTCAGACTTAAAATTACCATTGTTTCATATTAATTTTAAACGAAATATTATTAATTTTACCATTAAAAAACTGTTAAAATAACATTGTTATCAACATTACATTTTGTTTAAAATCAACATGACTACAACTTTAATTTCAAATAAATTTCCTGTTAAATCATCATTTAAATCATGTTGAACTAAAATGCGATTTATGTTACTTCTGATGGCATTTATTTAATGTATATCTAAAGTAAAGTTTAAAGCTGTTGTGGCTGGAGTGATTAACACCTTAACTGCCAAGCTAGTGGTCCAAGTTCAAATCTTGGCTGGGGCAGCCAACGACAACACATATTTTTCTGATGCATATACGAATATACATCACGTAAGTAAATTAATTAATGAAATAGCTACATTAACTTCATATCGTTTCAACTGGAAACAACTTTGATTCAACATGATTTTTCGTATTGTTTCAGTATCAAATTTACGTTGTTTCAACTTGAAACAACTTTAATTTAACTTGATTCTTTGTGTTATTTCAGTATCAAATTCACGTTGTTTCAAACTTAAATAACTTTGATTCAACTTGATTCTTCGTGTTATTTTAGTATATAATTCACGTTGTTTCAATCAGAAATAACTTTGATTCAACATGATTCTTTGTATTATTTCAGTTTCGACTTTATTTTGTTTTAACTCTACTGAAATATTAAATCAACATAAAATATAGTTATTTCAAACGGAAAAATGTTCTTTGAAGGTTATTTATTTATTTACTTTATATATTTACTTAGCTTTCAATTAAAATTATGAGATAAATTAAAAGGATAAGAGCAATAGCAATATAGGCCTTCAGCTCACCCTTTTCTTTGAAGGTTTTTTTTTCTTTGTAAAATCATGTTGAAATAACAATTAATCCAAATCACTACCGAAAAATGTTAAATTAGCCTTGTTTTCTACGATTTTAATATGAAATTTTTTTTGTGTGCATTCGTTGTCGTTATTCTTTACCAAAGTTAGTGAACAATTTAAATGATTTAACGTACGTACTAGCATACTAAAGAAATTAATGAACAATTCGTTGAAACAATGAACTTTTTCCTTGAATTTTTGCTTCTGAGAGCATCTGAGTGAGTACATTGTGCATTTAATTTTTTTATTTAAGCCAAAACAAATATTATTATCGACACACAATCTTATTATCAATGAAAACATAAAATTTTTAATAAACTCTTGTGTTAGTGCAGAATAAAATATAAACACTAAACAGCTGATCAAGATGGGTATTTTTTCTACCTTTTTAAAAAAAAAAAAAGCACAAAACCTTTCTTCAGCGACGACATGTTGACGACTGGTTGAAATATTTTACAAAAATGTGCATCGTGGTGCTTTACATAAAAGTGCTGCACACAACGTTTGCTGTTAACGTAAGGCTTAAAAGATTTTCTATGCAGAGTACTAATTGTGAATAAGTAGGAAATTAACCCTTAAAGGCATTTTAAGTTAAAAATTCGAGAGCTAAAATGTTCACCAAATGTTTCTGGTTGTTTTTTACATAAAAGTGCCGAAAACATCTTCTACCTTAAAGGAGAGGTTTACAAATTAGCCCTTAAACATACATTAAGCTTTGAATGATATCTGGCATTAAAGTTGAATTTTGAGCTTTGTTGTCTTTAAAGACTTATAATAGAATTTTATGGCAAATATTTTTCTAGGACATTTCATCCTGCTATATCGCTGTTTAAAGGGATTTTTTCAACCTTTTGTCAAGAAAAGGGACAAAAATGCCCATGCGGCAAAGCGTTATAGGGTCAAAATATTCTACAAGTGCTGAACATATATTATACCTAAAATATAAGGATCACAAGATTTCCATTACCGATTCACTATAACAATGTTCAAAAAAGGTGGAATTTTATCTCTCCCTAAAATAAAGACCAGACGTAAACTTTCAAAACGCCGATACACGTATATTTTCTTTTTGGTCCCCTCTCCCACTATCAGTCGTTGGAGACTAGTTATTTTGATTTTGTTGCAAATTTTGATTTTGTTGTACAGTGTAATTTGTCTACCCTATTGTGATTTTCTTTTCATGTAATACAAAACTTGTCGCAACCATGTCTTTTTAACTAAAACTGTTTATTATTAAAATTAACGAAAATTGTGCTTAGCTGTTTCTTTTGCCAACTGTTTGTTGGTCTTGCTAAAGTCCAATATTAAGTCATCACTGTCATCATTTAGTTAAAGTTGGAATATGAAACTTTAATTTGAAAAATTTCTATAATTGCTTAACAACAACAGTTTGCAAAAACTGCAAACTTATTTGTTCGCTATTTTATCGAAAGTGGGCTATTAATTGAACAATCAAAATCAACGTTTCGAAAATGACATGAAAGAAAATTGAGTGGATCTTTTGCTATAAAATACAATATAAATAAATTAAGTAAAGTGCGATTTTGGCTCGCACACAAAGGGTTGCCCCTTTCGTTTTTTGCCCTTTATTCATTTTGGAAATTTTTTTTCGTTTACCTTTTTTGTTCCATTTAGGTTTTTTTATTTTTTAACTTTTTTGCGTTGTTTTTGAGATTTTTGTAATTTTGGCTCTTATTTTCATTTTGCTAATTTTTTCGTTTTTTGCGATTTTTCGTTTTTTCTGATTTTTTTAAGTTTTGGTGATTTGTTGGTTTTGGTGTTTTTTTTTTTTTTTTGTTTTAACGTTTTTTTTTTCTTTTGCTTTTTGACGATATTTTTAGTTTTAGCGATTTACTTAAGTTCCCGCGCTTTTTTAAAGTTTTGGCGCTTTTTTCGGTTTTGGGGTTTTATTCGATTTTTGGTGATTTTTTAAGTTCTAGTTTTTTTTTGGCTTTGACACTTTTTTTCGTTTTGGCGATTTTTTTGATTTTTGGCGATTTTTTAGTTTCGTTTTTTTTTGTTTTTTCGCTTCTTCAGTTTGGTGATTTTTTTTTTTTTCATTTTTGGCGATTTTTTCGATTTTGATGATAGTTTTGGTTATTTTTTGTGTTTTAGCGATTTTTTTAATTTTTAGTGTTTTTTCCTTTGAGCGCTTTTTTCATTTTGGTGATTTTTCGTTTTGACATTTTCTAATTTAAATTTTGGATTTTTTTAATTTTAGCGTTTTTAAAAATTTCATGAGTTTGTCACTTACAGTTTCCAAGATACATTGTCTAAATTGCATAGTTAAAATTACATTAACTGATAGAAGACCCTTTAATTTTTATTGTTTTAAATATCAGTGTTAATTTATTTTCCATAGTTACCCTACGGTAAAAGTAACTGGCACAAAGCAAGTCACGTGACCGGTCCCCAGCTGGTAGGGACCAGTCCGAGTTCTAACACTTCCTATGAAGCGGACCAGTCACTTTTACATGGGGATGGCCTAGGATGGGGTTAATTGATACTTTTTATGCACTTTGTGACTTGTCACTAGACTATCTTATGGAGACGTAATCGGTGTAGAATAATGTAAATTATATATAAATATTATTCCGACATTTAGCTGTAATAATTGATTGATAATTGAATTTATTTATTTTTTTATTATTACAAATGCAAGTAGACATTGTATTCTATTGTAAGCACTCTTTGATGGTATTCGAATCGACAACCTCCGGCATGACAGGCTAGCACACTATCCACTCGACCACAGGTGCATTTATATTTCAAAATTATAAATACCTGTTAAGCTGAAGTTAATATCTAAATATAGTTACACGGCTGGTTCCTGAGTGGCATGGCTGTCTGATTGGAGGTAGACAATTAACATTAGTTAGATACAATGTGGTAGGTCTCAGATCCAGTTGCATCGAATTTGTTCAGTGCCGTTTACTACAAAACTAGGCCGAGCTCCAACCAATTGACTGAAAATTGTTAAATGTGACCATTTACAATACATGCCTCTTCTCAACATTCAGTACTCCTTAATTTTGGTATCCCTCCCATTTTCTCAAGTCATAGGATGAGTACTTTTGGATCATTTGTCACCAAATGTTCCTCAGGGTAATAACATAAACCAAATAACGAATGTATGTATTAATAAAATTATGGATTAAATAAATTTTTGTTCGGAAAATTGGTAATGTCAACAGCTCTGCGGTGTAACACAGAGTGCAATTGCGTTAAAGCATTCCAGCTTAACTATTCCACTAATGAAATACAATATAAAGAATTGTAATTTTTTATTGTGGCTTTTTAAAAAGAGTAACCCAAATGCTTATAGCGTTAATTTGGTTTACTCGGAAAAGCAAACTCAAAACTAAAAGAAGCCCAAAACTTTAGCTGTCAGTTATACGAATATGTTTATATTATTACCCAGCAAAAAAAGACATGCAAAATAAATAATTAATGCATGGCTTCTACTGAAAATTAACTGGTTCAATTTAGGTAAAGAACGCATGATTTTAACATAAGCATGTCATTGGCGAACATGGGTTCATATTTAACAAAACTGCTCGTCCTTGCATTGAGTGCTTAGCAATGTGCCAATTCGATGATTCGAATACGTTTTTGCATAGGTTCGTGAAACTCATTTATTTATATTTTATTGTACGTGCTATGAACGCGTTCCTGAAAAACATGAACACATTTATGTAAAGAATGTACCTACCTATTCCTTATTTCATTATCGCATAATTTTTTTAATGTTTATTTTTTTTTATTAAATAGCTTTGAATCTTTTAATAGTTTTAAATCTTTGAAGAAATAATTGAATCGATTTTAATAGTAATACTTTAATTTTCAAACCAGTGTTTAATTACTGCATTGCACTCGTTTTTAAGTAGTTCAAAAGATGATAACTTTATATTTAGACTCGTATAGGAACGCATTAAGAACGTATTGTAACGAACAAGAATATATGAGTCCATGAAAATACACATGACATTTGAACCAGTTCAATTCTTTTTTGGTGAGTAGAGCTATACAATGTATCCGATTGGTGTATTTGGAATCAGTATCAAAGAAATCGGGTCATCTGAACTTGTCTTTTAACCATTTTGTATAAGCATCTTTTCTTTGTTAATATTTCAGTCACAGCTGGATTCAAAATCTAAAATATGTATACAGATCTAAGAAAAAGGTGAAACTAAAAACTTAAAATAATTTTAGCACTTTTTTATATGTGCTGTAGAATATTTTAGCAATTTTTATTCTGCAATCTAGCACTTTTACTCCTTCATCTTGTGGCAACACTGGACTCACATTTAGCCGCGAAGCACATATACAAACAAAGAATAAGAATACATACACACATATGTGCAAAGGAGGGGGAAATTTATCTCCCCCTAAAATTCAACACAGATGTAAAGTTCAAAACTCCGATACTCGTATATATTTGTTTGGTGCCCTCTACTTAGGGTATTCATATAATCGGGCTTTTGTGTTTATCAATTAATCGCTCGATTACTTAATCGAGGTTTTGGCTTAATCGGTTAATAATCGGTTAATTTCGGTATTAATAGGTTAACCGATTAATAAAGTTTTTTCATAAACCAAGTAATTTCAACAAATAAAAATGCATAAATTATTTAATATTTCAAGTCTATTAGTAAAAAAAAACAAGAACATAACAAACATAACAATTCTTGAACTAAATCAGGCAAAAAGAAAATCATACATATTAATACATATTAATTAAAAAATTAGCAAGTTTGTGAGATCATGTTATTAGTTACTCGTATTTCAATAGTATAAGGAGATCTTCTAAAACAATCTTTCAGAAAAATAATTTGGTTTAAATGCTTAGGATTTCAGAGATTATTTTCTTTAGTTCGATAAAACTGGACTTGGAAAAGTATTTTCACTTATCGTGAATGATGAAGAAATCGAAAGAAGTCCATAATACAGAATATCTAGTTTCTCAGTTCTTTTCCTGGATTTATCTTATCATATAAAATCTTCCATTATGTCCTTGTTTTAATTTTTTCAATTTCTTAACACTTCTGTTGCCAGGTGATCGATCATCTGACTCATACTGGCAGAGCTCAGCACCGAACATTCTGCAAAAAAGTTTATTTCCGAATTCATTAGTTTCCGTGTTTGTACTGTATTTGAAACACTGTGGCTAGAAGGAAATATTCCTGAGTGGAGTTATAAACTAATCGAATTCGTCTCTCATTAAATCTAATCCTGAGATTTTTAATTAAATCGTTGGCAATAGTATTATTGGCTTTTATTAAACTATTAAATAAAAACTTAATACTTCGCTCAGCTGCAATTAGAGTAGCAGCGTCTTTACTAAGCTCTTTTATAGCCACGTCCAAAGGTTTTAAAGATTGACTTCAGTTAAGATCACTTCTTTGTTTGTATGAAAAATAATTTCTAAACATATACCAATTAATATAATTAAAGAAACAATACTACAAAAAATTAAATTAAATTTGAGGGTGCTATTGGCTGAGTAGTTAGCGAGTTTGACTACAAACCCTGAGGTCTTGAGTTCGAGACTAGTTTCAGGCAAGCCAACAACATCGTGCATTTTTCTAATGTGCATTGGTGTGTTATTGTGTTGGTTGCTGTTGGACTATTAAAGCGATGAAGGCATAGGTAGCACTGATCACTTTGGCAGTACCGGCAGCGACTAATACTAACATATCCTAATGCACTTCAAAGCACCTTCCTTCGTCGGTATTGTTGCAAAACCGTCGGCGAAGTAAAAGAACTAATAAAATGGCTACACAGCTTAAACAACTCAATGCCTCCAATTGACACCAGAGGGGCTTGCAGCACTGCTCTAAGCTTTCTATCTCTCTCCCACTTCATTACCTGTTCTCTCTACTCTATCCCTTTCCCAAAGAAGGTAACAGATTAACTAATTAACTGGTAGGCATTAATTGCCTGATTGTGTTACTTCTCTTTTTAAAAAAATAAATTTGCTACGTCGGTTAATCGGTTAATCGACTGAAAGTAACTGGCTTAACCGTTAATCGAAAATAGCCCATCTTAAATTAACCTATCAGCTAATCGGGTAGTAATTAACCGGTTAACCGAATGAATGCCCTACCTCTACTAGAATCAGTCATTAGAACCATGTTTATATTTTCTTTGTGTTGTACAGTGTTATCTGTCATGCAAATTTTCTATGCTTACTTACATATAAAAAAACGCTTCTCTTTCATTTTCAATTTATCTGAAGAACTTTGTTTAATTTAAGTTTGTTTAAACTATAGTTTACCTGTAGTTTAGCTGATCGGCATGAATTCTTTTGTCAAACGATATTTTTTTGCTGCTACCGCCTTCAATTGTCCATTAGCGCACACATTCGCTTTTGTATGTACTCTGCCTTTGATTTTTTGTTAGAACTTTTTTTTTTGCTTTTATGTTGACCATTTGTTGTTGCAATGTTTTTTCTAATATTATTGTTGTTTATATAATCGCAATTTTTTTTAGCTTGTTTTCCGAATCACTGCCAGAATAGTCAAAGTGAATTTTTGTTCATTTTGTTTCTCAGCCTGGTTTTGTTCTTTTTTCTTTGTAGTGTTTCGCTCGCTGTTGCCGTTGCTGTTGCACACCGTTTGTACACACAGAAGCGCACTTTTCTTTTAATGGTTGCCGCCTTTGTCGGCAAAACTGACAACTTCAATCAATTTCAAATACTTTTTTTATTACTGCAACACAAATCCTGGCGAATTGTTCTTGATATTTAGTTACATGCATACATGAGCCCCACCAACAAATGAAAGAGTGTGTGAATAGTTTTTTTTCTGACTTAGTGGAGATTTATCAAGTTTAGTATTGCCAGACAAAATAACATTTGAGAAAATCCTCATCTATTTAAATTTTAAGTGAATTGCAAATATTTGTGAAAAGTTAAAGATTTCATGTAAAAACGAGATAAGAACTAAAAATATTTTAGTTTTATTCTGTTTTTCAAGCCGTTTGAAAAAAAATCTTATAACAAGGTGGCAGCACAGCAAATTCAGCAGAATATTTGCATTAGACTGCCGTTTGTTAGATAAATTTAAAAATTTTACTACTACGAGTATAGAATAAATAACTTTAACGTATTAGAAAAACAAACAAGCTGAATAACTAACTGCCTATGAGTTTTGTAGATAGGTGCAAAAATATTTGCTGATAAATTGAAAAATAAGAAATTCAATTCAATTAAAAACAATACAAAACTTTTTTATAAGATTTATTAAATGTTCTACTACAAAAATGTTAAAGTTTTGGTATTTTTAATACAATCAAGCCTCATAAAATCGTGTTTTGTGGGATATTTTAGCACTAATTGTGAATATGTTGAAAATTAGCCCTTAAACATATTTTAAACTTTGATTCATTTCTGGCGTTCAACTTACATTTTATGTCTTTAAAGGCTTGCGGCCTTATTTATAAAAAATATTTTCTGTTTATTAAGAGCTTATTTGACTACTTTCTGTACAATAGTTGTCAAATAAATATTTAATAAATAAGACAGTTATAATAGAATTTTATGACAAATCTTTTGTAGAACATTTCCGCTCGTTATATCTCTGTTTAAGGAGAGTTGTCTGCCATTTTTTTAAGAAATTGACGGCAAAGAGTTGGAGGGTTAAAATGTTCCACAGAAATATTCCCCGTAGTGTTTTACATAAAAATGCTGGACACATCTTATACCTAAAATGTAAGGATTACAAGATTTCTTGGACCGATTCAGTATAACAATGTGCACAAGGGAGGGGAAATTTAACTCCCCTAAAACAAAGGCCAGACGTAAATTTTCAAAATGCCGATAGTTGTTTTTTTTAACTTCCCTCAATATAAAAATGGGAAATTACTGATTTCACACCGGTTTTCGAAAATTGAGTCTTGAAGTCCCAGGAAAATATTTTGACTACTTCTGCAATGATGGCTGTATGGAATCCATACTATGGATGTATGCATAAGTGTGTAAGTATGCAACACAATCACAATTTTCGAATGGCTTATGGCTAATAAATCAGTGAAACTAAACGGATATTTAATTATAGTTTGAACTCAACAGCAGTAAGCCACTTTGCCATGTATTATGCATAGTTTAAGCAATAATAATGTGTCAGCACCACAATAACTGTAAAAAAAAAATTGCGGGTTTCGCATCGGACTATTAATGAAAATCATATTGTCTGTATTGGTAGTTTAAATATTAGGAGTGTCGAACTTGCCGTTAAAGTCCATGTTAACTTTTAATCGTATATTCTGAAAAGGGCAGTTAATCATATTTCAAACCAAAAAAAAACAGATAATCTCCCACTGATTTATGAGCCCTTAGCCGATCGCAACAAAATTCACTATTCTCAAGATTTTGGTCCAATTTAGAAATCGCGTGAAAGAAATTTTTTCAGATAATAAAATTTTCTAAAGAATTTTTTTCAATTAATAAGATTTTCTAAAGAAAATCTGTCGATTAATAAAATTTTCTAAAGAAAATATTTCGATTAATAAAATTTTCGAAAAAAAATCTTTCAACTAATAAAATTTTTTAGAGAAAAATTTTCGATTAATTAAGTTTTCTACAAAAATTTTCGATTATTAAAATTTTCTAAAAAAAATTCCTATTAATAAAACTTTCTATAGAAAATTTTTCGATTAATAAAATTCTCTCTGAAGTTTTTCGGTTTATAAAATTTTTCGATTAGTAGAATTTTCAAATGAAAATCTTTCAATTAATAAAATTTTTCGATTAATAAAGTTTTCTACAAAAATTTTCGATTATTAAAATTTTCTAAAGAAAATTCCGATTAATAAAACTTTCTATAGAAAATTTTTCGATTAATAAAATTTTCTCTGAAGTCTTTCAGTTTATAAAATTTTTCGATTAATAGAATTTTCAAATGAAAATCTTTCAATTAATAAAATTTTTTAGAGAAAATTTTTCGATTAATAAAGTTTTCTAAAAAAATTCGATTAATAAAAATTTTCTATAGAAAATTTTTCGATTAATAAAATTTTCAAATGAAAATCTTTCAATTAAAAAAAATTTTTAGAGACAATTTTTCGATTAATAAAATTTTTTAAAAAAAATTCCGATTAATAAAACTTTCTAAAGAAATTTTTTCGATTAAAAAAATTTCTATGAAGTTTTTCGGTTTATAAAATTTTTCGATTAATAGAATTTACAAATAAAAATCTTTTAATTAATAAAATTTTTTACAGAAAATTTTCGATTAATAAAGCTTTCTACCAAAATTTTCGATTAATAAAATTTTCTATAGAAAATTATTCGATTAATAAAACTTTCAAATGAAAATCTTTCAATTACAAAAATTGTTAGAGAAAAATTTTCGATTAATAAAGTTTTATAAAAAAAATTCCGATAAATAAAACTTTCTATAGAAAATTTTTCGATTAATAAAATTTTCTCTGAAGTTTTTCGGCTTATAAAATTATTCGATTAATAGAATTTTCAAATGAAAAACTTTCAATTATTAAAATTTTTTAGAGAAAATTTTTCTAAAAAAATCTGATTAATAAAACTTTCTATAGAAAAATTTTCGATTAATAAAATTTTCTCTGAAGTTTTTCGGTTAATAAAATTTTTCGATTAATAGAATTTACAAATGAAAATCTTTTAATTAATAAAATTTTTTACAGAAAATTTTTTGATTAATAAAGCTTTCTACCAAAAATTTCGATTAATAAAATTTTCTATAGACAATTTTTCGATTAATAAAATTTTCAAATGAAAATCTTTCAATTAAAAAAAATTTTTAGAGAAAATTTTTCGATTAATAAAGTTTTCTAAAAAAAATTCCGATTAATAAAACTATCTATAGAAAATTTTTCGATTAATAAAATTTTCTATGAAGTTTTTCGGTTTATAAAATTTTTTGATAAATAGAATTTTCAAATGAAAATCTTTCAATTAATAAAATTTTTTAGAGAAAATTTTTCGATTAATAAAGCTTTCTAAAAAAATTCGATTAATATAATTTTCTACAGAAAATTTTTCGATTAATAAAATTATCTATAAAAAAATTTTCGATTAATAAAAATTTTTCGATTAATAAATTTTCTTTCGAGTTTTTCGATTTATAAAACTTTCTATGGAAAATTTTTCGATTTATAAAATTTTCTATGGAAAATTTTTCGCTCTATCGAATTTTCTATAGAATATCTTTCGATTAACAAAATTTTTTATATAATATTTTGCGATTAATAAAATTTTGTAAAGAAATTTTTCGATTAATAAAATTTTCTGAATAAAAATTTTCGATCAATAAAATTATGTAAGAAAATTTTTTATAGAAATTTTAAGGATTAATAAAAATTTCAATGGAAAATGTTTCGATTCATTAACATTTCTGTAGAACATTTTTGTATTAATAAAATTTTCAATAGAAAGTTTTTCGATTACTGAAATTTTCTACAAAAAATTTTTCGATTTATGAAATTTTTTATAGAAAACTTTGATTTATAAAATTTTCTGTAGAAAATTTTTCAATTGATAAAATTTTTTAAAGAAAATTCTTTGATAAATAAAACTTTCTACAGTGAACTTTTTGAATAGTGAAACTTTCTATAGAAAATGATTCGATTAATAAAATTTTCTGAACAAAGTTTTTCGATTAATCAAATGTTTAGAATTAAATCTTTCGATTAATAAAATTTGCTAAACAAAATTTTTCGATTAATAAAATTTTCTATGGAAAACTTTTCGATTAATAAGATTTTCTAAAGAAAATTTTTCGACTAATAAAATCTGCTAAACAAAATATTTCGATTAATAAAATTTTCTAAAGAAAATGTTTCATTTAATAAAGTTTTCTGAAGAAAAATTTTCGATTAAAAAATTTTTCTGCAAAACATTTTTTTTGGCCAACGAAATTTCCTATAGAAAATGTTTCGATTAATAAAATTTTCTATTGAAAACTTTTCGTTTAATAAAATTTCCTAATAAAATTTTCTGAAGAAAATTTTTCCTTTAATAGAATTTTCAAAGAAAAGTTTTTAATTAATAAAATTTTCTAAACTAAATTTTTCGATTAATATAATTTTTTATAGAAAATCTTTCGGTTAAAAAAAATTCCTAAAGAAAAATTTTTGACAAAAAAATTTTTCTAAAGAAAATTTTTCGATTAATAAAAATTTCTAATGGAAATATTTCGATTAATAAAGTTTCCTTAAGAAAAATAAAAAATGTTATTAATCGAAATACATATTCATATAGAAAATTTTAGTTTTCTTAAAATGTTAGTATTCGAAAAAAAATTTTTTTTCTTAAAGCTTTAAATCATTTTAAGATTTAAGCATTGGTGTATCTAGCCCTTCTGAAGGGCGGTGGGCAAAATCACCCCCAGAATCGCTCTAGCCCCCTAGAAACTCAAAATATGTATTGGACTAATTTTGATATTATTAGTGATCTCTAGGGGCTAATATGGGCTTTAGCCTCCCCCCCCCCCCCCTCCCGACATCTCCCAAAAAAATTTGACTAGCTGTGCCAATGGATCTAACTAAATGTACCATTTGTTACCAATTCTTCCATATTTTATTTACTTTTTCTCTCTTTTCTTAATTTTAACCGCAACTTTAGTAAAGTTTCGTGTCTACTAAACTTTTCATAATTTCCCCATGATTTACAAACATTTCATATTTCTAACAATCAGCGCTAATAATTCTTTGATCAGTGCGTGTGTGGTCTTTTCGCATGATGCGTTTGTTGTTTCCTTAACCATAAAGATATCATTAATGGTTTTGACCATTAAGGGAAAATGACTTTGAATAAGTTCCTTCATCAAATCATAAACGAGATTACACAAACAAACAAACAAAAAAGCAATAAATACAATGTGTGAATTAGATAGAAAACATAAACCGAAAGATACAAATAAAAAAAGAAAAAAATTACAAACATCAAGCTTAAAGATGGCTATAAAATACAAAATGTGTGATGATGTTAACGATAACGTTGATGCAGAAAATGATGATCAAGTTTGCAAAGAAATTATTAAAAAAAAAATAACAGACATTCACATACGATTGACTAATTCTAAGATTAAAACGAAGAGACAAGATGGAAAAAGTAAAACCACAAAACAAGATCAAAACTTAATATAGAAAATATAGAAATAGAAGACCACACACATGGTGTTCGCTTGGCTATGGATGATCAACAGTGTCATCATGATCATCATCAATAACTGACTGGCTAAATGAATGAATTGACATAATATAATGGGAATTTAAGAAATCAACTGCAGACAACCAGCCGGCTTGAGACAAAAAAAAACACGATATTGCTTCAGTCATGATCAGTTTTTATTTTATATGTACTCGTATAAATATTTTTCTTGTGCATTTCTTTCCGCTTAGTTTTGCCGCTTCATTGCAACAAACTACAAGAAAATAATGGATTTTTAATATGACTTGAAAAAAGATCAATATATTTTATTGACAGTCAATCGTAAGTGAAAGTGATCCATATAAAGATTGTGTTAATCAATCAATTTGTCGTTTTAAATCTAGCAATGACCAAATGTTATGTGTCGTTGATCTTTAAATGATGTGTGAGTTTTATGAAAACAAAAGTGATAGAGTTAAATTTTTTTCTATCTGTGGCAAAAATGTTGATTTGTAGTTTTCGAGCATTTTAGCTTAACAAATCTAAACTTGTGTGAATGTTATGTTCGTTATAGCCAATTTAGAGACATTTTTGTTCAAATATGGCGCTTCTAGTATGCCGGCAGTACATTCGAGTTTAGCATAAGCTTTTTTAATAACATTTTAAGTACTGATTTTTTTTAATCAAATCTTTTACAATTTAAGGAGTTATAAAGAGTATAAACTTGGTATTATCACTTCCTTTATGTTAATAAATTGCTTTTAGTCAGTCTATTGGTCGTTAATTCAAATCATTTTTATTAAGAAAGAACTACAGGAATAGCAGATTAATTCTGACAACACTAAAGCAGAATGAAAAGCCATACTGTTTTCGGAGGCCACTACAGTCCCTGTGTCAGCGGTGAAGTGCGTCTTTGTTTCATTTTTGATGGATCTTTCAGTTGCTTGGATGCAAATATTTTATGAAATTGTTTAGTGAAAAAGTTCCATTTATGTTTGATATAGATCTTTATGGGATAATGCCATTGGCTTCAACGGAGGACTTTCTTCAATAGCTAAAAGCTGTTACACTGAAGTGAAACAAAGAATAAACAACACAGCGCAACAAAACCAAATTTGTTTAAATAACAATATCTACATGTATCGGCGTTTTGAAAGTTTATATCTGAAATCCATTTTAGGGAGATTTAAATACCCGCCGCCCCCATTTGCACATATTTATAATGACTCGGCATAGCAAATCTTGTAAGCCTTACGTTTAAGGCATAAGATGAGTTCAGCACTGTTATCTAAACCACCATGAAAAAAATTTTCTGTGGAACATTTTAACCCTCTAACTCTTCGTTGTATGGGTCTTTTCGTTCCTTTCTTAACAAAGGGCAAAGAAACTGCCCTTCCTTGTGGTGTTTTACATAAGACTGCTAAACATGTATATTACCTTAAACGTAAGGCTTATAAAATTTCCAATGTCGAGTACTAATTGTGGCTAAGTACGAAATTAGCCCTTAAACATATTTTAAGTTTTGAATGATTTCTGGCGTTGAAGTTTAGTCTGGAGCTTGGATATCTTTAAAGACCTACAGTAGAATTGTATGGCAATTATTTTTGTAGAACATTTCAGCCTGCTAGATAGATCTTCGATGAAGGGAAGTTTTTTGCCTCTTTTTTAAGAAAGAGTCTAATAGACCCATACAACGAAGAGCTAGAGGGTTAAAATATTTCACAAAAATGTTTCTCGTAATATTTTATATAATAGTGCTGAACACATCTTATACCTAAAACGTAATGCTTTCAAGATTTCAATATGCCGAGTACTAATTGTGAATAAGTACGAAATTAACCTTTAAACCAATTTTAAGTTTTGAATGGTTTCTGGCGTTCAAGTTGACTTTGGAGCTTGGGTGTCTTGCAGGGCCTATAGTAAAATTTTATGATAATTTGTTTTGTAGAACATTTCAGCCCTCTAGATCTTCGATGAAGGGACGTTTTTTCCTCTTTTTTAAGAAAGGGTCTAATAGACCCATACAACGAAGACCTAGAGGGTTAAAATATTTTACAAAAATTTTTCTCGTAATGTTTTGTATAAAAGTGCTGAAAATGTTTTATACCTTAAACTTAAGGATTACAAGATTTCATATGCCGAGTACTAATTGTGGCTAAGTACGAAATTAACCCTTAAACACATTTAAGTTTTAAATGATTTATGATGTTCAAGTTGACTTTAGAGCTGGGGTGTCTTGGAGGTCCTATAGTAAAATTTTATGATAATATGCTTTGTAGGACATTTTAGTTCACTATATCGCCGTTGAAAAGGAGGTTTTTGCCCCTTTTTTTAATAAAGCGTCCAAAAGAGCCATTCAACAAAGAGTTAGAGGTTTAAAATGTTCAAAAAAAGTTCTCGTGGCGTTTTACATAAAAGTATTGAATGCATTTTGTACCTCAAATTAAAAGCTTACAAGTTGTGAATAAGTACGAAATTAACCATTAAACACATTTAAGTTTTGAATGATTTCTGGCATTCAAGTTGAGTCTGGAGCTTGGGTGTCTTTAAAAAAGTCTAATGTATAATTATTTTGCTAATACTTTTGTATAACATTTCAGCCCGCTATATCGCTGCTGTCGGGGAATTTTTGCCCTTTTTTAAAAAAGGGACTAAGAGACCAATACAACGAAGAGTTAGAGTGCTAAAATGTTTCACAAAAATTATAGCAAGATTTCCTATGCCGATTCACTATAGAATGTCCAAAAAAGGTGGGGAACTTGAACTCCCCCTGAAATGAGTCCCAGCTGTAAGCTTTTAAAGCGCCGATATACGTATATAATTTTTGGCAGCCTCTGACAGAATCAGTCGTTAGAGCAATGATGTTTTTTTTTTGTGTGTTATACAGTGTAATCTTAATTTTGTATGTTCAGTTGGTGTTTTATTAATTTCGCTTTTGACTTGTTTAAATTGTTTCTAAATTCTAAAGAATTTCTAAAAACCATTTAATACTCTTTCTCAAAGCTAACATTTCTTTTAGTCTGATACACCAACACACTCTGTCCAATGACAATAATTTTATCATATTTATATTTGACATGAATTGCAAGATATGATTAAGCCATTAATAATAAATTATAATAAAAATTACAATACAAAAACTCCAGGTGGTACAAAACTATCACCTCAATGAATGACATTTATAATCATTCACTCACTGAGTGAGCGAATGAATCATTGATGCAGGTTGGTTGATATCAATGTTAACATTTGCATAATCAGACAAATACTAAACAACAATTATATCAATGATTTTGTAACAAATACGAGGAGAGAATTTTCATTTTTCGTTTTAAACTTTAAAGGGAATTCTATTCATAATTTCATTCATAGCTCAGGTATCTATCTATGTTCCGTTCGTGCAGAGGTGTTTATAATTTACAAAATGCATTTAAATGTTTGATACTTATGTAAATTGAAAGTTGCCACAACAGCATATTTATTAAAATAATAAAACAATCAAATGAATGAACATCATCATGCATGTAGATCAAAATTATGATTAGAACATTCACACTCAGATACACATCAATTTAAAGATGAGTACACACACGGCAAACATTGAAGCAACGTCTTAAGGCAATCCGTTTTGCATGGCTAGTGCATTCGAAGCAAACGTTGCACAGTGGGCTTAATCGCAGAATAATGGTAGTAAATCTATATTTTCTAAACTATTGTTATGCTTACAAAATAGTGGAAATGTTAAGGAGGGGGACCGGTTCGGGTATCTATCAACAATATTTTAGAGCTCATAGCCTAATGAATTAAGATTCAGAGAAAAATTATCCAAATGTCACAAAAAATTCTCTTAAAAAAGAGCCACACAATATACAATGCAACTATAATTAACTAATGATACAAATAAACTTTCCTATACTGAAATTAAAAAAACCACGATAAAATACGGAAACAAAATCTCTACAAATAAGTTAATTTAATTTCTTGAACTCTCTTTGCTTTTTTAGTACGCTTCATTACTCAGTTTAATTATTGAAATTGCATTAGCAACATACACTAAAATAATAGCGTATTGTTATACATCTAAATATTTAAAAGTTATGTGAACATTTTTAAATAGTATTATATTGCAAAACGTTTCATCAATTAATCATAGTTTGTATCCGAAAAAAAAATGTATTGAGTGTTATCCATATTTTTTTAATTAAATTGAAATTTTTAGTGAATAGCTAAGGAGCTTGTGTTAAAATACATCAAAGATTATACATCTGAATTGTATTGAATTCAAAATGTAGTGTGTGTTCTAAAAAAAATGTTAAATTCATATAAAAATGTATTGAGCGTTACGTAAAATATTTCTTTAAATAAAATTCATATATAAATTTTAGGACCGTAAAAAAAGTTGACAGCAACGGAAGGATAGAAACGATATAGAGAACATTATCCGTTTAGAAATATCTGATTTGCTTTGAAAACATTTGTTTCTTCTATTGCACTGTGGGTTGTTATATTTTCGAAGAACGTATTAAGTAGGTCTTATTTTGGCACGAATAATTATTTGAAATTGACATAACTTTTAACATTGTGGATCGATTTAATTAAAACTAGTCCTATTTGAAAGAGAGTTAGCCTGCTCTTTGCTCATGTATAAATGTGTGTAAAGAACTATTATGAAAGATACACATTTTTTATTTTTCCATGTAAACACAAGCCAAAAATAAAAACAGTGGTTATAACTTTTAATTTAGTTCTGCGATTATTATAATTTTTGGTTTTTAGAGAGTAGATGTATAGTGCTTTTAAAACCTATACTCATTTTTTTTTTGTATTTTTTTCACAAAAATTATTCCCAGAACAACCGCGAAAGCAAATGTAACGCTCAATACACAAAAATGTTACAAAGTCGAAAAATATAATTTTATATCAGGATCCACTGAATTAGGCGAAAACTTTTAATATTTCTATTAGTTACATTGGTACACAAAAAAACACAACATGTACACTTAAAATGAGAATCACACATATAGATTACACTGTACAACACAAAAAATAACATGATTCTTTCGACTGATTCTGTGACAAAAAAGACTGATACCTTCTACAAAAATATTTGCCATAAAACTCTACTATAGGTCTTCAAAGACACCAAAGTTCCAAACTTATCTTGAATGCCATAAATCATTTCAAACGAAAAATGTGCACAGAAAAAACTTTATTTTATTTTCTGTAAAGGAATTCAATGAAATAGTAAATATTTTGTCTATGAACGTACCCTACAAACAAATTTGTAAATATAGACAAAAATATCTCAAAAATTTCATTGAAAAAAAACGTGTTTTTTCAGTGAACAAATTGTTTAAATCTATAAAACAATTTGTCTAAAAATATTTACAAATTGTAAACAAAACAATTTACTAAATCAAACAAAAAGATTTACTGGATTTTCTGAAAAATATCAAACAACATTTTTGTCTGAATTTATAAAAAGGTTAGTCTAAAAATACTAACAAATACTAAATAAAATAGTTTACTTAATCAAACAAATATATTTAATAAATTTTGTTAAAATTTTTGTCTGGGTCATCATCATCCATTAAGCATATATGAAATTTCACTTTGTTAAATGTGTTCTAGTCTGAATGTTTATCTAAAGACTCTAAAAAAATGAATGAGAATTAAGGCAACGACATTATTGAATTGATTCACTCAAAAATCTTCAGTAAACAAACTTAGTACAATCGAATTCCTTTTGCTATCATTGTTGTTGTTATTTGTGTGTATGTCGTCATTGGGGTTGTTTCTTTTTTACAACACAGTTTTTCTTGTTATTTTTGGCTTTTCCTTCTAAATAAGAGTCAAACAAACAATTCTGTTTGAAAATATTTTGGTGATAATTTTTTCTGTGTGATTATGGGTTAATTTCGTTATTTTTTACAATTATTACCTGGTATAGGAAATCTTATAAGTCTTAAGCGTAAGATATGTATGCTCAGTACTTTTATGTAAAACGCCAGGAGGACCTTTTTTCCCGCTATATTGCCGCTGAAGGGGAGCTTTTTTTGATCTTTTTTTAAGAAAGGTGCAAAAAGACCCATACAAGAGTTAGAGGGTTGAAATGTTTCGCAAAAATTTGTCTCGTAGTGTTTTACATAAAAGTTTTGTAGTCATCGTATACCTGAAACGTAAGTGTTACAAGATTTCCTATGCTGCGTCACTATAACCCTAAAAGTGGGAAACTGTAGCTCCGCCCCAAAAAACTAGTCCCAGATGTAAACTTTCAAAACGCCGATACACGCGTATATTTTTTGGAGCCCTCTACCACAATCAGTCGTTAAAACCTTTTAATTTTTAAAAATTTTGATTTTGTTGTAGTGTTATATTTGCGATGGTCCTTACTGTCCATTGCTGCAACCTCAGTACTTAGTAATTAAACCGAAAAGAAAAGCACTTATGAAAAAAATAGTGGTTACCTTTCATTTCTCAAAACTTTGCCACGTCTGACCATATACTATTTCGAATTTATTCATTTGTTTTCTCATATAAGTAAGTGACAATTTGACAAAAAAAAAAGTTTTTTTATACAATTTCGTCTTTAATATACGATGTCGTATTTAAGCTTGAAATATTTGTTAGTTATCAATAATAATTTATGATTTTAATCTAATTAAGAAAATATTTAATACACACATAGTTGATATTTAATACAAAATGATTCATGTGGGCTTCATCCCCAATAGACAAATTGAAACACTTTACAAGTTTTTGTAGGTCAATAATAACTTACACACAAAACAAATAAAAACAGAAAGTGGATAGCCGTCATCTGTTAGAATTTTTTACAAAACATCTGTAATAATTTCCAGCCAGACTTCTTCCGTATTTGTTAGTCTTATTGATATTGAAGATGAAACAATAAATTTTAGTGATCACGTTGTGTGTGGGATTTAAACAAAATAGAACAAAATCTTCGATTATGAATGTAATATAATACACAGTGGAACCGATCGATAAAAATAGCATTTAAGCTACTGGAACGATTTATTGGAAAGTTTCAACGACTATAGAGTAGGACTTAGTTTTTAGAATATATCCCGAAAAATCCTTGTACCTTTCACAAATATCAAATGATATTAAATATTTTTAAATATTTCTAAGAAAAAGCGAAAGAAAGAGAATTTCAAAAACTTTTTTTCAATATTTTGCTTGTAACTTTTTTTCATATAAAATCTTCTTCTGTTGATGATGAGTAGTTTCGAGATTTGGATCTACTGTGCGTGAAAGGGAACGTTGGCAGAACAATAAAACTTAATTGTCAATAAATTTCTTCGTGTTATTCAAGGGGAACATGTATTGTTATTAATGTGACAAGATTTCATGTCATAAGAACTTTTTTTATTTATATTTTGTTAGAATGTGTATTAAAAATTTAAAATTCACAAAAAAATTAATATAATCTGTTTAAGTAAACATATGCCCCCATATTCATAAAATTTTAAATGAGTTTGAAATGTATTTTATTTAAAATTGTTCATACAAAATTTTCTTAAAATAGATTTCAAACACATTTTATTTTTTTACGAATAAAAGCTATAAACTGCAGGGTGGGGCCAATCCAAAAAATAATGGAAATAAATCTATATCTTTTTGCAAATAGCAATGCGATTACAAAGCGATGTAAGAATAAGATATAGCGGAGGACATAACCTTTCAAAAAATTAAATTATTGATCACCCTGTTGAAATACACGTTGAGCTGCAGGGTGTTAAAAACAATTACCTCTGCCATTAAAGGCCTCCTTGTAGGTGTAGTAACTTGAACAAGTGCACTCTAAAACATTACTTCAAATTTACGATCATATATTGTCTAAATTTGTGTTGAAAATTTCTCCTTGTCTAAAATTACATCGATTTTGTAGTTATTTTATTTAAAAAAAACCTTTCAAATTAATCATATATAGTCCAAGTGGAAAAAATGTAACATAAAGTATAGTACGGTTGTGGGTGAATGGGAGATATGTGAGTAAAAACATTTTGTTGGAAAATAATGCGTGTGTAATTTTAGGTCGATAATAATCTGTAAAGTGTTGCCTACTATTATCGACCTAATTTTCAACAAAAATGTTTTAGAGTGTGGATGCATCCAAACGTCTTTTTGCTGATGCGATACCGATACTCAAACAAAAATATCGACGACAGCGATATCGATACGCTTAGTGAATTTAAATTGAAAATCAAATCAAAATAACAAGCTTCTAACGACAGATTCTAGGAGACGGCACCAAAAAAATATATACGTTTATCGGCTTTTTGAAAGTTTTTCATCTGGCATTCATTTTAGTGGGAGTAAAATTGCCATACATAGTAATAGTGACTGGGCATAGGAAATCTTGTAAGACTCACGTTTAAAGTATTAGATGTACTCGGCGTTTTTTGTGTAAAACACCATGAGCAACATTTTTGTGGAACATATTAGCCCTCTAACACTTCATTGTATGGTTTTTTTCAGTCCCTTTCTTAAAAGAAGGATAAAATACTCCCCTTCAGCGGCGATATAGCGGGCTGAGGTATTTTACAAAAATGTTCCTCGTAGTGGTTTTCATAAAAGTGCCGAACACATCTTATACCTTAAACGTAAGGCTTAGATTTCCTAGACCGGGTCACTATAACTACACTCTAAAACATTACTTGAAATTTATTATCATATATTATTGTCTAAATTTGTATTGAAAAATTCTGGTTGTCTTAATTTGCATCGAGTTTGTAGTTATTTGTAAAAAAAAAACATAATTTGTCTAATTTTTCGCAAAAAACAAATCTGCTGTTAAAATTATTGATTTTTGAACAAAGTATTTCTAATAGATGTTTTACACCATCTCACAAACCGTTCGACTTCTGTAGAAAATGCAACTCTGATCTAATGAGTTTATGGAAAGTTTTAAAAAAGCGATAACAATATTTTATATGCGGGTAGCATTTTGTGCAGAAGTCGAACAGCTTGTATACTAGTCTAAAAACAGCATAAATAACATTAAAATTTTGAATATTAAGCAATCTGTCAAAAAAAAACAGCCGAAAAATGTTTCAACAATAGAAGCATGCAATATTTTTCTTTGGTCATCAAAGTTTAATTTCTGGTATTTAAATGTTTCGAATAATGTTCGGAACTCTGGTGCCAGTATGAGCGACTATGATTTAAATATAAGTTTTGTTAGTATTGGTAAGTAAATATGGTCAACTTATAAACAAAATTCCAAGGATTTTTCTTGTTTTAATTAATGTAACGAATTAAGAAAATGTACTTCATACAGTTTTATTAAAGAAAAAACTTTTCAAATTATGTAAATATATTTAGTCCAAGTGAAAAAAATTTAACATAAAGTATAATACCCATATGGCTGAATGGTAGCTACGATATTCTATCAGCCAGGAGGTCACGGTTCGAGCTATACACAGCCAATCGCTTTGCAGGCGTTTTTATTTTATTTTTTTGTATTAAACATATTTTGTTCAAAAATCATCAATTTTAGGTCGATAATAATCGGTAAAGTGTTGCCGACTTTTATCGACCTAATTTCCAACATAAGTGTTGTAGAGTGTATATCTAAAAGGAAGGAGAAATTTAACCCTCCATAATATGAATCCGAGATGTAAACTTTCAAAATGCCGATACACGTATATAGTTTTTCTGTGCCCCTTACCAGAATCAGTCGTTACACTCTAAAACATTACCTCAAATTTACGATCATATATTGTCTAAATTTGTGTTGAAAATTTCTCCTTGTCTAAAATTACATCGATTTTGTAGTTATTTTATTAAAGAAAAACCCTTTCAAATTAAACATATTTAGTCCATATGGAAAAAATTTAACATAAAGTATAATACGGCTATGGCTGAATGGTAGATACGTCAGACTATATCAGTCAAGAGGTCGCGGTTCAAACCTGCACGCAGTTAATCGCTTTTTTTAGCAAAAACATTTTGTCCAAAAATAATGCGTGTGTAATTTTTATGTCGATAATAATCGGTAATAATCGACCTAATTTTCAACAAAAGTGTTTTAGAGTGTAGAGCCTTGTTATATTGTATAAAAAATTTATTGTGTTGTACAGTGTAATTGAAATCAGACTCTAGTATCTGCTGTATCCGCTGCTTGATGAAAATAACTACAGCTCTTGCAAATAATGCGAGAATAAAAAGGAAAATAATTAAATTCAAATAAATTACCGAAAGGTTTTTTATGCTAAAAACGTTTCCAAAATACTTAAAACCATTAAATTGTATTGAAAGCTTTTTAAAATATGTATGAAGCTTCATAAATATGATACTTTTCTTTTCTTGGTGGTTTCCTTTATTTTGTCAGCCTATAAATAAATGTGTATGCTTTTTTATGGCAGAAATTCCTAGAAATATTACTGACTTGTATTTCATTCCTTAAAAAAAGAAAAAAAAAACAAATGGCAAAAAAATGTTGCCTTAATTATAAAAGGCCTCCTTTTTTTGTTTCTCATCATAAATTAAACTTTCCTAGAACTACTCTAAATGCAAAGTTCAAAGTAACGATAAAAATTTAATTATAAACCGCCTACAAAATACATACGCAGTCTGAGAGACAGACAAACACTCATACATACACAATCTATAAAATATATTTGTGAATAGACTTGCAGACAGACATAAATTAACAAATGGCAACATCTCAGTTGAATTTTTTTCTGTCTTATTTTCGTCGAAACAAAAGAGTAGAGTTCCGCTACTTCAAAGTTCCTGGAATTTTATAACCAGATCAAAACCACATATCAGATCACATGATAGAATTTATGATAAAAGAGTAAAAAAAAGACTGAACGTAGTAAAAAAAACGACAACCAACTGTTGTTGTTTATTAGATGGCGAAAACAACAACATCATTAGGAAGGAGTGCATTAAAATAAATTGTAACACACATCAATATGAATTGATTTTCGTAACTTCTTGTGGAGAGAATTTTAATTTCTTTGTTGATAAAAAAAAAATTACTTTGAATATAAGAAATATATATCCGACATTATGTTCTGGATGTCGCTGCCGGTATCTTGGATCTTTCTCCCCTAGTGTCCAACTATGTGCAAAGGACAGGAATTCCCTAATGCTGAAGATTTTAGAAAACATTTAAATCGGGCGAGAGCTATCGACATACAAAGCATCTATTTTGCTGGGGTGTAGTGTATTCATATTGAATCCTGTTGGCCGCTCGTACGTACGGTGAAGAATGTAAAATTCGAATCACATTACCTTTAGATCTGTGCTAAAATTATTTTGAACGCACATCTCACAAAACCTTAAGGAATTGCTAAAGAATGAAACCATAAAAAATTTCGAAAAAAAACCAAAGCATCCTCAAAACAAAACAAACAATGAAAAAGACAACAATATAAAATCAACATCTATAGTATTTCTAACGGAGATGATATTTTAAACCTTTAAATAAATTTTACAAAAAAAAAAAGATCTGCTTTATTTTTTATGGACAATCAAAAACAATAAGAATATAAACAAAATATTTAATAACGTAAATAATAAACAAACAATTCTCAGAAATGAATGGGATTCTTTGGCAGCAAAAACCAAAACAAAGTTTAATCCCAAGTCTGCGATATAAAAAGGTTTGTTTTTATTTGTCTTGCACACAAATGCACTTGAAGAAATATGTATGTAAATAGGAGACCTAAAGAATTAAAAAAAGTACAAAAAATTTATATAAAAATAATAACAAAAATGTTGAAACTTTTAAAATAATAGCCTTAAAATCAATTTTCTGCTTAAATTCGCTAATTCGAAATTAAGTTCGAAATTCACATAAGAACACACGTTTTTTCATATCAGAGCAATTACATATTTAATTTTAGCCAAACTTTCGAAAATTTCGAAAATTTTCTAAACACTTCAATTGTAGCACATTAACATAAAAACCGTAGATTTTTGTATAAACCCGCATTTGGAAATATAATTTATCATGATATTCCCGCAACTAAATGAAATGTTTGACAAAGTTTTAAATAAATTTCGAATTTGAATTTTCTAACGTAAAATATCTGGCTTGCTAATAGAAACCTTAAATTCTCTAAAGCTACTTCATAAAAATTAATTGTCTGCCATAATTCAATAATTCGAAATTTCGAACATATCCTATGTAAACAGATTTTTCACATAAAAACATTAGCTTTTTCATATACATTTTTATTATACAGCAGACATTGTCTAAAACGCGATATATGAGCAATTAAATAAAATCTTGGTAAGACTTTGCAATAAATTTCGAACTTTTATACATAAAAAATTTTTCGACTTAGTGAAAATGCTAACTTTTGTAAAATCATAGCCTTAAAATTCGTTTTTTACCTAAATTCGAAAATTCGAAATTAAGTTCGAAATTCCAAACATGCCTTAGCACCAAAATGTTTGCATATTTACATAAAAACATTAGATTTTTCATAAACTTGCTTTTGAAAACATCATTTATCATGATGTTCGGGCTATTAGGAGTTCAACATTTCGAACTTATTCGAAACAATAATTTTCGTTTGCATTTGTATATAGATTAACTTCTTAAAAAAAATTATTTACAAGGTTATATTTCGGCACTTAAATCAAATTTTAGCAAAACTTTAAAACAAAGCAGAACTTTCCAAACTCGAAAAATTTGCCAACTTAATAAAAAAAGGTGAACATTATAAAATTCCGTCCTTAAAATTTGTTTTTACCCAAATTTGGAAACTCGAAATTAAGTAAATTAAGAATTGCAATTTTATAATTTTCAAGCAAAATATTTAGTTTGCCTTGATATATAAATTGACTTTTGAAGACATGCATTGCTTATATGGTGAGATTCAGGTAATTGTTTTAATTTATGGACAAATTCCAATATAAAATTCGAGTTTTCAAACACAATTTTTGGCCACGTAATAAAAAAGTTAAATTTGATGAAATTGTGGCTTTAAAATTAATATTTTATATAAATTCCCTATTGCGAAATTAAGTTCGAAATTTCAAACATGTTTTCAACATAACAATTTTTGCATTTTTACGTAAAATCTGATGTTTATTTTCATATAAATTGGCTTTTGAAAACAGACATTGTCTGTCTAGTGTATACTGATATTCTGGCAATTTCGTTAAAACTTTCAAATATGAAAAACTTTGTAGTCTAATAAAAAAATAGAAATTTATAAAATTACTACCGTAAAGCTAATATTCACATATTCGAAATTTCAAACATACACTAAACAATAAAATTTTAGAATCTTCAGACAAAGAGATTAATTTTTTCATATAAATTGACGTTTTATACCAGTTCGTTCTATAAATGAAAAATTCCAAATTAATCTTAATGTCTACCGTCCCACAATCAAAGATCCTGAGTTACTGATTTCACCCCCCATTTTCGAAAATGAAGTTTTCATCAGGGGTGTTACTCTATAATTCGAATCGAATGAAAATGCTTTCGAATTGCAATGTAAATAACATTCAAATTCGAATATTTTTCCTTTCGAATCGAATTATAGAGTAACCCCCCAGATCTCGATGTTTTGAGGTAATGGGAATCTATTCTGACTACACGGACATCATCGTAAAGTCCGTATTGATGTATGTATGTATGTGTTTGTGTGTGTATGCGTGTATGTATGTAAGCCTCTCATAACTTAAAAAGGGCTTAACCGATTGGAACTAAATGTACGGCTTTCAAAAGACACTGACCTCACTTAGATTCCGTGATATGATGAACCGTTCATCCGGTTTGCTAGATTTTGAGAATTTTCGAAAATAAAGTTTTCGAAAAAAATTTTTTTTTCAAAAAAATTATAAGCTACTAAATCGAATGCAAAATCTAATTGGCTCTAAAGCTCATAAGACTAAGACGACTGCTGCAAATTTGTTTGAAATCGGTTGAGTGGTTATAAAAAGAATGTGTTCGTATGTTCGCAAACAGCCCAACTGGTTTAATTTTGAGAGTGCTTATGCTTGGTTCCAGATTCAGAGATACTTCCGGAACCGACAGATAGATGGTGCTGTTGTCGAGATATAATATTATTTATTTTGAAAGATTTTTTTAAGTTTTTATGTATGTATGTGTGTAAAGGTTGGGTGCAGCTTGAAAGACAGAACTAATAAATTACGTTTAAATAAGTTGGCAGTGACACGCCCATGAAAATATATTTTTAATAACAAAATAACTTAACAACTACACTAGCAATTTCATGTGCCTTTTTGTAGTTCTTTTTTTTAAGAATTATGTTTAATCTGACACTTTCGAACTTGTTATAGTCGCAATAAAACCGCTTTAAACTGTGTATAAGGAGAAGAAAAGCCATTGAAATCACAATTGGTTTCTTTAAAGATTGCCCAGAATATTCTTTAAGTGTAAATTCCTCTTGACTTGTCTGTCTCTCCACGTGCAGTATGAATAGACAGCAAAAAAAATATGTTTATTGTTTTCATTTTTGCTATTAATAAATAGTATAGAGGATTATTAAATTTTCTGAGAACTCAAATTGCCAAAATGTCGAAAAAAAGCAAAAATATATTTTTGTACTTAAATATTAATTTCGAAAAATAAACACCAATAATAACTTTTTTCTTGTCATTTCAGGTAAGTTATTTTTGGAAATGTCTGCAAATAAATATGTGAGTAAAAAAATTTTTTTTTAATATACATCAAGCCTACCAACGAAGTTGAAATGCCGGGCGCACAGTGGCAACGACTACATAAAAAAGTTAATAATATAAGTATATACGAGTATATATGTACATATGGGCAAATCCCAGAAATGGTCTACCAAGGACAGAATTTTAGAGTTCTCAAAATTTGTTTTGGTAATCCCTTTACGAATAGCAGGGATATACCTACACCGAAGGAAAAGACCCAACCTTGCATTTCATATAGGATGCTATTTTTTATGTATTTAGTTACACATGTGACCGTAAGCTTAAGTTTGAATTTTCGTTGGCGGGAATGCCCACAATCTTGAAAATAAGGAAGTGACTATTTTTTTAGATTATCTCGTAAACTATAAGGAATATGAAAATTTTGTCAAAAGCTTTCTTTTAGATAATAATATTATCTACAACTCCACTAAACAGATTTTTGTTGTAAATTGTACAATTAAAAGTTGTAGATTTTAAGAAAAAAATTTAACGTGCGTCAGGTGGCGTGCGTCACAAAGGGTTCACGGCTTTTGCTAAAACACGACAAAATTTTGTTAATACAAATAAACTATTTTAGAACTATTTTATATTCCTCTTTCTTTTATGAATTAGATTTTGTATGCTTTATTATCCAAAATTCGCAAAAAATTACGAAAACACACTTCAACTTTCAAAGTTACTTCCATTTTTTGTAGCGTGCGTCACAAAACTTTGTGATAAATTATTTCGCAACAAATAGCTGTTAAAAAATTATGTTTTATGCCATTCGAAAGTACAGTTAAATCCTACTAAACACCATCGATGCCATTTCTAGCAATTTTTACGATATGACGAAAAACGATATGACATACATATCGTTTTTTTACGATATGATAACTGCGATGTGACAACACCGTGTATGGCCTTCTTAGTGTTATCATATCGTAAAAAACTTACGATATGACAACATAGTATGTCATATCGTTTTTTGGCATACCGGAAAAAATGGCATCGCTGCTAAACACTATGCATAAGTTGAAGTTACATATCTCTTTTGAAATACCAAAAATTTTTTGTATTTTAGTCTGTAGCGTTCGTCACGTAGGATTTTCCCAAATATAATTTTTTTCAATCTGAAAATGATAGTAAAATTAATTTGTTTTATTTGTTTTTTTAAATTCCCACACTTTTTCATATTTTAATAGTGAATCGGCATAGGAAATCTTGTAAGGCTTACGTTCAAGGTATACGAAAATTCTTTGTAAAACATTTTAGCCCTATAACTCTTTGCGAAATGGGTTTTTTTGTCCTTTTCTTAAAAAATATGGAAAACAACTCCCCTTCAGCGGCAATATAGCAAGTACAAAAATACTAGCATTAAATTCTAATAGGGGACTGTAAAGATATTGAAGCTCCAGACTTAAGTTGAATGCCAGAAACCATTCAAAACCTAAAAAGTGTTTAAAGGTGAATTTCATACTTATTCTCAATTACTACTCGGCATATAAAATATTGTAGGTCTTACGTTTAAGGTATAAGATATTTTCAGGACTTTTATTTAAAACACCACAAGGAACATTTATGCGGAACATATCAGTCCGCTATATCGCCGCTAAAGGGGACATTTTTGTACCTTATTTGAAAAATGTACAAAAAAGCCCATATCACGAAGAGTTCGAGGGCTAAATTTTTTTACGAAAATGTTCTTCGTGGTGTTTTACATAAAAATGTTGAAAGCATATTAAACGCAGTATTCACGGTCAAAATGCATGGCAGTAGTATTAGTAAAATGTTGTCTGCACAGAAAAAAATATCACCGAAAAATTTTCATACAAAAGTTTGTCTAAAAATAAATTTCATTTTCAGTAAATGTTCTTTACATAATCAATGAAACAATTCATTTGAATCTTATTTTGGATGCAAACACCAAAAACAACAAGAAAAACTGTGTCGTAAAAAAACAACCCCGATGACGACATACACACAAATAACAACAACACCAATGATAGTAAAAGCAATGCGATTGCACATAGTTTGTTTACAGAAGATTTTTGAGTGAATCAATTCAATAATATCGTTGCCTTAATTCTCATTCATTTTTTGAAAGTCTTTAGATAAACATTCAGACTTGAACACATTTAACCAAGTGAAATTTCATATATGCTTAATGGATGATGATGATGACTCAGACAAAAATTTTGTTTGATATATTACAAAAAATCCAGTAAATATTTTTTTTAAAGAGAAGTAACACAATCAGGCAATTAATGCCTACCAGTTAATTAATTAATATGTTACCTTCTTTTGGGAAAGGGATAGAGTAGAGAGAACAGGTGGCGAAGTTGGGGAGAGATAGAAAGCTTAATTCATTTACAACCCTGCTATTGCGCGTTTTTTGTAGAGCAGTGTTGCAAGGCTCTCTGGTGTCAAGTAGAGGCATCACGATGTTTTTGAGCTGTGTAGCCATTTTATTAGTTCTTTTACTTCGCCGGCGGTTCTGCTACAATACCAACGAAGGAGGGTGCTGTGAAGTGGATATGCTAGTGCTAATCGCTGCCGGTACTGCCAAAGTCACCAGTGCTATGCCTTCATCACTTTAACAGTCCAACAACAACCAACACAATAACACACCAATGCACATGAGAAAAATGCATGATGCTGTTGGCTTGCCTGAAAGTAGCCTTGAACTCAAGACCTCAGGGTTTGTAGTCAAACGCGCTAACTACGAAGCCAACAGCACCCTCTGATTAAGTAAACTATTTTGTTTAATATTTGCTATTATTTTTAGACTAATTATTTTATAAATTTAGACAAAAATGTCATTTGATATTTTTCAGAAAGTCCAGTAAATCTTTTTGTTTGGTTTAGTAAATTGTTTTGTTTACAATTTGTAAATATTTTTAGACACATTGTTTCATAGATTTAGACAATTTGTTCATTGAAAAAAAACACGTTTTTTTCAATGAAATTTTTGACATATTTTTGTCTATATTAACAAATTTGTTTGTAGGTCCGTTTCTAGACAAAATATTTGATATTTCATTGAATTCTTTCACAGAAAATGAAATTTAGTTTTTTCTGTATGTGTGTGTGCGTCCCACCGACGAATAGGTAAATCTGAATTTTTTTATTTCGGCTTTTGGTTCAATATTTGAATTAATTTTATTTCAAATTACATATTTATTAAGAGTGGAGTGTTCGAATACTCCAATCAGATTAGCAGATCGGATCAGTGCTACTGATTTCGACAGGCCGCTACACAGTCTCATCAGCGTTCTTGTTCACGTTTGTCACTTATGAAGGTGTATGCTTTTTATAAGCAAACATCAGCTATTTAACTAATTTTTGTCACGAAATAGAATACAAGACTTTTCATATAAATTCTTGTATTCATTTTATTTCAACTCAATTTAGTTAGCCGAAAACTCCTCTATCTGATTTAATCCAACGCTCACAAAAGCTCTTATTATTTTTTTGTTTTTCGCTTTGATGGGCATTTGTATCACTATTTGTTAACAATGTTCGTTATTTATATATGCTTAAACTGGTTTCTTAGTTATTTGTCTGCATTTAGTACCATTTTTATTTTTCGCTTGCATTGCGCTTTTATTTTGTACGTGTAATTGGTAAGCGTACATGCATGCATGCCTTACAGTCATAACAAGATAAGCTACGCAAAGCAGTAGATTATAAATAGAACTGTCAAACTCTATACGTGAAAAGCTTTTATATGTAATTTGACATTTAAGTTGGACTTAACTTATAGTAAGATAATTTTAATTTATCTTATAAGCTTAGAGCTTTCAAACTCTGGACATAAAAAGATTTGTATTTGCAGTTTGACACACCCAGTGCTATGCTTGTACGTGTATGCTAATAGCTTCATGTACACGTACACGATGCTTGTGTCATGCATTTGACGGTGAATACTGCGCTTTATATCTTAAACGTAAGACGTGTAAGATTTTCTATGCCTAGTCACAATAAATATGCGCAAAAGTGGGGAAATTTAACTCCCCCTAAAATGAGCTCAAAACGCCGACACATGTATATATTTTTTAGGTCCCTCTAGCAGAATCAGTCGTTAGAATCTTGTAATTTAAAAAAAAAAACTAACTTTGATTCTGTCTTTAAATTTAAGCAAAATCTGAAATTAATTTAAATTCGTTTTTAATATATAAAAATTTCAAGTTAGAAATGAGTTGAGCAGGAAAAACTATACGCCACATTGAATAAGTATAAGAAAAGCATATTTTTTATATATTTTTGTTGATGATGCTGTTTTTATTTTATTCTGGTTGTGGCTGTTGCAGATGTTGTTTGCTGTTGCTACAACTACCAGATGTTTTGTTGTTTTGGCTGGTAGTAGAAGGAAGCTTTAAGGAACATTGAACTCTCTCTGAATTACCTGAGTCGTAAATAAACGACTGCATAAAAAAGCATGTTTATGTACACTTGTATTAATATGCATTTAAAGGAGTAAAAAATAAAATGTGAAAGTTCTAGCAGCAAAAATCACCCTATTCTACGAGTCAGTATCATGGTCGGTCTTCGTCCCATCCATGTAAAAGTTTACAACGTTTGCTGTTTATGTAAATATGAATTTAACTCATACTTATAGTATGCATGTAAATATGTACGTAGTGCAGTATTCGAGAGTGCGTCAAATGAAGGGCAGGTTGTAAATTTCATTTCAAAATACTCGTAATAGAGTTGCGTAGTAAATTGTAGTAAAATATGAAATGGATTGTATTACAACACATCCATACAAATGTATACTCAATCGTGAGGATAAAATTTACGTTCGAATGATTGCATAAAGACTTAAATACGTGTAACATTTTAAATAAATCTTGTGAAATAATTTTTTCTAGATATTTATTTTTCAAGTAGAAAAAGAGCAAATAATTTACAATTTTTTAATGTAATTATTAATAAAATAAATTTAATTAAATTTGTGCAAAATTAAGTTAGTTCTTCTTAATTAAATAAAATTCTAGTATGTCTTAGATTATTTCAACATTACTTTTGAAAATAAAAAGTCCTTTAAAAATTTTTATACATAAAAAATGTTGAAAGCTGTTGAATCTTCCCCAAGTTACGATGTCGGAAATCGGTATCTTTTAAACTACCAATCGGACAAAAAAAATATTTATTACACTCAAAATAAAATGGTAGGTAAATCTAACCAATTTATTAGTTAACCTACTGTTAATATAAGTTGTAAGTCATTTCATGTCTATGGTTACTCTGTGCTTTCTTTATTTATCAAGATGAATTAGCTGAGATGGTAAAGGCATGAGAACCTAAGTTCAAGACCGAAATATTACATTTTACTGAATTGTAAAATATAAATTTGGGAAAAACGACGTTTGAAAACTAAAACTATTTTTGTTGGTTAAAATTGCTATATTAATTTTTAACAATTTTTTGTAGTTAAAACTACCATTTTTATGATTAAAATCACCAATTTAATATAATAACAACGAAAATAGTTATTTTACAAAAATTACAATATTTAAATTTACAATATTAAAATTACAATATTTATGATTAAAATCACCAATTTAATATAATAACAACGAAAATAGTTATTTTACAAAAATTACAATATTTAAGTCAAGCAAGTCTCCACACATCGATGTATACTTTGTGCTATCGTTATTTAACAATATGACTTAGCTGACATGGTAAAGGCGTCCGGTTTACAAACATGAGTAAAATTGTAAGAACATAAGCTCAAGACCGAAAAATTGCAAACAAACAAAAATTTTATTTTTTAACAAACACAGCTGCTTCTTAAGCCGTGGCAGTCATATAGCATGCGACCTTCGAGAAAAGTATTCCCGATTTTGATCAAAAAACATGCATAACAAGATTAACTTCAAACCTGCCTAATATATTTTTTTGATTTGATCAGCGCTTTCGGAGCTATTCACGAGTTAATATCGATCAAAGTTCATAAAAATTTTAAAACTGCAAAAACGTTACCTTTTAACTACTTGTCTTATGTAAAACACCATTGTAAACTTTTTTGTGGAATATCTTAACGATCTTACTCTTCGTTGTATGGGACTTTTTGGTTCTTTCCTAAAGAAAGTGCAAAAACTCCCCCTAGCGGCGAGAAATGCTCCACATACATTTTCTTAGAACCTTAAACATAAGCCTTACGATTTCCTATGCCGAGTAATAATTGTGAATAAGTTCGAAATTAACCCTTAAACACATTTTAAATGTTGAATGATTCTGGCGTTCAAACATTTTTGTAGAAGATTTTAGACCGCTATATCGACGCTGAGGCGGGGTTCTTGTCCCTTTTTTTAAGAAAGGGACAAAAAGGCCCATACAACAAAGAGTTAGAGGGTTAAAATGTTTCACAAAAGTGTTTCTCGTGGTGTTTAACATAAAAGCTCTCTGCACATCTTATACCTTCAACTTAAGACGTAGAAGATTTCTTTTGCTCAGTACTAATTGTGAATAAGTAAGAAATTAACCCCTAAACATATATTAAGTTTTTAAAGAAATTTAATTATTTTGGCTTGAGTTCGGTTTTAATTTAATATTTCACCTAAATTATATTTTTATTTAGAAATAAATGTGAAGCATGTTGACAAAGGAAATTTTGACTACACGGAGGGTTGAACTGATGTTTCGATACCTCCCGCTAATCTCTTCAGAGTTCTTTTCCGCTTAGACCACTCGACCAAAGTCGGTGGTTTACAGTCAAGAGTTTAATATTAGCTAATTTTAATCAATTCATACTGTCACTCTTAGAGCTGTATTTCATTTCAAATGTTCAAATAAACTGAACAAACAAACATTCACACACACTAGTACTTGTAATTATGAATGAGAATTCATACTAGAATAGAGAAATAATAAAATAAGCTTAACAAAACACATAAAAAAATGAATATCAATAACTATCAAATGAAATACAGCTGTAAGAGTGACAGTATGAATTGATAAAAGTAGATGATATTCAACTCTTGACTGCAAACCACCGACTTTGGGCGAGTGGTCTAAGCGGAAAAGAACTCTGAAGAGATTAGCGGGAGCTATCGAAATGTCAGTTCAACCCTCCGTGCAGTCAAAATTTTCTTTGTCTACATGCTTCACATTTATCTCTAAATAAAAATATAATTTAATTGAAAAATTAAATTTAAACCGAACTCAAGCCAAAACAATTAAATTTCTTTGGAGATAAACCCATATAGTTCGATTAAACTAAAAACTTAATTGTTAAGTTTTTAATGATTTCTGGCGTTCATGTTGAATTTAAAAGAATTTCATGGCAAATATTTTTGTAGAGCATTCCGGTGCGCTATACTGCCGCTGAAGGGGAATTTTTTTAAACAAAAGAAAGAGACAAAAAGACACCCATACAACGTAGCGTTAGATAGCTAAAATATTCCACTAAAATGTTCCTCGTGGTGTTTTTCATAAAAGTACTAAACACATGTTATACTTTAAACTTAAAGCGCTCCATCCATTATACAATATTATTGGATATGTTATTGTATATATTATTGTCGTTCTGACCTATACTATGCAATAAATGTCACATTATTTTCAAAGAAAATATTGCCCAATGCTCCTGACAGTGAAAAAGTAAATACAACACTGAACAATGTTGCCACCATATTACACAAATTTCCTTATTGTACAATAAAAATCAAAGGCATTTTGATTTTTGCCAATATATTGTGCCATCTTCGAATATGACATACACATTGGCGATATTATTGTACAATACGAAAAATTGCACAATTATATTGCAAGTGAGTGGGCCGCTTATGGCGTATAAGATTTCTTATGCCGAGTCACTATAACTATGTGCAAAAGGGGGGAAAGCTAACTCCCCCTAAAATGAATGTCAAATGTAAACTTTCAAAACGCCGAAACATTCATATTGTTTTTGGTGTTAGAACCTCATAATTTTGAAAAAATGTCATGCTGTTGTACAGAGCTATTTATGGCAATACTGTTAAGGAAATGGTAGGCCAAAAACTGAGAGAATAATAAAAACCGACAAGAAAATACATAAGATAAACATTACGGCTTGCAGTCGTTCCCCAAATTCATATCAAATATGTATAAAAATCCTACACTAAGGGCTAATAAATCAGTGAAAGATAATCTCTATTTTTGGTTTAAAATATGTTTAAACCAGCAAATCTATAAATCAGTAAACACATAAACCATTTTTAAACGCATAAAATGTAGCGTTTAAACTACCAATACGAACCATATGATTTTCAACGACAGCGCCTATGCAAAACCAGCTTTTTTACATTTATTGTGGTGCTGCCACATTATTATTGTGTACACTATTACACATATTACACGAGGAAGTGATTTACTGCTGTTGAGTTTAAACTGCCTTTAAACTTTAGTTTAACTAAACTAAGCCAGCGTTTAAATATTCACTGATTTATTAGCCATAAAAAGACATTCCTTTTTCAAAATCATCAAACGTCCTAAGCAAGGTCATTCGGCTATAAAAACCGGTTAAAAGTTTACGATTGAAACTTACAAAAGACAACTTTGTTTAACACAGCAAAAACAAACAAAAAAAAAACAGAAATGAAAAATGACAATAAACAATAAGATTTAAAGGTATAAAACACAAAACAAAAAACTTTTTCACATACAAATGAATTCTATTCATAACTGAGATTCAGTCGTCGTCATACATAAAAAAAGACTCAAACTCCACACAAATACTCGAGATGCTGCAAAAAAAAAAAGAAGAAGGAAAACAAATAAAATGACGCACTTCAAGTGAGCACGTTCATCCAACCAGTTGTCTTTGTGGCTTGAACATTTTGTCTTTTTTTTTTTTTACTTTTCGCCTGCTTTCAACGGCCAATGTCCTCTTTGTATTCGTAATTCAGATTCAGAATATCAGATTTGTATTTAAACCAGCATTTAAACCAGCAATTAAATTTAAGGCATCATAAGAGATTTAATTTTAATTCTATTCTATGTGTGCCACCACATGCATCAAAAAACAATCTCTTTAAAAAGATGCACACGTTAATACATGGCTAATTCTCATTCTAAACGTACATTTTGTGTTTTTTTTCAACAATGTAACTAATATATACTCGTATATTAGAAGGTAGGATTCATATTATAGTTTTCGCATCATTCAACCGATACTCAAATAAAATTATATTTTTCTATCTTTTAACCTTTTTTATTTGCTTTCGCAGTTGTTCCAGGAATGATTTTTGCGAGAAAAAAATACCACCACAAAAATGAGTAAAGGGTTGGAAAGCACTTTACATCTACTCTCTAAAAACAAAAATTTATAATAATCACAGGACGAAATTAAAAGTTTTTCAATTTAGACTTGGGTTCACATGGAAAAATAAGAAATGTTTATGAATCCAAATTGATTATTAGGCTAAGGCTCGTAACATTATATTCAGAAAGAATTGGGCATGATATTCCAAGGAACAAGGGAAAAATTAAAATCAACTTAATTTTTCAACGTACACAGCAGAACAGAGTCAGTGCTCACGTGTACTTTGCTTATCACGATTTGTCAGCTGGCTCTCTTGAATGTGATTTGAATTTGTATATATAAAGGGTGGGTAAATTTGAGGCTAGGAAGTAAATACCCAGCAAAAACTACTGCTTCGGCCGAAGCAGGTTTATAAGCGAGAGAAGCTGGTTTTGTTGTTTCTCCTGCTTCGAAAAGCGCTTCAAACATGCATGATTTTTGTTCGCGATGTCCCACTTTGGAGCTCTTGTTTTTGATATAAAATAGCGCTTCTTTCGAAGCATCAAAAATGCTCTAAAATCATGTCTCTTCGTCTTATTGCTACAGACAAAACAAATCGTGTTTTATTATAAAATTCTCTCTTGCATGCAAAAGGTGAGAAATGTAAAAAGAGAGCATTCTTTAAATGGGATTTGAGTTTTTAAATGTGTTAGTGTTTATATTGTTGAAAGTTGCAATGCTACTGAATATGATTTTGTTTATTTTGGAGTTCGTGTTGAATAAATGTAAAATGCTGACTAACTGCGTATTAAGCATTATGAACACTGTGAGATCTCTGCCTTCTTTTTGAGTATCCTCGGAAGCGCTTCATAACATCGCATATGGGAGGCTTGAACGTTTTTTACTGCTTCTAGAAACATGAACATTTTTTTGCTGGGTAGGCTGTCAAATGATGAAATGTCAAGAACTGAGCTGTCATCCTTTGACATTTATTTAGAGAATACTTGGGAAATTTTAACCATTGAACGCTACGCTCTTGAACAACGAATTTAATTTGCGAAAATTTACTATCAAAATTGTGAAAATTTTGCTGTATCACTTCGTAAAATTCGAGCAGATTTTCCTCGTAATCAAGCTCCTTTAATTCTTGAATGAGTTAAACGTTATAAGCGTGAAGATGAAGATCTTTATTCAAAATGTTGCGCAAAGTGCCTCTGGTGATATTCAATTGAACCAGTCATTGCGAAAAGGGTATGTGTCACACTTTTTTCAAATTTAGTAAAATTTTTTTAAAATTTAGTAAAAAATTTTTAATTTTAGTAAAATTTAGTAAAATTTTTTAAAATTTAGTAAAATTTAGTAAAATTTTCACCATTTTGATAATCAATTTTCACAATAAAAATTCGTTGTTCAAGAGTGTAGCGTTCCATAGTTAAAATTTCCTCCAAGTTTGCACTAAATAAATGCCAACGGATGACATTTCATTTACTATTTACTTCTTAACCTCAAATTTACCCACCCTTTACAACTTTTTCGTGAAAATTTAATACGAGAATATTTCCCTTCGTCCTTGGAATATTAATGAAGCCCAATTCTTTCTGAATATAACGTTACGAACCTTAGCCTAATAATCAATTTGGATTCACAAAGCAAATACGTTCGACATAAAAAATGTTTATGTTTTAAAATAATTCTTTACATAGATTTATACATGAGCAAAAAGTAGGCTAACTCTTCTTTGAAATAAGACTGATTTTAATAAATTCGGCCAACAATATCAAAAGTTATTTCAATTTCAAATAATTTTTTTTTGTAGCAAAATACGACCTGCCCTCCATACATTCTGCGAAAATATAACAGCCCACAGTGCGAAAGAATCAAATTTTTTCAAAGAAAACTGGAAATTTGTTAGCAGATAATGTTCTTTATATTATTTCTACTCTTTAGCTCCTGTTAATTTTTTTGACGTCATAAAATTTATAGATAAATTATATTTAAAATTTTTTTTTACGTAACGCTCAATACATATATATACGAATTCAATATTTGTTTCAAAACTCACACTTTATTTTGATTTCAATACAATTCATTTGTATAATCTTCGATGTAGTTTAACATAACCTCTTTAAGTATTCACCAAAAAAATTCATTTATATAAAAAAAATAAATACACATTTTTGGATACAAACGATGATGGATTAATGAAATCTTTTACAATATAATACTATCTAACAAACTTTACAAAACTTTTAAATATATAGAAATACAAACCTATGCTGTTATTTTGTGTATGTTGTTCACGCAATTTTAATAATTAAACTGAGTAATGAAGCGTACTAAAAAAGCGTAACGCTCAATACACAAGACTGCCGATAACAACAATTTAAAGAAAATATATAATTTCTAATATTTTTCAAAAATTTTATGTGTAAAAAAAATAAGAGAAGCAAATGCAAATATTCCAAAAACCATAATAAATTTAGTCTGGTTTTTGGAAAAACTCATAGTTTCTTAATGTGAAAAATCAACAGTATGCATTAGGGACACGCCATTTAGTATGAAGGGAGTGAAAACAGTATTTTCGTTCTTCGTTTGTAGCACATAATGAACGGTCTTACACAAAAAAACGTATGTACAATTTATTTATAAATCTATTAAGTCCTGCTAAAGCAGTTTTCATTTTGTGAAATATTTTACTATAATTTCAACGGACACAAAAAAAACATATGAAATGAGAATCAGCCACATATAAAAACATTAACCCAGGCAATAGCAGCATACAGCAATTTCCGCATCGGTAGAGGCAGTAGCAACTACGTTCTTATATATTTGCAACTTAACTAAGTTTACATTGTTTTAGAAATGGCTTTAAGTCAAATTATCCTCCTAGTTATGACAGCTTTTGATTGACTGTGAGTTTATGATGGATTTTACAAATTAGAGCTTGATTTAAAAGCTTTGGGACTTGAGGGGGTTTCAAAAAATATGCTCGCCCCATTGTTGCAAAGAAGCCAATAATGGAAACTGTAAAGAAAATAGAATAATGATTTCATTTCGATATATCGATTCTTTTGGGCGAAATTAGCGTAAGGTACAAAAACAAATTTTTTTGTAACATACAAGTTTTTTTCTTTTCACTTTTTAATAGAGTGAAAATTGCACACAAATTTTAGTAAAATTATTCGATTATTAAACACTTAATAAAAATAATAGAAAATTATTTATACAAAATATGAACAACCAAAGAATTTGTAGAGTTTTCGAATCAATATTTATTCGAATGATAATTTCGTAAAAAGTCTTACATGCGATAATATTTTGTTTTATAGAACTTTGGTTTGTCTCAATTCGCGATTCTATTTTATTTTTTATGTGGCCTTTCACATCCTTCATTTATGAACTTTTATAGAATTTTGTAAAAAAAAAATTGGCTAAGAAAATTTTAAATAAAAATTTTGTTTTTCTAATGAAATTGATTATAAATTAAATGTATCGTAATTTTATTAGTGTTTTCAATTTTCTACAAAAATCTTTTTTTTTTAATTTACTAATTGCCAAGTGAGAAATAAAAATAAAATGGCAAAAAAATTTCGAAATATTAATATTCATAAATCTTTTAAAAAACAGTTTGAAAAGTGAAATTAGTATTGGGGTACAACTTAAATATGAAACAAAACCAATCATATTAATGTTAACATATTTTGATACCTTAAGGTTTGACCTTGTGACGCCAAACATATTCTCGCTCACTTCAAATATTCCAATACTAAGGGTGTAATTTCAACCTCTAGGTGGAAAAAGAAGAAAATTCGTCAAAAAAAGACACTATCACCTGGAAGATACTTAGACAATAGAATAGAATAGGTGAAATAGCTGGTCCAAAGACCGGCACTGCGACACCTGGTGGGTCTTTTGTGCTATAGATCTATAAATTAAATCAAGCTCTGCCTGACTCTCCTTATGAAAGTTAGCACAGAGGTTGGAGAACCTGCCTAATAACATCCGAACACAGAAACTCAGAATAGAAACACGCCTTCCATAAGACGATACACTCACAGAAAATGTGTGCCGATATCTCGTTCTTTTCAAACCATAAACGACACAAGAGTGAACGAACTTGGTTACTTTTCCACAGAGGGTGCTGTTGGCTGAGTAGTTAGCGCGTTTGACTACAAACCCTGAGGTCTTGAGTTCGAGACTAGTTTCAGGCAAGCCAACAACATCATGCATTTTTCTCATGTGCATTGGTGTGTTATTGTGTTGGTTGTTGTTGGACTGTTAAAGTGATGAAGGCATAGCACTGATCACTTTGGCAGTACCGGCAGCGAGTAATACTAACATATCCTAATGCACTTCACAGCACCCTCCTTCGTCGGTATTGTAGCAGAACCGTCGGCGAAGTAAAAGAACTAATAAAATGGCTACACAGCTCAAAAACATCGTGATGCCTCTACTTGACACCAGTGGGGCTTGCAACACTGCTCTACAAAAAAAACGCGCAATAGCAGGGTTGTAAATGAATTAAGCTTTCTATCTCTCTCCCACTTCACCACCTGTTCTCTCTACACTATCCCTTTCCCGAAGAAGGTAACACATTAATTAATTAACTGGTAGGCATTAATTGCCTGATTGTGTTACTTCTCTTTAAAAAAAATAAAAAGGATAGTTCAGTCCAAAGTGACCCGAGAGAAAACCTGCAACCAGCCGTAAATCATTCCTGTTGATATTCAGGATGCCACTATATAAAAATGGCTACATCAATGCTTTGGCTTAGCTTAAACCAGAAGACGCCAGCCATACTTTCTTTGCGGTCGATATGTCATTTCCATTGATTAAGACTTGACAGTCGACCAGTTTACACCACAAAAGGGCTCTAAGTCCATAAGAGGACCAGCAGAGGCCCTTCTGGCCAATTCCTCCGCCTCCTCGATACCCGGAGGACCAATGTGGCCAGGTATCCAGTAAGTGGAAAGCTTGTTCCGTATCGATAGCTTCTGTATTGTGTCAAAGCACTTTAAAACAAGCTTAGAACGGAATTCCCAACAAAGGAGGGCTTAAGAGCTGCCTGACTATCGGAGAAGATAGCTATACGCACCTCCTTCATATCCCTACTTAGATTATTATGAACACACTTGGTGATCGCCAGTATTTTCGTCTGAAATACCGTAGGCCATTTGCCCATGGGCACAGAGATTGTTGCGTTTGGTAAACAGACTCCAGCGCCAACTCCATCTTCCGTTTTGGATGCATCCGTATACCAGCATAAATTTCTGGAATCCACAGTGGACCCTAAGCGGAATTGTGAGATTGAATCTCCTGTCAAACCTAAGTTCTCAGTTTATCCTGTCACTAGGCATTCCTAGCAGCCCTCTGCAGGGCATAGTACTCCGGATCGATGAGTGACCGTTGCCGACATGACGGCCAGAGTTGCCGAGATCCATCCTATAAGCAGCCATTGCCGCATATGATCTTATAAAGATTTGTATGGGTGTTAATCCAATCAAGGGCTCAATGGCCAAGGTTGGATATGACCTCATTGCGCATGTAATAAGAAGACACGCCAATCTCTGAACCTTGCAGAGCTTGGTTGTCGTCGCAACCTACAGTGTCTTCTGCCACCATACAATCACGCCGTATGTAATGATTGGCCTAAAAATCATTGTATAGATCCATATGATCATGTTTGGGCTTATGCCTCAGGTGCACCCGGCACAACTCTTTACCGGCCAGATCGCCCTAGTGGCTTTCTGAGCTATGCATTCAACATGACGAGTAAGCCCAAATATTTGCGTAACCCCAAATATTTGACGTCAGTCGAATAAGGAATATTGCACCCATTCATCGAAACTGTCCCCAGACCAAGTTTTCTTCTAAGAGAGAAAGGTACCAGAATAATAGTCTTGTCAGAGTTGACCGACTCTATGTCATAACAGTGCACAAAGCATGGTTCATGACGTCTGAGAGAATGTTGCCGAATTTGCCAGTTGTTATCACAACCAGGTCATCGGCGTACCGTTTAACTTCGTGCTATTGTTCACCAACTTAGGCGATACTTCTCCAGAATTTAACCGAGGGCCCCTTTACTTAGCAAGGATACCAACCCTTAGCCAAGATACAACCCTAGTCCAAGGATTCCCAAAAACTGAGATAAAAACTCAGACATTTTCCGGAACCTCCGGAAAATAACGGAACCGTCGAAAACTGCAAAAATACCACAGCGGAAACACTGATTTTTTAAGGCATTTAATCTTCGCGCTGGAGCTTACATACAATTTCGGCCAGCCAAATAAAGATTGATACGCACAACGTGCCATAGGGAACTTTGTTCCAAAAATAATTTACAAAGTTCTAAAGACCGATTCTAATAGATTGGATCAAAAACACATAGAGGGTGTCCCATAATCAACGTCAAGCAGGGAGATGTCACTACTTGCCTTATGACCCGCTTTCGGCTGGAAGCTGATTTGTATGGGACACCCTGTATACATGTATCGACGTTTTGAAAGTTTACTTCTGGGACTCGGAGAAGTTGCACATTGTTATACTGAATCGGGCTAGGAAATCATGTAATCCTACGATATAAAATTTGCTCAGCACTTATGTAAAACACCACGAGAAGTGTTTTTGTGAAACGTCTTAACATTCTAACTCTTCACTGGTCTTATTGTATCTTTCTTAAAAAAGGGACAAAAACCTCCCCTTGAACGGCTAGCTAGGCAATAAACTGTCCTACAAAAAATATTTGTCATTTGTAATTCTACTATAAGTCTTCAAAGACCTCAAAGTTCCAAACTTGATCGCCAGAAATCATTCAAAACTTAAAACCTGTTCAAAGGCTAATTTCGCAATTATTAACAATTATTACTCGGACTATGAAGTTTTGTACGCTTTACGTTTAAGGCATAAAATGTGTTCAGCACTTTTATGTAAAACACCACGAGGAACATTTCTGTAGAACATTTAAGTCCTCTTACTCTTCTCTGTATGGGTCTTTTTGGCCTCTTCTTTAAAAAGTGGCAAAAACTCCCCCTCAACAGTGATATAGTTTGCAGAAATGTTCTACGAGTATAAAAATATTTGCCATAAAATTCTACTGGCTAGATTCCAAGACACCCAAACTCCAGGCACAACTTGAATGCCAGAAAACATTCAAAACTTAAAATTTGTTTAAGGGTTAATTTCGTATTTATTCACAATTACTAGTCGGCATAGGAAAGCTGGTAAGCCTTACGTTAAAGGTATAAGATGTGTTCAGCACTTTTATGTAAAACACCATGAGGAATAATTATGTAAAACATTTTAGCCCGCTATATTGCCGCTGAAGGGGAGATTTTGTGTACCTCTTTTAAGAAAGGGACAAAAAGACATATACGAGGAAGACGTAGAGGGCTAAAATGTTCCACAATAATCTTCTTCGTGGTGTTCTACATAAAATCTTTGAACACATTTTACTTATTTGTCGCAAAAATATGTATGTCAATAGCCAAAAAAAAAAAATTAATGCTAATGGAAAATATTTCCACTTTTCGGTTGCTCCCTATTGTGCGAATATGCATACACTAACATCACTAAAACCACAACAATATACGATAAAGAGCGCCAAACCAATAAGCAGGCAAGCAAGCAGCAATCGACCAAGAAACTAACCAACCAAAAAACCAGACAGTCAGCCAGCCAATTCATCCAACAATTTAGGACTTTTGGATCATTAAATATTTTGATGCCTGCATTTTCGTAATGCATTGATGCATTTTATAAGGCAGCATTACAAAATGGGTGTAATAAAAATTCTCTTAATATTTCAATACATTTGCAATTAAATTTTTAATATAACAATTTTAATATTTAATATTTGTTTTCTTTTTACTTTTTTTATTTTATTGTATTGTTGTTATTGGACTTTGCTTTAATATTGCGCGTATTGAATAAAATATAATTAAATTTTATATGAAAATATTTTCGATTTTTAATGAACTCAACGAAAAGAATAATTAAGACAATAACTAAAGTGTTTTTAGAAGTTAAAAGAAATGTTGAGGTTTTATTAAACATAAAAAAAAGAAAGTTATGTATATAATAATTCGAAGTTTATAAGTAAAAGTTAATTAATCCCAACCATACGCGGCAGAACATAATATCACGCGGGATGTCTAGTAAAGCTTTTCTATTTTATTTTCTATTTTAACTCAAATAATTTGAAAATATTTGAATTTCGAATTGGTTTTATTGTTAAAAACTGCTTGTACAAAATTAGCTCTAGTTTTTTTCAAAGACCCTCATTTCCTCCAAGTTCATTGACTCTAAATGTCACAACTGACAACTGATGACAGCAGCAGCATTTATGTATGATCGGTAACTATACAGAAAAATTCACAAAGTTAAGAAAGCTAAGGTAACAGCAAACAAATTGTAAAAAAAATTAAAACAACAATGAAATAAACAATTTAATAAAAAAAAAAGTCATCGTAGTTATTGGCTGATGTTTGCGAGTATTTTTGCAATTTGATACTTTTGCTGAAATTCGGCAAAAGAACAAAGTGAGCAGAATTTAAAAATCCCTTTTATTTTCATTTTAACAAGCGTGAATTGCATTTCTTTTAGGTTCATGCTCTAATAGAGTAATTTGAACCAAAAAAAAAATAATAATAAGAAAAAAAACAGGACAGTGGAGCCGAGTACGAGTAGAAAACAAAAAAAATTTAAATAAAGTTTTGCTAAAAAAAACTTTTGCCGCACATGTTAGCAAAGATGATGGTGGTGGTCAACAACCTTTAGGACAGGAATACGTATAAAGTGAAATGAAAAAAAGCCTAATGAAAAGTTTAACTTACTATTATTTTGTTTCACACATTTACATATAAACGCATAATAAAAAAGTGGCTTTTGAAGCTCTGCATGATTTAACAAAGTGCATTTTTACACTAGAATTAAAACTACCACACGACTTTATGATGCCATGACAAACAAGCCACCATCAAGCTGACAGTGTGTGAAAAAAGTCAATTGACAATCAAAACAATAGTCTGAATAAGTAAAACTTGTTATTTATTTCTCCTTACGGTATAGCGAAAATTTTGTGGAACATTTTAAATCTCTAGCTATTCGTTCTATGGATCTTTTGACCCTTTTAAAAAAAAGGGTAAAAACCTACCCTTCGCGGTAAGTCTTTAAAGATACCCAAGCTCCAGACCCAACCTGAACGCCAAAAATCATTCTAAACTTAAGGGCTAATTTCGTTCTTATTCACAATTACTACTCGGCATGAGAAATCTTGTAAAACTAAGGTTTAAGGTAGAAGATGTTTTCAGCATTTTTATGTTAAACACAACATTGGAAATTTTTATAGAATATTTTAGCCTGCTATATCGGCGCTGAAGGGGAGTTTTTGCTCACTTTTAAGAGAGAGACAAAAAGACTCATACAACGAAGAGTTAGAGGGTTGAAATGTTCTACAAACAATGTCTCTCGTGGTGTATTACATGAAATTGCTAAATACATCTTACATATACCTCAAACTTAAGGCTTACAAGATTTCCTATGCCGACTCACTACAGCTATGTGCAAAAGGGAGGGAAATTGATCTCCCTTAAAATGAGTCCAAGTTATAAACTTTCAAAACGCTGCTACACGTATTTTATTTTCGGTGCCCTCTGTCTGAATCAGCCAATAGAACCTTGTTATTTGAACTTTTTGTATAGTGTACTTAATAGGCTAAACGTTGTTTTTATCTCCCTTTTGCACTCACATTATATAGCCAATTTAGACAAAAAAAAATTTAAAGGTATTTGTTTCCAGATAAACATAATCTATGTTTAATTCAAATCGGTCCAGTATTTTGGGAGATATAAGCGTTTAAAGTAGGGATGTAACGATACGCCGTTTTGCCGATCCGATACCGATACCGATATTTAAAAATAAATATCGCCGATACCGATTCCGATACCGATACGAATATTGAAATTGAGTTCAAGTTTAGATTAACAAAACTCAAGTGTAATTTTTTTATTATGCAAAATTACATTTTAAGAGAGAATATTTAAAATTGATAAAACATTGGAAGTAATTTTTAAGGAGCTACATTTTCGTTGCTTCCAAAAAATTTATGTTAAAAATATGCAGATAATTATTAGAAAAGCAAGAAAAAGGTTTAATTCCTTTATAATTTTAAAAAATACTCGCCATGCTTTTTAAAAAATCGATTTTTTAAAGGACATTTTTCAACTAATATTCTTCTAAATAACTTAATAGCTTAATTATTAAAAGACTTCTAAGTTTATATTTATTCACTTATATTTACATGAAAATGCAGTTCTGAGTTTAAATTCGCATAAAAAAATTTTGAAAATGGGTAATTTTTTATCCTTTTTTCTTGAGGAAAAATCATTATAGAATACCGAAAAAGAAATTGGTCCTAGCATCGCTTCCAATTCGGTGATTGGTAATCGAAAAACAGAACTTCTTGCAATGGCAAGGATATGTAAAACTAATTAGAAATTATCCAAATTTGCAATACTTCCAGATCGCGAATTCTACATTTTCATGACTTCTTTGGAATAAGATTTAAAAAACAACGACTTGAATTTGAATTCATGATAAAATTAACAAAAAAAAAATATTTTTTTTTACAAAATAACAGCATAAAATGTTATTAATTTTTAACATTGATATTAATAAGATTTAAAAGATAACGAAGTGAATTTAATTCATGGTAAAATCGAACAAAAATAAATTACTTGTTAAAAAAAACTCTGAAAAAATTTTTAAAAGTATCGTCGTATCGGCAGTAAAATATCGCCGATACCGATGTATCGGAAAATCTGAAGTATCGCCGATATATCGGTATCGGTATCGGTATTCGTTACATCCCTAGTTTAAAGATGTATACGTTTAAAGCTGCTACTGCGTGTTGTGTTTCTTTATGTCGCAAGACTTTTCAAGCACACTGTATAGCTGTACTAATGTACTATATTTGTATCGGGTATATATTACATTTGTTATTAAGTATGTTTTTTTTTATAAATATTTACATAAATTTCCCTTTAATGAATTAACAAAGTTGTTACACAAAATACACCACAAATAGCAAAAAGAACAACAGCAACAGTAAAAATTTGCAATTGGCAATATAAGAGGCCCCCCCAAAAAAAAAGAACAATAAATTCAGTAAAGTGTGATTTTGGCTCGCACACGGAGGATTCCGTATAAATAAACATACACTCAGTTACTAAAGTATACGTACGATTTAAAATGCCCGTAATTTCGATATATAAAACATTAATATTTAATTTACTGTCACTTCTTATTTTTCACGAAGAATTCAACATTTTGCACGGACTTAAGAAAAAAAATTTTTTTTTTTAAATAACAACAAAAAACTTAAAATAATAAAAATGAGCACTGGCTATGGGAGTGTTGCGGCCTCCAAAAACAACGTTAACTTCAGTAACAGTGTGTATATATATATCCCTTTTCGTTTTTGACCTTTTTTCTCACTTTGAAAATTTTTTTCATTTTGCTTTTTCGTTTAATTTTAGTTTTTTTATATTTTACTTTTTTGCTGTTGTTGATTTAGAGATTTTTGGTTTTGGCGCATTTTTCATTTTGGTGATTTTTTTTTGTTTATTTGCGATTTTTCGTTTTTTACAGTTTTTTGCTTTTTGCCGATTTTTTTAGTATTGGCGAATTTTTGGTTTTGGCGTTCTTTTGTTTTAACGCTTTTTTCGCTTTTTGACGATATTTTTAGTTCTAGCGATTTATTTTAGTTTTTTCGCTTTTTTTAGTTTTGGCGCTTTTTTCGATTTTGGGTATTTTTTCAGTTTTTGGCAATTTTTTTTAGTTTTAGCGATTCTATTTTCGGCTTTGACACCTTTTTCGTTTTGGCGTTTTTTTTTAGTTTTGGCGTTTTTTTATTTTTGGCGCTGTTTTTGTTTTGGCGTTATTTTTGTATTGCTGATTTTTTTAATTTTTGACGACTTTTTTTGTTTTTTGTTGATATTTTTAGTTTTAGCGATTTTTTTTAGGTTTTAGTGCTTTTTTCGTTTTGACGTCTTTTTCGGTTTTTTGCGTTTTTTTTTAGTTTTTTGTCGATCTTTTAAGTTTTGATGATTTTTTGCGTTTTAGCTTTTTTAATTTTGGTGCTTTTTTTCTTTAAGCGCTTTTTTCATTTTGGCGATTTTTCGTTTTCACATTTTTTTAATTTTGGAATTTTTTAGTTTTAGCGATTTTTAAAATTTCAAGAGTTTGCCTCTTACAGCTTCCAAGATATAGCAAATTGTCAAAGTTACATTAACTGATAGAACACCCTTTAATTTTTATTGTTTTAAATATCAGTGTTAATTGTTGTAGACGATTCTATAGACTACACCAATTAGCACTAACTTTGAAAATTTTAAGTGTCTATATGTGAGTGCTTGTATGTTACTTTAGTATTTCAACATGTATCGTTGCTCGCTTTAGAACACCCTTTAATTTTTAACTGTCATATATTTGTTGCTGTAACGGCCAAAGTTTTACATATTCTGTGAAAATTTCAGGTCCATAGCTCTCACGGTTCCCGAGAAAACATCTTGTGACAGACAGACAGACAGACGGACAGTGTAGCGAAAACAATAGGGTTCCTTTACACTTTTGGTGTACGGAACCCTTAAAAAAGGAAATTGTAAACTTCTAGAACTAATTGTTAAGTAGCCCTTCTCACTCCTTTCCCCTCACTCGCTTACTTTCTCACTCTTTGGCTCCTGCGTCAATAAGCAGAAGACGGCTTTTAATGTTTGATGTTTTTAATTTGTCTTTTCTTGTTTTTATTGTTTTATAGTTTTTGTAACAATATATTTATTTATGCTGTTGCAGTTGTTTCTTGCTGTTGTTGTTGTTGTTGTTGTTAAATATTATTGAAAATTATTACATTTGACTTCTTCTTTTGTTGTTCTTATTGTTGTTGTTGCATAAATGGTCAAAACATACGTGTATTACTATTCAAAAGAGTGTGAAATTCAATATGCGTGCTTTTGAAGAATCTACATAATTAAAGACATGACTAAAGAAAAACAAAAGCAGCAACGAACGAAAGAATAATAAAAAAAAACAAGACATGTACTGAGAAAATTATATTTTTTTATATATAAAAGCCATGTTAACAAAACATGAGGTAAAAAGTACAAGGGGATTAATTTCCCCTGGTATTTAAACAATATTATTATATCTACACGTACTGAACTGAAAATAACTAGGAGCAGTTGTTATTATATCAAGTTGTTAAATATGAAATAAAAAAAAGAAGAGGATATAACTAATTGATGGGTTGTTTGTTTGTTGCACATTCATTACAACAAACACGTACGTACATATATTTGTTAATAAGTTACAATTAAATTTTATTTTCTATGTTACTATTTTAGTTTTAAGCTTTAAAGCAGCATTGAATTTTATACGCTCAAATATGTATGGATGTATGCAAGTGTTTTTGACCCTTATTTAGTCGAACAAAAGTGTGCTTGCTGTAATTAAGCTCAAAGGTACAGAAGGACTAAGTAAGCAAACGGCAGCTTATTTTAATTGCTCAAAAATTATTTTTAAAAACGTACAGTTTTAATGAGGAAAATTAGTAAAGTATCTAGTACTCTTTAAAAAGTAGTGCCCTTAAAAAGTACATTCTGAGGTAGTGATTTTAAAAATTATAGCCTTAAAGCCTTCTTCTCAAAAAAATAGTACTTTTTTGTACATATAAAAATATACTTTTTTTGTGAAAAAGTACATTTTAAAAATATACCTTTTACAAAAAGTATCTTTTAAAAATGTACTTTATACAAAAAGTACATTTTTAATATCGAGGGTTTCTTTTCAAATGGTGCTATCAGAAACACAAAATTTTTTAGTAGGTCCAAAATTCGTTTCGTTCTCCAATTACACTGTACAACACAAAAAAAATTAACATGTTTGTAACGACTGCTTCTGGCAGAGGGCACCGAAAAATATGTACGTATATCGGCATTTGGAAAGTTTAAATCTGGGACCCATTTTAATGACAGTTAAAGTTCCCCACTTTTGAACTAAAGGGCTGCAACATACACATATACACACACACAAACATACATACCAGTACTTTCGAGTATACTTGTGCAACCCTCTATTTTGCACATAGGTCTAGTGACTAGGCATAGGAAATTTTGTAAGCGTTACGTTTAAGCTATACTGTGTGCTCAGCGCTTTTATGTAAAACATCACGAGAAAAATTTTTGTCAAACATTTTAACCCTCTTTTTGTTTTGGTATTTTTGCCTCATTCTTTAAAAATGGAGCAAAAAACTTCCCTTCAGCGGCGATATAGTGAGCTGAAATATTCTACTAAAATACTTTCCATAACAAACTGAGTGCTCTGTGGCTGATTGATAGCGATGCTAGCCTGTCAGTCCAGAGGCCGTCAGCTCTATTCCCGGCATAGACCCTGGATGTTTTCCGCCGACAAGCTTAATCGCTTCGCGGGTTATGTTTTTGTGTGTTGTTGTCATGTTAGAAATACCACATTAATATCACAGAATAATTTCCATAACATTCTACTATAAGAAAGAGATCCTGACTCAACTTGAACTCCAGAAATCATGCAAAACTTAAAACGCTTTAATAAATTAATTTCGTACTTGTTCACAATTAGTGCTAAGCATAGGAAATCTTATAAGCATTGCGTTTAAGGTATAAGATATGTAAAGCACTTTTATATAAAACACCACGAGAAACATTTTTGTGGAATATTTTAACCCTGTAGCTCATCATTGTATGAGTCTTTTTGTCCCTTGCTAAAAAATGGGTAAAAACCCCACCTTTAACGGCGATTTAGCGGTCTAAAATATTCTACAAAAATATTTACCATAAAATTCTTTAATAAGGACCTTATTCATAATAAACTATTAAATGTTTATAGAAGGTTTATGAAGCGAATTTCTATACAAATTTTATTTCCTAAACCTCTCATAAACATTTGATAAGTACTGCGAATAAGGCAGTAAGGCTTTAAGGACACCCAAGCTCCTGACTCAACTTGAACGCCAGAAATCTTTTAAAACTTAAAATGTGTTTAAGGGTTAATTTCGTACTTTTTAACAATTTGCGCTTGTATGTAGAACACCACGAGGAACATTTCCGTTGAACATTTCAGCCCGCTGCGATCGTTAAAAAGGCATCCCTGCCTTTCAATAAAAGTATCTTTTTAAAAAGTCCTTTTTTCCCTCCCCCTGGATCCGGGGCTGGCGTTTATTAAAAAAGTACCTTTTAAAAAATTTTATTGTTAAGATGTACACAGAAAAACTTCATATTAATATTGTCGAAAATAAGGTTAGTTTCACATTTTTTGGTAGTGATTTTGTTTCATAGGTGTCTCATGTTACTTAAACGTGATTTTACAATAACCTTCAAAGACCATTTCCTTTTTCAAATAACTCTATTTCATGTTGATTTAACATGTCAGTATAGTTAAATCAAGATGAAGTTGATACTGAAATGATACGAAGAATCATGTTGAATGAAAGGTATTTCAGGTTGAAACAACGTGAATTAGACACTGAAATAACACGAAGAATCAACTTGAATCAAAGTTATTTAAATTTGCAACAACATGAATTCAATACTGAAATAACGCGAAGAATCTTGTTGAATCAAATTTATTTCAAATTGAATCAATGTGAATTTGATATTGAAACAACCCGAAAAATCCATATTGAATCAAAGTTATTTCAAGTTGAAACAACATAAATTTAATGTAGCTACTTTATTAATTATTTTACTTACGTGATGCGTATTTGTATAAGCATCATGAAAATTTGTGTTGTAGTTGGCCACCCCAGCCAAGATATGAAGTCGGGTCACTTGCTTGGTAGCCAACGCGCTAACAACTGCAGCTACAAAAGCTTCAAACTTTACTTTAGATATACACTAAATAAATACCATCATAAGTAACATAAATTTCATTTTAATTCAACATGATTTAAATGATTATTTAACATAAAACTTATTTGAAATTAAAGTTATAGTCATATTGATTTAAAATTAAATGTAACGTTGATAACAATGTTATTTTAATGGGGAAAAATATTTAATCAAAGAGATTTAAGGTTAGATTAATAATTGTTCGTTTAAAATTAATATGAAACAATGGTAACTCTAAATCAGCAGCTGGTAATGCGAAGTTTATTGGCTATTTGCATTTACACCACACGAACATAAAAACGAACAATAACAAGTCACACAACTGAGCACAACAGTTCATTGTAGCTATGAACAAAGCAAAGAAACACCAATACACTTAAAGAACAAATTATTTTTTATAAAATTAATATAATTTCTAATCAAAATTGCGATGTATTGATTTTACATTGGTATATTTTTCTGTGTGTATTTTTAACAGTAACTTTTAAAAATAGTAACTTTTTTTACAAAAAGTACCTTTTGTTGAGAAGTAATCGTACCTTAAATAACACCGGCACGCAAGAACGAAAAAATGGCGTGTATATTTGAATATACCCACCTAACGACATGTATTTCGAGGCTCTCAATCCGAATCGAAACTCCGCCTAAAAATCTCGAAAAACTACAGTTTTTTACTGGTTACTATAACTTTAAACGAGCTAAACGGACCTCAGATTTTGACTCAGCGTGTAAATATACATGTAAGTGGGTGGGTCTGAATAAATGAACAAATAGCCCAGTTCAAAGAATTAACATGTATTTTGACCCGCTTAGATCGAATCTGGTGTCCATTTCGGGTAAATTGTAAAAAAGTGTAGCTCTCTTCGAGTTGTTTTTAAAAATTTTTCGCAATTTACTCGAGATTTTGTAGGTGTAGGGGCCAAAAAGACCTCGTATTCGGATTCAGGGCGTTGAAATACATAACGATAGGTGGGTATAGTCAAATATACACGTCACTTTTTTGGTTTTGTGTGTCGGTGTAATCATTGTTATAAAAACAGTGTCTCAGAATTTTATGAAAAAACTAGCTTTCTTTGAAATCGCTTTCCTCCCCACTGTGCTATTTTACAGACAAATCTTAGTTGAACAAAATATTGTTCCACCTTTCATTAAATATTAAAATTTTCTTAATAATTTCCACACCAAACGTCCTAATAAACATGAGTTAATAAAAATATTTTTGTATTGTATAATTAATTAGGGTAGCGGGGCTTTTTCTGCCTATTTCACGTAATGTTTTTATTGCCTTCAATATTAAATTTAATAAATATTTGAGGTGAATGCGGTAAATGGGCGTCTTTTAGTTCTTGTAATTATGAATTAAATTTAAGCGTAAGTGAGTGAACATTGTGGTAATTAAATTTACTCGTTACAGTGAGATGATTATTTTGCTTTAATTTTCATGCATTTCAAGCATTTCAAATTAAATTTATTTGAAAAAAATATATATAAAAAGGGGAATATAATTGAGTTTTAGCTAAAATAGCCGGTGGCATTCCAGAAAATTTTCATTCATTATTTTCTTACAACTTAATGAATTAAGTGCAGTGATTTTGTTGTTTAGCTTTGTTTCGTCATAGTACGATAAATTGACTGAAAATTAAAATATGGAAGTGCCTGTTGAACTTGTTTTGTATTACGATTGGGATTTATGTAGCAGTGCTATAGCATGAAATATTTTAGCTTTTAGCATAGCATTGTGCAACATTAGCATTATGCATAGCTGCTACAGAGTAGTAATTGTTTTTCCTTTTCATATATTCTGAAACTAAGAAGGATGGATATCATCTGCTCTGATCAGACTAAAATCATTCCAACTAAATATGAACTTCACAGTAACAATATTTGCATATGGCTACAGCTAGCCGATCTACCTTTCTTTTAACCAAAAACAACATAAAAAAATATAATTATTAGCTGTAAACTTTAAAATCATAAATGTATGAGTATAAATTTTAAGAAAAGTACCGAAATAATTGTTTGTTGTAAACGAAATGGACATTAAATTGCTGTTACAATATGATTGCAGTTAGATTTATGACTACAAAGAAAAAAATATGGCCACTTAAATGTTAACAAAATACTAGTATATCACAAATAGTTGCACAAACACTTCAATTGGTGTTTACAAAAATATTGTCTCTATTTTCGAACTTTATTACTTTAACATGCGAAAACATTTATTTTGAAAGTACTGCTACTGCTACTGCTACTGCTGCTGCTGCTGCTACAGTTGAATAAATAGAAAATTGTCAGCAGTAGAAGCCGCAAAAAAATGAAGTCGAAAAATGGTTGCACATAATGGCAACAATTGCCAGTCAACACCAACTAAAACAAGTAACAACCGAAACTCACTCACTCACTTACTGCACTATTACACTCACACAGTTAATAGAAGCTCTCCATTCATTCTAATTCTTAAACAAGATTTATGTATAAAAAAAAATAGCCTGGAGGCGATATAAAAATTTATTTCCTACATCAAGGGGAAGTTTCTCTATTATTTTTATTATTATTATTATTATTATTATTATTATTATTATTATTATTATTATTATTATTATTATTATTATTATTATTAATTTATTTAATCTACAGAATGAATTCTAAGACTAAATTTATATTTATGAGCATTGCTCTAGAGTTTCTCTAACACGTCTCTGTTTAGAGAAAAATTTGTAATTTGCCAAATTACTCTTTTTTTTTAACAAGTCATATCCTGTAAGCCTTTTTATTTTTAATTTCCCGCATTTTTATTTTCAAAAGTATAAAATCTTTAAGTATAAAAGAGTTTACAATTTAATTATTTTTGAATTTAATTACAATTTGAATTAATTAAATTTAACAATGAGTAATTACTCTTAACAATGAGTAATTAAATTTATACCCAACTACGGCATGTAATTGCCTTTGTATTAACAATGATTAATTGGGCCAATGAAATGTGTGAATCAAAACTTAAAACTGTTTTAATTAAACTATTTAGTCAACTTAAAATTGTTTGCTATAAATAAGAATGTTAGAGCTCGTCAGTTAAGTGCACTAGTATCGCAAGTAATTAGTTCCGAATATACTAATAGAAAAACCGTAATAAAGCTGGTGTAATACGATAATAACATCAGCAATATGGCTACACATTAAGCTCCGGTGAAAATGCCATATTGTGACTACAAAAGTGGGCAGTGCCACGCCCATTCAAAGAAAAAAATTTTTGGAACTACTTCTACTGACCCGAATCGTCGGAAACTTGGCACACACAGTAAGCTGCGGTGAAAATGCTGTATTGTGACTAGAAAAGTGGTCAGTTACACGCCCATTTAACGTAATTTTTTTCAAAAGTACTTCTACTGACCCCAATCGTACGAAACTTGGCACGTACAGTAAGCTCCGGTGACAGTGCTATCTTCTGACTAGAAAAGTGGGCAGTGATACGCCCATTCAAAGTAAATATCATTTTTCTACTACTTCTACTGAACCGAATCGTATGAAACTTGACACATTTAGTATGCTCCGGTGAAAATGATATATTCTCACTAGAAAAGTAGGCAGTACCACGCCCATTCAAAGAAATTTTTTCTAAACTTCTTCTACTGACCCGAATCGTAGGAAACTGAAACGTTGCACACACTGTAAGCTCCCGCGAAAATGATATATTGTGACTAGAAAAGTGGGCAGTGCCACGCCCATTCAAAGTAAATATGCTTTTCTTCTACTTCTACTGATCCGAATTGCATTAAACTTGACATATTTGATATGCTCCGGTGAAAATGATATGTTGTCACTAGAAAAGTGGACAGTGCCACGCCCATTTAAAGTGAATTTTTTTCAAAGCTACTTCTACCGATCCGAATCGTATTAAACTTGGCACACACATTAAGCTTCGCTGAAAATTCTATATTGTGACTAGAAAAACGGGCAGTGCCACGTCCATTCAAAGAAATTTTTTTTAAAACTATTTCTATTTGATCTATTTGGCCCGAATAGTATGAAACTTGGCACACACATTAAGCTCCGGTGAAAATGCAATATTATCACTAGAAAAGTTGGCAGTACCACGCCCATTCAAATTAATTACTCGTTTTCTACTTAGCCGGATCTTATGAAACTTAGCACACAGATCAAATTTGGTGAGAATGTAATATTATAACTAGAAATGTGGGCAGTGCCACGCCCAATAAAAGTAAATACTATTTTTTAACTACTTCTACTTAACCGAATCTTATGAAACTTGGCGCACACATGAAGCTCCGGTAAAAATGCAATATTATTACTAGAGAAGTGGGCAGTGCCACACCCATTCAAAGTAAATATTAAATATTATTATTAATGAGTGAGCAGTGCCATGCCCTTTCAAAGGGCTAAAAAAGTGGGCTATGCCAAGCCCATTCAAAGTAAGTATTACTTTTTCAACTAAAAAAGAGCTTCTATAGAAGTCAATAAGATCCTGAAATTGTGAGCCGGAAGTGGTACAGGTCCGGATCATTTCTGATGATTTTTACATCGTCTTGTCATTGCAAGAAGTTCTCTTTTTTGATGCCTATTCATTGAATCCGAAATTTTGATTTTTGTATGCTGTTCTTGGCATGTGCAAAAGAACTAGTTCTTAATTATGTAGTTCATTTGGTTGAAAAAAAAATTAAAAAATATCGTAAGTATTTGCGAAAATTTCGAATGAGGCTTAATTTTGCATAAGTAAAATAACTTTTTAATTAATTATCTGGATATTGCTAATAATCACTTCCTGAGAAGTCGACTAAGTACACTATTATTGATACTTTTGAAGTAGAGAAAAAGCAGTTGCGTAAAAATGACTTTGAATTTTTTTCACTGGGCTTCTACTTAAGCGAATCTTAAGAGAGTTGGCGCACGCACATTAAGCTTCAATGAAAATGCAATAATATGATTAGAAAAATGGGCAGCGTCATGCCCTTTCAAAGACATCATTCTTTTGCAATAAATTCATATAAAATATTTTTTAAGGATATCCTTCCCCCGATTATGTTCTTAGTTTTTGGTAGTCTTGTTTGCAACAGTAGTCAATATTTTAAATGCCACTTTAAAGTTGTTAAGATGAGTTTAAGGCAAATGTTTGGCCATCTATTTTAGTCACTTTTTAGTGGAAATTTTTTTCTAATTTTATTTTTTTTAGTTTTAATCTGTTTAGATTTTTATTTTTCATATTTATTATAAAAATCTATGTGCAATTTGTTGTACTGTTTGCCAGCTAAAACCATGAGGGTGCCTCCTGGTTGGCTTAAAGTATAGTTTTTGTGTTCATCTCCAAATGAATTTTACTCCATTCTATTTGTGTTTTATTTTCTTTTTTTAAGTGTGGCATTAACAGTAACAAAGCATTTTTTATATTTTTATTTTCTTAATTTTATTTTGGCTTTAAAACAATGTCTAGCAGCATCCTAGTGTTACCACTTGCTTGGAGTCGTGTTTTAGTGATGTTTAAATAATCTGTTTAAATAAATGATTTGTTTATGACATTAAAGCGTTTAATTTAGAGGAAAAAACATTTTTTCTCTCTTCTTTCCTTTTTATTCTGTATCTGTTTGTGCTAGATTTTAACAAATTAGTCATTCGCATTTAAACGGTTTAACGGGTTTGTTGTTTTCACATTTTTTACTATTAAGGAAAAATCTTGTAAAATTATGGTTTTTTTCGTTTCTTTATTTCTTAATTTATGGCCAACAATTGGAATATTTTTTCAGTATACATATAGATTTTTTTTCTCTCCAATTTAGTTGCTGTTTGTGGCAATATTTTCTAATTATTTTCAATGTTGTTGCTTGAATTTGGCAAGAAAAAAAAAGTATTTTTTGCAGCAGCATTTTAGCCATGAGCTTCGTAGTTGAGTTGTTTTTGTTGAAAAATTTTTGTTTTCTTAAATGTCATTGAACTTTTTTTGTTAATATGTTTCGGCAAAAAGTTTATAATTGTAGAATAAAAACATAAGCAATATTAAAAGCAAACAGTACTTTCCCAGCAAAAATAAATGTGCTACAAGGAAGCAGTAAGATTAATTAGAAGGGCTTCGGAAATGCGCAAAAGCACACATTAGTGCATCCCCTCTGCCTTACCAAGATGCAATAACGTAAGCGAGTGAAGAAATTTACCACACACGACGCAGTTGGTCGGCTATATATGTTTTTTCATGTTTTTTAAACCCGAAGTTTTTTATTCAACTCACACTTCTTTATAGTGCATTCTCTCTCGCTTACATGGATACAAATATGGATGCGAGTGTAATGTTTACTTCATAATTTAATTTTGTATTCTTTCATTGGATTGTGTACGAAAATAATTGTGCCTCGGTAGCTTAATGGTTAGTGATCTAGACTACCATGCGGAGATCGTGGGAACGATTATTGATTCAATACGCGAAGAAAAAGTATTTAATAAAAGTAAATTGAAAAATACATAAATAAAATATAGTAACCAAATAAAATACATAATGGCGAATAAAAAATTAGTTCCAGTGTAGGTAAAATTATGATTAATGGATCTAGGATGCGCAAAAAGAAGCTCATACCACGAAACCTACCAAGTGGGACATCCTATACAAAAATCATGTAATACCGAAGCAGGTTGGTAAGGGAGAGTACCAATCTCTCTGCCTTACAAATCTGCTTCTGGTAGACTAATATTTTTGCTGGGTTAGATATAATCCCAGTCATTATTAAATACCAACAAACTGACTGAGGAAAAAATAAAATATAGAAAATCAGTATTAAATTTTGCATATACACACAATAGATATACAATTGTAAATGTCAGAGGTTCTCAAAGGGTTTAACTGAAATGTAAAAGTGAAAACTGAAAAGTTATGTTTCTGTAAAACGCCTGAATAATCACAAAACTCTATTTTAAGAGGAACTCAATGTGTGTACAAAGTTTCATAAGTATTTAAAAAGAAATATATAAACTAAACACCGCTTTTGCACTAGCAAAGTTTTCTTTGCAAAGTTTTAATTCAGCCCGTAGAAATACAGAGAGATGAAATATTCCTCTATCTCTCTCTCTCAGTGCTTCTACTGGCTGAATTAAATAAAACTTTGCAAAGTAAACTTTGCTAGTGCAAAAGGCGTGAAAGAAAATGTTCTGTTGGAGAAATTCAATGTGTGTGTGTAAAATGTCATAAGAGTCTATTAAGTAGAAGTAGCTGAAAGGAATATTTATTTATCACGGGCGTGGCACTGCAAACTTTTCTGAGCCCAACAATTGAGTGGACTTAATTGACAAAAATTGTTAAACCTAAAGTAAAGAGCATAAAGAAAAACTTGATAGATTACAGTAATTCAAACTTCTGACATTTAATGTAATCATGGACAGTTTGAAAATCTCTGAATTTACTTGTACAAACATTTCTAAAGCATCAGTAGCAAATAGTAAACATATACAGTGGGCACTCGATTTGCAAAACAACCTGGAATGCAAAGCTAAACACTGGTAGAACATAAAAAAATACATTTAAGTAAGATAATTCAATTTATTGAACTTTCTTCCGTTTTAGTCTTATGCCTTTCCTACAACAACACTGTTTCAAAACAGAGAGAAAAATATTATATTGTTGTTATCTTTATAAACGCAAAGGCAAAATCTACAAATACTCATGCATATTTTGTTTACTTTCTATCTTTAAGCATATGCACCTTGTTCGCATGCATTAGTAGCAACTTTAAACGTTTATAGCTCCCAAAATACTGAACCGATTTTGATTACACTTAAAATATTACAATCTTTCTATACACAGAAAATACTAAATTTCATTTTCTGTAAAAGAATTCAATGAAATAGTAAATATTTTGTCTGGAAACGGACCTACAAACAAATTTGTAAATATAGGCAAAAATATCTCCACAATTTCATTGAAAAAAAAACGTATTTTTTTCAGTGAAAAGTTTTTTAAATCTATAAAAGAATTTGTCTAAAAATATTTACAAATTGTATGGAAAATAGTTTACTAAATCAAACAAAAATATTTGCTGGATTTCCTGAAAAATATCAAACAATATTTTTGTCTGAATATATAAAACAATTAGTCTAAAAACACTAACAAATATTAACGAAAATATTTTACTAAATTAAACCAAAATATTTACTGGATTTTTTGTAGTATATGAAACAAAATTTTTGTCCGGGTCATCATCATACATTAAGCATTTGTGAAATTTCACTGTGTTAAATGTTTTCAAGACTGAATGTTTATCGAATGACTCTAAAAAAATGAATGCGAATTAACGCAACGGCATTAACGAATTGATTTATTCAAAAATCTTCAGCAAACAAACTTGGTACAATCGCATTCCTTTTGTTATCATTGTTGTTGTTATTTGTGTGTATGTCGTCATCGAGTTGTTTTTTACGACAGTTTCTTGTTGGTTTTGGTTTTTGGTTTTTCTTGTTGGTTTTGGTGTTTGCGACCTAAATAAGAGTCAAACAAACAATTCATTGATTATGTAAAAAACATTTAATTATAAATTTAATTATCAGTAAATTTATTTTTAGACAAACTTTTGTTTGAAAATTTTTTGGTGATAATTTTTTCTGTGTAAATATCTTTAAAATGGTCTAAGTTTTGTCAACATCGGCTATATAATGCGAGCATAAGCCGCATTAATAAAAATGGTCTTACCTGTTAATTAATTAGATCAATTTTAAAAATATCTCTCACGTGCAAAAATGTTGCTCCCAATAAAAATATTTAATTCTTTAATTTAATTCAAACTATTTCATTAAAAAAGGAATATGTACAGCAAAGCTTATCGAGTTCCTACTGTATAAATCATACAATGTACTTAAAAAACTTAAGCAACAAATTTTATGCTATTTTAAAATCACATTCCAGAACTCATAATAACAGCCACTGCAGGCAGAATCATTATACTTTTCTCATATTGGCAAGGACAGAGTAGATTCCATTAAACATCACCACGACCTTACCACTGACTTTAAATGAAGCAACCAAACCAGCCAGCTTGATGTTAAAAAAAGTTTCTACCATATAGATTTTATCAACAGGGAAAAAATAAGGGTTGCTAGTTTGTTTGAAAAAGAAAAGAATACAAAATAAACCCAACATGCCAACGAACCGAAAGTCAAGTTTAATTCATGATGAACCAAAACCAAATAAAAAATCCGAAACATAAAAATCAACAAGAACAATGAATTTTCTGCAAATTAATTTCACATTTTTTTTCTCAATATTATTTTATTGCAATTCTTGCTTTAACAAGTTGGCGCAATAATATGCGAGAGCGGTTCAGAAATTAATTAAACTAAAAGGGGAAATACTGTAATTTTTCATAATAAATATTGTGTGCTTTAAGCTCGTGAGCTACAATAAATACTCTCTTTATGGCTGGCATCTACTAAAACGAGAGACTTTTTGTTTTGTTGGAAAATGTGAAACACTACGAGAAATATTTTTGTGGAACATTTGAAACCTGTAAGGGGTTAGTTAAAGGTAGGATTTTTCTTTTTGTTGCGCAACTTTTAATTTTGCTGGAAGACGAAGAAAAATTGTGTTGTCTGTTTGTCTTTCTCGCTGCTGAATTATTTATTTATTTATTAATCCATATTGTAATACAAAAGCCATGCAATTTATAATGCCTGAGTATACTACACTCAGAATAATAACAATAATTCTATAATAACAGAATTAAAATAACACTAATTCAATACCAACACTTGCAATCTGCTTACTTATATGGCTCTCCAGAATATCTCATCATAAAAAAAATATATATCTATATACTAAGGAGAAAGAAAAAAAATAGTAAATATCTATCCGCATGTTAGAATCAGCAGCCAACTAGGTAGAAATAAATTCAGTAAAGTGCGACTTTGGCTCGCACACGAAGGGTTCCGTACGAATACACATATATCCCTTTTCGTTTTTGCCTTTTTTGCATTTTGAAAATTTTTTCACTTTGATTGTTTGTTTAATTTTAGTTTATTTATTTTTGAAGTTTTTTTTGTTGTTTTGGCGATTTTTTTCGTTGCTTTGGCGATTTTTCGTTTTAGCAATTTTTTTTTGTTTTGTGTCGGCTTTTTAGTCGGCGTTTTTTTGGTTTTTAGGTTTTTTTTAACGTTTTTTTCTCTTTTTGACGATATTCTTAGTTTTAGCGATTTATTATATATATGGCGCTTTTTTAAGCTTTGGTGCTTTTTTCGGTTTTGTCGGTTTTTGTGATTTTTTTAGTTTTAGAAATTTATTTTGTTTTGGCACTTTTTTCGATTTGGTGATTTTTTTATTTTTTGGCGATTTTTTAGTTTTGGCATTTTTTTTTTTGGTTTTGGCGCTTTTTTCGTTTTGGTGATTTTTTCCATTTGTGGCGATTTTTTCCTTTTTTGATGATATTATTTATATTATTAGTTTTTGCAATTTTTTATGTTGTGCTTTTGCTCGTTTTGACGACTTTTTTCGGTTTTTGGCGTTTTTTAGTTTTTTTGGCAGTCTTTCTAATTTTGGTGATTTTTTGCGTTTTAGCGATTTTTTTATTTTTGGTGCTTATTTCTTTAAGCGTTTTTTTTTTTCATTTTGGCGATTTTTCGTTTTGACATTATTTTAATTTTGGAATTTTTTAGTTTTAGCGATTTTTAAAATATGAAGAGTTTGCCTTTTACAGTTTCCAAGATATAGCAAATTGTCAAAGTTACATTAACTGATAGAACACCCTTTAATTTTTATTGTTTTAAATATCAGTGTTAATTGCTATAGTCTATTCTACAGACTATACCAATCAACACTAACTTTGGAAATTTTAAGTGTCTATATATAAGTGCTTGTATGTTACATTAGTATTTCAACATGTTTCGTTGCTCGCTTTAGAACACCCTTTAATTTTTAAATGTCATATATTTGTTGTTGTAGCGGCCAAAGTTTTACATATTCTGTGAAAATTGCAGGTCCATAGCTCTAACGGTTCCCGAGAAAACAGCCTGTGACAGACAGACAGATTGTCAGTCGTAGCGAAAACAATAGGGTTCCCTTACACTTTTGGTGTACGGAACCCTAACAAGGCTTTTAAAAGGGATTTTGTAAAAAAATTAATGAATATAAAAAACTAAAATAGAAAGTGTAGGATTTTCAATGTGGACACACAACTTGCCTAATGTAAAACCACTCTTAGTTTCACAATCTAACCACCCTCGTATAAATTCTGGTTTTTAAACAATATTTAACTTTGTATTATTTTTATGATTTTTTTTTCTTTCTTTCTTTTTTTAATAAAAACAAAGTTCCTCTGCTGCTAAATGCGCCCTTAAACAAAATCTGTGTATTTCTTTCGCCTTAAAGCAAAATCCATATAAATAGAGGATTTATTTTCTTCGTAGCCAAGGAAACTTTCCATAGCAAAAGCCAACCGTATCATCATCATCAACATCATCATCACAAGTGCTGACTGTGATATATGATCGGGTATGAAGGTGATGTGTAATTAATATGTCGAATGAATCGCTGACTTTCCCTACTTATTTTCATTTAGGGGAATTGTAGAAGAAAAAAAAAAGAAATCGCTTGAAAATATTTATTCACTCCGCTGCAGTCTTTTTTATATTTTCATATTAATTTTTTTTTTGTTCTACTTGGTGTTCGTTTGATGATTAAAACTTTGTTTTATTTTTCATTTTCATATTTGCACTCGTATAAATGATGATTTTTTTTATTTATATTTTTTTTTTTTTTGCTTACCCTTGAATTTGTTTTAATTTTACTCCATTTTGTTAATGCAAAATAGGCTTGGGAGTTGATGTTAAAGTCTTTCAAATGATTGTACCCTATTTTACAAAAGCTGGTATTATTAGATAAAACCTTGAAATTGTAAAGTTCTTTATAAAAAAAGATTTGTGTGAAAATAAGTGTCTTGTCTAGTTAAATACTTTTTTAAAAATATCGCATGGGACTTTTTTCTATGCGTATTGTAAGCATTTCAGACTTTTTCTACAAATGTGCTCACTGTCGCTGCTTATTAGCCCCATCCGTTGCAGTTTATTAGCCGTATCCTTTGCCCTTATTGTCCACCAGGCTTGATGTAGATTGAACTCATATGTGAAATTTTTGAAATAAGTCATATATTCAAAAAAAAAACGCGCAATAGCAGGGTTGTAAATGAAATAAGCTTTCTATCTCTCTCCCACTTCACCACCTGTTCTCTCTACACTATCCCTTTCCCAAAGAAGGTAGCACATTAATTAATTAACTGGTAGGCATTAATTGGCTGATTGCGTTACTTCTCAAAAAAAAAAGAGTTTATAAAAAATTTCAGATATTTATATATTTTACAATGAAGTCATGAGTATGTATATAATTTAGATATTTGGATAAAACCCATATAGTTCGACTAAATACACACAACTTCAATTATTAACACTAGAGGCACGTAGTACGAAATATGTTAGATAGTTTCCCGTGTAATACGGATAAAACAAAACATATGTAAACCCTAAGAACTAGAGAAAGGAGCTTTCTCAATCTTGGGTGAGAAAAAGCACAAGTGTGGTTGTTGATTAGGATAAGTGCCAAGTATGGTAAATTTCTAAGCCACCATAAAATAAGCTTAAAGCCAGGAAACATAGAGCTTTAATGCAATTGGTTTAATGCCAAATATTTACTGCTTGGCTTTAGGGGCTGAGTAGCCTAGAGTATAGAGACATCTGACGATGAGATTGTGGTTAATCCCGAAAACATCGATGTTCAGTTCGACCTTTACAAAAGTCAAGAAATTGGTATTTGTACTTTTCAATTGCCACATGCTTTGAAAAATTATTTCTCAATAAAAAATGATTTAATTGTAAAAATTAAATTGAACGAACTTTTAAGCCTGAATAATAAATTTCTTTGGATAAAACCCATATACATAGTTATATAAATACACACAACTTCAATTATTTTAGATAAATTGTAAATGCAGCTCTTTATTTGCCTTTATTGCCCTACAGGTTTGATTCGCTGAGGAAGAACTTTTTGCTTACAGTGAGAATATGTATATGTTGAAAAAGTCTAAAAGTCAATAGGGAAAAAATGTATCATGCAATAAATAATCTCCCATGGGATAGTTTTGAAAAATCCTTTTAACTAGACATGTTTATTTTCACAAATATGAAAAAATGCTGGTATTTAAAACCCCACTCTTTTGGACTAGATTTATACGATAGCTTCTACAGGAAATTTCTAGCATGAAACATTTTTTATTTGCTAATATGAAATGCCATACAAAAATGATCATAAATCATTACAAAACCTTCTCTGTTCTCTTAGTTAGGAAATAAAAAACAGTCGTTAAAAACTTCCTAGTAATGAACTACAGTTTTGAATAATCCCCAAAACATGCCTGCCATTGGATTTAAAAATAATAAGTCATGTTAATTTTTATGTATTTCTCTTCCTTTTTTACAAACAAATAATTTTACATAATTTTCAGCCTCATCACCCCGCCCCTCACCACACCTCCTCCCCTAATCCTGTGTATTTTTATTGTAATTAAAGTAAAATGCAGGATTTTTTTTCTCGTAGCAGCGTAGTGGTGGAATGAATACCCTTAAGTACTTGTTCATTCACTTGAGTATTTTCTTTTTTGCTTTTTAATTTTGCTTTTTTCTTAATGAAAATTGTTTTGCAACTCCCTCTTTTCGCCTACTTGAGGGATGGGTATTTCGTTGCCTGGCTGCATTTTGTCGCTTAATATATTCACTGCTTACGGTTTATGGTTTAAATTACTTACTTTTTGGAGTTTATTTTTATTATTATTGCAGTTTTAATACTGCAGGATATTAATGGCTTCCTATAGCGCTGGCTCTCACCATTGCCAAATAAAACATTAAATTTGTTCATATTTTTAACATTTAATATAATTCTCTTTAGTCGAAACTATATTGTTGCAAAGCAAATATGTATTCAAAAAGAGACACGTAACTTACTGAAAGGATTTATATACTAGTTTAGAAAGCGGATTAGTAACTACACAAAAAAAAAAGATTTGTAAATACAATAAATTTTTTTGTTATATCAATTAAATAATTAATTGATTTTGAACCTACAACGATTTTTGTTAATACAATTACGAAATTGGAAATTGAAAGAAAATCAGAAAAATATTTTCAATTATATATAGATTAATTCTATTTAGACGGGTGTGACCATTTTACACACATTTTTTGTTATAAATCAAGAATATAAAAGGTTTTACTTAAAAAAACCTTGCGGCTCGCAAGTACATTAAGCTTAAGGTCGTTGTATAACGGGTAGATACTGATAGAATACGATTTCTGCTCATAATGGTCGTCAGAAAGCTGCGACGGGTGTAACCTGATAAATCTTAGTTTTAAAGAATTATGACTCAGTATAAACTCTGTAATATTTTGACTATAAGGTACACAATAATGTTGGTATAGATATCTGTTCAAAATGATTTTAATTGTATTACGTATTTACTGTTTGACAATAAAGTATTTTTCTTATAAAAAAAAAATATTTTTAAAATGAGACGGGTGTGACCGACGGGTGTGACCTAGTACAAAAATTTTAAAAATTCGTAGAAATAAAGCTTTTTATTGATTTAATTAATATAAATAATATAAAGATAAACTCATAAGAAAATAATAAGACATTAAATTATTTGCTATCCGTTCTATTATAGACAGCAGAATACGCTAGCTGAATATATTTTTTAAATTCAATTCAAAGCAAAAAAAAGTATATTCTTTTCAGAGATAACGCTTTTTATTAATAATGAGGAAGGGAATAAAAGAAAGTCTGAAATAAATATTAAACATACAAAGAGGGAGAACAAAATGTTTCTTGCATGATCATTTAAAAGTGCCTCGAATTGATTGAAAAATATTAAATAGTGTATTTTTTATTTTTTTCTGTAATTGTCATTCTATTGTCATTTTTATTAAAAGTGAGAAAATGATTTTTTCCTTTCATAGGGGCGTTTTACGTGGAATCACTCTATATCAACAATGAATTTGTTGCCAACAAATATTTTTTAACAAATTTTTTTTTTGTAGATGTCAAAATTATTTTAATCAAGATCATTGTTATATTGAAGTATTCACTGAGATTCACGGTTGACTTTGCATTACAGTGAGTATGGCTGAGATCTGCGGGCTCTCTGCCCTCTATCTCAGAAACGTTTGGGCGTATGATAAAATGCAAAATTTGGCGCAAATTTTATGCTCTACAATTTTTATAATAACTGTTAACATCATTGGAGCTATAGAAACCGAGATAATCGCAAAAAGCTGATTTTGGGGACCTTTGACCTTGAATAACTTACGGCGCAGATACGAGATTTTATGAGACTTTTGAGACAAATTTTAGAACACCAAAAGGAAGGTGTGTACGAATTTTCAGCTTAATATCTCTCATTCCGCAGTTCGTCCATTTTTTCTGCTTATTTGACTGGACTAAATATCGAACAAACTTGGATATCGCAAAAAGGCAGCAGAAAATTTAATTGTTTAAGATTATTATCTTTATTTTGTAACTTAATTATTTATATAGTTTTTTTTATATTTTTTTTAATTCTTTAACTTACGCTGCTATTAATCAGATTCGAACTTGGTACCTCCATGCCAACAGACTAGCACACATTCACTAGGCTATCGTCACACATTTGAGAAATTATCAAAAGAAGTTTAGCTTTAGCGCTCGCGAACATCTATCGAACAATTTTGTTTCGAAATTTCTTCGCTTTACTGAGCATTCGTTTGTATCGAATCTCAGGTCAAGTGGGAAGTCACACAAGTGAGCACAGCAGTGCACTGTAGCAACAACAACAAATTTTTTTCTCATAAATTTAATATAATTTATAATAAAAATTGTGTCATATTAATTTTACATTGGTTTGTTCTGTGTGTACTTAAGGGTTGTTTTTTTTTTTCATTTTATATCCGTCTTTCTGTCGCTTCTTTGTTTCTTACTACCTGTTTCAAGTTGAGCTTTTTCTTGTCAAGAACTATCCAACTTGAAGAATTCAAAACAATTCAAATCTAAGTATAAATAAAGTTATTAACACCAGCCTGCTCCCTGTCCATTCATCAATTAAACAAACAAAAAGTTACTCTAAAGAAAATTCTTAAAAATATATATATAAAAACATAAAAAATATTATGTGAACTCATTTAGATGTCTTCATAAAAGAAATAGATAATGCAGGTCTGTGAAGATGTTTTGTCTGATTGTTAAAACTCTTTTACTCTTCTTAATTATTTATTATTATGAGTATTATTTTAATTAATCTTAAAATTTACTTCACTATTCATTCATACAGTATCAGAGCTCTTCTTGCATTGTCTGAGTTTGTTTTTGTCACCTCAATGTTAATGAACCTTTAACAAAATAAAATGCTAAATGTGACGAAAAAATATATGTACGTTTTTGTGGTGCATTCATTACATTTGTCTCATCGTCACGTTTTGTTACTTTATTTATTTTTTATTTATTTTTTATTATTATCTTTATCATTATCTTTTTTGGTATTAACAGCCTCATTAAATTTCAATGAAATAAAGTTATTTGTATGCAAATAATTTGTGCAAACTCGTGTATTTTATATTTTAGAATTGTTATTTTATTTTATTTTATATTTTTAACTAAAAAACAGAGAAATTTATTAAGAAAATAATGTGATAAATGCTGTAATAATGAATGATGTAAATGATAACAGGCAAATTAATCAGAAAATCATAAAAAAATTTAAGAGAATAAAGCTGAGAAGAAACTAAAGAATTTAAAAAAAAATTATATATAATTGAGTTATGAATTTTTAGTCGAATTGTATGGTTTTTATCCAAAGTTATTTAATTAGTTTGGCTTAAGTTCATTTTGAATTTAATCTTTCGATCAAACTATTTTTTATTTAAGAAAGAAATTCTAAAGCATGTAAATATTGAACATTCAAAGAAAAATTTTGGATGAACGGAAGTTTGAACTGACAGCTGTTTAGAGACTTCAAGTCTCTCATCAGAGCACTTTACCTACACCACCAGCGACTGTCGTACTGTTCCAAAAAAACTTGGGCAAAATAAACATTAAAAAAATCCCAGCATTGAGAATATCGATGATATTTCACGCTGGTAAGACCGAATTAAAAAAAGCTTAAGATAGTTGAGCATGCTAAGAAAAGACAATTAGTGAAGTTCCGAACATTTAGGTGCGACTCGCCGCGAGATGGCGACAGTCTGTTAATTGAGCTTACTATAATTTGATTTTCGCTACAGTGTTGTTGCCACTGTCAGTGGTAGTGTAGGTAAAGGACTCTGATGAGTAGACTTGGTAGTCTCGAAACAGCTATCAGTTCAACCTTCCGTACATCCAAAATTTGTCTTTGAATGTTCAATATTTACATGCTTTAGAATTTCTTTCTTAAATAAAAAATAATTTGAGAAAGTTTGAGAATTCAGCAAAATACAACAAGTGCAATAAATAGAAAGAAAGACAAAGACAACATTAGTGCTAATTATACGATTGCAATTTATTAGTTTTAGTAATTTTAACTTCAACTGTAATATTAGGTTTACGTATTTTGCTGTGATATATTTTCTTTTAATTATTTTTGTATTTATTTAAATAGTTTCTCTTTTTGTGTTTGATTTACAAAGACTTTTATTATTTGAAAAATTTTAATGTGAGAATTGACGAGAAACTATATATTCAATTATCCCTGAAGAAACTGGAAAATACCAGCGAAACGTCCGATGAAAAAATGAAATAATAGTTTTTTTATTTTCATTAGTATACGTATTAGAGATGAGCGATATTTCAGTACCTGTGATTTAATCACTGTTACTGAAAAATCACGATTCACAGTTGTGACAAAATTTTTCAAGTAACCGCTACTTGCAAAGTTGCTCTTTTCTATTTGTTACATACAGAAAATTATGACATTTCACTGTTTGTGTGGTTAATAACGTTTTTATTTGCGTACAATAACAACAAACTAATAGTGTTGCTATATCTTGTGTTTTTTTCTTCCTTGTTAGTATTTCTTTTTAAAATGCAAAGTATATTTTAAGGCGTATTTAAATCTGCGTTGGTATATTAAAGAACAACGTTTTTGTTGTAGAGATGCATGTGTGTTTTGATAATTACATTGCTATAAGAGAACTAAAACAGTGATCACAATCACAGTTTTAAGTAACAGTGATTTTTAAATCACGTTCACTGATCACGATGTTCTTTAAAAATCACGGGATCGCTCATCTCTAATATATATAGACCTTGTAAGCCCAATTTTAAAGCAACAATAAATAAGACAGAAGGTCAGTAAAAGATATAACAAAAAATAATTTGATCGAAAGATTAAATTGAAAATAAACTTAAGCCCAACTAATTAAATTTATATATAATGTTTGTTAATTGAAGCTGGAAATTAGAAATATACGTATAGTTTTCTATAAATGCCATAAAAAATGTTTTTTTGAACCCCTCAGTACTGTACTTTGTCATCATCAATTTTTTCAGTTGCAATTTTAAATAGTTGCAATTTAAAAATGTTATCTCTCCAATAAACGAAACGGCGTAGAAATATATTGGTTTTAGCTAAAGTTATAGCATATTTTGCAACTTCTTACATATATCACCGCGCAATGTAGCGTATGATTAATATTAATTATACATGCGTTCACGTAATTTTGTTATAACTTTTTAAATTTTATAGATCTTGTAACAATTTAAACACTTAAGCAAAGCAAATATTTAAAGCTTTTTTAATTGTTACATTCCAAATGTTAACTCGGTCCCTAAAACAAACAAATTTAACCAAAAAGTTCAAGAAACAAAAAAAAAATAAACAAACATTGACAAAAATTGTATTGAACTATCATCAATTCACAGCAAAATTTGTTTAAGGTTGTACGCAAAAAAAATAAACTCATTAATTAGTTTTCAATTTGGTTGCAGCATAAAGTTCAGTAACATTTCTGCAAATATCTGTGTGCAGGCAACAACGAATACCACAAATAAAGTCAATGACTTTTGGTTTGGCCAAAAAAAAAAATTATATACGAATGAAAATGTTCTATTTGTTAGTTAATTCGTTTTGTTATTTCTCCAACTATGCATTACAAATCAGAAAAATCTTTATTTGTGGTTTAACTTTAACTAACATTAACAACAAAATGTGCAATGAAATTAAGTTTATAACATATATACATAAAAGTAACACAAAAGGTCATTGGGGTGTTGCTCATAGCCCACAAACTTGCTCAGCTCAACACACAATGAATTCTCTGAACTTTTTCAACTCATTTTGACAGTTTGACAGTTGTTTTAATGCACACTTTGGTCTGGCTGTAGTTTTCCTTCAAATGCTAAATTAAAATCAAAATAAATATGTAGTGGAAAAATGTTAAACCGAACTCCCTACACATGTGGTTTTTCTTGTTTCCTCGATTAACTCACTCTGAGGCGGACATATTCAAGGATTTTTATTTGTTTGGAAGAAAAAAAAAATTAAATAAAATGGATTAGAATATTACACTAATATGGCAAATGCATTTATTTAGCCATTACATTTAAGTGTTAATACTTGTATCAAGTGGGTTGGTTGATTATAGCACAAGTGTGCTGTTAAAATATGTAAAACAAAAACTAAAATATATTCAAATATAACAACATAGTCAATCAAACTCATATTGAAGTTAAAAACATTTAAATGTCTGAAGCACTTTGGAATATATAATGCATAGATAGGATGGTCTTAAAGCTGGTTTCTGAAAAGCAAACTAGACTTACTACCCTCAAAATAAAATATTAGTAAATCTAACCAATTTCATAGGTTAGAATTGAGCCAACCCATAAAATACAGTAAAAATCAGCCAATGGAATTGTAATTTAGTTGATAGTTAGTTTTTATTTAAAAAATGTTTTCAGTATATATTCGTTCAAGCTGACATTTAAGCTGCCGCCGAGTCGTCGTGGTAAACGCCGCCGCCGCCGACCAATATTGTCCGCGCCGCCGCCGTTGATGAACTCTAGTAGCAGGTTCGATGCCTGGCAAGCAGCGATGCCATTTTTAGAAATTTTTTACGATATGACAAAAAACGATATGACATACTGTGTTCTCATATCGTCAGTTTTTTACGATATGACAACACTGTGATGTGACAACACCGTGTATAGCTATCTTAGTGCTATCATATCGTAAAAAAACTTACGATATGACAACACAGTATGTCATATCGTTTTTTTATCATATCGCAAAAAATTGCGAAAAATGGCAGCGCTGCTGCCAAGGCTTCAGCAGTAAGTGATTTTAATTCTTTAACTTACTCGCTGCAGTCAATCAGATTTGAGCACGGTATCTCCAGGTTAACAGACTAATACACATCCTTTAGGCTATCGTGGCACATTTTTTTTTTTGTTCAATTATTGCGCATATGTATGTACATATGCGTTATTTTAATTCTTTAACTTACGATGCAGTCAAACAGATTCGAACACGGTACCTCTTGGCTAACAGACTAACGCACATCCACTAAGCTATCGTCACACATTCGAAAAATTATCGAGAGAAGTTCCCTTTAAGCCCTTATGACACTACATTTTTCTTGCATTGTTTTGCTATAGGATTGAAAGAAAGAAATAGCAAATGATAGAAAGAAACAACTATACGAAATGAAAACAAAACGTAATGGCTTCTTTAAGTGCTGCCTTCTTTTTATTTATAATAAAACGCCAGCAGAAGAAAAAGTTGAAAAAAGAGGCGTTAAGTAGCTGAATTTGTGAATAAACCACTAACTTGGCAACACTTTAATGTTTCAAGCTTGAAATGTCAATTTTAAGTTGAACATTTTTACATTTTTTTGACAGGCCCACATTTTTTATCGATAACATTAGTAAAAGCTTTGACAATTTGGTATTTATCTTAATATAGCTGAACTCTTTACACCTGGTTAAATTTCCCATTATATTCTATTTGCGCTGTTCTCCAAAACTTGAAAAATGAAGAAAAAATGTAGTCTCATAAGGGCTTTAGCGAGCATTCGATTATTTTTTAGATTCGCTAAGAAATATCGAAGAGTTTTATGTCGAAATTTCTTCAGCGAACATTCGTTTACATTGAATCTCAGGTCAAGTGGGTACCCAGCAAACCAAAACATTCGAAAATAATATCGAATTCGAATGTTGCACATACATTTCTCGGACAAAACACTCGAGAAGGGCTATCGTAGTCGGAAAGAGAAAGAGCTGCTAGAGCTCAGTCGTCGCTCAGTTTGTGGCAGCAAATCTTTCGATTTCGATGTTTCGCTGACAAATCAATAGCGAACCAATATCGAAGAAATATCGATACCGCAAAAATGCAGGAAAAAATAATTTTTCAAGATTGTTATCTTTATTTTTTAATTTATCTATTTCAATGTAAATGGAATATTTATTTATGTTAAATTTTAACTTACGGTGCAGTCAATCAGACTCAAACTAGGGATGGGCAAAAATATCGATATATCAATATTTTCTTAAAAATATATCGATATATATCGTCGATATTTTTACTTTCGATGTATCGATATATCGATATTTTTGTTTTTCGTGCAATTTTAAAAACATTTCGGCACAGTGTTCATCAAATATAATATTACTAACAAAATCTTTTGTTTTATTTATAATATTTTGTCTATTCGAAAAATTATCATACTTTGAGTGTAATTTTGTTGATGTATGTTCCATGTAATATTGGCGGAACAGTAAGGATCTTGGAAATTAACTCTTTCCAGCTTAATTATTTATAAGAAAGGTACTTTTTTGTTTTATTAAAAAAAAACATTTGGGGAAAATTTTCGATATTTCAATATATCGATATATTTTATTCCATATATATATCTATGCCGATCGATATATAAAAATATATCGATATCGATATATATCGATATCTTTTTTTTCACTTGCCCATCAATAATTCGAACACATTACCTCCATGCTAACAGATTAGCACACATCCACTAGGCTATCTTGGAAAATTTTTTTCTTTTCAACTATAGCACACATGATTGTAAATTACAAATTCTAGAAATTATCGAAAATAGTTCGATGCTGCAAACATTCACATTTGCTGAAATTTGGCAATTACGCTTATTATTGCAACATATTTCGATGCTGCGAACATTCACATTTTATGAAATTTGGCAATTGCGCTTATTATCGCGACATTATCGACAAAAGCTCGCTGTTGCGAACATTCGATTTTTTTAGATTCTCGAGCATTTATCGAACAAATTTGTTTCGAAAATTCTTCGTTTTAGCGAACCTTCTTTTATTTCGAATCTCAGGCTTACTAATTTTTGTAAAATAACTATTTTCGTAGTTATTATTTTAAATGTGTAATTTTAGCCATAAAAATTGGTCAATTTAACCACAAAAGTTGGTAAAAACTATATTAGTAATTTTAACCATCAAAAATAATTTTAATTTTCAAACGTCGTTTTTCCCAAATTTATATTATACAATTCTGTAAAATGTAATATTTCGGTATTGAACTTAGGTTCTCATGTTTATGTACCGGACGCCTTTACCAACTCAGCTAAGTCATCTTGTTGAACAACGATAACACAAAGTAATCATAGGCACGCAATGACTTACAACTTTAAGGGCCATTATTACAAGTTAAAGGGAGGATTTTGTCAGACGAATAAACAGTTTATCATTGTTACAAATTTAATTTAACCTACCAGGTAGAATGAACTTGCCTTTAACTTATGGCTCACTTTCAATTAAAGAAAAGTTGTAATAAAGATAAACTGTTTATCCGTCCGACAAGATCCTGCCTTTAACTATTGCCAAGCTGTAATAATGGCCCTAAAAAGGTATTTTAACCAATAAAAATTTTTATTTCAGAAAAATCGCAGCAACAATTTACATTAACAGTAGGTTATCTATTTAAATTGGTTAGACTTACATATCATTTTATTTTGAGTGTAGAAATTATGTTTTTTACAAAAACTTTTATCTTTGGAGGTATACAAACTAGTTGGTCAGTGGAAAAGAGCTTCCAAAGTAGACAATAAGATGCTGAGCTTTTGATCCTGAAGTAGAGCTAATTCGTATCGTTTGTAATGATTTTTACATGGGCTTGTCATTGCAAGAAGTTCTTCGTGTTGATGTCTATTCATTGGATTTGAAGTCATGTTCCGAATATTAAGTAAATCGATTTTTAACTGACTTCGTATGTATTTTTTTATGTTTGTAGACGCATACCTCTGTCATTTGTGAAGTGATTTTCAAAATTATTTTTTTGCTCCCATAATTTTTTTCGAAATTCGGAGGGGGAAATTTGCTCCCCCCATGCATAACTCTGTCATTTGTGAACCGATTTTCAAAATGTTCTTTTTGTTTCAAAAAGTTTGCCTGCACTTTGGTCGCATATTTTTTTCGAAAATCGAAGGGGGAATTTCAAAATTCTTTTTTCGTTTGAAATGGTTTTCCTGCAGTTTTCTCCCATATCAGAGGGGGAATTTTATTCCCTTCCCCTTTTTTAGATCGGTGTGGAAATTTGCTAAAACCTACCCCCCCCCCCCCCCAAGGCACAACTCTGTCATTTGTAATTCGATTTTCGAAATTATTTTTTTTTATTTGAAAAGGTTTTGCCTGCCTTTTTGTATATTTTTTTTTCGAAATCGGTGGGGAAATTCGCTCCCCCTCAAGCATAACTCCGTCATATGTGTACCGATTTAAAAAAAAAAAAGTTTTTTTTTTTAAAGTGTTTACTTGCAGCTACCATAGAAGTAAAAATCTGGCGCACAAAGTGGTAGCCCTATATATTAATTATCGCATAACTCCGCCACTTCTTGACCGATTTTAAAAATATTATACATATTTGAATAGACATCAGAGAATTGGTACTATGAAAAATTGTGGACGAACACCTCACTTGTAGACAAAGACACCATTAGATCTAACGCTAAATTGCGTCCGTTTTGTAATCTTCTCCATAAGATCTTTGCACTGAAGTAGGGTTTCTTTGGCAGAATTATTTAGAAATACTATAAATGCTGTCGATATTTTAAATGGCAACGTGGCTTAGATGTTAGGCGTTGTCTAATAAAAATGCGATCATTTGAAGAAGCTGAGATCAAGACCAACATTAGAACAATATAAAATATAATAAAGTAAATTTAATTTAAAAACAAGCAAACGTATGAAAGTTTATATTTAATTGCTTAGTCATTCCATTTCATGACTGAATTGTCATTGTTAATGATGACAAGATGAACAGCTGATGTGTAGGTTGACATCATAATGATGACAAGTGTCATGGGGTCAAAAACGAAGACACTTTTCATGGTATTGATGTCAAATTACATCCTGATTATGACGGCTTTTCTATTAGTGTAATGAGCCATGAGGTTAACTATTTTCTAACATTTACACACTCATTAGCACTCAAGAACTGTGCTTGAGTTTTAAAATTTACGGTCTAATTTATAAAAATAAATAAAACAGGCTTTAAATGTGTTTTAAGACAAAATTTCCATACAAATTTTTCTTCCAACACATTTAAAATCCATTTTAATTTTTTTTTATAAATACGGCCGTTAAGCATCGTACGCATTGGACATATCTTTTGTTGTCATTTTTTGGCGTCATATTTCAAATTAACAACTCAATGCGACAAAATGACAACATGCTGTGATTTTGTTTTTGTGACTGCAATAATGTCGCATTATTGTGACAACCGTACACATTAGAGGCGCAAACAGTTTGCCACACACATAAAAACATCGGAAGCGAGAAACGTTGCCGCTTGTACACACTATCATGTTTGCTTGCGATGTCATAAAATGGGATAGTGTGTACGTAGCATTAGTTTTAAGCTTTCATGTAAACTTAACATTGAGGCTCAAGTTTAAAGTATTTAGTTAACTAATAATGGTGGTTTAAGCAATGAGATTTATATGAAAAATCGCTAGCTAAGCCACTGCCGTTAGTTACCTTCAGACTGGGAATTTGGTCCTAAGTCATATAAACAAAACAGTTGGCCAATTCACAATCTGCTGTATGTGTTGTAGATCGTAAAAATGTTGTTGGTAATTTCCAAATAAACATTTGCTTAGAACAGGTTGTGAATTGAGCAATTGTAAAACTGATTATAGAATTCATCTTTTTGGAAAAATTTTCTTTATATAAAATATAAAAAAAAAAATTACCGTTGTTCAATAAAACTTCGTTTTATAACCTGACAATCACAAGTCACTAAGACATAACTCTTTTATCTCTGTTTTTTTTTCTCAAATTTATTCTCTATAATTAAGGCAACAAACTAAAAGATAATTGCAGGTACTAAAGTCTATAATGCACATAAACCAAAAGCAATCAACACTTGACAAACCCATACGTTCTCTTAAAAAATTTGTTCTTTTTTCGGTTTAAGCTTTAGTTTTTTTCAGGCTTCACAAGAAAAAACTGATATTTTATGTTGCGTTTGTATACCACTGAACATGGATCAAATAATTATATAGTTAAGGCCAAAGAAATATAAACCTACAAAAGATGGAAGACAAACTATTCGAAATCATTTTATGGATAGAAAAGAAGCTGAAGTAAATATTGCAATAAAACAGTAGCTAAATTGCTTATCTATCTACTACTACACCTCAACTTAAATTTGATTTTCTTTTTTTTCAAGTTTAAAATACACTCGAGGAAAAGAAATACGACAAGTGTGTGTAGTAATAAACAATTAAGAGGTGTATGTTGTAAACTGCTCGTGTGCAATAGTTATTATTTTTCATTTTTGTTCAGGCACTTATTTTGTAGTTGATAGAATTTATAACACAGATGAGCAAAAAAAAGTGTAGCCATGAAAACGCGGTAATTAGTTTTCCAATATAATGATGGCTTTAAAAAAAGTGTGTTGCTGTTGTTGTTGGCAAGTCCAAGCAGCTTGGTTGGAAAAATTTTGTAAATGTCTTGTTTTAGAATTTTGATAATTAACAAACTTTGTAAGTCATGTTTTCGAATAAACTGATGATATTTAACAAAGAAATTTTAAAGATTTTTTGATTATGTTCATTTTTAGCTACACAGATTTAATAGCAACTATAAAATTTTTATATAAATTTTATAATATTTTTCTTTTAATTCTAATAATTTGGTTTATATAATTTTTACTTGCAGGTATGTGCTCTTAAATATAATTTCGTATATGGGCCAAAAAGGTATGATTTAATTGCTTTAAATAAAGAAAAAAGGTTACATTCTCTTTCAGTTTTAATGTACTCAATGATGAAACAGAATGCCAACATAACTTCAACAGATTCCGCAGCGAAACACGAAATAGTATGTTTCACGAGATTTATTGGTCAGTTCTGATGCATATGTTACGGGAGTTAATGGCCTATTACATGCTTATTTTATGGAAACTGACTCCAGATAGAAAGTGACATCAAAAACTACACTGAAAGAAGAACTGTCATAGCGCTTATGTAATTTGACATCAATACAATGACAAGTGTGTTCGTTTTTGAGCCCATGACATATTTCATTATTGCAATGTCAACCTTTACATCAGACATCAGCAGGCTAAGCCACCGGTGTCCGACTATTTTTCGTAATTTTCACATATACAACACGACTGTTAACGAGACTCACAACAAAGAGTGTAAGAAACTATTCAGTTGTATCACAGTCTAACTGTTAGACTGTGGTTGTATGCTACTTTTCAAACAAGCAGGTCGTCGTCGCTTTTTGTGATAAAACAAAAAAAACACATAGCTGAGATCAGTGATGGAAAATTCAGTACTATTGTACTATTTTCAGTACTTTTTATTTGTCAAAATACCGCAGTACCCCCACGGCATAAAAAGTACTTTTTCGAATGTGTAACATTTCACCCGAAATGAAAATACTAAAACTTTTCCTGTCATTATTGCTAAAGAAAATATTTAGAACTTAGTAAATACTTAGTATTTTTATTTTGAGTGAAATAATAACAAAAGGAAATATACCTACGAATCTTTACAGCCGCATAGGCAAGAAGCTCTAAACGGTCCAAGAGATGTGAGTGCCAAATGGTATCAATAGTAACAAACATTAAACTAAATTTTGTCTAACCGCTGGCTAAACTTTATTAACCCTCTGCATTACGGCCCTTTTCACAATGTAGGATTCAACGTTAACGTGGACTTTAACGACAAGTTTTGTATGCCGAACTTGCCGTTCCACGCTAACTTTTAATCATACATTGTGATAAGGGCCGTTAAGACATGAAAAGTTGTTATTAGTTCAAGTTACTTATATGTAGTTCTAAATTTTTTAAATTTAATAACTAGAACAAAACTCAGGAATTTCCGTATTTAGAGTGAAGACGAACCCGAAGAGTTTCAATATCGAGACAAAACTAAGGAAATAATGAAGAAACAAGTTCAAATGTCAAGAATGGGTATGATAATTAAGAAGAGCAGAAATTTTATTTTTAAAATTCTTGAAAAAAGTACCATTACGATGAAAAAATTACCTTTTAAGTTGAAGTTCAGTACCATTTCAAAATCTGTATTTTCCATCACTGGCTGAGATTGAAAAGGAAAAAAAATAGATCTCAACTGAGTAGTTTCATGTCTCTTCATTTTTCAGCATTTGCAAAAACACCAATACATTTTTAATTGCTTCTCTTTGTGATGAGCTCTGCTTTACATCAACCAGTCATCTTGTCATCAATGGCAATGATGGCAATTCTGTTATCAATGGAATGATTGAAAAAATTTTATTTAATGTTCTTACTTTTAGTCATTTCTATTTCTATTTTAATTTTATATTTTATTATTGTGTCTATCTGTTGTATGTAAAACATCACGAGAAACACTAATGTGGAACATTTTAACCCTCTAACTCTTAGCTGTATGGGTCTTTTTATCTCTTTCTTAAAAAAAAGGGGAAAAACTCCCTTTCAACGGCGATATAGCGGGCTGAAATGTTCTACAAAAATGTTTCTCTTGATATTTTACACAAAAACGCTGAAGACATCTTATACCTAAAATGTAAGGCTTACAGCATTTTTTATGTTACTAATTGTACTAATTGTACTAAGTACTAATTGTGAATAAATACGAAATTAACTCTTAAATAACATTTTAAATTTTTAATGATTTCTGGCGTTCAAGTAGAGTCTGGAGCTTGGGGGTTAAAATGTTCCACAAAACTGTTACTCGTGGGTTTTTACATACAAGTGCTGAACATACCTTATGCATTAAACGTAAGGCTTACAAAATTTTCTATACCGAGTAGTAATTGTGAATAAGTATGAAATTAACTCTTAAACACATTTTAAGTAGGAATGATTTCTGACGTTCAAGTTGAGTCTGGAGGTTGGCTGTCTTTCAAGACCTATAGTAAAATTTGATTGAAAATATTTTCGTAGAATATTTTTGTTTGCTATATCGCCGCGGAAGAGCATTTTTCCCCCTTTTTAAGAAAGGGATAAAATGATTCATACAACAAAGAGTTAGAGGGTTAAAATGTTCTACAAAAATATTTGTCGTGGTGTTTTACGTAATAATGCTGAACACATCTTATGTGTTAAATGTAAAGCTTACAATATTTCCTATGCCGAGTACTAATTGTTAGAAAGTACGAAATTAACCTTTATATGTGCACATTTGAGCATTTCAATGATTTCTGGCGTTCCAGTGGATTCTGCAGCTTGGTTGTCTTTGAAGGCTTATATTAGAATTTTATCGTATATATATTTGTAAAACATATCAATCCGCTCCTTTTTTAAGGAACTGACAAAACGACCCATACAACGGGGAGTTAGAGGGAGAGGTACTCGTAGTGTTTTACACAAAATTGCTAAACACATCTTATACCTGAAGCGTAAGTCTTACCAAGATTTCCTATGCCCAGCCACTATATTTATGTGCATTATTGGCAGTGTAATTTGAGCATTTTAAATAATCGGTACTCAGTACCCACACAGAGAAAACTGATGCGTTGAGACAACCGAATTTGTTTCCAATCGAATTTTGACAGTTGCACCAACTATCACAGAATTCTTAGTGAAATAAAAAATTATTTTACAATAATAAAAATTTAAGTTATGAGTTTAGTCGAACCATATGGGCCCCTCCGTGCAGTCAAAAAATTTTCTTTGTCTATATGCTTCACATTTATTCCTAAATAAAAATATAATTTAATTGAAAAATTAAATTAAAACCGAACTCAAGCCAAAATAATTAAATTTCTTTGGATATAAATAAGAAAAATTGTTAATGCGAACCGTTTAATCCGTTAGGTGTATCAATGATAATAGTATTAGCCACTAGATAGTTGCAACAACCGATAAAAAGTAAAGTAAATTTAGAAAAACAATTTTTTTAGTTTCAAATACCAATAATTGGTACTAAAATCCAATTCATAATATTTTATTCGGTTGTGCTCATCATATTCGTTAATTAATTATGACAAAATCATACAATCGATTGATCTAATCAATTTAAGAATTATCAGAATCATATCTTTATTGCAATTATGCTCTTATGGTAATGATCAGGGATTGGTTTTGGATTCATAGATAATTGATAGCGTGAGTTGAATTATAGCTAGTATATACAACTAATATATTATCGGCCTAACCATTTTCCAACAAATCTTTTGTCTGGGTGCACTATTCAATATTTTGCGAGCCCTACATCACAAGGAAGCTTTTTTCAAATAATAATTGACAAACTTAATACAGCCCTTTTTTGTGCCATGTAGAAAATCTTTTAGGAGGCTGGCTCACCATCCTTTTCCACTTTAGATACATGTGTATATATTTATACATACAAACACACATACTAATACTTATATGTATGTATATTAGTGCGTGTTTGTGAAACATTTTTATACTTTGAAAGTGCAAAACAGTAGCCAATTTCTATAAATTGTTAACGCATTCTCGGACAAGTGCAATGATTAATGGTTTTTTGAGACTCAATATGCAGGCATGCACCAACTTAAGTGCATATTTTTTCATACAAAGTTAACAGAAAATATTATTTTAAAAAAAATAATATGTATCTTTCTAAGAGAAAAAAAAATACTAATGGATTCATATAGTTTTTTTTTCATTCTTTTTTTTTGCGGGCTGGGCTGGCTGCTGTTGTTGCGTTTAAAGATTATAATTTAAGATTGCAAAACTATAAAAAAAAGAATAATAAATTATGGCAATACATATTTGTAATTATGAACAAAAGCAACAACAGACTAACTATAAAAGAAAATATTTGAATTAAACGCAAAAATTCTATAAATTTTCACAGTTTTTATGATTTTTTTTTATTTCTAGTATTTTTTGTATATGAAGTATTTATAACTACTTTAAAACATGCATCTCTATAGAGCGCCTCTAGAGATGTCAAAATGTCAGTCATATTTGATGTAAAAGGTTTTTTTTTGTTGTTGTCTGTTTCTTGCTTGATATCTTTTGTTGTACATTTGCAAGTTCATACATATTTTGTTGTTTCCTATTAAGGTGAGACATATCGGGGTGTTAGAAAGTATGAGAAACGCCTCTTAAGCGATACATGTAGAGAATATTTTTATTTAGTTCCTTAAACGCCTTTTTTACATATATAGAAATGAAACATTTTTTAGCAGATTTGATTCTAAATAATTATATACATTAAAGCTAGTCACAGAAAAAAAAAGAATTTTAAATTCATCATTTGATCCTTGAAAAAATATTGTCTTATGTCTGAAAAGTTGCGAAATTTAGCCTAATAATAATCACTTTGGACTACAAAAATTTTTTGATATCCCAAAAACTACAAATAGGACATCTCTTGATCACCGGTAAGGTTTCCAGGTGGTCTGGACTTGGCTTGATTTTCAAAACTTGTTTGTTGCTTGCCAAGGCTCTCGATAAAAAGTGATTTGTCAAGCTAAAAATGTATTGCTTTGTATATTTTTCAAGCCCCTTAGAGTTCTAGAGTACTCTTTTTGAAGATATAACCCTGCTGGAGTATAACTCAAAACTCATTGGATTGACATTGACCATATAAACTCTAAGAATAAACCAAATGGTTCCTACTTTTAGGTTACACTACATCCTGTATGAAGTTGTGGCTCAAGGAGACCTCTAGAGTATTCATTTGGAAGATATAACTCTGGTGGAGTATCTCTTAAAATTCATTGGAATGACATTGACCATGTAAACCCTAAAAATAAACCTAACGGTGCCTAGTTTTAGGTTACACTACATCCTGTGCGAAGATATGGCTCGACAAGGGTTCTAGAGTACTCATTTGGAAGATTATAGCCCTGGTGGAGTATCACGTAAAACTCATTGGATTGAAATTGACCATATAAACTCGAAGAGTAAATTCAACGGTTCCTACTTCCTGTTCGAACCTTTGTACAATATATTCTGTTTAATTACACTGTACAACAGAAGAAATTTTTTTAATTACATGGTTCTAACGACTGATTCTGGTAGAAGCCACCAAAAAAGAAAAAATAAACATGTATCGGCGTTTTTAAAGCTTACATCTGGTGGAGTTAAATTTCCCCTGTTTACAATATAGTTATGATGAAATCGCCATAAGAAATCTTGTAAAACACAGAAAAAATTAACACAAAAAAATTTTGAAACAAAAGTTTGTCTAAAAATAAATTTCATTTTCAGTAAATGTTCTTAACATAATCCATGAATTGTTTGTTTGACTTTTATTTATGACGCAAGCACCAAAAACAACAAGAAAAACTGTGTCGTAAAAAAACAACCCCGATGACGAGATACACCCAAGTAACAACAACAACGATAGCAAAAGGGATGCCATTGTACCAAGCTTGTTTACTGAAGATTTTTGAGCGAATCAATTCGTTAATGGCGTTGCGTTAATTCTCATTCACTTTTTTAGAGTCTTTAGATAAACATTCAGACTTGAACAAATTTAACAAAGTGAAATTTCGTAAATGCTTAATGGATGATGATGATGACCAAGACAAAAATTTTTTTTGATATATTACAAAAAATCCAGTAAATACTTATATTTGATTATAAGTAAACTATTTTGTTTAATATTTGCTAGTATTTTTAGACTAATTGTTCTATAAATTCAGACAAAAATATTGTTTGATACTCTTCAGAAAATCCAGTAAATCTTTTTGTTTGATTTAGTTAATTGTTTTGTTTACAATTCGTAAATATTTTTAGACAAATTGTTTTATAGATTTAAACAATTTGTCCACTGAAAAAAACACGTATTTTTTCAATGAAACTGTTAAGATATTTTTGTGTATATTTACAAATAGACAAAATATTTACTATTTCATTGAATTTCTTTGCAGAAAATGAAATTTAGTTTTTTCTGTGAAGGTTTTGAGGTATAAGATGTGTTCAGCACTTTTATGTAGAACATCACTAGGAACATTTTCGTAGAACATTTTAGCCCTCTAACTCTTTTCTGTATGGGTCTTTGTTGTCCCTTTTTCAAAAAAGCACAAAAAAACTCCCCTTCAGCGGCAATATAGCAAGCTCAAATATTCCACAAAAATATTTGCCATAAAATCTTACTACTATGTGTTTAAAGACACCAAAGCTCCAAACTAACTTTAACACCAGAAATCAGTCAAAACTTAAAATGTGTTTAAGGCTTATTTTGCACTTATTTACAATTAATGCTAAATTATATACCATAAAACAGTTTTTATGGGACCAGTTGGTATTAAAAATGTGTCTAACGTAAAATTTGTCTGTAAGCTACAAAATAATTTTGATATTGTTTTGTAAGCCTATTGTTGGATTTAAGCCAGCAAAGTTTCTGCTCTGATCGCCAATTGTAGAGAATCAAATTTGACTACTTCTCACGTGCCAAAATATTGAGCAACTTGTAATTAGTATATCATTAAAGCTTCCTCTAATAATGATTTTCATTTTTTACATTTTTACCTTTTTTCCTGCAAATCTTAACAATCAAATGTAATTAATCACGGTCCAATTGAAAAAATTTCAATTAAGCAATTTGATCAAATCAATTATTTATATACCAAATAATAAATGTCGAGAAAAAACTCTATGCCACAACAACAACAACGGCAAATAAAAACAGATCAATTTAAAGTATTTTACCTTCATCTTGTATTTTTTACTTGCCAGTAATTTGTAAAAGCCGCACCTTGATTGTTTCAACGACAAAGCAAAGTCTGTTTTAATACCAAAAACAAAAGAAAAACTCCTTGAAGATTTACTACATGACGTAAAGAACAAATGAATAACAAAACCCATCTCTAAGCCCATAACCACAAATCTTTTTAATCATAATCATTTAAAATAACAGTCAAGACAAACCTTTATTGTTGGAAAGAAACGCTTCACTTGGCCAATGTTTCACTATGGATTACTGTTGTCATATATGGCCGGCCATACATAAGTAATGTTGATGATGATGTTGCTGGAGGTAATATTGTCTCTGCGGTCAGAAAGCAAGCAGTATCATGGTCAATGACAATGAAAATGTGCCAAGTTGTTTGACTTGAAGCTTAAAATCATCCTTTTAGTTTTTCCAGTCAGTCAAATAACTTTGAAAATGCTGAAACTCCCAAACGATCATTGCTCGCTTCCTCTCTCGCTCTTTCTCTCTCTCTGTTCTGTAACAAACCATTGTAAATGATAATGATAATATTTACTAATGATCATGTGAATGTCAACAATAGTTGTAATTTCGTACTTTTATTCTGTTGTTATTGCTGTTGTAGCAGTTTTTGTTAAACCATTTTATTATTATGCTTTTTGAGTTTTTTTTTGTATGATCATGGACTGTTTTCCTTCTTATTTTTGCTCACTTAACTGAAAATGGAGGGACAGGAGGACTTACACTGTTTCCAGTTTTTTGGAAATTTCCAAGACTTTAAAATGAAACTTGAAATTAAAATATATATTGATTGGATCAGTTTCCCAAAAATTTTTCTGAAAAGTTAGTTGACAAAAATCTCCACACTGAAAGAGTTTTCTTAATAAATTCTATGAATTTCAACATTAATCCAATGAAAAGCTTCATTAAAACCCAACCAACGCCACTCTTCGTTGGATTAATGAAACAAGTTTCGTTAAAACTACTTTATGAAATTTTTACCAAATATATGAAATAATTTCATTGATCCAATGCAATAATTTTATAATTTTCATTAAATTATTTCGTTATTTTAATGAAATTAGATAATTATTTTAAAGAATTTATGTCATTATGTTAATGGAACTATTTCATTGTTTTATTGAAATTATTACACTATTAACTAACCTTAATAACTTATTTATTTATTATATTTTATTGACTATTCTATTTTATTGATAATTCCATGATATAAATACTTACGATAAAAACTAAGTACATGAGAAAAATGTGTAATCTTATTGACCGCTCACACAGTATCGAACTCAGACTCTTGATTTTTATTATTTGCTTAATAGGCAACATCTTAACTACTTTAGCCAACAGCACTCTCAAAAAAATGTGATCTAAGAGTATATAATAAGAAAGAGTGCCACAACAACAATCATACAAAATTATTTTTGTTGTTCGCTTTTGGTTGAGAACTGTTGAAAAAATAAGGGTATGTTTTCCCATCGGTTTGTCATGAAATCTATGAAATTTTTCATTAAAAATATGTCTTTGTTTTTTATCGGTCTTTCATAAATGCAATGAAATTTTTCATTAAGACTATACATAGAAAAAAACTAAATTTAATTTTTAGTAAAGAAACTCAATGAATTAGTAAATATTTTGTCTAGAAGCGGGTTAGGTACGAATTTCTAAATACAGACAAAAATTTTTCAAGAATTTCATTTTAAAAAAAGTTTTTTTTAGTAAACAAATTGTCCACATCTATGAAACAATTTGTCTAAAAATATTTACAAATTCTAAGCAAAACAATTAACTGAATCAAACAAAAATATTTACTGGATTTACTCTAATATATCAAACAATATTTTTGTCTGAATTTATAAAACAATTTGTCTAAAAATACTTACAATTTCTAAACAAAATAGTTTACTGAATCAAACAAAATATTTACTGGTTTATTTTTATAATATATCAAACCAAATTTTTGTTTGAGTCAGTAAAAACTTTTTTTTAATATATTAAGTTCTAGATAATAACATCATCATCCAATAAGCATATATAAAATTTCACTTTGTTAAATGTATTCAACTCTGTATGTTTATTATGTAAAGGCTCTAAAAAAATTAATGAGAATTAATGAAACAACATTAGGGAATTGATTCACTCAGAAATCTGAAGTAAACAAACTTGTTACAATTTAAGTTTGATACTAATCGTTTTTGTTGTTATTTATGTGTATGTCTTAATGAGGCTTGTTTTTTTACTACACAGACAACTGGGTTTGTTGTTGTTTTTGGTGTTTGCGTTCTAAATAAAAGTGAAACAAAAAATTCACTGATTCAGTAAAGAATATTTACTGAAAATGAAATTTTATTTCAGGCAAACTTTTGTTTGAAAATTTTTTGGTAATAATATTTTATGTGTGTCTGTTACGTCATATAGATCTATAAAGTTTTTCAACATCGAATGGCAACGGTGCGTTGCATTGAATTGGTAAAGAAAATGCCGCTTATTTATGTTTTTAGTCGTATTAGTTGCTAATAGTTTGGCGGTTTTTGTAATATTTTCCAACTCTTCTGTCTGCATGTGTGCGTTGTATGCCACTAGTTGCCGGGCATTGTTGTTTAACAGATATTTCGCTGGGTGTATGTCCCCTTGATTAACTATTATAGATGGAAATAAAGCATATATCAGTTTAATTTTGCGTTTGTTTCTTCTGCTGACGTTCTTAACTCTATTTATGATAAATATCTTTTATTAGCAAAAGAGGTTTTTCTAAATTTTTCTTCGTTTGAAAATAAATTATATATTCAATATAGTAACCCAGGGGTGATAACATACAAATGATACTCTTTAATCCTTGTACTACTTTGTTAACAAAAAAAAGATACCATTTACTCTATGGGCAGACTTATAAAATTAAGTCAATTTAATGCTGGCAAAAAATTTTAATGGACAAAATATTTGTCTGGGTAAGGCATAAAATTAAAAGAATTTACCGATATGACAGTTATGAATGAGCGATCGATTGCCCTGGGACATATAGATTATTTAAATTTGCTAAATTTGTATTCGTAATGAAATATGGAAAAAAATGGTTTATTAAATGGATATATAGTTTCATAAATATGCTTTTAAAACTTCGGCAAGTAGCTTCATTAGCTAATAATGAGTTGAGGGTTTGGGAAAGGCGAATTGTTGGAAATAAACACTAACGTTTAGAAATATTTGTGTTGAACAAAAAGAGTTCATGAGAAAGAAACTTCAATTAAATTCGTACACGAGACAGCCGCGACAGTCAATTTCATGGTTATTAAACCAACTTTTTGTGGTTTATGTCAACTTTAAGTTCTCCTGCTTCAAAAAAAACATGCTACTACAAAATGTTTCTCACAAAACTATTTCAGCTCAGTCCTCTAAAGGCTTAATCTGGGAATTTGAGATAAAAAGCTGAAATTGTATCTACACGTTTGTCTTGGAGTTATATAAGCTGTCTCAGAATTCTCATATAATCTCATGTAAGCCTCACGAAATGTCAGAGGTCAAAGGTCGAAAAATCTTTTTGTTGTTAGTCGGGTGTGTTCTGTATTCTATGCGGAATTGAAATGTGCGGTTTATCAAAGCTTTGTTGTTATAAATAATAATTTGCAACAACATGCTTTGCTAATTCCGCGCATTTTAGATCCGCATGGAATACAGAACACCCGAATATCTCGTTTTCTGCCTTAAATACAATTTTAAATGTTATTATTAAAATTGTAGAGAGTAAAATCTCCACCGTTTTTGAGATAGAGCGAAAGAGTGAAAAGGCTACTCCATATTTGCACTGATATGGGGCTTTCGGGCTGTTGAAAATTAAATAAATTATTTGATGACTTTCATAAAATCTTTTAAAATAAAGTCCTATTCGGAAATGCATCACTGCGTTGCATCAGAAAACCAAACTTTATTTTAATGCCGACAAAAATCTAATTATGATTTTTATATTATTTTTATTTGAACATGTTTTCCTCCACATCTACTTCACTGATATACAGCAAAATCACTGATGCAGCGCAGTGATGCATATCCGAATAGACCGTAAATTAAACTGCAAAATCTATTTCAATTTTATCTCTTCATTCCGGTGCTATGGGGTTGAAAATTTTTCTTCTTAATTTAGCATATTTTTCGCAATGTGAAAACTTTACTATTACAGCTCGTATCATTTGAAAGTACATTAGAGCACCTTTCAATTGATATAAAAATATAAAAATTCATTAATTAATCGCGGATCATTTGCAACTTTTATTATTTTATATATTACACTAAATAACAAAATGAAATATTTCAAAATTACAAGGTTCCAAAAACAGATTCTGGTAGAGACCACCAAAAAAATATATACATGTGTCGGCGTTTTGAAAGTTTACATCTGGGACTCATTTGAGGGGGAGTTGAACTTCCATCCATTTTGCACATAGTTAGTTAGAGTGACTCGGCATTGAAATCTTGTAAGACTAAGGTCTTACGTGAAACGCAACGAGGGAAATTTTTTTTTAACCCCATAACTCTTCGTTGTATGGGTGTTTTTGTACATATCCTCAAAAAGAGACAAAAAACTCCCCTTCAGCAGCGATATAGCGCGCAGAAATAGTCTATAAAAATAGTCTTCTTGGTGATATACATAAAAGTGTTGAACACATTTTACACCTTAAACGGAAGGCTTACAAGATTTCCTATGCCAAGTAATAATTGTGAACAAGTACGAAGTTGAGTTTGAAACTTTGGTTCTTTGGAGACTTATAGTAAAACTTTATGGCAAATATTTTTGCAGAACATTTCAGCCAGCTATATCGCCACTGAAGGGTAGGAAAAAAGGACTTATACACCGAAGAGCTAGAGGGTTAAAATGCTCACAAAAATCTTCCTCGTGGTGCTTTGCATAAAAGTACTGAATACATCTTATACCTTAAACGCAAGGCTTACAAGATTTTCTATGCCGCGTCACAATAGCTATGTACAAAAAGGGTGGAGGACACCCCCTAAAATAAGTCTCAGATGTAAACTTTCAAACGCCGATAAACGTATATATTTTTCACGTGCCTTCTGCCTGTCGGTTTTTTGTTTTGTTTTGTACACTGATATTTATTATTATTTGATATCTTCTTAAATAAAAGTACCATTCTAAAAGTTTTATTTCTCTCGCAATGAGTTAATTGATTTCAAAACTTTGCATAGCAATCGAAAGGTATTCTAGTACACTTGCAAATGACATCAGTTGTATTAATGAAGTTTTCACATTGCAAAAGATATGATTAATTAAAAATAAAAGTTATCAAGCCCGCAACTGCGGAACGAAGCGATACACCCCCAAAAATGTTACGGTTTTATTATTAATCGAGTTATGAATTTTAGTCGAACTGTATGATTTTTTATCCAAAGTTATTTAATTATTTTAGCTTAAGTTCGTTTTCAATTTAATCTTTGGATTAAACTATTTTTATTTTAGAAAGAAATTATAAAGCATGTAAATATTGAACAATCAAAGAAAAATTTTTATTTTAAAAGAAGCTATGACGTCATTAGAAAATGTATTCAATTCTCAACGAGAGCCCTAGTTTAGTGCAAATATGGAGTAGCCTTTTCCACTCTTTCTGCCCTATCTCAAAAATGGTTGATCCTACAAATTATCGCTGTAAACAAAAATTATAGCAAATTGTATTCTCTATAGCTTTTATAACAACATCAAAGGTCGTCTTCAAGACAGGAAACAAGATACATAGCAACAAACATCGATATCCCGTGACCCGTGCATGAGATATTTTGAGACAGCTTATAACGCCAATACAAAAGTGTATATAAAATTTTTGCTTCTTATCACAAATTCCAAAACTTTTTTATATTTGACTGGGATAATAGTTTTTTCTTATTTATTAGTCACATTAAATATTTTCGCATTTTTTTCCTTATTTTTTAATCTTTTTCTTTAACCCAAATACGATTGAATTCAAACAAACCCAAAAGTAAAAATATTTTATTACTTTTTGTTTTTGTTCCTACAAAAACCGAAATAAATATTAAAAAAATAAACTTTTAACCAAAAACAGTCAAAACCAATTTTACCGTTAATGGGTCATAAACATGACCAATTGACATTAACTACCGCTACAATAACAATCTTCTCAACATCAGCAGCAGCAGCAAAATCGTAACGTACATAATAACGTTTCGGTTACGAATACAAACATGCCTAAATACAATGGCTTCCTAATTTGACGATCAATTTCTTTAGGCCAACAATAAAAGCCAAAAAAACAAAATGAAAAGATTTGTTTTTAGATTTAGATGCAACTTACTTACTGTATTATGTGTATTTTTGTGTGAATATATGCATGTGTATATAAGTTAACAATGATCTTCAGGTGCTGCACCTAACACGATCAATGTCGTACCCCAAAAAGAAAAGTACAATAAATAAACAATAACAGCAAAGCAACATAGTAAAGAAGAAAAAAGTAACAACATGCTTGTTTACACAGATTCATAAAACGAACATCATCACAGCAACCACAGCTACCCAGCAGCTAAAGTTACAACTAGATACGATTTGGGACAGTCATATTACTAGTTGTAATGTTACTGGTCAAGAAAGGACGGTCGTATTCCTAGTTGCAGCAAGACTAGTAACGATACTAGTAAAAAAAGAACAATCATATTACTAGTTGTATCGTCACTAGTAACTATACTAGTCAAAAAAATACAACATTTTCAGGTATACGACTTGTATATAAAACATATTTTAGCTCGTAAAAAATAAGTAGAAAGTGGCTCAGTGGGTAGAGTACCTGACTTGAAATATGAGGAATTTGTGTTCGTACCCTGGTTGAGCCGAAGTTTTTTTAAGAGGTACAACATCTAAATTAAAAAAAACTAGTAAGAGCACTAGTTTACAGCAACTAGGATTCTAACTGGGATATAACTGTATACAAATGAACTAGTTGGGCTCCTATGACAACCTAATGTTAAAATCGATAGTTCGATACATGAAAAAAGGAGAGATAGGCCACTAGTCTGAAGTAAAAAGTAACTAGTATAGTTCTAACTACATACTAGTTACTTTATCTACAGGGTATCAACGTCATGATCATCATCATCACCAACAAAAAAAAAACCAACCCAATGTTAAACGATCCCAACCAAATCAAAACCATCATCATTTTAACCACAAATAGTCAAAAAAGATAAGCAAGCAGACGAAAAGACACTTAAACAAACTTCAACATTCCACAAATATGTTTTTGTTGTTGTTGCACATATTTATTTATTTTTCCACAACCTCATCAATTTCAATTTATATCAATTCAACTGCTAAAGTTAAACCAATCAATAGTTTTTGTTTTGTTATTTTTTGGAGAATAGTAGCTGAAAAATCCACATATTCAAGAATAACTACCAATAACTAACTGATCGATCAATTGTAGTTTTTTTCTCTCTAACCATTTCTATACAAGGCATGGCTCATTTTCTTCTTTCTATCGTCGAAATAAATAAAATTAAGAAAAAAGCAGAAAATAATAATCACGTTGCCACATGCAACAAAAAAGTGCCATCCATACGATAAGTAAAAATTTTTGTAATGACGACTGCTACTACAACTTCTACTACATACTAAAAGTATGTGCTTTCGTATTTATTGAATCAAGAGGAGCAGCAGGGTCTTAAAAGTCTCAAATCATGGGGGAAGACTAGTGTTTAGGAGGCAAATGTCTATTTGCTCTATGACTTAATTGCTTTTAATAAATCTGTTTGTGCACGGAGGGTATTTCGTTAATATTTTTCTTCTCATTTTCCCGCTCACGACTCGGGAACATATTGTGCCGCCAGTGTTGTCATATATGGCGACATGGCGATTTTTCTGGTGATAAATAAATTTTTTGGCGATTTTTATGGCTATTTTTTAAACAAAATTTAACTTTAAAATTTTTATAATTCAGGAAAATTACTTTGTTGAAAGAGTATTTTCAAAAATACATCCCACCAAACCTCTTCTCCAAGAAAATAAAACAAGAATTTTTCTTATATTAATTAAAGTCATTAACAGAGCTCGGACTTTCATGCAAATGCATGTTTTTTGTGGTGATAAATAAAGAGGTATTGACTTAATATCTATGAGAATCATCAAATTACAAGTAGTTTGGCATCGATTTGTAGTTGCATATAAAAATAAAATTTATTATCAAATATATATTAAGAAAAACTACATAAAACTGATTTTGAGGATTTTTAAAATCAATTTCACAAAATAGGTCGGAGAAAATCTGACAGCCCTGTGTGCCGCTTCCATTATCACTAGTCATAGGACAAGTACGCAGAAGGCAATTGGCTCAAAAATGTCCAAATATTAAAATTATGGGAGAATAACAATTTACAGCACAAAAAATTTACAATGTTCTAACGACTGATTCTGGTAGAGGCAACTAAAAAATACACGCCTTTTACATCTGGGACTCATTTTAGAAGGAGTTAAAGTTCTCCCTTTTCAATACATTGTTATAGTAAATTGGCATGGGCAATCTTGTAATCCTTAAGATATAAGATATGTTCAATACTTTTAAGTAAAATACCACGATAAAAAATTTTGTGGAACATATTAACAAAAGAGACAAAAACTCCTCTTCAGCGGTAATATATCGCGTTGCAATAGTCTACAAAAATATTTGCCATGAAATTCTACTATGTATTCAAAAACACTGAAGCTCCACACTCAACTTGAAGACCAGAAATCATTCAAAACCTAAAATGTGTTTAAGTGCTAATTTCGTACTTATTCACAATTATTACTTGGCATAGGAAATCTTGTAAACATTACGTTTAACGTATAAGATGTGTTCAGCAGTTTTGTGTAAAACATCATAAGGAACATTTATGTAGAACATATCAACACGCTTTATCGCCGATGTCAAAGTTGCCTGACTACCTCGGTCATGAAAAACCTTGTCGGCCTCATAACTTTTATAAATATCTGATTTTAATGAATTTAAACTTGGGGTGAAGTTTATAAATATATAAAGAAAATACATACTATTTTATTAAGATATCTTTGATATTTTCAAAGATTTTTGGCTTTGAATTTTAAAATTTGATTTTTGGTCTTGACTTTGTTCTCCATTTCGTCAATATCTCCGATAATAGCTTATCCAACATTTTCAAAGAAATATTTTTATGATTGATAACACCCAAAAAAAATTTTAGTTATCTTAATTCATGTCGTCGTGAAAATGAATCAAATTCAAAACTTTGAAATGAGAATGAAAAATGGCTAAGTTTTGACAAAAATAGAGCTTAATTGATTCATGTTTTTCTCAATCATTTTTCAAAACCAAATTTTTTTGTTTTCAATATTTCAAAAGAACGGACTTCAAATATCACTACAGTTAAAATTTTTAATCAATTAAGGCATGCACGCTACATGCAGCATTGGGCGAAATAGGTAAATTTTTCTTCGAAATTCTGGCGTATATTTTTACCAGGACCACCCGTTACAAATGTGTAACTTTGAAATTTTTTTTTCATTTTGTTGTACAGTACGAGTTAAATGCAGTATTTACGGTTTTAATGCTGTTCAACAAATTCTAAGATATATTTCCGATTTCAATTTTTTGGAGGTTTTATCTGTTTTGTGCTGAAGTGATTTTCCCATTTATAGTTTTAGCGATTTCCAACTTATATTAAAGGGTTTTTGGAGTAATAGGACAATGTATGTTTGGAACCACTTTTACTTATTACAAGGAAAACCCCAAATATGCAATTGCATGTGTTTTGCTATGCGATGTATACATGCAAAAATAAAATATTTATACGTTTCATAACTTTTCAAGAACTTTGACATCGTTTTTTTAGGGCATATTTCACCCTTTGTAGCATGTTTTTGCATATTTGAGTCTCAAGCGCGTATTAATGTATTTTTTCTGGTTTTTGTAACATATTTGGCTCTTTTTCAGAAAAGCCAAACTTTATGAAGTTTATTTACAAACAAAAAAATCTATTTCGTGAAGATAAAAATTTTTTTTGGAACTTTTCAGTAATTCTTCCGAATTCTGACATATTTTCTTTAGCGATTTAAATTATTTTAGTGCATTTTGACACCCGCATTCTTTTTTTTTAATTCCATTGAGTTAGGTCACCTTTTACGAGTCTATTCGCAACTTTATCGATTTTTAATGGCTTTTTATGATTTCTTGAGAAAACGCAAGTTTCGCAAATTGTTTGTTTATTTACTGTCCATAGAAAATTAACAAGACGAACACAATCGCATTTGCGAATATACATATGAGCAATTTATTTTACGGTTTTCTTGATTTATAAAAAAAAATATATATATAAAAAACGTGTGCGATATATTTATAAAAAATTAGTTCCATAAATTATTTGAGGTCTTGAGACCTGTCCTTTCATCTTCGGGCAGAAGGATTGTACTGTTATAAGGACACAGAATATATATCTGTGGACTTTTTACCAAACAACTTAAATCTAATTTTCAAAATTTTCAGGAGAGCAAAAACACTGTTAAAGTGTTAAATATAACTTTTTGTGTATTCTCTTAAAGAAAATTAAAAATTAGGTATAATAAAATTATGCTGATTATAGTTTTATTTGGAGCTTTTTTCCTCTTTTCCTGCATATATCAGATTCTACGTTAATCAGTTGCAAATTAAGAAAATCTTGATGAGCTAAATTTTTAAAACATTAATATTTTTACCAATTATCGTAGAAATATGGCGATTACACCAAAAGACGCGTCGAAAAAAATTTTTATTTAATGCTAATAAAAATTCTAATTTTTCTTAACTCGACTTAAGTGCTTTATTCAAAAGTCCACAGAAATATATCGTGGTGTCTGAAACGAGACTTATAGAAATTATAAACAAAATGATAAAGTTGTGTAATATAATCTCTTAGGAGCATATTTCTAAGTTTTTGATGCATATTTAATGCTCATAAAATACATTTTTGGCATATTTCTAGTTTTCCTGTTTATTACATACATATTATGGCAATTTAAAATTAAAATATACATATACTTACATATTGAGCATCACTTAAATAAAAAAAAAACTTGTAAATATTTTTGTATTGTCAATACATCTGAGAACATCACTGGTTAAAAATAATGGCCTGGCATTGTGATGTTGCAAGATAATAAAGTTTTTTTCTGCTACATTAGCGGAGTTCAGTATTTGATGCAAATGGTCTTGCGAAAGTGCAAATGCAAAATATTGTAGCTTTTGTCTGAATCCAACAACAACAAAAACTACGATATTTTGCATTTTCTTGCACTTTCGCAAAACCATTTGCATCAAACACTGAACTCCGCTATTATGTTATGCGTTGGCTGCCTTTTCTGATTGTATGTCTGTCTTACTGTCTACTTCATTTATTTGATATAAAAAATTTAAGAAATAAAAACAAAGATTTCAGCAAACTGTAATGTTACGCTTATAATTGCATCTGTAAACAAATAAAATTTAAAGAATAAATTGCCGCCTCAACTTAATGTTCAAACAACATGCTCGCTTTTTTTTTCTTTTCTTTTCCTACAGCTGACTACTGCAGAAGGAGAAGCAGCCTCTTTTCTTCTTATTATTATTTATGTATGCTTTGAACTAAACATAGAACAAATTCAGCACCCAACCAGCAAAATAACTTAAATAAAACACTACACAAACATACGAGTATCATGGCATCGCATCAATTTATTTAAGAGAGGGAATAAAGGTCTAAAATGTGCTTCCTGCGAATTGATGCGAAGGTTGTCTTGTTTTCATTTAATCATCGTTGTCTATTTTTGTGGATATTAAATTTCATAGATAACTATTGAATCAAGATTGGAAAATTAAGGTTTTATTAAGTTCTTTTTTCTAGTAACAAAACTTACTAATGATATTATTGTTATTTTTCTTATTACACTGTGCAACACAAAAAAAAATTTACATAGCTCGATCGACTGATTCTGGTAGAGAGCACGAAACAAAAATATACGTGTATTGGCGTTTTCAAAGTTTAAGTCTGGGATTAATTTTAGGGGGAGTTAAAGCTCCCCGCTTTTTGTACATTGTCGTAGTGAATCGGCATAGGAAATCTTACAATCCTTACGTTTAAGATATAATATGTGTGCAGCAATTTTATGTAAAACACCACAAGTAATATTTTTGTGGAACTTTTTGACTCCCTAACACTTCACTGTATGGGCCTTTTTGTGCCTTTCTTAAAAAGGGGAACAAAACTCCTTTTCAGCCGCGATGAAGCCCGATGTAAATGTTATGTCTACAGCTTTCTTTTGTGATATAGTTAGTTATAGTGATGTTTTACTCAAGACATTTCTTAATACAAACTATCCTCATAAAACCAGCTTTTGTGGGATATTTTAATACTAATTGTGTATAAATACCATCAAACACATTTTAAATTTTTAATGATTTCTTCCGCTCAAGTCGAGTTTAGAGCTTTGGTGTCTGTAAAGAATTTTAGTAGAACTTTACGACAAAAATTTTTCTAGGAAATTTTAGCCCACTACATCGCCGTTGAAGGTGACAAAAAGATTTATGCAGAGAAGAGTTAGAGGGTTAATATTTTCCACAAAAGTGTTCATCGTGGTGTTCTACATAAAAGTGCTAAACAAATATTATGCCTTAAACTTAAGGATTACAAGATTTCATATGTCATTTCATTAGAGGTGCTGTTGGCTGAATGGTTAGCGCGTTTGACTACAAACCCTGAGGTCCTGGGTTCAAGACTACCCAGTAAAAAATTTTCATGTTTTTTGAAGCATTAAAGAAATAAAGCGCTTTATAATTCACTTTAAAATATGAGCTTGTTCAGAAGCTGTTTCATAGCGTCACAAAAATGCAGGTCTTGAAGCGAGAAAAGTATTTGCTTTTTACTTATACAAAAGCTTCGAACACAAGCTATACAAAAAAGCTGATTTTATAGTGCTGATCGAAAGCAGGTTTTTAAGCGAGAATGAAGAGTAAGTTTATTTGAGTTTCTTGGTGCCGTTTTGCAACAGTGGTTTTGGTCGAGTGATTGGTACGTTGGATTTGAAAGCTGAAGGTTCTTAGTTCGATACTAGTTAAAGTTAAAATAACAAACATTGAGCAAAAATATGAAATTAATAAAAATAAATAATGAAATGAAATAAGAAAAATTCAAAATGGCGTCAATGACGCCAATCACATCGAACCATTTTTTTCATATATTTTCAGTTCTAGTGCTGAAAATGTTGATGATTTTCAGCGCTTCAAAAGCGCTTTTGTGAGCAAAAATGTAGTACTCCGATCCGGGAACTCGCCACAAAAAATCAGCAGCGATATCAGCAGGTTTGCCAGCGCTACTTTTATTCCGTAATAGTAGAAACCTGCTTTATTGGAAGCAACTTTTTTACTGGGTAGTTTCAGGCAAGCCAACAACATCATGAATTTTTCTAATGTGCATTGGTGTGTTATTGTGTTGGTTGTTGTTGGACTGTTAAAGTGATGAAAGCATTGGTAGCACTGATCGTAATGCATTTCACAACACCTTCCTTCGTCGGTATTGTAGCAGAACCGTCGGCGAAGTAAAAGAACAAATAAATGGCTACACAGCTTAAACAAATTAATGCCTCTACTTGACACCAGAGGGGCTGGAACACAGCTCTACGAAAAAACGCGCAATAGCAGAGTTGTAAATGAATTAAGCTTTCTATCTCTCTCCCACTTCACCCACTGTTCTCACTACACTATCCCTTTCCCAAAGAAGGTAACAAATTAATTAATTAACTGGTAGGCATTAATTGCTTGATGTGTTACTTCTATTTTAGAAAAAAAAAATATAAAAAGTTGCAAAGGGGGGAAATTTAACCCATATAAAATGAGTTTCAGATGTAAACTTTAAAAACGCCGATGCACGTACATTTTTTTGCTACTTTCTACCCGAATCAGTCGTTAGAACCTTGTCAATTAAAAAAAAAATTATTTTTCTTGAAAATAAAATACCCTTTATACTAAACCATTCAATTAGCACAATAATGATATTTTCTTACATATTTTCGTTGCATTTAAAAATATTTTCTTTAAAATTTTATTTTAAAATATATAAATTAAACTCAGTCATTTTCTTCATATACTTGTATGAATGTTGTCTTCGTTTGCAATCAATTGTGATGCAACTTTATGGAATAAAATGCTTAACGCAGTCCCCCATGTGTTCCTCCTAACCAATATGGCAAATGCAATTTGTCACGCATGAATGACTTCGAAAACACTCCTTGGATTAGGTTGAGGTTGCCTGACTGACTGACTTCTTGCCAGCCAGGCTGCCAACAACAATAACAACAACTATGTATCGCTACGATATTTGTGATGCTGTTTGTTGGTTGGTCTTGCTTTTTTGTCATTTTTGATAATGTTCCACAAACCAAAATGTCCTAATGGGCTCATGAGCCACTTTCAACGTCCTCATCATTATCAGCAACACTGCTATCGCACAGTGAATTGTCTCACACGCAAAAATGCCATTTTACACTGTGCAAAGATTGTGATAAATTTCACTATGCATATAATATATAATATAACAAAGATCATTAATATATTTTTTTCTTGTGTTTGAGGAAATAACTACAAAAACTCGAAATTTAAATTCAAAATAAAGTAGTTTGAAAATGACTAGATTCTAACAACAGATTATATTAAAGGGCAAAAAATAATAATATACGTGTACCGGCGTTATGAAAGTTGATATCTTGGACTTATTTTAGGGGGAGTTAAACTTCCCCTAAAATTTTGTTTATATTCACGATAACTTATCTAAGTTTTTTCCTTTCAATATATGACTATGAATCACTGTGCTTTATTGCACTCGACATCATCATCGTCGTCATCATGTTTCAATCTTTAACCTTGTTGTTGAAGTGTTTCTCTGTTGTTGTCTGTTAGATGGTGGAGAAGTGGCAGCAGAAAAACGTCACACAATGACTGTCTGTTGGTCATTGAAATTTATAAAACATAAAATAAATAAATAAAAAAAAAACCCTTAGCACTTTTATAAGAAATCTTTTGGAGTACGACGAATCTGCAGCAAATATGAAATGTTTCATACATCTTCATCTTTGATACAAAATACATTAATTGCTTTAAATCTAAGGCAATATGAAGTTTCTGGATTAGAACTGATAATAAATCCTAAGTTGAATTATGCTAGAAACACAACTGGGACGAACGACGAATTTCGTCGAACACGACGAACTCGACGATAAAAAGTCGCTATGTAAATTCGTCGTATGAAACACATTAGCGACGAAAACGTAACAGCTATTATAATCGAGAAAGTTTTTTACTATGTGTGCAAAGTGTGACCATATTAAAAAAATAATACATACTTGAAAAATTTAACATTAACAAAAACACAACTAACACCAATTATTATAGTTAATTATTATCTATATTTATTTAAAATGGTCACTTGGTACTGATTTGTTCGTCGTTCGCCGGCGTAAAAAATAGAATCGAATCTATTCAGAGTTCGCCGCGTATGACGAATTTCGTCCGACGCCGTTATTGTGTGTATTTTCATATACACAAACATGTTTTATTTTTGGCGACGAATATTCGTGGACGAAAATTCGTCGTTCGTCCCAGTTGTGTTCCTAGCATTAACTAGAGAGTACACGCAGAAAATATACATTGTCGGGGCAATTATGAATAACAACTCCCCGGCAGTTTTTCCCTTATTCCCTGTTCCCCTACTCTAAATAAAATCTCCACGGGAAAATTTTGTCTTTTCTCATTCCTCTATTATAAATTACAATTTCCCCGGGTAAAAACTCCCAGGAAAAAAGTAAGTATTCTAAATAAAAGGGAGATTTTCGCCAAAGATTTTGAAGGGAAGTAATGCAAAAGTTTTAAGTTCAAAATAAAAAATATTGTGAAAATGGTATAAGCATTTATTTAGGACAACAAGTTTTACGAATTTTCATCCACGCCATGCGGACATGCGCTTCAAAAACATTAACTACTTCTGTCTTCGGACGCCCTTTAAGTTCACATAATAGGTAAATGGGAGATTTGTTGCGGTTTAAAAAATCATTGGGGATTTAATGCAAAATGTAAACACAAAACAGCTGATCCAGATTTGTTACGGACTAGATACTTTATACTGAAAATTTTTTAAAAAGCGTTACGAAGGAGGAGAGGTATAAAACCTCCGAAAAGAGCGTTATGTAATATGCAACGAAAAAAGTTCGCTTTAAAGCAACGAAAAAAAGCTTTAAAGCGCACTTTTTTCGTTGCTAATGTATGGAATTTCATTTTCGTCGACGATTACGGTGTATGTGGAAACGAGCCTTAAGTGGTCGGAAATCCAAAAAAAAAACTCACTTGGAAACCAATAATGAGAGGATTTTGAGAGTTCTGGCCTCATATACGACGGTATAGTTCATTTGGAATTTTTTCGGAGGAGGCTCCAGAATACAGAAATTATTAATGGCGTTATAACGTTTTGTTTCTGCCAAGTAAATCTCCCATCCCTTGTTATAACAAGAGGGCACGGAGTAACCCCAAACAAAGGAAGAAAGAATGCTTTGAGGTAAAAAAAAAATTTTTCAATATGAAAAAATACATGTAATGAATACTGGTAGCGAATACCGGTAACGAATAATGGTAACTCATATTGGTATGTTTTGATACTCCGTTGGCAAGCTGACACTCGAGAATTGTGGTCAAATTGCGGCGGGTGATCATTGCTGCCGCTAGGGATTTTTCAGGGCTTTCAGTACTGTCGTAGTTTTTCGAGGAAGTTCTGGGAAACTGCTGGAATTTGGAGATTTTTTTGTCTCGTTTTTCGGGCATCTCAAACCAGGGTTGTGTCCTTGATAAGCGGTTTGTGAATTGGCCAAGTGGCTCGTGGCCCTCCTAACAATTGGCGATAAGTATCGTCTTAGTATCTTCCAAGTGATAGTTGATTTAGCTGCTGACGACTTTTGAATATGTCTCCTTCTAATCATCAGGAATTTCAAATTATTATCTTTCAACTGATTGCTGTTATTATGGGGGGTGGAATTTATTCTTAAATAATTTTTTGGCGGGACTCCTGGCTCCTCCGGGTCCGCTATCGAAGTGGAAAGCCCCGAAGGCTACGACGGTACTCAATATAATATAATAATTTCTGGTGTTCAAGTTAAGTCTAGAGCATGGGTAGACATCCAATTATAGTAAATTTTATGGCAAAAAGATTTTCACAAAAAATTTTTATCGTGGTTCATTTCTGCCGTTCAAGTGGAGTCTGGGGCTTGGGTGTATTTGAAGACTTATAATAGAAATTTATAGCGAGTATTTTTGTAGAACATTTCTGCCCGCTATATTGCCACTGGTGAATTTGTTGCCTCTTTTTGAAGAAAGAGACAAAAAGACCAATACAATGAAGAGTTAGAGGGTTAGAGCATTTTAAAAATGTTTCCCGTGGTGTTTTACATAAAAGTGCTGAATAAAATGTATTCAGCCTTAAACGTAAGGCTGACAAGATTTCCTTTGCCGAGTCACTATAATTGTGCGCAAAAGTGGAAAGGAGACTTTAACTCCCCCTAATATGAATCCCAAATCTAAACTTTCAAAACTCCGATACATGTATGTATTTCTTTGGTGCTCTCTATCACTCGTTAGAAAATTATATATGTATTGGGTGATTTTATAAGAACTATCGGAAAGTAAAAAAGAAAAAAACACATAAAATTCAGAAAAATGCATGAAATATTTATTTGGATCGATAGTTGGGTCGATATAATTTAATGTTTGAAGATTATTTCATGCAAATGTTGGCCGCGGCTGCGCCTCAAATGGTCCATCCGCTTAGTCCAATTTTGGCATACTCTTTCCAACATTTCGGCCGGTATCTCACGAATAATGTTGGCAATGTTGGCTTCCAGTGCGTCAATCGAAGCGGGCTTGTCGCTATAGACATTAGCCTTAACATAGCCCCACAAAAAATAGTCTAGAGGCGTTAAATCGCACGATCTGGGCGGCCAATTGACTGGTCCCAAGCGTGAAATAAACTGTTCACCGAACTCGCCTCTCAATTGGTCCATTGTTTCGCGTGCTGTGTGGCATGTGGCACCGTCTTGTTGAAACCACATGTCATGCAAGTCAAGCTCTTCCATTTTGGGCAGAAAAAAGTTTGTTATCATCGCACGGTAGCGCTCACCATTCACAGTAACGTTGTGATTCGCATCATCTTTGAAGAAATACGGCCCAATGATGCCGCCAGCCCATAATCCGCACCAAACGGTTGTTTTTTGTGGATGCATTGGTAGCTCTTGCAATGCTTCTGGCTGCTCTTCACTCCAAATACGGCAGTTTCGCTTGTTTACGTATCCATTCAACCAGAAATGAGCCTCGCCGCTGAACACAATTCTTCGATAAAAAAGTGGATCTTCATCTAACTTAACAGAGCACGCATTTTGGTAATAAAATTCAATAATTTGCAAGCGTTGTTCGTTTGTAAGACGATTCATGATTAAATTATAGACCAAACTGAAGATGTTTGACAGTGACACAAGATACAAAACGTGCGTGAGCTGTCAAAACTAGTGTTGCCAAAAAGATAATAGCAAAAAAATCACTCGTTATATGTTTTTTTTGTTGTTTTGTGTAATGGTGTGGTTGAGGAGGTGGAGGTGTTCAATGGCACTGATGCTTCTGACAGTGCTGTGGCATCTGGCAAAATGAATAATCGGCAGAAGAACATACAATAATATACTCCAAATATTCTGTAAGTAAAATTAACTGAAATTGTAATATAAAATAAATGAAAATTTAACTAAAAACCGATCTACTTATTTTTCATTTAAATTTAACAAAAAATTTATTAAATTTTAACAACCCAATTCACAAAAATTTGTTTGATTAATAAGAGACTTATAAAACGATTTTTTGTATGAAAATTTGTTTTATTAATCTGTTATAAGTCAGAAATTTTTTTTATGAATTAAGGCATAAATGTTAAAATATCAACTGGCTTAAAACCGTGAAAAATTAATGACTCTTTCTTTGTTCGGATCAATTTAACTGTCAGAAGAACTAATCGTAAAAATAAAATATGTTTACCTTGTTTCTGCTATTTTTACTGTTAAATAATCCACCCCAAGCTCCGTAAAAAACACAAGATTTTTGCGTTATTTTTAAATGAATTTTCATGTTTTCGTGTTTAAGGTTTATTATTTCGTATCTTTAATTATTATTTTATTAATATTATATTTTTACTCACTGCTTGTTATTTAAATTTCCACTGGGAATCGAACAAAGTATGCAAACCATTACCACGAAGTTAACACAAACTTACTCTTAAACTATTTCGTTTTCAAAAAATATTATTTCTTTTCTAAGTATGCATGTATGTATGTCATTTTTATACATTTAACATTAAAAAAAATAAAAAAAACATACGCATGGTGTTGGCTGGAATTGAACATGTGACCTGCCAGTTAATAGTTTAGCACACAATCCATTACACTACCGGTTTTAAATGAGTATTCATTAATTTTAAATTACAATTTCAGTAAACTTTTCGTACAGAGTATTTTGAGTCTTTGTGTTTTTGTTATTTTTAAGCATTTACTTTTTTTGTATACAACGGACAATATTGAAAGCAACCGAAAATCTGTATTAACGCTTAATTCCTTTTTTAATGAATATAAGAATCAGTTAAAATTAAGATTGCCTAGTATGTTTATTCATTTAAAAATTACTACACGGAATACTTCTTGAATAAAGTACATTTCGTTACGGTAATAATATTGTGTATGTATGATCCATTTAGAATCATATTATTATTGTATAGAAATATATTATGATTTTAGCTTAAAAAAACAAAAGTTACATTTTAACAGTTTATTCTTTTTGACGGAAAACATATCTACCAATACTCACGAAAAAATTTTTATTCAAATCAACGAAAAATTTCTTTATTTTTACTCATAAATTTATGTAGATCATTTGATCCATAAGACACACCATATTTCCACTTATTTCCACATCATTTCAACCAAAATCATGTCTCCATTATTAATTGTTATCATATGGTTTTCCATAAGTGTCACATATTTTTCTATCATCATAAAATTCCACTAAAATTTGTTCTACTCCAGTTAATAAAGTCATTAAACTTCCACTGCAAACGAAACAGTCATCAATAAGGACAATTATAAAGATTTTAAATAAATTCGTTAAATAGAAATGAGCGTTTTTTTCCTTTTGGAATTAGGAAACCCAAAAGCAAAAACCAGTAATAAACGTACATGACAGAGAAAAAAAGAAGGAGAGTATGTGTATGTCTGGTCAAACGGTAGCCACCAGTCGAAAATGAGACAGGCGTTGCAACTGGAAGCAATTATGCAAAACAAGCGTAAGACAACTTGATGCAGTTCATATCGTATGCATCGTATAATTAAGTCTAGTGGCATTTAAATGGTTCCAAAGTAACAGGCCATAAAGACGATCAACAACGGCAGCATCATCAACTTTATCAGGAATATTTATGTGTGTTGAACATGTACGAGAGAGGAACAACAACGATTTGAGTCAATGGCATGGATGTTAAGTCTACACCTATTAGTGAGATGCCGAAAACGATTCATAATTTTCAAATTGACGATGCAGTTATGGCGCCAAAAAGGAATAAAAATAAAACAAAGCTATCATAAGAGAGTAAAAGATTCAGTGTACTGAAAGAGTTAATTGTTTTAATTTTTAAGTGCAAATTTTTTTCTACAAATTTTTTCAAGAATTTCTTTTGTTGTCGTGAAACTTTGAACACATTTTCGAGTTTCTGTGGCAATGCAATTTAATGATTATAAAAGTGGTCAGTTCCACAGCCATATAAAGAAAATTTAAATTTTCAACTAACCGATTCTTATACAACTTCGCTCAGCATGTCACACAAAGTAAATATTTGCTTTCAACGACCTACCAAACCTATTATGAAATTTAGCATGCGCATAGACTTCTTCTAACAACACAATTTAATTATAATAAAAGTGGGAAGTGCCACGCCCATACAAAATAAATATTATATCTCAATTACTTCTGCTTAATCAATTCTTTTGAAACCTCACATTCATATTGAGCTTAATTTACAACATAATTTAGATATAAAAAAGTAGGCTGTGCCACGCCCATGCAAAGTAAGTATATATAATATTTCAACTGATTTCACTTAACCGATTCTTATGAAACTTTGCACACGTATTGAGCTCTCGTTACAATACAATGTTGTGATAAATAAAAAGTAGGCAGTGTCACGCCCATATATATTATATTTCACCTACTTATATTTAACCTATTCTTATGAAAGTTTGCACACGTATTGAGATCACCTTACAAGATAATGTAATGATAAGAAAAGTGGGTAGTGCCACCCACGTCTATACAAAATATATATCATTTTTCTATTACAGGGTGATGCAAAAGAAACGCATCGATTTGTGTATTTTTTTTATTCTTAATTTCCGAAGTATACTTTCCAATAATGCAAAATACAACAGAAACATTAAAATAATGAAGCTATATACTATTCAGGAGCATTCATTTCTTTGGCGCCACCCTGTATATTTTAAATTTATTATATTATAATTTTTATATTTATTTATCATAAATTTGATTTTTTTTGCATAAAATTGCTTCCGATTCTTAAAAATATATCTTTGTTTCTTTTCCTCTTCAATTCTAGGCCGAAATGCACATGGACCATTCGTTATTGGTGCCATCAATGGGCCTGGGACCACCACCACCTCATCAGCCCCTGCCGCCTAGCATAGGAAAGCATCGAAGCGATCAGCTAGATATTCCAACGTCGAAAAAATCCAAAGGTCTCGATGAAGCGTCAGCATATCAATTGGAATATCAGCATTATCAGTCTCTAATGTATGCACATTGTGCCCAGCAGCAAAGAATGGTGGCCGCTGGTCAAATGTCCGCGTTTCGTCCCTGGCCTCAACCCAAAACATTTATGCATGCTGCCTATAATGCAGCGGCAGTGGCAGCTTTATCTACACTCCCTTATTTGAGTCAGGAACCGCCAGTGTTGCAAAATCCAGAGCGTGTGGTACGCTCTACAGATCGGGAACGATTCGAGCGTACGTATCAGCCGAATGTTGCATTGGCGCCTCGAAAGACACACCTCTCACAAGAGCGTGAAAAAGAACAAAGAGAACTTAGAGAACGAGAGAGAATAGAAAGGGAAAGAGAACGTGAAATTGAAAGGATACGAGAGCGTGAGAGATCGCGGGAACGAGAAAGAGAATTCGAGCGCGAACGTGAAATGAGAGAAAGAGAACTGCAAAAAAAGTTACAGGCCCAACAGCAGCAGCAGCAACAACAACAACAACAGCAACAGCAAATTAAGCAGCAGCCGCTTGTAACGGGTCTGTGTGATGGCGAAATTCAAATAAAGCAAGAAAGGGCGCCCACACCCTGTGAAATGTCATCCACACCCCCGCCTCTTAGCAATCACAGTGATGATGATCGAAGAAGTTGCAATGGTCCTTTGTTGGAAAATGAAGCCCCTACAACGCCTTTAGTCTCTCCTTTGGCCTTAAGTCGACACAAAAACTTGCCTCCCACACACCTCAATCACATGGAACTGCAAACACGACGTCTCTCCCTGCAAAACTCCAATGCATCCAACGCTTCTGCGGCCTCTTCATCATCCTCTGCCACCTCAACAACACCAACAAATTTATCATCCTCAACCACGCCCCCACAAGCTTTAATACCTGCCCAAAAACTGCAACAACAGCAACTACACCATCATCCACATCACCCCCCATTGCCAACGGTCACGCACCTACAACGAATACCCAGTCATCATGGAGCTGTGCACGGGCCCCAGCCATATATAAGACAATCTCCATCACCTCACGCTCATTGCAACAGTGCCAGCTGTAATAATCCCCGAAGTCCAGAGGAATTCAGTGGCTCCAATGAAATAACATCATCGACATCGCCATTGCCACATAATCAGCAACAGCAGCAACAACATGCACAAACAATAATTGCCACTGTTAATCATCATAATAAATTGTTGCCAAATTGTGCAACAACATACGGTGCTAACAATAGCAGTAACGGTGGTCAACCGCAACAGCACAATGATCATCTGACTGGTCGTATACGCATTAGTAAAAATTTAATTAATCAAAATAATATAATGCGAACACCCACACCGCCACTTCATACCGCAACAGCAGCTACCAATAAGCATTCTTCACATCACCAGCACCAGCACCAGCATCATCATCAGCATCAGCATCATCATCATATACAACATCAGCCTCAACACAATCAACATCTGCTGGCTGGAATTCAAAGTCAACAAACAGTGACGGCAGCTCAAAATCATCAACAGCAATATGATTATTATAAACAAAATCAAAGATATTATCAGCAACATTTGGCGCCACAACAACAACAACAACAACAACAACAGCAACAGCAGCACCAACAACATAATCATACCCCACAACCACTAACGGCAAATCTTAATCATCAACAACAACAACAACAACAGCAGCAGCAGCAACAACATTCACCATCGCAGTCTTCTAATGCAAATACGCCAACAGGCCTTAATTTAACCACAAATTTGATAGTGGCCTCAAATCCAGCAACAACAACAGCAACATCAACCTCAGCTAATACGGCTGCTGTAGCAATAACTCATGACAAGCCTCATTTGCGTACGCCCCAGGCATTTATGAATCAACATCATTTGCAGAATGGTCGTCCAGCAACAACCATGAACAGTGAATTCGAATTGTCAACAGATACCGATGATGAAAGTGTCAACGATGGCGAAGCGGACAGCAGCAATACACTAACACCCTGGGAGTTGGCCATCGAAACATTACGTGACTCACGACCCAAAGATAGAGAACGTTTGCTCAATATGCTGCAAAGAATTTTAAATGAAAATCAACATTATCGCTTGCAAAACCAACAACTAAAACAACTGATTGAAGTGCGCAACGAACAAATTGTCAAATTGCAAACGGAATTGCAACATTGTCAACGGCAATTGGAGAACTTGCAAATTAACCCAATGCCAGCAGCATTAAATGGCAATGGCTGCCTGGGTAATGGTTTAATAACCAAAGCATTGCGAAAGGAGTGTGATGATCAAATGATACTGAGAGTGCCTCTGAAAAAGTCTCAGCGTAGAGAGCCTGAAATGTATGAGAGAGACTTGCGTGCGAAAGAACTAAGAGAAAGTGAGGAGGAACAAGCAGCACAAATGCAGTGTGATGAGAGAATACAATATAATTTAAGCCAGATCAAGAGAGAGCTAAGTGAGTCCATGGACGAGGATAATAATGAAGAAGATAATGAATCCAGCACAACCACTCTGGAGCAGAGATCACCGAATGGGAACTCTGAGCCCAATGTGGAAAGTACACAGCCCGAACATAGTGAGCAGCCAAGAGAAATAAACGATGAAAATTCATCAGAGTCCGAGCAAGAAGATGATGAAAATGAGGATGAAGAGGATGAGCGGGGCATAAGTCAAATGTCCACTACACAAAATCAAACACGATCTCAAGATGATGAAGACGAAAATCATTGCAAATTAGAAATGACAAAAAATCAAAAAGACTTGCTACAAGACATACAGCAAATGGCAAATGAAAGCCATTCAGCTAATGAGTCCGAACAAGAAGACGAAGAACAAGAACGGGAGTGTGAAGGGAAAGTTCAAGCTGGACAGGAAGACAATGACGAAGATGATATGGATGTGGAGGAGCATGAAGACGATGAAGAAGAGCAGGATCGTGTACAAGCCCCGCATACGAATACTCTCTCAATACAACCCACTGCAACCACACCTTTATCACCCGATTCTGCTGCCACTGCTGGTCAGTTATTCGATAGCAGCAATAGTAGTGATGAGTCTTCTATGAAAAAAGCTCAAATGTCTGCCTCTAATGCTTTAGCCAAAATGAACTCAGAAACTAATGATGCAGATGATGACGAGGACGACGACGGTGATAATGATCAGGAGGACAGGGAAGCCAGCGATATCAAGACAAATTCAGAAGATAACAATATTCGCAATTCTGATAATGATGACAGCCAATCACAAGATGGTCAGACTGAAAATGATAATTCCGATGGAGCAGATGAGAAGCATATACAGACGCCAAATCATAGACACAAGACACGGCATTTTAAACTAGACAAAGTGGCCTCATCAGCAGCAACACCAGCAGTAAACTCACTAAACATCATAAATAGTACTTCCATAAATCAAACGACAATGCCTCCTAACACTACCACGGTTGTGTTGGCTACAAAGGCCAGCAAAAAATTAACTCCAACAACGAATAATGATATAATAATCAAACAGGAATATCTATAATTAAGAATTTTTCGACCCACGCCCTTTTAAAGTCTCTCCCATCTCCCCTCCAACGCAAAATTAATCAATAACTAAGAATATATAAATTTAAAAAAATTATAAAATTATAAATTATAATTAAAAAAATTTTAATGTGCCGATTATTAAAGAAATTATAGTCTAAGAATAACTTAAAACAATAATGCAACCAAAATAAAGCTTTCAATTTAAGGCACGTTCGTTTACGATACACGTTTTAAATGCCATCTTTGAAGTTTTCAACAAATCTATAAAGCTTTTTTAAAATAAAAAGACACAAGCTTTGATCAAAAAAGTAGATCAGCGTTCAAAGCTTTTAGATTTCATATGTATGTAAACATTTTTTAATTGATTTAGTTAAAGCAAAAACTTTTTGTTAAAAATTAATTCATAAAAGCTTTAGTGGAAAACAGCTTTTTCGAAAGCTTTAAGCTGAAAAGCCTGTTTCAAGAAATTTGTATTACTTTTTGTACCAGGTTTCTTTTTAAATTTAAAATTTGTCCCTAGAAAGCTTTGAGGCCTAAGCTTTCACTCTAACCATAACCTGAAAAGAAAATTAAAACTCTTGTTTTTTTATAATAATGCTTGTTGCCTAATGTTTCATCTGTAGCATGTCTTATAATTTTTGTTAAAACTAACTTGACAAAAACCAAAATTTTTATACAAAGCTTTAAGCTACAAAAAGCTTTTTCTTAAACTTGTTATTGTTGCTACACGTATAAGATTTTTTTCAAATTCATATTTACATTTCAATAAAAGGCTTTTCGCCTAAACTTTTCACTGTAATCTTATTTTATTTATTATTCTATAATAAGTCTTTCTGCTTAAAGCTTTCACTTTGAAAATAAGCTTTCTAACTGATTATAAAAAGTTTCGGTTTAAAGCATCATGTTTTTACTTCTTCAAGTTTTTGCTATGCTTTTAATTTTTACACTATTTACTAATAGTAAGTCGATAAAATCTTTTATGGAAACCGAAATATGTTAGAAAACTTTAAGGTACAGCAAGAGCTTTTGCTTAAATTTTTTTATTTTTTCAAAGTTATTAATCTTGCTACAAGGTTTTTGCACAAAGAAAAAATATTGCTTGGAAAATGTGTAGGCCAATAAAATATTAGTTGAATAGATATTTCAACTAACGCTATCAATTTTCTATGAATCCAAAAAACAACCTATGCTCATTACCTGCTCTTATGGTAATAAAGATATGATTCTGATAATTCTGAAATTAATTAGATCAATCGATCGTATGCTTTTGTCGTGACTAAGTAAGGAATATGGTGACCACAACTTCATCAAATGTTATGAGTTGGATTTTAGTATCAATTATTAATATTTGCAACTAAAAAAATGTCCTTTCCAAATTTACTTTACTTTTTATCGGTTGATGTAACTAACTGTGTATTAGTTAATTTTATTATCATTGATACACCCAGCCGATTAAACGGTTCGCATTAGCAATTATTAATTATTGCAAAATAACATCTCTCAATAAGAATTCTATGATAGTTGGTGCAACTGTCAAAATTGGATTGGCAACAAATTGGATTGGCAACAAATTCGGTTGGCAATAAATTCGGTTGTCTCTACGAATCAGTGTGCCTAAAGATTATTCTGTGAACTTATTATTACTTTATTTTTGTCCTTTTAAAAGGCTTTCTACCTAAAGTTTCTTTTTAAGGTAACAGGATTTTTTTATTCTAGTTTTCTTCTTAGAAAAGCTATTAAAATATTTATTGCTTTTAATAAGTCTACTAGCTACCGAAACTTACCCAAAAGCTTTGCATAATAATTTATTTTATTTTTTTTTATGAAAAAGCATTTCGGTAAAAAAAACTTCGGCTACGTAACGAAACCTAATTTTTACACTTTTTATTAAAAGCTTTTGTGAAAATTCATTTTTTTAAAGGCTTTAAGGTACAAAACGCTGTTTCTTAAATTTGTTATAATAAAATTTTTTAAAATTTTGCTACAAAGGTTTTTTGTTTAAAGCTTTCACTATAAGCTTATTATTTTATTTATCGTTTTCTATAATATGGGTTTTCCCTAAAGTTTGCACTCTGAGCATAAGTTTTCTAACTGGCCATGAAAAATTTCTTTATTGATTTAATTTTTAAATATGTATAAAAAGAAACATAAATGAAAAATGTTGGGAAAACGTTTAGAAAATGTATTAATTTATTAATTAGCTTTTGTTTTAAAAAAGCTTTTCTTATTTCTACAAAAACAGTTATGATTTTCTTGATGTGAAATTTTTTAAATCAAATACTACATGTACATTAAATTTATCAAAGCTTAATTCTCTTGACTATCTTCGAAAGCATAACAAAACTGTATTCTTGCTATCATACACAAAACAACTTCTTAATTTAAGCTAAAGATTTCTTTTCTAGTTTTTAAGAAAATAAAAAAAAGCAAAAAGCTTTAAACAAATTTTGTTTAGAAAACAAAATTCTTTAAACTAAAAAAACAAAAAGAGAAAAAAATATATTGTAAAAATAAAAACGTATAATAGTCATCTGTGAGATTAAAAAATGAGTTAAAAAATTGAGTTTTAAAAACTTTTAATCAGTCCCCCGATCCTATTTCCCTATAACCTTTTTCTAGAAAACCGTCAGTTTTAAACGACATACAAAAATTAAGATGCTTAAAAGCTAAAGAATGAAAATTTTAAAATTTAATCAAGATTTTGCATAATTATTGATTGATATTAGAAAATATTTAATATAAACAAAACAAAATAATGAATCAAATTTATGAAAAACGAAAACATTTTTATTGTAAAATTCTAGACTTACTCTTAACTACTGTCTTACTTTCTTGTGCTATCTCTATCTGTCTCTCACTATCTATCTTATAAAATATTTGGAATATAAAACTCTTAAAGATTATAAACTAACACGTAAATACACTTGAAAAAATATCTTTGTTTAATACATAAAAAGGAAAGATCAAGAAAAATTTTTTAAAAATTAAATCCTGATGTAATTTGTGATTCTGATTTGTTTTTAGTATTTTTTTTAAACGTATAAAAATTTCACAGTTTTTTTGTTTTGTATAACAATAATAATTTCAACATACAATGGTGAAGATAGGCCATGCCCAGCTACGCCGCTGTTAATATCCGTTTTCGTTTTAAAAAGGGACTAAATTTCGTTCTAAAAAAATATATGATGCAAATATACTTAATACACTCAAAAAAAAGTTATTAGCGATTTTAGGACTTTGAAATAAGATTCTTTTAATGTTTAAGGCTTTACATTTATTTAAACCGACAAGACTCTAACGACTCAAAGTGGTTCCAATTGGAAAAAATGGGTAATAAATCTGTATCTTTGAAACTTGTTATCCGATTACAAAACGTTGTATGCTAAAATCATAGAAGAGAACTTGAGCTTTAAAAATCTTGAAATTTGGATCACCCTGTTGAAACACACGTTGAGCTACAGTGTGTTAAAGCTAACTACCTTGGGCATGAAAAACCTTGTTGGTTTCATAACTTTTACAACTATTATCCGATTTTGATAAATTTAAAAAGGTGTATTGCTTCCTCAGTGTTGTCATATCGTACAAAACTTACGATATGTCAACACAGTATGTCATATCGTATTTTGCCATATCGTAAAAAATCGTCATTTCTGGCAGCTATGCTTGCATGACTTTCTCAGTCTTGTCATATCGTAAAAAACTTACGATATGAGAACAGAGTATGTCATATCGTTTTTAGTCATATCGTAAAAAATCGGCATTTCTGGCAGCTATGATTGTGAGGCATATTTTTTGTTCTGATTTTGCTCTCGTGTCGGATCATATCCTGAACAGTCTTCGGCTTGCATTCTGTTTGATGAGACATTTTTCTATGATATATCGGATAACACTCAAACTGGAACAAAATTTTAGCTAAAAAGATGAAATTATTTCAATTGTATATAATGAGAATAATGGATATTTTTGTAGTTAGAATATTACGATCTAATGAGATTTTTTAGTTTTTATATGATCTTTATAACTACTTCTTATATTCACTTACAAGTTATAATATTCCTTTCTCTTTTTTTTCAAATTTTAAGTTTTATTTTTGACCGAAAACATATCAGTCAAAAAATAACAACTATTTTTTGACTGAAAAAGTATTGTTGAAAAAATTACTATTATTATTATTTGACTTTTTTGTCGTAACATTTACGGTCCTTGCCAAGGCGAATTCATACTAGGTGGCCGCAAGAGCCCTGCTGTTTACGTAAATGTTTACACATTTGGCCTGTCAGCAGTGTTAATGGATCAACTTTTTTGACAGCCCAAATGTAAATTCTCCATGGTGAATTCTTTTGCGACTACCTGGTGTTGATATATCTTAGTCCTTGCAAGATAGATCAACACCAGGTAGTCGCAAGGGAATTCGCCGTGGAGAATTTACATTTGGGCTGTCAAAAAAGCTGATGCATTAACACGGCTGACAGCCCAAATGTCTATACATTTACGTAAACAGCAGGGCTCTAGCGGCCACCTAGTATGAATTCGCCTTGGGTCCTTGGTACATTTTGTTTTTATGATTCGTACAAAACGAAAAACTTATTTTCCATCCCTGGAGTCTAATCGTTGCTTTCGATAACGAGTTGATTCGATCGCGTTGTGTTTTCTTAGCTTGAAATTGTTGCACTCGATATCGAACAATATAAAAACGTTATTGGATAGCGAATGTCATAATCTCAAACTAATTAAACGCTATCAAATCACCTCTAAAGCGACGATTAGACAGACCCCTTATTTGTAGTAATTGATTTATTAAATATTTTGGTTTCATAATTGTGAATACAGCTTTCAAATTTGCATAATCAGAACTAAAGTTATTTGATTAGTCAGCATTTTTATTAAACATATCTCATGATTAATCGATTAATCAGAATGTGGATTAATCAAAAAAGTCTTATTAATCGATTAATCTTCCTAACAGCTTTTATATATTTCACCTCAAATAAAACAAGAAAAAGGGTGAAATGGATCTCACCCGCTTTGATTTGGATGAAACTCGGTGTTGGTTGTCTTTAAGGCGATATAACGTCATCAATATTTAAAAAATATATCTATAAAAGTTGAGTTTACCTAATTTTAGTTTCGGACTCAGCTACCCATAATTATCTTAGAAACCCGTTTTATTTTAATTTTCATTTCTACACTGAAAAGAAAAATCAATCCATCTGTACTTAAATTAATCCCAAGCGGTGTCAAAAGTACAGTAATCCCGGTTGTTCTGAAATCAAGTACAGAAAAGTTTGATTCAAGTGGAAATATTCAAGGACAAAATACTTAATTTTAGCCTGATTAGCGTTTAGTCACGTAAAAAAAATTCTTATTTTAAGTACGAATATATTTATAAACTTTATACGCAGTCCTACTCGTACTGTGTTGGTGTTTGTTTGCTTGATGATAGCCACAAATCACTGTTGTGCTCTTGTTGGTGTTTATTTTCATTGCTCGAATTACATGTAGATTCAAGCCCGCTGTATACTTGAATCAATCCGCCGCGTACTTGACACTCCTAACTGCGTACTTTGCAATCAATCCCGCCGCGTACTTGAATCAAGCCTGAATCAGGCTAACTTTTATTTATTTAATCCTGGAACAGAACAGACTTGAGAATTAACATTTTTACTACTTATATAAATTTAATATTTTTACTTGTTTTAATTTAAAATTTATTTGTGTTCATTCCTAGTATTGAACTTAGCTCATCATGTTTGTAAAGCAACGCCTTAGACCACTCAGCAAACTCAGTATAGAAAGAACGACAGCTAAAGTCCAGTATCAACCAGCCGTATTAAGACGACGTTTGTAGGCTATTAGTCGGCACTGAATAAACAAACAGTTTAACCAACAACAAGCCATAAGCCGTGTATTTTGTATTAATTTTTCTAACTATTTCTACAACTTTGTCAATAACTTTAGATACAAGAATTTTACCACTTTGGGGCTAAGTTGTTTCGGTAGGCATGAAAGTGCAACAAAATACATATATATTTTTTTTTATTATTTTAAAATTCTCGTTTTTTTAAGATATGGCGATTTTAAATTTCGGGAATTTAAAAATTTTTTAAAAATATTTTTGTACTCCGCGATAATTTTAGGTTACGTCATTGTCGAGAGGGTCTTATAAGCTTTCAAACGGTATGCTGCTGAAATCTTTTACTTAAGCTCCTTTGGAGATATTCAAAATTTTTTAAGTAAATTAAAATTTATAGATAAACTAACTGACCCGGCAAACGTTGTTTTGCCATATATTTGTCATATTTTTGAAAAAGTATAGATCCTATGTGTTTTCCTAGACGCAGATCTATCTATGTTTTATATATCATTGAAATTGGTTAAATAGTTTCATAGAGGCTGAAATTACTCTTTATCCTCGTGGTCCTACTCTTGTAAAACTATATAGCCAACGTGTCCTTCTAGACTCAGATCTACCTGTGTTTTAAATTTCAAATTTCATTAAAATTGTGTTGATATTTTTGGAGAGGCTTAAATTGCCCCTTATCCTTCATCGTGGTCCTATTTTTCCAAAAATATATAGCCTTTGTGTCCTTCCAGGCATAGATCTATCTATGTTTTAATGTTAATAATATTGGTTAGATAGTTTCAGAGAGACAAAATCGCCTCTTACCCCCCTAGTGGTCCTACTTTTGAAAAGCTATAAAGCCTATGTGTCCTTCCAGACTGAGATATAGATATCTGTGTTTTAAATTTCATTAAATTTTGTTGATAGTTTTGGAGGGGACAAATTGTCCTTTACCCCTTCTCGTGGTCCTATTTTTGTAAAACAATAAAGCCTATATGTCCTTCCAGATTCAGATCTACCTGTGGCTAAAATTTCATTAAAATTGTGTTGATATTTTTGGAGAGGCACAAATTGTCCCTTACCCCTCTCGTGGTCCTATTTTTTAAAAAGTATGTCTTCTATGTGTCCTTCCAGATTCTGATCTATGTTTGTTTTAAAATTCATTAAAATTGCGTTAATAGCTTAGCAGAGGCAGGAATTGCCCCCTCCCTGCCCTCCTCGTGCCCATAGCGGTATTAGATATACTTCCTATTCTCATATCTACCAAATATGCATAAAAAATTTCATTAAAATCGGTCGAGTTGTTTCGGAGGAGTTTGATAACAAACATCGTGACACGAGATTTTTGTATATTAGAAGATTTTGATAGTTTTGATGACGTCATATCTCCATAACCGAAGGAGCTAGAAATCCACAATTTAATAGCCATTACTTTAATATACTAAAAAAAAATTCCATACAAAGTTTTATTAAAATCGAAGATGGTGAGTGAGGTCCATGTGTTGGTTGATTTGACGTGGAATAACTCTACTATTTCTTTTTTGGGTGTATTAAGACAATTGTTTGCGTTTAATCTTCAATATAAAAAAATGGAAAATTTTAAATTCTTAAGACATTTATTTAATTTTTTTTTTTTTAATAATTTATCTAGATTTATCACTTTAAAGAACCAAAGCTTTGTGGCTTTCAAAACATCTTTATAACTTTTCCAAAAAATAAAAAATTATAATAATAATTTCTTGTGAATTAACCCAACGTGTGCTTCCGCCTTCCCCTTAAAAGAAGAGAAAAAAAACATTGCTAATTTCGAATAAATATTAATTTTATTTAAATAAAATTTGTTTAAAATTAAAAGCATCTCTATATAACTTTGGTAACGTGTAAACAAACTCCCAATCCCAAATTAATTTATTATAAGATTAAATTTATGTGACATAACTATTCTCAGAAATTATTTATGTATTTAAAAAATTTTTGTGGGTTAAACTAGCCTATATGCCTTATAGTTCATTAGTGCTAATGCCAACTCGTCAGTAGACTTAAAAATGGTTGTATAAAAAACTCTCAAAGAAGAAATGAGAATTACTAAAATGTAAACATACATGGCAAACAGCGATGGCAAATTAGATTTTAAAATTGTACCAATTGCTGAAATTGTACTCACTTTTACTGTTAGAGTGAGTCTATACCTGATAAATTTTTATCATGATAAATGTCAAATCGTTATCAAGCTAAAAATGTATCAGGTATAGACTGCATTTATTAGTGTTATTGCAGTGTCTTGACAATTTTGCCAGAGCTCAAGCTCAGACAAATTTGCTTGGTAAAAAACGAAAACAAACTTTTTGACGTTTTAATTTAATTTCAAAAGCTAAAAGTTTTACAACATTTTTACAAAAAAATATACGAAAGAAAAATAAAAGTGATTTAATTAAATAGAAGCAGTTTAATCAAATAAGAAGCGAAATAGTGCATGAATAGTGACAAACTACCTTCACGACGACAAAAAAACAAATTGTGATTTATTTATAACAAAACAAAAAAACGCAACATCTTCGCATGTATGCTTGCTCTAACAAAAATTGGACAACGGCTCTGCCGACGTTTTGTTATTTGTTATGATAAATGTTTATCAGGAGGAATACGGCCATGTCACAGAGTTCTATTCCGTTCGCAAACGGAATTCAACCTACCCCATTTTTGTAGCAGGTGGTGTCTAAAAAAGAAAATTAAAATACGCAAATTTGTCAGGTGTGTCCAGACTGTTGGCGACGCTAGTATGCTGCGGTATGCATCAGCTAGAGCTTGACATATTGGGGTAGATTCAATTCCGTTTCCGAACGGAATTGAACTCTGTGACATGGCCGATAGACAGCAAGTAAAAACTAGACTTGGGTCCAATTAGTTCGAGCTCGTTCAGCAGCTCGTTTTAGACACAAACCAATGATCAAACCCATTTAAATTACATGGGTTTGATCATAGGTTTGTGTCTAAGACGAGCTGCTGAACGAGTTGGACCCAAGTCTATTAAGAACTCAACAAAAACCTTATGCTCAATCTATTTATCAATCTATTTATTTTTCATGCAACCTATGTACTTGTATGAAGGTTGTAAGAAAAATTATATGATTCATACAAAACATAAGTTGCTTGTTGTATGTGTGTTGAGTTTTTTTTTTTACTTTTGAGACATACGTTTGTAATTCTCATTTGTTCTTTGAGAATTTTTCTATAAGCATACGAGTTTGAGAACATTTCAAACATAATCATTAAAGGTCTATTGTAGCATAAATGTAATGCAGGCTAGCCTTAACCCACAACAAATAATAATTTTCCAAATTAAACCAAAAACATTTGCTTTATTTATTCAAAATTGTGTTACTGATATTAAAGGAATACGAAATGAGTATTTTCAAAATGGCAGCAGCTTATTATGAAATAAATAATACATTGAAAGAAAGTCAAATGAATTTGACTAGTTTTTCTTTAGTTTGATTTTAAGTTTAATTCTCACTGTGTATTTATCTGTGTTCCAGATGGCTTTAATTTTGTATTGAATACATTGGAGGGAACGAGCGGTTTTCTTTTGTGTATTTTTGTTTTTTTTTTTAGGTTTTCATGTTTTCTTGTAGTTTTTGTTAAACAAAAAAAATGTGTGCCAATTGATTTTTAAATTTCTTTTTTAATAAATTTAACATAATTTAAGATTAAAATTTATTGATTTATTTAAAATTATTATTCGAAAAAAGACTTCTTAAAATAAGAAGTTTGATTTTGTTATCATATTGAAACCAAAGCTTTAAATTTAGTTATGAATATAAAAATAAATAAAAAAGAAAAATTGTTGAAATTAAAAAAAGAAGAATAAAATTAAACTATAATTTTGTAATTTTAGTTTATAAATAAAATTTTAGTAAATTTAATTTAAAAATTAGTTTTTAGACATTTTTTTTTTGTTAAGTAAGGCTTAATTTTTAGAGAATTTTTTTATAAATTATTTTATACTTAATGAGTTCATTATTTAGTTTCTTTGTTTTGCTTTTAAGACATTTCATTTTAAGTTTTATATATATTAAATTTAATTAACAAAAAGTATAGCTATATTATTTTTAATATTTAACAACAAAACAACAACAAAAACACAAATTATCAAACCCACCAGTTATTTATTAAATTAAATTTAAATGTAAAGCAAAAAAATAATATTAAATAATTTTATAAATTGAGTTTTAATAAAAAAAATTTCAAGTATTATTCTCAAACATCAAACAAACAAACAAGCAAAACCATTTACAAAACAAACAAACAAACAAGAAAGCATCACAATAATGTTTTTCATCTTTTTTATTGAAAAAAATAAATAAATAAAAATTATTTGCTTTTTTATATATTATTTTTTTAAACTTTATTAAACATTTATTTGTTTTAAGCTCAAATTTGGTAGTAAAAAACCAATTTTCTTTCTCTCTGTGTAAATATAGTTTTTTTTAAGAAAAACCATTTAGCAAGATTTTAGAAAAATCTTTAAACAAAAGAATGTTATTGTTAAATTCAATTTACTGTTTAGATTGGATCTTTAGAAATTAAACAAAAATATATATATATAATTTTAAGCATTTTTTAATTAATAAAATTAATTACTAAACAAACCCCTGGAAAGCCCTAAAGGAAACTCCCCGTTTAAGACGTTAATTTAAATTAGTTGTTAAACAAAAAATTTGTAAAATTAAAAAAAAAACATTTCGAAAAATTTTAGCAAATATGTATGGCGCACCCTAATGTAATAAAGTTTTCTAATTTTTATTTTTTTGCTGTTTAGGCAAAAGTGTTAATAGTTATTTAATAACCTCTAGACGTTTGCCTAAACAGCACAATTACAAGTGACTTTATCACTTTGAAGCGCACCTAACTGCTATTAATTACACTGTGCAACAAAATCATTTTTTTTTCAAAATAATAAGGTTCTAAAAACTATTACTGTTAGAAGGCAGCAAAAAACTAAATACGTATACAGGCGTTCTGGAACTCTTTTTAGGGGAATCTAAATTTCACCTCCATTTGCACAGTGTTATAGTGAATCGCCAGAGGAAATCTTGTAATGCTTACGCTTAAGGTTTAAGATGTGTTCAGCTTTTTCTGTAAAATGCCACAAGGAACATTTTTGTGGAAGATTTTAATCCTCTAACTCTTCGCTGTGTGGCTCTTTTTGGGCCTTGCTCAAAAGAGGGACAAAAGTCTCCCCTTAAACGACGATGCAGCGGGCTGAAATATTCCACAAAAATCTTTGTCACAAAATTCTACTGTGGTACTTCAAAGACACCAAAGCTCCAAACTCAACTGTAGTGCCAGAAATCATATAAAACTTAAAATGTGTTAAAGGGCTAATTTAGTACTCACTCATTCGCAATTAGTACCAAAAATATCCCACAAAACATGATTTTATGAGAGTAGTTTGGCTTTGATAAAAATAACGTAGGTCTACCGGCTCTGGACTCTTAGACTATATAAAAATGTGAATAACTACGAAATCAGACCTTAAACACATATAAGATTTTATATGATTTCTAGCGTTCAAGTTAAGTTTGGAGCTTTGAAGACTTATAGAAGAATTTAATAACGAATATTTTTGTGGAACTTTTCATCCAGTTACATCGCCGTTGAAAGTCAGTTTTTTGTCCCTTTTTTGAGAAAGGTATAAAAAGACCCATACAGTGAAGAGCTAGGGGTCTAAAATGTTCCACAAGCTGGACTCATCTTATAATTTAAACGTAAGGATTACTAGATTTTCCATAGCGATTCGCCATAACAAGACGCAAAAAGAGGAGAACTTTAGCTCCCTCTAAAATGTGTTCCAGATGTGAACTTTCAAAGCTCCGATACACGTACATATACTGTTTTTTGGTTCCTTCTACCAGCAATTGTCGTTAGAGCCAGGTTATATTGAAAAAAAATTGATTTAGTTGTACACGAACTACAAAAAATATTAGGTAGGTGCGATTAATCGGTTACTCAAATTTTTTGATTAAATCAAATTCTGATTAATCAATTAATGGATTAATCAAGAATCCTTCCTGATTAATCAAATGCTGATTAATCAAATAATTTTAATTTTGATTATTCAAATATGAATAATTTTATTCAAAATAATAAAACAACAATAAGGACCAAATTTACAGTCATTAGTTAATTATCAGTAAACGAAAATGGTAACTATTGTTTAACTAAAACTTCATATTTACAGTGTATTGTTTAACTAAAATTTTTAATATGGCTAAAGAATGGTAGCCCTATCAAATATAAATAAACAAGCAAAAATAAAGAAATAAAGAGTATTACACAGCTTACGGCGGCAATTTAAAAATTTTTAAGCACACAAAGCTAATGGAGCAAATGTTTTTTGTCGCTCCTAAAAGTATGATATATGAACGTAACACCCCATCTTCACGACACATAATTTTGCTCTAACATTTGTCAAACTTCATACATAAAAACATCAGCAAAATGTTAGTGCTATTTTTTCATATTGACTTTAACTTTTGTCAAGACAAATCAATGGCTCGTGAAGAGGCTATGTAATAAATAAATACAATAAAAAACTAGATAATGTTTGTCAAAAAAATACACGTGCTAGACGTTACTTATGTACAAAACTACTAACAAAATAAAATCAGCTGACATTATGCTGCCACCTGTATACTTATTGCACCATGTTCCAAAGCATCTAACTAACTGTTAACCAATGGCGTTTGACGGCTTAACTAATGGTAAACAAAGAAGTGTGAATAAAATATCATTGGCTAAACTATTGTCATTAGCTAATTAATGACTGTGAATTTGGGCCTAAATCAAACAAAATGAATTTAATCGGCCATGTTACAGAGTTCAGTTCCGTTCGGAAATGGAATTCAATCCCACCCCATTTTTGTAACAGCTGCTGTCTAAAAAAGAAAAGTAATATACGCAAATTTGTCAGGTGTCTGCAGACTGTTGGAGGCGCTGGTATGCTGTGATATGCTCCGACTAGCGCTTGACATCTTGTGACATTGCCGAATACATACAAATATAAGACAAAAGAAATAAAAAAACAAATGCATAAGATAAAAAAAAATTCTAAATTATGATTAATCAAATAATCCTCATTTTGAATAATTAAATTTAAAATTATTTGATTAATCAGCATTTTGATTAATCAGGATTCTTGATTAATCTCATTAATTGATTAATCACAATTTTGATTAATCAAAAATTTGATTACTCGATTAATCGCACAACCCTAAAAAAATATACATACAACATTGTTAAAATAAATTTATTTAAAATAAATACGAAAAAATTAAATAAAAATTAAATATTTAAAACTTTAAACAAAAACATGATTTTCATTTTCTTTATTTTAATCCAAAAAATATGACTTTAATAAAAACTTCCCCCTCCAAAAAAAAAGAAGAAGTTTAACAATAAGACTTGCAAAAATAAAAATTTTTGATAAAAACAAGACCATGAATATTACAACAACAATATAAAACGGATAACAACAACATAAAACTAATGGTATTCAAATTAGCATTAATTATATGGCCAAAACAAAAAAATTCTACTTTAAAAAAAACTCTTAAAATATTTAAAGGAACAAAGAATTTAAATAAACAAACACAACAAGAGAATAAACTTATTTCTATGCTATAATTTAAACCTCAAAAACAAAACAAAAAATATATATTAAAGGTTTTCAGTACAAATTTTATATTTAAATAAAAACAAAAAAAACTTAAAAAATGCATTCATAACAACTTAAATTAAAAAAAAAAAAACAAAACAAATAACAACAACAAATTAAAGCATAAACAATCATTTTTTTATAAAAACTAAAAGTTTCCCCCCATAATTTTCAAATACTTTTCCAAACAACAGGTAAAAATTTAAGTTAAAAGCAAACTCCATTTTACTTAAAATCATCTTTTAAAAAAATGAGTCCCTCAAAAGAGAAAAAAATAAATAATAAAAAAATCATGTACAAAATTAACCAATGTTAAAGCGTAAAAAAAATTAATAAAAATCCATATATAAACAAACAAAAAAGAAAATGCAATAATTAATAAAAAAAATATTTATCTTAAAAAACGCATGAACAAAATTAACCCGTTAAGAAACTCCCCTCAAAGGCAAGCAAAACAAAAATCAAATCAACCGTTTCATATTATTGTAGCGAAATTAAGAATATTAAAAAAAAAATTGAAAGAAAAGTAAACAAATTAATAAACAAAAATTAATTACATAAAGTAAAAAAAATCATTTCATTTTAAACTATAATAATAATACAATTTATGAATATGTATAAATTATAAAGAGAAAAATCTACATGCAAGAAATACCAAACAAAAAAAATAAAGAACAAGTTATTATAAATATTATGCAAATAAAAGGATTACACAAAAAATTTCAAAAAAGTAAAAAATTTTGTTTTTTTTTCATTACAACCCGCACCAGGCAACAGCAATTTTTCTGAGTGTAAGCATCTCCCTCTAGACGTGAGTATTTGTATAAAATTTAAACTAAACACACCTAAAATAGAAATCCACCTAATGTTGAGTTATTACAATGGTGGTTATATTCTATGCAAGAGCCTTGAATATATAGTGCACTAGCAAAGACCACAACCCGTAAGAAAATAATTCACAACGGTATTGTATGTAGTAGTTCCTTAACTTGAATTCTACACCTGGCATAAAATGACTAACATTAAACCTAATATAATGTTAAGTGTCATGCCATCTACATTAGACATGAAATGCTGTTGAGACATGATGCTATGAAAGCGTTGTTAGAGCATTTGCTCTTAGGTGTAGACGGCGAGTGTAGACTAGTCATGTCAATGTTTCCTTCATTGAGCATTTATTTTAACAACGCTTTCGTAAAATTATGTCTTAACAGCATATCATGTCTAATGTAGACGTAAAGGTAAAGGAATGAAAGGTTTTATCAAAACATGAAATGAACATGTATGAAAATAATTAATTTTGCTGTTTTTTTATATAAAAGCGATGCACTATGGTTCAGACGACCACTTTCTTTGGTCAAAACTATTTTCGAACGAAGCTCTTTATCGATTCTTATGAAACTTTGTGTGCTTTGTACTAGAAAATGGGCAGTACCACGTCCATTCAAAGTAAATATTACCCCCTATTGTAAAAGGCGACGTCGACGTCACATCAACACGACATAAAAAAATTGTCACTTGTCTACTCTTTGTCGACAATAATTGATTAATATTAACATGATGGACTAATTTCATAAGCTTCAGAAAATAGTAATAGACTGTCAATAGCAGTCAATTGTTGTCGACAATGAGTAGACAACTGACAATTGTTTACTATTGTGTTGATGTGACATCTACGTCGCCTTTCACTTAACCGAATCTTATGAAACTTGGCAAACACTTTAAAACCCAGTGACAATACCCATTCAAGGTAAATATTGGGCCTTATCGTAATTGGCGTTTTTCGACTTCAAATTCGACAATTTGTAGTAGATTCAAGAAAATAAGCGAAATTTTTCTCTAATCTAGTGCAAAACGCCCGATTTTCGCCACAAAAACGCCAACCACCATTAGGGGGATTATTTTTAAAATACTTCTACTTAACCGAATCTTATGAAACTTGGCAAACACATTTATTTGCGGTGAATATTAAATATATGACTATAAGAGTGGGCAGTGCCGTGCCCATTAAAAGCAATCCTTTTTTCGTCTACGTCCCCTTAACCGAATCTTTTAACTGGGGTCTAATCACCGCATAGGATATGGAGCAGAATTGATTGGAATTTTTCATTTTGGCATCATGGCATTCGATATCGAATAAAAAGTATCATAATTTGAGATGATAGCATTCGACATCGAGTAATCAATCATCTACACCTATTTAGAATATTTAGAGACAAAAATATTACATTTGGAAAACACATGTTCGAAAATTCTAAGTCATTTTATAAGGCAAAAAAAAATTTTATCTAAAGCGGACCATCCATTATACAATATTATTGCATATGTTATTGTACATATTATTGTCGTTTGACCTATAATATGCAATAAATTGCAGAATATTTTCAAAGAAAATATTGCCCTATTTTCCTGACAGTGAAAAAGTAAACAAGACTAAATAATGTTGCCACCACATTACACAATTTTCATTATTGTACAATAAAAATAAAAAGAATTTTGATTTTTGCCAATATCAGTTAATATCAAGCAGAAAATAAGAAAGTTACAACATATTTAGTGAAAACATCCGAATTTGAATTTCAATAAAAAATTTCAATAAAAAGTATTAGTATAAGATAAATGCCAGTGGGGCATAATCAAAATATTTTTGAAATATATCAACCAGTATTTTCAAGATATCGAATCCAAATAACAGCCGATTGTCACAATTGTTTCCTTGTTAGCTACACAACAAAATTTCGAATAGTTAAAAAAAGCAGATGGAAATATTCTTTCAAAATTAGAAAATATAAATTTTTTGATTTGGAAATTGAAAAATGTTAAATTTTTTACAATTTTTGTTCAAAAAGGCACCATCATTCTTTTCTCTATAAAATATTTTTCTTGAGGATTAACTTTTCACACTATTATAAGTGAACTAGTTTATTTTTCATACTGTTCTAATTGAAGTAGTTAATTTTTTTTTACACTTCTAAATGAACTAGTTCATTTATCATACTATTTTAGATAAACTACTTCATTTTTCATACTATTCTAAATGAACTAAATCAGTTTTCATACTATTCCAAATGAATTGGTTTACCTATAATTTGAGTCTAACTAAGCAGTGCTGCTCGCTTAAACCTTGATTATTAATTGTAAAATCTTTATTTAAAATTTCATGTATTAAGCTACAGTTAGCTAGAGACATAGTTGATCTCTATCCTAAAATCTTATCCTACTGTAGATAAGATATAGATAACAAACAAGAGATTTGACAGATGCTGTCAGAACAACACGGCCTGCACAAACTGTCAACATCTTAAATTGGGCCCACGGAATCCAAGCGTTTTGTCAGATTGTCGAGCTTTTTAGATAACTGTACTTGAAATTATTCCTTATAAATCAATAAGAAACGCCCTATTACGCTAATCAAAAATGAAAGTAAAATTGTAGTTAATATTTTATATACTTGTTATCACTGTCTCAGTCATTGATAAACATAGATAGTAAGCTCTCGACTGGTAATAAAATAATGACAACTTTCTTTACACATATAGATATTGTGAATTCAACAAAAACGAGAGGACACCATTTTTGCATTTCAACACACTTAAGAGACTATCATTTTTCCACTTGAAAGTGCACTAAATCGTAACTTTTTTTCCACGCACAAACACTTTTTAGTTTTTTTTAATTTTTTTATTTGTTTTAATATAAATTTTATATTTCTTCTTGCTGTAATTTTAAAATATTTTTTTAATTTTGTTGACATTTGTGTGTTGAAATTTATCAAAGTTTTCAACCCTATTTTTCATTGAACAGTATTGTATTTTTGTTCCTATTTGGGATAAAATTTTTTCGTACCAAATAGAAAAATTGCAAAAAAAAATTTTAGCAAATCAATATTTTTTAGCTCGAATGTATTAAAAAGCATTCTAAATTCATATTTTCATTAATTAATAAAACAATAATTGCATAAACTTCTAAAAATTCATGTATAAAAAATATAAATAGTTTAGAATACTTTTTGTTACAACCAAGTGAGGTTTTAGTGATGTGGGGAAATTTTTATTTTAAACCAATACTAATACAAAATGTTCTACTAATAGACTTAGGGTTTTGACAGCACACTTAGGATTTTGAAGTTTCTGTTGGGCCTCTATGTACCCTATGGTTAAGGCATTGATAAACATAGATAGCAAGCTCTCGCACTGTCAATAATATAATGACGCATATATGTTGTGAATTCAACAAAAATGAGAGGGCACCATTTTTGCATTTCAACACACTTGAGAGACTATCATTTTTCTACTTGAAAATGCACTAAATCGTAACTTTTTTTCCACGCACAAGCACTTTTTAGTTTTATTTAATTTTTTTTTATTTGGTTTAATGTAAATTTTATAATTCTTCTTGCTGTAATTTAAAAATTTTTTTTTAGTTTTGTTGACATTTGTTTGTTGAAATTTATCAAAGTTTTCAACCCTTTTTTTCATTGAACAGTATTGTATTTTTGTTCCTATTTAGTACCAAATAGAAAAATTGCAAAAAAATGTTTAGCAAATCAATATTTTTTAAGCTCGAATGTATTAAAAACCATTATAAATTCATATTTGCATTAATTAATATAACAATAATGGCATAAACTTTTAAAAATTCATGTATAAAAAATATAAATAAAATAATTTTTGTTACAACCAAGTGCGGTTTTAGCGCTGTGGGGAAATTTTTATTTTAAACCAATAATAATACAAAACGTTCTACTAATACATCCTTAGACTTAGGTTTTTGACAGCACACTTAGGTTTTTGAAGTTTCTGTTTGGCCTCTATGTACCCTATGGTTAAGGGCCCTGATAAAAATAGAAAGTCATAATTTTTCGGGTCTGTTTTTATAAGCATTTTTTTATTTGATTCCATTGTTTCATGCAAAATTATGTATTATTTTTTCTTCAGGTTATTGCTTTTGTGCAATATGTGTGTATGTGTACTCGACTATGAAAACTTTAAAATTATAGATATTTAACAAAAAACTACAACTAAGAAAATGACTAAATACACACAAAATTATACAACCAAAAAACCAAAACTAGCTTAACTTTAAATTAACTTAAAAACTAATCTATTATAAACTGTTTAAATTAATTTATTTATATATAATTGTAACATAGTATTTACATACATGCATATAATAATTGTAAGTTGAAATCTATGACTTTGCTGATGTGAGTAAGATTTTGTATTTAAGGCACATTGAATATTGTGGAATCCTTAATAGTTTAAGCTTTTTATTTTTTGTTGTTATAAATGTGTACATAAGTAATTATATGGATTTGTTCCAAGTTATGTTTAAGTTTTTACTTTGTTTGAAAATATTTGTTTGTTTGAAATTTGTGCATATTTTACAAAAAAAAAAATTCTTATTTTTTTATTTTTTAAAAATGTTTGTATGTATTTTGTTTATTTGGTGTCTTTTAAACTTAAATATTTTTGTTTTGTGCATAATCGTTTTTTCTTCATTTTTTTCATGCTTAAAGCTAAAAACATATATTTATTTAATTAAGTAGTCTTCTTTACTATAACAAACAAATTTACTTTAACAAACTTTAGTTGATAAAATTTAATAAGTATTTTTTCTTTAATTAAAGATGTTTAAGAAAATCATGTGGAGTTGCCACAAAATAGTATTACAATATGTGTGTTCGTTTACTTACTACAATTTACTATTTTTACTACAGCTGGAAGTTTTCAATACAAAAAGTAAACAAAATTTTCCAATTGTAGTAAAAGTAGTAAGAATTTCGAGTAAACGAACACAGCTAATATATAAGTATATGCCAAAAAGTAATAATTAATAGATAATATTGAAAAATTACAACAACAAAATCCTATACATTTCCTGCAAGTTTGTTTCTACTGCCCCCAATTCTTTTAAAACTCCCAAGGCATTTCGAAGCAACCCTTTCTGTAAAAATAAAGCCAGTAGTAGATCAGTTTAATTTATATAGATCATGATAGTTCGCCTATGGGAGCATTTTGTAGCCACAGATCGTGTATGAAATTGTACAAGTTATCGCTGACCGAGACCTGTAAGAGAAAATGTATTAGTAAAAAATCAATAACGGGTGATAATTCAGTTAAGGAAATTTATTTAATTCTTTCTTTATCCACCCATATTACAGATATGTTACAAGTGAGCATAGAGTTATATGCAGTTTAGTACTTTAGTGAATCAATTTTATTAAAAAGTTACAATCATTAGATCTATTAATAATTCTTGCAAAAAAACCGACTACAAAATAGGCCTGGCACTGCCCATATTTTTTCATAATACTGTACTTTCACGAGAACTATTTATGTGCGAAGTTTCATTAGAATCGGTGGAATAGAAGTAGTTTAAATGAATATTTACTTTTCATGGGAGTGGCACTTCCCACTTTTCTAACCACAATGTTGTATTGTAACAATAACAAAATGTGTATGCAAAGTTTCATAAGAATCGGTTTAGTAGAAGTTGTTGAAAAATAATATTTACTTTGCATGGGCGTGGCACTGCCCACTTTTTTAATCATGATGTAGTATTCAAACAGAAACTTGAGGTGTGTGTGCGAAGTTTTATAGGAATCGTTTGAGTCGAAGTAGATGAAAATGCGTGTGTATTTAATTCGTATGGGCATAACCCCGCCCACTTTTCAACGGGACCTGGAAGTGCAACCTTTTAAACAAAGGAAAAACTCCGAAAACGGTTTATAAATGGAGGAGTTTCTAGGGAACATCCTTTAAAAAATACATGAACTCGGTTAAAAAGAGAACAAGAATTCCGTCAGTTTTTTTTTATTTATGGGGAAATTTTATCTAACATCGTACAAAAAAGTATAAAATTTATGTATGAACTGTATTATCTTAATATTTTAAAATATGCAATGAATGAGCAATTGCCTGTAGATTGCAGGGTTGTTAGATTTATTTTGATCTTTTTCGCCAGAATAAGTGTCCGGAATCAGTATCGACAAAACCGCCAAATTGGCTTTTGCTTAATTTTTGCCAATAATATATGCACATATTTTTTCAATTACAAACATATTTTTTTATAAATAATAAAAAAAATAAATTTAGTCCGAGTCGCTAAAATAGCCAAAAATAGAAAAAAAGGTACAATGTTTAATATAAAATACAGCAAAGAAAAATTTTTTTAAAATCAACTAATCACGATATCTCTGAGACTACAATGTTTAGAACAACGTTTAGCTTGCTAGGAGCTCAAATAGCCAAACAAATTGATAAGATTTTCCTTTTTTGTAAGTCGGTTAAAAACCTACATTACCAATAAGCTTTTTAGAAATAACTTCGCACAAATATTCCTGGTAAGTTTAAATTTAAAACCCCACTACTTCTCTTAGTTGTATTCATTTCGGAAATACACCTACATTTACCTTATACGGAGTTGGATTCAAGGTACGTTTATGATCATTTCTTAATGTTTTCAGAGACATTTGTACACGTTCTCGCACTTGTTCCAGTGTCGGTAGTGGTTGACAGATTTTACCATTTTGCCAATAGATTTTGTACAACGATTCAACATGTGTTGGAATGACATAAGCACGTTTCGATTCTTGGAAAGGATGGCGGCAAAGAACTTTTTGTCCCGCTGCTGGTGGCGGTTCAGTAACTTTTTGCAGCAGATCTATTAAAGCATGACCATCGGCGCTGTATAATCTAAAGAGAAATAAAAATATTGTCACAATTAATTATGTTAATATTTTAAAAATTTGTTTAATTCCAAATACCTGTAGGCATTTTTATGGCCAGGCATTGTAACTTTTTCTACATCTTGACTTAGTTTAATACGTGGTTGACCATTGATTTCAACCAGTTTATAAACACAACCTAAAGCGGGTTGTCTTTGACAGGTCACTGGATACAAAATTAATGTTTTATTATTGGTATCTTAAGCATTTTGGGTTGCTAAAATACTTACCCAAATGTGTACCAATGCCAAAACAATCAATCTTATGACCCTGTTCATTTAAACTTAATATTGTATCTTCGTTAATGTCATTTGATGCCACAATAGTAAGTTTATTAAACCATGGAACTTTAAAGCGTTCAGCTACTCTTTCAAATGTATCACGCGCCAAGCAGGATAAATATGCCAAGTCACCAGAATCAATGCGTATACCAACAGCTCGGTAGCCCAAGTCATTTAGACCCAAAGCAACGGCACAGAAATTAAGTAAACCACTCCTATATTGGGAATTGTATTAAAGAAGAGTAGATAGAATTTTTAAATAGATAAATAGAAATTAATTTTTTTTGATAAATATTTAATTTATTTCGTTTCACTAAATTGCATTTCCAACTGCTTTGGTGTAAGTAATTTTAGGACAAAATGGTGAGTTAAAAAATGAACCAAAAAATTATTTAATTTTTAATTAGCAATGTGCTATTTTGCAAATTAATATTTTACACTAAATACATATAAAATATTAAATGTGGAAGTCTGAGTTGTGTCCTATGTGCATTTCATTGATGCTCAAAACGGATCTTTAGAAAATTTTTTACTAAAATATTTGTCCAAATGTGAAATGTTTTTATATTAGACGAGAAGTCCAAACAAACAAAAAAGTGTATAATGGGTAGATTTTGGGAATCGGGAATTCCCGGGAAAAGACTAGCTATTATAGGCGGGAAATGTTTGAGATTTTCCCGGGAAAACAGAAAATAAAAAGTACACATTATTTCATACATATATCGTTAGCTGAAATCCAAAATCACGTAACTACACTTTTTTAAATTTTACATGAGAGAGAAAAAACTAAATAAAATACTTCAAGTTACTGAAGTAAAGCTGCTTGTAATTTGGCTGATTTTTATGATAAAGATTTGAAAATTTGTGGGGACATGCATTTCGATGTAATACGCAATAAGTAATCAAAAATGCAATTTCAAATTTTTTGCTAGTTACGTGGTTTTGGATTTCAGCTGACGATATGGACTTTGTATGACATATTTATAAAATGTCGTGACAGCGAAATTTACTTTGATTCATTAAAAAGAGTATGTATGTATTTATTTTGTATGAGCGTGACGCAGTCCACTTTTCAACGGGACCAATATCGTAGTTCCATATACATGCTTTCGAATAAAGAAAAAGCCCGGAATCGGTTTAATAAATGGCGGATTTCTGTGGGAACATAACCTTCTCTTTTTAACCAACTTCAAAATAATTCTTGCAAAAAAAACAATAAACATCAATTTAGTAGTGATGCAATTCTCGTGTGCAGAGTTCTCAAAAACTTTGTATAAATAGGAATTGCAGATGTACGCATGAGCACTGATGATGGAAATGTAGCGGCTTCCGAAAACAACGATATGCTGTTCTGCTGTTTACGTTGAAAATTAAATTGATGTTAATTTTCTCTTGTTCCTTGAAATATCATGAATAATTTAAAAAATTTTCGCCACAAAACAAGTTTATATTTTTACCATCCGATTTTGATGAAACTCGACACATGTAAATATCGTTTATTTGCTACAATAACGTCATAACGCAAAAAAAACTAGTTTTACAGAAAACGGAAGGAGCTTTAACTCTCCCTAAAATGTGTTTCAGATGTAAATTTAAAAAGCTCCATTACACGTACATACATATATATATTTTTTGTGCCCTCTACTAGAATCAGTCGTTAGAACCTTGTAATTGTTTGTGATGTAGAGTGCAAGCTAACCGTCTACTTTAAAAAAATATGAAAAGTTTGAAAAACAAACACATGAGTGCTGATGAAAAAGTGTAGCGACTCTTGAAAACAGTGGCTGTTACGTTCTGCTATAGTGTTAATTAGTTTTTGCTATTCCTTTATTAACAAAATTAATTTAAATTAATAGCATAGACCGACAGTGAAACTCATTAAAAAAAAACTACGACCTTTCTAATCAGTTTGATACCCTTAAAAATGCTGTGTTCTCAGTTTTCTCAGCACTGTCACCTACAGATTTTTCGTTATTGACATCTCTACTATTTCCACTGGGTACATCACTATATTTGACACTAACTCGAGAAAAGATTTCGATCAACGAAATACCAAAAGATACATGACAAAATTACTTTCGAAATATCTAAATAACTCATAAAATAATTGAGTTATGAATTTTTAGTCGAACTGTATGGTTTTATCCAAAGTTATTAAATTAGTTTGGCTTAAGTTCATTTTTAATTTAATCATTCGATCAAATTATTTTTTATTTAAGAAAGAAATTCTAAAGCATGTAAATATTGAACATTCAAAGAAAAATTTGGCTGTACGGAAGGTTGAACTGACTTAAGCCAAACTAATTTAATAACTTTGGATAAAACCATACAGTTCGACTAAAAATTCATAACTCAATTATTAAAACTCTAAGGGCACTTAGCTAAACATGAATGTGTACTGTTCCAAAAACTTTGGCTAAATAAACATTCAATAAAATCCCATCATTGAGAATATCGACGATATTCCACGCTGGTAAGACTGAAATGGAAAAAGCTTAAAATAGTTGAACATGCTAAGAAAAGACAGTTAGTGAAGTTCCGAACATTTAGACAAAGTTCAATAAGGTGCGACTCGCCACAAGATGGCGACAGTGTGTTAATTGAGCTTACTAATATTAGTAGGATTTTCGCTACAGTGTTGTTGCCACTGTCAGTGGTAGTGTGGGTAAAGGACTCTGATGAGTAGACTTGGTGGTCACGAAACAGCTGTCAGTTTAACCTTCCGTACAGCCAAATTTTTCTTTGAATGTTCAATATTTACATGCTTTAGAATTTCTTTCTTAAATAAAAAATAATTTGATCGAATGATTAAATTAAAAATGAACTTAAGCCAAACTAATTTAATAACTTTGGATAAACTCATAAAATATTTAAAACAGCAAAGATCTAATCAATCTTTTAACCCTTATTCTTAAAGATATATACATATATATATTCCAAAGAAAATATGACATATTTTATGAAAATCTATGGAGAAAAAAAATTAATTTATTATCGAAAGTACCTTTTAAGAGTCTGGGTGTATTCAATTAACTGCTAATAAAATGAAAATTTCTCCGTCGATTTTCATGATACATGCCTTATTTTGTTCGTCACACACCTACCTTTACGAACAATAGTTAAAAGGTAAAGTTTTTGCAGAGATAATCCTTTTAATTTTGCATAAAAAATACTATTTTTCTATACTAGTTTGAGAATAACTACGAAACCATTGATTAAGTAAAAAAAAATAATTTTAAGATAGTTTGAAGGTACATAATTTTATTATGCATCTTTTGGTGTTTTGTTGATCGAAATCGGGCATACTGTTCTAGAGTTAAGGTGAAATATACTGGAGTAGAGATGGGCGCGTGTCGAAATTTTCCAAGACCTGAACACGAATCCCGGATGTCCAACACGTACGAAACACGTACGTCAAAAATTTTCAAAACACGACACAACACGCACGAAATCAAATCCAAAAAAAACGTGTTTTTATATTCAAAGACATATTTTTCTTCTATTTTAAAGTTTTATATTCTATTTGTATTTTTTTACATATTTTTGTTGAGAAACAGTAACTTATCAAGATTTTCGCTCAATAATCTAGTGCGACAAGCTTCTGCATTCATACATATTTTAATCTTAAAATTGTTTCGTGGTTTTTCGTATCAAGTTTGCTCAACACGACACGACCCGAATACGAACGAAATCAGATTTCGTGTCACGAAAAAAACTCGACACGCACCCATCTCTACACTGGAGTAACTAGTGGAAATATTTGACATGCCTATAAAAAAAATCTGTTGGTGATTTAAAAAAAACTGAAAGCATAGTCTTATTGAGGGCAGTAAACTCCTTAAGGACTTCATAGTTTTTCTCACAAAGGAAAAAAAATAAATTTGTAAGTCCGTATAATTTGAATTAACGAACTCAAGCCTGATACTCGTAAGTTGTTAAAATATTTATTTCCAAATATTTAAAAAAGAAATAATAAACAGCACTACAAAATTGATTTACAGAAGCCATGCAGTGGTATCTCTCGGACCATTTGATGAAATTTTAAAATTATAAAACTAATAAAAAATCTAATTAATAATTTGCAAAGTAAAATGTTGCATATTGAAAGATATTAAAATTTCGCATTATTTAATTTCTTTTTTAATTTGTTTGAGTATGTACTTTGTGATGTACAAAAACAAACACACGCACTACAAACGAAATTGAATTTATAAATATTGATTTAATTGGTTTTACAAACTAAAGACAAATACAATTTAGCAATTAATACAAATATGTAAATAATAAACACACATATAATTAAAAATCATATAGCTAAAAATATAATTTTTGATTTTGTAATGAATTAAATTTGTAAATGATTAAAATGATATGATTATAATTTCATTTTCGAATAGATGTTTTTTACATACCTCTGCCAAAATAGAGCCGGGAAGTCATTTGTTTTAGATATTTTTTATGATTATTATAAATTTCATTTATTTTTGACTATTTGTTAGACGATGAAGGTAGAGCATGAAGAGGAACTTTTTATTTTATAATTGTTTTATGTAGTTTCTTCCAGTATACAAAAAAAAAGTAAACAAATTAATTAAAATGGTGTTAGAAAGGAAATAAGGAAACCAGAAAATAATAAAGCCAATAAATAAAGACTTCCAGTAAGCAGATAAAAGAACAACGCAAGAAAGTTAAAGTTATAAAATTATAATTAAAATTTATGTAAGTTATATTATAATACTTAGTATAAAATTAGTAAAGATTAGTATGAAATCAAAATTTTGTTCTGAAATGTTTTGTTTAAAATATCCATTTAGTTGTTAAAAATAAAAATTTCATAGCGACCATCGCCGCTAAAATGGTGTATATATCCGTAATGGTTGTCGAACGCCGGATATCTCTTAATAAGATAGTGAGACACTAGTTTTGGTTCCAGGACACTCAGAATACCCTGGTAAATATACTGCGGACGGGATTGTCCGACAAGGCGTGACATTGAACAATTCAGTGACCTTTCACTTTACGTGCATTCCTCTATCTCATTTAATAATGTTGGTTCAGCATGAATCATACAGACTTGCGCAACAAAGATGGGAGCACAAAGGCACCTGCCGAGTGGCTAAGTCTATGTGGCCCCATTACGAACTGCGCCGGGCACATGCTCGGCCCAGGCTCGGTAAAGCTTGTATGATACTATTAGTAACAGTGCTCATAGGGTACTGTAATATTGGGATCCATGGCTGGAGGATGGATGGGTCTACGTTACAACGACTACTGCAGAAGTTGTAATGAGAAAGATGATAAGATTCTATGCCAATGTCCGGCGCTAGCATGCTTTAGGGCAAGAATCCTTTTTTTTTCTTAAAGAGAAGTAACACAATCAGGCAATTAATGCCTACCAGTTAATTAATTAATGCGTTACCTTCTTTGGGAACGGCAGAATGTAGAGGGAACAGGTGTTGAAGTGGGAGAGAGATAGAAAGCTTAATTAATTTACAACTCTGCCTTGCGAGTTTTTTTTTTGTTAAATTTTTTATAGCAGTGTTGCAGCTCCTCTGGTGTCAAGTAGGGACATTAATTTGTTTTTAAGCTGTGTAGCCATTTTATTAGTTCTTTTACTTCGCCGACGACTCTGCTATAATACCGACGAAGGAGGGTTGCTGTGAAGTACATTACAGTACGGTACTGCTAAAGTGATCAGTGCTATGCCTTCATCACTTAACAGTCCAACAACAACCAATACAATGACACACCAATGCACATCAGAACAAATCGTGATGTTGTTGGCTTGCTTGAAACTAGTCTTGAATTCAAGACCTCAGGGTTTGTATTCAATGCACTAACCATCTCAGCCAACAGTACCCTCAAGACCCTCCCCGTGAATTTCGACATTAATCCAATGAAAAATTTTATTAAAAGTCAACCAACATCACGCCTCGTTGGGTTAACGAAACGAGTTATGTTAGAAGTAATTTAAGGAAAACTTTAGCAAATATATGAAATAATTTCATTGATCCAATGTAATAATTTCACTAAACTAATGAAAATATTTCATTATTCTAATGAAATTATTTAATTATTTTAACGAAATTATTTTTTTATTTTAATGAAAATATTTAATTATTTTAATGAAATTATTTCATTATTTTAATGATATTATGCCATTAATTTAATGAACTTTTTTTCATTGTTCTAATGAAATTTTTGCATTGAGTATTGCCAAATTAACAAGTTGCCCAGAAATGACGTTTCGATCTCTTTAAGCCTGCCCTTATTTTCACATTTAAAGCCTGGCGTTATTTTCACATTTATGGTTTTGTGCAAGCATTTTCCAGTGAACTAATTTTAAGAATTGAATCTGCAATTCTGAAACTCATAGAGTACCAAACTCTACGTACTTAACTTCCTAACTGGGCATTCTGAATATTTTAAATGTTAATGTGTTAAGTATTTAATAATATGTTTACTTTTAACTAGGGATGTAACGATACGCCGTTTTGCCGATCCGATACCGATACCGATATTTAAAATTAAATATCGCCGATACCGATTCCGATACCGATACGAATATTGAAATTGAGTTCAAGTTTAGATTAACAAAACTCAAGTGCAATTTTTTATTATAAAAAATTACATTATAAGAGAGAATATTTAAAATTGATAAAACATTGGAAGTAATTTTTAAGGAGCTACATTTTCTTTGCTTCCAAAAAATTTATATTAAAAATATGCAGATAATTAGTAGAAAAGCAAGAAAAAATGTTTAATTTCTTTATAAAAAATACTCGCCATGCTTTTTAAAAAATTGATTTTTTTAAAGGACACTTATCAACTAATATTCTTCTATAACTTAATAGTTTATTTATTAAAAGACTTCTAAGTTTATATATATTCACTTAAATGTACATGAAAACACAGTTCTGAGTTTAAATTCGCATAAAAAAGTTTTGAAAATGGGTCATTTTTTATCATTTTTCCTTGAGGAAAAATCATTATAGAATACCGAAAAAGAAATTTGTCCTAGCATCGCTTTCAATTCGATGATTGGTAGCCGAAAAACAGAACTTCTTGCAATGGCAAGGATATGTAAAACTAATTAGAAATTATCAAAATTTGCAATACTTCCAGATCGCGAATTCTACATTTTCAATGCTTCTTTGGAGTATCTTTTTTTTTCTGGAATAAGATTTAAAAACAACGACTTGAATTTGAATTCATGGTAAAATTAGCAAAAAAAAATTTTTTTTACAAAATAACAGCATAAAATATTATTAATTTTTAAAATTGATATTAATAGGATTTAAAAAATAACGAAGTGAATTTAATTCATGGTAAAATCGAACGAAAATAAATTATTTGTTAAAAAAAACTCTGTAAAAAATTATTAAAAGTATCGGCGTATCGACAGTAAAATATCGCCGATACCGATGTATCGGAAAATCTGAAGTATCGCCGATATATCGGTATCGGTATCGGTATTCGTTACATCCCTACTTTTAACCCCAAATAAAAATAAAATAAAAAAAATTTGTTAAAATTTTAAATTAAATTAACGCTAATATTGCATTTACACCTGAATAAATGAAATCTAGTACAAAAATCTAGTTTATTTTTATTAGATTTCTCATACAAAACAAAATCTAGTTCCCCAATAGATTTTGACAAAATCTTGTTAAATATGGGAACTACCAAGTAATACAATACTATGTTTTTTTTTAATTTTTCCAAAAAATATGCTGCTGTCAGGTACTATTCCCATATTACGAAACGCTATTTTCGAAATACCCACCCCCTTCGTAACGCTTTCCTCAAAAAATGTCTGGACAAATTATCTAATCTGTAACCAGTCTTTAACCGCCAATCCCCCCTCCGAGCGTTAAGTAATATGTAAATAGCCTCTAAGGTGGCTGTACTTGCTGTTGCATGTATGCACAAACTATTATGTGTGTGCTGTAGCTATTTTGCTTTTGAAGGGTCTATTTTGATATGGAGTTTGGTAACGAAAAAAATAATATCAAAAATAGTTTGAAGTAAACGGTATAGATTTCGCTCTGGTGTAAATGCCATATAAAATAAGAAAATATACTAGAGATAGTTTATAAAATATATTGTCGTTTTCAATATAAATGTTCGAAAGAAATGTTGTTTCACGTTTAGAGAAGCAGACAGTAATTTCAAATTTAATATTTATCAAAACAATTATCACCTCGTTTTGTGTAGCCAATTAAAATTGAAGAATTGTCCAATTAGTCTTGATATTTTAAATGCGCTAAAACAACAAAATTAAAATTTAAGCCAATGCTATTATTCTTATTCATTCAAAATAATTTATCGAAAAATTGTTTAAAAGTATGATAGTTTATGCTCTGTAATATCCGATACTTTCATGACAATAAGCTAGTTGTCGATTTTTTACATTTAATGCCTGTCCCACAATATCGGCAAGTCGCTTTCGTTCGCTGAGTGGTAGCGATGCTAGTTTGTCAGTCCAGAGGTCGTGGGTTCGATTCCCACCATAGACCCTGGGTGTTTTCCGCAGACAAGCTAATCGCTTCGCGGGTTGTGTTTGTTTATTTAAAAAAATTTTTTGTTATGAGAATGAAGTCAAGTTGTCGACATCGTGCGACAGGCAGTTCATTTATTTTGTATTATCATCAATAATATCGATTTCATGTGAATTTATGTCAGTAAATACTAAATATTGGGTGATTCATTATGAGATACATAGTTTATTTCATATAAATTCATTTTTATTAATATTTGATTATAGCAAAGTAGAATAAAAATAGAAATCAGACCGTAACAATATACTGTTTTCTAAGGTCGGGCTTTAGCGCTCATGTGTTTTTTTTATATTTATTTTTAGGTGGTTATCAGTTGCTAGAAATAAATGTCAATTATTTAATGAAACTTAACATCACAATTTTAATGACAATGAATATCGGAATTTTAGCCCAAATTAATACCAGAACTGATTACCACCTAAAAAAGTTAAAGGAATTGGTTGTAGCGACCTTTGAAAACAGTATACTTTCACGGAAAAAAATTATTTTTATTTTTTAAATAAAGTACTTTTACGCTTTATTAAATTTGGTTTTCACTTTTAAACAATTTCAATATTTAAGTTATATGTACTAATAAGAAAATATAGTAAAATTTTGAAAATAACATCAATTTCACAAAACAGTATGACACTTGTTAAGATGAACACACACATACATACATATATATGTACTTAAAGAAATATACATTGTATACATATATCATTAAAATAACAAATTCACAAAAGCATGCAAAAAAAGTTGTCGATGAATAAAAAAGATGCATGTAACGAGTGATTTTTTTGCTATTATCTTTTTGGCAACACTAGTTTTGACAGCTCACGCACGTTTTGTATCTTGTGTCACTGTCAAACATCTTCAGTTTGGTCTATAATTTAATCATGAATCGTCTTACAAACGAACAACGCTTGCAAATTATTGAATTTTATTACCAAAATGCGTGCTCTGTTAAGTTAGATGCAGATCCACTTTTTTATCGAAGAATTGTGTTCAGCGACGAGGCTCATTTCTGGTTGAATGGATACGTGAACAAGCAAAACTGCCGTATTTGGAGTGAAGAGCAGCCAGAAGCATTGCAAGAGCTACCAATGCATCCACAAAAAACAACCGTTTGGTGCGGATTATGGGCTGGCGGCATCATTGGGCCGTATTTCTTCAAAGATGATGCGAATCACAACGTTACTGTGAATGGTGAGCGCTACCGTGCGATGATAACAAACTTTTTTCTGCCCAAAATGGAAGAGCTTGACTTGCATGACATGTGGTTTCAACAAGACGGTGCCACATGCCACACAGCACGCGAAATAATGGACCAATTGAGAGGCGAGTTCGGTGAACAGTTTATTTCACGCTTGGGACCAGTCAATTGGCCGCCCAGATCGTGCGATTTAACGCCTCTAGACTATTTTTTGTGGGGCTATGTTAAGGCTAATGTCTATAGCGACAAGCCCTCTTCGATTGACGCACTGGAAGCCAACATTGCCAACATTATTCGTGAGATACCGGCCGAAATGTTGGAAAGAGTATGCCAAAATTGGACTAAGCGGATGGACCATTTGAGGCGCAGCCGCGGCCAACATTTGCATGAAATAATCTTCAAACATTAAATTATATCGACCCAACTATCGATCCAAATAAATATTTCATGCATTTTTCTGAATTTTATGTGTTTTTTTCTTTTTTACTTTCCGATAGTTCTTATAAAATCACCCATTATTATGTAAATGTAAATTGAAAGTTGAAAAGGCAAAAAAGCTTAGAACTAAAAAAAAAAGAAAATTATGTTTATGAAAAGATAAAGAAAGAACCAATCATAATGATAAACTAAATTACAAAAATTACCTGAATGACTTCTCGACGTATTTTGGCAGATAAGCTTGTGGCGCTAATAATGACGATGATGATAATAATGAATTTACGTCCACTGAATGTTTATTATTCATAGTGGGAGTAGTATTTTTGTTGGAATTAGCGCTTGAGGTAGTATTGGCATTGTTGCTTTTCTTATGCGAGCCATTTGTTAAAGTATTCACATTCGAAATAATATGACCATTCGAATGTTTTTTATCTAAACACCTTTTTCCATCGGCCTGTTCGGCTTGAGGTTGTTGTGTTGTTAACTTTCCATTGGTTTGAGAGATTTTCGCAAAACCATTCTGTTGTTGTTTATTCTTAAAGGAGCTTTTGGTTTTCATATCACTGACCAAGATTTTAGCATTAACGTTTGGCTTTATATTGACTATTTCATTAGTTTTACTTTTATGGCTGTTAACAAGAGTTAAGAATTTTAAATAAAAAGAAGATTTGAAAAATTCAACGGAAATACAAATTAATTAATACATATTAACTAAACACTGACTGACAGGACAAGACACATGTGTCAATTGTTTTTTTTTCTGCATATAAAAATTTAAGAAAACGTTTTAGGAATTATACAGCTACAACACTAGAGTTATAGTGCAAATGTTAGTCTTTGGTTCTGTTCAAAATTAGTATGATTAAAAATTAAAGAAATGGCAAACAAATTGATTTGTTCCGAGAGAATTTGCCTAAAAGCGAAATACCTCTTAACATCATACGTATCGACTAAAGCCATGAAACCATCGGGAAATGCTATGGCGTAAGAGACCATGGCCGCCAACTCGCCATCCGATGATTCCTCCATCGAAACATCCAAAACTGAAGCTAAAGATTGGCGATGCTTAACGGAATGCTCCAGTAAATCATCTGTCACACCTTCGTAATTAAAATTAAAATAATTAATTTAAATTTTCGAAATTTTAAATTTTATTGAACTCACCGGTTGTTTTATGCTTTAGAATTCTTGTCTTTAATTCACCAATGCCAGAAAATGAGGTTATGTAGGCATGTGCATGTGTTCCTTTGACGGGAATATTGAAGAGTTTTCCAGCCAAAACATTTGAGGTACCATCAAAACCACCTTTTGAGAAATAAGTAATATGTAGTTAACAACTAAATAAAAATAAGAAAACATTTTAAAAATATATAATGAGCTGTAGTTGAAAAAGTATATTTTCCAAATCAAAATGTTGTTTTGTTACGGTGACTCAACCAAGTGTGTTCAAAATTTTTACAAATATTGCTAGTATAGTTCATTAGTTATTCTATAATTAATATTTTCTTTTTAGAGGTGTGGCACTGTGGCACATATAAATAAAAGAAAAATAATCTTAAAAATTATAAGAGTTTCTTTTAATGAAACTAATATATAATATGATTTCATACATAAAAGATTTATGAGATCCAATTTGTGCAAACTGTAAATTTTCTTCCATCAGTGAAACAAGCTCATAATATGAATTTGACATTCGATAATCGATGTTCGATAGCTAGCGATGATCGAACATCGAATGCAACTCATAATAAGAGCCTAAGCTTACTCAATTAGCATTTGAATTGCCAATGGTGCAATAAGGGCGGCCCTTAGCATAAGGGCAACAAATAGAACAATAAAACAAAAACTACATAATTGCTCAATTTATTAATTGAAGCCTTGTATGGTAAATTGAGTTGAATTAAGGCCTTAATTGCGTAAATTTCCTAAATTGCGCAATTAAGGCGTATGCCTGAACAGGGTATTAGGCTAATATAAGGCAATATTTTTAGCAAAACATTTCTAAGGCAGCAAAATATTTGTTTTCAGTTATGTTATTTATGATTTCATATGTGATGACTTCATTTCATTTTAGATTAGAGGAAGTGGCTGGTGACGAAATATAGGCGTAGAATGAAAATTTTTTGTAGTGGTGGTTTTGTACTCCTGCTAACTGACTTAAAAATTTTTTTTTTAATTCTGAAGAATGATCTAACTAGAAGCTCATATTAATATTTTAAAAATAATAAAAGAAAAGTCACTGACAACTCAAATGCATGTGTAACTGCATTGCAGTACCCATTAAAAAATATCCATTACCACTAATGGATGAGTAATTAAAGACAAATAAAAAACATTTTTTATGAAATAAATTATGGAAATTCCATAACAATTTGTTGTTTTTATTCTGCTGAATAAGATAGTTAAAAAAAAACGTAAATAATGTGTAACAGTATGAATTTGTAACTTATAATTTACGACGTGTTAGTTCAAAGCGAAAACATTTGCTCAATCATTAAAATAAATACACAAGGAGTTCAAAAGAGTACAAAGGAAGCAAAATTAGCCTGATACGAAATGGTACCATAGAACAACAACAAGAAGGAAAAACTTTTAAGTAACATACTTAAATCCGTACGATTACGATACATGGATTTTCTTACCAATATACTATAGTATACTAGAAATTTTTTAAGTATGAAAACAAAAAGTTTTTAACAACCTCCCGCTCTTTTTTGTTTTGAACAGAAGTTCAAATATTAAATCACAGTAAAACAGGTGTTATGAAGGAGAGACATGTATGCGAAACAGAAACTCAACAAAAGAAAACAAACTATGTGTTCCTAAAAAGGAAACATTTGAAAGAGTTTGCTAGACAATTCTTATAGACATCATATGATGATGACTTTAGTATTTATTTATTACAAACAATCTATAAAACAAAAATTAGGAACATTACAAATGAAATTCAGCATTGAATAATAATGCTTAAGATATGTATGTACATATGGTATTGCATGTATATATGTCGTTAGTTATTTCGTCCCCTCTTCTTATACTACTTCGTAAATTGTTTTCAAAGCTGTTAACGTTAAGTAAGGTGCAGAAATCAATGAACACCTTTTGTTTTTCTTTTTAAGGTGATATCTGAAGACTGAAAGCGTGTATCCTTTTCATTTTTGTTTCTTTTTTTCGGCAATTTTAATTGATTGTTGTAAATAAAATGAGCATACCACGTGTGAATTTTTGTAGAACTTATTAACTCTCTATTTCTTAAACCAATAAATAATCATGATTCATGACCTTGTGTGTCAATCATAAAAAGTGACAGCTAACATATACATATGTATTAGTGATGTTACGAATATCAATTTTTAATATTCGCGAATACGAATACGAATATTCAATCTAAAAATTTAGTGCCACTTGATATTTAAACAAAATTTAATAAAAGAAATCTACCCTTTGCGTCAATAACAATAAATTTGGAAAAACTGTCACAATACTCTAGGTGTTTAACAATATTATGACATTCCGATGAGAATAATTAGCGGAAAAACGGGTGGCAACTGACGTCGTCCCACTGACATGGTGGAAAGTGAATAAGGAAAAATACGAGCTTCTTTTCCCTATTTAGTGAGAATACCACCGAGTGCTCCGAGCGAGCGAATGTTTACTGGTGCGGGGCTTATTTACACACGAAATCGCAATAGGCTTGTAGGAGAAAAGTCTTCAAAACTTTAATTTTTGAAGTTACACATTCCTCTACTGAGCTTTGATTATTAATTTAACATGATATGTACAAACAGGACTTTACTTTTTAAATACTATGTCGTTGTGAAATATATTTTCTTTGTTTTTTTTCTAAAAGAAGATTATAGTTTTGTTTAGAGACAAAGGTTTGTTTTAACTAAAAATTATTAAAAATTAATATTTTTTGTTTAATTTCCTGTACATTTTTATGTATTATTTTTTGGAACGTATGCGCAAAATATTTGTGAAATATTCGCTTGAATTCGGCAAATACGAATACGATTGTCATGAAAGAGGCGAATATACGACGGATTCGAATACGAATACGAATATTCGTAACATCACTAATATGTATATGTATGCATTCTTTTAAGGTCTGCCAAAAAATCTACAATTTGTTTATTGTTAAGGTCAAAAGTAGTCACGACAAAATGAACCTTCTTTGATTTTTGTGGCTTATTTTAAAGCTAGCTACAAATAAAAGAAAGTTTAGCGATTTTTTAAAGAAGTTTTTTATCGCTCGTTGTGAAAAAAGAAACAATGATTGCTGTATGCGTGTCTGTGCTATCTCTCGGCCATTTGAAGGTGATTATGCTTTTTATTGTTTTATATTAAGAACTTTTATTTATCCAGTAAACATTTTTCGCCGACATGTCTGATGTCAAAAAAAATATGAAGCTTTACCAGACAACATAAGACAGGTTTTAAAATTATTTACCAACAGTGTCATTGCATCCACTGTAGAGCGGACAACGATCTGTAAAGTAGCAAACCAATGTACACCACAGAGAGGTCAAGTTCAAAGGCCAGAAATCAAGTTACCGCAAGATAAAATGGGTGTGCCATAAGGGGGAGTGGTATCACCTATACTCCTCAATATTTATATTACCGAAGTCCCCACCCTACCTCAGGAAGTCTCGCTTTTGCCATGACTGCACCATCATATCATCCGGTGTAAACATTCCTGACATAAGTCCCAAAATAACCCAATACATGGCCACCATTGCAGGCTCCCTAAGAGAACGTAACTTTTAAGATATCGCCTTCAAAATTTTGTTGTCACTTCTTACTTCTTGGACTACCAGGAAAGAATAGTTCCAAGTGCCCTAAACAGATGACCAGATTGTCTACAAGCCCTCACGATACTGATTAACTATTTAACTCCTCAAATAGGTACACATTTTTTCATTCTTTGCTAATTGAACTTGACTTCATGATGTTTAAAACTGTGGCGTATGCCAATGACATCAGAGTGGCAGTATCCGGTAAGCACCCGGATACTCTCTCACAGCGTCTGCAGGTTTAGCTTAGAACCACCAGCAGGTGGAGTTCCTCAGGCCAAATCCTAAGAAAATAAATCTTGCACTCTGCACAAGAAGATGTAAAGTACTGCCAATCCTAAACGGAATAGAGCTTAGGTTGTTTTGCACCGTAATTTCCAGTCAAAGGCGGACAAGGCTGCTGTGACCATATACATATGAACATACGCATGTAGAAGAGCTATAGGGAAGACTTGGGAATGGTGTACTGCATTAGATAAGATCACCTATTGTCGCATCATATAAAGGCGGCTTGCGCTTATTTGCTTTGATGATGATAGGTCCCCCACGCACCACCCCATCAAAAGCACTTTTCACAATGACGCATTGACTGCCAGTTGATCTCATGGTCAAACAATCACCTGTATTATGTATGCCGAAGTCGAATTTGTGAACACGACAACTTGTCATAGAATAAAGAAAACATGTACAAATTTTCTTTATTCTAGAATTTGTAGTAGTCACAAATTCGACTTTGACATGCATAATACGGGTGAATTAGCCATGAATTCTGCGATTAGACTCAAGGCAGCAGGTGCATGGAAAGAGGCTACTAGAGGACGTCCCAGAATTTGAGGATTCCTAACTGGTATGCCGGAAAACATTGATTACTGCTCGCACATACCTCTACTAAATAAAAGATTTGCTCCAATGCTCTAGAGCACGTCCACTTGTTATCGTGAGAACGTGCTAGAAATCTATACGGACGGACCCAAATCGGACTTTGGAGTTAAAAACAGAGTACAAGGTTGAAGCTACACAATCAATGTAGAGTGCTATAGATTGACATGACACGCAACTTGCGACTGCAATTATAGGAAGATTTTATGGGTGCGCATGCTGGGAGATTGAATCTATCATTGCCTCGCTATCGCCCTCTCTCTCTCTCTCTCTCTATTTCTCTCTCTCTCTCGATCTCTCTCTCTCTCTCTCTGAGAAAAGTGCCTCTTCCATAGGCAGCCCGCTGGTGCAAGATTTAGCAGACTTATCGGACAGTGATATTAGAAGGATAAACTTCTTGTTCGGTCGTTAGATTAGTTTAACAGTTACCGAATAGGAAGTGTTGAAAAGTCTGATATCTCTTCACGTCTTCTCTTCAGGTAACAAAGCGGAACCCCAACTAGGACCAAAGAGGGCTGGTTTCGACTTCTATACTGGCAACCTGAGCAACCTAACTTTATCCGTCATGTCCGCATATTGTGTGATTTTAGTTCTCTCAATAATTCTGATTGATTTCTTCAAAGGTTTTCCATAAATGTATAAAATTTTAAAGTTTTAACATATTTTTTCTGTTGGCTGCAATAAGCAGCAAACTAATGGCAGAAGAAGAGTCAGAGAAGCCTTAAAATTTGTTGATTCAATGTTAAAAATTGTATACGCCATTTCTGATAAATTTCTAATTTTAGTCAGACTTTTCCCCGACATCAATACGGCCGGCCGGCCGTAAAATGTATCAGAAAAATTGGATGATGTTTTGCCAGAAATTTTTCCGATATATTTTAGATGTGTCGTAAGTTCTTTTAGAGTTTCCCCAGGAATATTCCGTTAGAACTCGTACGGATTTCTCTCAAATATTTCGGGAAAATTTTCAGAATTTTCTCAGACAAAGATTTCCGCTTTTTGGTCAACTTGCCACATGATTTTCGATACGTTCTTATGACGATTCTTATGAAAGGTTGCATTGGCATTGGGTTACCGTGACAATTTAACATTATGATAAGAAAAGTGAACCACACCTAAAAGTCGAGTTTTTGTCTGCATTTCATTTGACATTTCTCAATTTCGATTTAAAGTTATTCAGGCTTATTATGAAAATGGACGTTCAAATCAAAATGCATATCGTGCATTTCGTGATTTTTTCGGTCAATTTAATCGTCAAAATGTGCGTACAATCGGAAAAATCGTGCAAAAATTTGAGCAAACTGGGGGTGTAAGAGACGTGAAAACACCAGTGCATGCTCGTACAGCTCGTACTGCAGAAAATATTGCTGCTGTTCGCGATAGTGTGGCTGAAGAGCCGTCCACCTCAACTCGTCGTCGTGCGCAAGAATTGCTGTGAATGGTGTTCGCTATTGTGAGATGATAACGAACTTTTTATGGGCCGAATTGGAAGATATGGATGTGGACGATATGTAGTTTCAACAGGACGGTGCCACTTGCCACACAGCTAACGAAACAATGGCTCTTTTGCGCGACAAATTCAATGGCCGTGTTATCTCACGTGATGGCGATGTCAATTGGCCGCCAAGATCATGTGATTTGACACCGTTGGACTTCTTTCTTTGGGGTTATTTGAAAAAAAAAGGTGTACGTCGATAAGCCAGCAACAATGCAAGAGCTAAAGGATGAGATAATTCGGCACATTAACGGCATAGAACCTCAATTATGCCTCAGAGTCATCGAAAATTTGGACCATCGGATGGAGGTGTGCCGCCGTGGTCGCGGCGGCCATTTGGCCGATATTTTGTTCCATACATAATTGAACCATACCATATTATCATAATAAAAAGAAATGACAATAATTTAATAAATAATGTGTGTTTTATTCAAAATCAACATCGGCCCTTAAAATTTAACCACCCTTTACAACACAATTAACTGAATCTACAGTTTTAGTAATTGATATCGTATTTTAGTTTTTATTTTTCAACTTTTCATTAGTTTTGCTGATGTTTATTTAATCCATTTAGATGAACTAACCATATCCTTAAATAGTTTATCAATAACAATATCTTACCTATATAGGAATATTTAGATGCGGATAGACCACCATCAGGACCCTGAGCTCGCCGTAAACCAAATTCTAAAAGATTAATATGTTTGCCAGCAACCATGCGATAACGTGCAGCATTTGTAGCCATTAAGCTGGAAACAGAAAATAATACACAATTTATTACACTCTCTCATTCAAACTAATTGCCTTTATAATTTACCTTGCATAATTCACAAGGGTCAATAGAGTTGTTTCTAACAATTGTGCTATTATTAAGGGTCCTTCAACTTTTATTATTGGCACCCTGGGAAATGCCACAGTTCCTTCATCAATCGCATATAGTGTGACATCTCTTGGTGTCAAATTTCCCAAATATTCGAAAAAATCACTTTCTGTACCCTCTGGTAAGGTTTGACGTAAATATTCGATGTCTGTAATAGAAGCAATATACACAATTAAATATTTAATTGATTACCTGATATATGATAGTGTGTATACGAACTCATTATGCCACTTACCACTTTCACTGTAATGAAAAGTATCTAAAAATTTCATACATTCATCGAGACCAGCAAATATGGTAAATTCGCCATGGAATGGATTTGTGCGGAAAAATAAATCAAATACAGCATGATCATCTATTTTGCCAGACTTCCAATAAGCATACGCCATTGTAATTTGATATAAATCTGAAAATTTCAATTGATTTTTTTAATATTTTCTCTCTTTTTTCTAAAACTACTAATTTTAGCTTAACTTAATCGTTTCATATCTGGCGAACGCTTCGCTTTCGAAAGAAAAAAATTTCCGAGACCTGATTGTTAAGTGAAGTAAAAATCTTTAGAATGCCAAAAAAAATTTGAATGAGAGTTTGTTTACATATCGAGCTTTTGCTGGAAGAGAGTCATAACTCGAAAAACGTGATTTTTTAGTTAAAAATGCTGAAGTAACCCTGTCAGAAAATCACTAGTCGGCTACAAAAATATTTAACTTATAGTTAACTTTTCTTAGACTAACTAAAAGCTAACTACAATGTCTAATCTAGAACTGACCCAAAATCAATTCTTAAGCTAAGTACATAATCGGATTTGGTGAGAGCCAACAACTTTACTTCTCAGCTACTTTGAAACTCATTTCAAGTTTATATTATCTTTCTGCTGTTATTATTTTAAATGGTACCTTAGCTGGTTGGTCAGCGTTGGCTATAAAGCGTGTGATACATAGCTCCGCAGCAACATCTTTTTGCAAATGTACTAACTACATACCAGGTGACTTAAATAAAGTCAACTTTAAGTTAGTTGAAAAGTAGTGCAGAGTGGGACAATTGACTACTGCCTAGGACCCCGCAATGTTAAAAATAGTTAGTTGTTGCCATTGGAAAGTAATCCAAGCGTCAGTCAGCACTAGGTGCGAAATAGTTAGCTTAAAGTTAATTTAAAGTTAACTCAGTTTCCGACAGGGAATCGTCATATCGTTCTTCATATTGTGTAAAAATTTCATACAAATGTAACTCAGCTCTTGATAGAAGAATAAATTTTTCTGTTACCATTACGTTATTAGTAAATTCAAAACTTTAAACTCGTTTTCTGTAAAACAATTTTTTAAGTGATAACTCTCTTGCAGCAAAGGATATGTATCGTAGGGGGACATAGTGCAACAAAAATTCTAAACAAACTTGGGCTGGAAATCATGGGTCTAAAATGGATTTCGAGCTTATAGAAATTCTAAAATATGTTTTATGACTTTTGTCTGAAAAAAAAACAAAATTTCGCGCCGAGTTAAATAAAAATATGTAGAATATAGAAATGCGCTAAATTGAAATCCGTTTAAAATTTTTTTTCTATGACGTACAGATTTTTTAATGGATATTGCTAATATTTCCACTGGGTATACTACTATATTTCACTTTAACTCGAAAGCGTATTAAAACCTTTAACTCATCCATATGCAATATTTTTAACCGACTTCAAAAAAGAAGGAGGTTATCAATTCGTGTGTATGCTTTTTTTACTTTTTTATGTTTGTACACACATAGCTCTATCATTTTTGAAACGATTTTCAAAATTCTTGCTTTGTTTGAAAGGGCTTGCATGCAGGCTGCTCCAAGCTGGTTTTGAAAATCGGGGCGGAAATTTTTCCCCCAAAATATTGATTATCGCATAACTGATACATTTATGCACCGATTCTCAAAATTATGTTTTTGCTTGGAAGGCTTTGCTTGCAATTTTGTCCCCTAAATTTTTTTCGATAATCGGAGGAAACTAGCTCCTGGATTAATGATAAAAATGTAAAATATTTGTAGTTTTAATTATTTTATAAATTTTTTAAAACAGAAAAAAATAATTTTGGAAAAAAAAATTAATTTTGCAAAAAATTTTCACCGCTAATTTCTGAATAACTCCGAAGCACTTGGAAATTTAAAAAGGCAAGTTTATTCCACATCTTTTGGACGTGTATTTATTGGAATCGGACAAACTCTTCTCGAGTTAGAGTGAAATATTCTCCTGAATATCAGTAGTGCCCATTAAAAAAATTTGCTAGCGATAGAAAAAAACCGAGAACGGATTTGAATTTAGCGCATTAAACTTTATATATTCCGTATATTTTTATTTAAAGACGATTTTTTTTCTACATAGTGTTATAGGAAAAATTACAAAAAAAGTTTGAATCAGTTTGGCGTATACTTAATATTTTATCAATACATTAAATAATGATGCTCATACGCCATCCTGTATTGAGACAAGCTACTTCAAGCAGTTTTTGTAATTTTTCCCATAATAAAGGCGTAATAATTTGGTAACCCCCCACTGGTGCTAGTTCTCTGATTTTTTTGTCAAATGTTAGTTGCACAAGACTCTTGGGCTCTTGCCCAATCACTGTTTAGTTTCATACGAACTAAGTCATTTAAAACATATTTTAGCATTTCCGCAATCTCGAAATCCATTTTAGACGCATGGTTTCTAGGACAAAGTTGCTTAGAATACTTCGTAGAATCAATGTGCGAAAAGTTTCGTTATAAATATATTGTATGAATTTTTTTCAATGTTCTGTTTGTATTTCGTTCTTATCTTTCTTGTTTTGTTCATCTTAGAGTAATTAACGATAAAATTTAATAGATTAATATTAAATGATTTAGCCGGTGTCTACGTTATCGCAAAAATATATTAATTTTAACAAAAATCCCGTTCTTATCAAAACAAGTTTATAATAAAATATATAAATGCCTTTCAAGTTTATTCCTCTTTTGTCACAAATAAATGAATCCATCACATAATAATATCAGTTACCAGCAACTTGTGTTCCATTTTAAATACAATTTAACATATTTTTAATTACGCTTATTATTGCATTAAAAATATGTCAGTTTTATTGGGGAAAATAAACGTACTTTTTGTTATTTATTTTAATATCATTTGCAACTTTTGATATGCATGATTTAATTACACTCATTATTATAATAAAACTGCATGTAATAATAAAAATGTACTACAATAACTTGATAACAGACTAAGAATTCATTTTGTACTTTGTTGGAAAATATTTCTTTTTATTATTTTCAAACAAATCAACTGATAAAAAGAAATAAAATTCTTACTTTGATGACTTAAGTCAGTGATAATTCTGACATTGCATCACATCTAATATTATTTTACAATCGTCATTATACAGTTTACTGATTTAAGGTCTAGGTTGATATGGAGGCTATAGTTTACAGATTTTATTTGATTGATGAAATAACTGCAAATATTATATTCAGAAAGAATTAGACATGATCAATATTTGAAGGAACAAGCGAAAAATCAACATCAAATTAATTTTTTAGCATACTCAGCAGAACGGAATAACGCTAGTGTGGATCCTACGCTACAATTTTCATATGGTCCAAATGAGCTACAAGGAAAGATGTGCCCAAACATGACCAAAATCTCTTAAGGTCAATTTACTTAAGGTCAATTTCCAAAATGCGTAATTCATAATAAAATTAAGAGGGAAACAATTTCATATTTTATATCACTTATCAGAAAACTAGGTATATAAAGAATAAAATAAGCCATAAATCATTAAAATTGATCGACAAATGTCGATTTTATTCAAAATTAAGTGAAGAAACTAAATTAGCAAAAATTGCGACATTCATACAACACACATATACACACACATATACACACACAAATTCAGATTTTTCTGTTATATGGAAATTGTGATTTTTATTAATTGAGTTCCTTCACTTAATTTTGAATAAAATCGGCATTTGTCGAGGCATCTTAATGATTTATGGCTTATTTTATTCCTAATTTCTTAATTTTGTTATGAACTTTTGAAAACGAAAAAATCTTTAGTTTTTCATGAAGAAACTAGCTTTTCGCCGCTTATTTCTGAAGAACTGCTAAAAACTTATGTACAGATGACTGAAAGGTAATTTTATTCCGCATCTTTTCCTGTTTAATTTATTTAAATCGGTCAAAACGTTCTCAAGTTATGATGAAATATATTAGCGTGATCGCCCTATTTTTAAATAAGAAACTAAAAGCTCAAAACACAAAACATACCATAACTCATTATTTATTTTTTAGCCGATTTTAATGTAATTAAGCATTTTGAAAAGCTATTTTAATGTTGCTTTTAACAAAAGTTAATTGGCATAGTGTTTTAATATGTCATAATCTTACAGCAGGCGGAAAGTAAAATTTTGTTGAAAATTAGTTTTTTTACACTAAAACCATCATAACTTAGCTATTTACTAACTTATTGTGAAAAATCATGTCTTTTTTAAAGATAGCTATATCTTTCAAATTTAAAACAATCGTAGACATCCGTTTTGAAACAAAGAAGTAATTATTGATTAAAATTCTAACTTTAAGAAAACTATTTTTCACTACATTTAACGTCATAACTGGGGATGTAACGAATACCGATACCGATAAATCGGCGATACTTCAGATTTTCCGATACATCGGTATCGGCGATATTTTACTGTCGATACGACGATGCTTTTAAATTTTTTTTTAGAGCTTCTTTTAACAAACTATTTATTTTTTGTTAATTTTACTAAGAACTACATTCATTTCGTTATTTTTTAAATCTTATTAATTTCAATTTTAAAAATTAATAATATACTACGCTGTTATTTTGCAAAAACAATAATTTATTTATTGTTAATTTTACCGTAAACTCAAATTCAATTCGTTGTTTTTTAAATCTTATTCCCAGCAAAAAAGATACTCCAAAGAAGTCATGAAAATGTAGAATTCACGATCCGGAAATATTTGCAAATTTTAATAATTTCTAATTAGTTTCACATTTGCTTGTCATTGCAAGAAGTTCTCTTTTTCGATTACCAATCACCGAGTTTTAGAACAAATTTCTTTTTCGGTGTTCTATAATGATTCCTCAAAATAAGGATGAAAAACTATCCATTTTCAGAACTTGTTTCTTTTTATGCGAATTTAAACACAAAACTGTGTTTTCATGGAAATTTAAGTGAATAAATATAAACTTTTAAAAGACTTTTAATAATTAAGCTATTAAGTTATTTAGAAGAATATTAGTTGATAAATATCCTTTAAAAATCGATCTATTAAAAAGCATGGTGAGTATTTTTTAAAATTATAAAGGAATTACAAATTTGTGCTTGCTTTTCTACTAATTATCTGCATATTTTTAATATAGATTCTTTGGAAGCAATGAAGATGTAGTTCCTTAAAAATTACTTTCAATTTTATATACTGGGTTAATATCAATTTTAAATATTAATAATCTCTTACACTGTAATTTTGTATAATAAAAAATTGCCTTTCTTGAGTTTTGTTAATCTAGACTTGTACTCAATTTCAATATTCGTATTGGTATCGGAATCGGTATCGGCGATATTTAGTTTTAAGTATCGGAATCGGTATCGGATCGGCAAAACGGCGTATCGTTACATCCCTAGTTATAACATCACTTTTCGAAGTGACCTAGAAAAACTAAAGGTATTTTCTTTTTCTATGGGCTCCCACAAAACAGAATTGGAAACCCCTGACTAGTTTTAGTGTATCACAGTGTTATTAAGCTTACGTCATAAAAAGCAGCCAAACTATAAATGAAAAAAAAGGCGTTACTTCAGTTACATACTGAAATGAAATATTTTATTTTATTTTTTTTACTATATAGTTTTGTCTTTCTCCCATAAAATTTAAAAAAAGTGCAGTTACGTGATATTATTTAAAATGGTAAAAACTGAACTCTCAATATTTTTGTTTATACTATTATTTTTATATCAATTTTATAATGTTTATAATACTCTTTATTTTAACTGTTAAATAAACTATAAATGAATTATTTCAAAGTTATATTGAAATTAACTTTTATTATGTCAAGTTTTGTTTTGAAAATTAAACTGATATTAAACGAATGTCAAGCTAATATACTATTTGAATCTGGCAACCTTAACATACTATTAATTTCAAATACTACATACACAAAAATAATAATTTACTTACCTGTTAATAATGGTTGTACCACACCATTCTGATTCATACGGCCACGATCCATAAACTGTCCAGCTGTATTGCTACAACTCATTTCACGGTCACTCATAATGTCAACAATTTTTCAGTTGCACAATTCAAGTACAATGAATGCTTATTGTTTATTTTTATTTATTTGTTTTTTTTTAGTTAACTCAAAATCTTTCAAGTTAAATGTTCCGAAAATGCAGACACGTGCGTATTAAACAAAAGTGATTAACTTAAAAGTATTTTAATTTAATATATAAATTGTATAATTATGAAAAAAGGTTATTAACGTTATTCAAATTTAATTTAGAAATTTTCATTTAGCACAACCCAACATTTCCACATTCCAGTTCACTATACGATCGAAAAATAACTGATCATTCTACTCTCGAAAAGTTTTTAATGCCACCAAAATCAAACAACTAAATATTTATATACATACATATGTACAACGTACATACATACTCTCGAATGTAAATGTTATACTCTTATTTTTTGTGTGCTTTATTTTTATTTTATTTGTTTGTAAATATTTCCATTAATAGATTAGAATTGTATTAAATCTTTAAATATGTATTGAAGTACATACATTTCTTTTTTCTCCAGTGTGTGTATATTTTATAAACAATTGTACAATTTTGTTTACAAGTTGTCCAGTTAATGAAAACAATAATTTGGAAAAAATAGTTTGAAACGTCAAAAAATTGGAATTGTGACTCAATATCGACCTAGGTCATTAAGATAAATAGTAAAATTTAGAATTTAAGAAAAATATTGTTTTTATATTTTGGTGAATTTTATACATAGATTTTAATTAACAACATGACAAAGTAGCTAATTGAAGAAAAATTATTTCATATAATTCCCAAGATTTGTTTAGTTAGTTGAAATTTGTTTTCATGTAGAGTCAATAATGAAGTTATTAACAGTTGGTCACTTTCAGCATGAAAAGTTTGCACTTAATTATGAACAAAGCAGTAACTAAATGCCAACTAACTAACATATTCAAAGAACAGCTGATTACGTCCATTTCTAATGCGTCCAAAAAACATACATACAAAAAAAATGAGCTAGAGATGTGTTTTAGGTCAAAAAAAATATTAATTTTTACAGACCCTTATTTTAATTGATTTATATACAAACTATAACTAAAAAACTACTTTTTTAGAATTGCATGAATTTTTTACAGAACAAAAATAGTTTTTTAATAGCTTCATAAGCTTTTTAATTAATTACAGAATATATTACTAATATGCAGGGTTGCGCTAGTTATGAATTCTGAATAAGTTCTATAACTATCTATGAACTATTTTTTAGTTTCTGTTTTATTAGTTCCGACTTTGGTTATGATTTCTGAATATGCGCCAATGGCTGATAACGCTGATATAACATTAATAAATTGTGTCTATACGTGATGAATTTTCATATTGATATCAATTTGACATTCATCATGATATAAATTCATCAGGTGTGGATACTATATAATGCGTCCAAAAAGTACTTATTTAAGATATTCACAGTTGGTTGCTTTCAACACGATAAGTTTGCACTTGAAAATATCATAAAATTTATGGCTTTTCATTAAAATCTATTTATTTCTTATAATTTTCACTAATTCTAATAAAGAAAATAAACGATAAAGTAAAAACAACAAATGAAATTGGGTTTCATATCATAATATATTCATCTGAGCTTGAGCTCTGATGAGTCTATACGTGATGAATTTTCATAATGATATCAATTTGATATTCATCATGATTAAGCAAATCGTTTTGAGCCTTCCATAACTTCATTAGCATAATTTGCGCTCAGTAATAATATGTTATTTTCATTTGTTCACGAAATATTATTTTTCAAAAATTTTTCAACTGCCTTTACAACTACAATTTAGAGTTGGAAAAAAACCAACCTGTCGTAGTACGCAAATAAAGAAAATAAAAAACATGATTGATTATGGAGCTCATGTTTCAACTTTGATATTATAAACTTCTTATTCTTATGATTAGTAGTTTAATATCTTTAGTTTTTCTATGAGATTTTTGGGTAAAGCTTCCCTGACGATTTGCATTTGCCCCAATGAAATGGCCATAGGAACTAGCTAATACCCCTCCATAATCAATTTCAATGTATTTTAATAAAAATTTTATATTTTACTTAGAAAGTAAAATATTAAGTTGGGAAAAAGCACGTTAAAAATTAAAATTAATATTATTTTTCAAGTTCTGCCTTATACCACATTTACACCAGAGCGGAATCTAGTAGATTTCAATTGAAATCTATTTTCAAATCTATACCATTTACACCAAGTTTATTTTTTATTTTTTTTAATTTCACTGTCAAACTACATAGAAAAATTAAACTTCAAAACCAAACTAGCTAGATGATAAACCTAATAGCAAATACACAAACCTTATGCGGTTTATTTTTTAGTACAAAATGAAAAAATCAGAGTTGTAGTTCCCATATATAACAAGATTTTCACAAAATTCATTAAGGAACTCGATGTTATTTTGTATGGGAAATCTAATAAAATAAACTAGATTTTGCCCAAAATCTCGTTTGAACTAGATTTCATGCCGATGTAAATGCGCTATTAGAAAAATTAGAAAGTAAAATATGACGCAAATAAAAAGAGCTAAAAAATACATATTTTTTATTTTATTTTCACTTAAAAAATCATATTTTAAATAAAATTTATTTGCTGGTGTTTAAGCATTGTCTATATGCATTTCATTGGTGCTTTACCAAATTAACAGTTAAAAGTCCTTATCTTATGTACAGATTTTCAAAAACCATTTGAGAATTCACAAATATGTAAATGATTTTCAAAAATATTATACCATTTTGGAATTCTGGCTAAGCGCGCCAACTTTTGATGTCACTTGCCAAAAGTACCAAGTACATTTTTTTCAACACGACCGGTTAAAGTTGGGAGGAGTAATTTTAAGTACATAGTTTGGCAAAACGTATGATTTTCTTTAAAAATCAGGAAAAGTGAAGATTTGTAGTCACACCAATAGAAAGGTCATCATAGGGTGATTTTTTTATGTGGCAACACCTTTTAAAATAAGTGACATAGATTTATTCTAACTTTTTTTGGATATCGATATATTTTTCCACTTGCCCATCCCTATTCCCCACGTCAGTTTTTGGGCCATTTATTTTTTCATAAAAATTGAACTTTTTAAGAAATCGTATTTCGTAATAGAGTGAAAATATCAAAACAGTACTAAATGGACATAGTAACGAAGTACTGGCTTATATTTTCTGAAAATATTAGATTTTCATCTGTATCCCGACATGGTTTTTTTGAAGCTCAAAATTGATCATTTTTTAAATTTTAAATTTCTCAATTTTCGCACCTTTTTTTACGGAAGATATTCCCCGGTATCGTGGTTGGCGGTTTTGTGGCGAAAATCAGGCGTTTTGTACTAGATTAAAGAAACATTTTGCTTATTTTCTTTAATCTACTACAAATTGTCGAATTTGAAGTCGAAAAACGGAAACCACGATAAGGCCCATATGTCATGGTATCATAAGGGTTACTTCTTCACTACCAACAAAATCAATGCTTTAGGTTCAACAGGGTTTAATTGAAAATCGATCAAATAAGAAAAAACTGTGTAATTTTCAAGTTGCAACTTTTCGGCCATTTAATTATTCCAGCTTTAGTTTTGCATAGCAATATTAAATGGTCATTACTGCCCTATAAAACAAAGCATGAATCGTTTCTTTGCTACTTAAAAAGCAAGTTTCTGCTTGAATACTACATCACGATTAAAAAGGTGGGCAGTGCCACGCCCATGCAATTATTTTTCAGCTTCTACTAAGCCGATGCTTATAAAACTCTGAATAAACCTTTAGTTATCGTTACGATACATTATTGTGGTTAGGAAAGTGGGCAGCGCCACGCCCATAAAAAGTAAATATTCATTTTAACTACTTCTACTTAACCGATTCTTATGAAACTTCGCACACACAATTAGTTCTCGTAAAAGTAATTATTTTGTAGTCGGCTTTTTTTTGCAAGAATTATTTATAAATTTGTTTGTACATACATTTTTTGATATCCCAAGAATGTATTTTCCAAGACTTTTATCACGAAATCCAGCATTATATGAAACTACATTAAAGTAAACTATTTTTGAAAATGTATTTCACGTTTCGTTGAATACTTTAAAAAACAATAATCATAAATATGCAATTAGTTTTTTAAATAAACGCAAATTGCTCACAAATTCGATTGAATTTATCTGCAAATCAGTTTTCTAAATACTCAAAAATTTGCATCTTTCAAATATACAAATAAAAGTGCAAAAAAAGTAAAAATTTATAGAATTCATAAGGAGGAAGATGCAAAATAGCACGTAAACAAATGTTTCCATTAAGTTTCTAATATTAGCTCTGTTTGAGTACTTGATAATTTGTAACAATTTGTACAAATTGTTACTAAAATGTAACTTGAATGAGTTCGTTTACTTTCATATGCGAAATTTTTTTACTATGTATTCGAAAGTTGCTGTATAACTCTGTGTGCGAGGTAAACTACGCAGTCACATTTTGAAAATTTTACAGGAGACCGCAAAAACATGTTTCAAATCGCAAATGGTTCTATCTCTGTAGGATTATTTTGTTAAATCTGGCATAGTCGTAATAACATTACGTCATATAATATTACCGTTACTTACCGTTATTTACCTCGGAGATGGACTTACTGGATTTCAACTTCACCTATCGATTTAGGAAAAAAAATGCTGTATCGAACAGCATAACAAACGTATTTTGAAAAAAATGTGACGGTGTAGTTTACCTCGCATATACAGAACTATTACTGGAAAAGTAATCAATCACACATATTGCTTTTAGGAGCTTGCGCTACGCATTGATGGATATTTTCATTTACACTGACAGCCATATAACCGATCAAATGACTATCACCGTTCTTGTATGGAACATATCGCGTCATAACCGCCAAAAAAGCTCAAGCGACATGCTTTTCGAAAATGGTTTTTGGACGAAAATCGATTATTTAAGATAAATCGGACTATCTGTCAAAGTTTCAAAATCCTGCCATGTACCGTTACGGAAATACAGCAAAAGAAATTTTAGCTTAAGTGCATTTTCCCTTTAAAATTTTAATTTGTTTAAATTTTTTTTGTAACTGCAATGTGTCGCTTAAGCTAAAATTCTCTTTTGCAAGTAGAGCAAAAGTAGTGTCAAAAACTGCAAGGATATCAATGAAACGGCAAAAGAATAGCTTGAAAAAGATAATAATTACTAGGTTTATAATAATTTGATTAAATTAATTGATTTTTCATGAAATCAATAATGTCTTAAAATATCTTAACCCCGACAAACATGCGTTGTCTTATAGGAAATTTATTAAAACTATTATCGTTACATATAACCATCCACTACAATCCTATATAGCCAATATAAGGGCTCTACTTCCATTTAAACCAAGGATAACTAAAAAATACTTCTCCGTAAAATTTACTTTATGGCGCTTAAGCTTTTTTGGCGGTTATAGCACGATATGTTTCGTGAAAATCCAGCCGTTCCATCCGTTTATAAACTGTAACGTCACAAAGACATATATCTGGTATTTTAATATTAAAAATTTATTTATCCTGCCTACTTTTTTATATTGTTTAAAAAGTATTTTTGTGGTTTCAGAAAAAAAGTAGGTATTATAATAATCTTGGTCAAGAACTATTACTCGCAAGATTGGATATTAAATTTTAGTTGTTTTCAAATTATGTCCATTGTACATATCGTTACCATAATATAGAAAGGTCCTAATTAATTTTTTGCATATTTCGATATGTGCACATCGAAATGTGCAAAAGCATCGATTGAAAAAAAAGTAATGACTTAAGGCTTTTCTATATTAAGGTAACGATAAGCATTTACCTACGAATTGTGTATGCTTCCTCTGGGAAATGTAAAGTGTAGCAAGAATGTTGGATTTTAGGTGATTACATGTACTCAGCAACCGTCAATTTTCCATAACAAAAAAATATTCAAAACAAAATTAAAAAATAAACAAACATTTCTCTAGATCACTAGGGCAAAAAGCAAACACCACAGATATGTAGTTAAGTACCAACTGACTATTTCGACCTGCGTCAAATTATCACGAAATTATTAATTTCAAATAAGTTAATGTTTTCTAAAATGTTGACAATTCTAAAATCGCGTTCAGACTGAATGGTTTGAATTGAAGACGTAATGTTTTTGTTTATTTTTCGTTAATTTGATTGGGCAAACAAAACATTCGAGTTCCTTTTTAGAGAGTTGTTTATTTTGCGTTACTTAGCAGCCGATAGCAGAGATGGTTGAAGTTGAACAAAAAACTATTTTAAATCTACTCCCTCAAAAGACTAACTCAAATGTTTATTAAAGACAACATTCAAAGTATCAATTGATTATACACGTGAACAGCGGTGTCCACCCGTCGCTATTGTATGCAATATGTGATTTACTATGAGCAGTGATGAAGGTTGCCTGAAGGTCGGTGGTGGCGGTTCAGAAAATATGTACGTTTCCCTAATTTGATTGCACAAAATATATGTAAGGGTGGGAGTTGTATTATTTATGTTATAAAGTTATCACATTTTACTATATTTTTTCACTGATCAAGCAATCTTTAATTTATTTCTTATTAATTTTGTGTCATATTTACTTCTTAATTACATTTTTAAAACATTAATCACAGTGCTTATTATTTCACTTGTTGAGAACGATTCTTACAGTATATTATTTAAGTCTTGCGCGCTTTGGGGTATAAGTGTTTTTGTTTTTCTTTTAAAACGTATTATTAGCATATAAAGAAAGTGCATTTATTTAACAATTAAAGATCAGACCACTTGATTTTTAAAATATTTTGGAAGAAATCTTCCACCCAAACTCCGTAAAAACAAGAAACACAGACAAGAAATTGCTTCTTGTCATAATAGTGATAACAGCTAGTGCTGCCAAACTTAATTTAAAGTGTCAAATGTTATTTGTCGGTACAACAGTTTCTGTATGGTGCAGAGAAGTAAAGTGCTGATTTTTTGGGCTTAATCTTTGTATTTAAGCGGAGATTACACAATATTATTTTGCAGTGTAATTGTGCATATTTTTGTCGTTTTGACCTACACTATGTAATAAATGGCACAGTAAAGAAATATTGCCCAATTTTCTTGTGTGGAGAAGTATATATAACACTGAACAATGTTGCCACATTTCACTATTTTCTCGGTTCACAAATGAGTTATCCTTCCGAAATTTTCTCTAAGTGCCTTTTCACATATGCCTTTTTAGCCTGCCTTTTTTTGACAAATATCATGATCCAATAATACAGGTCTGCTGTATTTGTCAAACTTCATATAAAAAAACAACAATATTTTTTATATATAGTATAATATGTTTGATATGTATGGTTTTTAAATATTCAAAACAATTGCAAATCTATTACTATTGCATTAGCATAGAATCGCGACTAATGCAATAGAAAGCCTTGGTTTGTAGAGCGAGGCTTTAAAACTCGGCAGACGAGCAAATGATGCCCTTTATTTGAGTTCAGTGAAAAGAAGAATGAATTCTTGTGTCCAAACTGAGACTAGCCTTTATTTACAAATTTTCTAACTTATATACTAATTTACACATTATCTAAAATTTATCTGACATATCTTGCATTTCATTCATACATCCAAAATGCCCAATGTAACATGGTGTTCAACTTTTTGTTCATGTTACAAAAATGCATTTACTGATCGACTGACCAATCAGCACAGTCATTAATTTTAAACAAATTACATTTCTCCTATTTAAGGTATTTAAAATAAAATAAAAAGAAATAAAAAGAAATTTGATTTTCGATTGTTACCCCTTAAGTACGGTCAAGTACCTAAAGCAATAAACTATAAGTGGAGCAAATGAAAATACTCATGTTTCACTTCGCTGTAGGTATTTTGGTATACGTATGAAGTGCAAGCATTTGTTTACCACATGTGTCATAAGCCCTGTTCAATAACTGAAAATTGTTAATAATTGTTAATAGTTTTCACTGAAAAGTGTTCACGTACCGAACACTTTTAGTAATAATTATTAACAATTGTTAACAATTTTCAGTTATTGAACAGAGCTATAATGTTTGTGTGTCATTGATATGGTCGTTTACAATTAATATTTTCTGTTATTTTTCTTACAAAATTATTGTGTGATGCTCTTGTGGAAATGAAAAATAAGTGTACACCACACCCTTACCCTTAAGATAAAATTTATGAGATTTTGAATAAATTTAAATCTGAATACAAATTAATAGTTTTAAAAATTTTTTTTTTTTTTTTTTTGTTAATGCATTTTTAGTAAGTATTATGAATAAGAATATATACTTATATCTACTTTATTTCATGATTTTTTTTGTATAATTTTAATGAGTTATTATGGAATATTCGTTTTTTATTATTTATTTCTAGTATTGAATTACAATTTTGTCTTTCTAGTATTCTATATGGACCAATGTAGGGACTCTGATTTTTCTTTCTAATTTCCAGTTTTACTAATACTAAGTCTCCTACATCAAATAAACTTTTTATAATTTTCTTATCATATTCTAATTTTGATTTTTCTTTTGCCATATTTATTAAATTTTTTGCGTTATCTAATGCTCTCTTAATCCTAGTCCTAAGTTCATTAGCATAATTTTCCAAATCATAAACTTTAATGTTAGTGCATAATGCGTCTGTGGGCAGAGTTGGTAATTTACCAAAAATCAACTGGTATGGAGAATAATTGCTATTTACGTGAGGTGTGGTATTATACGCAAATGTATAATAAGGTATCCACTTGTCCCACTCTAAATCCTCAACAAAATTTAACATATATTCATTTAATACTCTGTGATTTCTTTCCAGTGTTCCTATAGACTGATGGTGATATGGTGCTGAGAATTTCTGGTCTATATTTAATAGTTTGCATACTTCATTCATTAATTCATTTTTGAATTCAGTGCCTCTATCTGATTTTAATACTTTAAAGCAACCATATTTTAAAATAAACTGTTCTACTAGAGTTTTAGCTATATTTTTCGCTTCTTTTGTTTCCATAGGGTATGCTACAACATACTTTGTTAGTTCGCATTGCATTGTTAGTATATATCTATAATTATTAGAAATTCTTAATGGTCCTACTGTATCTATTTCTATTATTTCAAAACTAGTATTTGGGGTTTCGGTGATATTCATTTCCTCTCTAATATGTTTTGTTTGCTTATTTCTTAAACATTTATCGCAATTTACAACGTAATCTCTTACCATTTTTCTCATATTTTTCCAAACATATCTTTGTTTGAGTTTTAGTACAGTCTTTCGAATGCCTAAGTGTCCTGATAATGGTGAGTTGTGGAATTCTTCAATTAATTTGTTTTGTAATTTCTTATTTTTAATGTACTGCAAAGGATTATACAAGATGATATTTAAGTTAATGTTTTTATATTTTTTATATTTTGTCAATCTTTGGTATACCTCATCATAAATTCTTTTCATATATTCTACTGATATCAGTTTGAAAATTTCATCGTCGCTAGCTAATGCGAGATCTTTAATATTCTGCTTATGCATATAGATTATCAGCTTCTCTAGAAACAAAACGTATTTTGCAAGATCATCACTAATATTCATATGATAGCTATTATTTATACAGTCAATGGTACCATTTAATTTATCATCATTGATAATTTTAAATTTCAATTTGTGCACATTTTTAATATCCTGTAGTGAAGTACATTCCCATATGTTTGTATATTTTTGCTGTTGGGATATGTTTTTCTCATCTGTGTTGTTTTCAGTTGTTTTGCCCTTTGCGTTCATTCCACGCGTAATTGCTAAAATTTTTGTTGGTTTGGAATAATCGTCTTCTATTGGAATCATGTTTTTTAGCATATCAGAATCTATCTTAATTCTAGATAATGCATCAGCATTTGTATTTATTTTTCCTTTTTTGTATATAATTTCAAAGTCATAATCTGATAAATCAATCCGTACTCTTGTTAATTTAGAAGAGGGGTTTTTATGAGTGAAAAGTGAAACAAGAGGTCTGTGGTCAGTTACTACTATAAATCTTCTACCATATAAATATGGTCTAAAGTATTCAATGCCCCAATGTATAGCAAGTAATTCTTTTTCTATCACCGGTTTATTAATTTCGTGTTTATTCAAAGTTCTGCTAGCATAGGTTATTGGCAAATCTGTTCCTATTTCTCCCTGTGATAAGATTGCACCTAAAGCATAATTTGAAGCATCTGTTGTTAGAATGAAAGGTTTTTCAAAATCCGGATATTGTAGTATTGGTGAACTAATTAATTTTTGTCTTAATATGTTAAAAGTTTGTTGACACTCATCTGTCCATTCAAATGTTTTTCCTTTCTTTGTTTGATCATTCAGACATTTTGTTAATGTAGCGAAATTTTTTATAAAACGTCTATAGTAATTACAGAAAGCTACAAATCGTTTTACCTCGTTAGCATCTTTCGGTATTGGATAATTTTGTATTGCCTTGTGTTTTGCTGGGTCTGTTTTGATACCTTCTTTTGTTATTAGATGACCTAAATAAACAACTTCCGACTTTAAAAATACACATTTTCTTGCGTTCAATTTTAAATTGTATTTTGATAAACGTTCAAATACCTGTCTCAGATTGTCATTGTGATGTTTCAAACTACATCCAAAAATTATGATGTCGTCCACATATAAAAATGCTTTACTATCGAGACCTGAAAGTGCTATAGTTAGCATACGTTGGAAACTATTTGATGAAATTTTAAGACCAAAAGGTAGTCGTTTAAACTGATAGTGACCGTTTGATGTGGAAAATGCAGTTGGTTTTCTTGATTCTTTATCTAAGTTAATCTGATGAAACGAGTTTGTCATATCCAGAGTTGAAAAATATTTTGCTCTTCCCAATTTATCCAATACATCTTCAATTCTTGTAAGTGGAAATTTATCATTAACTATTTTCTTATTTAATTGTCTAAAATCTACTACAAGTCGCCATTTCTCTTTGTCTCCATTGCTTTTCTTTGGTACAACAAGTAATGGTGAGTTGTAAGGACTGGTTGAATGTTCAATAATATCGTCATCAAATAATTTTTGAACTTGTTGATCGATTTCTTCTATTTGAGTTTGTGGAAGTCTATAGTTTTTGATGTAAACTGGTGTTTTATCAGTTAAATTAAGATGTTGTGTATAAAAGTTATTTGCTGTTAAAACGTCGCCTTCTAAGTGAAATATGTCTTGATAGTCTTTAAAAATGTTTATCAATTCATCCGTTGCTTTACTGTCAGTATTGTCAATTTTTAACGTTTGTAATAGTTTGCTAAATCTGTTTTTATTGTTTTGGGATTTAGTGAGAAAAACGTATTTATTTAATGGTTCAATTTCGAAATCCACATTTTTTAATATTACATCTCCATCTGTTGTATTTAGAAATTTAACATGAGTAATGCCTGTTCCTGGAACTATTGTATTCCCTATAAAAATTCCTGACTCTAATTCTTTACTTAAAATAATACTATCTTCCGTTAGATTTAATTGTACAGGACATATTAATTCAGATCGTTTCTCTATTTTAATGTAGTAATCTCTATTTATTGTAGATTTCATGGGAATTGTAATTTCTGTTTCTTGTAGAGTTAATGAAATCGTGAATGTTTCATAATCAATTTTGCATAAAAATGTTGTGAAAAAGTCTCTTCCCAAGATTCCGTCCGTTGGTATTGGAAAATTATCGTCGACTATGTTGAAATTGTGTTTTGATTGGTTATCATATAATTTAAAATTTAATTCTGTGATTCCAATAGATCTTATCTTTTCGTTCGTTATACCAGAAAATGAACATGATTGTGTTTTATCAATAAAAAGGTCTTCATTTAATTTTTCTAATTTACATAATGAAATATCAGCCCCTGTATCTATTAAAAATGTTAAGCTAGTTTTTGTTCCTATGTCTAATTCTATATAATTGGTAGTGTTTTTAGAAATAGAAAAAATTTTATTTAATACTGCTCCGGAGGATGAATGATTAAATTTTGATTGTTCATCTCCGGGCCTTCGGTGTTTTCCTGAACTACATGTACGCTATTTCCATTGTTATTTCGGTTTCGTCTACTATTATTATTATTGTTGTTTTGTCTATAGTTGTAATGGTTGTTATCATTCCAGGTATTATTATTATAATTTCTATTATTATTATATCTATGATTATTATTATCATTTCTATGAATATTATTACTATTATTTCTGTTATTGTTGTAATTCGAATTTCTATTGTTCTGGTTCGAAATATTGTTTCTGTTATAATTATTATTTCTAAAGTTATTATTTTTATTATTGTTTTTATTATTCCGCTTATTTAAATTGTTTCCATTATAAAAATATAATACTTGATTTTCATTACTAGAAAAGTCTTTTTCTAGTTCTATTGCAAGTTGTACAGCTTCATTCAAGTCCTTTGGCTTAGAAGCAAAAATTGTTGGCTTAATATCTGCATTAAGACCATTTTTGAATATATTCAATGCATAAGTATTATTAAGGGAAATAATTGTGTTTTTCTGTATAACATTGCATTGTGGTATTTCGTGTATTTGCAGTTCATTCAGTTCAGCAATCATTTCTAAAAGCTTCTCGTTATATGTTTGTATTTTCATGTTCTTTTGCATGAATCTACTCAAAGTTAGTTGTATTTGAGCTATAGTTTTTGTAGACTTATATCTTGATTGAAGTGAATTTTTAAGGTTATTGAAATCACTAATTTCTGTAGCACTTATAGCAGTTCTAACGCTTGGTGTTAATTTCACATTAATAACAAAATCTATGAGTTGTATTTTCGCGTCAGTTGTTAAAGAATTGTAAACTATTTCAACTATTTTCAAAAATGATGTTAAATCTTTGAAATTTCCAGAAAATTCTGGTATACTTTTCAATGATAATTCTAAATTGAATGATGCCATTTTAACTGTGGAATTTGAACTTGAATTTTCAGGAGTTAAGTTTGAGTTTTCAGTAGATACGTTTGAATTTTCAGCCTCTCTTTCTGAATCTGACATACTTTGAGTTGATTCTGTATCTAATTTTTGCTTTAACAGTGTCTTTGCTTTTTCATAAAGTTTGTAAAATTTCTCTATAAGTTTTTCTTTTATTTCTTTACCAATGCTAAATTCTACAAATTGTTTTTCAATTAACTCTACCTCTTCTAATTTTAAAATTAATGTTTTTTCAGTATATCCTCTGCTACCCGATTTTCTCAAATTAATGATAATTCTAGTCAATCTATCTATTAATTGGTCCATTCACAATACATTTTAGAATTTTTTTTTTTTTTTTTAAACAATGTTGTTGTTTACTTTCTTATTGACATATTTTTTATAATAACTATTTAGTTTTGAAATACATATGATCAAAAACAATATAAGAATTATAGATAATACTACAATCCAATGTTTTTCATCATTAGTGTGTTTGGGTTTTTCAGTATTGCTGCCTAATTCATAGCCAGCAATTGCTACTAAAATTGCGTTACTAATTTTACTCCACCAACCCATTTTGATGTTTTTATTTATGTATTTTTGTATAAATATATGTAAATTTAAAAAAAAAACAATTTTTGTGCCTACTTTAAGTCATAATAATGAAATAATTTAATTATTTATGTAAATTATCATTATAAAATGTAATTTTTGCTGCTTTTTATTTTGCTAACTCTTTTAATTGGTTGTAGAAGAGTTTCTTTTGCGGTCCGCTGCTAAGGCTTATTAGCCGCCTTAATTCCGCTTTTTCTCTATTGAGCCGCTTCTTTTTGCCGCCCTTCGTCTTCTTTTTAGTTGGAGTTACAGGTGGTACTGGACGCTGTTTTTTTGAATTATTTCTCTCAAGATATTGTTCAATTGTAATTGGCTGTGGTCCGCAATGCTTAGGGGTAGGTATGTAAGGTGGTGCCTGAATTTCTACGCCTTCAGTGGGATTGTACTCCTCCACTGCCAATCTGTTAACCAAATCTTCGAAAAGTTCATGAAAGTCTTCGTCCATTTAAAAAGAAAAATTCCAGATATGTTGGCCAAGGATCGCCATATAATATGTTTGATATGTATGGTTTTTAAATATTCAAAACAATTGCAAATCTATTACTATTGCATTAGCATAGAATCGCGACTAATGCAATAGAAAGCCTTGGTTTGTAGAGCGAGGCTTTAAAACTCGGCACACGAGCAAATGATGCCCTTTATTTGAGTTCAGTGAAAAGAAGAATGAATTCTTGTGTCCAAACTGAGACTAGCCTTTATTTACAAATTTTCTAACTTATATACTAATTTACACATTATCTAAAATTTATCTGACATATCTTGCATTTCATTCATACATCCAAAATGCCCAATGTAACATGGTGTTCAACTTTTTGTTCATGTTACAAAAATGCATTTACTGATCGACTGACCAATCAGCACAGTCATTAATTTTAAACAAATTACATTTCTCCTATTTAAGGTATTTAAAATAAAATAAAAAGAAATAAAAAGAAATTTGATTTTCGATTGTTACCCCTTAAGTACGGTCAAGTACCTAAAGCAATAAACTATAAGTGGAGCAAATGAAAATACTCATGTTTCACTTCGCTGTAGGTATTTTGGTATACGTATGAAGTGCAAGCATTTGTTTACCACATGTGTCATAATGTTTGTGTGTCATTGATATGGTCGTTTACAATTAATATTTTCTGTTATTTTTCTTACAAAATTATTGTGTGATGCTCTTGTGGAAATGAAAAATAAGTGTACACCACAATAGTTATTTTGACAATCACACCAGTATGGCGTTTTTGTTGTACTGCTGCACAGACCTGTATTATTGGATCATGACATTCTTTTAAAACCCCTACGAAATAACCCATTAGCTCTGTTCAATAACTGAAAATTGTTAGTAATTGTTAATATTTTTCACTGAAAAGTGTTCACGTTCGGAACACTTAGTAATAACTATTAACAGTTGTTATCAATTTTCAGTTATTGAACAGAGCTATTTACATTACAAAACTTCCAGTTAAAGTCCACGTTAACTTTTAATCGCACATGTGAAAAGGACCGTAGGTATAAATAAAAAAGTTTACATATTGAATATTGAATCTCTCGAAATGTTTATTTAATACCCAAATGATGTACAATGATAGTATTAAGATCCAACGCATTATTTATGCGTAAATAAATAATTATATATGTACATGCTTTCATTTGCTTATCAATCACTCCTCTTATTAAAATGATTCTAAATAAAATTTATTAAAATAAAATATAATATGAAAGCATTACAATTTAATACGCATCAACTCTTGGAGGCTCAGCATACAGTTCTTCCTTTTTACGTTCACCGGCCCAATATTGCCTCATACGTTCGTTGCGCATAGCCTAAAAGACATTTTGTAAATAATTTAAATATGCATATAAATTTAACACTAGAAAGATTATTTTCCTAAAGTAACATAATGTAGAGATTAATTTATTATAGGATATAAATAGAAGGGAATCAAAATGGATTCAATTGGGTCTCCGAGTGGATGTGTGTTAAAAGACTACCCTTTCTATTTATTTATTTATTTGTATCACTACTAACTTAACCTAACATTCTAAAATATATAAAATAAAATAAAAGCAAGGTTCTGTTTGCTAATTTATCGCGTTAAAAAATTTCAACTTACCTTATTCTGAACTTTTTGACAATTGACAAAATTATAACAAATAACAATTTTTATATTTTAGGCAATTTAAAAATTGTCATTTGTTATTATTTTTATTTTGCCACAGAGCTTAGAATAAGGGTGTTAGACATTATTAGAATATACCTATATCGTCACCTAAAACGCAAAATGCACAAAGCTACTAAAAATTCGAAATCGGCTTTTTATAATTTCCAATGTACTTCATCCAAATACCGGATTTTTTATATATATGTATGTATTTTTATTTTTGTATTTTTTTCTACTGCAAAGTTATTAAATGTTATTTAGGTCGTTTTGCTGCCTAGTATCGCTATAGACTTCTTAAAACAGCATCAGCCTTTGCATGCATGGAGTTTCACTATATAACATTCTATAATTGGATTCCTACAATAAATATATGGTACTCGGCGGACGCTGAATCTATTCAATTCATCTATAACAGCTTCTTCAGGATTTAGCAACATCGAATTTTATTCAAGCCTACAAAGCTCCAGGTCCGTAAATGACAATCAGAAGAGAGGTAAACAAAAATCTTCAACGATGATTAATAGTATTGAGAGTAATAAAGTGGCCTTGCGGAACTACATGTCATCTTTGTTCAACAAAACAAGCTAGCTAATTGAGTCTTGCTTTCAAAATTTTCAAATATTCCAAATCGCTTACCTGTGCGCGCATCATTTGCTTGTGCTCAGTGAAACACTCATTGAAGTCCTCAATCAAGTTTTTGCACATCTTTTTGCCTCTTTCGGCACCATAAGCCTCCAAACAGTCCATCATGCTCATTTCCATTGTACCGCATTTGTCATAAGTTTGGTGATTGATCATACTACCGGTTAAATCGGTAAAGGGTGAAAGGAAAAATGGGGTAATAGTCATTATGAGCTGAAAATATATTAAACGAAACTTATAAAATATATTCTTTCAGCATATCGTCACAGAAAATGCATAACCTAACTATTATTATTTTAATCTTAACGAATATTTTTCTAACCGGTTATCCGGGTTTTCGCCTTTTTGAAAAGAAACCGGTTTCGAATAATATATGATTTCGAATAATTCGGCACGCCGGTTTTTATGTGTTGATTAACCGGTTTTTTTTTCAAGGAAAATAATTGTCTTGATTTTGACGAAAAAATAATAATTTTTTATACTTATATTTAAAAAGATACCCCAAATAGTATTTTCCCATTTCTTTTTTACCTTTTATTTTACCTATAGTTTATTCTACCTCTAGTTTAATTAAAAATAAGCAAAAAAACTGTTGAAATTTCGTCATCCTGTCCAATATATTATTTTTAAAATATTATGTAAAAAACATGTTTAGAACTTTTTAAATTTATCAAACCAAATCCATATAACGAAAAAATTTGCATTACATACTTGAAGTTATTTCTCTAAAAGCTATTAAAATCTGATGAAATTTTTTTTAAGCAATTGCTTATATGCTTTAAAACAAAAACCTTAATTACTATTAATCCAGTGCCGATAGTTTACCGATTCGTCCCACCTTACATATCAAAAAGTTTATTGCGTGTTGGACTTTATGGACAATTAGTAACAAAATGAAAATTTTATAAATATCGCTCCAGTAGTTTGAATTCTAATAGATTTCCAACGAATATTACAAATACATTTACTGAAAGACCGCAATTTTACCTCATTGGTAGCCTTTCAAACATTTGTCATACAAGCTTCTTGAATATAACAACAACAAAAAAGAATCATCCAAATCGGTCGTACCGTTTTCAGTCAAATTTCTTTAGGGAATAAATTTATTTTTTATTTTTTGAAAATATTTAAAACGAAAGTACCTTTTAAGTGTGAGGGTGTATTCACTTGAGTGTTGTGTTTTTCTTCCGACGTGTTTTTTTTAATTTGGAACGATTTTCCGTCATCCCACGTCAAATTTGGTTTGTAAACAGACCGGTTTCGGCTATGTGCCATCTTCAGTGTTCTATTGAATACTAAATTCACTTAATTGCTAATAAAATAAACACTTGTCCATCGATTTTCATGATATATGGTTCATTTTGTTCCTAAGACACCTGTCCTGAAGAACAATAATTAACAAGTGAAGTGTTTGCAGTTTTAAATGTTTTATGAGTTTCTATAAAAAAATGTTTAATTTGTGAATAGCTCGGAAAGAGTTGATCAAATCATAAAACTACATTAGGATAGTTTTCAGATAATTGTGTAAGGCACCTTTTGGTGTTTTTTGGTGGAAATATTAGACATGCCGATAAAAAAAAATATTTTAGCCGATAGGAAAAAACTGAGGACTATTTTTAGCGCATGAAACAGCTTAGCTTAGTAGTTTTGTTCCAAAAAGTAATTTCACTGTAGCCCTGTGTAATTAAATTACTTTGAAACAACTTATTTCAAGGAAAAGATCCCATGAATGTGTATAGCATTTATTATATAGATTTTTCGCAAAAAGTGAAAAAATTAAATTTCCACATACATTTTATAAAACCCGGTTAACCGGTTTATTTGCACAAAACTGTATTCGAAACCGCTTTGTTTAAAAAATCCATTTTTCGAATAATTCGAAACCCGGTTTCTTGAAAAATTTCGGTTTTTGCATACGTTGGCCATCAGCAACGTTGGCCATCAGCTCTGGTTTAATATACATGTGTGTATTAAGTATGATCATATAAATAAAATTATCGGGCATGTTCTGTATTTCATGTGGAATTAAAATGTGCGGAATCATCAAAGCATTGTTGTTGCAAATTAATATTTATAACAACAATGCTTTAATATTCCACACATTTTAATTCCACATGAAATACAGAACAAACTCGTATATTTTTCAAAAAATTTTAAAATATCTGGTTGGTGACACCAACTAAGATTCCAAAATGTTCACTCTAATTGAATTAATTCGAAAGTCATGACAGACACGAATATGGTTTGATTGAGAGATTGCAATTACATCGGGTGCAAGTTGGTTGGGATGTTTTTTTTAGAATCCATACATTGGAGAAAATGGTGTGGCCGAGGCGTAATCTGGAGAAATTTTTAATTTTGTACTTATCAAGTGCTGCGGGATAGATAGGTTGATTATGCTGTAAGTTTATGTTGGAATAGTGGTGGTGAGTAATTTCTTTCTGATTAAGTTTAGCCTTTATGCAGTTTGAGATGTGGCGTCGGATGTAAATTTTTTTTCCAATGTGCCGTCCATTATTATTGGTGCATATGATGCGTATTTGGCCGCTAGATCAGCCTTTTCGTTTCCGACAATACCAATGTGGCTTGGGATCGAGTGAATTCGTATTCTGTGTTCATTGTCAATGTCAATGAGCGAGTCTCTAATTCTGCTTATAGTATTACATTTGTTAATGAAGGGATTACTTATTAAAAATTACAGTTTTCTTTTTGTTGAAAAGTATTATGCGGATTGCTTCAAAAATTTTACATGATTCTGCAGTAAAAACTGATGATTGTTCGGCAAGTATAATATTTTCCCCATTTTCGTTTACTACGGCATAAGTTGAGATGTTGTCGATTTTTTAAGTTTTTTGTTCTGCTGAGAAATCTATTTTTGGGGTATTAATCTTGTTGACGTTTCCAAGTGAGTGTTGAGTGAAATGTTTTTTTTAATTTCCACTGGGACTCAATAATGCGTTTCTTTGTAACGGTAACGGAGGTATTTAATTCTAGGTTTTCTTGAGCTTATAAAAGATGTAATGTCTTTGTCTAAAACAGAATTTCTGCTCTTGAGAAGTTTAGGTAGGATTCTGCATTTTGCTTCATATATTGTCGTCGAAGGTTGGCTTCGCAAAGAATGTTGTTGATGGGGGGGGCTGTCCTAAAGGCGTAGACGGAGGCACTGGCAGCTTGATGGTAAACAGATTTTATAATGAGTGTTGTGTTTTTCTTCCGACGGGCTTTTTCTATTTGGAACGATTTTCCGTCATTAGTATTCAAGAGAACACTGAAGATGGCACATAGCCGAAACCGGTCTGTTTACAAACCAAATTTGACGTGGGATGACGGAAAATCCTTCCAGATTTTATAATGTTGATGTTGGTTTTACAGCTGTTGCGATATATGAATAGGCCATAGTAAAATTTGCTTAAAACAAGAGTTTTGGTGAGGTAGGCTAATGTGTTTATGTGGACAAAACTTTTGGCTGATTAGTATATTATAATATTAACTCTGGATATTATAGAGTTTTTAAGCTTAAGCAGAAATTCTTCCCAAGTATAGTTTTGTGAGAAAATTAGTCCCAGTACTTTTAGTTTAACATTTTTAATAGTTTGAATAACGTGATCATTAGAGTCGCAGTTGTGTTTTCTATAGATTTAGAAATTTTTTAATTTGGGTAAAGATATCGCGCCAGAATATTCGGCCCATTCAACGATGTCTTGAAGAATTTTTTCAAGAATGTCTTGTTTCGCTGATATTGTTTCTTTTGCACAGTATATATAAATCGTCTGCGTATAAGCAATGGTCCACAAAACGTTGTTCATTAACTATTTTACTCATTTGATTGAATGCGATTCGAAAAAGCACTACTGAAAGCGGCGATCTCTGTGGAATTCCGTTTTTCAGGGTAAAAATGTTTGAAAAATGGCCGTTTATCTTAACTTTAAAGTGCCCGTTTGATAAAAATGATTTAGACAAATTTTAAAAATTTTGAGCCGACAGACCAAGATTTCAGTGTAATCAGGATCACGTGAGAGCCGATTCTGTGAAATGCTCTTTCAAAGCAAATTGATAGGATTGTTACATGGTTTTTAAAAGTTTTACAGGAAAAGCATAAAACTAGTTTAAATGAAAAGTATGTCGACAATTAGTGCAAAATCTTACAATGCAATTAAAAAAGGAACCACAAATTAATAATTTATCGCCAAATTTTGCACTAATTGTGAATATATTTTTTCATGTAAAGAAGTTTTATGCTTTTCTTGTTAAACTGTTCCTGAGTTCCTTCTTTCGTATTACATATTACATTTAAAACAAAAACAAATTCATTCATACGTATAAACGTATATAAAGTGTGCATTTGTTATAATAGCTATTCGGAGTTTTTTTTAAATAAAATAATATCGAAGTCATATACGTATCGTCGGGAGGCTACTGGTCTGCCGCATGGCACATTTTTACAGAAAATGAGTTACAAATCAGTTCTATATAATTGATATGTGCTCTTTTCAAATCCGCAATCCATTTTTCGATATGTTAAATATATTAAGAGATATCAATCCCTTTCATTGATGAATGTCATCTTTTATGGATTACACTGTGGTTTATATTTTTTGTTTGCTTAAACAAATACATTACTTTGACCTACTTGAAAGATATACAAAAAAATTAGTGTAAGAAATGGTATATGGGGCACAAGACGGGATCGTGTTATTTTAATTAAATCGTAATAACTTTTCATATTTTGTGCAAAAAGTTATAAGGACTTTAAAGGTAATATCGCAATGAGCGACGCGACGTGGCGCGACACAGCACGACAAAATATTATTTGCATTAATTCTTATGGAGCATATCGCACTAAGCGGCAACTGAACTACGCGACACTACGCGAAAAAGTTGAGCAACTAGGCAAAAATGTCGCGTCGTGTCGCGTCGCGTCGCGTAGCTCAGTTGCCGCGTAGTGCGATATAGCCAGCGACATGTTACAATATATTTTAGTATTCAATTTAAGTAATTTTGCGAAAATGCCGTTTGACGAAGAAAAATTAAATATTTTAGCAAGTGAATATGCGGAATTATATGACCTAACAAATGAAAATTACATGAATATTTACAATAAGGAAAAAATTATTTAGGAGATATTAACAAAAAGGTGAGTTTAGTATTTCTATTGGGAAACACAATTGTCTTGAATTTATACAAAACATCATCATAATTTTTGCCTTTTTCTGATCCACTCTTGTCCAAATTTTTGTTCTTCGTCGCGTAAAAATGAAACTATTAACGCATCAATTTCACTTATGTACATCCATCTTGTTTGAAAGTTTAAACATAAGTAACATAACAATTTTGCAAAGTGTCGCGTTACTGCAGTTCCAGTGCGATATACTAAAAATGTCGCGCAGTTCCGCTGCAGTGTCTACATTAGCCATTAACTTGGTATGAACATCATGTCGAACATCGCATATGGCTAATGTAGACCGCTCATGTGCATGTTTCGTCCATGCTCTGACATCGATGCCCGAACATATGTATTGATGCTCAGACATATGTATGTTCGGTCATCGATGTCATGAGATTCGCCGTCAACAACCATTTTTAATAGAAAGAAAAGAGACAGAACGTAATTGTTCCATTTCTATTGCGCTACCATCAAATACATTGATAAGACAGAACATGGACATCGCACGTATTCACCACAACAAAGAAGTTGATGAATTTTTTAGAGTTCTTCTGCCGGCGTCATGTTCAATTCGATGGCTCGTGAGGACGTAGGGTTAAGTTTCAATAGAAAAAATATGCCGCGGCTAGGCTTGCCAGACCCAAATTATGAAAAAGCTTGACATTTAGAAAAAAAAGAGCTTGATTTATCAGAAAAATCTTGATAGTTACTTAAACTTATTCAAAAGAATAAATATTCATTATTGTATTTCTTATGTGTTCCTTCAGGGCTCTGCCATTTACGATTCGAGTTGGAACATTTTTTCTTTATTTGGATTATATTACTTACTTCCAAATTGGTCCTGTTGGTCGCAGAGAAACAAGCCAGTCGATTTCGAGCCGACGGCGCGCCGCCGCCGGTTGCTTTTTTACCTTTCGCGCCGCCGCCGATTACACCGGCTTGTATCGGCTCAAAACCAGCCGCCGAGTTCGTTTAAATTTGTTCAAGACTGGGTTGCAAATTTGAGTACTTTTTCCGAAAAAAATTTTTTAATACATTTTTTCCCATAATATCCGTAAATAGGTGAGCCGCCGAAAATTCTGTCGGCGCACCGCCGCCGACCCAAAATCTGCCCAGTCGCCGCCGCCGATAATTCTGCCTCGGCTTGTTTCTCTGGTTGGTCGGTGCCTTTACCACAAAGCGTATTAATACCAAGTGGCCTTATTAGTACTACGACAACTGGACTTTACCAACATGTCATGTGAAATGCATACATAAGGTTATTTAGTTTTTTATATAGAGTTTGACACTTTGGTAAAGCTAGCTTGCAAATTTCAAACTCACTACTTTTCTGGGACATGCCTGAAGATGTATGTAAATATGTACTTATGTAAATAGATGTTATCGCATTAATGTAATTATTAATCATATATGGCCCTATGGGCTCGATTAAGCTAAAATAAATAAAATGAAAATTATAAAATTTTGTTTCAAATGTAATTCTACGAAAGGAAGAATTCTCTCGACATCGTGAAATAGGCAGTCTTCCAAACATAGCACGAAGTCGATATTATTCGATTGTCGGCGGCGGCTTACCCAAAAGTAAACAGCGGCGGCTAAGCGCCGGCTATAAGCCGATAATTTTCCTCGGCGGCGGCTGAATGAAAAGTGTCGGCTGTCGACCGGCTCACGTAGTATGGATATCTAGCGAAAAAACGAATTTAATATTTTTGACAAGCATTAGTAAGTTTTTTGTTGTACTTGTACTAAACTTATATTATTTGATAGTCACTTGTCGGCTGTCGTGCGCCGATCACAGCCGCACACGGCGGCGGCGCAATTTAAGAACAAAACTCGGCGGCGGCTGTTAAGCTGGCTATGCGCCGAACAGCTTCGTGCTCTGCTTCCAAACTAGCTAGAACTCAATGACGTAACAATAGATGAAATACTTGAAATTGATTTAGTATACGAGATACGTATGGCGTTTATTTAACATTTGATGTCGTTTATTTTGCATATTGCATAAGTCAAACTCACATTATTTATTTATAAATTATTACCTTTTTGCAAAAATTTGTAAAATTTTATACTGCTCAACACAACAAAACTCTAAATCACAGAATATTGACCAGAATCCTCACTTCTGAGTTAAGCGAATTCGTCGTATCAGCTGATGAATAAATATCAGAAGGGAGAAAAAAGATATGCTTTTTACATGTACAAAAAGCAATGGCTATACATAGCATTTGTGAACATATGGTTGAAAAATTATAAAATAAAATTTTGCACAAGTGAATTATTTTACAAGTATTTTTAATAAAATTTAAATAATTGTGCAATATGTTTGTAATTTGAGAGTTTTTAATTGTTCAAGTAAAGGCCAGTGGTGTTCCTCTACTAGTGATTGTAAATTGCCATCTAAATAATGTGAAAAAGTAAAAATATTTGAAAAACAATTCCATGAGTTTTCATCGCCACAAAATAAATTTAATTTAAAGAGGAATTAGAAGAACTTAAAAATAAAATATTTAGCGGAGAATTTGAGAATCCTTCACAAGAATATGAAAGGGCTAAAAAAGAACATGACAAGCTATACCGACCGCAAATAATTATTGATGTTAATTTGGAGAATATACAGCGAAAGGAAAGGGAACAAGAACGCTGCAGGGATAAACTGAATTCAATATTGGCGTTGGAAAAACGTGCAAATGCAAAGGAAATCTATCATAGAAATGAGGAAATTACAGAGGTTGTTAGTGTCAACGTTAATAGTGCACCCGCAAGACCACTTTCTAAAGCCGGCTCAGTTGATTCGTCGTCTAATGATGAGGCTGCCTCAAGGCATGAGACCATGTCTAATGCAAGCAGTAGATATAGTCGTCAAGATTCCGAGTCTCGTGATTTCACAAGTGCTCCCGATATAGAATCCATGTCACCTGCAACACCGCCTATGATGCCTACAGTTGGCATAAGTCTGAATCTGGGCGACAATGCAAAGAAAAAGAAAATCGAGACAACCGCTGGGGTGTTTAGTAATGATGATGACAACGATGACCTTTCAAATCAAAAAAACGCAAATTAGTACCTTTAGGTAAGTGGCGGATAGTTTTTAAAAATAATTTTGTATTTTATCTCTTCATATTTTGCAGACTATGAAGACAATCAAGCGAAACAAAGTTCACATTCGTCTAGTGGGCACACAAATGACCGACACGATGGAGGTGGTGGTAGCGGCAGTAATAGCTTATGTACCGGTTCTAAGTCATCAGTAGCTGGTGGCGGCGCTGGAAAGGGGGGAAATGCAACAACAAACAAAAAATATGGTAAGAATGATACTACTGCTGCAGCTGCTGGTAATACAGATGCAGCAAATAGCAAAAAGGATGATAGTAGTGTTACAAAGGAACACGATGAAAAACGACGCCACATAAAAAGCATTATTGACAGGATACCCACCCAAAAGGAGGATCTCTTCAGCTACAAACTGGATCGGAATGAAATTGACACCAATCTTATGGAACGGAAAATTCGCCCTTGGATAAATAAGAAAATCCTTGAATATATTGGAGAACCCGAGCCAACATTGGTGGATTTTATATGTTCTAAAGTCTTAGCTGGCAGTTCGCCTCAAAGTATTCTAGACGATGTTCAAATGGTAAGAGTTGAAATGAAACTTCTTTACTTTGGTAAAAACTAAATCAAGAAATTACTATAAACGTTTACTTTTCTAAGGTACTTGATGAAGAGGCTGAAGTTTTTGTTGTGAAAATGTGGAGACTACTCATCTACTCAGCTAAGTGGATGCTAAAAAGATTGGTTTAGGTAAATAATTTTTAAAATTTTATGCAATCCCATTTATTTTGTGTGTTTAACAAAATTACATATTTGCAAATAATAATTTATAGTAACATATAATGAAACAAAAGAAAAACATACATATTATTACAATATAACGTACAGTCAAATAGTCACTTGATCCATCTGTCAGTCTATCAGAACCAACAACCGATCGACCGACCGATAGATGTTAAATTGAAACAGGCATGTTTAAAATTATTTCTATCTGCTGTATATGTATATTGCAGCAGCTGCATAGCAAAATAAATAATTAATCAAAAACATTTTACTTGAATAAATCTCTAAAGGTTTTCACTATTTAAATGAACAACTGCGAAATATTTGTTTTTTACCATCTTAAACATTAGACGGACGGTAAGATTAATTAAGTGCTGTCAAAAGATAAAACAAAAGCTTTTGTTTTTAATTTAGACTTATCAACCTACTGTTTTTTTTATTAATTTCTAATAATTATCTTAACAAATTGCTGGTACACAAATATTTTATATAAATGTATATATTTACTAAACATAATGATTCAAGAGAAAGAAAAACATGCGAAGATTGAGAAAGTAAAATAAAGATAAAGTAGAAAAAAATTAAAAATATATTTAGTATTTAATTTACATACGCAACCAAATATGGTTAAATGGTTAAAAAAAACATGTTACAAATTGTTACAAAAAGAACTGCACTACACACATTGTAAACAAAAACAAAACAAGAGTATTTACTAATATAATTAATTGATTTTTTTTTACAATAACTTGAAATAAAAATACTTTTATTTATGCAACCAAATCCTAAAGTTGTTTTCCTTTCAAACATTCATCCTTGTTTTTTAGTTTAAAAAAAATGATCTTTTTTGGAAAAAATAAAAGAGCTTTTTATTTATTGTACTAAGGTTATATATATATATCTATAAAATAAAAGTTGAATGTCTTTTATAAAATATTCTGTAGCCCGTAAAACTTCTTTTAATTTAATGAAAATTTAATAATTTAATAAAAATAAAAAAAATTGGAATTTGTATATCATTAAAATTGTATATTTAGTAGTAAAGCCAAAACTTTATCTCTTTTGGAAAATATTCTGTAGCCCTGAAAAGGGCTTTTTATATGATTTTTTTCGACCTTATCTGGTCTAGCCCTGAAAAGGGCTTTTTATATAATTTTTTTCGACCTTATCACTTTATCTCTTTTGGAAAATATTCTGTAGCCCTGAAAAGGACTTTTTATATAATTTTTTCGACCTTATCACTTTATCTCTTTTGGAAAATATTCTGTAGCCCTGAAAAGGGCTTTTTATATAATTTTTTTCGACCTTATCACTTTATCTCTTTTGGAAAATATTCTGTAGCCCTGAAAAGGGCTTTTTATATGATTTTTTTTCGACCTTATCTGGTCTAGATCCATCATGTTCTGTTTAAAACAGCATCACCTCTTGTAGGATGTGACTCCTCGCTACGCATGATGGTCTTGAGTAAGGAGAAGCTTTAAATGCATATGCATTATATGTTGGTACGTACAAATTACTTAAGAATTTGTAAACAACACAAAAAAACATATCACTTGGAATCCACTTGGTGGCACTTGAGCACTTAATTATTCCTCTGTTTATTAGCATGTGTCATTGTACATTGATGAGGAGCACCGGTGTCCATTCCAATGTACAAGATTCTACACTTAAAGTAAATGCACTTCATTTATATACATTACATTACATTACATTACAAGCATAAGCTTTTTTTATGAAAAATTTTCGAAAATATAAAACAAAGTGAACATATTTGGATTCCAATTGATCTGACTACTTCATTTTACCGCGACATGTTGAACAACGTATGTATGTATGTACATATTTGTACATTGGACAAGAACATCATTGTTATGTCCAACGTACAAAAGTTTACACATACTGTACTAACACAATCATGCACATTACGTACGAAGTAATCACACAAAGATCAATTGGAATGTTGTTCCCGCGACATATAACCTACGTTTGTGTTTGTACATTGGACAAGAACATAATTTTCCCATCCAATGTACAAAATGTTAAAAATCACTACACACAATGTATTCACACAAATTACTAACCTTGGTTCTTTCGGGAACAAATGTAGTTTCTCCCCTTCAGGACATCCCAAAATGCATCTGTTGCTCCTGGAAAAAGAAGAATATATTAGTAAAAATCCTATAAATAACTAAAAATTAAAAATACTTACATTTTCACTTTACCTGTTTGTCTGCTGCTCCAAGAAAATTGCTTATTTTTAACGTTAGCAATTTTCTTTTTGTTATTTTCTCATTGTTGGCAATTAGTGGACAAAATGAACTATCAATTTTTGTCCACAAATTACCAACTTTGGGCAGGATTTTGGCGCAATAACACTTTTTCTCCACTTTGCGCCAAATCCTGCCAAGAAATTTTATTTTTTGTAAATACTAAATTTTATAAACGTCAAAACCGTATACTTGGTGCGATAGAGAGAAATATAGAAAAATTCTCCAATGTTGCCATCTCTATCGCAACATTTATACGGGCGAATTCTCTTCAATTCGCCCGTGTCGCGTCTAGTTATTAGTCTATGCTCTAAATTGACAGCTGTTAAGAAAGTATTTTGGTAGCTATCAAGGCGTATTCATACTAGGTGGCCGCAAGAGCCCTGCTGTTTACGTAAATGTTTACACATTTGGCCTGTCAGCAGTGTTAAAGTATCTACTTTTTTGACACCCCAAATGTAAATTCTCACGGCGAATTCTCTTGCGACTACCTAGTGCTGATATATCTTCGTAGCTATGATATGAAACAGGGATGATAAATGAAAAAATTAATTTCGTACAAATGAGCTACTCAAATAGTACTTTTTCAGCTAAAATAGTACTAAATTTTTTTTGAATTGTTGTAACCAAGTAAGCCACACGATTTTGATTGAGTTTATGGGCTTATTGTGTCAAAGATCAAATATGGCTCTGTTTTCTAAAAATGTTTTTGATAAATTCTTTTTCAAATAATGGTGCCAAGAATCAAAGAATTTTAATTTCAATTTACATATCTCAACGAAACTTCACTTCTGCCACATAACAAGAAACATACTGACTAGTTTCTTTATTCTTATAAACTTGAAGTTTGTTAAAAAATTTAAAATTCGTCACAATGGATACGCAAGCCATATCAGAAAATATATTTTTATTAAGTTAAATTTTGAGTTATTAATGCGAAATAGCTCTTTTTTAAGCGATCTTTAAATGAAAGTAAAAATTTTCGCAATATCATGGACCAGTCTGGATATTTTTTCATGCACAACAAACAACTTGACTTCTATATTGATTTCATAAATTTTCAGCAATAAAGACTTAGGTATTCCTGTGTGATGGACTATTTATTTAAACACACAAGCAGAGATACGATGCTATTATCTAAACACATTTTGAAATCTTTTTAAATATTTTGTTCTATTTTATGTTGTTTTTGTCTGAAAATTTTATACAAAGTTATTTTGGCAAATATATGCCCAAAGTGTTAAAAAATCAATGATGTGCATACCGTGGACCAAATTTCAGAAATATTTTTTATTTTGCTTTACTGAAAAAATCAGATTTAAAACATACGCCTTTATTCAAGAAAGCCAATGATTTGTTTATAAAATATGGAGTTTGACATTAAACTAATCCATCAGCTCGCTGTTGATATTTGTCCTTGAACACTAACATGTAAATATTATAAGCTGTTCTCTCAAGACCGCCTGTTATGTATTCTCCTTAAATAAGTATACAAATCCAGTCACGAAATAACAGCCTAAGTAGACTCAAGATAGAATTAAGTTAAGGGCCAAATTATTATTGAATAACCAGTGGATACCAAATAGTACCAAATCAGTTACGGGAGTACCATCGTAATTTTTTGGTTTCAGTAGTACCAAAAAAAGTACAATTGTACCAACTTTATCATCCCTGATATGAAATGTCAAGTTATAGATAAACGCAAAGAAACGGTTTTATCGGCAGAATCAAGATATATCAACACTAGGTAGTCGCAAGAGAATTTGCCGTGGAGAATTTACATTTGGGGTGTCAAAAAAGTTGATACATTAACACTGCTGACAGGCCAAATGTGTAAACATTTACGTAAACAGCAGGGCTCTTGCGGCCACATAGTATGAAGTCGCCTTGGGCAGAATAGTGTTTACTGTCAACCATGGTGTAATAAGCTTACAGGTGGCAGCACAACGTCAGCTATTGATTTCTTGCTCTGGTAGTTTTGTGTATAAGCCACGTGCGGCAAGTGAAATATTTTGACAAGCATTATCTATATTTTTGTTGTATTTGTTGCCCTTATGCGGCCACCTGTATACTTATTACACCAAGCTGTCAACGGTTTGTTTATGTTTTCTTATACTCTTCACGTGTTGGAAGAATTGTCCAGCAGTTTGTAAACATATTCACCCTACTAAACGAATATGTAAGTGAAGTTCTGCACTATGTTCAATCAGCAATTAGTAAATTATTTGAAAGATTGTGGAGTTTGCCAAATATGTCAATTAAGATATTTAAAAGCTCGTGGTAATGAATACAAAGATTTGAAGGGAAGCTTTGATAGGGTAAATATGAAAACAAGAGTTATTCAAAATATAAAAAAACTCATACATATTCATAGCTTAAAGTTAGTTATAAACCCGATCATGAATACGAGGAAGAAGAAAGTTCTGCGAAGAAACGAAAAATAGCAGTATGCCCCTGTTGTATAGGCCTATTTTCAAAAGATTTTCAATCGCAACTCGTTGAGCGTATTTTAAAAACAGATATACACAACTTTGAATGTAATGATATTGTCGTGGCCATAAGCATGCCTATGCTTGTACAAGTACGCCAATTATCTATGTGGTTTGCACTCATAGAGAAATTTGGGGCCAAAATCGATAAAGAGAAGGCACTTGATGTTCCCTTAAAAGAAGCAGTGAAACTGATTATTAACCCAATCGTGTGTCAAGAATTAAAAAAGAATTACGAAGCTAATGGCATAATGATAAATATACAAGTCTCTCATATTCAAGAAGGTGAAGAGCTGGAAAAGTTAAAACAGCTTCATGACAAGGCATTCCCCACCGTACCGAACACAAAAAGGCAAGTAATATCAAGAGGGGTTTTAGAAAAACAATATACTCCAAAGAGGGTTAAAGCTGAAATGTTCAAAGATTTTTTCCCAATACCACCACCCATCGCATCTGATCACTTAACATTGGAATCAATACTTTTAACCGGGCCAACAGTGTTTGTAGCAGGTCGCTATCGGAAGATTTCCCGTCAACTATCCCATACTCCATGGGTACTGAATGGTCAGCGAGTTATGGAGGACAGTATAGAGGAAATTATTATAAGAGCTGTGACACCGCATTTTTGGTAAGTGCTTTTACTGCTTCTTGCACAAATCAAACAATAATTAAAAATTTCCAAAAATATATTTTATAGCATCGATCCTTCAAAAGTAATTTTTATGTCAAGTGGGCGAGAAGATGTTGATGTTCGTTGTTTGGGTAAAGGTCGGCCATTTGTTGTTGAAATACCTAATTCATTTCGAACTACACTCACATCCACAGAAGCCAACCATATGGAAAAGGTAATTGAAAAATCCGTGAAGTTATCCGTGCGCAACTTGCAAATGGTTAAGCGTGATGAATTGGTACATATAAAATCGGGAGAAGAACAAAAGAAGAAATATTATCGTGCCCTTTGTGTATTGCAACAACCTGCTACCGCTGAAGTTGTAAAAAAATTAAACATACCAGAAGGTTTCGAAATTAAACAAAAAACACCCATTCGTGTCTTACATCGCAGACCACTGCATACGAGGCCACGCATGATATACCAACTGAAAGCCATGGTGCAGAGAGAAAACCCAAAAATTTTAGTCCTAGACGTAGTAAGTCAAGCTGGTACTTATATAAAGGAGCTGGTCCATGGAGAATTTGGCAGAACAGTACCATCGGTATCTTCTATTATTGGGCAATCAGTGGATATAATGGCCTTGGATGTTATGGCTATAGATTTGGATTGGCCGAAAGAAACTGACAATAGTATAGAAGCTGATGTTTAAATATTACAAATATCTTGATCCCTAAATAAAAGCATTTTATTTTCAAAACCTTTTTTTTATACAAAACAAATTGCAAACAAGCATTTTAAATGCTTTAATATTTAAGCTGTATGTTAAATATAATCTAGGCCTTATAACCAATAAGATTTTGTGAAGATATTTGGGGTAATTCTTTTATGCCATTTTTATCTACTACGGATATGTTAAATTTGGGCAGATTGATTACCAAACGTTTTTGTATTTCAACAATACATTTTTTTAGTACATCATACGCCTCCTCTTGTGTAATGTTTTCATGATAGTAGCGATCGAAGATACTGGCGCAAAACATGCCACCATAACCTTGACCAGCATATTTAACAGACTTTGCATTGGCTAAGTAATCGATGTAATGCAATTCGGGACCTTCTTTAGGGTCATATCTAAAAATGAGATGTATTACAATTGTGTTTAATTTCAGTCTAACCACACAACTAATTAATGTTTCATTATACGTACCCAGCTACAAACATATTAACCTGGTAGGGGGTGCGTGATCTCAAGTAATCTGCTAAATTTTTGCGTGTAAAATGAGCAGCACACTTTGGACTCAAATCATAGCCATTGCGCATTTTATACAATGCAATATTTTTTGATATAAACTCTGTAAATTGTACCGTATCACCAGATTCACCAATTGTTGCTATCATTAAATTATCAGCAATTTTGTGTATTTTATTCTCATCTAAAAAATCGAAAATGTAAAATTGAGTTTCTTTTCAAAATATATTTTTGTAGTCTTTCTAATGAAACTTATTCCAAGAACAAACTTACCTTCCTTCATTACAATAATAGAACGTGCTTGTGTCGTATCGGCACACACCATTACAAAATCAGGACCCCGAATACCCAGAATAGTTTCCATTTTAGTAAAATTATTTTAAACAAATTTAATGTTCCCAAAAATATTTCTGTTTTTTTTTTCTAGCCGGGGATGACAATTGTGTTTGATATTGTTTATGAAGTTGGCTGCAGTAGATTGTACTAATGTAGGTAATAGTGTTATATTGCTTTAAAAAAGCGTATCTATTCAAAGTGGTGTTGATAGCGCATTTAGTTGCTTACATCCCGTCTATACTAGCAATAAGAGTCTTACCAGTAAAGTCTGCTTTTACACACATCAGCTTTTCTTAAAGCAACTTTTATTTTCTTGTGAGAAAGGGCGTGAGAGGAATATATTTCATTATTCCTCTCTCGCTCTTTCTCACTAGAAAATAAGTTGTTGTGTGTAAAAGCAAGCAAACACCGATAGAATGGAGCAATATTGCTTTGCTACGAGAACACATACCCATAATTTTAAACAAGTTAAACAAGAAAGTTGTAATGCACTTAATGTTATTTCATATATTTTCTTCTTTTATGAACTTTAGAAGTGATGTTATCCACGAAAACAATTTTCCAAAGATGTTCTACAATGTTACGGCCAAATTTTAACTTGGATTTTCATAGTCATTTATGTTTGAATTAGTTTTAAGTACGAAATTCTCTTTTGCATTAAACACTTAAATCAAAATTAATTCACCAATCTTTGACATGTAAATTCGATTTAAGTTGCATACATTACCATATAATTTGGACTTCTATAGCTGTTTTTGACAATGTCAAATTTTGTATCTACCAGCAAAATGTTTAACTTGAACTTTATTATAGACCACCAAAAATTAGACCACGCGAAAACACATTTTTCCACTTTTTTCAGTCATTGCCTTAATTCTCGAAAATAATTTATGTAAAATTTAACTTTCCACTTTTTTTAATGGTACTATAGTACCATATATATAGTGCATATATGCAAGGAAAAAATAATTTTCTCATTTTTAATAAAAATCTCTCAATTAATGTTTTTAGAGAATGACGATTATAGAAAATATAAAAAAATACACTACTTTAATCAATTTGAGGCACGTTTAAATGATCATTCAAAAAACATTTTGCTCTCCCTCTTTGTATGTTTAATATTTATTTCAGATTTTCTTTTATTCCCTTTCCCATTATTAATAAAAACCGTTATCTCTGCAAAGAATATACTTTTCTTGCTTTTTATTGAATTTAAAAATATATTCAGCTAGAGTATTCTGCTGTCTATAATAGAACGGATAGCAAATAATTTAAAAAAAATTTTAAGTAAAAAGCGAATACTTTTTTTCATCCATATAACCCATTGTCATAATTTTATTTTAAATTAAATTTATTTGCTGGTGCTTAAGCATTGTCAATATGCAGCATTTCATTGGCGCTTTACCAAATCGTCAGTAGACTTCAAACACAATTTTGTACAGTTACAAATCCTTTATCTTATGTACAAGCTTTCAAAAACCATTTGAGAATTAAACAAAATGTAAATGATTTTAAAAAATAAGCATAGTAGGCTTTGAAAATTATACAAAACCCAGCAAATAATTTATATTCGATATGAATCTATTTTATTTTACATAAGATAAAGGATTATTTTTGGGAAATAGTGCGATTATAATTTTAAAAACCACGAATTTAAAGGATTTGTAGCTGTACAAAATTGTGTTTCAAGTCTACTGACGATTTGGCAAAGCGCCAATGAAATTCTGCATATAGACAATGCTTAAACACCACCAAATAAATTTCATCTAAAATATTAAAGTGTTATTAAAATCCATTGAAATTGATTATGGAGGGGTAATAACTGGTTTCTATGCGCGTTTCATTGGGGCCAAGCAAATCGTTAGGAAACCTTTACAAGACCTATAAAATCGTTTTAAAACTGCATGAGACAATAGTAAAAACATTTAGCATATACTTACAGCCGATACAAGAATTACTAAACTGTTTTTTACTAAATGCTTATGAGTACTGTTATTATAACCTTATCTTAATCTGCTAATATATGTACATATTTTGACTTGTACAAATTTTGACTTGAAATGTAACATAGCGTCTTCACGAGCCATTGATTTGTCTTGACAAAAGTCAAAGTCGATAAAAAAAAATAGCACTAACAATTTCTGAGGTTTTCATGTATGAAGTTTGGCAAATGTTAGAGCAAAATTATGTCTCGTGAAGACGGTGTGTAACCAAATCTAAAAATCCCAACAATAAAATTAATTTCCCTTAGTTCTTCAAAACTCAACCCTACAACTGACACGTAACCTTTATCAATAATGATAAAACCGTATTGTTGACATCCCGTTTTCCTCTTTCTTTTTTCAGTGACTATTACTGTATTTGAGTGCGTGTCATTATTTTTTCTTGCGATTTTCCCAAGAAAATCGTGGAAAATTATAAGTATTGTTTAAAAATTAGTAATAATCAATTAGAAAAGAGAAACAGCAATTAAAACATGTCAGGAGAAGCAGTTGAAAAAGTTGTGGAAGCTGTGAAAGATGCAACTGTATCGGCTGTTGAAAATGCAACTGAAACCATAACAAAAGCAAAAGCTCCCTCAACTCCAGAAGGTATTGCTGTAGCATATGGAAGTTTGGTCGTAATGGCCATGTTACCAATTGTTTTTGGTTCAATACGCTCGGTGAAGTTGCACAAGGCAAAAAAGGTGGGTAATAATGAAGTATTTCTGCGTCAAATTATTAAACCGAGATAAATTGTACTTTGTCGTGTAGTTTCTACACATTCCTAGTACATAGTTCGAAACTTGGGGTTGAATGCGATATATAAGAACATGTGCTTATGGCTGTGTGTTAGAATTTTTAATACAAAATTGTATTCGCAAATTTACTTTTATCCAAGTAACTCATATTTCTAACCACCTGAGCATATTTAACAGGCTTGATTTTCTTATTATGCATGTTTCTTTACATGTCCGAAGTTATTATTCAAACTTACCCGAAAACTTTTTTAATAGAAAATTTGTAAAAAGAAAAGTTTTGGGGGAGTGCTGATTCGCGTTCAGCGGCCTAAATAACTAGAGAAACAACTTCAAGTTGTAGGGAACGAAAAAGTTTACGGAAATTTGCAAATTTATGACCTTTTTTCATTATTACAATAGTTTCAATCGTGCAATTGCAAATAAAGCAATGGCAGAAATGTATTTTTTGAATGATTCATTGTATTTAGCCTAAATACACTAAAATGCATTCTCGACTATGATGAGCAAATCAATCGGCAAACGTTTGCAAACGTATTTTCTTAAAACTTCTTAATTTTGTTCTTATTCCTTTTTTCTAGCTGCGTACGTTCAAGTTAATGTACGTTAGTGCTCACATACAAAGCTAAGTGATCTACCTAAATAGGAGCGCTGTGACATCGCGTAAGTGTTCATATTTACTATACATCTCAACAGATAATTTTTAATTTCAATGTACGGTAAATACCACGTCGCGTTGGGTCAACGCTCTTATTTGGCGAGCTCAGTAAGAAGGTTCTCTATAAAATGCTTATGTATCGTGGCAGTTTTTGAGATAACGTTTTTTTACATAAAAATTCAGAATAAAATGTTTAAAATTGCATTTGACTCGTAATGTGGTAATCAGACTTTCATGCAAATGCATGTTTTTTGTGGTGATAGATTAAGAGGTATTGACTTATTACCTATGCGAATCATCAAATTATAAGAAGTTTGGCATCAATTTGTAGTTGCATATTTTGGTGGTGTGCATATTTTTGAATATTTTGGCAATAAATGCATATTTTTGGAGTAATAAAAATTTTTAAACGCATATTTCTCAAATTAAAAAAATATATATTAATAGATGGCAACCGAGCTTTTTGTTTTTTGTGGAACTTTCCACAAAGGCGTGAAAAAGCAAAAAATTGGAGCATATGTATGTACATATTTTTTATGTACGTATGTACATTAGAGTGACACTTATTTTGAAAAAATTCGATTTCTCCCAGTCTCAACCCTCAGTTTGGTGACAATTGGTAAAAAACTGATCCTGCCAAAATTTCAGGTCAATCGATTTGGGGTAAGGCGAGGCGCCAGCCCGCTCAAATTTGGGGAAAACCATAAAATTTTGATTGTAAATATCAACAATTTTACAATGGTGCATTTCACACGTCATTCGGTAACTGCTTAATCGTTATATTGGTAAAATTGATCATACATTTTGTTGTAAAAAATTTTTTTAAATATATTTTACAGCAACTAAATATATGAAAAATGTTAACGAGTAACAGTTAAAGAATGCTGCTTGAGCTGCACCAATATATTAACACAAGCATATGTACAAACGATACACCAGTTACTACATACATTTTTGAAAAAGCTATTATGATGGTTGCTTCCAAAAAAGTCAAAGGTTTTAAAACTTATGAAAGATTTGTAATTCATAAATTTATTCTAACTTATTTGCAGCTGAGCGGTGAAAAAGCCGATACAATGACCACAAAAGATGCCATGTTCTTCCCTCTTGTAGCATCCGCAGCTTTATTCGGTCTTTATATCATCTTTAAAATTTCTTCGAAAGATCACATTAATCTGCTATTGACAGGGTATTTCTTTGTTTTGGGTGTTATAGCTTTGGCTCATTTACTAAGTCCTATCGCAAATTCCTTGATGCCCGCCGCTGTACCCAAAATACCATTCCATATACATTTCACTCGTGGTGAAGGTAAAAATAAAGAAGACATTATCAACTATAAATTTAGCACCCATGATATAGTCTGCTTAGTTATATCTGCCGTAATTGGAGTATGGTATTTATTGAAGAAACACTGGATTGCCAATAACATGTTTGGTCTAGCATTTGCTGTGAATGGTGTGGAAATGTTGCATTTGAACAATATTGTTACCGGTTGCATTTTGCTAAGTGGCCTCTTCTTCTATGATATTTTTTGGGTTTTCGGCACAAATGTTATGGTCACAGTAGCCAAAAGTTTTGAAGCCCCTATTAAACTAGTTTTCCCACAAGATCTACTCACAAACGGTCTGAGTGCTTCCAATTTCGCCATGTTGGGTTTGGGAGATATTGTCATACCAGGAATTTTCATTGCTCTGCTATTACGCTTTGATCACAGCACAAAACGCAAGAATCGTATTTATTTCTATTCAACATTGATTGCTTATTTCATGGGACTAATGGCTACAATTTTCGTAATGCATGTATTCAAACACGCCCAACCCGCTCTATTATATTTGGTACCAGCTTGTATGGGAACCCCTCTGTTGGTGGCCCTTGTCCGTGGTGAAATAAAAACATTGTTTGCGTAAGTACTTTAAACAGGTATGTACTATGTAGCTGTATATAAAAATATGTTGCTTGTCGTTTTAGCTATGAAGATCATCCTGAGGAGAAATCTGAAAAGAAAGAAGCAAAGGAAAGCAGCAGCAGTAAAAAGAAGGAATCTAAAAAGGCTAAATGATTATCAGGTGCCAACGCTCCTGGCACAACAGCTGCTGAGAATACAACCAGTAGCACTACCCCACAACATTCTTCGACAGTTGTTAAACGTTATCCCAAACACTTTACAAATCGTCCAAATTCATACATATAAATATATGAATTCATTTTCCTATAACTGTTGTTTCTCCAAACTTTTTTCCTTTTCAATATCCTTTGTATTCGCCCAACAGTTTTGTTTTATTAAAATATTTTTTACTTATTTCTACTTTTTTATATTACATATGTATTAGAAAAGATAAAAGTAGTATAATGCTTACAAATTCTTAAACTTAAAACATCAAATAATAAACTATAACAAATATGTAAATAATTAGATATCTTCCACAAAAAAAAAACTTTATTATTTATAATCTACACGAATGACTAGCTGCTTTTCTTAGCAGTATTAATTTTTTCTTTATACTTTGCTAAAAAGGAGAATTTTCCTTAGACTTTATATGAAAATTACGAAAAAAGTTTTTTTAAACCAAATTAAACTGTAAAATCTGAATAAAGAATACTATAAGATAAAATACGAGTTTGTTTTTTTTTCATCGAACACCAAGAAGATCGAAACGCAATTAATTATAGGCTACGTTGTATTAGTTGTATGTATTTGGAGTAAGGGAGAACTACTTTAAACTTACATAAGTAAGTTAATGCTTAGCTTCTTGCCGCAACATCGACATGCTGTTTGTTATACATAATAGAATATTATTCTATAGGACATTTCGCGATATTCAAATTAGGTTATATATTTGTTACACACATGTATCTGCCATGTCACAGAGTTCAAATCCATTCGGAAACGGAATTCAATCCACCCCAATATGTCAAGCCCTAGCTGGAGCATTCCGCAGCATAGTAGCGCCGCCAACAGTCTGGACACAACTGACAAATTTGCGTAAATTAGTTTTCTTTGTTAGACACCAGCTGCTACAAAAATGGGGTAGTTTGAATTCCGTTTCCGAACGGAAATAAACTCTGTGACATGGCCGTATTTACACGTCGGCAGTTTTGATTTTGTAATCACACAACGCACTATAGGAAATTTTACAATTTTTTTGGCCAAAACTTAATATCGAAAATTCGCAATTATTTTTGCTTTACTATATCAAAAACATAACAAATTAACCATACATACTTATTTACATTTATCTGCCACGTTACTTTTACGTTTTCCATGCGGTTTCTATATTAGCTGAAAAGTAGAGACTGTATGTAGGGAATAAAGGTTAAACTTCAGATACAGGATTTAACAATAAGAACTTATAAACAGGGGCCGTAACTGTTAGGACTTTTTAGGAAAAGTCAAATAATAATAGTTGACCAATATATTTTCGATCAAAAAATAATGGTTATTTTTTGACTATTATATTTTAGGTCAAAAATATTTTTTTGGTAAAAAATAAAAGTTAAAATTTGACCGACATTTTTTTGGTAAAAAATAAAAGTTAAAATTTCAAAAAAGAGCAAGTAATATTTGGCGCTAATGATCTCACATGGTGAATATCCTACTAATCAACATCGATTTAACTTGTAATTGAATATAAGGAGCATCAATAGCTCTTATATACAATTTCGTTAAATAAATTGGTTCAATAGTTAATGCTCCTGCACATTAATATCAAGCATGACACGTGGTTAAAATAAACAAAGAATGCTCGGGTACCGACTTCTAAGTCCGTTTAAATTTTAACTTTTATATTGGACCAAAACAATATCGGTCAAATTTTAACTTTTATTTTTGACCAAAAAATATCGGTAAAATTTTAACTTCTATTTTTGATCGAAAAAGTATGAGTCAAAAAATAACAGTTATATTTTGACTTTTTTGAAAAAAGTAAACAAAATAAAAGTATTTTTAGATTTTTATTCCTTAGCTTACGACCATCACAATGCTATACTCAAATATCGTATAGACAAATTATTTCTGTTTGAAGTGAAATTTTGATAATAACTGTTTTCGGTCCCTGCTTATAAATTCTAAAATTTTATAGATGGAAGATAATGTCGAAAGTGAGAAGTTTTTTGATTTATAATCGAATTTTTGGTGAATTCCGAGTATAAATAAGATCGTTAAATCGGAATAATTGAAGTGACCTCAATCGGACTTATACAAAAATTATGGCAGACGATAGCTACAACACCATAATAGTCCACTAGAACAATTAATTGTCTTCCGAAATTGAAATATTTCAGCAGCGAATATTTGCGACTTAAGAGGAAGGCTTCCAAAGATGGAGTCCAAAAAATTAATTAAATCGGTGTTGCCGTTTGGCTATAATTAATAATGGCTACAAAAAGGAGTAAAATTTCCAATAGTGCAATGACATGATATAAAACATTATTATTTAATACGTTTCTAAATACTTTATTAATTCCATATCGAAATGGATACATCATAAAATTATTAAAATAAAACGCAAGATTAGTTTTAATAAGCTTCTAACTGTTCCAAAGGTAACCATTTGGAACTTTCTAACGCATCATATAGATTTCGATCTGAATCGAGCGATTCACGATTTAGCTTTTCTACATCTAAAGTATATTTGTGCTCAACCAAAGCATAATCATCCTCTTCTGTAGCAACGCCACCATTTGAGGAAGCCGCTGCAACAGCACTCTGTTGTTCATATTGGGCACTACGTTGGGCACTCCAAGCTTCTGCATGTTGAGCCAATGTTTGAGGATTTGAATGAGACTGGGCCATACTTTGTTGATAATAAGCGCTACTGGGATCAGCGACTGTGGTTCCGGAAGGATCATAATAATTTTGCCATGCATTATAGCCCTGCCAATAAGTAGTAGTTGGATCATAATATTGTGTATATTCTGCACTAGAAGCTGCAGTAGTAGTGCCTATATTGGTTGAGCTACCGTAGCCGTAATTGCTATTAGTTCCTAATGCAACTCCCAATTCATTTTTCGGTTTTGGAACAGCATTACATATTTTAACAGGTTTTGAGCCTAAGCCAATATATCCATTCATATCATACAAAGCTGACTTTTGTTCATCCTCAATACCAAAACGAACAAATCCATAGCCTTTGGAAAAACCCGAACCGTCCAGTATAACTTTGGCTGTTTTAATAGAAGTATATTTTGATGAAAATGCTTTATACAATTGATAGTCATCTACATCAGAACTAAGGTCTCCCACCCATACACTGAATTCTCTTTCGTTTCCAGGCAGTTTATAAGAGTTACTTGCGCTATTCAATCGGAATCGTACAATAGGATTCGTACCGGGAATGGGTTTACCATTTAATTTGTGCATAGCATCCATGGCCTTGTCATCAGTGGCAAAGTTGACAAAACAATAACCAGCTGGTTCACCAGTATATTTGTTTCGCATCAGACGTACTGTTGTGGGGTCCTCGCCCATTTTTCGAAAAGCAGCAATGATAAAGTTTTCCGTCATATATGGCTCCAACTAAAATGACAGAATATTAGCTATAATATGGAATTTGTATGAATTCTTATTAAATCCTTACACTTCCCATCCATAATTGACAATGTACAGATGAAGCCATTTCTTATATTTTACTTTTTACAAATTTTAATATATTCAGCTCTAGAATTTTAAAAAGCTCTTCGTTCAGACCACAGGCTAGAGTTACTAAAGCCAAGTAGAAAAGGCACAATGATAACACAATAATACAGGTAAATGCATTAGCTAAAATTCTCGCCACCTGTGTTTTGTATATTCGCGTTTGTTTGGGTGTACAACGAATTTTGTTGATGCTCAGTATATAATTTTTGACAAGTCACATAAACATTTGACAACCTACTTCTGGAACGTCAGCTGATTATTTTTTTATTTGCTTTTTTCATGGTACGAACTGTCAAATGTTGTGTATATGTGGTTAATATAATATTATTTTTATAAGCTTATTCTACAATTGCAAGAATAAGCTTATAGTAAGCATGCACTTATAATATTTTCAAGAGGGTTCCGTTTTGATTTTTCTACAATTGTTACGATAGCTTTTTTAAATTTATTTTCAATACTTTTTCAATCTTAAGGCTTATGCTAGTAAACTTATTATAATATTTTTCTCAAGCCATTTGGTATGTTGGGATGCTTATGTTATACAAACACACACATACCCTCTCTTAAATTAAAATTGCCCTACAAGAAATGTGTGACCGAAACTAATACCTACACAATTTTTTTACTAATACATTTGAATAAATTTTGTATTTGACTGTCATTGTTGATGGAGATATCCATCATCGTTGCAGAATTTCAATTTTGAAAATTTTCTGACGTTAAACATTTATTTGTAAAGTGGTTTTATTTCGGCTTAAGGTCATTAAAACAATATTTTTCATTATTGTATCGGCATTTTATTTTATTTTTCCAAACACCCAATATTTCGACCAACTTCGTTATTGCCAAATAATCAACGAACGCGGCATTCCTTTTTAAATTTGATAATCATTTAGTAAAAAATTGTTTCAACAAATTCATATCCCCTGAAGATGATCAACGAAGCTGATCGAAATATTGGGTGTTTGGAAAAATAAAATAAAATGCCGATACAATAATGAAAAATATTGTTTTAATGATCTTAAGCCGAAATAAAACCACTTTATAAATACCAAATACAGGTCAACTAACATTTACGGTTAAAAATTTATTTTAATTTCAATATTTGTATTTTATATTCTGTGATGTGTGTGTTGAAATATATAAATTTAAATTGGATATCTTTTTGCACGGCTTTTTTCCGTGGCGAATAAAAATAGCGAAAATTTTAATCGTTAACATTAATCTTTAACTTTACGCCCTTTTTTAGTGCTAATTGCTCTCTGTTAGCATTCGAAGAAGCTATGGTTTTATGTTTTCCACTGCCGTACTCAAAAAAGATGGTGTTAGTAATGCTGATTGAATTAATTTAAAATAATTACTAAGAGAATAATCTTTTGTAACTTTATTTAGGGCATGTACTATGTATTTAATAATAATTGTTGTACCTTTCTATCATTTTGTCGGTTTAATTCTGTAAATTATGACTAGGACAGTATGTCCATATCTATATATTAGTTTATTTTATATAAAATCAACATAAAGAATTAAATTGGAATAAATCGTGTTTTATTTCAACTGGTATGTTCGTCAACAGTGACGAATATATCCATCAAGTTTTATTAGTCAACTATGACCGATATATTCATCAAGTTTGATTAGTCAACTGTGACCGAAATATCCATCAAGTTTGATTAGTCAACTATGACTGGTTTATTCATCAAGTTTGATTTGTATACTGTGACTAGTATATCCCTCAACGCTGACTAGCAAACAACATTAGAGTGAGCAGTTCGGTATATGTTCTATAGACGAAAAATTTATAAGTTAGAGAAGGATGCAAAATCACACGTACACAAAAGTTTCCATCATATTTTTCATATTGCCCTTGATAATGTGATAGAAACTTTGTTCTACGCAATGATGGATATTTCTATCAACAATGCCAGTCATATGACCGGTAAAATGACTGTCACTGTTCTTGTAGGGTGTGCATCATTTTATTTTCTCTTTCATGTGCAGATTAAATAAAATAGACCAGATCGCTTCAGTATACACTAGCGGTTTGAAAACGCCAAATTTCTAGCGTTTTCTTTTGTCAGAACAACTGCTTGGCGTTTTCAAATCGAAAACGCCAATTTTAAGCGATATGCGTTTTGGCTCCAAGAAAAATCGCCCAAAACCAAATCGCCCAAAAATAAAAAATCGCCCAAAAATTTTGGGCGATTATTAATTTTTTTGGGTGATTTTTCATTTTGAAATTTTGGGCGATTTTTCATATTAAAAATGTTTCCATGAAAAATCGCCCAAAAATAAAAATGAAAAATCGGCCAAAAATTTTTCCATACAAATTTTAAGTTATTTTTCATATGAAAAATCGCCCAAAATTTTACACCCAAAAATTCTGATAATCATCAAAATCGAATATAGAATTTAAAATATTATATTCAGGTATGTGATGGAAATCGATTCCGAAAACGAAGCAATTTTGAAAGGTGGTTTTTAATAATATTTCTTTATTAAAGACAATTTTATCACATATATTATAAAAATATTTCTTTATTACAAAAGAGTTGTATTACAAAAATTATAAAAGTTTGATGAAAACTGCTTTAAATGGACTTACAAAAGTGATTCGTTTTCAAAATCGATTTCCATCACATACCTAATTATATTAAATATAAATATCCATCATTATTTGGCTTCTATAGCAGGAAAAGTTTAAAATCCTTCCACTCTGTCAAAGGCCGGATACATGGAAAGTCGATAAAAGCACGTACCAAATTAAGCATTCCGAAGGCTATTAAAAATGAAAATTGTCGTAAGCGAAGCCGAGATTTAACCTACCATAGAGTTGAAAATTTTTCCGCCCGGCCGAAGGCCAGCTATACGGAAAATCGTCGAAAGCGTTTCTCAAGTTAAACATTCCAAGGTTCACTAATATAAACATTTTTAAAAAACGAAGCGGATATTTGACATACCATAGAGTTTAAAGTCCTTCGTGCAGGTGGAATCAAGTCTGCTTCGCTTACGACAATTTTCAATATTAGGAGCCTTTGGAATGCTTAATTTAGTACGTGCTTTCGACGACTTTTCGTGTAGCCGGCCTTCGGCCGGGCGGAAGAATTTTGGACTCCATAGTATATCAAATCTCGGCTTCGCTTACGATAATTTTTTAGATTACTTGCTTTTGGAATATTTAATTTGAAACGCGCTTTTGGCGGACGGAAGGACTTTTGACTCTATGTGATATGTAAAATTTTGAGGTGCGGTTTCCTTGACGCCTTAAATTTCCGGCCTTCGATAAATGATCATTACTGTATTATATGTTTATAAGTGTTTGTTGTATATATGATAATTATCTAAATTACCCTTGGAGAGCCATACTATAATTTTTGGCCGATGGAAAATATTGCCTTTTATTCATACTTTTATTGCAATTCAGTAAGAAACGAAGACTATTTATGCTTTTCTGTAAGTTTTCTTTTTTTTCAATATAAACATTAAATTACTATAATTTTTAATTTTTTTTGTGTTTTTTAATTTTGGGCGATATTTATTGTTTTTTTTTTTTGGCGATTTTTAATTTTTTTTTGTGATTTTTCATTTTTAAATTTTGGGCGATTTTTCATTTCTATTTTTGGCCGATTTGGTTTTGGGCGATTATTCATGGAGCCATGCGTTTTTCAGAACATGGGCAATAATCATCGCCAGTTCATAAGTAGACAATTGACAAACTCAAAGCAAATTTTTTAATTAAATGTTTTTAATTAAAATCATGAAAAAACGTTACAAGTTTTTCTTCAAATAAAAGGAAAACATATCAAATTAAAATTGTTCATCATTTTATTTACTCTTTAAGCTGCTGAAACGCTTTTGAAACGGTTTGAAACGCCAAATTTCTATCGTTTTCGTTTGTCAGAACACCTACTTGGCGTTTTCAAATCGAAAATGCCAATTTTAAGCGATATGTGCTTTTCAGAACATGGGCATATACTTCCCATATAAAACGAAATCTACTTCTATTGGTAAAATATACTAAAATTTGACATCTTGCTTACCGAACATGTGGGCTGATGCACAGACTATATATGTACATATGTATATCGACCTTGATATGAAATACGACTGAAATTTGCTTTTTTAGAAATTGTGATCGGTCCGCACGACTGCAATATGTATTGATTTTTTTAAACAAATATACATATAAACAAAAGCTTAATACAAATGTTTGTGAAAAGTCAAATTGTATAGACAAACTCATCGCTTATGCTAACTTCATGCCAACTTTTCGCTATGCATATTAGAGGGCTGCACGAATATACTCGAAAGTACTCGTATGTATGTTTTTGTGTGTATGCATGTGTTTTTTTTATATATGTGGTATATATGTATATATATATGTATATTTGGTCGTGACTATGTATGTACACACATATGCATGCATGTATACATAAGTATATAAATAAGAACATACATCTATGCACACACGAAATTCATACGAGTACAATCTACGAATACATTTGTGTACACTTTGCAGCCCTCTAATGCATATGGCCGTAATATATGAAAAGAAAACGTAAAATTAGTTTTAATAAACTTCTAATTGTTCCAAAGGCAACCATTTGGAACTTTCTAACGCATCATATAGATTTCGATCTGAATCGAGGGCTTCGCGATTTAAGTTGTCTACATCTAACGTATATTTGTGTTCAACCAAAGCATAATCATCCTCTTCTGTGGCAACGGCACCATTTGAAGAAGCCGCTGCAACAGCATTCTGTTGTTCATATTGGGCACTACGTTGGGCACTCCAAGCCTCTGCATGTTGAGCCAATGTTTGGGGATTTGAATGTGATTGGGCCATACTTTGTTGATAATAAGCGCTACTAGGATCAGCGACTGCGGTTCCGGAAGGATCATAATAATTTTGCCAAGCATTATAGCCCTGCCAATAAGTACTGCTTGGATCATAATATTGTGTATAGTCTGCACTAGAAGCTGCAGTAGCAGTGCCTATATTGTTTGAGCCACCATAGCCGTAATTACTAGTAGTACTTAATGCTACTCCCAATTCATTTCTCGGTTTTGGAACAGCACTACATATTTTAATAGGCTTTGAGCCCAAACCAATGTATCCATTCATATCATACAAAGCTGATTTTTGTTCATCTTCAATACCAAAACGAACAAATCCATAGCCTTTGGAAAAACCCGAACCGTCCAATATAACTTTGGCCGTTTTAATAGAAGTATATTTCGATGAAAACGCTTTATACAATTGATAGTCATCAACATCAGAACTAAGATCTCCCACCCATACACTAAATTCTCTGTCGTTTCCAGGAAGTTTGTAAGAGTTACTTGCGCTATTCAATCGGAATCGTACAATAGGATTCGTACCAGGAATGGGTTTGCCATTAAATTTGTGCATTGCATCCATGGCCTGGTCATCAGTGGTAAAGCTGACAAAACAATAACCAGCTGGTTCCCCCGTATATTTGTTTCGCATCAGACGTACTGTTTTGGGATCTTCGCCCATTTTGCGGAAAGCAGCAATGATAAAGTTTTCCGTCATATAGGGCTCCAACTAAAACAACAGAATTTGGCTATAAAATTTAGTTTTCATGACTTTTTATTAAATTCTTACGCTTCCCATCCATAATTGACAATGTAAAGATGAAGCCATTTCATATATTTCAATTATTTTTAGCTTTATTTATTTTTATTTTAACACGCTATTTCTTCAGACTTGTCAGACTAATGTAAACTTTACTAGGGCTGCCATGGTATGCCTAAAAATGGAAGTCCGTTAATGCAGTACCATGGTGTAATAAGTTTAAAGGTGGCAGCATAACGTCAACTGATTTTTTTTGCTCTCCTAGTTTTGTGCATAGGCCACGTCCATATAAATGTTCATTTATTGTACGTTGTAATTTATAAAAATAAGTGAATTTACATGAATAAAAACAAATGTGTCTACCAAATACCAAATTTCAAACCTGAAATTCAGGTGGATCTGCGTACTAGGCTTTATTTATAAAAATAATTTTCATAAATAGCTTTCTTAGTACGTTTCAAAACTAAATTAAATATTTTTAAATGCGCATGTTAGTAAATAGTATTTACTAACATGCGCATTTAAAAATATTTACTAAATACCCATTTTTCATAATAAAAAATCGGCTTAGCCATTAGCCGATATTAGCCGAACTAATCGGCGGCGGCTGTGATTGTGAAAATCGTCATCGGCGGCTATTAGCCGACTGGCCTCGTGCTCTGACCACTATTCTTTAGTTTGATTTACTATTTTCATGGAGATTCATCAAATTTATTTATAAAGACCTAAGAAATTTCTTGGGGTAAAATGAAGTCTTTATAAAACGGAAACGGTTAATTAAAGAAACGCATATTAGAGGCTGCCATTAAGTATATTATACTAATTAACATTACTTTATGAATTTGTAATAGAAGATTAAGTGCAAATTATAAAATACACAATTTCAAGATGACAATGAAAAAACAATTACACCTGCTAGCTAAACCCTATTATTGGGTTAATATATTAATGGCTTTGTCTTATTTAATATCCAAAAAGATAAAACCCATTTGCATAAGGATATTCAATCAACGCGGCGATGACGATATGTGTGAATTGGACAGTAGAGAAACAGAAATTCTGTTCTTTTTACTTATTGTAATAATGATAAGAAGCCGGAAGACAGGAAGTGTTACTATGATCAATTATTTGTCCTCGTCATTTTTGTACACAAAGGTAGCAAATGCTATTTTATGGGCATACAGTGACTTTCGATATGGTTTGGGGTACTTGCTGTTCTGTGTATTGGTGGGAATGTTGCTGTCTGAGCCAACATACAAGGGACCGGAACACATAACATACTTCCGTACTGCTCAATCCTTCGAAGATGAATTGGGCAGAGATAAACGTGTTAACTGGTTAATTTGCTTTTACACAGTATGGAACCCCAGCTGTGTAAATTTTGCTCCCATATTTGCAGAATTATCGGCTGAATATAATTTGGATAATTTAAGATTTGGAAAAATTGATATAGGACGCTTCCCGGAAATGGCTTCCAAGTATCGCATCTCAGATAGTAGCCTGTCTCTCCAGCTGCCAAGTGTTATTTTATTCCAAAATGGCAAAGAGATTGAACGCCGTCCTATGGCCGATGCGAAGGGTAAATTGCAAAAATTCTTCTTTTCTTTGGACAATGTTAGAGCAGCATTTGGTCTTAATAATCTGTACAAGCAATGTGTGGAGAATCCAATACCTGTGAAGTCTGCCAAACAAACTGCAGCTATTAAAAAGGGTCAATAAATAAATATGATACAAACTATGTAGATCAATCATATAAAACACTTCTCTAATGTGTGTAGTATTGTCATTCTGTTTCGCTTTTTGTGGTTCTAAACTGATTTTTGGAAACGAGAACGGAAGGGAGATACAATCCTTAACATAGTTCTTTAATTAGTATATCTCACATAAAAAAATTAAATAGTATATCGACGGCTTATATTCAAAATCCTCTATATTCGATTTTTGACGAAAATCAGTTGTTGATGGCAAGGTAAAATAAATTTAAACGTAAAAATAAATTGTTTGCAATTTTATTGTAATTTTTTTATTTTTCTATATTACAAAAGCATATTTTTACGAATGTAAATAATCCCTCTATATCTTAAAATATTATTTAAATAAACTCAATTTAAACTCGCATAAACTGTAAGGAATGTCAAGATCCTGGAGAAATCGCGAAAACTCAAAAAATTCTTATACATGAAAGATTACAATGTTACGATTGATAATATGCTCCAAAAATCTAAGAAAACCAAAAACTTTGGAGAAATTACGCTTATCGCGAAAACTTTAAACAAGCCATAACTTAATTAAAATAATTAAAATTCCCACAAAACTGTAAAGAATGACAAAAATTCTGAAAAAATAGCGAAAAATGGCGAAAATTCGCAAAAATTGCCAACAGCGGCATGATAAAGTCTAATGTGGCTTAAAAATCGTGTTAACTGTAACAACCTAACAAGCCTAACAACTGGCAAAAGTCGGCCCTACCCCGAACCATAACATTGATTAGAAACCGCCAAAGCCACGTATTCACGAAAAATTGCTAAATATATTGAAGAAATATATCACTAATATTGAAAAGAATAACAAAATCTCAGAAAAATGCCAAAACCGCGGAAATTGCAATGTATAGTAAACGTTTATGTTCTTTAATTTTGATTTTGCAATAAAAAATCATATTCGGCCATGTTCTGTATTTCATGTGGAATTAAAATGTGCGGAATTATCAAAGCATTGTTGTTGTAAATTAATATTTATAAGAACGATGCTTTGATAATTCTGCACATTTTAATTCCACATGAAATACAGAACATACCCGATTATTTCTTAAAAATTTACTGAATTCATTAACTTTTTTACTATACAAAATCCTATTGAGTATTTTCGAATAACAAAACCCTCTATCTTTCATAAAGTTGCTGATAATGCAACATTTTAGAAATAAATTACATACAAGGTTGGGTCTGGGATTTTAATATATATTAATGTACTATAAAACAAAGATTTTAAAATAACCTATCAACAAACGAAGTAAATAGTTTTTATGCTCTCCTGAAAAGTTGTGATTTTTAATATAGAGGCTTTTGAATATAAGCCGTCGATATCTTTATTAATATACAATTGTATAGTTATTTATTTGATATTTTTTAAAAAAGATTAGTTTGCCATTTTCTAATAATTAAACATCAGCGTGGATAAAAAACATACGCCGTTTTTATGTATATGCGAAAGAAAATTTCTTTCGAACCTTATAATTTAAACAAAAGTAACTTTTAATATATTATTGTTTTCCATATATGTGTTCCAAAGGAATTTTCTCTTGTGCTATTTTTTTAATTTCTATGTATGCTTGCAAGGCAGGTAGAAAATATAAATTAAATTTTAATTCTGCAATATATTCGTACTATTTATAAATAAAAATGTATAACGATGTATTAATTTGTTAATAAATAAGCGAAATAATTTTGGAAACGCTGTACTAACTGCCAGTTTTTGTAAAACAAAACGAAAATTTCGTGTGACAAATTATATTGACAACAAAAACAAATTTTCGTATTTTATTATTGTTTTCAACATAAATTCTCACAAGAAATTATCGTTTTGTTTTACAAAAACGCACAACTATCTATTTTTATAAAATGAAACGAAAATTTCGTATGAGAATTTATGTTGAAAACAACAATAAAATAGGAAAATTTGTTTTTGCTGTTAATATAATTTTTCAGACGAAATTTTCGTTTCATTTTATAAAGAAATCAGTAAAAACCACCGTTGTTGGTTTATAATCAGATCTGTTCTGTATTTCATTCGGAATGAAAATGTACGGAATTATCAACGTATTGTTGTTACAAATTAATATTTATAAAAACAATGCAATGACAATTATGAACACTTTCATTCCGAATGGAATACAGCACAGACTTTAATATGTATATTTAATAAAATTTTCTTTTTATCACGTTTTAGTAATAATTTCTTATTGCTTTTGATAATTTGTTTGTCTTGCAATTATTATAAAATTAGAAGTATGTTTTCATGCATTCTTATGATTTTCATACTTTTTTATTTAATAATTTTTTCCATTATTGCTGCATTTGACTCTCTTATTATATTGACTTATTTATATTTTTACAAAAGCAGAATTTAAAATGCCTATTAATAAACATTAGCGGAGTTCAGTATTTGCTGCAAAAGCTTTTGCAAAAGTGCAAATGCAAAAGCGTAGCTTTTGTCTGAAATCTAAGAACAAAATATCCAAAATTTCATAAAAAAAACCACGATATTTTGTAATTTCACTTTCTTCGCAAGACCATTTGCATCAAGCACTGAACTCCGCTATTGGAATTTCTTTAGTTTAAGAAGGAATAACTAATAAATACCTATATAATACAAATTATTAAAGAACTTTATATTGATAGAGGGAAAAGAGTAATAAACAAGCTGAATAGGAGCAACAATTTAACGAATCAATCGATCCACATTTAGGTTAGGTTAGGTTGAACAGGCTGCCGGTTTCTAACAACCGGCCCACTTGGGTCCTTTGGTCCCTTTGTGATGCCTGGGATGGATAGTAGGGAAGTTCAGAGAGGTGTCCCTCCTATCCCAGAGGTTGGGTCGGTGTTAAACCAACCCGAGTATCTTATGAAAGAATTTATACCCCTAACGTCGCATTCCCCCAGGTCTGCTAGTTCGGGTAGTGACGGATTTCCCAAGTATGACGCCCTATTTCTATATAGTGCTGGACATCGACAGAGGAGGTGTTTAACAGTTTCTTCCTCCTCCTCATTCTGACAACTTCTACATAAATCATTAAAAGGAAGATTTAATCTTCTGGCATGGACACCAATAAGACAGTGCCCTGTTATGACCGCTACGAGTATACGCAGCTGTTGACGAGGGAGCCCCAGTATGGTTGCAGATCTTGCGAAGTTATACTGGGGCCAGATGGATCTGGAAACCTCACAAGTGATTTCATTTGTCCATCTGGTTTGCGCCTCTCTAAATAGTTGGCGCTGAATTTGTATCTTACAGCTTTTTAGTGGGACACCTACTAACCAGTCGATGTCATTTTCATGTAGGCGGGCACCGGCCTTGGCTAGACCGTCCGCAATAGTGTTACCGGGCACCCCCGCGTGACCCGGTACCCAGAAGAGCCCTAGGTTCGCATGTCTCGCCATCTCATTCAGAGATGCCCGGCATTCTTTAACCAATTCCGATGTTGTGTAAACACCAGATAGAGCATGTAGTGCAGCCTTGCTGTCGGTACAAATTCGGATGTCCTGATCGAATATCCTGTAGTACCTTAACCAGTTGGCTGCCCTTTTGATTGCTGATATTTCAGCCTGAGTGATGCTACATTGGTTTGGTAGCCTAAAGTTTATCCTACGTTGCATTTGTGGGATATAGAAACCCCCGCCCACTCCGATGCCCGACTTTGACCCATCAGTGTAGATCTCGAGCACATCCTCATATTGGTGTATGTGGTTTGCCTCAGAAGATGTGCCCGAGAAGTCCACCCGGAATCTTTTGTCGGGCATCAGAGTAGGCGAGCAGTAGTCAGTGTGGTCGGGAAGATCTGAGATTTGCCCTAATATCGTCGCATGGCCTACGTTACCCCGCTTCCATGCACCTGAGGCATCGAGTCTAACCGCCGAGTTCATGGCCAGTTGTTTGATCATGAGTTCAGCAGGAAGCCAATGCAGCATGGTGAACAGTGCTTTGGATGGAGTAGTGCGAGGTGCACCCGTAATCAACAAAACAGATGTTCGAAGTACCTTTTCTATTATTTTAGAGTATGTGGCTTTATTTAAGGAAGTCCACCAGACGACAGACCCATACATTAGTATGGGCTTAACCACCATTTCAAAAAGCCAATTGACGTTTTTGGGACTTATGCCCCACCTGTTGCCAATCGCCCTTTTGCAGGTGTATAGAGCAATAGCAGCCTTGGCTGCCCTAGCTTGAACGTTGGGGTACCATGAAAGCTTAGAGTCCAGTATAATACCGAGATACTTCACGCTGTCTGATAACCTAAGGGTGACTCCGTTGAGAGTCGGTAACGTGAAAGTCGGAGTCTTGTATTTTCTCGTAAAGAGAACAAGATCCGTCTTTTGAGGGTTAGCATTAAGACCACTTTCAACGCTCCATTTACTTATGATACCTAATGCCGATTGAAGACGTTGAGATAGAGTATCTAGAAATTTACCAGATATTGCTACTGCTACGTCATCCGCGTAGGCTACTGATTTAAACCTCATAGAGTCTAGTTCCACCAGTACCGAGTTTATGGCGATATTCCATAGGATAGGTGACAGAACACCTCCCTGGGGAGTACCTCGCTTAACCGTTTTTTGAATAGTCGTTTGCCCCATCGTGGAGGAAATTACCCTATTCGTTAAGAGTCCTCGTATGAAGCTAATTGTTGACCGATCAATGTTCAGTCTTTCTAGTTCCATAATGATGGATTCAGGTCGTACATTGTTAAAGGCACCCTCTATATCAAGAAAGGCCACGAATGTATATTCTTTGTTTGCCAGGGATTTTTCAATGAATCCTACAAGCGAGTGAAGTGCCGTCTCAACTGATTTGCCCTTCGTATAGGCATGTTGGGAGGTTGATAGGAGGTTCGGAGAAATTGTTGATCTAAGGTGTAGATCAATTATCCGTTCCAGAGTTTTTAAGGGGAAAATATGATAGGCTGATGGGTCTAAAATCTTTCGGGTTTACGTGTGTAGTTTTACCCCCTTTGGGGATAAAGACCACGGAACATTTGGTCCATGCTATCGGAATATAGGACCAAGTTAGACAGGCCGAGTATATCCGAATGAGCCATGGAGTGATAACGTCTGCATTACGCTGTAGGTCAGCTGGAATAATGCCATCGGGACCCGGTGATTTGAACGGGTCAAAGCTGTTGATGGCCCACATTATTTTTTCCCTATTTAGGGTGATCGTGGCCATGTTAGAATGTATTGAATGCATGGCTGCAATCTCTCCCGTGTAGGGAGTGCAACCGGGAAAGTGCGTGTTCATTAGTACCTCTAGGGTCTCCTGACTACTGGTGGTCCATCCGCCACCTGATTTCTTAATGAAACTGGGGACAGTTGGAAGAGTAGCCAGGATTTTGCGAAGGCGACTAGTCTCAGAGGCTCCCTCAACATTGCTGCAGAAGGACTTCCATGACGTTCGTTTCGCATCCCTGACGAGGTTTTTGAACCTGTTTACAGAGGCTTTGTAGGCTGACCAGTTACCTAGTCTTTTTGCCTCATTGAATAGTCTGCGACTCTCCTTGCGAGCGTTCGCTATTTCAAGACTCCACCATGGTGGCTTTTTCTTCCCACGCAGTATACTAGGTCTGCATGATTCGGCCGTCGCTAAGTTGAAAGCATTTGTTAAATTGTCAACCGCGATGTCAATGTCGTGCATATCGTTTATGATTGGCGATTGTGTAAGAAAGTCAGAGAGAATAAGCTTTTGCTCTTCCCAATTTGTTTTCTTCCTATTTATTATGGGCGTAGCCCGATCAGTTAGAGTCCCTATAGTGAATTCAATATAGCGATGATCAGAGAAAGAACAGTCATTTGATACCTTCCATTCCCTAATCATATCAGTATGCATAGAACTAACTAGCGTGATATCTAGAACCTCCTTCCTATTTGAAATTACGAAAGTGGGTTCTGACCCGACATTTGATATGTCTAAGTTGTTACAAAGAATGAAATCAAATAAAGACTCACCCCTTGTATTTGTGTCAGAGCTTCCCCATACGACATGATGTGCATTTGCGTCTGCTCCAAGAAAGACTGGCAAGTTGCGTTGGTTTGCCATTTTAATTGCATCGCGAACCTTTGCGGGCGGGGATTCGCATTCGTGCGCCATATAGCTCGAGACGACTATTATCGTGCCCATAGTCGTCTCCCAGGCTGCTGTGGTGGTATCTTCGTCACTGAAATCAGATAACAAAAAGATATTTAGGTTGCCCCTGGCTACTATGCATGCTCTGATCCTACCTGTCTCATTCGCATGCAATAGCCTGAAGCCTTTCGTACCTAGTCCGCAAACCCTGCCTTTATGAAGCCAGGGTTCTTGGACTAATGCGATCTCCTCCCCTCTTTCTATGAGCCGGAGGAGCATTGTGGCGGATGCTGTTTTAAAGTGGTGAAGGTTCACCTGAGTGACCCTCACCGCCATGGTGTAACGGCTTGATGGTGACGTTGATGCCCTCCTGGTCAGAGTCCAGAAGGTCATCCTCGTCAACTGCCTCGTCTAGCTGGTCAAAGAATTCTCCAACCCAACCTGAGTTGGAGTTGGTGTCCCCCTGAGAAGCTAGACTAGCAGTGTCATCGACCGACATTGCGTCTGGATCCGGTTGATCACCTTCCTGAGCAACTTTGTCCCTTTTGTCGCCCTTGAAGATACTAAGGAAGATGGCCTCAAATCCATAGAACATCTTCCCTTGTTTCTGCTCGAGCGGCAAAATAGACTCGTTGTTGAGAAAAATGACAACCCGTCTGTATGCTCCTACAGGTTCTGAAACAGAGACAACCTTCCAATTTTTGGTCGGTATGTCACTGTTGCAGGCCTGTAGAAGCGCCAGTATATCCTCTGGTTTCGATGGTTCATCGGGGATTCGAGCAGTGGCTCTAGGTCGACGTGGAACCTCATCTAGAGGGACCACATCGAGTCTAGCTCCTTCCCATAGACCTTCCAGAAGAGCAACCGCCTGCTTGTATAGCAGAATCGATCGCTCATCCGAGAAGGCCATGAGCTTTATTCGCTTCCCACGAGCCCATCCGGCGTCTTCGGCTTTAGGGGTAGGCCCCGGATTGTCTTTAAGGACTTTCCAGAACACCCCCATCACCTTCTTTCGTACCATGTCCCACTTGGCGTAGGTCATGGAGTAGTCTGCGTCACCTCTATCAATGACAGCTTGAACAAGGTGACCTTTGGCCACCTCGCTGAAGGTTCTGTGCACCGATCTGTGACGCTTTTCGATGGGCTGTTGGCCCTGCAAATGAACCTCCTCATCTGAACGTTGCCGTTTAGGCACGCCCGCAGACGTTGATGAGGGGGTTTTTTGCAGCTCAGCCAAGTGTTTTCTGGCCCAGGTGAGGGATGAAAGTTCATCCGCTGTGAGGGACTCAGCAGGCTTTTTGCCTAGCTTACCCAAAACTCTTTCGGCGGAGCGCCGTCTCGCGAAGGCCCTTCTGGCTGGTGTTGTGTGCCTTTGGGTCATAATGTTGCCTCGAGAGGCTGGAATCACAGCTCGGAGACCCGACTTCGTGGTCGCAGTCTCCTTACTGGAGGGGGGATGTGGTACTGAGGAACCCGACTTCGAGGTCGCAGTTCCCTTTCTCACGATAGGCACTGAGGTGACTGCCGCTTGTTTTTTGACAGCACCCAAACAGGGTTTTTTAGCTACCGAGGTGGTAGCAAGGACCTTGGCAGTTTTTGAGGTGATTGGTTTTGAATCCAGGGGCACCCCACTGCTGTTTGTTTTACATCCTTTGGATGGGTGTTTGAGGTTCTGCTTAGCAGATACCGGCAGTGCGCACTTGGAAGGCTCAGGTTTCCCCTTGCCCCCTCCTGCGTGAGTGTTGCAACCAGTAGCTTGCTGATTAGTCCGGCCTGGTGCATGCACCGTACTTTGGTCTTGACCAAGATATATCAACACCAGGTAGTCGCAAGAGAATTCGCCGTGGAGAATTTACATTTGGAGTGCCAAAAAATTTGATACATTAACACTGCCAAATGTGTAAACATTTACGTAAACAGCAGGGCTCTGGCGGCCATCTAGTATGAATTCGCCTTGGGTCTTGACTTACAGTAAACTTTAGGTTTTGGTAAAGTATGTAGTCCAAAATTTGGTTTTAAATTATTCAGCCTACTTACGATAGTTTTAAGAACTAGAATTTAAAAATGGGCTGTGCATTTATTTTATATTTTTTCCAAAAAAAAAAACTTCAAAAATTTGTCAACTTTGAAATGCAACAGATACACACAAATCCAAGTTATTTAAACACACGACGTTGGCATAATATAAAGCAACGGCTAGAACTGAATATGCAAAATTTTATTCAAAAGATAAAGATGGGAAACACACGCACCTCAGTATTCATGTGAACAACTTGAATATGTTGGACGACTACAACCGTATTACTTTAGAAATGCACAAGACTTTAGACTACAGCGAGTGTTAACTAATGCAATGCAGCGATCTCTGTTTTACAAGGGCTTAAATTTATACAATATGCTACCATATGATGCTAAAAATTAACAAAATACTAAGATTTTTAATCGTAAATGTGTACAATTTGTAAAAGCTAATATTTCACAGAATTTGTATTTGTAGCGCTGTAAAAGAAAATTTTGTAATTTGAATATTTTTATTTGTTATGAACTGTTTAAAAGTATTTATAACACTTTGAAATAAATCAATTAATCAATATAATATTAGCTCGAATATAGAAAATAGGAATTGCTGAAATGCTTACAAGCTGATTTTGTAAAAAATTTTGTTTCTAAACGTTTCAAATTTGTATTAAAAAATAACTCAAATGCGTTTCAGAACACAATTTTTCCATACATTTTCAAAACGAAAACAACGTTTAAATAATCTAGTTTTTGAAAACACATATAGTGAAGTGTTAACTATAACAATATTAGCAGAACGTGGCCCAAATCGATGGATGCTGTTCACATATCGAGCTCTATTTTCCATTTAATCGTAAGCGACACAATTAAAGTTTTCAGGAGTTTTTTAAACGACTTCAAAAGAGAAGGAGGTTATAAATTCGTGTGTATTTTTATTTATGCTCCCCCATGCATAACTCGTGTCATTTGTGAACCGGTTTTCAAAATTTTTTGATTGAAAGGGTTTGCCTGCAGTTTGGTTCCATATTTTTTTCGAAAATCGGAGGGGGATATTTACTCACACCCATGCACAACTCTGTCGTTTCTGAACTGATTTTCCAACTTTTTTTTTGTTTGAAATGTTTTGCCTGCAGTATAGCCTCCTTTTTGCTTGAGTCATGTCATAAAAAACTCAACGGGTAGATGCATTTGATATGACCAGTTAAACGATTTAGTTTTCGCTGTTGGAACGTAAAATTGTTGACTGCTGTAACACTGTGCAGTTGGTAATTTCCTTGCAACTGTTCATTAATATATCGTAGCTTATTATTGGTTTTGCGCATATACCACAAACTCGAAACGGAGAAAAACGACAAAGAAGGTTTACATATACCCGGATGTATGTCGAAGTCGAATTTTTGACTATGATAAATTGTCATATAATAAAGAAAACATTAAAACTTTTCCTTATTCTATAACAATTTGTCGTAGTCACTAATTCGACTTCGACATACATAATGCGGGTGATAAAGTTTTCTCAAAATATATCCAATAGAAGTTTTTGTATTTTTACCACTGCCTCCTGCATATGTATGTTGTTGATGACTCAATGCCAAGTCAACAAAAAAGAGGCTATGAAAGTGAAACTGCAGATGTTCCAATTAGGAATGCCCGAATTTGCTGTTTTGTAAAAATAAATAAAAAACAACAAAAGTGACAGCAGATTGCTTGGCAATAAGTGCTCAAGCAATCTTTGCGTAATGGATTGCCAGTCGTAGCAATCTGCGGTCCACACGTCGCAAATTTTATGGAGCAATAAAATTTAACGTTTGTGACAACCGCAACCGGCTTTACTGCTGGGGGTCTACATTAGCCATGAACTTGGTATGAACATCATGTCGGATATCGCATATGGCTAATGTAGACCGCTCATGTCCGTGTTTCGTCCATGCTCTGACATCGATGCCCGAGCATATGGCTGAGCATCAATGTTCGCCATAAGATTCGCTTTCAACAACAATTTTCAATAGAAAGAAAAGAGAGAACAATATTGGTAAATATTCTACTTCTATTGCACTACCCATGATGAAATAATATTATTATGATGAAATATTAATATTATTTCATCATGGCACTACGCTCTACCACAAAATACATTGATAAGGCAGAACATGGACCTCGCATGTATCCACAACAAAGAATTTGATGAACTCTCTAGAGTTGCTCTGCCGGCGTCTTGTTGATGCCATGTGTAAGTCGATGGCTCGTGAAGACGTAGAGTTATACTACAATAAATGCTGCATCAAAGATTACATAAAATTAGTTAATTAAACTTTATACCTCATTTTTATTCCCCTCCATGCGTTTACTAATTGTAAAAATATCCAAATAATACTAATTTATACAAAAATCACGCTTTCAGAAACGCTATTATTTAAAAACGACTGATGTCTCAATGAAGTGAATGTTAAAAGTTAATTGCGAAATGAGTAAATCTTTGATATTACATATAAATTCACCTTGGAGTATATTATATCCTGCTAGTTCTTTTTATTTTAAAATAAACTTAAATGCTAACAAAAATTAATTTTAACAAGTAATTAAAATATTTGTGGTAAGACGGTAAAATTAATGATACTAACGCCATCTAGCATAAAGTAGATACCTAGTTTGGCTACAGAAACTACAGCCAACTTCATTCTCAAATGTCATAGGAATTTCCCTTTGTGTGAAAATTTCCCTTTTACTCGCTATTTCAACTTCCTTTGCATGCTTTTGCTCTTTCCTTTTACATCAATATGGCAGATCAGGTAAGACGCGAATTAAATATTACGTTTTAGGGCAAAAACCCACAAAAAGTGCAGAAAATATTAAAATTATACAAAATTGTAAAAATAAAAATGGAAAGCTATGGATACAAATATTGTTCATGTGAAAATGTGAAAATAATGTAAAAATTAAAAAAGTAAAATAACGAGTAGCGCTCTGAGTAAATAACACGCGGACAAAAAAGTTAAAAATTTCTAAAATAATTTAGTAATCTGTATATATTTGGTTATAAAACTAGAATTTTATGTGAAATTAATTTTAATTTACAACAATATTAAATTATAACAAGAAATAACCTAACTTATTGGTATAATATGTGTCAATATTGAATTTCTCAACTAAAGCAAACAGAACGAGCTTTCCGGAAACAATTCACTGTGCCTGTGATCCGTCGCAAGCCTAATAACCTTAAGAAAAAGCCACGATTTCATAGAAGCATTGGTCTGGGTTTCCGCACTCCGGCCGAGGTGAGTTTAAGGAACAAAAACTGACTAATTTTTGTTTTTTTCATTTCTTTGCACGCCACTCCATATTCCTATAAATTACCAACATTTTCCAATGAACGACACACATCATACAATCAATTACACTGAATGATATCAATCTGCTGTTTCTAACCTAACCCGATTCCTACAACCACTTGAATAATAAACACCACGCCTTAACCATGCATCCAAATTGCATATGTTGTGTGTTTGCACATCCAGCAAACCGAGAGAGCCTTCCAAAAACAATTCGGCATTAACCTAAACAGAAAGGTTAAGCCCGGTTCCACCAAGAAGAAGCTACTCCGCCGTTACCGTGATATCGGTTTGGGCTTCAAAACTCCCCGTGATGTAAGTTCTGCTTATATAATTTTTTTGAGTTTAATTTTATTTATCCTTTTTAATTACTGACAAAGCGAAGTGCATATTATGTATGTCAAAGTTACCATTGTTTATAGTTTTTGTGTTCTAATAACATACTATTGTACAATTAAATATAAACTAAATTTATATAACATCAGAAAAACTAAATCAATAACTTTTAATTTCTTAGGCAATTGATGGTAACTACATTGATAAGAAATGCCCCTTCACCGGTAATGTGAGAATTCGTGGCCGCATCTTAACTGGTGCTGTACGCAAAACTAAGATGCAACGTACTATTGTTATTCGTCGTGATTATTTGCATTTCGTACGCAAATACTGTCGTTTTGAAAAACGTCACAGAAACATGACTGCTCACTGCTCTCCCTGCTTCAGGTGAGTTTTTTTTATATTTCTAAGGAAAATTTTCCATTAAACATTCTCTATTAATTGCCCCTTTCATGTCCAAGTATCGAATGTGAAAAACTTGTTTGTTAGGTTTGTTGCCTTGGTCCTGCATTTTCATAAATGATTGAAAAAATAAAAAGTTAAAAACTCGTTTTAGGAATCCGCTGATTTTGGGTTCACAATTGACTTGTTCTTGAGCTTTCTTGTAAAGTACCGATTTTCACATTCGATAGATGGATAGATGCCTTAATGTTTTATAGATTACTTCTTGAAAATAATTTATGAAACTACAATTTTTTATTAAATGATGATAAAATCATGACGGTCTTCATAAACATAATTGCTGAAAAGACTTGATATATTTTAAACTAACTGATCGTAAAAAATTATTTTTCTATACAATATTAATTTATGAAAATATTATATGTTTTATATACTTTCTAATTTATTTAATTACAGAGATGTTGAAATTGGTGATATTGCTACCATTGGTGAATGTCGTCCGTTGTCAAAGACTGTTCGCTTCAACGTATTGAAAGTTTCCAAGGGGCATGGTATCAAGAAGAGTTTCAAAAAATTCTAAGTGATGCTTTACTATCTAGTTTGATGTTCAAACTATAACTTCTATGGACAAAAATAAAAAAGATTTAAAATAATTTGTATTTGTTTTTTTCCTTTTGGCTATTAGGTTTTAGGTTCAACAAATTTATCAAAACAACATGGCGCAGCTGATTAAAAGGTGATTCGATGTTTTTTTTTATTACTTTTAATATTTAACATTTTTATATGATGATAAAATCATGACGGTCTTCATAAACATAAATGCTGAAAAGACTTGATATTTTATACATAAATAACTGACATAATCTCAATATTTCTGTTTATTTTATAAATACTATCCTGTATGTTTTGTAAATCGAATCGATTTAAAACGCTCGATTTAGAGAAACTAAGTCCACTAAGAGCAAACTTTTCAGAATTTTTCGCAGTTTCATATTTTTTAGAGCTTAAAATATATCTGAAATTAATTTACTATACGATTTATATAACATCAATGAGAGCATTATTTATTTTTGGAAAACGAGAAATTTACTCGAATTCGGTTTACAGAACAGGCCCGTATGTTTAAAATCACTTCCTAGGTAAAATAATCTCGTATATGATGGAATGGAATTGATGTTTTCGAGATTTAGAATATAGTTGCTGCATTAAAAATAAAAGTATTTTCATACAAATTTCAGTGAAAATAATTTATAATTTTCAAATCTAATATAAAAGATTTCACATAGTATGCACGTATTTGTAAAGAAAACAAGAAATATTAAGATAAACTACATATTTACTATTTAGAACTTATGTTATTTTAATTTTGCTCTAATGCTATTTATTTTATTTACTCTCTTTGTAGAAATCTGGGAGGGTTTGCGTTGACCCTATTGAAAAGGTAATTATCAAAATTGTTTATTTGTTAAGGTATGTTCTTTTAAACTGCTTATTCTGATGAAAAAATGATAACGGTCTACATAAACATAATAAACAAAATAAAGAACTTCCTAATTATATTTTCAATTTATAACTTTCTTCTAATGTTTTGTTTTATGTCTATTTTTAGATTTTTCACCTATGTAAGTTTAAATTTCTGGTATGAGTTAAAGTTTAAACCTGTCTCAATTCTGTTCATACTAAGAAAATAACTTGTTATTAAAATAAATGGACAAAAACATAAAAAGTGGCAAATAAAGGAAATATAATTAACACATGGTTTTTATTTGATAAGATGCCAATTTTTAATTTGCTTTAACAACGGCGCACAGTGTCATGAGTTCATATAACGAGCGGCCAAAAATAGAAGCAGTTATTGTAAAGAAGTGAAATTTCGCACACATGTTTTAATTGATAAAATATAATCACACCTAAAATTTGGCCATTTAAAATTTCAAGCACTCGTGTCCTTCCCATATATCCTGAAATAAAAAAAATGTGGAACCAAACTGCAAGCAAAGCCTTTCAAACAAAAAAGGAATTTTGAAAATCGATGCATAAATAGAGGAGTTATGCGATAATCAATATTTTCTTGTGAGGGGGGAAATTTATGGGACCAAAAAATATGGTATAAAAAAAAAATATATATTTTGTGTATTTTTTTAATGGTCCGGCCAAGTTGTAACTTTTTATATATTCGTTATGTTTTTTTTTGTTTACTTTCTGAGTAATGGTACATCGCATATTAGTTACAAAATTTACAAAAAATCATTACAATATTATTTCAATTATATGTTGTGAAAGATTGTGGTACTTTACCGATTTCTTTGTTAAACTAACTGCTTAAAGTTGGAATTTTTTTCATGACTTTTTCGAATAATTCTATACTTACCGAAAACTATTAATTTTGAATCATTATAACTTAGAAAAATTAATATTTTTTAAAAATTCCTTTTGATTTTACTTATTGAGAATGTTGCTCATAAAACCCATTCAAATATTTTTTTCAATACAAAACTATGTTTTTTATTTTTGGCCGCCTTCGCGATAGTGTACGACGTCTTGAACTGATCGATCGATTTTAATATAACTTGCAGGAATAGACTTTTTTTAGGTTAAAGAGTTGGAGTCTAATCGTCGCTTTCGATAACGATTTAGTTTGATCTGGGTTTGCTTACATTCGCTATCAAATAATGTGTTTACGAAAAGAGAACCTCGAATTTATATCTTATTTACATTGCAATTCGAAAACATTACTACAACGTTTTCAAAGACGTAGATCAAACAGATCCGCTTCTCAACCACTCGTATGATTATGGGTACGTACATATTCTGATTTGAAATTGAAACTATCTGAAATAAGCTTGAAAATGATATGAACGTAAGCTGAAAAACAGCACATACGTAGAACAACAATTTTACTTTATTCTCAAATTGAGAAATGGGTTTATTCTCAAACGTTCTCAAATGCGGATTGCAAATAAATGTGGAGCAAAGTTAATTTAAGGAATTTATAGTTTCTATGTTTCATATTTCCAAATGGTTGAACATTTAAGGCTGATTTAGCCGACCGTAAATATAGAAAACGTTAATGTAGTTGCATGTGCTGATCGTTTCTGTCCCATGGCTTTTCAATGTGAAAGAAACGATCGGCACATGCAACTACATCAACGTTTTCTACATTTACGCTCGGCTAAATCTGCCTTTAGGCCCTTATTATGAGTTGCATTCGATGTTCGATCTTCGCTGGCTAGTATCGAATGTCAAATTCGTATTATGAGCTGGCATCACTGTCGAAAATTTCGTTGTACAACGAATTTTCAATCGAACACAATTTTGCTTTCGATGCGGTATGGCAGTTTGTAAAACTTATTGAAAATGGAAGTATTTGCCATTTTTTTGTGGTTTTTTTACATATCGCGACCTTAGTATTGTTTTGTCCTGGCATATGGGACAAAAGTCGGAATGGTGAAAAACAACAAAGAAGGTTTACATCAAGTTTTATCAAAATATATCCGATAGAATTTTTTTGTATTCTCACCACTGCTTCCGGCATATGTTTGGAAGAAAAATGTACATTTTTGTGAACTTTCATCAATCCGATTAGAAATTAACATCTTTTTACTGAAAGTAAAATAAATATCTTGATATGTGCTCCAGTAGCCACTTTTTTATTTTATTTGTAAAAAGTAGCTTTTGTTGCTCCATGTGTAATACTAACTGCTTTGTATTGAGTAACTTGTTATTGAGATGAAATTTTCTACTTTTTATTGAAAATAAGCGTATAAATGTTATTAGAAAATATATTTACATTGAATAAAAAGTTAATATTGATGAAACTTGGTATTTTACTTAATTTCTGATTTTTATTTTTTTATTTAAAAAGAAAAATTTTAAAGAAGAAAAAATTTTTTCAAAAATGATATCGAACACAATGAATATATGTATGTATGAATATGTATATACCCCATACGTAACAAATTTTTTTTTAAATGGTCGGTGGGCCAAAACAATACTAAGTTCGCGATATACCATTTGTAAATAATTTTATTTTAATTTCATGGTCATGTTGATTAATAATTAGTTAAATTTTTTCTTCATAAATTTGTAAACAAACAATAATTATTTATAGTGCCAGGTGATAAATATGTACTGTTGTGAACAATCCAATTAAGTAAAGTTCACAATAGCGCTATTTTTATCGAATGTGCACCATAATACCAAATGAAAATTCGTTCGATCAATTATTCGATCACAATCGAAAATCGAACGCTGCTCATAATAGGCAGCTTAATTAAAATAAAACTTGGAACAAATAAATTGTTTAGTAACTTCAAATATGTATGTACGCTAAACTCGGAGATGAAAGTAATATGATAGTTTTTAATTTTCTGAGTTTTTCTGCTTAAAATTAAAGAAATAATTGAAAAGTCCTTAAAAGCGAAAGTTTCTTTATTTAGCTTTGTGCTCTTAATATTAAACACCAAAATGATTAATTGCATCCATACACAAGTAGGCTGCAAGTGACATGTGCTTAAAAACGTTTATAAAGTAAATCTGGTATGTGATGGAAATCGATCGATTTCAAATCGCTCGATTTCATAAAACTAATAATAACCAAATATATGCTATGTAAATCGCACGATACAGTGAAATCGAATTTAAGATCGAATAAAATATTCTATGCCTCGAAAACAATAAAAACATCAATAAGTCATCTTTTAGGAGATTTTTTTTTTGAAATCGACGTAATTTGAAATCTATCGATTTCCATCACATACCAGAATATTTATTTTAATAACACTTTTGCATTTTTAAAATCTTGGTTTGAAATTGTGAGGATATTGATGAAAACGTGGTCGTAAAGCAGCATTGACTTTATCGTCCTCTTTGCCAGATTGTCCCAACCTAACACCTTCAGCTAATTTGAGATCTTTACCTTGTGGTGTATTAACTTCGGCTACATCGATTATGCGTGGATTTTTGCGATATTTGTACCACCAATATTCAAAAACTAAAGTTATACAGGCCATGCCAATACCCACAAAGATGACAATGAAAACACCACCGATATTCTCTATGGAAATACCATCCGATTGATCTTCCGGCTTCCCACATTTAGCTTGGGCTTCATCATTCTTCCACCATTTTTCTTTGAGTTTTTCCAGTTGACGTTTATTTAGAAGAGTTAAAATGCTAAAGGGAAATGAAAACTAAGGGGTTTTTGTTCAATGTAAATTATTAATAAAAAAACTCACGCATTATTAAACTGATCTTTGAGATGGGATCCCTGTTGTACAGCAATTGCATAAGGTTTTCGTGAAAACTCCTCTCCTACCACTTGAAGGTCACAATTTGTCATTACTAAATAACGTATATCGGTGGCATCTCCCAGAAAGGCAAAACCAGTAGCTGTGGTTGAATTACGTACTCTTGCCACCGCCTCCTCTAGTGTGGCAGGCAATTGAGCCTCTTGCATGGCCTGCCACATTTTTGTGTATTTATCACTTACAGGATAATCCCAAACAGCCAATTTTGATCTTTCCAAAGGAGTCAGAGAATCATTTAATGACAAATCTTTCCAAATTTCATAAAACATTTGTTCTATATTGGCCATACGTTCAAAATATGTCATGGCCGAAGAACCATTAAGGGGAGCATATAGAATCTTGTATTGCTTAGCCAAATCATCTAGAGATTCAACAGGAGTGTCCAAACGTGAAACTGTCAGAAAAGCAGCCAAATTGGCGGTGTATGAAGCAATGATAATGAAACTAGGCAATGAAATTAAAAACGTTAATACAGGAAGGCCCTAACTAATTTTTTTTAAATCGTTTGTTGCATATTTCGCTAGATTGCAGAGGTCAACATGAATCTTGTGACCTGGGGTTTCTCAGTCAATTTAGAACCACATAGTACTGAGGTTCAATGCCTATAAAATTTTTTTCAATTGACTGGTTCTCGAGATTTACTGTTGTATAGAAAATAAAGCAACACATGCGATTTTTTCATTGGCATTGAATTTTCATTGGATTATTTTACGTATTCAACTACCAATAAATGCCAATGCTTTTATTTTAATTATAGAGTACATTCGTAAATTCAGTAATTGTGCACTAATGTTTTGCGTTCGAAAACCATTACTTGGCAATAGTTTAATTCGTCAGAATTTTCTTTACGCAAACAATTGACAGTGCTGCTGCATATTGCTGCAACTACGGCAGCATTTTTAATACTGTTGCAATAGTTTGCAGGCCGGTTGCACAAATTTACTCCATTTACGAATTCACCCATAATTTTTTAAATAATTGTAACGAAAAGACAATGAAAACTATCAACCACCAATTATAATTGAAGAAAAAATAATTGTTCATATAGTAAATACAAATCGTCGCGTAAAATGCCAAATAACGTAACATCACTTTTCATAGGTTTACATGAGAAGCAAAAAACTTTGTAAAATGAAAAATATCTGAGGTATAAAAGCAATTTTTTATATATGGACTAAAAATGCGACAACCGATCTTTTTAAGAAAAAATATTATTATTTTTTAAGTTCTGTGTGATACGTTATTTTGAATTGTAAATTTCTGAAACGAAAAGACGTTCCATCAACGAAAGTATATTAGTAGAAAACAAACAGTTCAAATAATAAATTTTTGTGTCAAATTATAGGTTCAATAAAATATTAACAGACACCACACGTTCATAAATGCAGTACTTCGCTGCAACAGTGAACTTAAATGTGTTTAAATGCATCAATACAATTAAGAACCACGCAATAAATAGCATTAATAGGTTTGCGTCGACATGTTCAAACAAGTTTGCTATACTGATGCAGCGCAGGCAGAACTACATTTAAGAACGTAGAAATATTTCTATTTCTATTAGAAAGATAAAGTTTTTGTAATCCAATGAGAACTACATAATTATTATTCCCCTTATTCCGTAACTATTTGTCGACGTCACCACAGTCTAACCAGGCACGTCAACTTTGACAGTTGTAAATTACCCAAATCAGGTTTTTATGCCGGCTAGTGCAGAAAGAGACAACAACTACGTGTTGGTGTTTCATTTTATACAATTAAAAGTGTTGCACATTTTACAAATGTATGCCTAAAACAAAACAAAATGGAACAGTAACACTTTCTTATTTCTCTTTTGTGATGCTGGCCACATCGGCTGAGACGGCAATATCTTATGGCACGTGTCGCGTCTGGTTAGACTGTGACGTCACGTCAAGACAATACGAACAAATTGGCACTTGTCTACTCTCTGTTGACAACAATTTACTACTATTTTCTATGCTTTAAGAGAATAGTAAGTGGCTGTCAGCAATAGTAAATTGTTGTCGATGACCAGTAGAAATGTGTAAATTTTTAGGTATTGTCTTGACGTGACGTCGACAAATATTTACGGAATAAGGGGATTAGCTTCTTCTATATATAATAGCTTCATTTAGTGTGTTTAAGTAAATTTAAAAATTATAAATGCGAATATTTCGCACTTGTTTTGCTTTCCTTTGTTTATTTATCTTTTGAATCACATGTTCATGCTTACTGGTTTTTATTGGAACATTTTGTACAGTACAAATTGTAAATACACGAGCGCAGCTATTAACCATTTTGATTTTGCTTTGCACACTAACCACATGAACCGTCATAAGAAATGTGCGATTATAAAAATTTATAAATTATAATTTTTTTTTGCCAAAACTTTCTCATTCACCCGTATTATATATGTCGGAGTCGAATTTGTGACTACGACAAATTGTCCTAGAATAAAGAAAAATTCTAAATACTTTCTTTAATCTATGGCAATTTTTCGTCGTCACGAATTCGACTTCGACATATGTATGTACATAGTACGGGTGATTATCTCCAAAATTATAATGCTAGCCAAGAATTGATAAGAACATAGTTTGAAGAAAATTTTAGTCCCAAATTTCATTATTTTATTTAATTAAATCGAACGGCTAGGCTAGTTCTGAGTTATAGCAAATTATGGGATGCAACCTCTTTAATTTTTTACATATGTATATAACGGTAAATCTCGAGAATCAGAGCCAATTAAAAAAAAGTAATTTATAGGCATTGAGCCTCCGTACTATGTTTATCCATATTTACTGAGAAACCACAAACCACGTAAACAAATTTCATTTTGTTGGCCTGTATTATAGGTTCGTTCATCTTTCGAAATATGCAAAAAAAGCGATTTGAAAATATGATGATATGTGTGTATTTAATTTATGCTTACCCAAATAACCACCAAGTAGCCGCCACCAAGCGACCAGAAAGATTTTTTGGGGCTTCTCCGCCACCCTGTGGTGTTAAAGAAGTCATACAAAACCATAGACACTCCTTCAAGTTAAATTCTCTTTTCTCGTCGTCATCTTTGTATTTATCGCGATTATTTTGATAACTGTATGGACTCCAACGATCAAATATCCACATCAAGAAACTCGTAAAAAAATATGCAGCTAATATACACAACCATACATTTGTTTCCAAAACCGTTAAGAATTTAAATAAGGAACTTTGTGTACTTGGCATTAGCATCATAATTGTTATACCGACCAAATCGTAATAGGGCACGGTAAAATCTATAACAATTTCACGTTCGGCCATTACCGACATTGAACCCAAACCGATGTCGGCTTGTTTATCGATCAACTTTTTTACGATACCATTCCATTCTCCCTTTTCATCCATGTTGCCAAATTTACCATCTTCCACCTCCTGAATTGTATAATCGAAGTGAACAATTTCAGCAATTTCATCGATTAAATCGATACAATAACCCTTATAGCCCTTGGGAGCCGTTTCGTCTCTCATTATAAAAGGGGCTTGCTAAAAGAAAAATGAAAACGTTTTATGCATTTTTTTCTTCACAATTTGAAGATTCCATAGTAGAAGTAGTTGAAATCAGTTTTTTTTTTGGTGAAATATAGTTCTTTGAGAACTGTCTTAGATTATTTTACTTACCAGCACAGTAACAATTCTATAAACCGTATCGGCTGTTAAATTTTTCATAGCCTCTTCATCTTTAACCGTTAAAGGGGAGTCTAAGCCAGCAGTCCATGAACCAATTGACTTACTATTTACGGAGTTACCGCCACGTATTTGTATCACATTAATGTCCATTTCAAATTTAGAATAACTGTAGCCATTAAATGTTTGGCCTGGTTGGGCGACTAATTCAAATTCGCCATAGGATGTTGGTTCGGTGACCTTTTAAAAATTAAACAATGAATTATGCAAGTCACAACCTATTCTAGGAGCAGAAATATTGCTAATTTCTATATACATAAACATAAAATGTTTAGAAACATGTTTATGTGGAAATTAGAATTACGATTTATACAATATACAACTCGTACAATAATTTGTGAATTTATTTATAGTGATTATTATAAAGAGTACAAATAAAGACAATGAATTCACACGTGTGAATGTGTACATTTACTACGTTTGACAGTGACACTGCCAACTTTTTTAACCATAATGTATTGTCACGATAACTAAATGTGTATGCAAAATTTCATAAGAATCGGTTTAGTAGAAGTTTTTGGAACAGAGTATTTACTTTGCATAGATGGGGGTGGCTCTGCCTACATATTTAATCACAATGTTGTATAACAATTGGGCTGACTTCCAAAACAAAGTTTGTATACAGTTCTGCTGCGGTATTTAGATCGTTTATGTATGCTTTGAAACCGATACCATGTTTACTCATTTACGGCGTTTCTGGTACTTGTCGACGACGTTTTGAAAAGGTATGCATTGTCAATGTTTTGTACTGCGACGATATGAAACACTATACATAGTTCGAATACAAAGCAACTGACGTTTTGGAGGTCAGCCTTGGTTAACTAAAAGTAGTTGAAAAATAATATGTACAGTTGAACTTCTATATCTTGAATCCTTCAACAAGTTTTTGAGAAATATCGTAATTTTCACGATTTTTTCATAGTTTCTTGCATTCCATGCAATTTTAGCTATTTTAAATCAATTTAGTGCTTGTTTGCAATTTTTTAATTTTTCGCGAATTTTCGCTATTTTCGGGATGATAGTGGTTTCTTCTAGTTCCTGGATTTTTTGCAGTTTTACCGATTTTAAGTTCATATAAAACTTTATTGTTTCTTCGATGTTAGCAAGTACTTGCGAATTTTCGCGACAAATGTGCATTGAGCGATGTTTAATGAATTTAGGGGGCTGTTTAAAATTTTTCACAAAATATGTTCATTTTTGCGATGTAAGTAATTTTTCTACTTTTTATCCTCTTTTAGAGCTCTAAATATTTCCAGTTAATTTTTGAGATAAGATAAGCTTTAAAAATGTTACATTTTCTGGAATGATTTTTGAATTTAATAAATAATAGATTTTATTTGTAATAAAATACATTTATAGTAATTTTTATTGTTAAAGTAATTATTACCCCTTTATGAGCAATTGCTATTACTTTTGCCCAAATACATGTAATTGTAGTTGATAATCTTCAATTACAATTAAAATAATTTGTAATTGCTAGTATATCAATTACCCATTACATGTAATTGTAATTGTTCATGCCTCAATTACAATTACTTGTATGTAATTGTAATTGCTCTTCAGACAATTACGCATTACAAGTAATTGTAATTGCAGTGTACCAATTACAAATTACATGTAATGTGTAATTAATTACAAATTCTAATCATTACCCCAAGCCTGCTTTTTGTCGATGACAAACTCTACAACTTTGAATAGAACTCCATTTTGGATGGCTATATTTCATAATTTTTAACTAAGAATTCTACGAAGAATTCCCTAGAAAAATTGCTTGAAGCAGTTTGACGTATACTTGATATTTTAACAATACATTAATTGAATAATGATTCTCATACGCCATTGAGGCATTTTGATTCAAGCAGCTTTGTAATTTTTTCTTATAATAAAGGTGTCATAATTTTGGAACCACTGGCGCTAGTCCTTGAAATTTCTGCAAACTCGAAGTCAATTTTAGACCCATGGTCTCTAGGCCAAAATTGCTTAGAATTCTTTTTAAAATAATTTTCCACCCGATGATTTTTTTTATTTTTTTGCATCCATACAAATCGACCCACCCTAACATATATTTTTCAAATCGATTTTTTTTTGCCTATTTTAATGCATTAGAGCAAGGATGTTCATTTCACCAAACAATTGCTTATACTCTTTATTTCATTCCTTTTTATACTCTTTGTTTAGTCGTTAATGTGAGAGCGACGAGTGTACATGCATTGTAGCTGTGTTGGTATTTTGCCACATACAGTGTGTAAAATAAATGATTATGGAAAAGAAAGAGCTTTTTATTAGATATAAAAAGATATTTTTGGAAAAGCTAAGGGGATTGGGGCAAAACGTATTAAAAATTTCTCCATTTTACTAACTAAAGAAATGGTAAATTCAGTGTGAACCACATTATTATACATTTTTACGACCAACATAGATTCTTGTGATAAAATTTTAATGAAAATCGTTGCGTTTACTTTATCGTGTTACTGTACTTCAAAATTCTCTCAGCAATACAGCTGCTAAGTGTTTTTGGGTAGCCTTGCATTAGAGGCTCGTTCATCTATCAAAATATGTAAAAAAATTCGATTTGAAAAAAAAATAATGAGGTAGCGCCTTTCTATATTAAAGTAAGTATTTGCATGTTGGTTATTGAAAATGATATATATATCGCTCATTTGCTGCAACGTTGTAAATTGAAGAGCAAAACTAGTTTTATGCAAAACTAGTTTTTTGAGTTTGGTGACGTTGCAGCAAATTACCGATGTGTAAACTTTGTACCTGTAAAAAATACTGTTTTAAATCAATATTTCTTTCGGGTGTATTACCGCCTTGAAAATCATCACAGCCCAAATATTCCATATTTGCCGTCCAAGCACCCGATTGCAACATTTCTCTGTCAATTAAAACAAAATTATAATCATCATAATTCCCAAAACAAAAACTTACTTTACTGCCAAAAATGCTCTTAAGGCCAAATCAAAATAAAAGACAGACATTATTTGTGGTTCCTCATTTAAATTATAGGTGGTGCGCAATAGGCCCAAACGTTCACGGTTCTGGGGATATACCACCGGTTTTAAAAACATTATAGTGGCATTATCACGTTTACTACTAACTTCTCCCTCATTTTGGGTTATAGCATGCCAGGCGAAGTTGCGCTCAAAAAATGCTGGTTTAACCGATTCTAAATAGAAATTAAATTGTTATTATTAAATAATTTATTAAATTCATTATCTGAGATATTCTCCCAATTTTATTTGAAATAAAGATTTATTTGTTGAGGGTTAAACAATGTGTATAATATGTATTTTTTATGTAGAAAAATAAAATAGATTTATATCGAATATAAATTGTTTGTTGGGTTTTGTATAAGTTTCTAAGCCTCTACGCTTATTCTATTGTGATTTTAAAAATTATTTGTAAATTCTCAAATTGTTTTTGAAAGTCTGCGCATAAGATAAGAGGTTTGAAACTTTTCAAAAGTATGGTTGAAGTCTACTGATGATTTTGTAAAGCACCAATGAAGTGCATATAGACAATAGAAGTGCATATAGTACATAGATATTGCTTAAGCCTCAGCAAATAAATCTTTGTTATTACTAAACAATAAACAGTCCTCTTACAACAATAACTTACCCAAAACCAGTCCAATTGTTTTCAAACTACCCAATATAAAAAAATTATTGATATCTAAATTTCTCAATCTTTCTATCTGATCGACCCTAGCTGCTTCACCATCGGCTACAGCTGTTATAACATGACGTGTTTGTATGTTTTGCAATAGTGACTTGTATTTATGATCCATAACAAATGTATCATCATATAAAATGGCGGCATTGGTTATATTCATTTTGCGCACTATACTCCTAACCACATCTGGTATAATATCTGCCGGTGGCATAACTTGTAATAGATATTTTTGTTTATTTTCTTCCATATCACGCCATTGTCTAAGATCACCTTCTTGGCCATAGGAGGCACTTACAGTGGGTAAACCCAGAGCTTGGGTAAACGATTTAACTGTTTCTGAAGCTATTCCTGATTTTGTAGTATCGAATACAATATGCGGTGGTTGTTTATTTTCAATACTTTGGGCATATTTGGTGCAAACTGTTTTTAATTGGAAAATTAAAAAAAAAAAAATATATATATATATATATATATATATATATATATATATATATATATATATATATATATATATATATATATATATATATATATATATATATATATATATATATATATATATATATATGTATATGTATATATATAATACATGTATATCGGCACCAAAAATCCAAAAGGGCGTAACAAAAAAAATCTAAATTGACTTCTTGATTGACTAAACAAAATTCATTTACCCACGTGTTACATCCAATTCACACAGTGATTAAAAACCATGAATTTTTTTCATTTATCTTTGGTTCAATTTAGACGAGGAGTTCATGATTAAACATGAATTTTTTTATATTTCTTTTAAAGTAACTTCTAAAAACCTGTTGCATTTATACGATGAATTTTATTTTCATGTTTTTTTTATAAATTACTCTCAAAATTTGCTTTATTTACTCATTCATAACAACAAAAACATAAGAGAGAAAATAAGAGAATATTCGAACTAAAGAAGAATATAAAAAAACATGGAAAACGGAAATATTGAAGTATTTTCTACCCGTCTTTCTTCTCTACCCCGCTCGTCCACCAAAAAAACACCAAGAATTTTATTCATGAATTTAATTCATCGTCTAAATTGGGCCTTTGAAAACATATTCTAAAAACCTCTTCCATTTATAAGATGATTTTTATTTTCATGATTTTTTATAATTACTCTCAAAATTTGCTTTAGTTACTCATTCATAACAATACAAACCATAACACAATCACATAAGAGAGAGAGAGAGACAATGAGAGAAAATTCAAATCAAACTAGCAAAGAATATAAAAAAAAAACATGGAAAACAGAAATCGTGAAGTTTTTTCTACCCCTCCCCTCCATCTTCTCCATCCCGCTCGTCTACCAAAACTATTGTCATGACTTTTAATCATGATTAAAAACCACCGTGTGAATCGCGTGTTACACGTACACAAAAAAAATTTCATATTGAAATCGTCGAAAACAAGGTTAATTTAACAATTTTTCGGTAGTGTTTTTGCTTCATAGGTGTTTCATATTCATTCAACATGATTTTGCAATAACATTCAAAGAGTATATTTCCTTTAGAAATAACTATATTTCATGTGAATTTAATATTCCAGTTCAGTTAAATCAAACGGCCCTGTTTTCTAAACCGAATCCGAGTAAATCTCTCGTTTTCTAAAAATAAATTGATGTACATATTTTAAATTATATCTAATAAATTAATTTCAGATATGACATTTTATGCTCTAAAAATAGAAAACTACAAAAAAAGTTTGAAAAAATTTGTTATTAGTGGATTTAATTTTTTTAAATCGAGTCGTTTTAACTATTTCTCATAAATCTAATAAGATTTCCAATCAACATTGCGCAATGATGATTTTACGTTGGTATTTCTTTCTGTGTGATATATGTGTCGTTTATTGTAAAAGTGGTGTAACTTCATATATTTAATAAATACATATTTTTGTAGAATAGTATCACATTTAGTCATATCTTTCGTAGTAACATTGAAGCAACTCCAATATTTGCACCAAAACCCCGTAGATGGCGTTACTTGCTTACCCCCGGAAGTAAAACTGCAAAATATTCACTATAAAAGGCTCGTTTTCGAAATTTAATGACAAGGAGATAATTCACTGTTACAATGAATGACACATATATATGTGTAACAATAACGATCTTATTAACGGTAGTCAACCGGCCGTAGATCTAACTTCAATAATTTCTTTAACCAAAAAGCCTGAAATTTTTTAATTTTAGCTTTAAATTGATTTCTTTGTTTGAGATTATCGACATTTTTTAGCAGCTTTAGCGGTTTTAAGTAGTTTTTGCCTATTTTAACAAATTTTTAAAGTTTTTTTGCGAAGCTTAGGCGTTTATTATTTATGATTTTAGGAGTTCTTGATTATGACCGAAAAAAAGTGATTATCTCAGTATACGGTGGCGTATGAGTATAATTATTAATGCAGTAATGAAATATTACGTATACGCCGACGTACCTGTAACCCAAGAATGATAGAATACAAGATAACGACATGGGCATGATTTCTCGTTAGATGACGTAGTTGGTGCTTTTCAAAAGGTTGCCAAGTCAATGTGTCCCTAAGCCAGTCTAATTTTATTCAAAACAATTGGGGTATTCACAAGGTAGTCATAAAGTAATGTTTTAAAATAATAACACGAAAAAATATGACAGCTGTGAGCAACCCCTCATAATATAGTGTGCTATGTACACAGCCGACAACTTACATGTACACAACATAAACAAAATAAACAACAACAACAAGAGCATAACAGTCATTTGTACCTATCAACAATGCAATTAAACACCAACCCACTTAAACAACAAAATTTTTCTCATTTATTTAATTTTCTCTTTGCCTGGCTCTGACATACATACATGTACTATCATTGGCTCGACTAAAGAGTTTCGGCAGTTCGGCTTAGATTTATGCTGTAGTTATGACAAACAATAAACACAGTACACAAAGTTTTATTATTTTAGGACTTTTTTGTTTGAAGCACAACAACAATGTTTTTAAGCTATTGTAAAATATTAGGACATTATGACAATATAACTTGTGTTATTAAGTCCGTTTAAATCCCCCAAATGTATGCAATTTTATGGCAGCCCTGCAACAGCTGAAAAATATTAACCAATAGGAACACAGTTAGTGACGCCATTGGTGACACATTTCGTAATCTTGTATTCTATCATTCTTGCCTACAACCTACTTCAAACAGTGTAATTTTCATATAATATAGATGTCATAATTTGGGAACCACTGGAGATAGCGTTCAAATGGTGGCATGTCATAATGTCCAGTGACATAATGTTCAAGGACATTATGTCACTCCAAAAAGTGTGATTATGATATTTTCAAAACTGTCATAGTTTCCATTAGTGTAGCGTTGTAAGGTCCATGGACATTATGACACTTTTTAGAGTGTAAAGATCTTTGCATAGCCGGCCTTTGGCCGGGCTTAAACGTTCTCCCACTTGGTATATAGAATAGCGGCTTCGCTGAGCTGAGATTTTCTGCTTGGCCAGGAGAAAATCCTTACGCCATGCCAAATGCCGGCTATGCGAAAGTCTTCTCAGCGAAGCCTCTTTCCGATAGAGTGAAAGGAGAAAATCTTTAAGCCCGGCCGAAGGCCGGCTACGCAGAAAATCTTTAGTAATAAAAGTAAAATTTCCAATTAATTTTGAAATATTTCCATGGACATTATGACACTTTTTGGACATTATATCACTGTACATTATGATATACCACCGTTCAAATATTTTGTTAGACTGAGAAGCAGGAGGATGCGTGGCCCAATCACTGGTTGGTTTTATACGAACTAAGTGACAATATATTTTTGAGTTTCCACAAGCTCGAAATCCATTTCAGACACCTGGTTTCTAGGGCAAAGTTGCTTAGAATTCTTAATGTTCTGACCTTGCAGGTAATCCCTGGAACTTTCCGCTAATTTCAAGCTCAAATCGCTGGAAAATCTAGATTTCTGAAGTAATATAAAATAAAACATTTTTCAAAAATATTCGACAACGTATCTCCCGAACCGTTTAGGGGCATTATTACAATTTGGCAATATTTAAAGGCAGGATTCTATCAGACAGATAAACAGTTTATCTCGATTAAAACTGTACTTTTTTTTATGAAAATCAGTCTGACAAGAAATCTTATATTAATTAAAAAACACACAACCCACAAGCTATTTAACCGATTTAGCTCAAATTGGCGGCATTCAACCAACACAAGTTTTTATGTCCAAAAAAGTAAATGAAGTTATTAAAATAAAGCGCTTTTCGGAATTTTTCCTCAACGATATCTCTCTGAGCTTAAGATCTGATTAGAATTTGGATTCGATCAATCTAGAAGATTAAACATTATTTGGAGAAAACACTTTTTTGGAAAACTTTATTTGCGAAAATTCTTAAAATCTACTGAACCGAATCGGTTCATTATATGACATAATCTAAGTGAGATCAATGTCTTTAGAATGCCTTAAATTTGGCTCTGACCGGCTAGGCAATTCTTAAGTTATGACAGGTTTCCGTACGTACACAAACACGTACCCACATACACATACATATAGATATACATCAGGCGTGGATATCCCCTCCCCAAGACGAGTAAATTTCTATAGAATTTCAAAAAGAAGTTTGGAAAAATAATATGTTTTACTTAGAAGTACCCTTCCCCCCCCCCAAAAGCTCAAGCTGGATCCGCGCCTGATATACATACAAAAACATCATCGTAAAAATGAAAACTCGATTTTCAAAAATCGGCATGAAATCAGTAACTTCCTGTTTTTAATAGCAGAAAGTTAAAAAATAGAATGAGTATCTACGGTCTTTTCGATTTTGGGTGACGATATATAGATTTATAAAATTTAAAAACTTACTCGCTTCCAGTAGTGCCTTAGCATCCGTTTTATTTGCCTCGATTTTATCGACTTGCAGCGACAGTCCATAATTGGAATTTTTCTTCAAATAAGTTTGTACCGTTTCAATTGCTTTATTGGCTGGATCGTTGTCTAGTTCGTTTATGAATACTAAAATAAAACAAAAAACGTTTTTTTGTTTGTTTATATTTCTTCCATTTTCAAGCTTTCAATCACGATCATGCACAAGTTCTCTTTAATTTTACTAACAAAATTTATCAAAAACCTTTTTTTTAAGACTTGATGTCCTTAATGCACCGTAGGTATTTCATAATTTTCGATTTAGAAACTTCAAATTACTTTGCAGAACAATCACACAAAAATCTAATCATTCACGTTCATGGATATTTTTGCTTTCACAAATATTGTGGTAGAGAGAGAGAGAGAGAGAGAGTGACCAACCTAATATACAGTTATAAATTAATATTGAAATAAATCGATAATGTGATTGATGTATTATTTGGAATATTATTGATGTCATACAAGTTTACAAACGTTTAAAGCAATAATTGGTTTTACCGATCTTTTTTCAATATATTTACATATACATGTGTACTATATACATATTTTATTTTACTTTTATTTATAAATTCCAAAATCTTATTTAATAACTTTTATAAATATTCACTTGTGCATATTTTATACTATATGTATGTAAATATCTTTTTTTATAATTCCTCCGTTTTACTTACAAACATTTATATTTTGACTTGTTTGAGAACGAGCGATTTTATTTTTTATCGAAATTTCCAAAATTATAAAAACTATAATTTTGAAAATATTGAAATGAGAGAAAACCATTGTTTTTTCAAATGACCTTCAACATGAAGAACTAAAAAGAATGATTTCAATATATATATTTTATTCCGTTTTAGATTTTACAACAGCTAGTTCTAAAATATGACTAAATTCAATATTGTGCTCAGCAAAGAATTACACAAATATGTATTGGAGAAGAATAGTAAAATAGAAATGAAGCGGAAATTAAAGTAATATTTTGACGACACATTGAGGAACTATTAGACAAAATGACCACAAAACTTATTGAAAGGATAATTGTATTTACACATGAGCATTTATTCGATTCCTTTGTTGTTATTGTTGTTAATTATTATATGAGTCTCTAGTATAAAATACTCATGATGACAGACAATTGCATGCCGGACATTTCACAATGTACATACATATATTAGGGTGGCGTCTACAATTTGATTTTGTTCTCTGTTATACAAACTTTATAAAGCATTCGTAACAATATTTGTAATATTTTTGTTCAATTATAATGATATTATTCGAGACATTATCAAGAATTTATGTTTCAAATGTATATTTGTTTGGTATGGGTTAGCTGCTCTATATGCCTGCATTTCGTTGAGTGCTTATGCCAACTCATCAGTATATCTTTAACCATAAATATTAAAGATCACCCAAAGAAATTACATAAAGATTTCTTAAAACATACACGACAGATTTATTTCATTTTCCGGCATAATGGCAATACGGGCTGAAATCCCTTAAAAGTTACTCAGCGTTTACACTAGGGATGTAACGATACGCCGTTTTGCCGATCCGATACCGATTCCGATACTTAAAAATAAATATCGCCGATACCGATTCCGATACCGATACGAATATTGAAATTGAGTTCAAGTTTAGATTAACAAATCTCAAGAAGAGTAATTTTTTTATTATGCAACATTACAGTGTAAGAGATTATTAATATTTAAAATAGATATTAATACAGTATATAAAATTGGAAGTAATTTTTAAGGAACTACATTTTCATTGCTTTCAAAGAATCTATATTAAAAATATGCAGATAATTAGTAGAAAAGCCAGTACAAATTTGTAATTACTTTATAATTTTAAAAAATACTCGCCATGCTTTTTAAAAAATCGATTTTTTAAAGGACATTTATCAACTAATATTCTTCTAAATAACTTATTAGCTTAATTATTAAAAGTCTGCTAAAAGTTTATATTTATTCACTTAAATTTACATGAAAACACAGTTTTGTGTTTAAATTCGCATAAAAAGAAACAAGTTCTGAAAATGGGTAATTTTTCATCCTTTTTTAACCGACTTCCAAAAAGAAGAAGGTTATCAATTCGTGTGTGTTTTTTTTACTTTTTTATGTTTGTACACGCATAACTCTGTCATTTGTGAAGCGATTTTAAAAATTATTTTTTTGCTGGAAAGGGTTTGCCTGCAGTTTGGTCCCATAATTTTTTTTTTTTGAAAATCGGAGGGGGAAATTCGCTTTCCCCATGCTGTCATTTCTGAACCGATTTTCAAAATTCTTGTTTTGTTTGAAAGGGTTTGACAAAAACTGGTCCCAATTTTTTTTTGTCGAAAATCGGAGAAGCAAGTTTGCTCCCCCTCCCCACCAATCCATAACTATATAATTTGTGAACAGCTTTTCAAAATTCTTGTGTTGTTTGCAAGGGTTCGCTAGTAGTTTGGCCCCATAATTCTTTTCGAAAATGGGAGGGGGAACCATGTATAACTTTGTCATTAGGAACCGATTATCAAAATTGTTTTTTTATTTGAAGGGTTTTTTTTTCGAAAATCAGTTGTGAAATTTGCTGCAAACCCCCCTTCAGGTTGGTACCATAATTGTTCTCCAAAATCTGTGCGGGATTTCCCCTTTTCCCACAAATATTGATTATCGCATAGCTCCTCCATTTATGGGCCGAATTCCAAAATTTATTTTTTGTTTGGAATGGTTTGCCTAGAGTTTGGTCGCATAATTTTTCTACGAAAATCTGTGGGGCAAGTCTTCCACGCCTCCACCCAAAATATTTATTAGAGCACAATTCCTCCATTGGCTTACCGATTTTCAAAATTGTTTATATGGAAGGCCATCAAGTATATACTCTTTATACTGAAGTCGGCTTTTTTCCAGAATTATTTGAGGAATCATTATAGAACACCGAAAAAGAAATTTGTCCTAACATCACTTCAAATTCGGTGATTGGTAATGGAAAAAGAGAACTTCTTGCAATGACAAGCAAATGTGCAACTAATTAGAAATTATCCAAATTCGCAATATTTCCGGATCGCGACTGCTACATTTTCATGATTTCTTTATAATGTCTTTTTTTGCTGGGAATAAGATTTAAAAAACAACGAATTGAATTTGAGTTCATGGTAAAATTAACAATAAATAAATTATTGTTTTTGCAAAATAACAGCGTAAAATACTATTAATTTTTAAAGTTGATATTAATAAGATTTAAAAAATAACAAAATGCATTTAGTTCTTGGTAAAATTAACAAAAAATAAATAATTTGTTTAAAAAAAACTAAAAAATTTTTTTTAAGTATCGTCGTATCGACAGTAAAATATCGCCGATACCGATGTATCGGAAAATCTGAAGTATCGCCGATATATCGGTATCGGTATCGGTATTCGTTACATCCCTAGTTTACACTAGACAATGCTGTCTTGACAATAACATTTTTTCACTAATACATAGACACTTTTTCAACTGTCTTCACTACTGTCTTGAATATTTTGAGACAATGATTTGACGTATGCCGACAATAATTTGAATTTTTGTAAATAAAAAAGAAATAATCAAAAATATATGTTAATAGTATTTATAATTTTGCTATTTTCTTTACTTTTTTTTAAGTTTTAACTTACAATGCTCGCGCAAAAAACGGAATTTCTGGAACTTAAAATTAGCTATCATATGTATTGTCTGGATGCCTACGTCACGAATACAATTATCAGCGTTTTTGACAACTAAAGCGGCCCACCCACTTGCAATATAATTGTGCAATTTTTCGTATTGTACAATAATATCGCCAATGTGTATGTCATATTCGAAGATGGCACAATATATTGGCAAAAATCAAAATGCCTTTGATTTTTATTGTACAATAAGGAAAATTGTGTAATATGGTGGCAGCATTGTTCAGTGTTATATTTACTTTTTCACTGTCAAGACCATTGGGCAATATTTTCTTTGAAAATATTGTGATATTTATTGCATAGTATAGGCCAGAACGACAATAATATGTACAATAACATATGCAATAATATTGTATAATGGATGGGCCGCTTAATACAAGTGCAAAAAATAAAATTCTGAGTAGTCAAGATTCAAAGTCTTTTGCTCCCATGTATTTCATGCATAATATTTTTGGTTTCTTGAGGTCATCGTACAGGTCTGAATTTTTGTAGAGTGATAGATATTTGTATAAAGTGTTCATTCCTGCATATAAATAAATTTTTTTAGTTTTTGCACTTGTACACCTTTGCTTTTCACCCCGCAATTGTCAAGACAGCGTTGTCATTTGTAAACGTACTGTAACAGTATGTTTAAGCAGAACATAATAAAATTTTTGAATGGGAAAAATAAATATTTGTTTCGAGTGGTTAATTTATTTTCCTATTTCTTTTGCTCATATTAATTATTATACACGAAAAGATTGGAAAAGTGATGGAATGAATATATGATATTATTGATTGATTTCCTTATATATATATACATACATATACTTATGTGTTCCACCTTATTATTTATAAAAAACTCTTTGTTGGATTAAAACATTTGTATGTGTAGCCACAAATCGACATACACATAAAACAAAATTTTTATATACCCTTCACCGTAGGTGGAAATTACATATATAAATACATTAGTTCACCATCCGCTTGTAATTTCTACAATAAATATAACTTGCGACCCACTATAGTTTACATACTACATACATGGACATATCGCGACCTCAGTCTTGTTCTGGCCCACCGACCATTAAAAAAAATAGAGTTAAGTATGGGGTATACATATATTTTAAATACTCTCTTTCAGAATCCAAAAACTGTTTCACGAAATTGTTCCTGCTTTCTGAGATATCAAGCATTATTCACTGTGCTCGATATCATCATTTTTGATAAATTTTTTGTAAAAAAATTTTTTTTTTAAATAAAAAAAAATAAAAATCAGAAATCAAGTAAAATGCCAAGTTTCATCAATATGAACATAACAAGTTACTCAATACACAGCAGTTAGTATACACATGGAGCAACAAAAGCTACTTTTTACAAATAAAATAATAAAAGTGGCTACTGGAGCACAAAATAAGATATTTTACTTTCAGTAAAAAGATGTTAAGTTCACAAAAATTTAAATTTTTCTTCCAAACATATGCCGGAAGCAATGGTGAGAATACAAAAAAAATTCTATCGGATATATTTTGAGAAAACTTTATGTAAATCTTATTTGTTGTTTTTCTCCATTCCGAGTTTTTGGCATATGGGATAAACGAATACCACAGGCTAAACAGACGCGACAAAAGAGAGGGAAGACATTGCATATTCACTTAAACGAAAGCCGAGTGCAAAACGGAATAAAAATTTTTATTGTTTGCAATTAAAACAAATTGTTTATTTCATAAATAAATGGATAACTTTATTATTTTATACACGAAAAATTACAATTCCACATTTCATACACATTATTTAAAGTTTTTATACATACATTTTGCTGCTTGCTTCTACAATTTTCAACCACTTTTGCTACCGAACCAACAACAGATGCACAAACACACGAACAGGCAAACAGAACACTTCATTTACACTTTAATTAATAGTTAAACTTTCAAATATCACTTAAACACACTTTAAATGCTTTATTTAAATTTTTTACATTATAAAGCAATAATTTTTTTGAGTTTTTTTGCTAATTAAACAATTTTTCACTGTGAGCTAAAACTTTTATTTTGTTTTGTTTACTTCTACATCTTCACATCACTATATGTCTCTCTTTTCTACAATAGCCGAGTGGGAAAAAAGCTGAGTTTTTCATTTTTGATCACTCATTTTCTTCGTCTCTGTCCTACTTTGTGCCAATACTGAGGTCGCGATATGTACATATACATAACTGGGAAGTCGATTTAACGAGATCCACTTGTCCGTGTCTTACTTCGTCGGTTGAAATATACCTTCTGAAGACGGCAAAAAACTCTCAAGCAAATCGTCTCATACAATTCATACAACTAAAATGGAAATTTCGATTGATATTGAGTGGGGCGGAGGTTGGCCTCCAGAATTGGATCACTACAAAAATTATCTAAGCTCAGGAAAATCACCTGTTTATAAGGAAAAATTTCCAACATAATTTCTTTGGTAGCAAGCATAATTAATGAGGCATTTTATAATTTTGTATAGTGTATACAAGGTCAGGTATAGCCGAATACCTTAATACTTTTACATTTTTTCCATATTTTATTCTCATATTTGTTTGTATATTTTTATCGTCTAACAATTTCAATTAAATGATGTTGTGAATCAACATTCAATATATTATAATTATTATACATACCCTGCAGCTAAATTTATAACTAGTTACGTTTTGGGACATTCATAATATGTACCATGTAGCTGTAACCAAACTAGTAACGATACTAGTCAAAATAGGACAGTCATATTACTAGTTATAACAAGACTACTAACGATACTATCCAAAAAAGGACAACAATATATTTGAAACCAAAAAAATAAATATAAATTATTTCTTATTAATATTATTATTTCGAACTTATTTGCTTTGTGAATCCAAATTGATTATTAGTCTAAGGTTCGTAACGTTATATTCAGAAAGAATTGGGCATGATTAATATTCCAAGGAACAACCCAGCAAAAAATAAATGAACGCGTTCAACATGAAATAGTGTTTCATGACTTCTTGATCACTTGTTTCTTCGAATGCATTCTGAATGACATCGTAAATCGTAAATAAAGCTATAGTTTTGGAACTTATTATAAACGCATGCAATTTTACTAGGTAATATATTGCATAAAATATCCACCGAAAAAGGCATGCAAAAATGGAGTTAAATAATCACATTGACATATTTTCATAAAACAAGTTTTACCTCCAACAAAAAATAAGAAGGCAATAAATAGCTCAGTGGTAGAGAGCGTGTCTTAACAGTCAGAAAATCATGGTTCGTATCCCAGCTGCGGCAACTTGCATGGGTTCAATTCATGATCTCCAATGACACGCTAACATTTTTGGGGATTTTTCGATATAACAATAAAAACGATATGTCATACTGTGTTGTCATATCGTAAGTTTTTTACGATATGACAACACTAAGATAGTCATATACGGTGTTGTCATATCGCAATGTTGTCATATCGTAAAAATCTTACGATATGACAACACAGTATGTCATATCGTTTTTATTGTTATATCGTAAAAATCCCAAAAATGGCATCGCTGCTATGGGTAGAGTACTTATTTGGCTTGAAATATTACCCTACGTTTATACCTGATATATTTTTATGATAACAAATGTCAAACTTTTATTGGAAATAACCTATTTTATGTTAGCTGCTTGAACTAAAAAGCAACTATGTAGTACATATATTTCTAAACATACTAGTTATTTTGTCTGCAGAGATAGTACGTACATACATATCTATAAATGTAGTACATACATGCATACATATATAAGTATATACATACATATGTGATCCCTAGGTGGAAATTATAAGTTAGATGTGGTGGCGTTGCACTTGATTTAATATTGTTGTAGTATCCTTGGTGATTGCTTAACCACTTATTGAATTTTTACACCTTTGGATAATCATGTCAGATATGGAAAACTTACATTTGGAAAAATGTATATTTACTTTTCGATTATGTACCAAAATAGTTTTTTTCATACATACGTAACATGTGGCGTTATTATGTGTGGAGAATTATTGTTACACTCAGTCTAAAACTGATAAATTAAAAAAAATTTGAATTGAATCGAACCACTCAAGTCAGGTCTCATTGATATCAAAGTTGAAATTTTACAAAATTCATCCATGTACTAGTAGTTGATCAGAGAATTCGCTACTTTTCTTCGATTCTGCTGAAAATAATTGTTTTGTATTAATAATGCCATGAACATTCGTGATCGTGAAAATTTTAGCTCTTGTTGAGCGTAAACATACTTAAATAGAAAAACTACATTCGTAAGCGTGCGTTATAGTGACAGTTTTAAAATTTGTCTTATGTAAACGCACATCACATCTCTAGTTTTAGCAATTAAATAAAAAATAGGAAACCAAAATGAAAAAGTTTTAAAAGGCTTCGGAGTTTTTCAATAACAAACTGTCAGATTTGATTATAGCCTCCCCAAAAAATGCGAAAAACCAAAATTGAAAAATCTTAGATAGCTCTTACATATATACATGTTATAACTTTGCTTATTTTCTATTCCATGTACCATTATTGCTTAAAAGCATTTTCTTCTCATATGATATTCAAGATCTCTCATAATATTTTAAGCACCTAAATAAGTATTTATATGTGGCGAAGGGAACTAAAATAATACTGAATTTCCCCTCCCTGATTCCTGTAATATATACCCAGCGACACGTTCATTAGCCACTAAGGACTGTTTCCATTTGTCAGGTATTGAAACATTTTAGAATATTAATTTTTATTCCTTCAACCAAATATGGAAAGGCTATACATACATACATACATGTATATCCCTTAGCGCCAAATGATCGTAAGCGACATTTTGTAAAAAACAAATTTTTTTATTGAAATCAAAATTTTATGAGCTTACCCATAGTTTTAAATCCTTACAATGTCCAATTTGTTGATAACTTTTGAAATACAGGCTGTGCAATTTAATCGTAAGCGACCGTTCATGAATATAAATCATGTTTAAATACAAAGAAAAACCCCTCTCCTGAAATATTTAATTTTAGTCGCTTACGATCATTTGGCGCTAATATACATATTTAATATACAGGACAAGTTTAAAATGGCACGAACTTTTTTTTAAAGGGTATTCAAAATGGCACGAAAAAGCTTTAAAAATGGCACAAAAAATAAAATAAAACTAAAAATGAAGATTTTAATACAATTTCATTTGTTTAAATTTTGGTTGCACATTACAATTTTGATTGCACATTACAATCATGTATGCTAAAAATTTGGCAAAAAGCGTTACGTTTAAGCTTCTTTGTCGGTTATTGCACGATATATATTGTAGTAAAATTTAAGTAATAGTTTTTTCGAAGCTAAAGGGCAGTATTAGTATATAAATATCGTAGCAGAAAATGCAAAAAGCCCTATCTAACATTTTAAAAGTTTAACAGGAGAAGCATAAAACTTGTTTAAAGGAAAACTATATTGACAATTAGTGGAAAATCTTATACTACAAGTAAAAAAGGACCCACAAATTTATATATGTATTGTAAAATTTTGCACTAATTGTCAATATATTTTTTCATGTAAACAATTTTTATGCTTCTCCTGTTTACTATTAAAATGTTAGAACTATTAAAATGTTAGATAGGGCTTTCTGCATTTTCTGTGACGATGTATTGTGTGCTTTCCATACTAAAGTTTATTTATGCCACACATCCATTTATTCAACATTTCTATGATTTCCCGGTTGGCCAACTCATCGTAGAGGACATTTTCATCAACGACTACTTAAGGAAATTTCGACATTTGTCATGCACGATATTTGTCGATTACAGTTTCTTTTAAGACAATCTAACAGCAACCCTACTCAAATAATGGGTAAAAGGAAAACTACTCAACTGGTCGTGCCTAATAGTTGGTAGATATTGTCCGCAAGCTAGTCTTGCAACGTACAATTTAAAATTTTATATAATTTCGTTACAATAAAAAACACTACTCTTCGTAACCAACAAATGAAGTTCTTGTGGACATTGTCGCTCAGTCCGTCACCAGTTTGAATCATTTTGATACATTCCTGCTTGCTAAAATTGAGCGAAATGGAGCTGATGAAGATGTTTATTGTAGAGCAAGTGTAAAAAAGAAACAAACGAAAAAAAATGTAATGGGGATATTTCTGAGGATGTTGTAATTTACATGGTCATTAATGAAAAGATGGGCGAAAATGTCTTTATTGATCTGTTTAAGCTGTCACCAACAGGTCATCGATGCTTTAACATTGTCATGCATCGGTCTTGCAAGATGTCGAAAGACATGGCCGACCGGGTTCTTTATGACGGGGGTGGTTCTTGACCTAAAACATGTTTTTTCTTGTATCTAAATATTATTGTGTCAACAACTCATCAGCAATGATTAAATTAATAATTGATTTAATAGCCAGTAACTTAATAAAAAAATTTTGTAGATAAAAGTTATTAATAGTTCTAACATGCATTGAATAAAATTATAGCACGTGTATACACAAATGTAATTGTGTAATACAATTCCCTAAATACATATCGCTCATTTGCTGCAACGTGTCGTCATAACTCAAAGAAACTAGTTTTACAGAAAACGAATTTAAAATTTTCGATTTCCACGCAACTTGTGGAAAAGGTAAATTTTATTCCTCTCTCAAGAGCTGACTTTACAAGATATTCATACGAAATTTTTACAGTGTATGAAGATCGATATGACGATTATTTCAGCATTAATAGAACAAAACGCATATTTTTGGAGTTATAACGAAGTTGCAGCAAATGAGTGATATGTACATACATATATATTAGGGAATTGCTTTAAACAATTTTTTGTTACAAAATTATGCTATTACAGAAGATCGAATTATGGATGAAGCTCTCAAAACCTAATGACAATAACATTAAAATAAAAAATTAAAAAACCGCTGAAGAATATGGATAATAACTTCAAAACGGCTGGACCGATTTCTAGATCAAGTCACCTTTCAAACAAAAGAAAAAATATATATTATCAGTCACTTATAAATCTTACACCATTTTGGAGGAATGAAATTTTACATTAATTTGAAAAACAATGATAAAATTATTACTGCAAGCATCGTAAAAAATCGTTATATTAATGAAGGTACATTAATTACACTGCACAGTGGGGACTTTTGCAAAATAAATGGTCACAAATCCGGAACTTCTAAATTGCTGATTGGATTTATCTGGAACTTCGAACATCGTTAGATGCTGCAGCCTGCTTGAAGCACGACCGAAGTTACAGTGGGGCAAAGTTGACTACCTAGGAGGCTTGTAACTTTTTATATGTTATCCGATTTTAAAAGCGCTTTGAACTAAGCTGAAACATACGAAGAAAAGATGTCCTTACACATGTTTCCGTATAGTTTAGAAGATATTTGACTTTAAGGAAAACAATTTTTTTGTCTTGACTTTTTTAGTATTTCGCTAATAACTTTTAAATTTACAGTAACACTGGGGAAAAAGGGTTTTAGTATATGATAAATTTTGAAATTGACCTGAAAAAATCATTAAAAAAAATTTGTGAAAAACTTTGTTTATCACATTCACTCTTCAATTACAGAACGTAAAAGGCAATCAATCTATTTCCAATGGGCTTATCACCAATAATTTTGTATTTTGGACCTGTCCCTACATTCAACGGTGGCCGAAAATCATAAATTTTAAAAATATATTTTGTGTTTAGGGTCCTATAAAAAATTGGCACGGTCAATTTTGAAAATTCAAAAACAAAGTTTCATAATGTAGATAGTTTTAAGAATTTTGGCAAAAATTGAAAAGTCTTTTCATAAATATGGCTAGCGCAGATTTTCTGAAAAAAGTCAAAATTTAGAAAAAATAAAGATTTGTACCATAAAAAATATACATATTAAAATAATTTTATTTTCTCAAATTAAAATTTTTGACTTCTATATGAACCTCTTTGCTACGCCTCAAAAATTATTCGAATATTCAATTCAAAGAATATAAAGAATTCTCTTAACTTCTTTCCTTTTATTCACACAACTGTTATACTTGCAAAAACTCTACCTAAACCACATAAAAACAACAAAACTACATATCTAATTTTATACAAAATGTTTATGTGCATTTTCATCGTAAGTATATAATCTGTTTTTCATGTAAGAGTACTTAGTACTAATAACACTGGGCGATCACGCTAATATATTTCATCATAACTCGCGAACGGTTCCTTCAATTTGAACAATTAACGTTCCAGAATATGCGGAATGAAATTGTCTTTAATTCATCGACATATAATTTCAGAACTATTCGGAAATTAACGGCGAAAATTTGTTTTTTATACAATCTTAAGCCTTTTTTCGTTTTCAAAAGCTCGTAAACAAATTAAGAGGCCAAAAACTTAAAATTTTTTTCATATAATAGAAAGCCATTAATATTAGGGACGCTTAATTTAAAATGCAACAGTAAAGTCAAGACAAAAAAAATTGTTTTATTTAAAGTCAAATATCTTTAAGATATCCGTAAGAGATACGGAAACTCATGTAAGTGAATTTTTTCTTTGTATTTAGCTTATCTCCAATCGCTTTCTAAATTTCTAAAATCGGATATCTCAAAAAGGGGCAAACAACTCCAATTTAACGCAGTTCGATTCATTGCAGCTGAGGGTAGTTTTGATGCCCCTTTTTACGTAAGGGACAAAAAATCCATACAGCGAAGCGTTAGAGGGTTAAAATGTTCCTCAATAATTTTCCTCATTGTGTTTTACATAAAAGTACTGAGCACATCTTATACCTTAAACGTAAGGATTACAAGTTTTCCAATGCCGATCGATTTTATTGTATGGTATAGTGGAAGTGTGGTGGCTTCCCAAATCGAAGTTGTATTGTTCTTACGTGTACATTGAAAATTAATTGATAGTAGTTTTTCCTTATTCCTTGAAATATTGATTATGTCTAAAACCGTAAATTTGTTTTCTGCAAAATAAACGAAACGATTTTTTTACTAAATGGCCTTAAAATTAAAGCAAAGCGGCACTGACGAGTAAAAATAAAAGCAGCCAGTAATGTTTTCAAAATCTATTTCAAATATAAAACTACCAACGTCAACTAATTCTAACATCTGGCAGCCTGGAAAAACAAATGCGACAAATTACCGCCAAAACATATTGAACACAACCCAGCATGAGTCAGCTGTGCACAAAAATAAATTCTAACAAAAAATTGTAACCAGAAAGTAAAAGTAATAAAAAAATACTTTTTATTTTTTGAATATAATACACCAGGTAAAGACGTGTTCTGCAGTGAAATCAGTTAGCAAAATACACTTTAAATTAAAAGTATTGAAATAAGAAACAACAAACTGCGATGAGTGATAGTTCGGATGATGAGTGGGCTGCTGAATGGATACCATATAGTCAACGCAATGATTGGTCAGATATTAGTCCAATAGCCCAGGATGATGGAGAGAATCCCGTAGTAGCTATAGCCTATAGCCCTAAGTGTAACTATAATTTTCTTGCTATAAAATCATTTGATAATCCAATTTGTCTTTAGTTCGGGAAGTTTTCGATTATTTTCGTGCCATATTGGCGCGTCAAGAAAAATCTCCTAGAGCTTTGGAACTAACTACCGATGCTTTGCGCTTAAATCCAGCCAACTATACGGTATGGCAGTACCGTCGTGATATCTTACGCGACTTGGGTAGTAACTTGAATGAGGAACTTAATTATATAGAATATGTGATTACGGAAAATGCCAAAAATTACCAAGTTTGGCATCATCGTCGTGTTATTGTTGAAATGATGAACGATGCTTCGAAAGAATTAGATTTAACTGAGATGGCGCTAAGTACTGATGCTAAAAATTATCACGCTTGGCAGCATCGACAGTGGGCTATTAAAACATTCTAGTGAGTACATACAAGATTTTGATAGATACTTTTATTTTGTTTATTATGACCAATTATTTATGATCATATTGATTGTGACTCAGAGATAAGAAAATAATTTAAACCCTTCATAAATCATAAAACTCGTAAGCAGATGTTAAATTAAAATACGTACGTGATTAAAGCTACTTAGGCTTTGTCAGCCTAAAATTTATATTTTTGTCAGTTTTATATAACAGGCAGGTTGCAGATTATTAAAATTTCCATAACTCGTATTACAAAAGCAGAACGAATTATATTTATCAGAATTAAACATGAACCCTTTAAACTATAACGAGAATAAATAATATTGAGAGCATTTGAAATAAAGTTTGTAACTATATTTGTGAATGAACAAATTTTCATCATTTAATAGATATTTTAGGTTCATCTGTTGCAAAAATATATGTATTTATACCTCCATAGTGTAGTGGATAGTTTACTGGTATATCGCAGGTTCTGTTCTTGCCAAGACACGAAAAGTCTTGAAACATTTATTATGGTTAGGATGTGATAAACACGAGAAAAACAAAATAAATATTGTCATTTCGAGCATTGTCCAGATAACGGCACATTTTCTGTTTTTCGATGTATGTTCGTTTGGAAATGAATTATATCTTGTTTGAATGGCTATTAAATTATGCGTCGAATAGTGGATAAAATCTTATGCAATTTTAACGTTTTTCACCAATAGTTGTCCATTAGAAAGCTGTTTTCTATCATAAATTTATAACAAACCACATAGTTCTATAATTTTATTGAATAATCCATTCGATTTCAAAAAATTTTAAGCGATAATCGACCGAAATCGGATAAAAACTAAATATGCTATAATGAGAAAACGAAAACACAAGCATTCAAATTTACTAGCAAATCCTTTATTTGGTATTTTTATTTTTTAAATTCTCGCCGATTTTCGAAAATCGAGCTTTCATCAGATTCGACGTTTTGAGTTCATGAGAATCTATTCTGACTAAATTTACGATGATGTTCGTATGGATGTATGTATGTAAGTGTGTGTGTGTGTGTGTGTGAGTGTGTGTTTATGTGTCTAAACCTCTCATAACTTAAGAATGGCTTAACCGATTGGAATTCAAAAATAATTGACCCTACCATCAATAATATACCGTTTCGTTTCGGTAGATTTCGAGACTTTTCGAAAATAAAGTTTTCGAAAAAAAGTTGTTTTCAAATAAATTTGTAAACTACTACGAGTGTGCTTTTGAGTACCAAATTAGAGACTAAATTAAATTTAATATCTGTATTTCGTCATATGAATTCAAAAAAGCCCCAAAAAACCGACAAAGAATTCAAAACTGACTTTTTGATTGATTATGATGGACCGTATCAAAATAAATGTTATTACGATTCTCTCCCTAAGCTTTACTCTTCTTTTCGTCAATGTAAAATTATTATTATAAGTATTCATGACCTGTTCATGGGTTAATTTTTGATGTTAAAGAGTATTTTCTTCTTCTGTAAAATATTTCAATGTAGCTTAGGGCTTTAATGAATTCATATGACGATTTACTCTTTAACCTTTTTTAATTTTTTTTTTTGCTAAAATCAACTCTGAGTAAATTCAGGAAGTAAATTTACTTTAATCTCTAACCTCGTATTCAAAACCCAACTCTAAACCGATCGAATCCAACATTTAATCAGCGTTTCAGCTAAAAAAAACAACGTCGACTGCTGGAAATTTTATTAAAATCGAATTTATTCGTTCGAGTGATATCGTTGACGAAAATGTTCGAAAAAAGCGCTTTATTTTAATAACTTCAAAAGTTATTGTCAAATCGATTTTCAGATTTCATTTACTTTTTTGGACTTAAAAAACTGCGCCGAATACCGCAAACTTTATCTAAATCTGTTATGTGGCTCGAGAGATATCGTGGTAGAAATTTCTGAAAAAAATTCATTTTTATTTTTCTTAATTACTCCAAAAATTTTTGACTCGCAATCTTTGACGTTTGCAATCATAAAAAAATTACAATATCATCAATCAACATTCCTTTATATAGTCTGGACTTGGACAATCACAACTCATTCATATTAAACTAAAATTTTCAATTACCATTTTAGCCTATACGACGATGAATTAGCCTTTGTTGATCGCCTTATATCCGAAGATATACGAAACAATTCCGCCTGGAATCAGCGTTTCTTTGTATTTAAATATTTTGGCTTTACACTCGAACGAATACAAAGTGAACTACAATACACCATGAATCGTATACGTGTTGTAAAAAATAATGAAAGTTCATGGAATTATCTAAGAGGTGTATTACGGCAAAGTGATAATCGATCTCTTACTAAGTTTCCCGCAGTTATAGCATTTTGTGAAGAACTCTACAACAGTAATTCCAGATCACCCTACTTATTGGCATTTTTAGTTGATGCTTACATAGAGAAATGCCTAAAGAGTTCCGAAGCGGAAGAAAGGGAAATATTGTCACGTAAAGTCTACAATTTGTGTGATGATATGTCAAAGAAACATGATGTTATAAGGCGTAAATATTGGCAATATGTGGCAGATGAACTAAAAACTAAATTGGATTCAAAGCAGCATTAACTGTGTAGTATTTGTTGGTGTATAAATTTGAAATTTTTAAAAAAGATTTACTTAAAAATTTAACTTTAGTTTTATTTAAGATGCTTTCCTTTAATTTTTATTTCCAACATTTGTCTATCTAAATGTTAAATCTTATTATAGAAAATGTTCAGGTATTGTCATATTTTTAAAATAAACTTCTATTTAACCTTTTTAAAATGATAATTTTGTTTTACTTATCTCGTTTGTTTGCATTGATGTTAAAAGATTTTTCTCGGTTAGTTTTGTTTACTTTTGTTCAGAAATATTAATACGTAAATATTAATGCATGTTTGCATTGTAGATGTTATCTGCTAATGTGTATTTAGAAATTGTTTGTTGTCTGTTTTTATTTATACACATTTTGTTATTGCTTTAAAATTTTTTTATTCTTTTATAATTTTTTTACTATGTGCTGAATTTTTATGAAGTACTTTTTACCCGACTGCCAAGCAAATGTGTTTTTCGCACGTATCTTGTATATATGGATATTAGTTTGTAAATTTCTTTATAACATCATATCTTCCCAATGGCTGGATGGAGTTTGCTAGTTAAGGTATCGTTACATTCGTCTTGAAAACATAAGTGTCCGCAGATAGGTATTAAAAAAAAAAATAACAAATTGGTGGATTTTTGGTGCGAAATAGTAATACGTTAATATGATCACTCGCTTCTGATTAATGATATCATGAGCTGGATTTTCAACTATCTCAATGAGTTTGTGGAGTTCATAGGCCATAAAACAAGTTACTGCAAGATAAAAATTGTTGTCCAATAAGGAGTTGTACTGTCACCTATACTCTTCAATATTTATCTTACCACATTTTCTAACCCGCCTCTTGAAATCTCATTGGCGTCACACGCCGATGACCAGCGCACTATAAAAACACTATGCTAGTCTCAAAATGTAACCAGCGGGGCACTATATAAAGATTTCTTATGGACTAAATAAGTTATACTGAAAATTTTGTAGAAAGCGTTACGAAAATAGCGTTACGTAATGTGTGAAAAGCTCCTTTTGCGAACATTTTTGAATTCAAAACGGTTAAATAAAGACAACATAACGCGTTACTTTGATTTTTTCGTGAAAAATCTACTTTTCGTAAAATATTTAGTAAAATGTAAACCTTAAACATTTTGAGTTTTAATCATCTAAATTGTCATAAATTTAAATAAAACAAATTTTTACTGTAGTTTTTAGTCGTGTAAAATTGTTTTTTTGCAAAAAAAAAACAATTTCGAAAAAGAAATTTTTTCGCAAAAAGTCGGAATATCTTAATACTGTTCATATTTACTCAAATTAGCAAAATTTTAATCCGAAAATCATAACAACAGCATAAAAAATCGTTTTTATGGTAATATAATATGAACATTTTAATTCGTGAATATCGCGAAAACGAGAGCTAAATTTGAAAAACAGCTAGCACCATTGAAATCACCGTACTCGAAATAAAAAGCATTTTTACCAGTATGGTGCCCCGTTTGTTACCAAAAAAGTTGCTACAGCATATCCATTTGAACCGCACTAGCATTACAAAGAGAATTCATCAGTTGGTGTGTGGAATAAACTCCCTGCAGAAACCTTTCCAGTCACTTTTAGTGTGGGAAATTTCAAATCGAGTGTCCTGCTTAAAATAAAAAATTTTTCTATTTCCGGCACAATTGAGGGTGCTGTTGGTTGAAGTAGTTAGCGCGATGACTGCAAATCAATGATGCCGGGTTCGATCCCTGTGCCAGCCAAGTCATCATCAACATCATAAATTTTTCTGGTGTGCATTAGTGTGGTGCTGTTGTAGTTGTTGTTGGACTGTTTACGTGATGAAGGCATAGCACTAAGCAGTACTGGCAGCGATTGATACTGTTCTATGCTAATGTACATCATAGCGCCCTCCTTCGTCGGTAAGTAAAATTGTCGGCAAAGTGAATCAATAAAATGGCTACTTAATACAAGAGGCGCTTCAATTATTGCTGTACGCGAAATAGCAGAGTTGTTAAAGAATTAATCTTACTACCGCCACTTCTCTCTACTCTATCCATTTCCCAAAGAAGGCAACACATTAATTAATTAATTAACTGGTAGGCGTTAAGTGCCTCAGTGTGTTGCTTTTCTTTATAAAAAAAATTCATTGCATAAGTAGGGGTCATCACTTGAGCGCTAGTAAAAAAATACTTAAGCAAGGTTCTCATTACCCGACCTCCTGCGATTTCAGACCATGAGCGCCAACTACCCAGACTACAGTTAAAAGGGGGATGAAACAGTATTCTAAACCGTTAGCAGATGCCTACATTGTCTCTAAAGTCCTCACGATACTGCGCATCTGTCTGATATTCTCTAATAGGATCACATCTCTTCGCCTTATGTAGCTTTGGCTAATACGTACTGAGGTGGCAAGGTTTTGCCAGCTTCAGCCGATGACTCACTGATTTAACACTACACAGGAAAAAGTAAATTTAATTTTCAGTAAAGAAATTCAATGAATTAGTAAATATTTTGTCTAGAAACGGACCTACAAACAAATTTGTCTAAAAGTATTTATAAGTTCTAAACAAAATAATTGATGAATCAGACAAGAATATTCACTGGATTTTGTGTAATATATCAAACAATATATGTCTAAAAACACTTGTCTAAAAATACTTGCAAATTCTAAACAAAATAGTTTACTGAATCAAACAAAAATATTTACTTGATTTTTTGTAATATGTATATGTATTAAACAAACTTTTTGTGTTATTTTTTGAAAATATTTTTAAGTTTTAAATAATAACATCATTATCCATTAAGCATTTATGAAATTTCACTTTGTTAAATGTGTTAAACTTTGTATGTTTATCTAAAGAGTCCAAAAAATTAATGAGAATTAACACAAGAACATTAACGAATTGTGTATGTCGGCATGGGGGTTGTTCTTTTACGACACAGGAAACTGGTTTTTGTTGTTATTTTGGTGTTTGTGTCCTAAAGAAAAGCTAAACAAAAAATTCACTGAATTAGTAAAGCATATTTACTGAGAATGAAATTTTATTTTAGACAAACTTTTGTTTGAAAATTTGTTGGTGATAATTTTTTCTGTGTAATAATAAATCTCTTAATACATGCAGGAAAGAACCCGCTATCATCTCGCTTACAAGCCTGCTTCGGGCGAGGCAGTAGTTTTTGCTGAGAAGTTTATACTCACCTTTTATTTACAAATAAGAAAAGAACTTGCAAACCAGTTTTATTCTTCTTACCAATGTTTTTTTTTATATTTTATTTATTTTTTTCTTGCATTTTCATTTTATTTATTTTTTGTTCTGGGATACATAGTTTTTTTTAAGATTTTTCTTTTAGATTTTGTAATCATTTAATATTCAGCTTTTCTTTTGATTTTTTGCGTATATCTTTTTGTTGCTCATTTTATTTATTTTTTGTTTTTCAAAGAAGTGAGTTTAAACTTTTTTTTTTTTATTTTTGGTGTGTTTGTTAAATATATTTTTTCTTTTTTTTGGTTTTTAATAAAATATTTGAGTTTTTTTTCATCGCTAAACTTAAAGCAGAAGAAGACTTTAAATATAATTTAAAAAAGTTTATTATATTTGTGTTTTGTTGTTGTTTTTGTTGTTGTCTTTCTTTTAAAGAATTGTTGAAAATTTTTTTAATTTTGTTGACATTTCTTATTTGTGTGTGTAAACATACGTAAATTTAATAATACATAATAATAATAAATAGTATTTGGGCAAAAAGCTTCAAATTTTTATAAAAAAAAGAATCCTAAGACATTTTAAATGTCTCTTACACGTATAAGGTTTGTGTGTGTGTTTTTTTATTTAATAAAGGAATTAAATTGAAGGATAGACAAAAGTATTTTGTTTGTTAATTTGTTAGGAAAACTAATATTAACGTTTATGTTTTTTTGTTCGTTTTTCATATTAAAATGAAATTTTTTTAATTTAAAAATATTTGGAAATGTTTCTAATTTTTAAAAATAAAAGTTTTTGTTGTTTTTTAGCTAATGAAATGTGTTTTGGTGTTAGATGATGCTAATATATTCTCTGCTTGCATATTTGTTGCTCTTTCTACAATTTTAATGTTCTTACCATGCCTTTTAAAGTTCGATATTAACTTAATAAGAGGGTATGTATGCGATTACTAAATATTTGATACTTTCATTTTTAATTATACTTAAATATTTTGTATGATTAAACAAATACGGAAAGTTTTGGCTATTGATAAATTGCCAGTTGATTTGTGTGATAATTATCGTTAGCAGTTATTGAATAGAACTTCAATTTATTTCAATATTTAAATGGTTTGAAAATAAAAAAAAGGAGTTTTAATAACACTAATCAACAAAATTAAAATTTTTTTTATGTAATAAGGAATGTGGAAACTAATTTGGAAACACCTGTCTGCCCTCATAATAAAACCATTCAGTTTTTTAATATCGCGGTTTTTATTTTTATGAAAATTATAAAACTTTTTATAGATTACCTTTCATTTTAATATAGTTTTGCTAGTATACGTTGCACGTTATCTTGGTGAAACGGCAAGATTTTTGTTTTCAGTTTTATCCTTACAAATTTGATATATGGTAAAAGCGTCCAACATTGTTTCACAATGTACAACAAAAGAATTGCAATATAAAAGTTTTAACAAAATAATTAGGAACCCACCAAAAAGATCTTGCTATAATAACAAAACTATACAAAATTAGGCGCTTAAGATCGTTGAAGCACTCGTAATACAGTCGAACTCGCATTCTTAACGATTGTATTGCACTGAATGATATTTTTCATGCATTTTCTTAGTGTTTTTATTGTGCATCATGAAAAAAGTAATCAATTTTTTCATACAACATTAAAGTTATTGGTATAGAACTGAAAAGAGTTAATTTCCAACATCCTCGCGGCTTCACTTCGATATTCTGGAACTTATATTTTCAAAATTAATGTCAAATGAAAGGTAATTTTGTATAGATCAATAGTAAATTAAATGTTTAATAGTTATAATATCCGGTTAGGAAGAATTAAGTAAAACAAAGCAAAAAAAAAGAAAAAAAAAACACGCAAATTACTGAAATATAAAACCAGCCATATTTACAAAAAATCATGATCCTTACAGCTTAAAGTAAATGTGGTTTTATTATGAGGACAAAATCTTAAAATCTTGTTGATCTGTGTAATAAGAATCATTTTGAATTTTTCTGAAACATATACTTATATTCTTTCAATGTCTGCCTTTAAGCGGCCCATCCATTCTTGCAAATGTTATTGTACATATTATCGTCGTTTTGACCTACATATACTATTCAATAAATAGCACAATATTTTAAAAAAAATTATCGCCCAATTTTCCTGACAGTGAAAGAGTAAACACAACACTGAACAAGGATGCCACACATTACACAATTTTCTTCATTGTACAATAAAAATCAAGAGTCTTTTGATTATTGCTAATATATTGTGCAACCTTCGAATATGGCATACTCATTGTCGATATTATTGTTCAATACGAAAAATTGCACAATTATATTGCAAGTGGGTGGGCCGGGCCGCTTTAGCAATATTTTGGTTGGGGGAGAAGGAAAAAAGTAAATGTTGAAAAAAGGTAAAATAAAATTGTAAAAAATATATGTTGTATTTCTATTAAGTATGCATATATAATTTTATTATTCAAAAGGGAGTTTTGTTTAAATCTTATTGTTTTTTTTTTAGAATAAAAGCAGAGTTTTCAAGCGAAAAAATCTGTAATCAAAAAGACATTTTATCAACTTTCTATTTTTTCTTGCAGTAAATCTATATTTCCTTCCGTTTTTGTTTTACTTTGTTGTCTTTAAAAATGTTTCTCTTAAGTTTTATTATATAGGGTTTTTGTCTTTATTTCCTTTTTTTATATAATAAACTTAATAGAGCTTTTCTTTTTGTTTTCTTCTTTTATATATAATATATAATGTATAGTTTTTTTTGTTTTATTCTGTTATATATTGTTTTTTTGTAATAATTAATTTGTTTTATTTTTTCTATTCATCCCTACTACTTTTTTCTTTTAATTAAAAATGTTCAAAATTTTATTCTCCTGGCTTTTATCCGATCTACGGTTCTTAAAACTACAACTAACTACTTATTTATCATCACCTATACCTTCATCAGCTGTTGTGGTCTTTTTATCTTGACCCATGGCAGCTGCTGCATTATCATCGTCATCAGCTTTAATATCACACTTTTCGGCAAGCATATCCTCGATACCCTCGTCTATGGGCTGATTCTCTTTGTTGGCTTCTAAATCGGCATCGTCAGCTAGTTCAGGAGCGGATGGCTCTTGGGCACCGTTTGTTTTAATAGGATGTGGTGTCATTTTGACTCGACATGTTTCGTAAACTTTTTCGAAACCTAATTTAGTATAGAGATTACGAGAAGCATCATTTTGTGGACGTATCACAACGAAAGGTTTGTAACCGCGTTCAATAACTTTTTTAGTCAAGGCGGTGGCTAAGCGAATGCCATAACTGTAAATAGATGAGAAAATAATATTTAGAAAAGTAAAAAAAATAAAAAGAAAAAAAATTCTTGGAAAGATGTTGACCTGCAGGACAACTCTTGAGCTTCCTGCCAATTTCAAGCTTAAAACACTCGAAAATTTATAAAATTTTAATAAAAGAGTTTTCTTCCAAAAACCATTTAAACGATTAAGATAAAATTTACGGTATTTGACACAGTTTTATAAAAGTAGACCGAATAGAGAAAATCGATTTGACACTAACTTTTGGAGTGGAATGAAAATTTTATTTTCGGCAATTCGCGAAATCTACAAACTTAACTTCGAATGCACTAAATTGTCCGATTAAAAGAACACTTTCGTGTTTTGTTTTTGAAATTTTGCGATTTCAAAACGAAATGGTTTTCAAATCATTCTCGACAATCTTTATTTTTTTTTTATCGATATTTTTCCAGTAAAAGCAACAGAACATTTTCCTTCTACTTGTAAAAAGTAAAAGCTAAAATTTAAGCTATAATTTTTCGAAAAAAAAAAAACAAAAAGCTCTTCTTTTTTTTTGGTAAAAAATAACGATTACAGTTTTACCGATGTTTTTTAAGCCACAATACAAAATTTATAATTCCACTCACCCTAATCTTCTATAATCTGGACGTGTTTGCATTGAAAACATTGCACCATAATACGAATGTACCATCCATGCTGCTAATTCGTTTGTATCTTTTCTAAAAATACCCAAACCGGGCAGCACTCGTACCAGTATCTCGAATACATGGACACATTCAATCTCATTGGCCGGATATAGATCGTGAATGCGTTTAACATCATCCACAGTCAATTGGCGCATATACGCATTATCGGGTAAATCATCGAATTCCAACTCCGTATTCAGTTTATTACACACATAAATATCACCCTCAAGCCTTTCCATGATGCCCATTTTTTTATAAAAATCATCCAGGCGATTCATAATAGCTATGTGCGTAAAATTCAGGTACAGTGGTTGTTGCCAATCGATCAATATGTCTTCGGTACGCATTAGATCCACATGTTCGATTTGTTCGGATGGGCAGAATATGCCAAAACTTTGGTATATATTGTTGTTTGGCTGAAATAGTATTACAAATCAAATTTTTATTTCTTTTTTTTTTTTTTTGAATTTGCTTAGACACTAAATCGTAATCCATACCGTTAGTGTGCATCCTGGAAAATGTAACAATATTGGTTTTTCGGGCCAATCTTTTGAAACATAAAATTTAAATTCCCAAACACGATCATTCAGGTACGTTCGTATTGTGTGATGAAACTAAAAGCAGACAAATAAAAGAGTAAACTGTGGGTGTTAAATATATTGTATATAAATAAAATAAAATGAAATAAAATGTGTAGAAAAGGCTAACAAAAGAAAATTTTTATGAAAAGTTCTTAGTTTTTGAATAATTTCCATACAAATTTTCTTTTCAAAACAATCGTCTGGATTGTGGAAACCGTACTTTAATCACAAGTATGCACACTTTTTCTTAATATTAAATTCACTCCGTTTGTGCGGAATTTCCTCAGTTTTTGTCGTGATTTTTATCTTAATATTTATTTTTTGCGACATTAAAATATTTTGTTCGAGTTTTCGAACATGATATTCAGTACAAAATACGTTTATTAAAATGGCATTTAATAAAAATTTCATGTTATTTTTAATAAAAAGTAATTGTTGATACTTGGAGATTTTCGGGAATTTTTCCTAATATATTTTGGGTACAGCGAAAAAAGTGCGCGACAGCCCTGATTATGTGATAGTATTCATTTAGTCAATAAACCCATTCAATTAAAAGTTTATTATAAGTTTTTGCAAAGTTATGGCTTTAGAACATTTCATTTGTACATCAATTATAAACAAGCAAAAACCCATTTCCCATAACTGCAATAATGCGTTATGCGGAGACTTCTGACCAATAGGTTCATTTCCTCAACGATCGGGCAGACTATTAATCAAAAAAAGGGCTAGGCGAGATTTATGAGATTTAATTATGTTAACTTCGTGCTGAAGGTGCATAGGTCGATACTAGTTGAAATTCAAATAACAAACAGTGAGTAAAAGTACAAAATTAATAATCAAGGATAAGAAATAATAAGCCTCAACATGACGTTAGCCCATTTGTGACACGTCCATGCATCATCCTCGCCAATTAGTGCTGAAAATTTTGATGATTTTCAGCACTAATATAAGCATTTTGTGGAAACAGAAACTATTGCTTTTAAGCGGCTCATCGCGAACAAAAATCATGCATTATAAAAGCGCAATTGCAAGTGATTTCGTTTTGTTCTCTCCCTTACAAAAGTGCTTCCAACAAGCAGAAATTTTTGATATACACCGATAGATCCAAATCGGGTATTGGAGTAGGTGGGGCCTTCTTTATTCCACACTTACAACGTAGGATAAGCTTTAGACTACCCCATCAATGTAGCATCATACAGGCTGAAATATCGGTAATAGGTGGGTGCTTCTTTATTCCACACCTTCAACGTAGGATACGCTTTAGGCTACCGAAGTCGAATTCATACCAGGTGGCAGCATTAGGACAACAATGCAACATTTTTGTTTGTGTAAATCGCCAAGAAACCTGTATATACTCGTAGTAGTCATAACGGGGCACTGTCTCATCGGTGCTCATGCTAGAAGATTAAATCTTCCCTACAAAGACTTCTGCAGAAGATGTCAGAATAAGGAGGAAGAGACGGTCAAATAGCACTACTATCTAGAAATAGGGCGGCAAACTTGGGAATGCGACAAAAGCGAAATAATTTCATTAGTCGGGTTGGTTTAGCACCGATCCAACCTCTGGGATAGGCAGGAAATTTTCTTAAATCTCCATTTCAGGCACCATAAACGGTCCAAAGGACCCAAGTGGGCTGGTTATTAGGAACTGACAGCCTGTTCAACCTAACCTAACCATCCCAGCAGTAAAAGATTGCAAATTTTTCAAGCAGTGCAAGATGCAGAATTTCAAAAAAAAAATACATATGTTTACTTTTTTTTATAGCATCAAACAGTGTGGTCTGTAGACAGTCGCGTAATTCAGTGTCCTCGCTTTTAATGTATTTTGTCGACAGCGACCGCAGTTGAAATTAGGCCAAGGCATATTCATTACAGGTACCGCAAGGCTCCATCTTAGGTCCTCTCCTTTTTTCACTATACGTGAATGATCTTCAGGGCAAACTCGAATACTGCAGGATTAGATTGTATGCGGACGATGTTCAGCTTTATATTAGCTGTTGCAATACTGCCGTTGATGAATGTGTGAGGACCTTAAATCAGGAGTTAGGTCGTGTCTACGAGTGGGCCACAGCTAATGGTCTAGCAATTAATCCTACTAAGTCCAAGTGCCTGATTATTAAAAAGAGGTTAGCAAATTTTGATTGCAATCCGATTTTAACATTAAACAACCAGTCCATAGATATTGTACATTCTGCTAAGAATCTTGGTATATATTTTAACAGCACTCTCACTTGGTCTAATCACGTTAATTTTGCATGCGGTCGAACGTTTTCAATGTTAAGAAATCTCTGGCAAACTCAGTATTGTACTCCAATTAAAATTAGAATAATCCTTGCCAAATCGTATTTAATACCGATTTTATTGTACGGCTGTGAACTTTTTGCCAGCTGCGATAGCATAAGTAAAAGAAAACTTAACGTGGCCTTTAATAACATTATTCGGTACGTATATGGTCTCAGAAGATATGACCATATTTCCCCATACGTAACCTTGCTTTATGGCATTACTTTTGATGATTATGTAAGAGTGCGCACTTTACTGTTCATGCATAAAATTATATATACACATCATCCTGAACATCTCTTTGAACGTTTAAGCTTTTCAACGCTTGCTAGAGGTAAAAGACTTCTAGCGTTTGGTCATCGAACTCTGGTTTCTAAATACCACTTCTTTATTAATGCTGTCAGTCTCTGGAATGGAATCCCCTATAGAATTCAGACCATTAGTAACGCACGTCAATTTAGGAAAAATATTTTTTGTCATTTCTCACGTTGAATATATTTTTACATACATATATTGTTTTTTGATAGTCTGATAGTATAACACTGTAGGTTTTAGGTTTTAAATTTTTCAAGTTACATATTTTATTTTCTTTTTTTAATTATTATTTTAGCTGGTTTTTTTGGTTAACTTTCTGAAACTATATTATATTAGATTTTAAATTTCATTTTATATATTTTTTATATTTTATATTTTAAAAGCGCAAACTTAAATCCAAGTTAATTTTCTGTTCCGATTTATTGTATTTACATATGCTCAGTTCCATACTGTAATATAAGACTTAAGTCTTGTGTATGGGACATCGAAAATAAATAAATAAATAAAAAAATAAATAAATATTGTATCGAGTATGCATAATAGTCCAGTCACCATAACTAAAACAAATACAACACAAAAAAAACACACGTATTTTGTTTGTAGAAATACCCCAGAAATATGTCAAATCCATTATCTGTGAGTCGCACACATTCATAAGCTCTCTCAAATTTACTAACCCATTCCCGTTGTTGATAGAAAAACCCCAGACCTGTGTCAAAATCTATTGTCTGTGTGACGCACACCTTCTCAAATTTACTAAAACAGCTGTTCTTGTAGTGGTACCTGTTCAATTTACCTTGAATTAGGCACTTCTTAGGCTGTTAAGAAAAACTTCAATAAATATTGCGATCATTCGTTGCAAAATTTTGTCGAAAGTTTTTAATAATTTTCAATCGTTGCTCGTTTAAGATTAGCGCCCGTTTCGACGTTGCCAGATCACAAAAAAAGTTCAAGGATACGTTTATACTGAAGTACAAAACTGGTATGACCCCATTCAAAAGCTCAGTATGTAATGTTTCCTTTAAAAGGACTAAAACAAAACTATTAAAAAAAAGAAAGGAAAACAACAATTTAAACAAGAAAAAGTGCAATTTACAACCGAGTAATTTGAAAAGGAAAAACTAAATATGAAATAAATTGTGCATTTTTAAAACTCAAGTAAATAGTACGAACTAGAACAATTTAAAACTTAAACAAAATAAATAATGAAAAACTTTAATTTAAAAGTGAAATAATTCATAAGAAGTGGTTAAAGTGGCTGTGGTAATTGTGGTAGAGGTGGTATTTGTTTGTAAGAGGTTTTGTTTGGTCTCATTAACATTTCATCAAACATTGTGAATAGCTACTAGAAGAAACTTCATGGACACTTTTAGTATATCTGATTTCTCTATTCTGTTCTACATACTTATTTGTTACACCATTATGGCTTTGTTCGGTCTGGTGTTATGCTTTGCCAGCATTGCATTTGTATTACAGCCAGCATTTATTTTATTGTAAATCAATCACACTGGTAACTATGTGAAAGCATATTTATTAACTAAAACAAGACCATCAAACTTCTGTACATATTTGCCAAGTGTTGTGCAATCTTCAAGAAATCAATATTAGCTTATGGGGATCAAGTGTAGAATATTTCCATGTACATACATGTGATAAAGCTGTAGATGAAGGACTATAAAATTACAATACATGTATGTACGTATGTATGTAAACTGAAAGTTTTAAACAACTTGACAATTCAATAAAAAAATAAAACAATTGTAGATTAAAGACGAAAATTATTGTTTGACCAACAGAGTTTACATATGTAGGTAATAATCTAAGGAAAAATTTGCGTAAACAGATGTCCTGGTTGCGAAATATCAGAAACTACACATAGAAAAATGTTCATGTAAAATCGTCGAAAACCAGGTTAATTTAACATTTTTCGGTAGTGATTTTGCTTCACAGGTGTTTCATGTTAAATCAACATTATTTACAATAATCTTGAAAGAAAATTTTTAATTTTGAATTAACTATATTTCATGTTGATTTAATATTCCAGTACAGTTAAATCAAAATGAAGTTGATACTGAAATAATACGAAAAATCATATTGAATCAAAGTAATTTCGAGTTGAAACAACGTGAATTTGATATTGGAACAACACGAAGAATCATGTTGAATCAAAGTTATTTCAAGTTGAAACAACGTGAATTTGATATTGGAACAACACGAAAACTCATGTTGAATTAAAGTTGTTATACCAAGCTGAAACAACATGACTTTAATGTAGCTATTTTATTAATTATTTTACTTACGTGATAGTCATCAGAAAACTTTTCGTTGTAGCTGACGCGCTAACCACTGCAGCCACAACAGCTTCAAACTTTTCTTTACTTATACACTAAATAAATACCATCGTATGTAAAATGCATTTCATTTTAACTCAACATGATTTAAATGATTATTTAACATAAAACTTATTTGAAATTAAAGTTATATTCATGTCGATTGAAAATGAAACTTAACGTTTATAACAAAATTGTTTTAACGGTGATTTAAGGTTAAACTAATTATTTTCCGTTTAAAATTAACATGAAAGAATGGTAATTTTAATCCAGCAGCAGTAAATTTTCGCTGGTAATTCGTTTTTTTTCATCTACATAGACGACACATGTAAGAATAAACAACAACAAGTCACACAACTAAGCAGAACAGTGAATTTTAGCAATGAACAAAGCAAATAAACACCAACACACTCAAACGACAAATTATTTCTTGTAAATTTAATATGATTTCCAATCAAAATTGCGGCATGTGGATTTTACATTCCTTTTTTTTCTGTGTGTATATTGTGTGTATATTGGTGACCTCATGAGAGCGGCATCAAACAGGGAAGAATATACTACTAATTTGATACAAAATATAAGATAAATCGTGATTCGCTTACATCCTGAAAAGAATATGCATCTAAAAAGAGAGGCCACAAAATGAACTCGTGTCATTTAGAAGCGCTAAGGCAAAGATAAAAACAATGAACTTCCAAACCTTCAAATAGTTGAAATTACATGCGCGGGTTAAAGTTTGGAAAAATGTCCATACTTGTAAAAAGCTTTCAATCGAAAATTTTATTTAATGTTGGATGTTTAACTACTTGACTTTACTACCCTCACACAGTGGAAAGGTATATCAGGAAGTCTGATGAGGAGATAGTGGTTGATCTCTAAAACATCATATGGTGTTAAGTTCGACTCCTATGCATTCAAATATTTTCAATTGTTACATGCTTTCTGAATAAAATTGAAAAATTAAATTGAGCGAACTTTAGCCTGAATAATTAAATATTGGATACCACTAAAATTAAATATTATTTTTTTTTGTGTGGAAATCGAGCCCACGGCCTCTTGACCAATAGCCTAGCAATGCTACCAATTAGGCATGGAGGCACTCAAGCAAACAACAACAAATCCTTTAATTTTTATGTTTCTGGAACGCGATTTTTATTCATGATGTTGCTGGCTTGCTTGGAACTAGTCTTGAACTCAAGACCTCAGGGTTTTGCAGTCAAATGCGGTAACCACTCAGCCAACAGCTTTAGTTTTTATTCACTTTTTTCCTTCTCCCTGTAAAATATCCAAAATTCGAGTAATGTCTTTCTTATATTAAACCATCGATATATAAAAGAGTTCACAAATAAATAATATTTAAAAATGGCTTTCAAATTGTTTAACAGAACATGTGAACACAAATGAATCAGCCAGTTTATCTAAATGAAACAATGAACCAAAACACATGACTGACTACTAAGCAAAGATGATTGTTGACCTTAAACTTTTGAACTGTGCTGCTGCCATCGTTATGATTTGGAGTTCGTTTTTATTTATTGGCTGCCCAGAAAATAAAAAATTAAAATAATATTGATAAATTGAACTGTAAACAAAAATGTGTGTTTGTTTATGTTTGTGTTTTTTTTAATATTTTATGCACGAGCAAATTACGTCATTCAAAATCATTAGTTTTGCTGCAGGTTTAATTTGAAAAAGTTTTCACTAACAACCCATAAAAGTTTTGATCTTTTATTATCCTTACGTGTATAGTAAATTGTGGTAAAGATTTATACGAATTTTTTTACGAGTTTAGCGGCCAGATTTTTATTACATATTCATCAATTTATGGGATGTTATGATTATGGCACATTTTAGTGAATCATACTGAATGAAAATGATTTCTTTCTTTTATAAATTTTATTAAAATGGTATTTGCAAACTTTAAGAATATGTCTTAACAGCTGTGATGCTTTTTAAATTTTTTTCAAGATTTCAAGAAAAGAATAAGTAATTTTTAAAGAATGACTAACTCATGAGTCATGACTTCCTTCCATAGTATCAACTAGTGAGCTTCTTTAGAAGCTAACAACATTGAGATAAGTCAAAGTCATTTTATATACATACATATATATATTGACTTCGGGTCGTATATTAACTTAGGGTGATGTGGCTGAGGTGGTAAGCGAGTTGACTTTTAACGTGCCATGAATTAAAATCAATTAGTTCGATAATGAGGATGTATATGAAGAGAGATGCGTTGTAGAAACATATTAAATGGGCTCTCATGGAAAACTCAAAAATGACTATCTCTTAAAATAGCTCGTTACAAAAAGCAGTGTTAGACTGCTTCTTTCAAATGAAACTAGTTTTAACAAAATCAACCGACAATCTTAAAAGCTATGCCAAATTTAAATAATTATGTACTCGTACTAAACTGCGACCTACCTAATACTTTCTTAGGAAATATAAGGGTTCTATTTAATTTAAGCACTATACCTTTTTTAGGCTAATTTTGGGCAATTTTGGCCGATTAAATGCAAACGGACTGGTCGGTTTATACTTTAGAAACTTATTTTTGATGGACTTCGCATTTTTATTACCGACTCAACCGACCGGGGAGCGAAACAAATAACACTTTTGCAAATCCTATACATTTTATGGGTGGTCTACTATGCATGTACGCTTCTCTGTAGGCTTGTAGATTTTACTATTAGTTTTGTCATAGCAATGATGATTAATGTATATCAAGCGATGTAGCGATGTACAATTGTTGTCACAATTCTGATGACAACGGGTCACCAATCCGAAGATGAATTCTTTATGAATGTAAATTATACTGTGGGACAAATAACATTTGTGGGACGTCCGAAAAAATAATTTTTTCTTAAAATTGCGAATATGATCTCAAATCCAATGATGATTCATAAAAAGCAGAGATTCATTAAAAATTATCTGGACTTACACCAATTCCGGACAAAAAGTTAAGGATCTTATTGACTTCTTTAGAAGATCATTTTTCAATGGGAATGTCATGTAAGACTACCCTCGTATTACAATAAATTTAATATGTTACATAATAAACATTTAACCTTACATGGCGTTTATCCAATAATACAAAAAAAAATCGTAATCTCCTTTTTAAAGTACAAAAAAACTAAACATGCTTAACAGATCTGCCTGTCTGTCTGTCTATTTTAGTGTCTTAATAGAACGATTTTGTATTTCTTATAAATATCTGTATTAATTTCTGTATTTCTGTTTATTTCTGTTAAATATTCATATTTTTTTAGAAAATATTTGTACTTGTACCATGAAACCCTCATCATCAACATCATAATTATTCTCATCATATTCAGCCATGTCACAGAATACCATTCCGATCGGAAGTGGTTTCAATTCCGTAAGTTGCTTCTTCAGAAAACAAAAAACGAAAAATTTCTTCGTAATCAAACCACGTTTAAATTTCAAAGTGGAATTGAAAACACTTTTCTACTGACTTCATTTGCAGTAAAAACTAAAAAACGTGCATAATTTTAGGAGCGTCAAATAAATATTTGGTCATGAGCTTTCCATATTAATAAAAAGCTTAATGTGAGCTTTGCATCTAAAAATAAGAAAAAACGGAATCTAAAGCACCAAAAATGTACTTTTTCGGAATGACAACTACGGAATCAAAACCAATCCGAACGGAATCTGTGACACGGCTGTAAAATTCAAAGTAGGGAATTGAAAAGCACTTCTACTGACTTCATTTGCAGTAAATACTAAAAAACATGCATAATTTTAGGAGCGTCAAATAAATTTTTGGTCATGAGCTTTCCATGTTAATAAAAAGCTTAATGTAAGCTTTGCATCTAAAAATAAGAGTAAACAAACGCCTCAAGGTATAAAAACTTTATAATTGTAAAAACGAAATACAAAATAAACGGAATCTAAAGCACCAAAAATGTACTTTTTCGGAATGACAACTACGGAATCAAAACCAATCCGAACGAAATCTGTGACACGGCTGATTGTCAGCAGTTGGTTGGTTGGTTACATTTTGAATTTGTTCTTTTTTTTTACTTAATTAAAAATATTTTCTGTTTTGTGTGCAAAATTTTTAGCATGTTGCACATGTGGCATATACATATGTATGTTTGTAAAATATTTTGTTCATTTTTGTTGCTTTCAAGGCACAAGTTTACAATACAATCAAAATAAAATAAAAAATTAAAGAAATAACAAAAACTTTTGCGTTGCTTTATTTTCCTTTCAAAATAAAAGTGCCTCAATTAATCATCATATTTAATTTTTTATGAACTAAGTTGCACAAAATATAAATTGCTAAGAAAACTTTTTATGCAGATTTTTTGCAGTTAAATAAAGTTGTTGGGTGTTAAAACAAATCGCATGTTATCGAAAAGAAACGTTAAATAATCAGGAAGTCGAAAAAGTTAAGCAAATATTAAAAATATTAATAGTTTTCAATTTAAAAGATTTATTGAACATTTATTGGAGTTGATACGAAAGCAAATGGAGGAAGAGATAAATAATCACATAATTTGTGTGTTTAACCTTTGCGTGCTCTATTTGTTTTATAAAAAACTTTGAAATTGTTCTGTAAGAAAAAATGTGTAAAATATGTAACTGATTGGTATATCCCAGTCCAAACGGCGCACAGAGGGGAAAAAGCCCAATCTAGTGGCGAAAAAAAATTATCGAATTTGAAAAAAACTTAAACGTAGCATCAAAGCGGACAAATCACTTTATTTAAAAATCAAATTTATTTATCAATATATTACCTGGTTCGGAAAATATGGCCTTTTAAACATTGAGAAAAAATTAGGTTGTAATTCTTTATTGATTTTTGTATAAAATTTATTGGCGTATTGAAACGCTAAGGATGGAAGTTTTCGGACAAAGTAACTTCTTTTAAACGGCTTTACTTTATATATTTGCTATTTTAGTTAAGGCTTAGAAGCGTAAATACAGAATTTTTCTATTAATTTTCTAAATCTTTGTAGAGATAAAAAAGTATACCCGAGAGTCCCGGAGATTTGCGTATGCGGAGATTTGCGTATGCGACTTTTACATCAGTTTTTTTAAATATACATCTTTTTCAAATTTGTATTTTAAGATAAATTTTTAATGCATTTTGAAATTTGAATGCATTTTTAATTTTTTTTAATGCATTTTGCATTTTTAAAATTGGTCGTATAAAGCAACATATAGCGCCCACTGTGTTAAAAATTAGCTAATTTATTTACAGACTTTATAGCCTACAGCCTTTCCATGCCTACGTTTTTGTGGATCAGACTATTACTTTGGAAGATATAAGCTTTCCAACGACTAAAGAATTTTATCGGTAAAATTAGTCTTATGTAACAAAATATATCGTCCACAGTGCTAAAAATTGCTGTCTAATTTTTACAGAATTTATAGCCTACAACCTATCTATACATTTTTGTGGATCAAACTATTAGTTTGGAAGATATGGGGTTTTCGAAAACTTAAGTATTATATTGGTAAAATTGGTCTTATACAACAACACATAGCGCCCACTGTGTTAAAACAGGTGATTAATTTTGTACGGACCTTAAGCTTATAATTCATCCATACATTTTTTGTCGATAAAACTAATAATTTGGAAGTTATAAGCTGTCCGACAACTAAAGAATTTTATCGGTAAAATTGGTCTTATATAACGCGCACAGTGTTAAAAATAGCTGTGTAATTTTTACAGAATTTATAGCCCACATCCTTGCCTATAACTTATCTATACATTTTTGTAGATCAGACTATTGGTTTGGAAGATATGGATCTTCCGAAGACTTAAGAATTTTATTGATAAAATCAATCTTATCTAACACCATATATCTAATTTATTAACAGACCTTATAACCTACAGCCTTTCCAGGCATACGTTTTTTGTGGATCAGACTATTAGTTTGGAAGATATAAGCTTTCCGACGACTAAAGGGTTTTATGGGTAAAATTGGTCTTATATAACAACATATAGCGCCTACTGTGCTAAAAATAGCTACCTACCTTTTAGCACACCTTGTTTCCTACATCCTTCCCTATAATTCATCCAAACATTTTTTATGGATCAGACTATTAGTTTGGAAGATATGATTTTTCCACCGCTAGATTGGGCTTTTTTCCCAGTGTGCGGCGTATGCCAGAAACTTGAGATTTGTATGTAGGCTCCACTCCCGATGTATATATACTATAGATCCATTAAGAATTGATTTTTGGAAATTCAAATTCTGAGAGGATAAAAACTAAATTCGGTATCCCTATGTTTTAGGATCTAACTGAGGAAGATGTAAAATTAAAAAACATCATAATTTAATATAAAAATTTTTACATTTAGGTGTCGAAGTAGGGTAAACATATAATTTTGGTACTTTTTTGGTAACCCACTTACCTTTGAAAATAATAAAGTTACGATTGAAATTTGAATTGCATTCTTCTCTCCTTACACAGAAAAAAATAAGTTTCATTTTTGATAACAAAAATCCCGCTATTCAATAATTTTTTTTTCAAATTTCCTGTGATAAAGAATTCCCCTATATTGATAACAAAATTATTTCAAAATAAAAATATATATATAAATTAAAAAAATATTGACATGGCTGGAATACGAACCCGGGCTTTCCGGACGTAAAGCATACACTCTCTAGCTGAGCCATATCCCATTTATTTTTTTATGGGATACAACTTGTTTTAAGTACTTATGTATAAAAAGAAAAGAAATAACCGGCATGGAAAAGAAATACTTACAACGAAATATTTTATTATGTTAAAGATAAATGTTATTGAAATTCATATTTTTTTTTAATAACATGGTCTTATTGAATATAATTCTTGTCTATTTTTTTCTGTGTAAGAAGCACACAAACACGTTTTGGTACATCTTCAAAATTCGAATTAATCCCCCTTTTATTAAAGGCGACGTCGACGTCACATCAACACGACAGTAAACAATTATCACTTGCATACTCATTGTCGACAACAATTGACTGCTATTGACAGTCTCTTAATATTTTCTGAAGCTTATGAAATTAGTCCATCATGTTAATAGTAATCGAAAAAGAGTAGACAATTGAAAATTTTTTGATGTTGTGTTGATGTGACGTAGACGTCGCCTTTCACAATAGGAAGCAATGTTAGCATGTCTTAAAGATAATTTTGTTGTCGAATTTTTAATTTTTTATTTTACTGAATAGGGCAAACCCTTCTCAAGTTATGCCAATATACATCGTAAAACGGCCTTTTGGCATAACTCTATATCGCGAAAACTAGACCTGAAAAACGGAGTGCAGACTCGGGTTCAGCGTCTAAAATAACCAAAGGAACAACTTTCAGTTCCAGCAAACGAAACAGTTTATCGAAATTTGTAAACATGTGTTAATAATCTAACTTTAAATCCCTTTGATTTCATATTATTCACTGTTAAAAAACATTTTGTTATCAACTTTATATTTCATTTTAAATCAACATGACTGTAACTTTATTTTAAAATAAATTTTATGTTAAATCATAAATTAAATAGGACTTATAATGGTATTTATATTAGTATATTTGATCTGTTGTGGCTGCAGTGCAGCTACATTAATTGCAACTACATTAATTCATGTTGTTTCAACTTGAAATAACTTTGACTCAGCATGATTCTTCGTGCTATTTCAGCATCAAATTCACGTTGTTTCAACTTGAAATAACTTTGATTCAACACGATTCTTCGTATTATTTCAGTATCAATTTCATTTTGCTTTAACTGTACTAGAATATTAAATCAACATGAAATATAGTTATTTCAAAGGAAAAAATGTTCTTCGAAGGATATTGCAAAATCATTTTGAATTAACATTTTTTTTTATCAATATGCTTGCTTACCTTTAGTGATTCCGGAAAAAAACGTTCTAAATAATCCAATATTTCGGGAAGCTCAGATTCTTGCACCAAACGGAAGTGTCTGCCTTCAGGAATGATTTCCATTTCTAAAATAAAACAAAACGTATTCAAACGTTAGCTGTTGCTTTCAAAAAACAAACAGTAAGAAACAAGAACATAAAAGAATATTCTCGACAGAACTTAAAAGATTGAAAGTTTTTCCGCTTTTCTATTTTTTTCCATTTTTTTACAGCAATTTCATAATGGCCCTCTTTCAAGGGCATTGCAGTGGTTATGAAGGCAGCGAAAACAAAAAACTCGTATGAAATTTACAAAAAAATAAAAATTGTCCTGCATAAGATTAAATAAAAAAAAATCAATTCTATTGTTGTAAATTTCAACGCTGTATCATTTAAATGAAATCTACTGCGTTTAACAACAAAATGCTCTTGAAATGTCTTCAACAGCAGCAAATACAATGACAACAACACCAATATTTGTGTTTCTGGTGATGATGGTGATGATGCTGCCGCTACTAAGACTTGTTGTTATAGCTGCTGTTGATGGCGTGATGATTTTGAAAGTGATGAAATATGAATGACTGACTGAATCATTGATGGACGGACTGTATAATGAAAATATATAAAACATTTTTAAAGCATAATGAAATTGTTAAAGCTGTAATAGTTGTGAAAAATATATGAAGAGTTCTTAATAAAATATTAAAGCATACTGCAAATTTATTCATTTCTTTTCAACTTTGCTGTTTAATTTAAATATTTTGTATGCATATTTAAATATTTTGTATGTTTATATTATAATTTTTAGCTTCAATCTTGCTCATTATATCCATCCTTAGGCTGATTGAAATGAAAAATCTATTTTTAATGAGTTTGTCGGATATAATAATTTACTTTTTGGCTTTTGTTTCAATTAAAAATTAAAAAAGATAAAGATCGGAGATTGCACTTGACTTTGAGTTTAGGGGCTATACAACCTCCCCCTTAAGGCTTTTGACAAAATTTTCAGTATATATTATCTAATCTGTAACAAAGCTTTTCATCAATCAATCATCGTTTGTATCAAAAAAAATGTATTGAGTGCTATCCATATATTTTAATATTATTGAAATTTTTTCGAGAATACCTAAGGAGGTTATATTAAAATACATCGAAGATTATACATCTGAATTTTATTCAATTCAAAATAAAGTATGTATTCTGAAAAAAATATTGAATTCGTATAAAAATGTATTGAGCGTTAGGTAAAAATTTTTTTAAATATAATTTATCTATAAATTTTAAGACGTTAAGGAAGTTAACAGCAGCTGAAGGATAGAAACGATGTAAGGAGAATTTCATGTTTACAAATTTCTGGTTTTCTTTGAAAAAATTTTGCTTCTTTCTCACTGTGAGTTGTTATATTTTAGAAGAATGTATTAGGTAGATCGTATTTTGCTACCAACAAATTATTTGAAATTGACATAACTTTTCGACGTTTTTGGTAGATTTTATTAAAATATGTCTTTTGCTTATGTATAATAGTTTGTTAAGAACTATTTTAAAACATAAAAATTTTTTATTTTTCCATGTGAACCCAAGTCGGAATTGAAATAGTGGTCATAATTTTTAATTTCGTCTTGCTATTATTATAATTTTTTGTGTTTAGAGAGTAGATGTATAATGCATTCAAACCCTATACTTATATTTTGTGGTGTACTTTTTTCGCAAAAATCATTCCCAGAACAACCGCGAAAGCGAATGTAACGCTCAATACACAAAAATGTTAAAAAATCGAAAAATATAATTTTATTTCAGGAACCATTAAATGAGGCGAAAACTATAATAAATATTAGTTACATTAGTAAACAAAAAAAAAAAAACAAAAAAAAACACAAAATGTACGTTTGGAATGAGAATGACCCATATAATTTGTGCTTTAAACTGTAACAAGTAAATATTAATTGAATGTTATTAAATAAGGCTCCAGTTGGTTAATTCGAAGTGATCAGCCTTAAAAGATAAAAAAGCCTATTGGTTTCAAAAGTACTCAATCTCTCAAGCTGGCAACAACAATCATATACATTCTCAATATTTCATTCAAATCGTTTGGCTGCTTCAGTGCTACCGTAAGATTTGTTGTGATGAAACATCAAATTAACATCAATTTACACAGAAAAAAATATTACCAAAAATTTTCAAACAAAAGTTTGTTTTAAATAAAATTTAATTTTCAGTAAATGTTCATTACTGAATCAGTGAATTTTTTGTTTGACTTTTATTTAGGTCGCAAACACTAAGACCAACAACACAAACCAGTTTTCTGCGTCGTAAAAAAACAACCCCGTTGACGATATACACAATATAAATAACAACAACAATGACAACAAAAGAAATGCGATTGTAACAAGTTTGTTTACTGAAGGTTTGTTTTCTGAAGGAATCACTTCCTTAATGTTGCTGCGTCAATTCTCATTAATTTTTTTTAGTCTTTATATAAACATACAGAGTTGAACAAATTTATTTAACAAAGTGAAATTTTCATAAATGCTTAATGGATGATGATGTTATTATTTAAAACTTAAAAATATTTTTAAAAAATTACTGACACAGAAAAAAGTTTGTTTGATATACTATCACAAAAAATCCAGTAACTATTTTGTTTGATTCAGTAGACTATTTTGTTTAGAATTTGTAAATATTTTTGGACGAATTGTTCTATAGATTTGGAAAATTTTTTTTTACTGAAAACACGGTTTTTTTTCAATGAAATTATTGAGACATTTTTGTCTGTATTTACAAATTTGTTTGTAGGTCCGTTTCTAGACAAAATATTTAATAATTCGTTGAATATATTTACTGAAGATGAAATTTAGTTTTTCTGTGTAGTACTGATTCAATTCTCGTATTAAATTTTCACGAAAACTTTGTGATGATAAGCAGGATACACATGACCATTGATGATGGAAGTGTAGCAGCTTCCGAAAATTGCGTTGTTATGTTCTGCTGTGTACGTTGAAAACTAAATGTATATTGATTTTTCCCTTGTTCCTTGGAAATACAGATTTGATTATGTTTTATCAGAAAGTAATTATAATTCATCGAAAACTATAATCGATAATGGGCTGCACTATTTCTTGCTAAGTTTACAGGATTGTTGTCTTTAAGAAACGATTTGCGTAGCCACTGTACCGTACCGTCTATATTTAAGATGTTATAAAATATTTTTTAAACTACAATATTTTTTTCAACTTTGAATCTTAGATAAATATAACTTCTGAAGATTAATGCCTTAATTCATAAAAAAATTTTTTGATGATAAGAGGCTTATAAAACAAATTTTTGTATAAAAATTTGTTTTATTAATCTGTTATAGTCAGAAAATTTTTTATGAATTAAGGCATAAAAAGAAACAAGAAAATTGTCCTTTTTAACCAATATATGGGGCATTCCATGCCAAATCAGACGGTTTTAAAATTTGTTTTTGGATTTCCCCAATTTTCTGATATTTTTTAGCCTTTCTGGTGTAATTTTGAGATTTTTCTTGATTACTCGTTTAGGTTTTTGGTTATAACTTTCTTAATACTGCTCCAAATTGGACCATTTCTTTTGAAATGTTTGTTTTTAGATGTGTTTTACAGAAAAAAATAGAAACAAAATATTCCAATTTTTGATTTTGATTTTTTAATTTGAAATTTTAAATCGCGTTTTTGAAAATGAGTGTATCTTCCGTTTTTTTCGCAAATTTGCAATTTTTAACAAGAACTTTTTTTTAGATTTTTGAAAATTTGAAAAAAATATTTTTTCCCATAAAGCATAAAAAATCTTGTAAGTCTTATGTTTATGTTATACGATATGGCCAGCACTTTTATGTAAAACACCACAAGCAACATTAAACCGAGCAACTGTTGTAAAAGTTTACGAAAATCATAAAAATGATTCAGTTATAAAAAATTTAAATAGCAAACAAATCCTGGGGGCTTACTCTGTAACTCCAAACGAAAGAAATGCTTACGCATTGTAATGTAAATAACATACAAATGCGAACAGTTTTCCTTTCGCATCGCAATACAGAGTAACCACACTGCTTAGGAAAAAATAATATTGCGAGAAAAAAACTAAAAACAATAGTGGAATTCAGTATTTAGTGACATTCAGTGCAAATAGTGTTGCAAAAGTGCAAATGCAAAATATCGTAACTTTTTTCATGAAATCTAATACCCTGTTCAGACATGGTTTTTTAATTGAGACAATTTAATTTTAATTATGCAATTAAATTCAGTGTTCACATATAGTAAATTAATTTAATTTAACAGCTGGATAAAGAATAGTTTTGAATTTTTTCGTGAAAAGTTGTGTTTTTAAATAAAGAAAATGGATCAAAATTCGGGTTTAAAAGAAATTTTGGTAGCTTATAATAGAAATATCGAAGTCTTGCAGGCAGTGCGATCGAGTTTTGATTCAAAACTAGCATTGCTTAAAAACAGAAAAAAGAAAAACTTAATAATTGTGCAAGGTTTGAGGAAGCAACAGCTACTGCTCCTTGCTGTATTAGAACAAACGTTGGTAAGTGCAACTGGAATAATTTTGTTTACATCAATAAATTTTTATTTATTTACAGAATCGCCAGTCTACATTCTGGGAAGTGACTTGCAATTGCAATGATGACCACTTTTTTAAGAGTCATTTTCGTATGACTCGTGCAAGTTTTGACATACTCTGCGGCTTGTTAACCAACTTAAATAAAACGAACACAAAGTGACGTAATGCAATTCCACTACAAAAACGTGTATCCATCGCTTTATTTACACTTAGCTCGTCTGGGGAGTATAGAGTAGTTTCTGAGCTATTTGGTGTTGGAAAATCAACTGTATGTACAATTTTAATAGAATTTTGCGAGGAAGTATGGCAGGCGTTGTCCACACAGTACATTAAGAAACTCCCTCCAACGCAAGAGCTGGTAACAAAGTGTGTAGATGGCTTTCGTCGTCTTGGTTTTCCACAATGTCTGGGAGCAATTGGCAATCTTAAAAATAATATAATATTTATAGTTCCAAAACTGCAGGAATACCCTTCAAATGAATAAAACAAATTTAAATCAGCAACAACTGAACGGTAACTCTGTGCATTTTGATGATAATCTTGGATGTGATGGCACGTTTAGTCTTTGATGATAAAAGAAATTAATCGATTTCCAACACGTGCGTAACAACTATTTATCACCTGGTTTTTGCATTTATACACAGCTATTAATTTATATTGTTTTCATTTTAATAATTTGTCTTACATTTAGAATTTTTTGATTTATATTAACAATTCAAAAATATTAATTATTTTTAAAATATTTAATATTGCCTTTTTGTTTGTTTTTAGCAACTGAAAAGAAATATCCTTAAGAGTTTTGATATTTATCCGTATTTATTAAAACCAGACTGAGTAGTATTGTTTGCAGACTGATAAGTATTTAAATATTTAATAACAAGAATACCTGCTATTTAATGTTACAATATACATGTATGACATAAATATGTATGTGCTTGCCCCCTTAATTGATCATATGATGAGTTAAATAAAATTTAGCAAATTAAACTAAAAGCATCAATTAAAATTTGAATACAAAAAAAAACGAGTCTAAATTTCAAATATGTTTTATTAATTTGTGAAATTGTTTTCAGCATCTTCTTCTAATCCAATTAATATAGAAGTTAATTCGTAGCACATGATGTTGCAAATTCGTAAGAAAGAATACACCTCCTCCAGATGGGTCCCACCCATTTGTCTGCCTAAAATTCTGTGTAAAAGTTAAAACATTTTTTTAATCAAACTCCTCCTGTAATAAAATGTTTACAACTTATAGAAATTAAAAACTCATTTTCATTTACATACATAACTTCTTCCTTATTATGTATTATGATACCGAAATTAATCTATCTCAAATAATTTTATGTTAAAACATAACAATTATCTTGACATAAATGTAATTTTGCTTACGGTAACAAAAAGGAAATATTCCAGTACTTAATTATTCCTTAAAAATTTCTAATACATTCCCTTTAGAAAAAGCATATAACTACACTGAAAAAATTTCGCTTCATAAATCCAACGAAACGATTGTTCGATTTTTTTTACAATTCTAATGAAATATTTCACAATTTACATATGGGGCATTATTTTTGAAGCGGACAACGCAAAAAATTATTTTTGACGAAATTCCTTGATATTTGGCATGCTGTATTTCTAGTAGGTGTTAATGTGTATGGACAATTTTTTTGTATGATGTTTGTTTGTTGAGTAAGAGGGTGCGAAAGTGCTGCCGTTTTTTTAAATTATTGTTTCGAACTAGGAAAACATAAAACAATAAAATTAAAAGAGATGATTGTTGTAGGAAATCGTCTGATATTAAAAAATATATATATAATAAAAAAAAATTTTTCATGATCAAAACCGAATGACAAATTGAAAATAAAATTTTTACCCGTTTTATTTATTTTTTATTTTTTACCAAAATTAGCCTAGGGTGTCCTCATTATATCTTTAAAGTTTAATAATGGGATCTCCATAAGTTTAAAAGTTATGCGAATTTCTTTACATGAACCCCATCTTTTGGTCATTGTTATAGAGAATCGGTATAAGATATCGTGTAAACCTTACGTTTCATGTATTAGATGTGTTCAGCACTTTTATGTAAAACTCCACGAGAAATAATATCATTGAACATTTTAACCATCTAGCGCTTCGCTGTATGGGTATTTTTTGACCCTTTCTTAAAAAGGCCAAAAAACTTCCCCTGAAATATCCTACAAAAAAACTCCTCAGAAAATTTTATTATAAGTCATAATTTCAATGAAAGAAATTTCATAGTTTTGATGAAAAAATTCATTGCATTAATGAAAGACCGACAAAATAAGTGGTATTTGTATTTTCTTCCATAAAAAAACACCGTTATTGATTTTAACAGTTGTCAACCAAAAAAGAAGAACAAAAATAATATTGTATGATTGTTGTTGTTGTACTCTTTCTTATTATCTATCATACACTCATAGAGCATATTGTTTTGCCGGCGCCGTTGTCTGAAGTAGGGATGGGCAGTGAAAAAATATATCGATATACATCGATATCTATATATGTGACGCGCAAAATAGAAAGGGACCTAAGGGTAAAAACCGCTTTTGTTCAGGAGAGCCATTTTAAAGATTTAAATACGTGTATCTTTGGTGTACCATCACTGAGCGTGTTGGTATTGGTCTCATTTGAAAGCGACACATCTCATGACCTAGCGCGCTGTTTCCATGAGTTTGATATCAATTTTGCTCGCGTTTTTTCGAATCCAGGTTTATTTTCTGAAATTATTAATTGTGAATTATAATAAATACTCATTTATAATTCTTTTAAATCGTGAATATCACTCTGTTAGTACGAACATTTTTTCACATAACCTTATTATGTTATTCGCGAAAATAATTTAAAACTAATAACATTCTTACTGACTGTTTTAGGATGAAATGGTGGACGAACTCGAAGCATATCTCTGGGAGGGAACACTTTTGGGTCATGGGATCGGTCTCATTCGATGCTCAGATGTTGTCCACATCAAAAAAAAAGTGAAAATTGATTTTTTTTTACCCTTAGGTCCCTTTCTCTATGCGCTGTCACATATATTTATATATCGATCGGCAAATATATATCTGTGGTTTTCTTGAATAAGCGCGGATGTCCATTTTTGTCGATTTTGAGTTATTGATGTCAAATTACATTATGTTATAACATGGACCCATTCCGAATTTTTTTTTTAAACAATGTAACTTCTTAATTCATTCAATTCTTTTTTAGCTCTAATAAACTAAATCGACTTACAATTGCGTGCTGACAATTTATTGCCGTTGAAAAAAAACTCATAGCCACATGCGTTGTTACTTTTGAACACATTTCAGGAATATTTTGTGGTTATTGTTCAGTTAATAAAAACTTATAGTGACTTGTGCGCAATAATTTTTTAGGTAAAACAATTTTGTGTGCTTGAATTAGTTCAATGTAAACAACTGCGATCGACATAAGCTTTTTTTCTGAACACACTTTTAGCGTCCTTGGCAAATTGTTTTTTAATTATTCCCTAGGGTCTTAACCGTAGGAAATTTTTGCCTGAAATTTTTACACAAACTTCTTACCACATATTTTTATATGACTGTCCAAAAAAAGTCCGTAGTATTAAAAATAAAGTATTTCGGCTCTCCTGAAAAAATTGGTTCATATCGAATAAAAAATATCGATATTTCGATATATATCGATATTTTTCAAGCATGATTATTTATACATAATACCATAACTTTCTTTAAATTAAACACAAAAAGTACTTTTCTTACAAATAATTAACCCGAACAGAGTAAATTTCTAACTTCCTTACTGTTTCAACAATATTTCATGGAACGTACATTGAGAAAATCATGCTCAAAGAAAGAAAATTTTTCGAATACAGAAAAGATTAAAACAAAAGATTTTGTTAAGAATATTTTAGTTAATGTCGAATTTTTTAAATAGATGAACGAAAAACAAAAGCAAAGCCAAAAAATATTGAAATTGATATTGTCGATATATTGTGAAAAATATCGATTTATACATATATCGATATATTTTTGAGAAAATATCGATATATCGATATTTTGCCCATCCCTAGTCTGACGTGATTAAGACGTTACCTACAAAGTAAATGAAATAATTTCACTAAAACAATTAAATAGTTTCATTAAAGCAATAAATAATTTCATTAAACAATGAAATAAATTCATTAAATCAATGAAATATATCATTAAAACAATGAAATATTTTATTAAAAGAAACAAATAATTTCATTAAAACAATTAAATAATTTCATTAAAATAATTACACAATTTTATTAAAACAATTAAATAATTTCATGAAATGTTTTTTCAAAATAATGAAATATATACATTAGCTTAGCGATATTATCACAATAGTGAAGTTTTCATTAACGTAGTTTTAGCGAAACTTGTTTCATTAATACAAGGAAGTGTGACATTGGCTGAGTTTTAATGAAGTTTTTCGTTGGATTAATGTCGAAATCCTCAGTACTTATAAAGAGAATTCTTTCAGTGTACACATTTAGTGCATTAGTTCGTCGCCTAAAGTCCTTTTTACAACTACGATAATTACAATGTGCAATAATTGTTATAATTTTTTCAATGCCAATTGCATAATTTTATGGGCAATGTGTTAATAATTGCAGTAATAAGAAGAAAAAAAGTGAACAACGAAATTCATAAGAAATTATTCCGCTGATTTGATGACGCGTTTGAATCAGAAAATATTGCCGAAAAGCAAAATTTTTTATGTCTTATAATTTTCTTAATCTCTATGAAGTCTTAAATTTATCGTGTTCGTTGCTACAAGACATTAAACCGAAAAATTGGCAAATTTATTTCAAGACTGAAGGAAAAAAAATTTATCAAAGATATAGTGCGCACAATTCTACTTGTCTAGGAAACCACATACAGAAAGACACCCCCAAAAGAGCCATAAATAGCAAGAGAAATGTATACACGCAGAGTTAGATATAAGATGAGCCCAACTGCGGTTCTAAATACATGTGATTATGTATGTTCATATGTATATTACGCACACATATATTACGCACACATATTCATTGTAGAGTTTGTATCTAAACTCTACGCATTTTTTGGGGAAAACGTTGGCTCTTTTATTTACCTTTTTCCTCCCACAGTAGTTTTTATATTTTCTTTATTTTTTGTCTTTTTAATTTTTTTTTTATAAATTTATTTTTACTTAACACACTCACACGTTTTGCCAAAATGCGAAAGCAACAGGCTGCGGCAATATATTTTTTGTGTAAATATTTTGTAGTCTGTAATATCAATGGTGGGCAGTAAAAAGAAAAATTTGTAATCTAATTAAACTAGGAACATCAAAAGGTATTAATACGAATTAGTACAAATTACCAACATAGCAATTAATGGAGGGTTAACACGAAATTTATGGTTAATTTATTAATCATTAATAAGTCACTTTTATAAAAGTACTTTTAGTTACTCAAAACGAGAAAATGATTTTAGCCACACACAAACCATCGCGCAAATTAGCACTTTTACAATTATTTTTTAGCGCTTTTATCCCCTTTTTTCGTTTTGATCACTATGGGCACATTTTTTTTTAATTTTGCGAACAATTTCTTCCTTTATTCTAGCAATAGCGACTTGTGAATTAATGTGGCAACATCGTTTTTACTAATTTTTTTTTGTCAATTTACTTTACCAGTAATAAAAAGAAGATAAGTCTAGAATAATATTCTATTTCTTTAAAAATTGGTTGTGATTTTAAGTTGGACCCGAATTTCAAACGTGTTTTGATTTTCAAAAGCAACTTTTTATAAGTTATCCCTTTTGCGTTTTTTCGAAAAGTTCGACTGGATATTGCTTTATACGTACACAGAAAAAAATTAGTTTCGTTTTTGATAACAAAAATCCTGGTATTCAATAATTTTTTTTTCAAATTTCCTGTGATAAAGAATTCCCCTATATTGATAACAAAATTATTTCAAAATAAAAATATATATATAAATTAAAAAAATGTTGACATGGCTGGAATACGAATCCGGGCTTTCCGGACGTAAAGCATACACTCTATAGCTAAGCCATATCCCATTTATTTCTTTTATGGGATACAACTTGTTTTAAGTACTTATGTATAAAAAGAAAAGAAATAACCGGCATGGAAAAGAAATACTTACAACGAAATATTTTATTATGTTAAAGATAAATGTTATTGAAATTCATATTTTTTTTTAATAACATGGTTTTATTGAATATAATTCTTGTCTATTTTTTTCTGTGTATATTTTATTCAATTTAGCCCTTTTTAGCCGCTTTTTTCGCGTTTCGGGTCCAAAAAGTTGGCATCACTGATGCGACATATTTATGATGACTAAAAAGTGTCATCAATATGATGAAAAGTTGTCATACTGTCGTTTGCTTCAATGTTTTGTGTGTGCATGTATGCTGCACTGGCTTAGTTTTTAAAAAGACTTGTAGATTTTATTATTAGCTCTGTCATAGTAATGATGATGAGTGTACATCAGTGCAGTGTCATGTTTTTAACTTTTTAAAAATGCTTTTAAACACAAAAATAAAGCAATAAAACAATAAAATTTGCATTAAAATACAAAGTACAAGCGTTATATATGTATAACATTGTTTACTTTTTTCTTTTATATATATTTATACTTTAATAAAATGTAGTAACTGGCATCGTATTGATGTCATTCCATTCATAGCATAGATGACACTTAAACCATGTCGAAATTCTATGTTGACATTTGTCATCAGATTGATGTTTGTTTTCGTTTTATTGATGACATTTGTCATATAATTGATGTCAGAATTCAGATGACAGCGTGTCAACAATTTTATTTGAGTTTCAAGATCCAATTATGCAGACTGACTTATGGTAAATAAATAAATTTTTTTCTACAGTAACAAATTGTTTAATTAAATAATAAATTAACATTTGTAAAGCTTCATTGGTTTCTACAAATTACTTAAACATGCATACATATATCGCCATTTAAATATATTTACTGACATGCAGACCCAGCGAACATTTTAGCCGAATCCGGTCAAAAAGTCTGCATAAGCTAAATTTCTGAGAACTTTCACGAATTATTGTGTCATTTTATTATAAAACTCATGTGTTGAAAATTTTAGCCAAATGGGATAACTCTCAGGCATGACTAATTGAGTTCATAGCCCAAATTTTGTGAAATTTACCACGCCTTTGACTTCTCTAATTTGGCTCAAATTTTTATCTACACCCAATGAAAGATTGTTTTTTGGAAATTATGCTTCATTTTTGTACATTTCATAAAATTTGATTTTTTGACCACTAGAGGTCACTCGTTGTAGCTACCCGAATCGACCCAAAATTTTTACCTACGTTTAATCAAATATCGTTTTATGTAAATTAAGCTTAATTTTAGTAAATTTTACAAAATTTTAAGTTCGACCTCAATGGCGCGGGCCACGCCTCAGAGTTATCTCATTTTACTAAAATGTTTACCACGTGAGTTTTAGACCAAGTACCATAATAATCCCCGCATGTTATTTATTTGTCATTGCCACCCCAATCTGTAGACTAGTCTAAAAAATTGCCGACTATTCTGCTAACTGTCTAAGAAATTTTAGATGATTGTCAGCTTAAGTTTCAGACCTTTTCTGATGTCAGACATGTTGAAAAAAAAGTTCGCTGGGGACATACAAAATTTATGTATTATACGTATTGTACATACCATACATATGTTTTGTACATACCATATACATATATACATATATATGTATGTATGTGTATACAAATTCGTTGAGTATAACTATACATAATTAAATACGAGTATATAAATTAATTGAATACTGCAAAAAATAAACTCTATTTAATTGATTTATTAAGTTGGCGCCTGCTTAGGCAGGACTTTAAGCAACTAAGAAGATTGTGTGTATTTTTCTTCATTCTTTAAATAAAATCATTAGAATTTTTGTGATGTCATATTCACTTCTACAGTTCGTTCAAATGAACAATTTTATGTTTTTAGATTAAGAGACATATAAAAAATATATTAGCTCAGTTCACGCGTCCTTCGGCAAATGCTTACTCCATGAATTGGTAAAATATCCCATATATTTTATTGCTGTAAGATTTAGTTTTATAATTTTCAATATCAAAATGTATGAGATATTTTAAAAATTTAACGAGTAATAATTTATCAAAGGACGTGTGAAATGAGCTAATATTTTAAATTTGATATTATCCATGTGTTTCTTACTACCGCCAATACAAGCTAAATGAAATTTGATAGCATGAAGACTACTCACAAATAAGGCGTACCAATCAAATTATTTTTATGATAATTAGGAAAGAAATCAATCAAAAATGTCCCGAATTCTAGACGAAAAGAAAACGTTCAATGTCCTTGTCATACCAGTAAAATATGGTGTTACTACACACGCCGACATAATTACCATACACATACATATTTAAACAAAGGTAATTAGGGGTGAATTAATAGAGCATACACTGATAGAAAAGTTTTCATAACTTTGATTAAATGTTACATCAATACTACTATAACAATTGGCTTTGTTTTTGATCCCATGACACTTGTCATCGTTGTTATGTCAACATTTAAATCAGTTGGTCATCTTGTTTATAAGCCAGCGCCTTTACAGCCTCAGCCACGTAAAATATCGCATGCACAAAGTGAACATAAATATTCTTTTGCGATATACACATGATGTCATCAATATGAAGACGAGATGTTATTCCTCGTTCGCTTACTTTTTTTTGTCTGTGCATATATGATGCCCTGTAGGCTTGCAGGTTTTAATATTAGTTTTGTCATAGTAAGAACGATGAATAATGTGTATCACTACGACGTCATTTTTTTACTTTTTGAAAATTCGCTTACAACAATATTATTTTTCGGCTTCTTCCTTGGAATATTAATCATGCCTGATTCTTTCTAAATGTAACGTTATGAACCTTAAACAAATACATAATCAATTTGGATTCACAAGCAAATAAGTTCGGAATAATCATATTAAACAATATTTTTTTCTTTTCTACATATTTATCCTGTTAATAATATACAAAATGTGGCATCAATTGATGTCATTGCAGTCATAGTATAAACGACACTTAAAATATGATAAAATTCCATGATCAGGTTTGTCATCAGATTTATTGATGACATTTGTCAGAATTGTGATGAGAGGCCGTCATCAATCCGAAGATGCATTTTTCTATGAGTTAAATAATATGATAACAATTTGCCACAAAACCCATAAAATTTTTTGTTATGAGCATCACGAATAGCAAGATCACAGTATTAGTGTATTCCAGCACTTTTTGAATAATAAAAATATCTTAGTGGCGCTACGCTGTAAACCTTTCTGTAGTCATCAAGGAGTGCTTTTATTTCTCAATTAATTAACCAATCTAATTTGCGAATTAATCTAGTACTGCAATAGCTTTCATTGCTAATAAAATGCCATCAAATAAATTAAGCAATCTATATTTAGATAAATTCGTATAGAATTTTAAAAGTAATTTTTCCAACTATTGTTCAAAACATTATCAGCCAATAAATAAGAAAATATGTCTAATACACCAACACTTTGGCCCGGAAATCATTTATAAGCACAAGAAATATTTTATATTGTATTTTACCAAAGGAAATAAACAAAATTGTATGAACGAACTAAATTGTTTGTGGTCGGTGGTTATAATATTTAAAAAAGTATGTGTACATGAGAAACAATGCTGAAAAAGTTACTTGTGCAACTTGTACTACAATATTAATAGCTTGTCTTGTTACTATGGCTATAAATATTAGGATTTGTGTCAAATTTAGTTTTCCTCCCTTCAATTTTGCTTCAAATGAAAGCATAGAAGAGGCAAAAATAAAAGCAATAAAATAACAGCATAGAAAATAGTACTAAACCTCAAAAAAAGCATTCTGTCACATCATACATTTATACTCTTTTTTTCGTTTAACTACGACTTGACATGCTGCGTAAGAAAAAAATAGCAACGAATTATAGAATAAAATTAAAAACATCCGATATAGCGTGGTGGACCAGTTCTAATAAGAAATTTTAGTTTCGTAAAAATTTAAAATTTTCTTTGATTCGCTATTGCTTTCCTTTTTAGAAACCAAATTCGGCATTTAAAAAATTAAAACTTTTAATTTGGTTTGAAAAATGCTGCATTTCATATGTAAAATATTGAATTTGATTTGAAAAACCCTGCATTTGTTTTTTAAAACCCTGAATTTGATTTGAAAAAAAGCCAAATTTGAAGGTAAAGACCTTTATTGCCTGTTAGGTGGCATGTCATAATGTCCAGTGACATAATGTCCATGGACATTATGTCACTCCAAAAAGTGTCATAACGTCCATTGACTTCATGACATTTTTATTATTATGAACATTATGACACTTTTAAATGTGTCATATTATCAATACTTTTAAAAATAAAATCAAATTCAAATATACATATTTATATGCTTATATGCTTTTATATCCTTGAGCGCGGTCACCATGGTGGGAGATAAAGTCAATTGACGTCAACAAAAATTTAGAAATAGCGCAATAACGCTTAAAGTATATCAACTTAAATAAATATTTGAACTTTAATATAAAATTTTAAGTAATTTTACTTTTATTACTAAAGATTATCTGCCTATCTCTTCTTCCCCTCGGTATATCGCAAAGCGGCTTCGCTGAGTAAAGATTCTTGCATAGCCGACCCTCGGCCGGACATAAGAGTTTTCTCCTCTCAGTATATCAAAAAGCGGTTTCGCCGAGTAAAGATTTTTGCAGATCCGGTCTTTGGCAGGGCTTAAGGAATTTCTCCTGGCTAAGCAGAAAATCTTAGCTCAGCGAAGCGGTATTCGGTATACCAAGAGGGGAAACCTTTAAGCCCGGCCAAAGGCTGGATATGCAAAATTCTTCACACTATAAAAAAAATGTTATTATAATGTCCATGGACGTTACGACACTGCACTCCTGTACATTATGACACTTTTCGGAGTGACTTAATATCCATGGACTTTATGTTACTGGATATTATGATATCCCACCGCCTGTTAATAATATACAAAATGTGTCATCAAATTGATGCCGTTCCAGTCTCAGCATAGATGACACTTAGAATATAACAAAATTCTATGATGACGTTTATCATCAGTTTGAGGTCAGCTTTTGCTTTATTCATGATATTTCTCATAACATTGATGTGACAGTTTTAATGACAGGGTGTCATCAATCCAAAAGTATTTTGTTTTAAATGCTGCCATGTAATAGTCAATCAATAGGAATTAAAAAACAAGAACAGCAACGAGTCAGCTGCAAGTAGAAATCGTTTTCAAAAGTCGTTCGACTTAAAATCACTCAATTTGTGGAAAAACCCTCGTAAAAAACAAAGTTTGAAAACTTTTAAAACAACTACTATTGAAAATGTTGTATTGCCTATTGGTTTTACCAACCAAGCAACGTTTGAAATTGTTGTATTGCCTAACACAATTACTAAAAATCAATATACATAATGTTCTAAGATAACCACACAATTAATATTTGGTCTACTTAAACATGTTTAATGTGTCTAATAAGAACAAGTACATTCAAGTACTTACATATTCTATACAAGCTTATTGCAGATTACTTAACAAAAATAACAGCTGTTTTCATGTCTTATCAACTGACAAACTGTACAAACTTACAGGGACATTTAGAATTGTCCATCATTATTATCTTGCAACAAGGGATAAGAAAATACATATATTTATAATTAAAAATTACATTGATCTTGATTTTTATTTTATTTTATTTTTTGTACATCTGCTTTAAGTGGCTTTTGAACAATGGACCCGACCTTCTGTTCTTTGTAAAACTAATTTTTTTATACTAGTAATTTGTAATTTTACTGCATGGTAACAGGCTGACTGACTAACTGACTGACTGTTTCAAGGTTGACTGGAAAATGTGAATATTTTATAATAAAACATTTACTACTTTAATATTTATACGAGATGTCCCTGTAAACTACAAGTGCTATAGAGATTTTTGTATTATAAAAAAGTTTTAAATTATTTATTGACTGCAAGATGTCAACACTGAAGAGTTTATTATCCAGTTATTGTTGAAAGTGTTTTATTGCAAAGATTACGATGTAAGTTTCAGTAGCAAATGTATTAAATGGTCAAGTTTAAACTTCGTTTAACTAATATGGATTTTTTTTGGATTAATATTGACTTTCAATTCAAAGTAAATTTTTATAATGCACTAAATCGTATTTTTTATTAAGAAATCATTGGACATAGTGCAATTTCCAACGAACAAGGGAAAGTTAATTATGACGTGCGCAAATTTGGGACATGCTGTGAGACTTATAAGCGGGCCAAGTTTAAATATGCACAAAATATTTCAAATAAACATGCGAAAATTAACAAAAATACTTAAAAATAAATATGCACAAATATATGCAAAACATAGCAAATGCATGCACCAGAAGAAAAACACACAAACTAATTGCACAGCACAACAAAATCAAAATTTTTTCAAAATAACAAGTTTCTAACGACTGATGCTGGTAGAGGGGACCAAAAAATATATATGTACGTGTATCGGCTTTTTGAAAGTTTGCACTTGGAATTCATTTTAGCACATTGTTATAATGGATCATCATAGGAAATCTTGCAATTTTTGCAATTAAGGAAAAAAGTGTATTGAGAATTGTTATGTAAAACATTACGATGAATATTTTTGTGATACATTTTAACCCTCTAACGCTTCGCCGTATGGATCTTTTTGCCTTTTTCTTGAAAAAGGCAAAACAAAACTCCTTTAACAGCGATATAGCGAGCTGAAATGTCCTACAAGACTTTTTTTGTTTCTTATTTAGAAATAGGGTGGTCACGCTAATGTACTTAATCCATGATCCAATAATCAGGGCTCAAATCGTCACCTCCGTGAACGTACTACTCGCCACGTAAAAACGCCATTTTCGGATTATGACATAAGTGAACGTACTGTAATCCCATACAGTTTATACGATTGACGTGTCACGTAATTCATTTTAGTACGATTGCCGATACGATTACGGATGTGACGATTTGAGCCCAGGTCTATGCAACTCGACAGCTGTTTATTGTTTACCATCGTAAAATTGTAAAACTTCATATAAAAAACCTAAGCAAACTCTAATAAAACCGTTTTTTTACTACATTTACCGTTATAAAACCACTTTGCGACGTGACCTAGAAAAACCAAATGTTTTTTTTTTTGTTCTATATGGACTCCAACAAAACAAAATTGGTGCTTGAGAACCCCTGAATAATTTTCATGTATCACAGTGTAATCGTTTACAATGTAATTACAAATGTTGCTAGATAGAAAAAGCAAACATTGCAAATACCTAAATGGTCAATTTAATTTGCAGTTATGCCTTAAGGCATCAATTAATATGATTATGTGCATACTACACGAGTGATTCTCATTTCAAATGCTTTTTTTCATGGCTGTTGGAATTAGGGTAAAATAGTTCATAAAATAAAAGCATAAATTTAAAAATTAAAACTGCTCTTTGTGAACTTTGCTAAATAGTATTATATTGCAAAACGTTTCATCAATCAATCATGGTTTGTTTGTATCCAAAAAAAAACGTATTGAGTGTGATCCATATTTTTTAATTTAATTGAAAATCTTTAGTGAATAACGAAGGAGTTTATGTTAAAACTCATCGAAGATTATACATTTGAATTGTTTTAAATTAAAAAAATAGTATGTGTATTTGAAAAAAATATTTAATTCGTAAGAAAATGTATTGAGCGTTACGTTAACAATATTCTTAAAATATAATTTATCTATAAATTTTATGACGGTTAAAAAAAGTTAACAGCAACGGAAGGGTAGAAACGATATAGAGAACATTATCCGTTTAGGAATTTCTGATTTGCTTTTAAAAAATTTTGCGTCTACTGCACTACAGTGAGGGATTTTGGAAAAAAATTTAAATAAATCTGCAGTTTCTAAACGCGCAGTCTTGTTCTTATAAAATTAAATACGTCATTAGTAGAGGTGTTGCTGAGCTTAGGTTTCAAATTTGAATCTTTAAAGGGGGTGGAGCGACAAGACCCCAAAGTGGGTCAACTTGGGCTTCTGAAAATGTTAAAACTATGCTAAGCTGATGTTTTTCATCTGATAAAAAAAGTTTCTGCAAGTAGATACTCCTATCGAAAAGGTAAAAAAGTCTGCTACATTTATGGGTTTGCGCTTACAGTTTAGGAGATATTCGACAAAAAAATTAAAATTTTAACTTTTTTACCCACCTCGGTCAAATCTTTTCCGATTTAAAAAAACGTTTTGATTACTAACAAAATTATTAATATTCTGAAAAATGTTGTTCCAAAATCACTACTCAGTCAAAAGTTATACGCAGTTTCAATTAAAATTTTGAAAAAGTCGCTTTTTTCGCATTTTTTTTTTCAGAAAAAAAGCGCTAATTATTTCGTAATTATAAAATGTTTTCCGATAGTACTGATCCCATATTTACACCTATTTGAAAGGTAATACTATAAATCGGGTCACTGCAGAAATTTTTTTCTTCAAAATTTTCATTATTGAATTAGCTAGAGCGTTTTAAAATAGATCTATGTATTTTTATTGCAAATATCAGTTTTAAGGCCCCTTTTCTTAAATCGCAAGGCTGTAATCAAAAAAGTTATTATTTCATCTAGAGCCCTAATAAGCCCTTAAATATTTCCCGAAAAATTATCTGCGCCCGGCGAAAAATAAGAAAAATAGAGCGAAAATACTGAAAATTCAAAATTTTGGGATTCTCTGAAATTTCTTTGGGAATTGAGCGGTTCCCTGAAGCAAATTCTATTATTTTTTTTCTTCCTTGGTATTTAGTGCATAAATTCCTATAAAACTGCAAAATTTCATTCGAAAAGATTAAGATTGATAGGTTCAATACCATCTCATTTCTAGGCAACTTGCTAGCTTGGCAACATTTTTTCCATAATTCTTTCCCATATCAGAAAGGTAAAAAATTATTGCCAAGCCAGAAGGTTGCCTAGAAATGAGATGGTATTGTACCTGTAAAGAACTTAGTCCTTATTTTGATCTCAGTACTTTTTACCGCCGAAATTTTCGGATAGGAACTTGGCCTTATTTTCACATTTATGTTTTCGTGCGGGTCTCAGTTCTTTTTTTAAGCTTTTATTTGGTACAATAAGTGTCCCGTACAATAAGCCCTACACAGAAAAAATAGACAAGAATTATATTCAATAAAACCATGTTATTAAAAAAAAATATGAACTTCAATAACATTTATCTTTAACATAATAAAATATTTCGTTGTAAGTATTTCTTTTCCATGCCGGTTATTTCTTTTCTTTTTATACATAAGTACTTAAAACAAGTTGTATCCCATAAAAAAATAAATGGGATATGGCTCAGCTATAGAGAGTATGCTTTACGTCCGGAAAGCCCGGGTTCGTATTCCAGCCATGTCAACATTTTTTTAATTTATATATATATTTTTATTTTGAAATAATTTTGTTATCAATATAGGGGAATTCTTTATCACAGGAAATTTGAAAAAAAAAAATTATTGAATACCAGAATTTTTGTTATCAAAAACGAAACTTATTTTTTTCTGTGTAGATGAAAAGTTTCCGTTTTCACATTTTTCTTAGTAATTTCCCATTAAGACCGAACTGTGTACAAAAATTCAATTTTCTAGCTATAGTGGAAGTGTCCCATACTAGTAAGGGGAACCATAGTTCCACCATATAACAAGTGCCCGTTTTCAGATTTTTCTAGTTGTTTGCTCAACAATACCGACCTGTGTACCAAATTTCAGCTTTCTAGTTGTTCTGGAAGTGCCAAATATAAAGAAGGGGCTTCATAGTCCCCCCAGATGAAAAGTGCCCGTTTTAAAATTTTTGTTAATTGCTCATCAGGAAGTACTTGTGTACCAAATTTTAGCTTTCTAGCTGTACTGGAAGTGCCCCATACAAAGAAGGGATACCATAGTCCCTCCCAGATGAAAAGTGACCGTTTTCAAATGTTTGCTAATTGCTCATCAGAACATACCTGTGCTATACTGGAAGTGCCCCGTAATTCATGAGTGAGTGAGTGAGTCAGTGAAGAGGTACTAAAATATGCAGTTTTTACACCTTTATATCTCGGGAAGATTTTGTGGTAGAACTTTCAAACTTCACCTATGAGGGTACCTCTGTAGGCCTGGCCTTATGCGGAAACTGATGTAAGCTAAGCATGAAACGATCTCTGCCTACATTAAAGTCTCGGTTAACAGAGCCTTTAATGTTGATCGGTATATGTGTAAAGTAGTAGTTAGAACTGTTTTAGAGATGTATGGTAACAAAAACACGTCTCACTCTGTTGAAAATAAGCTTCAATTGAACAGCCAAATTTATAAAAAAATTCTTATTTTAGGTTTAAGACTCACGATTGTTATTGAACAGTTTCACGCTAAAAACTGTTTAATATAAAATTGCATTCATAAACACTACAATAGACATTGTGTGTTTTAAGGAAATTTAGATTTCGATACTGGCAGCACCACCATGTTTTGTAGTTAGTGTTGCAATAAAAAGAATATGATTTCATCCGGATATTGAAATAAGCGAATAGCTTTTTATTGTTTTCGTGTAAGTTAAGATTTTTTGAACTCTCTTTATAATATATTTCTCAACTTATTTTGTATGAAGTAAAAGCAAAAAAGAGAAATGATTACAAAAGAGTTCGCACGAATCTTTTAATCATGTATGAAAAAGGTACTCGAATAACGACCCTATTTTCATTTGTGTTGATTGTTTCTACATCACTAACATTTCTTTTTGCTTTTATGTGTTTTGATGGTGTTTTTTTACTAATTTTGTTGCGAATTTTGTTTAACTTAAATAATTAAGTGACATATTCCATCAAATTTAAAAAAACGTACGTAAACGCTTATAGCCAAGACTTCAAGCTTTAATTTAAAGCATATCATGTATTCCTGTGTGCTAAATTTGCAAAGATATTTGAAGTTGAAATTGATATATCGATGATATGAATTTATTGAAGGTTTATAGTAGGTGCATACCATCTTTAAACCTACATATTTTAAAATTTTCATGTAATATACATTTTTGAATGCAATTTTATGAAATTTTGCTTAAAAGTAGTCTGTTGTCCTGTTTTAAATATTTATGAATATGGCTGGAAAAATATAAGCAACGAGTACATACTTCTCTTCTATAAGTGCCTACACGTTTGACTTCATTTGCATAGAAAACAGATTTAATCATTTAATAGCTTTTATTAAGTGCTTCGCTTTTTCTTTAAAATATTTAATTTAATACACATCTTTTAATTGATGCGAAACTTTTCATTAAGTATTTAATATATATTTTCTCTCTTCTTCTTCTTTTAATTTTTCTATAATGATTCTAATTTATTCAAATCTTTTATTTTTTATTATTATTTTTTTAATCTAACCCATAAAGATTGAATGCCACAAACTAAAATAATGAGCTTTTATGCGAAACGTATAAAAACAAAAGAAAGTATAAAAACAAAAATTTTTTACAAAATTAGACAAAAATAAGTAAAAGTGTTGTAGTCGGCTATGCCGAATCTTATGCACCCTTGACCACAATAACCATGGACTCAAATCTAATGGCAAGTGAAGATTTTTTTGCTGATTTTGAATACCATTCTGTACTTTTTTGGGGGCTATAAGGTCCCAGAATATATACATAATACATATACTTAATGGGGTCGGAAATGAAGATTGTAGAAATTACACTCGGAATGACAAACCTACTATATAAGTATATGTACCCTTACCATTTTTGGTGAGGGTATAATAATAAAAGCTGCAAATGATGAAATCAGGGATGGCATATGAGATTTTAAAATTATATCAATTGTTGTCTTAAATTGTACTTTTTTAGACATAATTGTACCAAAACAGATTTTTGAAACTAGAAATATATCACTTTTCTATACACAGATACGTACATACATAAATATATAGGCATTTCCACAGTCAAATTACAATTTTTGATCACGTGCAACATCAAGCAAATAAACTTCTATTTCAGAGCCATGTAGTTCGGGTTTTCCTAAACTTTTACCTACTGTAAAGCTACTTACGGCCTACACAAATATATATAAAAAAAAGTAAAAACAAACTTACGTTTTCTTTAAATAAAACAAACATAATTCCTTGATGTCGCACGTGACAAAAATTGGAGTTTCCTTGGAAATGCCCAATAGTACTCTCTGTGACAAAAAGGAAAGTGCGCTTAAGTCCGATTTAGCAATTTCTAATCCATAAGGACTGATTAATTTGGACATACTAGTTATTGGAAGGCAGTAGAATATATTCTCTACTACAATTCTTTACTACAATGCGAATAAATTTATAAAAATTTATTTTTTTATATATTTATCTGCAAGAGCTTTAATTTGTAGAGACTCCGTTTTGTGAGCTGGTCTTATCTGACCACTTAAAATAATATACCTCCTTTTAAGTCGAACTTTGTTATCAATAAATTTAAATTTAAATCAGGTAAAATGTTGCATATGAACGAGTGGACGAAAAGGGCAAAAAATTTTATCACAATAAAAGAGCTGCAATAAGGAGATTTTCTATAAAATTCAAAAATTATTAATTGTACTAAATAAGTCATTGGTGTACCATTGTACTTTTAAAGTTCGATTTGTACCACAAATGGTACAATTGTACCAATTTTGCCATCCCTGGTTCAAATTGACATGCACATGTGCATTTATGAGTGAACGAGTAAATAAACAATTTAAACAAGAAATATTAAAAGGGATTTTTGACTTTTTTCTTAAATACTTTTTTAGTACAAAGTAGAGCAAAAATTGAGAAATCGTGCATGCGGCTAATGTAGAAGAAATAGGCCGCCATGTGGATCTTAAATAATAAAATTTTGCGTACCTCAACAATTTCATAGAAAAAAACGTGTTTTTTTTCAGTGAACAAATTGTTTAAATCTATAAAACAATTTGTCTAAAAATATTTACAAATTGTAAACAAAACAATTTACTAAATCAAACAAAAAGATTACTAGACTTTCTGAAAAATATCAAACAATATTTTTGTCTGAATTTATAAAACAATTAGTCTAAAAATACTATTAGACAAAATAGTTTACTTAATCAAACAAAAATATTTACTAGATTTTTTGTAATATATATAACAAACTTTTTGTCTGTGTCATCATCAATCATTAATCATTTATGAAATTTCACGTTGTTAAATGTGTTCAAGTCTAAATGTTTATCTAAAGACTAAAAAAATTAACGAGAAATTAACGCAACGACATTAACGAATTGATTCACTCAAAAATTTTCAGTAAACAAACTTGGTACAATCGCATTCCTTTTGCTATCATTGGTGTTCTTGTTATTTGTGTCTATGTCGTCATCGGGGTTGTTTTTTTACGACACAGTTTTTCTTGTTGTTTTTGGTGTTGGCGTCCTAAATAGGATTCAAACAAACAATTCATTGATTATGTAAAGAAAATTTACTGAAAATGAAATTTATTTTTAGGCAAACTTTTGTTTGAAAAATTTTTTGGTGATTAATTTGTTTGGGTTACCCAGTGGGCAGCCAACCCTGCTTGCAGCTTGGTTCCATAATTTTTTCGAAAATCGGTGGGGCGATTTCATATATGGACCGATTAAAAAAATGTTTTTTTTGTTTGAAAATGGTCTCTTGTAGAGTTTGGCTTCGAAAATCGAACGGTCAATTTGCCCGCCGAAAATATAGATTACACATGTTTATAAATTTCGAAAAACTTTTTTGTTCGCTAGAAATGAAGGTTCTTTCTTTCAGCTCTAGTTTTCACGATATAGCGTTATATAAAAAATAAATGCACTTTCACCACATATAGTAGCATAGCTAGAGAAGAGGTTTTTGTATAATCAGTAAAGAACAAAAACCGAAATTCGACAACAAAATAATCTTGAGGACGTGCAAACATTGTTTCCAAATTTGCTTTCAGAGATATCATAAAAGTTTAACCCAAACAAAAAATAAAAATTTTATAAACAATTTTGACTTTTTATTTTTAAGAATAAATAAAAAATAAAAATACAACTACGAGCTTATTTTTGATTAAGTAGATTTTAGCTAAATATATTCCAAAAGAATTGGGACCGTTTTTATTGAAATTGGTGCACAACTTTTGATTTTATTCATAATTCAGCGAGAGAAATGAATTGATAAAAATTATATTTTCATACAGCAGCAATTTCTAACTTTGTGTTTGCTATTGTTGTATGGAAATTGAAGTTTTATCAATTCCGTTCTGGCACTAAATTGTGAATAAAATAAAAATTTTGTACACCAATTCCAATAAAAAGAGCCCAATTATTTTGGAATATATTTAGCTACATGCTACTGGACAAAAAACTGGCCCGTTGTTGTATCTTTATTTTGTTATAAATTCTTAAAAACAAAAATGTAAAAAAATATATAAAAAATAGTTCTGTTTGCACAAACTTTTACGATATAGCCAAAACTACTGTGCAAATTTAGAAATAATGTTTGTATGGTTTGAAGATTATTCTGTTGTCGAATTTAGATTTGTTTAATTAACGGAATAGAGCATGGCCTTCTCAAGTTATGATCATATATGTCCTGCAAGTGCCGTCATATTTGACATAACAGTATATCTCGAAGACTAGAGCTGATAAAAAAATTCTAATTATATATTTAAAGTCAGCATAACATATGTATTCGGCAACGGGTAAAATTTTTCCGGAACGCGATTTACTGTAAACATGTGTTATCGCATAAGTCCTCCACACAGAAAAAATTATCACCAACAAATTTTCAAGCAAAAGTTTGTCTAAAAATAAATTTAATTTTCAGTAAATATTCTTCACATAATCAATGAATTCTTTGTTTGACTCCTATTTAGGACGCAAACACAAAAAACAACAAGAAAAACTGTGTCGTAAAAAAACAACCCCGATGACAACATACACACAAATAACAACAACAACAATGATAGCAAAAGGAATGAGATTGTACCAAGTTTGTTTACTGAAGCTTTTTGAGTGAATCAATTCGTTAATGTCGTTGTGTTAATTCTACTTCATTTTGGATAAATTCGTAAATGCAGTTTTGCAACCGGTCTGCAAACTATTGCAACAGTAATAAAAATATTGCCGTAGATGCAGCAATCTGCGGTAGTCCTGTCAATTGTTTGCGTAAAGAAACTTTGCATGAAGAAACGTCTTGCCAAGTGTTGGTTTTCGTGCGCAGATCTTTGATTATTGCACAATTGCTGATTTTACGAATGTACCCCTTTTTAGAGTCTTTAGATAAATATTTAGACTTGAACACATTTAGCAAAGTGAAATTTCATGGATGATGATGATGATGACAATGACCCATACAAAAATTTTGTTTGATATATTACAAAAAAATCCAGTAAATATTTTTGTTTGATTAAGTAAACTATTTTGTTTAATATTTATTAGCATTTTTAGACTAATTGTTTTATAAATTTAGACAAAAATATTATTTGATATTTTTCAGAAAGTCCAGTAAATCTTTTTGTTTGATTTAGTAAATTTTTTTGTTTACAATTTTTAAATATTTTTAGACAAATTGCTTTCTAGATTTAAGAATTTCGTTCACTGAAAAAACACGTATATTATCAATGAAATTGTTGAGATATTTTTGTCTATATTTATATTTTTGTTTGTAGGTCCGTTCCTAAACAAAATATTTACTGTTTCATTGAATTTCTTTACAGAAAATGAAATTTAGTTTTTTCTGTGCACTTATGGACCGATTTTCAAAATTCTTTTTTAGTTATGGGCCAATTTGCTAAATTCCCTTATGGACCGATTTTCTAAATTGCAGAGTGTTCCCATTTTTTTATCGGATGGGCAATTTGCCTGCCCCAAATATTGATTGTCGGTCGTATAACGTCACCATTTATGGACCGATATTGAAAAAACATTTTTATTTTAAAGTGTATGCTTGCAATTTGGTTCCATGAAAATTTATGTGGCTCTTTGTATTGAAGTCGGTTTTTTCCAGAATTACTTATATTAAATAAATCTCAGTTATAGGCTGGACGGAAATTTTGTTTGTAAGATTTTACGAAAACTTAAAACAATAGTTTTATATCTCGAATTAATAATTTAAATTATAAAAATGAAAATAATATAGATTTTATACTTACAAAAAACTTTTTATATAAATCCCACAAGCGAGAAGAAGATTAAAACTTATGTTTTACTTGCGTTTTTTTTATAGTTTGACTGACGTTTTTGTTTAAATTGTTAAATTATATGTTTTGTTTCTTCTTCTTTTTCGTTTTCAATTAATAATAAGTGTAATTTTTATAAAAAGTGCACAAAATTGGTGACAAAAATTATTAAATTATATTATTGGTTTCTTTAAGTTTTAAAGGTGCCGTATTAGAAAAATATTATTAAATTTTTAAAATAATTTAATCACAGATATCTTCTCTTCTTTTTTGAATAGTTAAAATTATTTATTATTCGATTTCTTATTAAACACGGGTGTAATGGCCTACAGATCTGGAGATGACGGGAGGCTTATTAAGTTAATAGAGTGAATTTGTTATTTAATTTTATAAAAATGCCTAAAAATTTTGATTTCCTTTTTTTGGAGGATTTATCGCGTATTTTTATTTGAATAAGTTTGTTAATAAGAATTTTTATAACTCCCCCCGGAGCACCTCCAATTGGCCTGACCCAAAAATTGTTTTAAGTGTTAAATTGTTATTTTCACTTGTTTTTTTTTATTCTTCTGTAGCAGCTCTTTCTTACTTCTCTTCTTCTGTCTGTATGGTTGTGATGGTATTAGTGTGAATGTATCTAAGCGTTGTTGTTGTTATATTCTTTTTGTTGTTATTGCAATTCTAGTTGCAGTGATTCTTGTTGTTGGTATCTTATTTGCACAACTGTATTTTTTCAATAAAGTTTATCAACAACAACAATAAAAAAAAATCGCGTGTTTGTTCTTGTTGTTTTGTTGGCGTCGTATGGAAGTTTTGTTGTAGTTGTTCTTTGATTTTAATTTATAGTACTTCTTGTTCAGTTTAGTTTTGTTCCTTTTTGCTCTGCTGTTGCCAGTATTTCTACTGCTGCTGTTGCTGTTGCGGCTGCAATTTTTTCACACATGTAGTGTTTCTTAACACAAATATACATACAAACGGGTATTCACAAACAACACTGCGTCGTGACTCAGCTTTTGATTTTGACAACAATGTTAAATGGTCTTTTGGATTTTTAATGTCCTTGATTTGGAGTAATATGTATGTATATGTGTATGTAATACCTCGAAACACCTTCTAAAATGTCAGATTTGTTTTAAAATTTTGCAAAATTATGTGCTTGAATCAAATTTTTCCCGATTTTTTTTCTTTTTAAGAAAATATTATCAGCAGGACTGAGACTTGTAATGACTCTGTCTGGTGTTGTTGTTGATGCTGAGAAATCAATAAGTTTAATTTTCTCTGGTCAAAATGGCGTTAGTTACATATGTTTTACAAAATTCGCAATAATTTCTTTATACTAATTTCGAAAAATCTTCAATTTTTTTTTTTTGTAATTTAAAATAATTTTAATTATCAATTGCACTTTTTGTTAAGAATAATTTTATACATTTCCTTATTCGCAAATTTCAAACCCAATTTCTGTATGTATGTGTGTATCTGAGTATTGTATGTATTTTAAATTTTTTTATTTACTCTCTATAAGATTTTTTAGTTTCTCTAAAAAAGTGTATTTATTTTCTTCAAAGGTTTGTGGAAAGAAAAAAATCTTATGTCTGTACCTACATTTGTTTGTATGAATACTTTTTTTCAAGAATTTTTATTTGGTTATAAATAATTTTTTCACGTTTTCAAACGTTTGATTTAAATTTTTTTATGAATTTTCTTATACTTTTTATTCAGCAGTACTTTTTTATTTGTTAAATTATTAAAGATGATTCTTTTATTCGTTGTTCTTCTTCGGATACTGACTGGCGTTGTACTGATTGTTTGGCAAGGAGCAGATGTTGCATTATGACTCTTTTTGTTTGTTACCAGAGTTTTCGTTCTTATTCGTTTCGTCGTGGTTTTTTTGTTGTTTTTGTTTGTGCTGTTGCAAGTGCTTTTGTTGTTTGTAAGTTTGTTTATCGAAGGGCGGCTTTTTTCCTGCTGTTTCTCTGTTGCTTAGTTTTTGTGTTCTATAATCCGCAATTCCTTTATTTAAATTACAGAATGGTGAGAGTCCATTTTATAGCATATTATACAGTTATTAATTATATTTCTCTTTAACTTTTATGCACATGCACCCAGTTATAATGTTCTCTTAATAATTCTTCATGGTTGTGTGTGTTGTGTATCTGTGTGTTCCTGCATACCCTTATGAGTCGGCATATAAAACATTGTTTTCACTTTATGCTGAGCGAAAAAAAATTCATGCACACGTGTCAACATAGTTTTGCCGGTATTCGAATGCGGCCAATAAAATTGCATTGACACATTATTAACCCATTAGAAGTAAATTATGTATCTTCAACGTTTAGTACGAGGCCAATCTGAAAAGTTCATCCAATAGTCTAAAAATCGTGTTTGGAGATACTAACGATTTAATTTAAAAATATATTGTGTTGGTGTTCTAGAAATTAAAAAAAAAATAAACCTTGATAACTTTTTTCGACTGTTTGAAAACTGATTGTACCCAAATGTGGATTGTAAGAAGACGCACCAGAATTTGACCTTAACTAGATTTTGACTTAACTCGACTTAAGATGTTATGATAAAATGACACAGATATATCTGTGGCAATATGCATTAACTCTTTAAGTCGACTTAAGAAAATTCGATTTTCCGAAAGTTTTGACGCTATTGCTGAGAGGTGTTTAGGCCTACATCAGGAACCGGCAACACATATCATATGGGTTTTTTACTCTTTTACTCTCACACGTATGCACCCACACGTATTAACTAAAAGTAAATAAAATCAATCAGTGTGGCATGAACATTCAAATAAGCAGGTTGTAATATCGCTTGTTTCTTGCTATTGCTTGATATACACTAACAAAAACTTTGTAAGAGCGATAGTTCCAAAATAAAACCCATACAACCAAAATGTATTAGTATGTGTTTGCCGGTTCCTGGCCTACATGATTCTACTTTTGTGTGATACTTCCTTTGTTAGGTTGCTTTGTTTACCCCGCCAGCTTCAACTGTATGCGGTAATGTTTGAGGCATAAAGCAGCTTAAACTCTAAAATTTACTTAAGTCGACTTAAGTGGTTATTGCTTATTTGCACAGATATAACTAAAAGGTTTTTCAGTAGGTACGACATTTCTCGAATAGGAGTGAAGTTTGTTTCGCAATTCTTTACAGTGATACCAACTTTTTGGTGCCAAAAGCATAATAAAAATTAAAAAAGGCACTAAATAGTACAATTTTCATATAAAAGCAGCAGTTTTAAAACATCAGAAAGCACTAAAAATAACGCTAAAAGCACTAAGTTGGCATCGCTGATTCTTTAGCATTTTGAAATGTCAAATGCCAGTCTATGTCATTTAATCTTGGAGGAATGGATATACGAGTCAACAATGTTTGCAAATTATAAAATTTTTTTCAATCAAAGTTCACGTTCTGTCTACGAGGACTTTCGTAAGAAAATCTTATTTGTACATACATATATTTTAGGTCCGTGAACATGTAGACATTGATGGTAATGAAATGGCTTATACATTGGCCAAAAGAGGAGTCCAACATCTTATGATTATAAATCGTATAAACTCCTTTTATCACCAACTAGCAGCGATTAGAAACTTTTAGTGGGATTATATATTAGGCACGGAAGGTTCGCATGCTGTCAGAATAGGAGAAATACTTGATGGCACCTACGGGAAATGAGACGATAGATCATCAAATGTGCCATTGTCCAGTTGTAGACCAGGACTACCCACGGGAGATACGGTTCTGCATCTTGGTAACTAGTCACACCTTGGTGCAGTCCATGCTGGGGTGAAGGGTAATTGATTTTTCCAGACATTATCTTTGGCCATTTACCCATAAAACGTATGTATTACTAACTACACAATCTCCGAAATAACAGAGCAGCGGGCGTGCATATAAGTAGTATAGTACTTCTGTGGCTTGGTGCTAAAAGGGCCAATGTCAATATTTAGCTGTTTTGAGTTAATCATTGCATTAGGTTTCTGTTTTTACTCTCTTTTATTTTGCTGAAACACCCAATGTCTAATGTAACCCAGAACAGCTTCATAAGGGTTTTGCTAGCCAATGTCACTATGAACTCACATAGAAAACTTAAACTTAAATAAGCTTTTTCTCAAAACTGAATATATTGACATTGGCCCTTTTAGCACCAAGCCACAGATTTAAAGGAATAAATTTCGTTTTTGACAACAGAAATCTCGGTATTCAATAATTTTTTTCAAATTTCCTGTGATAAAGAATTCCCCTAGATTGATAACAAAATTATTTCAAAAGAAAAAAATATATATAAATTAAAAAATTTTGACATGGTTGGGATACGAACCCGGGCTACCCGGGCTTCCCGGACGTGAAGCATACTCTACAGGTGAGCCATATCCCAGTTATTTTTTTATGAGATAAAACTTGTTTTAAGTACATATGTATGAAAAGACAATAAATAACCGGCATGGGAAAGAAATACATGCATCGAAATATTGTATCAAGTTAATGATAAATATTATTGCAATTCATATTTTTTTCAATAACATGGTTTTATTGAACATAATTCTTTTATTTTTTTTCTGTGTATGCGAGTCTGGTAGAAAGTGAAACATCTAAGGTCTTCGCCCTAGACCAAAGTCGTTAGAAAGTTAACCTCTAGGAGTTTTCTTTCGTCGTTCGACCAGTAACCTAACGCTTGCACCAACGGTTCCGTTAGCACCAAAGATGACCTACCTTCTAGAAGATATGATGCATGCCATTCGCGACAGCATCTTGCATGTTGTTCGCGAAATGTATTCAGTTTCTATGGGGATGGAAATGCTGGAGGACTACGTCTTACCCTCAGCATGAAGGTCGATTCTGTTACCAGTTGTTGGTTGAGGTCTCCTTCGCTCGACCAAAGCTACTGCCTTGTTTTACTTCGAGCAACCAATATAAGCCTCTTTGTACCGTTGCGAAGCGAACAGAGGCTGTATCAGTGGTCGGGTACTGGGCAAGGCCAGTATAGCTGTCGTCTGCCTTCTTCTTCTAGCGTGCTGATTATTCCTTGGTTGAGCTCGGCCGCATTGCGTTGACTGCTGATGTAGTAAGAGTTTAGATAGCTCAGACACTTTAATAAGGTGTTCACTCGGTGTTAAGAACACCGTCAGGTTAGACCGAAGGGCAGGTACTGACGTTAATCATGAATACATCTGTCTGTGGGACTGTGTGGACTGCTAAGATTTGCTAAATCTGTGTGGAAGTTATTCGAAACGGGGAGCACAAGCCATACTTATAGGGTTATGAAATTTGATGGTATCGTTAATTTCCACTTCCCGTCTATGTAAGGTCTAAGACCATACAGAATAACCCAACCTAACCTCGCAAGCAAAAAAATTTACTCGGATTTAATTCGTAACTACTTACAATTTGACTCGATAAGCACTTATGTTTGTTTATTTGAGAATTAAAAAAACAGGGTGCACTCCTTACAAATATGTATACTTACATTTTCACAGCAATTAACTACTTATTATTGTACTTACTTATACCCATTAAATATGTAGATAAATAAAAAATAAAACACATGCTTTTTTATAAAATTGTAGACCTTCATCCATGTTGATTTAAATATTTTTTTCATACTTATTTTTTTCACTCCTAAGCTGTGACTCGAACACATGCTCTTTAGTAGACGTTCTCATATGTGGATGGACTACCCTCTTTTTCTTCCGGCGGCCTATACTAGGCCATCTTCGTATGATACTCTCAGTCTTCGAACAGGTCTTCTTCCTTCTGATTTTGCTTCGAGAAGCTGTTTAGTGTCATGGGCTAAAAAACGAAGACAGGTCGGTTCAAGAATATATGTATACCAAAAGTTAGAGCGCTAGTACCATATTTAAAGGTCGCTATAATTTGTTACATTTATATGCAATTTTGTTTTAATCTTGAAGTGTGTCTTACTTAGTCTGGCTCCAACAGTTTATGAAATTCAAAATGTGCTATTCCATTTATCCAAAGAATTTTAGGTTTAATACCGAAGATATTTAATTCTACTGGCTTAAGTTCATTCAATTTAATTTTTCAATTAAAATATTTGTACATATTAGAAAGAAACTCTAAAGTCCGTAACAATTGGAAAGACAAAAATGTTTGACTGTACGGAAGGTTGAACTGACATCATGATGTTTCGATACCAACCACAATCTCAACATCAGAATTCTTATCCGCTTAGAATCAGAATTCTTATCCGCTTAGGCCATCATGACAGCTACAATCGCACAGTGTAATCAAAGGTAATCAAGCTGCTTGTAATTTTGATATAACTATCATGCATAAGGGAGTATTATTGACTTGGGTCCAACTCGTTCGAACTCGTTCAGCAGATCGTTTTAGACACAAACCTATGATTAAACCCATGTATTTTAAATGGGTTTGATCATAGGTTTGTGTCTAAAACGAGCTGCTGAGCGAGTTCGAACGAGTTGGACGCAAGTCTAGAGTATTAACCGTTTTATTAAAGACAAAAAAGAACAACATGATTAATTGTACGAGGTTCTGTAACGTATAAAAAATCTCTATCCATGAATTCGTATCATTTTTCTAATTTACATACCTATGTATAATACATATCTTTGAATGCAAGTATGTGTGTAGATATCTCGGTTTTGTCTACGTTTTCGAACCTAAGCAAGCCATACACGTTACGACCGTTGGTACAACTTGAGTAGATTGTACTCGAAATTGCAACGTTTGTGGGCTCGTTGTATTAAGTTGTGTCTTGGTTGTACGAAAGATCAAAAATGTTTGTTGTACAACACTGTTGCAACGTTTGTGTGCCTATCCCATACTATTTTATGTAGTATACGTGTTTATTATTGTTGTGACCACCTTGCAGTAAACATTGAATGTGAGTATTTTTTGTGGATAACATAAAATGAAAGATTTTTATTACCTGGTCACAACTTGGTTGCAAAATGAAGTTATGCATGAGATCGCCCACTAAATTGTATCGTTTGTGCGACAAACATTTATTTTGATTACTAGCTGAGTTCTACCAACTGTCGCAAAGTGTATGGCTTACATACATAACTTTTTAACCATATTTGCTAAATCTGTGTGGAAGTTATTCGAAACGGGGAGCACATACATTCATATAAATAATCGATAAGGGTTGAAAACGATTACAGATTGACATCAGAAAGATACACCATACAGATACACACTTTTCAAATAATAAAAAAAGAGTATTAATGTTGCATTTTATTCGAATCATTAGATCTCTCAGTGGGCATGCTCTGTTTCATTGCAATAATTTTGCTATAATTACAAAAATTTTGCACGTGTTTAAACATTTCATTACTCAAAATGTGAAACAACAACAAACGTCTGCTGATTAATAAAAAAAGTGTATGTTCTCGTGTTGTTGTTGCTGTCGTCGTATGAATAACCAATTATTGAAAATCTTTGAAAAAGAAATCTAAAAAAAAATATTAATGTGTCTGTATACTTAAAGCCCTCCATAGAAGCATAAGAAGATACATAAATATATATGAGCAGGGCAACCAAACATATGCTCTAAAAAAGTGTTTATGACCATAAAAAATGCTCTAGAAATATTAAATATTGTCTTCAAATAAGATAAATGTGTAAAAATTAATAATAAAGGAAAATTTTAGCAACTTTTGAGAATTATTTCTTTATTTCCAATTTCAATAATATTTTTTTTTTGTGAGGTTACTTCCCAGCAGTCCACAAGTTATTCAAAAGCATCCGATTGTATACTATTATGTCAATAGGAAAAATTATAACAAAATTGTTAAGCGCATACAACTAGCATCCGATTCAGAATAGTCGTTGTTCCATCACATTGTAAAACTAAATCTAAATTAAAACCGAAGAACAAAACAAGCACGAATAAAATTTAGCCATCGCATAAGCCGTCGCCAAACAATTGAACTCATCCAACCTTCGCTTATAATGTAGGTTGTGTTGGACCCATTTGTGTAAATGTAAGTAGGAATTGTATACAGACAGCACCTACATTGTCATTAGTCTCATATCGAAGATGTATGTGATAGAAATTCCACTGAATTCATCTCTTCAGACTTGAGAGATTTGTCACAGTATCAGATCCTATTTAAGTTAGACTCTTATACAAAATCGAAAATTTGTCTTTGTCTTGTTCAATTATTACATGCTTTGAAAAATTCTTTTTCAATAAAAATACTTGAAATGTAAAATTATATTGAATGAACCAAAGCCTGAATAATAAAATTTCTTTGTACTAAAACCCATACCGTTCGACTAAAATACATAATTTCAATTTATAGATTTACGGCCCTTTTCACAATGTACGATTAAAAGCTAACGTGAACTTTAACGGCAAGTTCGGCATATACAACTTGTCGTTAAAGTCTACGTTAACTACTAATCATACAATGTGAAAAGGGCGGTTAGTGAGTAAAAACATCGGGCCCTCGTTTTAATTTACATGGAGGAACGGCGCGTTGTTGGTGGCTGCGCAACAAACTGTATATTTCTATTAAATGGTAACAGATAAACGAGCGTCTAGTAGAAGGTTGACAGGCACCTAAGATCTCGCCCAGGACCAAAGTCGATAGAAAGTTAACCTCTATGGGGTTTTGACCGGGTTCTAATAGCCCCACAGATGACCTGCCCTCTAGAGGGGTTAGATGGCTGATGGTCGCCATTAATGGAATACTCTGCTCCATGTGAATGCATATGCTGGGCGACACGCATCATTCGTTTTATCCTCAACGTGAAGGACGACTCGGGAGTCACGTGGTGGTTGTGGTTGCTACCAAAATCGCTGGAAGAGGTTTTGGTTAAATGACTGATGCTCGACAAGTTGGACTTTGGACTGATTCTCGATCAGTTGGATTTCGGACAACCATATAAGCCTCTTTGTGCTGTAGCTTAACCAACAGAATCTGCGCCAAGTAGTGCTTTGTGGTCGAGGCTGGGAAATGCTTGTATAGCTGTTGTCTGCCTTGTAGTATACTTCTAGCTTGCTGCTTATTCCTTGGTTAAACTCGGCTGCATCGCGTAAGGTGCTGATGCAGTAAAACTTTAGATAGCTCAAACACTTCTTCGGAGCTTGGAGAGGCTAATAATTGTGCTCCACACCTTCCTTGATCCGAGATCAGACCTCTATAGATGCTTGCCCCATTTGTCTCTGCAGTGTTTAGCGACAAGCTTATATATTTCTCTGTTTAAAGATTTTATCAAAGATTTTACTGGATCGTCTCTGCTGATCACGTCCCTTCTCTTCAGCTAATCTTGCTCTGTCATTCGGGAAATTCAGTAGCATTCGTGGTATGCCTTCCGAGGGAATACATAACTTTCATGCTTTGGAGGTTACATCTCTGAAGATTTCCTCTATTGCAGGTGTTGTGGGTAGATTGACGGAGGCAAACTCAGATTCTGTGATGCGGGCCGATAATTCCCAGTCAGCCTCTCAAAAGTTGGTATTGGAAAGCCTGCTGATCCCCTATGTGGAACACAAAACACCAGCCACAATCTCCAGTTATCTGCCCGCAAATTAACAGCTACCCTACTTACATTCATCATGGTCAAAAGATAGTAAATCGGTAGCTTGACATCCGCATTCTAGGTCAAAGGATCCCTAACGATCAAAAATTTGAAAACTTTCGCCGTTATGTTTGATAACTTCAGTACCTTCTTCAAACAAGGTGAAGGTGTGGCAAAGAAGGTTTGTGGCAGGCTCAAGATATTAAAATCTCTTCCCGGTAGCACCTGTCGGAAAGATAAAGAGATGATCCTTACCATCTATAAAGCATTAGGTCGGCCCCAATTGACTCTGTATCTCCGATGTGGACTACATGTATCAGTGACACGTACTGGAGGAACCTTCAGACAGTTCGGAGTACGGCGCTGCGCGTTGTCACGGGATGCAACTCCAAAATAGCGAAAGGCAATCTGCACCATGAAATAGAAATGTTATGGGTATGTAGGCACTGCGGTCTTCTTACAAGGCAACATTTCTTCATTAAATGTGAGATCCCACGACACCCAAAATATGGTTCAATTAGGGTTTTTCTATCGGATCGAGCTGCTTTCGTCCGACTCCACCTACAGAAGGAGGCCAACAACACTCAACATCTCCTGGAACACAGCACCATCGAGGGAATAGATGTCACCATACTGAAATGGTACATGATGCTACGCCTTCAAGATCGTATTGCGTCGAAGACCCCACCTATAAGTGCAGAAGAAAAGCAGCTCCAGAGAGAGACCAAAGCAATTCTTGCACAGCAGCGTTCAGGACTCACCAGGACTCTTAACAGCTAATTATCGCTTCTAAGCCTCGAATATACGATGAGTGTCCACTTCCCTTCGCGTGTACCGCAAAATCGATAGACCTGGGGCCTAATCGCCGCTTCCGATATCGAGTACACTGTCGTATCGAATAAAATTTCGACACGTATCGAATGGATGGATTACCGTATTCTATAGCTATCGTATCGAAATTTTTAAAAAGTGTACCAAGCTTATTTTATACCGGTTGCTGAATGGGTGAATTTGTAATAGATTACAAAAACATTTTGTGTTTCTAGCAGCTAGTACAACAACCAAGTCGATTGGCCAACTGTAGTAAGGTTTATAGGTAATGTTCCATGACTTTTTGCAAAACAAACGCAATAAAAGAAAATATTAGCCCAATTCACAATCTTGTGCAAATTGTCTTGCATCGTAGCATTTGCAAAATGGTATAGTATATTTATACTCACCACTAACAATTGTTAAGTGGTGAGTATCAATATGCAATACCATTTTGCAAATGCTACGATGCAAGACCATTTGCACAAGATTGTGAATTGGGCTATTGTATTCGATCGCTCTAGTGGTATCGAGTGAAATTTAAATAGCAGCTACTCGATTATCGTATGCCGTAATCCCAAAAGAAAAAATTTCGATCAATTCTGCTCGATATCGAAAGCGACGATTAGACCCCTGACACCGCTATCTCTTTAATCTCATCCAATTAGGCAGCGCGCTTTCTCGAATTGGAAGCCCCTTTGTAAATGTCCCATCTGCATTTTTAATATTGCTTTCCCTTCTTTCTTTACACAAACTTAAAAAAGTGACGAAAATGAGGAAAGTATACTGTTAAAACCAAAATATGCAAAAGTATGCTTTTAATAGCAAAATATGCTTAAAAGCTTATGAAACGGATAAATAACAGATTTTACGATGTACAAACATATTTTTGGTTGCCCTGATTATGAGCATATCTTCACAGAAAATACAAAAAGCCCTATCTAACATTTTAAAAGTTTTTCAGGAGAAGCATAAATAAAACTTGTTTAAATGAAAAATATATTGACATTTAGAGCAAAATTTTACAATATACGTAAAAAAGGACCAACAAGTTTATATATTTATTGTAAAATTTTGCAAAATTGTCAATATATTTTTCATTTAAATAAGTTTTATGCGTCTCCTGTACAAATTTTAAAATGTTAGACACGGCTTTTTGCATTTTCTGTGACGATATACTAAATATATGTATGTATTTATGCATACATGTCTGTAATATTTTGTTGTATAAATAAGTAATAAAATAAGCTTAAGTTACAAGTGCATATATTATACATGCCCCGTAGGCAAAGCTTTCGAGCCATCGTCGTGACAAGTGTCTATCACCGACGACATATTGACGACAGTCATTACACTCAAAATATCTACTATTTTTGTACATACAAGGTCAGATTTCAGACAAACTTAAGATGAAATAATGAAGCAAATTTTCGAATTTCTAATAGTACATTTACATCAGCAATGCTGAGACTGATTTAAAGCTTTAAGCGAGTTTCAAAAACTATACCATTTACATTGGCATTTTTGTCAATTATTATATTTATCGTTGAAAATATTTTATGAGTTTATAGAATATTATGTCAAACTCAATATGAAAATTTATTTTCTTTTTTTAGTATTGCCAGTCAAATGTGAAAAGGCTGGTTTGTGAATAGGATAACTCACAAAAAGTGATTGTATACAACTGGTTTATCTGATAAACAGGTTACAAACTAGTTTATGATTTGTATGGAAAAATATGCTATAAATAAGAAAATAAACCTGTTTATCGATATAAACCAATCATAACCTGTTTATGGCGTAGATGTAAATGTACTATAAGTCATTGTCATATCTTGCAAAAAAAAAATTTTTTCTAAGCTAATTTGAGGTCGCTGAACACGAAAATGATTTTCATTTATTTTTCTTAATGCGCGTTTTCTGAGAATAATTCTGAGCATCTGAATAAAATAAATTGTACACTGTTGTGTAGATATCTCCCTTTTCTTTCATTCAATACACTAATTGTGCCGATCGTATAGAGTTACAGGCCTTAAAAGCTTAAAACAGTATTTTTTTTAGACCTTTTCCCGAAAACTATAATTTTAAATTGCTCCATTAAGATGAAAAAATATACTAAGTATATTTGTCAGATTTTTTCACTTAATGACTTTCTTATATTTTGTCAGATCTCCTCGATTTTAAACTGTTTTTATTCGGCACAAAATTGTTTTTTACGTGTAGCCTTAAACAAATTATTTAACATTTTTTTCTATATTAATGAAGCAAATTAAAATAAAATTCATATAATTTCTCTAGCTTCCAGCCGTGCTAGAGGGCTAAAAGATATGTCGAAAAATATTAAAAAACAATTTTTTTTATACAATTTAGCTAAATGCAAACTTCTGGAGGTATTCGAAATCGATTGGATGACTTTTTTTCCTTCATACACCAACGCTCCACTCTACTGTACATTTTACTTTTTATTTAAGCAAAAACAAATATTTATCTTAACACACAATCTTATTATCAATGAAACCATAAAATTTTTATTAATTTCTATTATTGAACTCTTGTGTTAGTGTAGAATAAAATGTAAACACTAAACAGCTGATCCAGATTTTTCCCTCTCACTTATTTTTTATTCCTCGTCTTTTTAGAATAGGATTATTTTCCCCGGGAACAAATGAATGGAAAATTCATAATTTTGATGTATATATAAAATCTTCAGACCAGAGTCTTCAGTGGGAATAGAACCCACAACCTCCGCACTGTACTCCATCAGTGTACATATTACATACCCTGTAGGCCTAATTGTTATAGACGACGTTTGCAAGACAATCAATGATTTTTCGCCTATAAAATACATTTGGAAATAAGTATAGCGACAAGGTGGTGGTCGCTATACTTATTTCCAAATTAAAGAATTGAAGCTGAAAAAATTATGAAAATTTGTGCTATAAAGCCTTATTAACGATAAAATGAAGAACAGCTGCATGCAAACTGACATGTTTACAGTTTTATTGACGATAACAAGAATAACAACTGCACCTAAAATGCCCATAAAATGTCCTTTATTTATATGAATTTGGGTAACTCGATAGGCTAGTTGTTTTTTTTTTTAATACTGTCCATTATGTGTTAAAAACGAAGAACGAAAATACTGTTTATACTCTCTTCATACGAAATGGCGTGTCCGTAATGCATGCTGCTGATTTTCTACATTAAGGAAGTACATACATATAAGTATTTCCAAAAACGGTATTAAATTTATAACGGTTTTGAAATATGTATTTGCATTTGCTTCCCTTATTTCACACATAAAATTTTTTAAAAATAATAGATAAATAAATTGTTGTTGTCCGCAGTCTTGTGTATTGAGCGTTACTCTCTTTTAGTACGCTTCATTACTCATTTTAATTATTGAAATTGCATTAACAACATACACTAAAATAATAGCTTAGGTTTGTAATTCTAAATACATATTTAAAAGTTTTGTGAACTTTGTGAAATTGTATTATAGTGCAAAACGTTTCATCAATCAATCATGGTTTGTATAAAAAAAAAACTTGTATTGAGTGTTATCCATATTTTTTATTTAATAGAAATTTTTTGTGAATAACGAAGTAGTTTATGTTAAAACTCACTGAAGACTATACATCCGAATCGTTTTAAAATCAAAATATAGTATGCGTTCTGAAAAAATGTTGAATTCGTAAGAAAATGTATTGAGCGTTACGTTAAAAAAATTTTAATATAACTTATCTATAAATCGCCATACCGATTTTCAAAAACAAATTATGTGACCAAACAGCAAGCAAACCTTTTGAAACAAAAGAATAATTTTAAAGACCGGTTCATTAATGGAGGAGTTATGTGATAATCAATATTTGTGTGAGTAGGGGGCGGGAGGTCGTCAAATAACACCCACCGATTTTCGAAAAAAAGTTATCACGCAAAGAAAATGAAGACCTCGAGACCAAATTCATATTTTTACACTATTTTCAATACCAATCCAACAAAAATAAATTTTTTTATAATTAATATCAATCATACGCCACGTTTACAAACTCTAATTTTATATTTCTACTGGAAACCAGCAAATTATTAAATAAGTGTGTACATTGTACGCGCTATAACAGACAAAGTATTAGACTTTTGTTTGGAACATTTTATATAATTTTAGAGCTTAGCTTTTTAGCTTTTTAGTTTGGTTTTTTTGTCCTCTATCCAAATCATGTTAACTTGTTTAAGGTCTTTGAAGAAACTTATTTTTTATAATCAAAATACTGATAGTAACTTTTTGACAAAAAAATTTACAAAAATCAACTTTTTTTTAAGTGTAAAATTGAAACTGCTGCCATTTCGGTAAATTGAAAAATTTTTGTTGAATTGTGCAGATTATTATTCGGTATAATTTTGCGACTTAAGACAACTTCACAGTTTAAAAAATACCAAATTTGCAAATAAAATTTTTTTTGCAAGGCCTGTAACTTTTGAACTATCGGAGAGAAATTCAAACCGTAAGTGAGGCAAATGTAGGCCTTTGATAGCAGATTCCAAAATGGGATAGGGTTTGGAAATTGGCGATTTTTTTAAAGTTTGACATACCCGAGGTTACCAATTTTGGGAACCCCTGGCGCCTCTCTCGAAGGAGCCAGCACCCCAAACTCTTCAAACTCAAAACGGACAACACCTCAGCTATAACCATGTAAAATTTCATGTCAGCAGTTACGAAGATACTGAATTATTTCAATTTTTTTTTGCCACAAACCACTGTGCTATGCTGGGATCGTGATACTTCCCGAAAGTATCATGATGCTAAGCTCGACCCCTACAAAAGTCAAGAATTTGTCTTTTGAATTAGTACATGCTTTGAAAAATCCTTTTTCAATAAAAATATTTTATGTAATTGTAAAATTAAATTGAACGAACTTAAGCTTGCATAATAAAATTTCTTTGGATTTTTTATTTTAATTACTCCAAAAATTTATATGTATGTGTATTTTCTAATGCTTTAAGCTTGAAATTGGTGGAAAGTTCCTGAGAAGCTCTACAAGGTGAACTGTTTTTAACATATTTTTCATTTAAATGAAAATCATTTTTAAATTAACCAAGTGAACTAGGATATGTAAAAACAATTGTGTTTGTGACCTGTTGACATGCTATGAAATTTGTAATACGAAATATGTTTAAGTACCTCAGCTAATTTTGGACTAGTAAAAGGATTTTTTAAAGAAAAAAAATTAAGTCAAACACTAAGAAAACAAAAAAGAAAATTGCTAGAAATTAATAAAATGCGTCACGCAATTGTGACATTGAAATAAAAAAAAATAAAAGCTAATAAATTCTAAGGCAACAAAAAAAAGTAGGCAAAAAAGTGTTGTGTTTAAACATCAGGAATAAAAGCCAAATTGTGACGACGTTTGTGCTTTTGCGTCTATTAAAATGTAATTATTCCTTAAGTAAGTAAAAAATACTGCTGATTTCATTCAACCATTTTAATAATTACTATGCAACGGCAAAAATTGTGCCCCGTCACCAGTATACAGCGCAGTGGGATCGATTGAAAAACAAATGCTAATAAATACATAGTTAACTTCGGAGCTAAGCCACTCGGAATTCAAATTTAAGCACAACATGTAATTTTTAACAAATGTTACATTGTTTGCTTATGAAAAAAAAAATCAAAAAAATTTGTAAATAAATTCAATTAAAATATTTAATTGAGCTCGGTTTGGGTCCTGACTCCATCAGAGAATGAAGATTTTTTAATTATTATTTTTTTATGACATACATAATTAAATCCGATGGAGTCCGGATTTGAGCTCGAGCCCAACTAAATATGTTAATTGAATTTGCATACAATACAGTTCAGGTGTACATGTTTGGAAAATAAGTAAAAAATAACCCTGGTAGCGCCTACCATGTTTGATAATTTATCATTTATCAAAAGTGTTTAGAAAGGAATTTTTGAAATTTTATCTCAGATGGCATGCTAGGGAACATATCTGTATCGTCATAATATCTTAAGACGACTTAAGTCAAACTCGAGTTAAGGTCATATTCTGGTTCTTCTTCTTACAATCCAAATTTGGGTCCAATCCGCTTTCCAATACTCCGATTTTCGAAAAAGTTATCAAGGTTTATTTATTAAAATTCTAGAACAAATACACTACAGATTTTACATTAGATCGTTAATATCTCCAAACACGTTTTTTAGATGTTATGATAAAACGACACATATATGTAAATAAAGTGTGCTATAAAATATGAATTAGCCTTTAATTGATTAAATATATATTAACAAGTACATACATACACACATCCGTAAATATGTGTGAATGTATAGGACATTGCCAAAAAGAAAACAACATTTACAATTGTATTTATTTATTACTTTTATCCCAAGACCGGCGACAAATAAATGGGGCCAAAGGAAATAGAAATAAATTTAATAAATACTATTTAACACACAACTTTCTTTCTGTTTTATGAAAATTTAAAAATACAATAATTTGTGTTTTGTATTTCAAGGTCAGTGTTATTTGTTGACTGTTAAAAGCCCTAAAAGGAATTGTGTTGAACTGGAAGAATTTCATTGCAAAAAACAGAAAATAAAAACTAATTGTGTACATGTATTTTAATTGTCTTACTTGGAATATATGTATGTACAGTGTGCGATATTAACTTAGGAGCACAAGGTTATACAATATAATTCTGCAAATAAAACCGACTTCAATCCAAAGATCTTACTGAACATACATATTAAATAATAATTCTGCCAAAAAAACCGACTTCAGTACAAAGAGCAATATACTTAATGGCCTTTCATATAAACAATTTTGAAAATCAGTATGCAAATGGAGGAATTGTGCTCTAATAAATATTTTGGGTGGAGGCGTGGAAGCCTTGCCCCACCGATTTTCGTAGAAAAATTATGCGACCAAACTCTAAGCAAACCATTCCAAACAAAAAAAGAATTTATGAAGTCGGCCCATAAGTGGAGGAGCTATGCGATAATCAATATTTCGGGGGAAGGGGGAAAATCATGCTACCAATCTGCAAGAAGGGCTTGCAGCAAATTTCCCAACTGATTTTCGAAAAAAAAACTATGAAACAAAACTGTACTCAAAGCCTTTCAAACAAAAAAAAAATTCGAAAATCGGTTCACAAATGATAAAGTTATGCATGGGGTGAGTAAGTTTCCCCCTCCCATTTTCGAAAAGAATTGTGAGGCCAAACTAATAGCGAACCCTTGCAAACAACACAATAATTTTGAAAATCGGTTCACAAATGACATAGTTATGGATTTGGGGGGGGCGGAGGGGGAGCAAATTTTCCCCTCCCATTTTCGAAAAGAGTTATTGGGCCAAAGTGCTAGCAAATCCTTTCAAACAAAAAAACAATTTTGAAAATCTGTTCACAAATGCCAAAGTTATGCATGAGGGGGGAGTAAGTTTCCCCTCCCATTTTCAAGAAGAATTATTGGGCCAAACTTCTAGCAAACCCTTTCAAACAAAAAAGAATTTTGAAAATCGGTTTCCGAATGACAGAGCTACGGATTGGGGGAAGGGGCAGAGGGGGAAGCAAAATTTCCCTTACCATTTTCAAGAAGAATTATTGGGCCAAACTGCTAGCAAACCCTTTCAAACAAAAAAGAATTTTGAAAATCGATTCACAAATGACAGAGTTATGGATTGGGGGGGGTAGCAAATTTCACCCTCCGACTTTCGACAAACAAATTTTGGGACCAAGTTTTGTCAAACCCTTTCAAACGAAACAAGAATTTTGAAAATCGGTTCACAAATGACAGAGTTATGCATGGGGGGGGGAGACATTTTCCCCCTCCGATTTTCGACAACAAATTTTGGGACCGATTTTTCTCAAACCCTTTCAAATAAAACAAGAGTTTTGAAAATCGGTTCACAAATGACAGAGTTAAGCGTGGGGGGAGCGAAATTCCCCCTCCTTTTTTCGAAAAAAAATTATGGGACCAAACTGAACATACACACGAATTGATAACCTCCTTCTTTTTTTGAAGTCGGTTAAAAACGGACGCAATTTTGCGTTAGTTCAAATGGTGTGTTTGTCTGCAAATGGGGTATCCGCAATTTTTTATACTACCAAACCTTTCATGTCATTTCACATTAAATATTTTGAAAATCGGTCAAGAAATGGCGACAATTAATAGTAAGCAAATTTCCGCACCTATTTTCGGAAAAAAATTATGAGACCAAACTGCAGCCCTACCCTTTCAAGCAAAAAAAAAATGAATTTTGAAAATCGCGTGACAGAGTTATGCGTAGGGCTGCAAATGTACTTTGGTCTTTGTGGTAAATAGTATCATAGCCGGTTTGTTTGGGTATACTCGTAGACAAGGGAGGGGAAAAGGGGATATTTCCCCTCCAAAAACGAATAAAATATATCTCATTTCTATTGAGTTTTTAAACGAAAATTTGCAGCTCAAGCTGGATCCGCGCATTCTTGTAGACCACAGTCTGTAGCACATTTGCTGCCCAAAGCGTTAGACACAATATCGCTTATCATATCCGTAAACATCCAGCGTCTAGTCTAAAAAGAATCGAGTTAACAACGAGAAGCCAAAGCAGAGGAAAGTCTCCCCATACTTTGGTGCCTAATTTTGCAGTTATGTATTTTGCCTTCATCACGGTTATTATCCAGCTGCTGATGTATTTCTTAACATCAACAACCAGATGAGCATGTTGGATGGCTACCACTGATTCATTATTAAAGGCACCTTTTATGTCTAGGAAGGCACTCAAAGTATAATGTTTAAGTTCAAAGGACCTCTCTATAAACCTTACCACCTCGTAGAGTGCTGTTTCAGTAGAACGTCCCTTAATGTAGGCAGACTGACTATCCGAGAATCTTGCCTAATATGAGAGTCTTTCCAACGTCTTGAACTCTCCCAGCTACTCTCCTCAAAACTATTTTACGTATGTATGTATATGTTAGCTTCGTGTCGATGCTTTTATAGATGATGATGTGGCTGAGATGGTAAACGCATTGACTTTTAAAGCCAACTCGTGCCAGTCGACAAAACCCAACTCGTGCCAGTCGGCAAAATATCAATAAAATTAATTAAACTATATGAATAAAAATTAAATATAACAAGTACATTTAAGAAATTTATTATTTGACATATTGTCATAATTTTATTTTAAATGAAATTTATTTGCTGGTGTTTAAGCAATTGTCTATATGCAGCATTTCGTTGGTGCTTTACCAACTCATCAGTAGACTTTAAACACAATTTTGAACAGTTAAAACCCCTTTAGCTTATGTACAAACTTTTAAAAACTATCTGAGAATTTACAAATATATAAACGATTTAAAAAAAAATAAAATAAAATAAGCAAAAATGAAAAAAAAAAATAAAAATAAGTATGAAGGTGTAGAAAAATAAAATAGATTCATATCGAATAAAAAAAATCATTTGCTGGGTTTTGTATAAGTTTCAAAGCCTACAATGCTTATTTTTTGAAAATCGTTTATATATTTGTAAATTCTCAAATGGTTTTTAAAAGTTTGTACATAAGATAAAGGGGTTTTAACTGTTCAAAATTGTGTTTAAAGTCTACTGATGAGTTGGTAAAGCACCAACGAAATGCTGCATATAGACAATTGCTTAAACACCAGCAAATACATTTTATTTAATATAATAAGTACACTTTTCACATAATATATAATACCATGAAGAATATTCTCTAGGACAAATAATATTTGTAGCAGTTCCCAATAACAAATAGTTTTTCTCAACATAGGGAACATGACTTCAAATGCATTGAATAGAAATCAGAAAAGAGAACTTCTTGCAATGACAAGTGCACGTAAAAATCATTACAAATGATCCGGATAACAAGCTCAGGGGCCTTAATCGTCGCTTTCGATATCGAGCAGAATTGATCGAAATTTTTTCTTTTGGGATTACGGCATACGATAATCGAGTAGCTGCTATTTAAATTCCACTCGATACCACTAGAGCGTGCAAATGGTCTTGCATTTGCATATTGATACTCACCACTTAACAATTGTTAGTGGTGAGTATAAATATACTATACACCATTTTGCAAATGCTACGATGCAAGACCATTTGCACAAGATTGTGAATTGGGCTAATATTTTCTTTTATTGCGTTTGTTTTTCAAAAAGTCATGGAACATTACCTATAAACCTTATTACAGTTGGCCAATCGACTTGGTTGTTGTACTAGCTGCTAGAAACACAAAATGTTTCTGTAATCTATTACAAATTCTTAGCCCATTAAGCAAACGGTATAAAATAAACTTGGTACACTTTTTAAACATTTCGATACGATAGCTATCGAATGCGGTAATCCATCCATTTGATACGTGTCGAAGTTTTATTCAATACGACTGTACTCGATATCGAAAGCGACGATTAGGCCCCAGGATCTTGTTGACTTCTTTTGGAAGCTCCACTTTTTTCAGTTTTTAACTTGCTTTTAAGTAAATTTCGTTCACTCGCATGTATTCATGTATATTTGCATATGTATGTATGGGTGTATATGCTTTTATTTGTTGACACTTCTTTTCTGTTAGTTGCGCCATATTCTTTTTGTCTTTTATAAAAAAAAATCCGTTACATTTTAATCTTTTATAAAGGTGCCCCCTTTTATTCAGTGCCTCACTTTGCAAGTACGGAATTTTAGGGTGGCTAATTTTCTATTATTTTTTCGTTTTTACGGCATTTGGTTTTATTTAAGTTGCTTGCTTTCCTAACTGCACACAATACCAAGTATCACGCGATTTACTTTGTTTTGCTTGTAGCAGAATTGTGTGGCACAAACGCCAATTTGACGCCATGTTGGCACGCAATAGACAGACTTTTTGGTATGTGTTAAATCAGTTGAGGAGTTTTAATGTGTTACCAAATATTTTCAAATTATCATTGGGAGCAAATTTAAATTTAATGAAAAACTAAATAATACTAATTTCAGAGAAACCCTTGAACATAGGGTACGTAGAGGCCAAACTGAAACGTTAAAAACCTAAGTCTTCTGTCAAAAACTTAATTCTAAGAATATATTAGTAGAGAACATTTTGTAGCAGTAGTTGTTTAAAATAAAAATTTCCCCACAGCACTAAAAACGCGTTGAATGCAATCCCAAAAAGCTGCTTTTTGGGCGATTTCTGCGGGTGATCAGTACCAAGTAAATAACATGCATATGGACATGGGTGATTCTCATTTCAAATGCTTTTTTCGTGTCCGTTGAAAGTACAGTAAATTCGACCTTATTAAAATTAGTTTTATTTGAAAGAAGAGTTGACCGCCTTTTCGCTCATGTATAAATGTTTGTAAATAATTACTTTAAGAATTAATTTACGAATTCTTTTAATTTCGTCCTGCGATTATTATATTTTTGTGTTTTTAGAGAGTAGATGTGTAGCGCTTTCAAACCCTATACCCATTTTTGTGGTGTTTTTACCGCTCAAATCATTCCCGGAAGAATTGCGCAATCAAATGTCGAAAATCGAAATCGAAAAATATAATTTGATTTCAGGATCCATTGAATGAGGTTAAAACTATAATATGAATCTTATCTTCTCATATTTCATTTAGTTACATTGGTAAACAAAAAAAAAACTGAAAATGTATGTTTAGATCAAAATTAATTTCAGACACTTTAAGACCTTCAAAAATACAAAACTTTGGCAACTTCGTTTAATAGTTGCTAGCAATAAATGTAAGCCCTTCAGGAGATGAGTTAAATAAATATTTAGAATTAAAAATGTATTTAGTTGCAGCCACAACTATTAAAATGTGTATGATATGTAAATAATTTTTTATTTTGCATTTTATGTCAGTAATTATAAATTTTTATATACATATGTACATATATGTGCATTAGGGTAGGCCCTGCCAACTTGAAAATTTTTGAATCGATTAAAGACCGTAAACAAATCGTTAAATACTTACATATACTATAACTAACTTTTTAAAATGACGGGTTTGCCAGTTATTTTATTTCGTAACTTTATTACTAGTATTTTGACTTTTCTGACTGAGTAATTTCGAAAGGTAAAATACACAAAATCAGAAAAATCACACCACTAGTAATAAAGTTACAAAATACAATAATAGGCAAACCCATAATTTTAACACATTAGCAAACATTTTTCGTCGGTCTCGGTCCAATTCGTATCCGAAGTCGGTCAGAAAATTTTTAAGGTTAAGGCTAAAACGTTTACGATATCTCTGAACTAATGGGCAGATTTAAAAATAATGTTCGCTCGACTTAAAAGATAATTCTGTTGTCCAATTTCGATTTTTATTTCTTAATAAATAGAGCAAACCCTTCTCCATGCTAAATACGTATGTCATTTTTGATATAACGGTATATCTCGAAAACTAGGTCTGATAAGAAATTAGAGTGCAGATTCGCGTTCAGCGCCCCTAATAACTAAAGAAACAACTTTAAGTTCTAGAGATCGAAAAAGTTTGCCGAAATTTGTAAATATATGGGCTTTTTTGTTATATATATTTTTTATAAACAAACGTAACCCGCAAAACGATTAGCTTATCTGCGGAAAACACCCAGGGTCTATGGCGGGAATCGAACCCACAACCTCCGGACTGACAGGCTAGCATCACTATCACTCAGCCACAGGGGCACCCTATATATATGGGCTTTTTCGATATTTTGCTGTTTATTTTGTTAAATATGCGATTTAGATAAAAGTCGGGTAAGGCAATAGCTGTTGGAAACTTCACAGACATTTTTTTAGAAGAAAATTTTTCATGATGCTATCATATTTTTCGACTTGGGGTCATCATGACGTATGAGTGTAATTGAATAAAATTTCCACCGGCAGGGGAAGGCGTAGTGCCAGGGGCGTTAAATTTTTGGGGAGTAATTCTTGCATCAAGCCTCAACTTTCTGAACGGTGAGACTTGAAATTTTTCATTAAAAAAATTGTCCATACAAACAACGGACACGCTAATATACATATATGTATGTATATATGTATGTATGTATATATTTATGTATATGGTATTAGTTATACGTCCTATATAAAACACGTGTATTATTCAATGTAGCTAGATTTGAATAAATAAATTCAGTAAAGTGCGACTTTGGCTCGCACACGAAGGGTTCCGTACGAATATACATATGTCTATCCTTTTTCGTTTTTGCCCTTTTTTCATTTTGGCAATTTTGTTTGTTGCTTTCTTGTTTAATTCTAGTTATTTTATTTTCTAAATTTTTTCGTTGTTTCGGCGATTTTTTTGTTTGTTTTGGCGTTTTTTTCATTTTGGTGATTGTTTCTTTTTTTGTGATTTTTCGTTTTTTGCGATTTTTTTTGTTTTTTGCCGATTTTTCAGTTTTGGCGATTTTTTGGTTTTGGCGTTTTTTTTGGTTTTAACGTTTTTTTCGCTTAGTGACGATATTTTTAGTTTAAGCGATTTATTTAAGCTTTAGCGGTTTTTTCATTTTTGGTGCTTTTTCGGCTTTGGGGACTTTTTCGGTTTTTGGTGTTTTTTTAGTTTTAGCGTTTTTTTTTTTTGTTTTGACACTTTTTTTCGTTTTGGGCGATTTTTTCGGTTTTAGGCGATTTTTTCGGTTTTAGGCGATTTTCTTTTTGGTTTGGTGATTTTTTGCTTTGGCGCTTTTTTCGTTTTGGTGACTTTTTTTTCATATTTGATTATTTTTTCGTTTTTTATGACATATTTAGTTTTAGCGATTTTTTAGGCTTAGTTGCGTTTTTTTAGTTTTTTGATAGTTTTTTTACTTTTGGTGATTTTTTGCGTTTTAGCGATTTTTTTTTTGGTGCTTTTTTCCTTTAAGAGCTTTTTTTTATTTTGGCGATTTTTCGTTTTGACATTTTTAATTGACGTTTTTAATTTTGGAATTTTTTAGTTTAGGTTTTTAGTTAGGGTTTCCAAGATACAGGAAGTTGTCTAAATTACATAGTCAAAATTACATTAACTGATAAAACACCTTTTAATTTTTATTGTTTTAAATATCAGCGTTAACTGGTGTAGTCTAATCTCCAGACTACACCAATTAACACTAACTTTGAAAATTTAAGTGTCTACATATAAGTGTCTGTATATTACATTAGTATACATACATATCAACATTTTTCGTTGCTCGCTTTAGAACACCCTTTAATTTTTAACTGTCATATATTTTTGTTGCAGTGGCCAAAGATTTACATATTCTGTGAAAATTTCAGCTCCGCAGCTCTTACGGTTCCCGAGAAAACAGCGTGTGACAGACAGACAGACAGACAGACAGACGGACAGACGGCCAAAGAGACAGACGGACGGACTGCGTAGCGAAAACAATAGGGTTCTTTACACTTATGGTGTACGGAACCCTAAAAAAGTGAAAATTCCGAAACAAGTACATACATACGTACATATGTATGTATGTACAATATATATGTGCTATATGTATAATGTACATATAGCACATATATATTGTACATACATACATATGTACGTATGTACATTGTACGTATGTATAATTATTTGCGTTTGAATATTTTCATGGCCATCATTTTTTAAATATTTTCTTGTTATTTTAGATGTTTATTTTATTTAGTTTTTGTTATCGAGTTAAGTAAAGTTCATGTCGTACTCTTAAAAAGTAATGACAACTGCATTACATTAAAGGTATACATATAAGAGTAATTATATGTACATATGCATGTTTTTAAAGGTTAAAACTTAGAAAAAATAATATATACAGTAAATACATACATACATACCCTTAAAAATCTAGCTCATTTATAAGCAGGCTTTTAGGGGATAGAGCATTAGTTCCGCTTGCTAAGCTGCTTGGAAAAGCTACAATTTTTATATGGAAAACTCTCACTTGAAAGCACATTAGCCCGATTCACAATCTTGTGCAAATGGTCTTGCATCATAGCATTTGCGAATTGGCATATTATATTAATACTCACCACTTAACAATTGTTAGTGGTGACTATCAATATGCTATACCATTTTGCAAATGCAACGATACAAGACCATTTGCACAAGATTGTGAATTGGACTTATATTTTTAATAATAAACTTGTTGTTCCTGATGTGAAAGTCTTTGCACAATATTCTCTGTAAGCGAGAGGTGTAAGCACAAGTTCCTCCGTTCGTTACCATCTTCGAAAATCAACAAGATTTTCACTGGATAAACCCAGCAAGAAAACTCAGACTCAATCGTTCTGCTGTGTACGTTGAAAATTAAGTTGATGTTAGTTTTTCCCTTGTTCCTTGGAATATTAGGGCCAAATTTTCTATATCCCCAGTGATAAACACCTCACTCGCACGTCACATACTAAGGTGAACGCAGAATAAAAATAAGTAAATTTTGTAAAACACTACGCATTGCGTTGGATTGCTACATTTATCACTTGAATTCCCAATACTCACGTAGAACTATGAATTAATATCAATATTTTTCATTAAATATCAATATTATTTATTATATCATGATTATTTTTTGCAGTTACAATTGCGAATTTTATTATTTACAGCTAATTTCTTTATTACATATAGCAAATTTTTCGCTAACTTTGCGAAAAAACCGACTTTTGTCATGTTTTCAGCTTCCCAACAGTTTTGCCGATTTCTAAACAATACAAGACTTTGTCATCATTCCGCTGTTAGTGAGCTTTTGCGAAGTTTCGCCATTTTCGATATTTTTGCCGAATGTTTTTCCATTGCTTACAGTTCTAGCGATTTTTATTCAATATTACGGCTTGTTGAAAATTTTGCAACTTTTCACGAATTTTTGCAAAGTTCGCGATAACAGCGACTTTTGGCATGTTTACAGCTTCCTAACAGTTTTGCCGATTGTTTAACAGTACTAGACTTTGTTATAATCCTGTTGTTAGTAATTTTTTGGGAATCTTCGTCATTTTCGCGGTTTTTTTGCATTTCTTACAGTTTTAGCGATGTTTAATCAATATTATGGCTTGTTTAAAATTTTGCAACTTCCGGATAATTTGAGCAAAGCTCGCAATAAAAGCGAGTTTTTGCATGTTTGCAGCTTTCTAACAGTTTTGCCGATTTTTAAACAATATTAGACTTTGTTATCATCCCGCTCTTCGTAAGTTTCTCCATTTACGCGATTTTTACCGATTTTTTTTGCATTCCTTACAGTTTTCCGATTTTTAATCAATATTAGTTATGGCTTGTTTAAAATTTTGCAACTTTTCTCGAAAAATTTAAACACAAACGCTTGAATAAAACTTGTGCTTGATTTGGCATATAAAGTGCGTTATTTTTCACTGAAACGTTTTATAAAATTTGTTTTTCATATATTAATTTAAAAAAATAACGTAACAATCAGGTGTTCAACACTAGCAATCACCTGCCATTGTAAAGTGTTTACCAAAATATCAATTAAACAAATTCTATGTGAAGTGAGGCGTAGGGATATAGAAAATAAGGCCCTTAATCAAGCCCAATTCTTTCTGAATATAACGTTACGAACCTTAGCCTGAAAATCAATTTGGATTCACAAACTAAAGTTTATTTGGCAGGTTTATTTGGCCAAATCATCTTTAATAAAGTGTTGGTAGAACAAAGACTATAAGTACTAATTGATTTTTTAATTAGTACAAACATGTACATGTACATGTACAAAAAAACATATCGGAACGGAGGATTATAATTTATTAAAAAACACACACACATGGACATTTCCAGTATCTACAACGCAACTCTCTCTCTCTCTCTCGCCTTTGAAGTAGAGTAAAATAAAGAAATCTTGAATAATTTTTTCCTTCCATTTTTCAATAGCACATTAATAAGACTATGTTGAGTCCAAAAGGTAGCTTTTATAAATTTTTTGTTTCTGATATATAAACATGGTATCACGAACGTGACGAAATTTCGAACTCGTTTTCGATTGCATTAGAAAAATATCAAAGAATCTGCGAGTTAGAGCATAATTTTTGAAAGCGATTTTTTTTTACTAAAATGGAACAATACTTCGTTCAAATGATGATTATCATATTTGCGTACTTCCTTTTTGAACAATCTTTAGTATGATTTAGCGCGTGACATTTAGAGCGCGACATATTTTCACTACCACGCTTATAATAAAAATTAGTTCAAGTTTAAATTGTATTAACTATGAACATTTTCGTACTTATTATTTTATACATATTCATAGATATATTTTAGGTTTTAGTAATAATTGAGCCGTTGATATTGTAAGTGAGGCAACAAACATCCTTTAAAAAAAATCTCAATCATTTAAATTGTCAAATATTTAAGTTATAGCTATCATTTCTTTTTGAAGTAAATTGTAAATATTATATTACATAATTCTTGCAAAAAAATGACTACAAAATAGGCGCTGTACCGCCCACTTTTTTTTTTATTATCATGTTGTACTTTCACGAGAAATAATTATGTGCCCAAAGTTTCATACGAATCGGCTTAGTAGAAGTAGTTAAAATGAATATTTATTTTCTTGGAATCGGTTTAGTAGAAGTTTGCTGAAAAATAATATTTACATTTCATGGGCGTGGCACCGCCCAATTTTTAAAGAAAACGAAAATACCACAATATGTCGATCACGTCCTTTTAGCCGTTACGGCTCGATATGATCACAGATTTGTAATAGTATAAACTACTCAATTATGGTAATAATAATAAAGCCTACTGTAGTGTGCTAAAATGCCCCGTAGGCCAGGTCTTCGAGACATCATCGATGCATGTGCGAAACAAGTACTTACCCACTAAAAAACTTGCTTCAAATAAAGCAGATTTTTACTATGAGAGAATAAAAGTAGTGCTTACAAACCTGCTGATATTGCTTCTGATTTCTGTATGGCGAGTTTCCGGTTTGGAGTACTACATTTTTGATACAAAAAGCGCTTTTTGAAGCGCTGAAAATCATCACCATTTTCAGCACTAAAGCTGTAAGTACATGGAACTTTCTCGCTTAAAAACCGGCATTGTATCAGCAGTGAAAAATCTGCTTTTTTGTATAGACATACATTCACTGCTCTGCAATAAGGTCTTCTTTTAAAGGGTATTATTATGCGCTTTATTGCCTTAGTAATGGGTGATTTTATAAGAACTATCGGAAAGTAAAAAAAAAAACACATAAAATTCAGAAAAATGCATGAAATATTTATTTGGATCGATAGTTGGGTCGATATAATTTAATGTTTGAAGATTATTTCATGCAAATGTTGGCCGCGGCTGCGCCTCAAATGGTCCATCCGCTTAGTCCAATTTTGGCATACTCTTTCCAACATTTCGGCCGGTATCTCACGAATAATGTTGGCAATGTTGGCTTCCAGTGCGTCAATCGAAGCGGGCTTGTCGCTATAGACATTAGCCTTAACATAGCCCCACAAAAAATAGTCTAGAGGCGTTAAATCGCACGATCTGGGCGGCCAATTGACTGGTCCCAAGCGTGAAATAAACTGTTCACCGAACTCGCCTCTCAATTGGTCCATTGTTTCGCGTGCTGTGTAGCATGTGGCACCGTCTTGTTGAAACCACATGTCATGCAAGTCAAGCTCTTCCATTTTGGGCAGAAAAAAGTTTGTTATCATCGCACGGTAGCGCTGCGAACGGCGCCGAATCGATAATTCACGGTCATCACCAACACTGGCCGATACGGCTGCGATATTTTCTTCAGTTCACACTCTACGTAAACGTGTTGGTGGTTTAATGTCCAACAATGTAAATTTGGTGCGAAATTTTTTTACAATAGCCCGAATAGAAGCCTCAGTAGGTCGATTAAACTGACCATAAAATGGAAGAAGCGCGCGATGAACTTTCTTAACAGAGCACGCATTTTGGTAATAAAATTCAATAATTTGCAAGCGTTGTTCGTTTGTAAGACGATTCATGATTAAATTATAGACCAAACTGAAGATGTTTGACAGTGACACAAGATACAAAACGTGCGTGAGCTGTCAAAACTAGTGTTGCCAAAAAGATAATAGCAAAAAAATCACTCGTTACTTCGAAAAACATGAATATTTTTACTGGGTATCACCGACGACAAATTGACGACATTTCCGAACAAAGGGCACAAAAGTCGTTGATGAAAACGTTGGTAGGATGCTAATAAAGTTGTCGTCATTGAATAGTAATAAAATTTAAAAATGTAATAATCGAATCGAACCCGAGATACTCAGAAAACTTTATACAAAAGTTTTGTGGGCAGCTTAAACTCTTTAATATACATAAATGGAAGTACGACAACTTCGATACAGTTGCTAATCTTTTTGTCGCCAATACAACTGTATAGACGACATATTGCATGCAGTTGCTCTTCATCTTGTTGTCAATAAGGCTTTGTAGCACAAATTTTCGTAATCTAATCAGATCAAATTCTTTATACACGATAACGTATGCCACCTTGTCGCCATACTTAAAACCTATTCAGTGATATATGTATCTAAGATGACAACAACACTCTTGCAACATCACAACAACACACAAACATAACCCGCGAAGCGATTTAGCTTGTAAGCGGAAAACACCCAGTGTCTATGGCGGTAATCGAATCCACGACCTCTGAACTGACAGGCTAGCATCGCTACCAAATCATTGATTGTCTTGCAGAAAGCATCGAAGAAAATGTCGTCGGTAACAAGTGGGACTACAGGGTGTAGATATATATAAATATGCACATCCATACATACATATACATATGTATGTATAAAAAGAGTTAATGTCATGGTCAAATATGGCCTGGATCCTTAAAACCTTTGAAAATTTTCAAATTTTTATTTTCTTAAACGAACATTCACCACTAGAATATCAAATAGGTTCGAATGCTCGTATTTACAAATCACACGACAAGAACATGCCAACTTTTTTTTTACAAACCACAAACACACAATTGAAACACAATCCGTACAGAAAAGTATCCATAAGAAAGCAGAATATATGAATCACAAACTCTGTTGTGTACTCGTATATTGTAGGCAACAACTGCAGCAAGTTGTGGATAATAAAGAAACAAAAACAGAAACTATTATGCCATACTGAAAGCAGAAAGAGGCGATGCACTATATATTAGTGATACAAGAACACTAATTTTTATAAACATAAAGTACAACAAGTAGTGACGTTAGTAGTTAATGTATTGGTGTCGATAGTATCTTAATGTTTACACGATTTCCATGGGTTAATTGAATTTAATATTATACAATTAAGAAAACTTTATAAGAAAACACTTTCCAATAAGACTACATCATTACACTGTACAACACAAAAAACAATTGTACATGGTTCTAACGACTGATTCTGACAGATGGCACCAAATCTTATCAGCCTTACGTTTAAGGTATAAGATGTGCTCGGAAATTTTATATAAAACAACACACGAAACCTTTTTATAGAATATTTTAACTAGGGATGTAACGATACGCCGTTTTGCCGATCCGATACCGATACCGATACTTAAAAATAAATATCGCCGATACCGATTCCGATACCGATACGAATGTTGAAATTGAGTTAAAGTTTAGATTAACAAAACTCAAGTGCAATTTTTTTATTATACAAAATTACAGTGTAAGAGATTATTAATATTTAAAATTGATATTAACCTAGTATAAAAAATTGCGACTATTTTTTAAGGAGATACATATTCTTTGCTTCCAAAAAATCTTTATTAAAAATATGCAGATAACACCGTGCAACAGTCCAAAAAACACGCGGACTTGACAGTATAGATTCGATTATACTACCACGGGGTAGTAAAACCCTATACTTAGCTTGGCGAATTTGGTGACCAATTTCGTTTTACGGACCTCCAAAGTTTTGGAAAATCAGCGGGCCCTCAAAAAAAAGGTGTCATCAACTTTTGGCCAACAGAAAATTCAAACTCGGTGATACCGCTTAACTATATATGGCAATAATGTAGCTAAGAGTTCGCTAAACAGATTTTATTACCATTTTATGCCAAAAAATTATTTTTTCGTGCACCTTTTTTGAAAAATTAAGGAAAAAAATTTGTTTTCACTTTTTCCAGAATAACTTACAGGGACTCGTAATTTTTTATCAACAATATTTGACAAAGTTGTAGCTACGGTACAGCTGAACAACTTTTGTGCACATTTCAATACAATCTGAATGTATCTGGGCACCCTAAACAGCCCAGAAAAACTAATTTCTACCTTAAAAGTTTTCGTTTTCTACGAGTTGGCTATATTTTTATTGCATTTCTTTGCATTCTTTGTTATTGTTCCACTTCTTATGTTGCTGATTTTAGTATTTACTATTTTTTATTGTTTGTTGTTGTGTTGCCAAATAATGGTAATGAAAAATTTGGAGTTCCTACAAGTTATACTGAAAAAAGTGAATAAAATAATTTTTTTTTAATTTTTTTTTCAAAAAAAGTACAGGAACATATTAGTTTTCTAGGCACAAAATGTTAGTGAAACTCAACAAAGAAGTATGCACTTGAATATACTATTTAAAAAAAAAAAAATTTTTTTTAGCATAAAAAATAGTGAAAAACTAAAATTTTTAAGGTAAAAAGTGGTCTGTGTGAGCTATTAGAGTGCCTAGATACGTGCAGATTGTATTGATATGTCCACAAAAGTTGTTCAGCTCTACAGTAACTATAAGTGTGCCAAATATTGTTAGTTAAAAATTACAAGTCAACAAAAAGTTAACGAAAAATTTTTTTGACATGAAATGTTAAAAAAAATCTATTAAACAGACTCTTAGCTACATTATTGCCATATACAGTTAAGCGGTATTATAAAGTTTGAATTAGCTGTTGGCCAAATACTGATGACACCGTTTTTTGAGGCCCCACTGATTTTTAGAAAATTTGGAGGTCCATAAAAAAATGGGTCACCAAATTCGCCAAACTGAGTAAGGGGTTTTACTACCCCATTGTAGGACACTCGAACCTGTACTGTCCAGTTCTTATGTTTTTCCAAAAGTCTTTATTTATCGCATAGTGTAATTAGTAGAAAAGCAAGAAAAAATTTTTAGTTCCTTTATAATTTTATAAAATTCTCGCCATACTCGCATTAAAAAAATTGTGAAAATGGGTAATTTTGTATCCTTTTTTCTTGAGGAAAAATCATCGATTGGTAATCGAAAAACAGAACTTCTTGCAATGGCAAGGATATGTAATGCTAATTAGAAATGATCAAAATTTGCAATACTTCCGGATCGCGAATTCTACATTTTCATGACTTCTTTGGAGTGTCTTTTTTTGCTGGAATAAGATTTAAGAAACAACGAATTGAATTTGAATTCATGGTAAAATTAACAAAAAATAAATATTTTTTTTACAAAATAATAGTATAAAATATTATTAATTTTTAAAATTGATATTAATAAGATTTAAAAAATAACGAAATGAGTTTAGTTCATGGTAAAATTAACAAAAAATAAATAATTTGTCAGAAAAAATCTCTGAAAAAATGTTTAAAAGTATCGTCGTATCGACAGTAAAATATCGCCGATACCGATGTATCGGAAAATCTGAAATATCGCCGATATATCGGTATCGGTATCGGTATTCGTTACATCCCTAATTTTAACTCTCTAACTTTTCGTTGTATGAGTATTTTTGTCTCTTTTTTAAAAAAGGGGCAAAAAACGCCTCTAGCGGTGATGTAGCGGGATGAAATGTTTCACAAAAATATTTGCAATACAATTTTTCAAATACACCCAAACTCCAAACTCATCTTGAACGCAAGAAATCGCTTAAAATGTGTTTAAGTGTTAATTTCGTACTAATCACAATTAGTACTCATCATTGGATAGCTTGTAAGACTTATGTTTAAGGTATAAGATGTGTTCAGCACTTCTATGTAAAACGCCACGTTAAATATTTTTGGGAAACATTTTAACTCGCTGAAATATTCTACACAAACGTTTGCCATAAAATTCTACTATAAGTCTGCAAAGACAACCAATCTCTAGACTTAAGTTGAACGCCAGAAATAATTCAAAACTCAAAATATTTTTGAGGGTTAATCTCATACTTGTTTACAATTAGTACTCGGCATATGCAATCTTGTAAGCCTAAATTTACGGTATAAGATTTGTTCAGCATTTTTATGTAGAGCATCGCGGGGGACATTTATGTTGAACATTTGAGCCTGCTATATCGCCGCTGAAGGGTAATTTTTTTGGCCCTTTTTTATGAAAGGAACAACAAGGCCCATACCACGAAGAGTTAGAGAGTTAAAAAGTATTCTAAAAAAATTTTCCTCGAGGTATTTTACATAAAAGTGATAAACACGTCTTACCTGAAACCTTAAACGTAAGGCGTACAAGATTTCTTATGTCGTGTCAGTATAACTATGATCAAAAGGGATGAGACCGGGGGATTTCACCTAAAATCATTATCTGATGTAAACTTTTAAAACGCTGACACGTAGATATTTTTTTAGTACCTTCTACCAGAATCAGACTTTAGAGCTTAAAAATTAAAAAATTTGATTATATTGTACAATGCTGTCACAGGTTATCGCCCATGTTCTGAAAAACGCAGCGTTTTCAAATCGCTTATGGTTTGAGAAACGCAAAACGCATTTCAGCATGTTCTGAAAACCGTACGATTTGCTAGCGTTTTGTTGTTTTCGAAAGTTGTGATCGATTAATGAAAACATACACAGGAAAAATTTTGATAGCAAAGTAATGAGTTAAAATGCTAATAAACATACCCCTCACTAATTCTACTTTGGCATTTTAACCAATTACTTTAACATGGCGATGTCATTGGAGGCAAGTACTTACCACATTTGATTACAAAGAATAAGTTATAAATTTCAATATTTAGAAGGCATTGAATACACAAAAAACAATAAAAATTAAATGTCTCTGCTAAACATTGAACTCATGCCATTTTCAGTTATTGTGTTATTTTTTGTCAACTGTCTTACTCACTAAGCCACTGCACAACTATAATGTTACGGGCTTAAAACTTGTTTTCACAAACATAAATACAATTAAAAAAATTCATTTTGCTTTCCCAGGGGTTGAACAGTTTATCGTCTGTATGATAAGCAGACACACTAGTAGTCTGCCAATAAGAGAATAAATGTCTTGTTAATTACTAGTAACTAATTGTTCAACTACTATAAAGTAATTCAGACGGTATGATGTTTGTGGTTGAAAAGTATGTTGTTCTGTAATGACAACTCATTACCAAGTTTTTGCTGGGTAATTTTAATCATAATAAAACAAACAAATAAATTTTAAATTAAAATGCCTACAGCGTTCTTGTTTGCTATACTGGCTTTAAAGAAGCTACAATCAGCGCCAGTTCATAAGTAGACAATTGAACCAGATAATTGACAAACTCGAAGCAAAGATTTAAATTGCATATTTTTAATTAAAATCGTGAAAAAACGTTACGTTTTTCATCAAATAAAAAGAAAACATTTAATTTAAATTGTGCATCATTTTATTTTATCTTTAAAGTGTAGTTTAGCGGTTTGAAAACGCCGAATTTCCAACGTTTTCGTTTTTCGGAATACCAGCTTGGCGTTTTCAAATCGAAAACGAGAATTTTTAGCGATATGCGTTTTTCAGAACATGGGCGTATATATGTGTATATACATGTATATCGTCAAATACCTTTCATTTGGTTTTTCCATACTTATTACTAGATGTGTCACCAGTTTCGCACGCTTAAAATTCAGTACATATTATGAATTCGGGCTAAGCTACAAACATCTTTAACGAAATGACCATTTCCAGTTTCGCAGTGCGCAATCATGCACAATTATTTACACTAGTATGGTCAACGGACGACACAATCGTCCGTATTATAGATATAAATCATTTCATTAAGGCCCCTATTATGATTCACAACTTACTAGGTTGAGTTGTCAATGCTGCGACCCAGCTCAACCATTTTTTTGTATTATGATTGACAACTAATTTTAGTTGTCTTCGAAAAAAATTTCAAAAAAAGGTTCTTATCTATACTCTCTGTTTTTTTTGAAACCATAGTAGCCATCACAAAATATTTTAAATATTTTTAGTTTTGGCCCTACTATTTTTTCTTGAGATTTTATGTTTTATGGATGTGGCAACAATATGGGTTGACAAATGGGATAGATTGGCGCCTAAAAGTACCATTTTAAAAGTAATTAAGGCCCCTATTATGATTCACAACTCTACTAGGTTAAGTTGTCAATGTCTACGACCCAACTCAACCTTTTTTTTGTATTATGATTGACAACTAATTTTAGTTGTCTTCGAAAAATGTTCAAAAAAAGGTTCTTATCTATACTCTCTGTTTTTTGAAACCATAGTAGCCATCACAAAATATTTTAAATATTTTTAGATTTGGCCTTACTATTTTTTCTTGAGATTTTATGTTTTATGGATATGGCAACAATATGGGTTGACAAATGGGATATATTGGCGCCTAACAGTACCATTTTAAAATTAATTAAAAGTAACACAATAGTCGAAATAAAAACCAAAACACAACTGATAAAAAACTGAGACAACTGCTTTGATGAAGTTGTATTCCATAATAAGAATTTGACAACTACGACTCAACTATCAATTTAGTTGTGAATCATAATAGTGGCCTCAGACTCAAAATTATTCAACGCCATAAAGATCTCTTTAAAAATAGCCACACAATATATAATGCAACTGTGTATAATAAGTTAATGATAGTAACTTTCCTACACTGAAATTACATAAATTCAGCAAAGTGCGATTTTGACTCACACACAAAGGCTTCCTTCCGTTCGAATAACATATTCACAATTCCATTTTCTCGTTGTGGCGATTTTCGTTTGTTTTGCGGACTTTTTTCGTTTTGAATTTTTTTTAGCTTTTTTCGTTTTAACTAATTTTTTTTGGATTTTTTTAGATTTAGTGATTTCCTAGTTTTTGCGGTTTTTCCATTTTGGTTCTATTTTCGTTTAAACGCTTTTTTCGTTTTGTCGATTTAGTTTAGTTTTGGCTTTTTTTTATTTGGCTTTTTTTTATTTGGCGAGTTTTATTGCTTTTTTTTGTTTGACCGCTTCTTCCTTTTGGCAATATTTTTTGGTTTGCTGATTTTTTTTTTAATATGTGGCGATTTTTTACTTATGGTGGTTTTTTCATTTGATTATTTTCGTTTTTGAGAATTTTTAATTTTGGTATTCTTTTTAGCTGTGACGGTTTTTTTGTTTGGTGGTTTTTTGTTTATTTAGCGCTTTTTTTCATTCTGGCGATTTTTTTATTGTTGTCTATTTCTTAGTTTTTTTTTAGTTGCGGTGCTTTGGTGACATTTGTTTTTGGTGACATTTTGATTTTTTTTATAATATTTTAGTTATCGCGGTTTTCTCGTTTTGGTGCTTTTTTGTTCTTTTTTCATTCTGGCGACTTTTTTAATGTTGTCTACTTTCTTAGCTCATTGACAAAATTGCATCATCAAAATCACATTACCTGATAGAATATCCTTTAAATTTTATATTGTTTAAATTTCAGCACTTATTGGTGTATTCTGTATAATAAATACACTAACTCTGAATATCTCAAGTGTCTACATATATAACTATTAGATAAGGATTTTACACTCAAAATAAAATATTGGTAAATTTAACCAATTTCATAGGTTAGAATTGAGCCAGCCCATAAAATACAGTAAAAGTCAACCAATTGAATTGTAGTTTATTTGATAGTGTGTAAAACTACTAACCGGAAGGTTGCAGGTTCGATGCCTGCCAATTTGTTTAAACAAATTTTTTTTTATTTGTTCCCAATTTTTTCGGCTTGAACTTAGGTTCTCATGTTTATAAATCGGACGCCTTTACCATCTCAGCTAAGTCATCTCGTGAAGTAAGGATAGCACCAAGTATACATAGACATGTAGTGACTTCTTTGACTTAAATACAGTAATTTTTGTGGAATAACTATTTTCGCTGTTATTATTTTAAATTGGTAATTTTAACCATGAAAAAATTTCTAAAAATTAAATTAATAATTTTAACCATCAAACGTCGTTCTTCTCAGATTTATATTTTACAATTCAGTAAAATGTAATATTTCGGTGTTGAACTTAGGTTCTCCTGCTTATGAACCGGACGCCTTTACCATCTCAGCCAAGTCGTCTTGTTGAATACCGATAGCACAAAGTAACCATAGACATGAAATGATTTACAACTTTAAAAAGTTATTTTAACCAATGAAAATTGTTATTTAATAAAAATTGCAACAACAACTTACATCAACAGTAGGTTAACTATTTATATTGGTTAGATTTACCTATCATTTTATTTTGAGTGTAGCAAGTTTCGTTGCTCTCTTTAAGCACCCTTTAATTTTTAACTTTCATGAAGTTTTGGTAGTTGTTGTAGCGGCCAAAGGTACACATACATACATATTTTGTGAAAATTTCAGGTCTGTCTGTACCTTTTACAGTTCTTCAGACATAAACCCCTTCACAAAGAATCGGTTTGCCTATTAATTATATAGATATCTTTTAAACCAATGCATTTCACCCTTCAAAACTCTTACCGCAGTTCATCTATAAGAGCACCAATCGATCCATGCCTTCACACAGCAGGTAGTACCACCCAAATTCGTCTCCTATAGTTCTTATGGTCTCCACCGATGTACGATGTAAGTGTGGCTATAAAACTAATCAAGTGTACCCATAAAATATAATAGACAATGCGTGGGGTTAATGGAATGTCTTAAAAACTGTAAACGAGACAAAAAAACAACAATATGATTTTTGCGAGGAAAAAATTTTTTGCAAAAAGTTTTTTGTTGATTCCTCTGGGCAACAGTGTTGCTTGTAACGCTTTTTCACGTGTTGAAAATGTTCTGCTAAAAATGCATTAAAAAAAGCACAAGTATTAAGTCATCTTGGCCAACTAACCGAACAAAGCAGTGAAGCAATGAGCCAACAACTTCCATTATAATTTAAAATTTAATATATGGGTTTAAAAATAAATCGTATCGCAAATTTTAGTCATTTAAGGCGAATAAATTAGAGCCATCAAATGTGTTGTACGAATGATTAAGAATTTTTAGTGGTTGTATTAAACACGTGCTTAATATAACCTTGATGTATACTAAGTTATGATGATATACACACATACCGAGCCTTTGGTGTAATAGAGTCATAACTAAACAATGTGATGTTTTATTAAATAATGCAGAATTAATCGTCATATCGTTCTTCATAGTGTGTAAAAATTTCATACAAATATCTTGTATACTCAACTCTTAAGAGAAGAATAAAAGTTTCTTTTACCACTAAGTTGTTAGTAAACTCAAAACTTTAAATTCATTTTCTGGAAAATAATTTTTTTTTAGTTATGACTCTATTGCATCAAAGGGTCGATATGTAGAATATATAAACACCCTTAAGTTTAATTGTTTCATGGTCCCATAGACATATTGTAGGTATGCGTTTGCTAAATTTTTCAGCTGTTATGAATTTTGTAAGTTAAATTCCATGCATTTTGATTTAAGATTTTTAATAATACACGGAATTTCAAAAATTAACTGGGATATGAATTTTTGAATATTATAAATGTAAAAAATGTAGTTTTGAGTAAATGAGCTTTAAGGTTTGGTAATATTTTCGAAGATATCCCGCAATAGGTTGGAAAAAAATCTATTTTTAAGTCATTTTGAAAGTGAATATAGGGATAATTCCACTTGTAAAGTGGCGGAGCATATCTGATCAGTGCATTGGCGTAGCTAGGCACTTCTGGGGAGGGGGCTTAGCCACCCCCCGAATCGATCTAGCCTCCTAGAAACTAAAAATATTACAGTAATTTTGATAATATAAGCGAACTGTAGCCCCCCAGAAACATTTCTAGCTACGACAGTGGAGTGATACCAACGACAATGCAGTGATATCAACCATATTCTTAAAATCAACAAAATTTCCAGAAACATCTTGTTTTGGCTCTACTGACAATTCTTGCTGGTAAGTTAAGGTCCCTTTTCGTCAGGATCATCGCATATGAAGCCTTTTTGTACCGGAGAGGAAGTCAGAAAATAAAAATAGGTTGAAAACAAAACTTTAGGTGTCTTGGGTATTTGATGTAGCAGGTCAGAATTTTTAGGAAATTTTGTTTTAAGGCAGAAAACACGATGAAACATACACAGTACGAACCGGAACCGGAAGTATGCACCGCATAACCGACCCAACTTCTGGTCTAAACATTAAATCAAAAGTGTGAACTGCACTATTGACCTATTTCCGGAGTAATTCCGGAACCGGAACTGTCATCCTAAAGCTGCAATATCCGTTTTGTAGATTTGTACTTGGACTCAGCAATACGGTACGTTTGGAAATTGTTTACAAAAAACTGCGGTGCAAAACTGCACAGACCGAATATTCACGTTCAAAGACAAATGAAAATAGCATTACACAGTAAAGTTGGTTGTATATCCGGCCTTAGTCCGAGCTTAAGTATTTTCTCTTCTGGGTATGTCGAATAGTCGCTTCGCGGAGTAAAGATTTTCGGATAGGCAGAAAATTTTTACTCACGGAAGCCACTATTCGACGTACCTAGAGGATAAAATTCTTAAACCCGGCCGAAGGCTGGCTAGTTAGGAAACTCTACTCTGCAAAGCCAGTACATTTCTTTTCAAAAGAAAATAATGTCCGGTAGACAATAGTTGTTAATCAAAATTGTTTTTTTTAACAAATACAAACCGCGAATCGATTTAGCTTGCCTGCGGAAAACACCCAGGGGGACAATGGCGGGAATCGAACCCACGACCTCTGGACTGACAAGCTAGCATCGCTACCAGTCAGCCACAGCGGCATTCAATAATTATTGCGATATATTTGGACAGCAATAAATATGTACAAAAAAGAGAAGTATACATTAGTGATAATATAAATTCGACATTTGCTACAAAACCTTTATGTAAAACCAGGCGCGGTTACAAGCGGGGGGGGACGGGATTCCCCCCCCCCACAACAACTAAAATATACCCTATTTCTATTGAGCTTTTAAAAAGGTTTTGCAAAATAGTATGTTTTAGCTAGAAGCTAAACATTTAGATTCCTCATGGAATGAAAAGATAATTCCAATTCTTAGCACTAATTTTTTTTTTAGTTTTGCACAAAAATTTCTTTGCTTTTAAAATTATTTTATTAAGCTTCTTTCCTTTTCTACATTCATTGAAAATTGATAGCGGGAAGAAATGTTCATGGGAACTTCACGACAGAAATTTTCCCTCGACGGGAAATGAAAATTTCATAGGAACATAAATTTCACTTCTTATTCGCGATAGGGGAGTACGTTTCCATTATGAGCAAATTACGTGGACTTAGGTAAATTACTTCTAAGTGTTTTCACTGAGCTTGTGGGCAATTTGGTGTTTGAGTTTTCGTAGTCAAATGATGCACTTACTTTATAAGGTGTACGCAGCAGCTGTAATTGAATTCTTTCCATATATAGTTTGAATATAAAATTAATGAACTATTCTTGAATGTAATTTTTTTCGAAATTGTCAATCACAATTGATGGATGACACAGGGATGAAGTTTGTAATTTTAAAAGCAACACAGGGTTGCATAGAGTATTTTCGACATAATTTGAAGCAAATTAAGTCATATGATATAATATGCCAGTATGAAAAATATATGGTAAATCATGTCGCAAATTACTTAATTTCGGCAAATCAAATATTTTGGCCGAAATTAAATAAATGGAAACGTACTATAACGGGCTGAAATGTAATTAGAAAATCTTCGAAATTTTCTATATCTTTCGCTTATCGTATATTTTTGATATGGCAGCACGCTTATTGTATCAAAGTAATGAACACAGCCAGCAGCTCAAACAATTACTGCATTTTGACAGATGTTCAGTATTTGTTTTGTTTGGATAAAAAAACTAAACATCTGGTTATTTTATTTACTTTTTATTTATAGGAGTTTTAGATAAGTGCATCGTTTAATTTATTTAGTTTTAAAGCAACAATACAACAAAATATTTGGTAAAAATATTCTACTGCATAAGTTGCGAAAATGTCACGCCGCAGAACAAATGCTGGTTCCTATGAACTTTTAAATAGTGAATCCGTGGAAACTGATCAACCGGATGGCTTTATAGATGAACAATGGGTAGAACCACAAAGGAAATTTCCTTGGAAAACAATATTGTTTATATTGTTTTTCTTTGTGGCCGGAGCGGTGAGTCATTCATTGCACGAATTTTTTTGAAGCCGTTTATGGAATGTAATGCCTTTTATTGCAGACATGTTTGACGTTCAGTATTTTAGTTTCATCTGGTGTATTCAATGAAAAATACGCCGATCGTGCTTGGCCACTATTAATATTAGGTATTTTAATGTTCATACCAGGAGGTTATTATGGCTACATACTTCTGTGCATTTTTCTCAAACGAGATGGCTTTACCGTAGAAGACATACCCATGTTGTAAACATAAGAAATAGGAATTCTTAAAACTGCCCCTTATTTTAGTATTTAAGATAAAATCAATTTACATATATACTTTTTTGTATTCAATGAATTTAAATAAAAAATATAGCCTAAACGTTAAAAAAATTATCTAAAAATGTGCAAAACATCACAAATATAGTATATTATATCCACGCATACTTACATAGTATGTAATGATGTGTTCAATATATAACGGTCATACGGTTTCAATCAAATAGGATGCCAACATTAGCAACTATGTGAAAAATGAATTCAAATGAACTTCTTGTTTGTATGTTTATAAATTGACACTGCTTTGTCTACGTCATTTGACATTTCCCATATATGCTGTTGATTCGTTGTTGTTATTGTAGTATATTGCACTTTTTTATGCAAAAATTTGCCGGTCAATAAATTCACTTGTCAAAGTCTTATCTATTTATTTTTTAAACAAGATCTTAAGATATTTAAAAAAAAGCTTTATTTTACTGAAAAAAATATGTCTAGCAATAATAGTCAATGGGAAGTGGTAACAAAGTCGAAAAAGCAGAAAAATTTTGAAAAGAAAGTAGTGGCCCATAAGGAAAAGAAAAAGGAAGAAGCTCTACTGCCTAAATTGGAGGAAATATGTATGTAAAAGATATATAAACCAACAGCCTGTCCCCCGATGTCGAACGAAAAGCCACTAATTTGCGTTCCACTAATAAACAATTTTAATGATGTATATGTTTATTTAGTAAGTAAATAATTAGATAAATAAAATCGGTTGTTAGTGGGAGGCAAATCAGTTGTATTTCGTTTTCAATATCCAGGGACAGGCCCGCAAATAAAATAGTTTCAGTACATAGTAAAATATATTTTTCATATATATTATTTAGTACCTTCGCATCAATATCGTAAAATAATCACAGGCCGCGGTGGGCAGGAAAACCACTCGCCTGCTAAATCAAATGATAGCTCGAAATCTAAAAGCACTTCACCTAAGAAGCTCAGTAAGTCCTCTAAAGTACCTACTAAAAAAGCTAAAGGTGATATCAAAACACCAGCTAAACCCAAAAGTTTGGAGCAGGCTTTTATTAATTTGACTGCTGATGAGTTTGCCTCTCACTTAGAACAATTGAAGATAATTTATCCTGATTCCAAATTGGCTTGGTTAAAAGAGGTAATTATAAATATAAATTATTAAGAGCAGTTCCCACAATCCAAACGTCTGAATCGTCAAAAAAAATGTTTATTGTAAACTGAATGGTTTTCATTTCAATTTAATTTTTAGACAAATCAGGGGCCGAATCGTCGCTTTCGATATCGAGCTGATTCCATCGAGTTTTCTTAGTTTGAGATTATGACATTCGATATCGAACAATGTGCTTATAGTGTTCGATAGCGAATGCCATAATCTCACACTAAGAAAACTCGATCGAATCAGCTCGATATCGAAAGCGACGACTCGGCCCCTGAACTTATAATAAACTTTCTAAATGAACTACCTGTGCCACGATGTCGAAAGAATTCTTTCACATTACATTTAAAACTAATTCAGTTTAGTTTTTGTATACAAAATGTATCTAATTTATTGAATAAATGCACTAATTTTTTCAAGAATTTATGTTTTAAAATATTTATATTTATTTGTTGTTAAAATATATTTATTTGTTGTTAAATTTCTACTGACGAGTTGGATTTTGCATCTAATGAAATGCAGGCATATAGATTAGCTAACCCATAACAAATATATTTTTTATTAATATGATTATTTCGAACGTATTTGCTTGTGAATCCAAATTGACTATTATATATTTGAAATTTAGTTTTTATTTTAAATGTAACTGTACGAAAAAAAATTCTTTCGACATCGTGGGAGAGGCAGTAAAATATTAAATAAATAGAAATACGGTTGCGCTAAAATTTATATAGCAATCGTCGTAATCCATTTGTATGGAATATTCCGGCATATGCAACACAAATTAAAGCTGCCATTTAACCGATTTCATAAAAAGAGGAAGGAAGGTTTATCAATTTGCTTCAATATTTAAAAAAAAAACAAAATCCAGAATCTTCCAAAACAAATTGAGTATTACTTTACAAATCTAATCCAGCATTTTTAAACCAAATTCGGTATATAAAAAAACTTGAAAATCTGCCTTTTCTAGAGTCCGACCGAATATTCGGTTTCGGATTCGGCCAAATTGTGGTTTCGGCTGATATTCGGTTTAGGCCAACTTTTTGGCCGAATACCGAAACCGAAACTTTTTATTCCCTATAAATAAGGAAGTTAATCTAAATAGTATTTTCAACGTTTAAAATATGTCACCGCAATGAATCTGGGGCCGAATCGTCGCATCCGATATCGAGCTGATTCGATCGAGTTTCCTTAGTTTGAGATTATGACTTTCGATATCGAACAATTGTTTATATTGTTCGATAGCGAATGCCATAATCTCAAACTAAGAAAAATCGATCGAATCAGTTCGATATCGAAAGCGACGATTCGCGCCCTATTTTTCCCGTCCAATATATTTTCAAATTTAATGAAAATTTTACATAGTTTCATAAAGCGCCTAGTAACATAAAGTATTCAACTGTTTGTTGCCAAAATAAATAGCATAAACTAGGGAATGGTAAACGGATTTCGATTCCAATCGAAAATCTATTTTATGTTATGAATCGATTTTTCGCAATCGGATCTACTTCTGTAATATTGTACTGAAATTGATTATTTGTTTTTTAACATAATTTTTTTAAATAATTTGAAAATATGAAAAAAGCTTATTTTCAATCTTCACGATAAATTCAATACCGTCGAGAAAAATTCTTTATTGTGTATATCATCGATGAAACGAAAAAACACTACTTTATTAGAAATCAATGAAATCGTATCGTATCCATTTAGTGTCAAATTTAATTTAATTTAATTTTTGTTGAGACTTGAAAGTATAGATCACAAAAGCAGTTGTTTAAAGATAACATAGAATGTAGAAAACTTAAAACTATACAGTATTATTTTAATAAACATTAAAGACATTATGATTTAAAAAAAGCTACATGCCTAGTTAACTTGGTCGGAAACGATGTTTTACATCAAAGAATAAACATTACAATTATATATGATAAACTTAAAACTAGTATTTAGTGTCAAAAGTAGGTAAATATATCACTTTATATCATTTTAGTTAATCTGACTCAACTTTTTGATTTGTGCTCTTGTAACGTCATCAATAGAGTGATAACACTCTTCAATGTATGTGTACCTAACTCAATATTCCAGTTCTATTCAACATTTAAGCTAGGTTCATTCCAAGTTCTTATTAGTAATATGGTCGTAAATGTTTAAGTTTTATATTTGGTCGATGGAATGAAATATATTCATTTTCTATTATTATTTTGACTGACACTATGTATGTAGAAATACTATTGCGCCCTTTTCACAGTGTTCAGTTAAAAGTTAACGTATACTTTAACGGAGAGTTTTGTATGCCGAATTTGCCGTTAAAGACCACGTTAACTTTTAATCACATTGGGCCATACTCATAGTCAAAACAAAATACACTTTAAAACCAGTATTTATTATGACAATACTGGTTTTAAATTCGTAAAGTGTACTTTGTTTATGAATATGAGGTATGGGCCATTGTGAAAAGGCCCGTTAATAAAATAAACAACTTTTCAGTTCTGTTAAGTTTTTAAAATGCCAATATTAGTTAATTCTAAAAAAGTTTCGGCAAGTTTCGGATTCGGCCGAATATTCGGCCTTTTTGCCGAATATTAGGTTCGGTTCGGGCTCGGCCTAAAAAAATTGGTTTCGGTCGGACTCTAGCCTTTTCCAATCAAATTCAGTTTTTTTTATAGACAAATTCAGAACTTTGCAAATCAAATTGAGTATTATACAACTCAAATACATAATTTTTCAAAACAAATTCGGCATTTTAAAAATCTAAATCAGCCTTTTTAAACCAAATTCATTTGAAAAAGCCTGATCTTGATTTTTAAAATACCAAATTGGTTCAAAAAATGCTGAACTTGGTTTGTAAAATACTCAATTTGATTTGGAAAATTCTGAATTTGCTTTTTAAAAACATGAATTTGATTTGGACAAAGGCCGAATTTGAAGCTAACGTTAAAGTTAAAACCCTGAAGTTAAAAACTTGAAGTTAATAGCCTACCGTTCCTTCACAACTCCACCCTATATCAACCGATTAAAAAAAATTAATATTTCAGATTGATCTTTGCTATAAATTTGTTTATCTCTAAATTGTTGCCCGTCCGTCATCTCTCTGTAGGGATTTCTAAAGATTTATTTAAGATAGGTTTATTTCGAGAAAATTTATACCGATACATTAAATCAATTACTACACAAAAATTTTTTTCAGGTAGCCAACTATTTAAACTCTAGTTTACCGTTTGAATGTGATCCTACATTTTCTGGTAAATCTATAACATATCCTACCAATTTAGCTTCACCCGCCTTTAAAAAAGCAATACTAGATTTTCTTTCATCAGAGGGTGAGACAAATCTAGAGTACTTTTTCCATTATACTCTTTTAGGGAGTATGTGTACTGAATTGAACAAAAATCTACCTGTTCTTGGGTATAAGGTAAGACGAAAAACTACAGCAATAAGCACGTTAAATATTTTGATTTTTCTTTTGAAGTTTCTGCTACAATTAATAGCACAAAATTGGCCTCAAATATGTTCAAACAAAATGGCTAATACAGCTATGTTGAGAGACTCTTACCAAAATCGAAATAACATATGTTTAAGTATTTTGTGGGCCATAGGGCAGGGTGGCTATCAAAATCTCCTGGAAGGTATTAAAGGTAATTTATTTATAAACTAAAAAAAGTACAATAAATAAATAACCTTCCCATCTTTTCAATCAAAAAGTGTGGCAAAATTTAATGTTGCCAAATTTAACTATGAGAGCTTACTGTCGTTTCATTACCGAATATATTGAAAAAATATTAAATACAGCGATTGATCAACATTTGAATATTAATCAAAATGAATTTTTTGCCACATATGATGTTTTAAAGACACAGTATACCGGAATACCTCGAGAATGTCAACAAGCCTTAACGCGTAGTTCGTCTTTATTTTTGGTATGTTTAAATATATGAATAAAGTAAAACTAACATTAATTAATATATTTTCAATTTCCTTTAGCAAAAGTATATTGTTAGTACTAATAGCCATGCAAGTCTCTTCCTTCATTTGTTGAGAGAAAGTAATGTAAATGGTTGCCTCTCCGCCTTGTTGCATAGTGATGATTGTTTTAAAGTTTGGAAAATGAATTATAAGAAACAAATTATACCAACAATAGATTTACTACAAAAGTTAGGTAAGCCAAATAAAAAATATGATAACATAAATACATAATTTCCGTTTGCAATTACTTTTCTTTAATAAACATTTTTAATTTATGTGGTAGAAACGGAAATATTCGATAGCGCAACATCATTGGCCATGTCTTCCATATTCCATAAATTTTTAAGAGATGCTGTAATTTTAAATGCTGAACTGGACGCTAGCAAGAAGCGTGATCCTAATGTTGATTTGCTTATAGAATTGGTTCAGGTAAGTTTGAAATTTTATTAAATATAATTTAGACATTTTTTCAATTTAAAATTTTAAGAAAAATCTCTTCATATCGAATATAAATAAGTTGATTGCTGTGTTGTTTGTAAAGTTTTGTTTGTTTAATAATTGGTGGAACTCACAAAGTAAAGTGTACTAACTTTTCCATCGGTTATAAGTATGTTGTATGCTAATTGAGAAAACTTACAAAGTTATTGTTGTTATTCTGCATGACAAAACATATGTATGCGCAAAATACAATTTCATGAAACAGTTAGTACACTCTAGTAAATTCTTTTATTATATTAAGTCTCATTTGTTCTTTGGGAGTTTTACATAAGCATACACTGAGCAACGTTTTCAAATATAAAGTTGAATAGCTGGTATACGCACCAGGGAAATGAAGGAGATTATTATAGCCCACAAGAAATAAAATTTTTTTTGTAAGGTTCAAATATTATAAGAAATTCTAAAATTTCTAGAAAAATGATTGGGCTTAAAAGAGCTTTTTGAACAAGAGTCTTCCTATGAAATGGAAATAAAAATCTGTTTAAAATAAACGGCTAACTATTCTAGTACCATTTTTCCAACACTGCTATGAAAATAATAGAGGAATGAACTATGAAGTGTTCATTTTAAGTGTTGCTGCGTTTGTTTTGCTTTATGTACAAAATAGTTTGATGGGATTTTTAAACGTATAAAAAAATTTAAATGTTTATTGAAATAACAGGTGGCCCCATGTTCTTTTAATAGATGAAATGTGGTATTTTTTAATCCCCCTTATTCCGTAACTATTTTTCGGCGTCACGTCAAGATAATACAAAAAAATGGGTACATTTCTACTCGTCATCGACAACACTACTATTGCTGACAGCCACTTACTAATCTCTAAAGGGCAAAATACACCATCAATCAGTTTGATGTCAGATTCGTGTACGTGTGCTTGACGAAAAATCAAAACCAAGTAGATTTTCCATCAAGCGTCGTCGGTGTCACTAATACTAACGAAATTTCACACAAACTATTACCACGCTTGTCAAGCATGTTGATGGTGTATATTGCCCTTAAAGCATGGTATTGTGTTCAAATTTCACGTGAAATGCTGTCAAAACACATAAAAAAATTGCCATGAATTGTTCATGAAAAAATGTTGCATAAGTAGTACTCGGTTTTTCTAAAGGAAAACATATGAAATGTATTGGCAACATTTTAACTGTTTCATGCGAAATAATATTAGTGGCACTTTTTCGCATGGACTTTACAACAAACATGAAGATTACAGCAAACCTACATGTCAAATTTTTCGCGTGAAATAATCAATGTTGTTCAACATTTTTCACAAATTTGAACACAGTACCAGGCTTAAGGCATAGAAATGGGAACGTGGGTAACGTGCTTTTTCCCAAATTAATATTTTACTTTTTAAGTAAAATATTAAAGTTTTATTAAAATACATTGAAATTGATCATGGAGGGCTATTAGCTAGTTCATATGCGCATTTGGGGTAATTTCATAGAAAAACGAGATATTATGTTAAAATTGTAAGCATACGATTTTAATAAAACTTTAATAATTTACTTAAAAAGTAAAATATTAATATGTGAAAAAGCACGTTACAAAATTAAAATTAATGTAATTTAATATAATAATTCCCAAAAAACTTTTTAATTATAATATATGTTGAGATCACAGCTAATTGCGAAAACAATTTGTAGCCGTTATTGCGTATATTTATTTTCAATTGCCATTATAATTTAGAGTTGGAAAAAGAACATGATTGATTGAGGAGATCATGTTTTAACTTTGATATTATAAACTTCTTATTCCTATGTTTAGAAGTTTACCATAATGTCTCTAATTTTTCTATGAGATTTTTAGGTAAAGGCTCCCAGACGATTTGCATTAGCCCCATTGAAATGCGCATACGAACTAGCTAATACCCCTTTATAATCAGTATCAATGTATTTTAATAAAACTAATATTTCACTTAATAAGTAAAATATTAATTTGAGAAAAAGCACGTTACAAAATTAAAATTAATCTAATTCAATAATTCCCAAAAAAACTTTAATTGGTATGTTTTAGTTATTCAGTTATTATTATTATCAAACAAAATAAATTTTCGTGCTTTATTACCACTTTTTTATACTTCGAAATAATTTTAAGCTATTTGGGTCTGTACTAAATGACCTCCACCATTTTTAATTATTATTTAAGCCTGTTTTATGGCATTCTTTGCTACACTTTTGTTAATAAATTCTAGCTGTGACGGATGTTTTCCTTAAGGGCTTATCTAGTCTGGAGTTGATTCATATAAACTCGTGATTTCAATAAAAACCACAAAAAGAAGTCTTGGACAAACATATAAATACAAATCATTCCGCCTTCTTGAGGAGTAAAATGCTCTACGTTCTTTACAGACAAATTCTAGTAATGCTTCCTTTTAGCGGCCCATCCATTATGCAATATTATTGCATATGTTATTGTACATGTTATAGTAGTTTTGACTTATACTATGCAATAAATGGCACAAGTAAACATGACACTGAATAATGACGCCAACACATTACAATAATAACGGTTCAAAGTGTAAAATAGATCGAATTTTCTCTGTAATTTAATTTCGTTTGCTGCTAAATATTGATATGTATATGAAATTTTGTACGTCTTGTTACATTTAAGTAAAAGTATGTTAGGTCACATTAGATGCGCAATGAAAATGCAACACTGACGCATATTGTTTATACGCCTTGGCAACTCTATATAATGACTTTTCTTATCAAGGGTTCATCTTTTGAGTGTTCATTTTATGCAAAAAACGAGTTTACTTTAAAAAAGAAGAGGAAAAATAAGTTTTTGTGACTATCTTCAAATTGTGAGAACAGCGCCGTAGAAATTTTCAAGTGAATAAGAATTGACAGTGGAAATTTAAAAAACCAATATTTATTTAAATTGAGGAAAACGTAATATTTTAAAACTTGTATTTATTTAATTAACAAAGTGAAAATGATTGTTGCCATATGAAGAAATGTGCGACGTGTTTATTTTCCGGGAAAGTAAATCTTCGATTTCCGAAAAAAGTGGTATACACGACGACGAAGCTTAGAAAAAGAAACGAAAAGAAATGTTCATATTCATAAAAACATAAATTTTATACTACGTGGAATTTTTTTTAAACAATTGTAATATAACGCCGGTCAAATGAAAATGGTTTTCTATTTTCGTTTTTAACGTTGCTTTATTCTAAAAGTTGATTCGTTGATCGGACACGTATTAAAATATTTTGGAGGGGGTGTGGTGTACATGTTTACTTTCTTTTCTACGAATTCATCACCAGACGCACAATTATGTGTATTTGTGTGCCATGCTGGTTTGCTACCTTTGGGAATAGCTTCGTGATGCCAGACTCATTTTATGTTGCATGCATGTATTATGAGGGGCAGGAATCCCAGCAAACATATTGAGAATGATAAAAATTTCGGAACGAATCTGGTTTACCAACGCACCTCGAAATAAAATAAAAAGTACATAGGGTGATAGAAAATTGAAAAATAAGAAGATAGTATTAAATGGAAAGTCTCGGAAACGCATAGTTCTCGAGTTATAGATCTCTGAAGTTTTCATATAGAAATGCGATTTTGCACCACATTTCGGAACCTATATGTCCGAATTTGGTATCATTTGAGAGCTTTTGAATTTATCTTTCTGGATATACAGAATGTATTTAAAAAGTTTGAACTCTGTATGTGCCAATACAATTTTTAAAAAATTTCACATCAAAATATTACGGAAGTACACTAGGTAAATATGTATGTAAAAGTGTAACAAAAATTTAATTAAACAAACACCGGCTTCGCTAATTAAAGCTTCTCTACATCAGAGAAACAAGCCAGTCGATTTCGAGCCGACGGCGCGCCGCCGCCGGTTGCTTTCTTACCTACCGCGCCGCCGCCGATTACATCGGCTCGTATCGGCTCAAAATCAGCCGCCGAGTTCGTTTAAATTTGTTTGACTGGGTTGCAAATTTGCGAATTTTTTTCGGAAAAAATTTTTACTACCTTTTTTTCCCCAAAATATCTGTAAATAGGTGAGCCGCCGATAATTTTGCGTCGGCTTGTTTCTCTGCTCTACATACCCGGCCTTTGGCTGTGTGGAATAATTTTCTCCTCTGTGGTATAACAACCACCGGCTTCGTTAACTAAAGGTTCCTGCATACCCGGATTTGGCCGGGCGGGAGGATTTTCTCCTTTGTGGTATAACAAACACCGGTTTCACTATGATTTTTTCTTCTGTGGTATAACAAACACAAACTTTGCTAACTAAAGCTTCCCTGCATAGCCGGGCGCAAGCATTTTCTGCTCTGTTGTATAACAAACACCGGCTTCGCTAACTAAAAGAGCTTCCCTGCATAGCCGTGCGTAAGGATTTTCTCTGTGGTATAACAAACACCGACTTCGCTAACTAAAGCTTCCCTGCATAGCCGGGCGCAAACATTTTCTCCTTTGTTGTATAACAAACACCGGCTTCGCTAATTAAAGATTTCCTGCATAGCCGGCTTTCGGTGGGCGCAAGAATTTTCATCTCTATGGTACAACAAACATCGGCTTCGCTAACTAAAGCTTCTCTGCATAGATCTATTCAAAAGCTTTCAAGTGGTACCAATATTGACCACATACGTTCAGAAATGTATGTAGTAGAAAAATCACATGTATATATGAAAACTTGAGAGGTCAATAGCTCGTAAACTATGTGTTTCCGAGACTTTTTCCACTTCATATTTTCTTCTTATTTTTATTTCTTTGGAGGTGCGTTGGTAAACTAGATTTAACCCTTTTATTTAATATTATTTTTTGATTGATTGGTTTATGTTGTAGTAGTATGTAAGATACTTTATAAATTAAATATTGGTCCTTGTTACGGTTGTCGTCGTCGAAATTAAATGACTTCAGTGTTAAACAGCAAGCGTTGACACATTCATTAAATCTGCGTAGTAAAAAATGTAATACGTTTTTAACTTAATAAGTTCATAAAATTAAAAAAAGTCAAAAAGTTTCAGAAGTATAAATAAAAAATTCAAGAAGTTATGGGCCAACAAACTCACGTGCGGGAGAAAAACGGGACGCTGGCGGTCCTATAGTTAAGCAGCTTCTACTATTGAGCAAACCGTTCCTTTCACTTACATCTTTTGTTAAGTTTGTTATAAATGGGACTTTCTCGGTTAAATGGCAGGTTGCCCTAACTTGGCTTAAATTTGAGAAATTTTGTTTTCATTTTAAATAGCCGGCATTTAAGAACTAACAAATGGAACGTAACAACAGAAATGTTCAATTCTTTTACATAAATATATTTAGTATACATACTTATGCATGTATACAAACATTCATATACATACTACATATTTTAATGAGGTAATAGTTCGTGCTATATAAATTTTTTGCAAATTTTTATATGTATGTACCTACAAACGAATTATATGTGCATGCATAGCTATTTTGTATTATTTTGAGACAGCATGCTACAATTACGGTAGAGCTATGAAACAAAAACAATTTATGTCTGCGGTCCAGTTCGTTGATTTTTTGTGTATATAGCTAGCTGCTGGTCATTATAAATGAAAAGAAACAATAGAATTACTTAAAAATAAGTAATATGTATTTAAAAATAAGCCACGTGTTACAATATGTACATAGCTTTTAAATATGAAAATATTTTTTGGTAAATACAAGCAAAGTTGTAACTACAAAGTTAAAGCTTTTTGTTCTTTCTCATAGATTTTAGAATTTTCAAAACTAATATAAAAAAAGTTACCTTAACTACGTACATAAGTAGTTGTTAAGCTAAACACCCAAATATTTAATAAAAGATGAAAAACAGAAACGCAATCTACTTTATGACGTTGGCAAAAAGATTACGAATTTCTCAAATTTGAGCTTGTTGTATTTTATGCTATCAGCATCATATGATTTTTTTTTTATTGAAAGTAAATTTTGCTTTGTCAGTACATACACGTGTATTGTTTGACAAAACATAAGCACTGATTTTTGTTTAACTAGATTCCATTAAATATACTTTATTTACTAATTTGGGTTTTAACTTTGACGGTATAAATAAAAAAAATTCATACGAATCTATTTTCAATAACGTTGTGGAAAACAAATAAGATTAGCGATTATGATTTGTTTGGCACTGTAAAATAAGCATATTATGTAGGTACAAAATCTTTAATTTTAATTAAAAAAGATAAGTTCAATTTGTTATTTATTAACTTGTGATGAAGGTTTCAACGTGTTGAATGAATAAATAAATAAATAAAATCAAAATAAATAAAAAATTCAGTAAAGTGAGACTTTGGCTCCCACAAGAAGGCTTCCGTACGAATACACAGATATCCCTTTTTGCCCTTTTTTCATTTTGGCAGTTTTTTGTTTTGATTTTTGTTTAATTAAAATTTTTTTTTTATGTTTTGGTGCTTTTTTCAGTTTTGGCGCTTTTTTCGGTTTTTGGTGTTTTTTTTAGTTTCAGCGTTTTTTGTTCTGACACTTCGTTTTGGCGATTTTTTCGGCTATTGGCCATTTTTTGTTTGTTTTGGCGTTTATTTGGTTTTATATGATTTTTAGTTTTAGCAATAATTTTTAATTTTGGCGCTTTTTTGGGAATTTTTTCGTTTTAACCTTTTTTTAATTTTAGAATTTTTTAGTCATCGTTTTTTTAAATTTCAAGAGTTTGCCTCTTACGGTTTCCAAGATACAGCAAATTGTCTAAATTACATAGTCAAGTTTACATTAACTGATAGAACACCCTTTAATATCAGTGTACAACAATTTTCAAAAAATTAAAAATCCCGTAGGGTTTCATGACGGTTTTTTTATGTTTTCGAGGACGCTGAAACCGAATCTGAAGTAATTTTTTCAGATCACGTCAGGTTTGTGTTCTACAGAGGGGGCAAATCCTAACCCACCACTGTTAAGTAAATCAATCTTTCCTATCTTAGGCAGGGTAGAAGAGGATTAACATATGACCAACCCCCATTATTTTTCCGAGAGGAACATTTTTCCTTTGGGACCTTTGCCCCGGGCCCTCCCAAATACAAATTTTATGATTTTTGTGTATAATTTTATAAAAAGAAAAATTTTTTTTAGTTAAATATAATATTTTTAACCAACTTAAAAAAAGGAGAAAGGTTTATCAATTCGTCATGTATATTTTTTTATGGATGTTCCCTCAAAACTCCGCCATTTATATAAACCGTTTCTTGTTAAACTTTGCACACACATTTAGTTATTGTTACAATACAACATAATAGTTAAAAAGTGGGCAGTGCCACGCCCATGAAAAGTAAACATTCATTTGTACTACTTCTACTTAACCGATTCTTATGAAAATTGTATACAATTAGTTCTCGTGAAAGTATAGCAGTATGATAAATATTATGGGCAAGAATTATTTATATTTCTATTGTAGTTTTATTTAGAAAACTTATACATAAAAAATAAATAAAAAAATAGATAAAATAAAGTAAAATGTTTTAGCTTATTTCTGTCTCTTTGAACGTCGTTTTAGGATTCTTCTAAATCGTCTAGTTTCGCGCTCCAACAATATTCTCCGAGCGTGAAACCAGACGATTTAGAAGAATCCTATAGCCGACGTTCAAAGAGACAAAAAGAAGCCAAAACATGGTTTTACTTTACTTTATCTATTTTATCTATTTTTATATTTATTAACCCCCGACTAAAGAAAAGGGTATTTTAAGTTGCCTGGGGCTTACGGCGTGCAACGTGGGCTGGAGAGGCCACCTGTTTTTATTTTCGCCCCTTGTGTTGTGTATCTGTGTGTCTGTAAGAGTCCACGTACAGGCCTAACGGCTGGACCGATTTTGATTTAGTTTTTTTTTTCTATTTGAAAGGTGACTTGATCGAGAGTGTTCTTAGCTATATTTGAAGAAAGTAGGTCCAGCCGTTCCGAAGATATCACATATTTTCTAGATGTATATTGCTGAATCTGTGTGTCTTTGACGCCGTACCTCCCAAACGGCTAGATCGATTTTAATTTAGTAAATTTTGTTGGAAAGGTGACTTCATCCACAACGTTCCAACCTATGTTTGAAGAAAGTTGGTCCATCCGTTTTGAGGTTATCATCTATTTTCTTTTTAATTTAATAATATTTTTTAAGTATAAGTTTTCTAAATAAAAATATAATAGAAATATTAGAAATATTAAAAATATAATGGAAATATTAAACTCAAATATTTTTCTTTTTATAAAGTTACACAAAAATCATAACATTTATATGACAGCTCCCCTAAGGAGAGTCTGGGGCATAAGTCCCAAAGGAAAAAATTTTCTCTTGAATAAGTATTGGGGTTTGGTCATGTATATTAACTCTATCCAACCCTCTCTAAGATAGGAAAGATTGATTTAGTTAACAGTGCACTATGGCCGAATTTTAAAATTTTGCGGCAAAAATTACATTTTTCAACTTTAGATTTTTTCAATGGGTTTAATTCCCAATATATTGGAAAGAAAAATTTTAAAATGATATGACAGTTGGTAAACTCTTTTATGTATAAAAAGCTGAAAATATATATTGTTTATAATACGTATAATCAGCTGTGAATCGAAAAAATTTATAAAATTAAAACATTATTTTTCAAAATGTATTTTTATTAAAAAAGCTATAGTCATATTGTTAAACGGTGTTTTTGCGCAATTTTTCTCTTAGTAAATATATGAGTGCATTTTTAAATAATTAAGTGGCTATTTATAGAAAATGTAATTTTCCGAAAACTTCGTGAATTATATATAACTTCATATTATAAATTCTAAATACGTTGATGATTGTTTCATAAATTTTATACTATCTTAACTTTTTTCCATTTCTACTGTGTTATCTGGATGACAGACATCACACAATATTTCTACAATATTTGTAATATTCTTTTCAAGAAAGCAAGACTTAATTATAATGTAATAAACAAGGATGTTAGCAGCAAGTCATTCACTCCGACTTTGTGCCTACACAACAAAACTCAGCCATATCAAAAAATTAAATAAAAACAAAAATACCTCCATACATTAAGGTAAACCTTATTTTTAAAATTTCAATTTCTCCCTTATTCTATTTTTGTGTAGTTTTGTCTTGAAGCTTGGAACATTTTGGTTGGTCATTTGGAGTTGTGACTCTATAAGTGAAATTTTTCTTAAGTGGTGGGTATTATATCAAAGTATTTCATGAAAAAAGTCTCTTCTCAAAATAATACTGGCGAAATAATACTGTTTAGGTGAAAGAAAACTACTCAATTGCTAATAATCGCACTGTCAACTAAAAATAGTACGCAACTAACATAAAAACGTGCATAACTGTATTGTTCCGTGAATTGATTTGTGTATGAAAGCGATTTTGAAAAATTTTGAGTTGTGACAGTTTATGATTTAGTGTGCAATATGTATGTATGTAACTACATATTATGTCGATGTGCAAAATAAGAAAAAGAACATTCAAAACACATTTACCTATTAAATACTGCATAACAAAGATGGGAAAATACATGCATACATATGTACAATTATTATATTAATTCTTTAAAATAGTTTGAACTTCTATAATGAAATACAAAATTTTTAAATTTATAAACTTCAATAACTTCTGAGCCATGATAAAGACATTTTAGCCCCCGAAGGACTAATTGAGTCTTTTTCCATTTTAAGAAACCAGTCCGAATAGCTTGAATGATAGGTAGCCAGAGTACGTCCGCTTTAACAGTGAGCATAATATATTCGAAAACAGAAACAATAGTATTGCTCAGTAAGAATAATGGAGTATCTTAAATGCAGATTTTTTCTCCAAATTGGTTTTACAAATCGCCAAAAGTCGCCAAAATCAATTTTATATAGATTTTCTTAATATATATTTGATAATAAATTTATTTTTATATAATACTTTTTTTAATATAAATTTTTATAAAATAATCATATACAAATTTATCAAAAAATCGCCAACAGTAGAAATAAAATCGCCAAAAATTATTTCTTGTAAATGTTTCTCATCTAAATTAAAAACACTTTAATGACAATCATCAAAATCACATTATTTTAATATCTTGCAGACGAGATTTGGTGGGATTTATTTTTGAAAATACTCTTTCAAAATAGCCATAAAAATCGCCAACAAATTTATTTATCGCCAGAAAATTTGCCATGTCGCCAAATCAAAAATTTTGACGCTAAACAAGTTGAAAAATCGCCACGTTTGGCGAGAAATCGCCATATCTGACAATCCTGCTCCAGAGTTTTAGCTTCCCCATCTCTGTGTTAATTATGGATATTGTCAGCTCATTATTGGTTTGACCGACCCACCGACCATTTTTAAAATAATTGAGTTAGTTATGATGTATATATTTTGAATATCCCTTTTTAGAACCAGAAACTTGTTTCGCGAAATTTTTTTTATAGTTTCTGAGGTATCAAGAACTCATTTTGCTCGGTATCGACAATTTTTATACATTTGTTGCAACAAAAAAAAATACAAGAACAAATCCCGAAACCAAATAAAATACCAAGTTTCATCAATATTGACTTTATTCCATGTAAATATCTGTTCTAATAAAATTTATAATCTTACGCGAAATGTATTTATTCAAGATGTTCTTGATTTATGTGCAAAAAAGTTAAATTGATTTGTTGTAGCTAGCTAATCTATATGCCGGCATTTCGTTGGGTGCTAATGCCAACACATCAGAAGATCTCTAAACAAAAATCAGCTCCACATTTGTTATCCTCCAATGCAGGATCTATCAAATGCTAAACCGATACAAAAATCAGTTGCACATTTGTTGTATTTTTTTTTGTATCGGTTTAGCATTTTGATAGATCCTCCATTGAAGGACAAGAAATGTGGAACTGATTGTTGTTTAGAGATCTACTGATGAGTTGGCATTAGCACCCAACGGCATATAGATTAGCTAGCCACAACAAATCAATTTAACTTTTTTACAGATTTATAAGCTTATTTTAACTAAATATTAAAAACTTTATCTCAACAATAAGTTACTCAATACACAGTAATTAATTAGTATGCGTACGTATGCGTAATTAGTATACGTACGTAAAAACAAATTTGCATATGCAGCACAAAACAAGATTTTTTACTTTCAGTAAAATAATGTTAATTTCTAACTACATTCATGAAAGTTCATAAAAAAAGTGAAAATATAAAAAAAAATCTATCGGGTATATTGTGAGAAAACTTCATATGTAAGTCTTCTTTGTCGTTTTTCTCCATTCCGACTTTTTGGCATATGCGTCAAACCAATAATAAGCTGACGATATGCATATCAAACAAATTGGAGGGAAACTTAAGCACATTAATACATATATGTATGTTAAGTTCTATTTAAGTTCATACATTTACATGTATGTATACATAAGTACATGTAAATAGCAAATATATGTAAATAGCAAGTACTTTGATTCAAACAGCAAAACAAAAAAAACTTGAGCAAAACAAATTGCTATTCATAAAATATAAAAACAATTGCATACGTACTGTGCACATATTGACAAAAATGAAAATCAATAATAATAAAGAAAATGCTGTTTTATGATTTAGAAAATACAAACCGCAAAACTTGTGAAAAGTTTATAAAACAGCGTTAGTGATCAATTTCAAGTATTATTAATAAGTAGATTATGGATAGCAACGGAAGGTGCAGTTTGTGTCAATCACACAGCTGCTAATTCTTGTTTTTTTGGCTAATGTGAATTTTTAGTTGCCGACTAACAGCCCAACTTAAGTTTTATTTTTATTCATAATCACTATCAATAATTTTTTTCAATGCAATCTAATTGAAAAAAAACTAATCTTGGTGAATTATTATTGTTATTATGATAAAGAAAAACCGAAACAAACACCTTAAACATTTACGAACGCATTGTTAAGGCTGCTATCAACAGTTTGAGAAAAAAAAATCAAATATGCATCACCTTTGTACCTTTAGTCTGATTTATGACCAAAATAAAAGTTATCAATTAAAAAAAAAACCAAGGACAACCTGTTCTTTATAAATGATTTCTCTTGAAGTTAATGTCTTCTCGGAGGCTATAGAAGAATGGTGAGAACATTTCTTGGGCTTTTGCCACCTCGAAAACTTCCTTCCAGTAATGCAGCTTGAAATATTAAATGCACTTGTGGAAGGCTTTGATAGTATAGCTATTATAACATTATGTACTTGCAATATTTATCATCCGCACAAAAACATAAATGTGAAAATAAGGCCAAGTTTCTATTCAAAAATTTCGAACCTGTAAGCTTGGCAACATTTTTCGCATAATTCTTTCCCATATTAGAAAGGCAAAAAAATATTGCCAAGTTAACAGATTGCCTAGAAATTAGATGGTATTGTACCTATCAAGAACTTGGTCCTTATTTTGATCTCAGTACTTTTCACGGACGAAATTTTTTGTTGTTGTGCGGATCTCAGTTCTTTATTCTAAGCTTTTATTTAGTACAATAAATGCCCCATACAAATAAGGGGCACCCTATAGCCCTTCCTGACGGGGTAAAAAACAGCTCGAATGGTTTCGTGTAATATACACACTGTGTGGCCGGAAATTGGCCTGGCGCACTACCGTGCGCCTAGATATACATACATATTTTTGCTGATGCTTAGAAAATTAAATAAGATTCGTGGATAAGAACCCCTGGCGTAAACAATTGCAAAAGAATATTTTCTTTTAAAACTTTAAAATCAAGGGACTATTCTGTAATACGATTCGAAAGGAAAATGTTCGAATTTGTATGTTATTTATATTGGAATTCGAAAGCATTTTCTTTCGATTCGAATTACATAATTTCATTCGTTCATGATAAAAAGAATTTTTATTCATGATTGCAAAAAGAGAAAAGGGGAAACATTTCAAGAGAAAAAGTACTCACGATATGGTTGAATGACATCTCGGTAATTTAGAGACCACAAAGTTCAGAAATTTCAAAGCGTTCTGAAAGTTCTTTTGGAAGATGCTATAAATTATTTAACGATTAATAAAATTGTGAGAGTTTTATTGTTTATTTTTCAAACACGTTGCACATTTCTTAAATAACTGCTTATATATGTACATACATACAGACGTAGATATGTAAATACATATATTAAAAACTCGATTAAAAAAAATTATTACCAAAAGTAACTCAATTAAAAAAAACAACAAATAAATAGCATCATCTCATTCTCGTTTCCAGTTTTAGTTAAGCTCCAAAAGTCTTTCTTTTTTTATTACTATTATTAAAATTTTGATATTCAAATTTTAAATAATACATTTCTAAAAATAACTACAACAAAAATGGCACAAAATTCTAAAAGCAATAAGAACAAACAAAACAAACAGCAGCAACCAGCTGGTAAAAAGGTAAAATCAATTAATTTATAAAATTTCATGTTTTAAGAAAGTTTAAGATAATTAAAAATATCTTAACAAATATAACAATCAATATTACTAATTAACTTTTATATTTTCTTCATTTTGCCAAAAAAAAAAAATCTAGAGTGTTCAAGAGAAGACCGCACAACAAAAAAAGAAGCAAGCAACAGAACAAAACAAAAAACGTTGCGGTTGTTGTAAATGGGCTTTGGGCAGTATACTGTTGATTGCTTTGATAGCTGGTGCTCTTATCTATGATACCGAAGTCAATGGTAAAGGAATCTTTGCTAGATCCGCCACTGGTAAAGTTTTGAAAAATGCCGGCGTTCTACCGCATGTAGAAAAGGCCTGGTATACAACAATGAGTGGTGCTGCTCGTGGTTACAAGTGGGCTGAAAAGAATTTGCCACCCTACACAAGGCCCGTCTGTCAATTGACCTGTGATGTTTGGAAATTGCTGCGTAATGTTGCCTGCAATGCATTTACCGCTAGCAGAGATTTATTTAATGCCAAATTACCAGTAGCCGCTGAATTTGTAAGTTTGTTTTACATTTTATTTACTTATTATTTAATAGTAGACAATCATATTTATTCATAGCTTAAATTGTTTTTTGTTTGTATGACATCACCTTTTTCTAACAACGTTTAACTCTTTATTTTCTTTTGCTTTGTCTATTGCTTGTTACTTTCGAGCTTCTAAATTATTTTTTTAATATGGGGCAAAAGAGAGCAATTATCGAGGTGGACCAAAGATCTAAGGGATTTGCAGTCTACTGTAAGAAGACTGTTCAATATAGCAAAACTCACTCAAAATTATAAGGTGTTGTACAGTAGGTTCAACGGACATCTCAAAAGGGCGAAAAGATATATTCAAAGATTAGATAGCTCATGGGCGGAATCTAGCTCTGAGCGCCTTTCTTTACTTATGGTTGTAGGGTAGTAGAAAGTGTGGCAACAACGGGGGAGATTATTGATTCCACGCCGAGACCAGAAATAGGTGAGGCAATAGACGAAACCTGGGCAATAAGCACCTTTGAGCCGCATAAATCAGCAGGCCCAGATGATAGTACATGGGTATTCTGCAGATGGGAATCACAATATACCCAATTGGGCCTAAGAGTGGAAGTGTGTTTCATATAACCCTTTCTAACCTAATCTATTTTTTTTATATTTTCTATTCCTCTAAAGCATAGCTTTAGAAAATATATTTCATTGTCTTTCATGAAAAAATATAATATTAACAATTATTCAATAACGAGTTTACGTAATCTTATAATTTTACAGGTTGAACAATACGTTCCCGGTCTACCCAAGAAAATTGAGAACACAGCAGGAACTGTAAAGACCGTTTCATTGGATCTCTATGGCAAAACTTTGGCTTTCTTCAAGACCCAAGTTTTAGTGTAAGTTTCGCTACATTTTTTCTTTTATATAAACTTTTTTATTACATTATGATTCATCTTGGAATTTTTGCAGTGGACGTTTGTCACCTGAAAATTTAAGTAAAACTTTCAATCAAACTCAAAACTTGGCTTTAGAGTATTTTAATCAATTCCATAAAAAAGTTGATGCCTATGCCAAGCTGAAATGATTTCCCACAACAGCAGCAAATGACATCCTACTAAAACATTCACATCAACAACAACAAGAACAGCAGCAACAACATCAGTCACATTTGTAAAAAAAAAATTAAACCAGCATCAAAGGAAATGTCGATTACAGTAGAAAATATTAAATACAGCAGCCATATTTATCAACAAGAGATTTGCATATATAGAACAATAACATAGAACTCGAAATGAATTATCTCAACATCATGTCTCCGGCTGGCTCGTGTGTGCTGTAAATTAAGAAAGCTGCAAATTAGAGAAAAAATTAAATATTTTATAAAAAAAAAATTAAATAAAAAAAATTTTGAATATTTGGTTAAGTAAAAAAATGTTTTACTGGAATATGTGTTAATGAATAATTTTTAGCTGTTAATAACTTTTCATTTTCAAGACGTTTGTTCAATTCACAATCGATTCAGAATTTAGCATCATGTATTGAAAAACACTTTTTTATAGCTATTTTCAAAAATAACATGAAAGCGGAGAAAATCAAGGTATTCGTAATTTACGCCCCTATTGTTCGCAACTCAACTCTGGTCGTCTGAGAGTATATTATTTTTTTAAAATTTCGTAAGAATATGTCAGCTTTTCTGTCAAACTTGATATTTTTAGTTTGTAATGCCATAATAACTTCAACTAAAAACGTTGTGATTCAAAATACTAAAAAAATGTGGTAACGTGAAAGTTGGTTCTCGACTCTCAGGCGACGAAACTGAGTTGAGCAATAGTGGCATTAAATGAAAAGCTCCATCGACATCGAGTATTGTCAGTTGCTCCAGCTTTTATTAAAATAAAAGTAGTAAAACATCTTTACTGCTATTAAATATTAATACTTATTAGAAATATTTTTTTATACATATATATTATATATTTTTCTTCGGAAATTTATGGCATTTCGAATACATATGAAATGACATATGTATATAGTAAATTTTCAGTGAAAATAAACTCTATACTGCGTTGTTTGTGGATTGAACAAGCGATATATAAACGATAATATTGCAACAAACATACATTTATAGTTAAGCGTATAAAGTCAACTCATCCTGAAATGTTAACACCATACTAAAACGTTTAAATTTATATAACCAATAATTCTGTTGAATTTAATTAAGCGAATACCTATCTAACCACATTTTTTTTATATTACATTACTTTGAATTTCAAAAGATAATTCATTTCATATTAATAATAGAGGAATAAGTTTTAAAATCAGTTAAATGGCCATTAAAAACTAATTATGCAATTATTTCGTTGGTTAACACTAGTTATTTCCGAATCAAAAAATTCCTTTTGCATTTTCTAATTGTAAACCTATTAAAAAAATTTATTTTTAATGAACAACAGCATTCTCAATTACTTTTTAAGCATTTCTAGTTAATGTTTCTTTAAGTCTTGCTCTCGTAGCAAAAGTAAAAAAAAAATCTTTTATGTAGTTTCCATCTTTCTTTGCTTCATTCTTTCTTAAATTTTTTTATAAATAAATTTTATATTTAATTTAGTTTTCTTTCTTTGAAAAGTGTAGTCTTTTTAAATAAAATTTATTTTAAAAAATTAAATGGCGTGTATGTAGTTAGTTTTATTTATTTTTGGGAGGAAGTAAAATTTGATGGTAAGAAAAAAACAATAATTTGTTGTGAATTGCTGCAGAGCAAAATACTTTTCTTACAGCTTTGAAATACTCTTTAATTTGATACAATATTTTTATGTTATTGGTTTTTGTAGTGCTGCATTATTTTAAAGTTAATTAATTTCAACGTACATCCTGGATTGATTTAAGGAGTTTCTCTTAAATTTAAAAGTTCCAGGGGTTTAGGCTCTAAAACGGAAAGAAACTATTCGAATTTGTATGAATTTATATTGCGATTCGAAACGACAATTATGGCCCCTATTATGATTCACAACTCAACTAGGTTGAGTTGTCAATGCTACGACCCAACTCAACCATTTTTTTGTATTATGATTCACAACTAATTTTAGTTGTCTTCAAAAAAATGTTCGAAAAAAGGTTCTTATCTATACTCTGTTTTTTTAAACCATAGTAGCCATCACAAAATATTTTAAATATTTTTAATTTTGGCCTCACTATTTTTACTTGAGATTTTATATTTTATGGATATGGCAATCATATGGGTTGACAAATGGGATAGATTGGCGCCTAAAAGTACCATTTTAAAAGTAATTAAAAGTAACAATAGTCGAAATAAAAACTAAAACACAACTGATAAAAAACTGGGACAACTGCTTTGATGAAGTTGTATTCCATAATAAGAATTTGACAACTACGACTCAACTATCAATTTAGTTGTGAATCATAATAGGGGCCTATGAAAAGGAGTGACGAATCTCAAATGATTTTGGCATATGTGATGGAAATCTATAGATTTTAAAACCTTTAGCGAGTTTCAATTCTGAAACAAATTCAAAAAATACATCAAACATATAGTTATCTTAATATAGAAAGGCCCTAACTCAGTTTTTTGAAATCGAGGGTTTTTCCTTACTCGATACATGAATCCCCTTACTCATCTATCGAAATATGCAAAAACATTTGAAAAAAATCAGTTAAGGCATTTGTATATTAAGGTAACGATATAAAAACAATTTGATTTGTTGTAAAATATTTACAAATTTCCTTAAACAGCGTCTTCACGAGATATTAATTTGTCTTGACAAAAGTCAAAGTCGATATGACAAAATAGCACTAACTTTTTTCTGATATTTTTATGTATGAAGTTTGACAAATGTTTGAACCAAATTATGGCTCGTCAAGACGCTATATTAGGGACTGACTGTTTGTATAAGAAAAGGCGTTATGTAGCCTTTTTCGGCGTTTTTAAGCTTCACCCATAATTTGGTGCAAATTTGGTCTCAAGCGTTTTAAACGGCACGAGATATACCGTTGTCGGAAAATTAGCAGAAGTTATTTTTTACTTTGTGTCAAATTGATTCTCAGGGCTCGCCTACTTCCTTTTCACACATTTCAAGTACGGGAACACTTTTCGTGCAACAACAGGGTTGCATTTTTTATCAAAGTCCAATGGCTTGTGAGATAGTGTGAAAAAACTATAAATAATATTTGAGTATATGTATGTTAAAAATTTTCTTTTTTTCTTCTCTACTATCACTTTCATCAGGGCTGATAGCCCTGATGGAAGTGAAAAATATTTCCCCGAAAAATCCCCTGCTAAAAGGAAAATCCCCCAAGAAAATCCTCATGAAAAAAGCTCTTTTTTAAATTCTAAGTTTACACGATGAAATATTTCATGAAATTTGCTGCATGAAATTTGTTTATGGTAAGGGAAGAAATTCGGTAGAAAAAGTGGTATGAAATGAATGTTTAGATGATTCTTGTCAAGTCTCTTTACCCCATTTGCATCACCACAGTTGCAAGAAGCAAATAAAACTGTTTCAGAAAATATTTCAACATGTAAATTTAGTTTATATTATTCACGGACTTATATATTATGTATCAGGAGATAATTGTTATCACATAAAAAGTGATACGAAAGTTTACATACGGCTGAAAATGTTAAAGTTTTGTGTTGAAATTTTCTTTTGGCTTGAAAAGAAACTTTCAACATTTATAATAAAAAGGTCAACAAATTAATAAGTAATTTAAAGTTTTGTTTAATAAATTACTGATGATTTGGTAAAGCACTAATAAAATGTTAACGATAATGTTAAACTTTCAGATAAAACTTAAGTTCAGGCAAACTGAGAGTTAGTAACCTTTTAAATAAAATGCATATGACTGAACTTTCTGTTAATAGGGAGTAGTATATTATCTGGGGTCCAAATCTCTCAATATACTCGTATGCATGCATGTTAAAAATATTTTAGAAGAAGTAGTTTTATATAGATCAAAGGAAAGAAACTTTTAAGGAAAACCCCTAATGTATTTTTTAAATAACCCCAATGAAAACCCCAAATGAAAATTTTCATCTTTTTTTATGATGACAATTCCCCTAATTTGGGGCCAGAACCCCTAAGCTGGCAGCCCTGCTTACAGTTCCACTTATTATAGGTCTGTTCAATAACTGAAAGTTGTTATTAATTGTTACTGGAAAGTGTTCACGTACTCGAAAAACTAGCAACGAGAGAGTGAAAAAGAGCATAAAAAGTTGAGAGAAAAAAATTTGTTGCAAGGTTTTGCTAGTAAAATTTTTACTAGCAGGAATTAGCCAAACAGTTGTTTAGATCTTTTGTTTACAAAATTAATGTTGGGAAAATTCATGAAAAAGTAAACTTTTGCTAATTTTAATGAATTATTAAGAAATTAATACTTTTTAAGAAGTCAAAAATATTAAATACGGTAAGATTGGATATTTTTCTTTGATTTGACTGCAGCAGTGGCCGTTAAAGAGTTTAAAACGCCTGAATTGGGTGGCAGAAAATTTTCCACCTTAAGGCTATATCATAAAGGTTACACTCGAAATATTATGTGAGTCAAATATAAGAAAAAAACCTGGCAAGTTCCTGCAAAGAACAAATTCAACTAAATTAATAAAACAATTCCACAATTACATTGAAATTAACTTTATTTCTACTGTTTACAGATATTTTAACTAAAAAATCCTTATGTATTTTTATTTCTGCTATTTAAATACTTTACACACAAAGCTTTATTTACGAACAGTTAAAAGGTAACACTTTTTATCCTAAGTTGTGTTCATGTACCTTAAAATGAAAAAATTTTCATATATTTTTTACGATATGTCTAACTTTTCATGCAAAGTACTAACACCTAATGTAAAGTTTTTTGGGTGTACAAACTGTTTATTGTGTTACTTGCAAATTTTAGCTTTTTTATATCTGGGAGAGTAATTTTACAAATTTCTGCTTTACTCTCTCGTTGTTAGTTTCTGCTAGGAAAGTAAATGAAAGTAATGTAAACGCACAGTAGCGATAGGTACTGACATCGTGGCTTACTTTGTAAGCGAGAGCGCCAAAACGTCATCAGTAGCAGCTACTAAATATTGCTTACATCAGCGATTACGTAATGGGTATTTTTACCACTGGGAAAGCTACCAATTCTGAGCACAAGTGAGCGGATGCTGTCTATTAAACCTACCCTAACTAAAAAGAAAACCCGTAGTTAATCCGTTTAACAAAATACGGGTTAAATGTAAAATTGAAACACAGAATGTTTTAGTACTTTAATATTATTTATTATTTATTTATATGTAGATTAAATTATTTACACTTAACGAAAATAATTTTATAAATTGTTTATTTAATGTATTATAATAATATGTATGTATAATAATATATTTATATAAAATAATTACAAATCGTTACCTTAATATAGAAAGGCCCTAACTAATTATTTTTTCCAAATCCAGCTTTTTGCATATCTCGATAAATTCGAAGTTCATCTATTGAAAAATGTCAAAAACTCGATTTGAAAAGAAAACAATAATGAGTTAGGATGTTTCTATATTAAGGTAACGAAATACTGTATGTAAGCAGAATACGTAATATAAAAACACAATACATATGTATTAAAAATAAAAAATAAAATGTAAATTCGAAAAAAAGCCGAGAACGAAAATGTGTTCCTAACTACTGAAAATCATATTTACAATAAATAATAATAATTAAAATTTCAGAAAAATTAATTTCGTCTTTGGAAGTAAACATGATAGAATTTAATTGCTATAGAAGACTTTCATTAAAAATGTTTGTATTACGATTTGCAGATAAATAAACATTTAAAAAATGGAACAGTTTTAACATTAAATTAATGTATATTTTCGAAAGAATAAAATATACAACAAAACAAAATGGCACTAAAATAAAAGTAAAAAAAACGAAATAAAAGTTGCTTAAAAACACAAAAAAAGTTTTAAAGAAATACGTTTCAACTTAAAAACTAAAACGATTTACATACACAATTTAACTAACTAATAAAATACATGTAACAAAACAGTAAAAAACTTTTAGTGAAAACAATATTAAAGAAAATTAAAAAAATACATACACTCACATAAACAGACCTTTCAGAATTACTCTTTGAAAGTGAAATTAATTCCATTGCTTGCTCATTTAGAAAAAGGAAAAGTCTTACCCCCATATCAAAAAATAAAAATAAAAAATAGGCATGATAGTGCAAGGCGTTGGCGTAAACGCCTAAGTCGTTTTTTGTACTAGATTAAAGAGAACGGTTTGTGTGCTGCTTTAAGCTATTACAAAAAACGACATAGGCGTTTACGCCAGCTCCTTACACAATACAATAAAATAAAATGTTTTTGAAATATATTTTAAGAAAATTTTGTATGAAAAATTTGATATAAAACATATTTCAAACTCATTTTAAATTTTATGAATATGGGGGTTAGACTGGGCAAATACTAAGAGTGTGATTTTTAGTACGAGATTAGAGATTAAATTAAATTTAATATCTGTACATATTTACTCTTGGAGTTGAATTTTTAAATGTTTTTTTGCTAGCGAACAACAAAAATTTGAAAAAGGTCAACTCAAAGTGTAAATACAGATATTAAATTTACAGCCAGCCTAGCCCTCGATGTCGACCGCTATCGCTCGCATGCATTTTCAACGACAAACAGCTGATTCGCGCCTCACTAAACATTTTCACCACAACAAATCGATCGGCAATGCATGCAATCGATAATGTAACAGCTTTGATACAATTTTGCGTCCCACAATGAAATATTATGCGATCACAAATTCTCTTGGTTGTGCAATAAAAATTAAAAGCCTTTTGATTTTTTCCAATATATTGTGCAACCATCGAATAATTGCACAATTACTATATTGAAAGTGCATGGACCGCTAAGTAAAACAAGCCATATTAAAATAAATGGCAATTGTATATTCGCACTATCATATTACATAAATTACCATACTCATTTTATCTGACATAAATGTGTACGTGTACGTCATGTGGACATTTGGTAAAACTAGTGGTTACGTTTAATTCGTCAAATATTAATATTAGAGATGCCTGCCTGTTCTGCAAACCACCAAATCCACTAATAGCAAAATTTTTTCAGATTTTTTTTGGGTTTCATATTTTTTAGACCTTAAAAGACCATATCTTGAATTAATTTACTATATTTGATTTAAAATACATCAATAGGGGCAACAGTATTTACTTTTGGAAAATGAGAAATTTACTCGGATTCGGTTTACAGAACACAGCCGATAAATAGTGTTTATTGTAGTTTTATAAGCATTTGTGAAAATTGAATATTTGAATTTTTACGAAATTGAAATTATTTGTACTTTTTAATTCTCAGGGTTTTAAATTTTCTTTTAATATACACACATATTTTAAATTTGATAAAAATTTTAATCGTTAAACTTAATTATTCAATAGACATATTACTTATACTCCACTTTCAAACTACTTCAGCTCTTATCAGCCATGTCACAAAGCTTAATTCCGTGCGAAAACGGAATTCAATCCATCCCAAGATGTCGAGCCGTAGCCGGAGCGTATCCTAGCATACCAGCGCCGCCAACAGTCTGGACACACCCGACACATTTGCTTCTTTTAGTTTTCTTTTTCAGACACCAGCTGCTACAAAAATGTGGCGGAATTGAACTCTGTAACATGTCTGTATATATCATTATTAAATAAATTCTGGAAAACATTCATTTTCAAAACTCTCGGCAACTAACAAAATTATTGGAAGTCAATTAAAAATCGCTACAGAATCAAAACCATTTCGCTTGTAATATCTGACAGGTCTATAATTTTTTATAATATCTATTCGCTGAAAAATTGTATTCGGTTGAAGCATTTCTCTTCATAAAAAAGGATACTCAATTGAACGAAATTAAGACTAGATTAAAAATTGATGAAATCAAAAACAAATCATTATAGCCTAAAGCGGATCATACACTTGCAATACAATTGTGCAGTTTTTCATATTGCACAATAATATTCTCTAGGTGTGTGTCATATTAGAAGGTGGCGCATAGAATACTAGTTTGATTATTACATATCGCGACCTTAGTATTGTTTTGGCCCATATGCCAAAAAGTCAGAATGGAGAAAAACAACAAAGAAGATTTACATAAAGTTTTCTCAAAATATATCCGATAGAATTTTTTTTTGTATTCTCACCATTGCTTCCGGCATATGTTTGGAAGAAAAATGTAGATTTTTGTGAACTTTCATCAATCCGATTAGAAATTAATATCTTTTCACTGAAAGTAAAATATCTTGTTTTGTGCTCCAGTAGCCACTTTTACTATTTTATTTGTAAAAAGTAGCTTTTGTTGCTCCATGTGTATACTAACTGCTGTGTATTGAGTAACTTGTTATTGAGATGAAAATTTCTACTTTTTATTGAAAATAAGCGTATAAATGTTATTAGAAAAGATATTTACATGGAAAACTTGGTATTTTACTTGATTTCTGATTTTTATTTTTTTATTTAAAAAAAGTTTATTTTTACATTAAATTTATCAAAAATGATGATATCGAGCACAATGAATGCTTGATATCTCAGAAACCAGGAACAATTTCGCGAAACAGTTTTAGGATTCTGAAAGATGGTATTCAAAATATATATACCCCATACTTAACTCAATTTTTTTTTTAAATGGTCGGTGGGGCAAAACAATACTAAGGTCACGATATATTAATCACACTCCACATCAAATATAAAAAAAAATAATGAAATTTTTCTCACTCATCCTGTTTTTCACAGAATGATAATAATTTTTTCGATGCGAGAAACTTTCACATTGATTACAGAAACCATATTTCAATGAATACAATAATTCAACGAATAGTCGTCCTTTTTCTTTGATTTTAATTTATAAATATCGGTATTAGAATAAAATGCGTATTATTTTCTATATTAAAAATTAGTTTCAATTGTTAATTATTTAATTATGTACGTATAAAATTTGTATTTGTAGATATATTAATATAAAATTATGCGTTCAGTTGGAAAATATACATAAAAGCAGTTTCATTTATAAAAGATTTACTGCAAATTTCAATTCAAATGCCATAATTTTCGAAACTCAATTTATGAGTTAAACCAATTCGAATGAATTCATTTACGAAAGGAAATACACAGCAAGATCCACATTTGCAAAGAATTAATTCAGCTTACAAAAAGAAAAGATTAAAGATATTTCAGTTTGATATTTAGAAATTTTTAAACAAAAATACACTTTTGTCTAAAGCAAAAATAAATTTTGTATGCAAATGAAATCTTAAGAGAAATTCAGAATGCTGTACTAACTATTGTGTCGGTTGACATTTATAATAGTGCTGGCAAAGTACTGAGTACTGGCTACCAAGTATTTGCTCTTATTTTAGGATGCTCAGTACTTAAAAGTAATTAATTGCTCGACACTTTCGCTATTGTATGTTTATAGTCATACCGACTGGAAAATTGTTGGGGACAAATATAACTCTGTTTAAAAGTACAACTTTTTCTAAGCCCTAGAAGTATAGGTAATAAGTATTCTACGTGCAAGTACTCGTACCCAAATGAAAACTATTAAGTAGTATTGAGTAATCAAAAGTAACAGAAATTGCCAGCACTAATTTAGAATATCCATAACAATTTTATAATTTTTGAAAAGCTTTAGTACGTACAAAAAAGGGATCATAACATTGGACGCAAGTGACCTGGGGTCTTTTCTTTCCTACTATATCAGCAACCTGCTACCCTACAACCAATAAAACAGTTTGTACAGCCTTGTGAATTTCAGTTTTGCATTTGTATACATAAAATGAGCCAGAAATGTTTCTAATACTTGAAAAACTCTTGGGCCTGATTACGCAAGCCGTTTTAGTACAACGACAAGTATTTTTTTAAATTAATCATGTATCCTGTTATCGTCAACGCCCTATAATAATCAAAAACAATGTTTCTTTGAAAAGTTTCCCATTCTACATAAACAGAAAAAACTGAAGTACGATTTCAATTACGAAAACTGCCTATTCAATTAATTTTGTTGTTGAAGTTCAACCTACACAGAAAAAACCAGAATACAATTTCAATTACGAAAACTGCAGATTCAATTAATTGTGTTGTTGAAGTTCAACCTACGACGAAAATTGTATGTTCAATCACTGAAAGTCAAATTTTAAATTACTCAAAATTTTTAAAGATTGTTGGAAACTTTTGTTTTTTATCATATGAGTAATTGATTCAATTACGAAATTAATTGAAACTATTTTTAGTTTTTCATTAAGCGTATTAATTGAACATTTTTTAGGAATAAGTTTTTCTGTGTACGACGATAATTGTATATTTCATCACACAGTAAAAATAATTTCAATTACGAAAACTGCAGAGTCAATTAATTGTGTTGCTGAAGTTCAACCTATGACGAAAATTGTATATTCAATCACTGAAATTGAAATTTTCAATAACTCAAAATTTGTAAAATTTGTTAGAAAATTTTGTTTTTGATCACGTGAGTAATTGATACAATTACGAAATTAGTTGAATTCTGTGTACACAGAAAAAAGTATTGCCGAAAAATTTCAACAAAGCAGCTTATCAAAAATTCAAATTTCTTTCAATTAATTTAGTAATTAAATTAAATATTCATTTAATCAAAAATAAAATTGTCTACTAATTTTTACAAATTTTGAGTAATTGAAATCAAGAATTTTAGTAGAATTTTAGTTTGAATATTCAATTTTCGTCGTAGGTTGAACGGGAACAGCACAATTAATTATAGCTGCAGTTTTATACAGACAAAATGAGAATACGATTTCCATTACGAAATATGAGATTTACTGCCTGTTCGCCGATGTCGAAGGAGTTCTTTCTATCGCACAATTACATTTAAAACAATAACAAAATTTTTGTATTTGTTTTTGCTTTAAATGTAGTTTTTTTGAAAGAAAGAACTCCTTCGACATCGGCGAACAGGCAGTTAATTACTGAAATTCAAATTTGTCAATCACTCGAATTTTTTAAAAAAATTTGTTTTTGATCATATGAGTAATTGATTCAATTACGAAATTAATTGAAACTATAGTTTTAATTTTCAATTAAGTGTATTAATTGAACATTTTTAGGAATATTTGTTCTGCGTAGTAATTGAAATCGCTTTTGCTGTGTAGACATAAAATTAATTTGATTTAGATCTATCTATATTATTCTTAAAATATATTCATAAATTTATAGCTGAATTAATTCTTTACAAAGTCCTTTTAAATATAATGATTTAAAAAAGTTTATGTAGATATATATGAAATATTTTTGATAAAGTGGATTTAAGTTTGATTTAAATATATTTTTCAAACAAGAATGTACTATATAGATGATTATGAAGTTGATATATGTATAGATTAGTAAAATTGTGATGTAACGTCGTGTATGGTATTCTGTTTTCTTAAAGCTAATTTAATGTGATGTAATTGTGTGGTCATACAAAATTCCTTAATATTTAAAGCTTTAAAAATAAAAAAAGTACATTTTGACTTTAACAAAGTTTTATAATTTTGGTTTGTTAAAATAAAAGTTTAATAACGTTTAAGACTTCTTTTGATTTGATAATTTGAGCTTTATTAAATAAAAAGGATCAAAAATCCTTAATTATCAAATTTCTTTAAAATTATGCTTAAAATGAACTATAGTTTATGTACCACTTTTTTTCTTTCGGTTTGTTTGCTTAACATTTTAAATCATAATAATTAAACTAAAAGAAAACTAAAACTTAATTAAAAAATATGTATGTTATGTAGTTATGTTGACATTAAAGCTTTATGATGTTTACAAATTCATTTTATCCCCTTTAGGTTCGTTCCATCTACTGTTTCAGGATGGCTAAGTTCGTAAATAAAATTTTATTGGTGTCAGGAAATTTATTGGAAAATTGCAGCTCTTTGTTGAAACAATAAACGCCGATTTGCTTTTTCCTCCTCTTCGCGGCGTCTTTCCTCCTGTTCTTGTCTGATTTCGTCATGAAATTTATTAGTTCTTAATTGTTGTTCAATTTTAGCTTCGAAGAAATTCTTAGCTCCACTAACACCAACTTCTTCCACGCTGATTTCGGTTAGACGGGCCAAGGCATTAAGACCAGAATCGGAGTCCAATTCACCGGCTTGAGCTTTACGATAAATCAATAAAAATTCTCGGAATGAAATTTTGCCATCATGATCTTCGTCGACTTCTTTGATCATCTCTTTAAGGCCCAAATGTGTTTGAGGTGCACCTAATTTTTCCATCATATATTTGAGTTCGGTTAAATCCAAATAGCCATCATGACCAACGTCATATCTGAAATGAGGAAAAGGTTTTTCATTATAAAATTAAATTTTACTCTTTATGTTTAAGAATTATAATTTTAGATCATAAAGGTTAAAAAATCAGTGAACGTATAAACGCTGGGTTAGTTAAACTAAACTGAAATTTAAACGTAGTTTAAACTCAACAGTAGTAAATCACTTCTCCATGTATTATGCATAGTTTAAGCAATAATAATGTGGCAGTACCACGATAAATGTCAAAAATAGCTAGTTTTGCAGTAGACTATCGATAAAAATCATATGGTCGGTCCCATTTTATGCGTTTAAAGATGGTTTATCTGTTTACTGATTTATATATTTGCTCGTTTAAACACATTTTAAACCAAAAAAGAGATTGGCCCTTATCGTGTTTGGCGATTTTCGCCGTCGACTACGATATTTTTGTAATAGATTAGTCGAAGGCGAAAATCGCCAAACACGATAAGGGGGATTATCTTGCACTGATTTATTAGTGTCAGGGATGCCAGTCCCGAAATCCCAAATACCGAAAACCCGTGGTTATTCTAAGAAATTAAGTCCTGAGTCACGCGGTTGTTATGCGAAAATCCCAGAATTTTGACAATTTTATAAATAAAACAGCAAGTAATCAGCCGATCAGCAGACAAAATTATAACATCATTTTATTAAAATTTAGCCCGTATTTGTTTCATACTCTTTTTTTCTACTCTCCGCAATTATTTTCACTTATTTGAGTACAACATGATCGTTACTGTATAACGTCGTGGACCAATAATGACAACTTAGTGCATTCGTCACAACTTTTAGTTCATTTTAATATCTCAAAATACTAAATAGGTTATTAACTTTGGTATCAAACTAAGAACAACTTTTATTAAATTTAATCGAAACATGTCCAGGAATGTATGTATAAATAGTTCTTGCCTAAAAAACCGATCACAAAATAGTCGTGGCACTACCCATAATTTTGATCATAATGTTGTGCTTTCACGAGAACTAATTATGTGCGAAGTTTCATAAGAATCGTTTAAGTAGAAGTATCTGAAATGAATATTTACTTTTCATGGGCGTGGAACTGCCCACTTTTCTAGCCATAATGTTTCATTGTAACGATAACTAAATATGTATACAAAGTTTCATAAGAATCGGTTTAGTAGAAGTTGTTGAAAAACAATATTTCCTTTGCATCGGCGTGGCACTGCCCACTTTTTTAATCATGATGTATTCTTCAAACAGAAGCTTAATGTGTGTGCAAAGTTTCATTCATGGGAATCGGTTTACTAGTTGTTGAAAAGGCATGTGCATTTACTTCGCATGGCCGTGATCCTGCCCACTTTTCAACGGGACCAATCTGGAAGTACATCCTTTTAAATAAAGAAAAAAAACAGAAATCGGTATATAAATGGCAGAGTTTTGAGGGAACATACACAACAAATAAATAAAAAATAGATGTCGAACTGATCACCTTTCTCCTTTTTTAAGTCGGTTAAAAGAATTTATTTGTTGTGAGTTAAGCATGCATTTCGTTGGTGCTAATGAAATGCAGGCATATAAATTAGCTTAGCCCATAACAAATAAATAAGATTTGTTACGGATTGAATAATTTATACTGAAAATTTCGTAAAAAGCGTTACGGATGGGAGGGGGAGGGGAATAAAAACTCCAAATATAACGTTACATAATATGTGCGTACAGCTAAGTAAAAACATTAATTTATTACGAAAAGCCGTAGGTCAGAAAGCATGTAAACTATTCTGTTAAATATATTAAAGATAATTGAGTTATGAATTTTAGTCGAACTGAATGATTTTTATCCAGTTGAACATGATAAAGAAAAGACAGTTAGTGAAGTTCCGAACATTTACAAAAGTTCATTAATAGGTACTACTCGCCGCGAGGTGGCGACATAATCTGTTAATTGGATAGGATTTTCGCTAGTGTTGTTGCTGCCGTCGTTGGCAGTGTAGGTAAAAGGGCTCTGATGAGAAGACTGTGGTGGTCTCGAAACATCTGATGGCAGTTCAACCTTCAGCACATCCACATTTTTCTTTGAGTGCTTTAGAATTTCTTTCTTAAATAAAAAATAATTTGATCGATAGATTAAATTAAAAACGAATTTAAGCAAAACTAATTAAATAATTTAATTAGTCTATTTTAAATTCGACCTTTTTTTATTATTTATTTAATATTATTCAAGCTTGAGGTCTGCTTTTTAATAAAGGTTTAATTAAATAATATTAAAGATAATTAAATTGTCTTCCGATAATGTGTAGACTAGTACAAACTAGCTTAAGTTAGTTAGTTAGTTAGTGCTAAAAATCACTTAAAATATTTTAGATTGAATCATAACAGGATTTACACGTTGACTTTGTTGGATGACTTTTTTTTTGGAGTTTAATGGCAAAAGGAGTAAAAAAGACTTATTAATATGATTATTTCGAACGTATATGCTTCTGAATCCAAATTGACAATTAGGCTAAGGTTCGTAACGTTTAATTCAGAATGAATTGGGTATGAATAATATTCCAGGGAACTAGGGAAAAATTAAATAATTAGCGGGGTTGCGATTTCAAAAGAAAAAAAGTCACGGTACAAAGTCATCGCATTCGAAATGCAACTTATGCAAAAGGTTTCAAAGAACTTCAGGGTGTTCTAATAAAGGACTTTTTTCCACATATTCATGTAAGAATACTTTGTCAGATAAATATGTATTTGAAATAATATGTTTTAAATATTACATAGCCGGCTACAAAACAAGATGGAAAGTAAGCACCTCGAACCAAAGATATTAAAAAGTAAAAACTTCCTTGGGACACAAAAAGTATTGACTGATTGGGGATGTAATTGATGGATTGGTACCGTTAGATGGTTTATCTATTACTTTATTTATTACTTCAACTGAACTACGAAAAGGGTCATAGAAATCCGATTAAGAGATTTTAATATATCATTGTCTTAAGATATCGTTGGTTTCACTACAGACGGTTGTCAGATCTTACAATATTCTCAGATCTGCCAATGCGCTGACGATAAAAAATTGCCAATAAAAAATTGGCAGCACAAGGTATATTGTTAGTTCACACGGTTGTATGAAAGTTGTTAGAAAAGCTTACAATTTATTGGCAGACAATTGTCTAACAATAAATTTATCTGACAATATTGTCAGTAAAAAAATTGGCAGTTCACACGATTGTCAGATGCAAAAATTGTCAGATCTGTTGTTTGGCGCTGCCAGACTCAGATAATTTAACAGAAATCATCTGTGCTTGTGTTAACTTTAAAAAGTGAAAATATAAATTAGTATTAAACATAAAGAAGCAATTTTAACTATTTTAGCTGCATAATTTTTTTTACTATCCTTTTTCCCTAAAAAAAGGTGTGTGCATTGCTGCCAATATAAAGAAGTCTCTGACAATGACCCCATTCTCAGATGCAGAAACTTCGCACATCCGACAATTAAAATATGTCTGACAGTAATCTGACAATGGCAACGCGATGTGTTCACACAATTGTGAGATGTCTGACAATTTTTTGTCAGCAGGTAGTATTAAAATCGACTGACAATGCTTTTTCCGCCAACGTTGTCAGGCAAACATTTTCAGTTCACACGATTGTAAGAACTTTTTAGCACATTTTACTTACAATATTGTAAGATCTGACAATCGTCTGTACATAGCTTAACAATGAATTGATTTGATTTTTTTTTGCTGTAAAAAGTCCCGATCTGTCCCGGGATGCCATTTTTTTTCAAATTAACAATCCCATATCCCGGGTTTCAAAAGACCTAATCCCGTTTGACATCCCTAATTAGTACTAAGAATATATTTTAAGTTACGTGCATATAACAACCTAGGACACACTTTCCACTTTAACAACTAACATCTCAAATAATTTTTTGTTTTTGAGTATTTTCGCCAAATTCAAAGGGTAAATATTCCCCCTTATTCCGTAACTATTTGTCGACGTCACGTCAAGACAATACCAACAAATTGGCACTTGTGTACTCGCTGTCGCCAAAAATTTACTACTATTAACAGTCTCTTCCCATTTTCTATGCCTTAGAGAATAGTAAGTGACTGTCGGTAATAGTAAATTGTTGTGGATGACGAGAAGAAATATGTAATCTTTTTTGGTATTGTCTTGACAAATAGTTACGGAATAAGGGGGATTGTTTTTGAAATCGGATACTCTTTTCCAAAAGAACCGCAATTTCACATAGAAAACCTACAAATCAGCAAACATTTCCTTTAAATATTTTACATGCAATAAAAAAATTAATAGCTTTACATTTAAGGAAAACAAAAATAGTTTTTCTTTTACGCACACGCAATCTAATAAAAAAAATTTACCTAAACAGAGATCAATGAAGATGTCAAAACCTCATAAACCATTTCCGCCTCTAAACGCTGCTGATGATGATGAATGATTTTGAAATTAAACAGAAGAAAATAATTTTCAGGTTTTTCACCACATGTGCAATGATGTGCTAGAGGTGATCATCATTGTTAACAAAAAAATATCTATTTATGAGTATTAAACAACAATTATGTAAAATTATGAAAAAAGAAGAAAATGAAAAATTTAAGCTTCCGTAAACAAGACGTACGTACGTACAAATCAAATGAAGATGAGAGTTCAACAATAAAAATGGAAAATGTTTAAATTTGCAATAATTTAAACTAATTACTCAATAGTGTGGAAAAATTCATTTTCAAAGATTGCAAATACAAGCAGACATACACAACCAAAAATATTGCGTGTTTTTCTATTAAAAAAAAACTTCATTGAATTGAAAGCGTAAATTTAGGATAAAATTGAAAAATAAGCGCATTTCTGTAAAATCTCTGTTTTTTTTTTTACTTTTTCTAGTGATTTAGTGAGTTTTGATTTATGTGAAATGAGCATTTGTTTATTTTACTTAGTTTATTTTCCTTTTTTAAATAAGCAGTTATTTCTGATTAACGGCTCTTTTCACAATGTACGATTAAAAAAAAGTTTACGTGGACTTTAACGGCAAGTTTTGTATGCCGAACTTACCGTTAAAGTCCTTGTTAGCTGTTAATCGTACATTGTGAAATGGGCCGTAAGTGATTTTTGTAAAATAAATATTTTACCGAATACTCGTGTTTTACAAATTCAATGAATTACAGGGGTGGCCAGGCCACAAAATTTTTTTTGTTGCGTAAATTTTTGTAATCAGTTTCGATATGTGCGATAGTGCGGTTTATTAATCGAATCATATGATTCATAAAAAGGAGAATATATCAATCACAATTAATGCAGCGAATGTTGATTCTTTTTAACAAGGACAAATTAATGTTAATTAGTTCCAACCTACACGGCAGAGCATAACAGCGTTGTTTTCGTTGTTTAAGTGTATTTCCAGTCTTTCGCCAGTTTTTAGGGGCCTCGGTTGTATTTACAAGTCGTATTCTTATTGGTCATTATTCTAGCGCAAACAAATCTCCAAATGATTAATAAGTTCAATACTAGTTACCATCATTCATTTTACGTTAAATTAGCGCATTCTACGTGTTGGTTTTGCATCATACGGCATTTTCTTTCCTTCTTTTGTTTTAATTTGAGTAAATTTTTTTTCTTTCGAAAACAACGTTATTTATTATGTTCTGCCGTGTACACTCTAAAACATTACTTTAAATTTACGATCATATATTGTCTAAGCTTGTGTTGAAAATTTCTCCTTGTTTAAAATTACATCGATTTTGTAGTTATTTTATTAAAGAAAAAACCGTTCAAATTAAACATATTTAGTCCAAGTGGAAAAAATGTAACATAAATATAATACGGTTATGTATGAATGGTAGATACGCCAGACGATCAGTCAGCAGGTCGAGGTTCAAACCTGCACGCAGCCAATCGCTTTTATAGTAAAAACATTTTGTTGAAAAATAAGGCGTGTGTAATTTTAGAGTGTATGTTGTGGAGTAAATTAACATTAATTTTCCCTGGATCTTTGGAATATTGTCTTATATCCAATTCTTTCTGACTAAAGGTGCGTTTCCGCATACATCGTAATCGTCGACGAAAACTTAAACTGAAAGATGTTTGCTGCACGTCACTGTCACTGTCATTTCGGAATTATTTTTGTTTCAATTGGGGATAGTTGCGGCATTAAACAGAAACCTGAAGCAGAATTACATGTACAAATATGATATTTCATTGCTACTGCACTGAAAACAACCTAATCGATGTTGTTTGCGTTCCGTTATGAAATGACTAGTCACCTGGTAGTTGGTATATGTATTTGCAAAAATATGTTGATGGGGTTCGAACTATGTATCACACGTTTTATAGCCAATGCGCTGACCACCCAGCTAAACTAGTATTTAAAATAATGACAGCAAAAAGTTAATATAAACTTGAAATGAGTTTCAAAATAGCTGAGAGTAAAGATGTTGGCTCTCACCAAATCCGATTATGTACTCAACTTAAGAATTGATTTTCTGGATTTAATTCTGCATTACATTGTAGTTAGCTTTTAGTTAGTCTAAGAAAAGTTAACTAGAAGTTGATTATTTTTGTAGTCGACTAGTGATTTCCCGACTGGGTAGATTTTGATAGAAAAGTTTACTACAACTACTTTTTAAAAATTATTCGAATCGTCAAAAAATTTTCAAATAATTGTTTATTTAAAATTGAAAAAAAAACACTTGATCTATCGAGTAAAAATTAAATAAATTATTTGAATAATTTTTATTCGAATGAAAGCTCTATTGGAAAATGCATACATAATCATCAATGTGACTTGTGAACTATTTTTTGCGTTCTTCTGATCGATTTTTGAAAAACCTTATGACTAATTTTTTCACCATTATAACCAAAAACTGGTATTTAAATTTTTTTATTTGCATTTATAAAAAAGTTCAATATTTCTTTAAGTCTTTTTAGAAACTCTTCAAACCTTAATAATCTTCAATATCCATGTGTCCTTGTTTCAAAGTTTAAAAAGCACGAGCCAAATGCAAGATGTGTAAAGACGAATTTAAAACTGTGTACAAAATGAAAAATTTATGCAATGAAACCAGTTTGTCTGTTAAAAATTGGAGTTTAAAAAAAATTTTTGTTTGCAGCTAACGCACGGTGAAATAAATAATTGAATGTGCAGTGTTACGTCCGTCGTTGAATACTACAGACAAATATACAAACTGCCAAGTTTTGCCTTCATCATTTTTAAGCACCCTGTGCATTTTTTTACACTTTTTACTAAGATAAAAACTTAAAATATACTTGCTTTACAAGCCAAGGATATTGTGCAGACATAAACGCATACATTCATATTTTCCATACGCCTTGGCGTGCTTACAACAAGTTTCTTCAAGATCGCCTTCACCTTCAAATGTTCAAGAAATAAAACTAACTCTCAACGTCAACTGAGTGTAAGCAATTGAGTGAGTATCTGACAGGAAAAACTTGTTCTTGGTTTACTGCTTTTGTGCTGAGCAACAACAAGCGTTTTTAAGGAAGGAAAAAAAAACATTTAAGGCCACGGTCACTGAACACATTGTAAGCGCGCCGCAATGGCATACTAAATACACCAGACATTTATGCAATCAATCCAATTTAAACTGTTTCCTTAAAAAAGTGAACATTTTATTTTTCTGATCTTTTAATATATAGACATTTCCACAGAAATTTTTGTTGTTGCAATTTAAGCAATTAAGCTTGCATTTCAGAATAGGGATGCCAGATCCAGATTCGCGAAAGCTTGACAAACCAACAAAAAGCTGGACATTAAAAGAGCTGAACATTTACTAGAAATTGTTAATTTTTGTTTTTTATAAACAAATTTTGAAAAACTTTCAAACAGGCAGATTAAATATCAACTGATGACTTGGCATTAGTACCAACGAAACGCAGGCATATATAGATTAGCTTAACCTACAATAAGTAAATATCTTTTGAACATAAAAAAATGTTACTAAAAAACATTTATGTATATGCAGCGTCGGTACCCCTTTTGTCCGATACTATACCGCCGATACTCCAAAAAAGTATCGATTTTTGTTTAAAAACAAAGTATTCTCAAATTTCGAGAGGAAAGACGATTTCACAAGTCTGTTTGATCAAGACCTGCACAAATTGGTTTCAATTGGAAAAAAGGGTAATAAATCTTTCTTTGAAACTTGCGATCCGATTACAAAACGATGTATGTAAAAATCATAGAGCAGGGCGTACGCTTTAAGAAACCTGGAACTTGGACCACCCTGTTGAAACACATGCTAAGCTACAGGGTATGGAAAACCTTGTTGGCCTAATAACTTTTACAAATATTATGCGATTTAAATGAATTTAAACTTATTGTAAAGATTATAGATAATAATATTATATATATCGAATATAATTTGGAAAGAAATTTGAAAAACTCGAAGGGCGATTTTTTTTCTTAAGCGATTAATTTAGAATTTCGTAGAAAGATTTACTATATCCGTCCAATACTGGATGTAGCGTGCATATTTTAATCGATTTAAAATTTCAGCTGCAGTCATTTTTGATGTTTGTTCTTTTGGAATATGGAAAGAGAACATTTTTAGTTCTGACAAATGGTTGAGAAAAACTTCCAACAATTAGGCTCTATTTTTGACAAAATTTAGACATTTTTCACCCTCATTTCAAGGTTTTGAATTTGATTTTTTTTACAACTACATGATCTGAGATAACTTAAAAAATTCTTCAGCATTGTATCAAGGATTTTGTTAAAAATCAATAAATGCTTTTTTTTTAATTTTGGCTATGCTATTACCGGAGATATTCACGAGATCGGGAACAAAGTCGAGGCCAGAAACCAAAATTTTAAAATTTAAAGCCAAATATCTCTGAAAATATTATTACTGTATTTACTTTGTCTCTTTATGAGCGTTACAACAAGTTTAAATTCAATAAAATCGGATAATATTTGTAAAAGTTATGAGGCCAACAAGGTTTTCCATGCCGAATGTAGTCAACTTTGACACCCTGTAGCTCATCCTGTGTTTCAACAGGGTGCTGCAAGCTTAAATATTTTTAAAGTTTATGTCCTCCTCTATGATGTTTACATACATCGTTCTGTAATCGGATCACAAGTTTCAAAGATACATATTTTTTACCCTTTTTTCAAATTGGAGCGTAGGCACTGTGCTGCAGTGGGAAATAATAGTGTCTCAGATGCGACAGAACTAATTAAAAAATGTTTAATTTTGTAATAACTATTACTATTAACGAATATAGTTTTAGTATTCCTATAACAGTTATGGTTAATAAGAATATTTTTCTGCTTCCCATAAGTATTACGTGTGGATGAATACTTTTTACGTTGCTCGATAAAAGTTATTTATGATAAAAAAAAATTTTTACGTTGCCTATAACTTTTATATTGCAATTAAAATTTTTACGTTGCTCGATAATAGTTATTGATGTTAAAAAATTGTTTACGTTGCCCGTAACTTTTATTTTTGATTAATATTTTTTACGTTACTCCGATAATAGTTATTTTTGATAAAATCTTTTTTACATTGTCCATAACTTTTATTTTCAATGAATATTTTTTACGTTGCTCATTAATAGTTATTTCTGATGGAAAAAAGTTTTAAGATGCCCATAAACTCTGTTAACCTCCCGCGAAATCGTGCGTTCATTTTCTAAGAAAAATTTTGGTAGAAAAAATTTTTCTTTTTGGCACCCCTGATGTTAAGTTACACACGAACGTAAAAAATTTAAACATAAATGGGTAAAACCAAAAATATTCGACATGAAAACAAGGGTTGGGATTTTTCATCTCTCCGATTTAAATGAAAATCGATACGTATCTTCTACTCCTGTGGCCGCGCAACATGGCGAAAAATTATTTCGATACCTTCTCTTATGGTTTCTATTTTATAGGCCTCTAAACTTGGATATCTCAACCATTTTTGAGAAAAGTTCATCATATTGAAGATTGAATAACTTTAGAGCGCTTCAGCGGATATAAATAAAACTGAAGTCGTTCGAAAGATTTCAGTCTCCTCTTAACAACTATTGATTAATAAGGACATAGCTTCCTGCTACAAGTGCGTCTAAAATGCCAAAGTATCCCTTATCCTTAAATATCCTGAAGAATGGTATTTTAATTTTGTTTTTTTTTTGTAATAATGAAAATTAAATACTTTTTTTCAGGATATTTAAGGATAAAGGATACTTTGACATTTTAGAGACACTTGTAGCAGGAAGCTTTGTCCTTTTTAATCAGTATTCGTTAAGATTATACTGAAACCTTTCGAACGATATGAAATTTATTTATATCCGATGATGCGTTCTAAAGTTATTCAATCTTCAGTATGACGAACTTTTTTCAAATTTGCAAATGGTGTAATACGTATCGACATCGACGCGTCCATCCTCCGACTTAAAATGTCTCTGTACATTTACCTAAGCGATCTTGTTAAAATGTTGCTTCGAAAGAAGTGAAAAATTAGCTTTATGGTCATTATTACAAAATGTTTTTTATTTCATCTGCATTTTCTTTTCGTTGGAAAACTATTAGAAGTGAATTGTGAAGTAACAACAGCAGTCGGAAAACTGGTTAAACTTTCAATTTCATTACAAGAAAAAAACTACACACATTAATATTGAATGTATGTATGTAAATATTTCTCATAGTTAATTAAGAGTTTATTTTGCATTTTTTATTAAAATATATTTGTAAAAATTACATTATCAACGAATCTGTCATACATTAGTAAATTTGTTTATTATGATGGTGTCAACGCTAATTACCACCCAGCAAAAACTTTGCTACTGGTAGACAAAAAAGTATATAAGGATTTAAGTCGTAACTACGAACAATTTGACTCGATAACTACTCTCTAAAACACTTTTGTTGAATATTAGGTCGATAATAGTCGGCAACACTTTACCGATTATTATCGACCTAAAATTACACACGCATTATTTTTGTACAAAATGTTTTTACTAAAAAAAGCTATTGGCTGCGTGCAGATTTGAAGCGCGACCTCCTGACTGATAGTGTGAAGTATCTACCATTCAGCCAAAGCCGTATTTTACTTTAAGTTAAATTTTTTCCACTTGGACTAAATATGTTTAATTTGAAGGGATTTTTCTTTAATAAAATAACTACAAAATCGATGTAATTTTAGACAAGGAGAAATTTTCAACACAAATTTAGACAATACATGATCGTAAATTTGAAGTAATGTTTTAGAGTGTACTTATTTTTGTTTGAGACGTCCAAAAAATACGGGTTACCCCCTACAAATGTATTTACATTTTCACAGCAATTAATTAGTTCCTATTTGGCTTACTTGCAGCTAAAAAATAAGTTGTCAAATAAACAAATTAAAATTAAGAAAAATATATACACATTATACTTTATTTATATTTTTAAGATGTTTTTTTTGACTCAGCTGGGATACGATCCTGTGCTTGTTCAGATTCAACGACAAATACTTTACTCACTGAGCTATTGTTGACTTATGAGTTTAAGTGAGAAAAATTAGTTTTTATATACAAACACATATTGACTTAAAAAGTGGCAGATAATGAGAAAAATACGTACTAATTTTATTAAAAACTAGGTAGTAGTTCTAATTTGAATCATAGTAATAAGATAAATAAGTACCACTCATTACTTTGTAGCCCATTAAAAGAGTACCACCGATTACAAAAATTACAAAATTTTTTGCTGGGCAACTACTCACTGAACGAGTATGTGACAAACTTAACTTCAAGTAGTGTTGTACTTTTTTTATTCGATTCTATAAGAGAACGATTAGATTGATACATACATAAACATGTATGTATATTTGGAAATGCATTCAACTTCTGTCTATAAGAAGCAGCATATATGGCTCGTTGCTTTTTTGAAAGAATCCTGTAAGGGCAATAAGGACTCAAAAAAATTTTTGGAATCAGGCGAGAAACAAAAGAAAATTACAAGCGTTGAAGAAAAACCTTACATACCCGAAGTGCCCTACTTTCTGACTTCACAACTCCGTTTCTGAGCAATTTGGGAAGCATATATTCTTGGGTTAAATAGGAATATGTACTCCTCTGCAATGTCTATGTGAAATTTTATATTGCGTCCGATCAGTATAAAATTTCCGTTTAGAAATGGCTAATTTATTTCTAAGATATTTTGATTCTGCCCCACTGTGTAGTGGTGATAGGTAATGTACAAAGTAAGAACTTGATGCTCATTTTGTGCTCAGTACTATTAACGGCCGATTTTTTTGGAAAGGAACTTTGTCTTATTTTCACATTTATGTTTTTCTGGGGATATTACCTCAATCGGTACACATATTTTCTAGTTCATCAAATACTCGATTAATCGGTTTTAAAACTTTTTTGTAAACTATTTTAAAAACAAGTACAATTTGAAAAAAATCATTACCATCAATATTGAATTGCTGTACATCAAAATTAAAAATAAAGGTGAAAGTTGTGAAGGTGTCACGACGAGACAGAAAATACAAAAAATAATTAAAAAAGACTAGCTAGAGGCTGACTAAAAATTTTATTCGTTTAATCTATATTCAATTAAATCGTACATGTATACATACATATCGTCACCTTAAATGCAAACGGACGTAACTACACTTTTATTTTTTTTTACAGAAGAACCAAAAAAGTAAAATTTTAAGGTTATTAGAATTTTGTGAATAAAAAGTAAAAATACGAAAAACTACAAATTTAAAGCACTATTAACACCGTTGTGTACAAGCTCACATAATACATATGTTTGAATGTTTTTCCTACGCCTTTATGCATTAACAACATACATGCAGTTGTTGTTGTTGTAACAGCTCTGCTGCTGTTGCCGGGACTTCCTTCCTGGGGAAAAAACTTCCGGTTTGTACAGCTGTTGCTGGCCGAGTTGGACTCGTGTCGTTCCGGAACGTAGATCCAATTCTCGTGGGAACGACATGCAGTTGTAGTTACGTCCGTTTGAATTTCGTTAATATATTCGCCGTTTCTTATCGTAGGAGTCTAAAATTTTGTGTGAACATCTAGTTTGATAAAACGGACTATAATCGACTAAAAGCATGATTCCGAATTTTTGTGTAGTTACGTCGGTTTGCATTTAAGGTGACGATATATTCATTTTATGTTGAGAAGTTCGTAAGAACAATCTTAAAAAATATAAAAGAAATTATTATATAATTTGTGTTTACTATATAAAAACATTCTTTCTTTTTTCATTTCAATTAAAATAAATTTGTTTTGACTGCAATTTAAAGAGTCAATTAACGGAGACACACAAGCAAACTGGAAGAAACTGGAAGACAGACAGACAGACACTCCATGGGTCGAATGCTTGTGTATTTAAATAAAGTTAGCTGTCAGAAGTTGGAAGCCTAAGACAAGAATATTTCTTATGGCCATGCGACTGTTAAATTTAATTTATTACGTTGTATGTATAATTAGTTTAGTTTTATATTTTATTTAAACATAGAACCTTCATTTTCTGTTCTTTAATAAATAAATATTTGATCTAAGAGATTTCACCTCATGTGAAGATTTTTATGGATACGATTTTATTTTGTCAGGAGAAACTAACAGTTAGGGAATTAACAACAGCATTTTAAAATATGTCTTAACATACCGACGTTTCAATTTTAGTCTTTTATTATGGGTTGGTAAGTTTGTGGTTTTTGTTTTGTGTGTAAATGAATTTAAAAATATCTACTTTAAAAAGTAGTTTAAAAATACTTTAAAAAGTACTTTCAAAATACTTTCAAAATACTTTAACAATACTTTGAAAAAACTTTAAAAATACTACAAAAAATACTTTAAAAATACTTAAAAATACTTTAAAAAGTACTTTAGAAATACTTTGAAAATACTTAAAAATACTTTAAAAATACTTTGAAAATACTTTAAAAATACATAAAATATAACTTTAAAAATACTATTAAAATACTTTAAAAAGTACTTTAATAATACTTTAAAAATACTTAAAATTATTTCAAAAATACTTAAAAAAGTACTTTAAAAATACTTTGAAAATACTTTAGAATATTTGTTTGCTAATTTTTCGACCTTTTCTTGATGTTAAGTTTCTATTAATGATGAGCTTGAGGTCAATTTTTATAAAAAACGTTATAAAAACTTTATTATCGATATTTCGCTACTCCTTTGTGTAGCTTCTTCAGGATAAAAATACTTTAGAATACTTTAAGAAGTACTTTAAAAATGCTTTAAAAATAATTTAAAAAATACTTTAAAATACTTAAAATGCTTTAAAAATACTTTAAAAAATATTTTAAATATACTTTAAAAATACTTTAAAAAGTACTTTAAAAGTACTTTAACAAATCCTTTAAAAATGCTTTAAGAATACTTTGAAAAAACTTTAAAAATACTACAAAAAATACTTTAAAAATACTTAAAAACAATTTAAAAATACTTTAAAAAGTACTTTAGAAATTCTTTGAAAATACTTAAAAATACTTTAAAAATACATAAAATATACTTTAAAAATACTATGAAAATACTTTAAAAAGCACTTTAATAATACTTTCAAAACACTTAAAAATATTTCAAAAATACTTTAAAAAGTACTTTAAAATACTTTGAAAATACTTTAGAAATACTTTAAAAAGTAGTTTAAAAATGCTTTAAAAATAATTTAAAAAATACTTTAAAAATACTTAAAATGCTTTAAAATACTTAAAAAAATACTTTAAATATACTTTAAAAATACTTAAAAAAGTACTTTAACAAATCCTTAAAAAATACTACAAAAAATACTTTTAAAATACTTAAAAGCATTTTAAAAATACTTTAAAAAGTACTTTAGAAATACTTTGAAAATACTTAAAAATACTTTAAAAATACATAAAATATACTTTAAAAATACTATGAAAATACTTTAAAAAGTACTTTAATAATACTTTAAAAATACTTAATATTTCAAAAATACTTTAAAAAGTACTTTAAAAATGCTTTAAAAATAATTTAAAAAATACTTTAAAATACTATAAAAATACTTAAAATACTTTAAAAATACTTTAAAAAATACTCTAAAAATACTTTAAATATACTTTAAAAATACTTTAAAATGCACTTTAAAACTATTTTGAAAATACTTTAAAAATACTTAAAAAGTAATTTAAAAATACTTAAAAATACTTTAAAAAATGTATTTAAACTTTAAAAATACTTAAAAAATACTTTAAAAAGTACTTTAAAGCTATTTTGAAAATACTTTAAAAATACTAAAAAAAGAACTTTAAAAAAACTTTAAAAATATTTTAAGATGTATTTCCAAATTGTTGTAAAAAAATAATATATAAATTACTTTTTTATTTTTATTTATTACTCGTGATTTTTGCATCGATGTAGCTTAGCCATATTGAGCTAGTTTTTAGCCATTTGTTTGCCTACATTTAGCCATTATTGGAGAAGGAATTCTGGCATCACTGGTATGTACACATCATATTTATAATAATTGATGGGCTTAAAAGCAAAAGGGTTCAAGTGCAAAAAAGAAAATTGTGAGTAATTAAGCTTCAAAGTTTGTTGTTCCCATGCATTTCATACATAATATTTTGGGTTCTTAATGCATACAATCTTTTGGTGTCATCGTACAGGTCTAAATTTTTTTAGAATGATAGATATTGGTATTAAGTATTGATTCCTTCATATAACTAAGTTTTTATAGTTTTGGCAATTGTACCGCTTTGCTTTTCATCGTCTCAATTATGCTGAAGCACATGCTTAACATTTGAAAGGAAAGCATGTTGTCACAAGAGCTTTATAATTGCCAAAAAGGACTTACTCGTGCCCGTATATTGGCAAGTTGCAAAATATCCATTAACGACATGTGCATGATGTGAGAAATTAGATACATAATTGTGTACATTCAAGAGAAAATAATGTCAGGATAAAGAGAAACAACAAAAAAACAATTAATACAGTAAGGTAAAAAATGTATGCATATTTCTGGCTATCTAAAGCTAGTTAGTTGCTGTTTAAAAAAAAAATTCAAAACATAAATTTTTAGTTTTACCCTCTACAAGGATAGCTGGCGGGCGGGGCGGGGTGGGGCGGCACATTCTTTTCTACTAAATAAAAAATAATAATAAATTTTTTTCTACAAAAGAAAACACTATCAGCCTTATCATGATATCACGTGTGAAAATTTCCGAACAAAATTTTTTGTTCACACGGATTTTATTTTCGTATCTTGAATTCCATGTGAATAAAATAACATAGCTGGGGCCGAACTACCGCATTCGCTATCGAGTAGGCTTTCGTAGCGAATAAAATTTCGTCACGTTTCGAATGGATGGATTACTGCATTCGATAGCTAACGTATCGAAATTTTTGTACCAAGTTGATTTTACATCGTTTGTTGAATCGACTAGGAGTTTGTAATACATTTAAGAACTTTTTTCTGTTTCTTTAAGCTAGTACAACAACCATGTCGATTTGACAACTGTAATGTTTATTGGTAATGTTCCATGCTATTTTTGCTAAGCAATCGAAATAAAAGAAAATACTGTTTTCGATCGCTGTGGAATTTAAGTAGTACATACTACATTCTTTATCGTATGCCGTAATCCCAAAAAGAAAAATGTCAAACAATTTTACTCGATCATGTATTCGGCAATTCGGCCCCTGGTTTTATGAACTTTTGTGTGAAGTTTTTTTGAAAGCAAACAAATTCAAAAACAAATCATTCGGAAATTTTCACAACACATTTTACTCCTCATACAAACTATTCACACGTTCGGAAATTTCCATGTGAAATTTTATTTATGATAAGGCTGTATCTATGAGTGTCTCTGGAAAATTGAAAACATTTCTGAAAGCTAAAAATGGAACAATTGCAGTGTAATGCTATCCTTTTTATTCTTTTGTATTGTCCTTAATAAATTAACATGTATTCAGAGTTAAAAAAAAATCCTACAACTCCTTAACACAATTAACTCTTTGTTGTAAATAAATGACATAAAATTATCAAATACCCCTAAAAACGTTGAAGTATTGCAAAAATAAAAAAAGGAAAATCTAGGTCAATACATATAACAATTTATTGCGTTAGTATGAGTCGATAGAAAATAAATATACGTACTCGTATACTAAACTAAAAAAATAAGTTACTTAACTGCAAAAATACAATCAATGAATTAGAAAAATACATATATAAAAAAATTTCAAACATCTATAGTATAGAAAAAACTGAATAAAAACATAAAAAAAAATCAAAGTTTCTCTTTTAGACTGTTGTTGGCCAAATGCCAAGCAGCAACTTTTTTTTAACTTAGTATAGAAGAAACAATATTAACAACTAACAACACAAACAATTTTAAACGTTAGACAACAACAATAAAAAATGCAAGTGGAAAAACTCTTTCAATAACAAAAACAACATTTGCGGCAACTAATTTCATTTGGCAAGAAATGAGGTCTTGTGAAAATATATGTATGTACTCGTACATCAGCAGCAGCAGCAACAACAAAAGCAAAAGCAACAATTTCAACTTCAAGTTGTTTTTTACAACAATTTTTTCCTAGACTATTCATCTCCTCAAAAAAACTCATAAATAGTTTGTACTTGAACAGCGCGTAGCTAGTGATATATGATGTTTATTTTTCATACAACAGCGATGCTTACACAGACAATTTCTGAAATGTATCCATAAGAACAACAAATGCACTAGTTTGCCGTAACCCGTATAGTGTATGGGGGGAAATACTACAACAAGAGCTGCCTTAAAAAGAGAAAGGTGGAAAAATAGCACTATTCGAGAGTTTAATAAGTCAGCAAAGTAATAATCCTAGAGAAAAGATCCTGTTACAAAACAATTTGCGTGACCGATTCTCAAGTGGTAACAACCGGCTTAAATGCTGAAAATTTATATAAGAGGGCGCCTATCACTGTTACATGGTCTTGTCATTGGAGAAGGTGAATTGTGATAGGTCACAGGTCTAACTTTAACCGGTTCTAGTTCTGGAACTTTATATGAGAGGAAACTGTCACTTTTACATCTTGTTATAATTAAGATACTCAGAGATAGGTTCCAGATCGAAACTTAAGGTACTTGTCTTGTGGTGTTTTTTTTCAATTCTAGTCAACTAATTTTGAAAAAAAATCTGCTTGTACAGTTTTGTACCAATTGTCATATGACTTGTGAAAATGTGGGTGGTACAATATGTTTTCCCAGTTGTGATAGATGATAAGAGAACACATTTTTTTTTAAGAAATACAACAATGAAGCGATTAGCTTGTCTGCGAAAAATACCCAGAGTGTATGGCGAGAATCGAACCCACGACCTCTGAACTGACAGGCTAGCATCGCTCCCACTCAGCCACAGGGGCACCCATCAATACAACAAAAATGTTAACAATATACTCTGACTGTACAAGCAGATTTTTTCCAAACCAAAAATATTTGTTTAAAGTACAGTAAATTGTAGGTTTAGATTTATTTAGAACCTAGCGCTGAGTATCTTAATTAGAAGTGCCAGGTTCCTCTCATATAAAGTTCCTGAACTCGAACCATTTGCCAAATCTACAAATAAAATACATCATAATAACAACACTTTGACAAATCTTATTGTTGTTTTGTGAGTATTTTGCAAGTAGATTTGTAACTTGTAGTTTTGAGAAACGTGTTCCAGCACTCAGGGCATGACCTACCTATATATTGAAAGTGACAGGAAAGACCTCTGCAGGAAGTTTATTCCACATATGAACTGTTCGACGAAAAAACTAGTTCTCTCTGTAATGCGTAGTGCGATTCACAGGCGTATCGACCACAAATGGATGTGCTCTTAATGAGGAACGTGTTGTTCGCAGAAAAGAGTGGGTTCGGAAACAAGTTCCTTGATTTCATTAGAGAATATTCCTCTGTATTAACGATAAAAAAAACGAAACACATCCCAGATTCCGTCGATGATCCACCGAGTTAATAGAGTTGGATACCCTACTGCCACCTGTGAGCTTCTTCATCATCTCTTATACGCGGTCGAGTAACTTCAAATAGATTTTGAAGCATCGAACCATACACGAGAATTATATTCCATTTTTGGTTGGATATAGGTGGTATAAATATTAAGGAGATCAGATGGAGTGATGTATGTATCTCTTACACCTCCTTCTTAATGCTTCTTTTGACACTTGAAATATGTGCTCAATCCATCGAACGCCACACTGGATCGTAATGCCGAGAACATCAAGAGCTGCTGATTCCTCAATATCTACACTCTCCATTGCTACAAATGAAGCAGAACTTTCGGTCATACGCCTGTTCATGAGGTTACAGCATTGGGTCTTGCGATCATAAAAATCAACCCTATCGCACGAACCCTTTCACAGATCTTGATTAAGCGCATTATCCATGTTTGGTTTCAAGGCCCCAAGCACTGACATATTACTAAATGGCAGACGCTGCTATCATTTGCAAAGGAATAGATAGGATTGGAAGTCTGATAAAGGTGATTAAGAATAATAAGAAATAGGGAAGGAGAATTAATCTGATCGCGTTTATAACAACTCGTATAGTGCGATCTTCTTAGGGATCGCAGCTCGATATATATGTAGAGAAGTCATCGCCGGCACCAAAAGCAACTAGTTTTGACAAAAGTATACTATTTCACCCTCTATCAAATGCCTTAGGAATATCTAGAACCACCACCTCGCCAAAATTGTGTGTGGAGTGACACCATTTTTCCGAAAGGAAGGACAGTGGTTCATCCGTAGATCCTCCTCTACGGAAGCCATACTGGCGGTCGCCGAATAAACTGTTGGATTCCAAATACCTCACAAGATGGAAATTCAAGTTCGATCTTTTTGAAAAGTACAGAAAGTTTTGGAAATACCAGTGCTGGAATACCATCTGGCACAGGAAAATTATTAATGTTAAGATCTGCTGAAACCTTTTTTAAAGAACGCGCTCGAGGATCAGCAACGACATTAGTACGAAGACGCTGCTCCTACAAAGCTTTTTCACGCCTTAGTACTCTGGCACACGACGGTCTCGCCCTTTTGTGCAGCGAATCAGTAGCTGCGTTTTTGGTACTACGAACGAATGCTTCTTCTCTGGATCTGACTGTAATTTTGCAAGCTTGATTAAACCAAAACTTCGATCTGGCCTTAGTCGGAATTCTCTTTGATGGAATGAAAGTTTTCATTCCCCAGAAACATGATTTTTTTGCATTGACATTATTGTCATGGAAAGATAGTTGTCAGTTAAAATGCCGAAAAGTCATTGGAGCCCAGCGCAACGAGCATTTTTGTACTTATATGTATTTTAAACGTTTCGTAGCTATCCGAGAAACGTTACGAAGTTCTGAGATCTTGCCAGTTCTTGGGAACCAGTCACGTGACTTGTCTTGTGACAGGTTTCCTCTTCCCTCTATGATAGTTACAATTTGCCAGCGAATGGCTAGCATTTCAGTAAGTATTTTTTTAGTGCAAAATTTTACAATAAATATATAAATTTGTGGGACCTTTTTTACTTGTAGTGTAAGATTTTGCACTAATTGTCAATATAGTTTTCATTTAAACAAGCTTTATGCTTCTCCTGTAAAACTTTTAAAATTTTAGATAGAGCATTTTGCATTTTCTGTGACGATATGTATTTATGTATGTATGTATGTACTGCTAATACTGAAAAACGGCTGCCGTTAATAGAGATGATGCAGTGACGACACCATGCCAAGCAAATATGTATTAGGTAATTCTTCTCTCTCAAACATCTTATGTAGTCATTAGATTTTACAACTTTATGTTTATTTATTTATGTGGATTGCAGTTGCACTGACTGTGTTTTTTAAGAAATGGAAAATATTGTTAAGTTGATGTAATTTTGCTGTTAAACACATACAAAACAAAACAAACATAAGTAAGATACACGTTTTTTCATTCATTGTTGTTCATTTAATAATCATGATGACGATGATGAATGTTAAGTGTATATGAGATGTTAAAGAATGATGGGAAAATTTGCTTTTGTTGCAATATAATCTGCACTCTGCTATTTTTATCATTTGACGATTAAGTTGGTTTCGCAATAGGCAACACCTAAGAATTTGAAAGGTTATATCTGAGATTAAGAATGACAGCAGAAAAATATTTGTTCAATTTACAAGCTCAGTCGTATGTCTTATCGTTTAAAAAAGACGATATTTCTTTATGTGCTTGTGAACTGACAAATTTGTTGTATCGTTATTTTGTCGTATTTTAAATGTCAATTTAATTAATACCAAGGCAAGCCGAATTAGTACCAGATGGCCTCGAGAGATCGCCGTGCAGAATTTATATTTGGGCTGTCAAAAAAGCTGATACATTAGCACAGTTGGCAGTTCAAATATGTTAAACAATTCGTAGTCACCTGATCTCTCGAGACTACCTGGTATTAATTTACCTTGATTTGATACAATGAAATGAAACGAGGTATGGGAATTATAGTTTGATGCGAAAGAGAATAATAACTTTTTTCACGACAAGCAATTTTAATTAAAATAGTTTGAAAATTAAATTGAAATGAGTCAAGTATATGTTTATCATTAAGAAGAATGTATTTGCTGGTGTTACTTATCATATATATAAAAGATTTTTACAAATTAGTCTAACACATAGAATATTCCCAGACCTGGCCTAAATACAACTATTTGAAGAACATATAAAATTCAATCGTATAATTATAACGCACTTTTGTATGAAAATTACCAACAACAAAAATACAATATTGTATAATTAGACGATTACACAAAACATACGACGTTAGTACGTGCTTGTGAATTGAACAATAAAATTCAATCGTATAATTACAACGTACTTTTGTATGAAAATTACTAACAACAAAAATACAATACTGTATAATTGGACGATTACGCAACACCTACGACGTTAATACGAGCTTGTGAATAGAACAATTAATAATTTGATTAATATGTATACACATAGACAAAAAAATCCAATAAAAACCATATTGATTCAATAAGAAACATTAACGAAAGTCTAGTCATGTTAAAAATTTTTATTTCAATATTGAATCATAATTATTGAAAGTTGAAAATAATTGAATAAGTATATTTCAATAAAGTTTTTCTATTGAATTGAAAATTATTGAATGCCGAGTTTTTGTTTTTTAATTAACGCTTTTCCTTTAGTATACTCGTATTCATTAATATTAGCGTAGAGTATCTGTCAAATTCAGTTTTGCCGTTTAAAACACTTTAGATTTGTTGTTGTAACAATTGAATGACATAACCTTATTAAATAATATTTAGTTAGTACTGTGGTGCACGCTATTCCATTGTTTATTTTCTAGTTTTATTTTCTTGTACAAACAATAAAATAGATAAATCAAAAGACTAACAAGAGAGAGACATACATGTACGAGTATATTAACAAGATCAAGTTTAATACTTTAACCTTTGAGACTTAAGATAAACTTTTAATAAAAAATGGAAAACATGTTAAACTATTTATTAAAGCATAATCAATTTTTTGAGGGACTCTAACGTAGAAAAATATGCTAAATTGACTGGTGATATCTTTCTTGCTTATATTTGTTTCAGAGGTTTGTTCAAAGTTGTTTCAAGCAGACCGCTCATTACTACGTAAAAAGAGTAATAAATGTGTATCTTTGATACTTGCGATCCGATTATAAGACAATGTATGCAGAAATCATAGAGAGGGATATAAGCTTCCAGAATAGTGGTGTATAGAATAGTGGGAATACAGGGTGCAAAGTTGACTACCTCGGGCATGAAAAACTTTATTGTTCTCCTAACTTTTGCAACTATTATCCAATTTTAATTACTTTGAACTTTTTGTAAAGCTTATAAATAGACAAAGAAAATACATTTTACTTCATTAAGATATTCAATAGAACACTGAAGATGGCACATAGCCGAAACCGGTCTGTTTACAAACCAACTTTGACGTGGGATGACGGAAAATCGTTCCAAATTCATTAAGATATCTTAAATATTTTCAGAGATATTTGGCTTTGAATTTTTAAATTTTGGGTTTTGCACACGACTTCTTTCCTAATTTTGTAAATATCTCCGGTAATAGCATAGCCAAATTTTTCAAAAAAATTTTTTTTTTGATTTTGAACAAAATTCCTGATAATATGCAGAAGGCATTTTTATGTTATCTTAATTCATGTAGCCATGAAAAAAATCAAACTCAAGACTTTAAAATGAGGTTGAAAAATGGATAAATTTTGACAAAAACACAGCTTAATTGTTAGACGTTTTTCTCAAAAGTTTTTCAAAACAGAAATTTTTTCTTTTCAATATTTCAAAAGAACAGACTCAAAAAATGAATGCAGCTGAAATTTTAAATCGATTAAAGCATGCACGCTACGTCCAGCATTTTACAAATATAGTGAATTTTTCTACTAAATTTCAAATTAATCGCTTAAGAAAAAAAACGGCCATCGAGTTTTTAAAATTTTTGTACAAATTCTATTAGATACATTTGATATAATTAATCTGGCTTTTAAAAATGTGGTCAGGAGAGCTGATTTTCTAAAAATTTTTAGAAGCATTTTATTTAACTACACGGAAATAGTTCCAAACTTCATTTTTTAATTTTTATTTCTTTACTATTTATTAAAAAACATGACAATCCCCTTATATTAAAAAAATTTTAACGATGTATTAAACGGGAATTTTTTTATGAATTTTCAAATCCAAAAAAAAAATTTGTGACAAAAATACGAGTAGCTAATTTTTTAAGTTTTCTCAGTCAAATTAAAATCGGATAATATTTGTACACAGAAAAAAATATTATCAAACTGCAACTAACAATTCGAATAGTAAATGTTTAATTTAAATTTAAAAATATATTTAGTTAATATAACCAATTATGTTGTTTATACGACTAATACCATATTTACACTATGCAACTTTGTTGCATGCAACTCTCTTTTTTCAGTGAGAAAGACAGAGAAGAAATACAAAATGTGTACATTTCTATTTCAACACTCTCACTTTAAATGAAAATTGCATGCAACAAAGTTGCATAGTGTAAATATGGTATAACAAAGAATTTTTTTTCAATAAACTGAACCAGCGAAATTTTTTGTTATGCAAGGCGCAAAAACTCATAAATTTTTGAATATTTTTTTGATTAAAAATGTAAACTAAAGTTTTTGGGGAAACTTGTGAAAAAATTAACAATCATCATTGTTTACTTAAAATATTACAAGTTTTCTAGTAAATTAAATTACTCAAGAAAATTATTGTTTAAATTATATCATAACGGAATGCGAACATTTAGAAGAAACATAAGAAATCAAGTTGTATGTGTATTCATTATTTGCATATTTAGTAGCTAATTGCTCTGTAGCTGAGAGGTAAGTACGTTAGTCTATTAGTCCAGAGGTCGCCGGTTCGATTCCGCTCAAAGACATTTAGTGTTGTTCGCACACAAGCAAAAAGTCGTTTCAAGCGTTGTTATACGCAATAAAAAAATAGTTAATACAGTATTTATGGCTTATATGCACGTCGGTTATTTGCATTTAACGTTTATATGCATCCCAACATGAGCAATTTTTTATTTGTATTTAAAAAACCGTAATTATTTTTCGTATTTGCATTTCTCTTATATGCATTTCTCGCTTTTATGCACCGTAAAGAAATATAAATCTTTTTAAAGTGTATTAAAAAAATACTCATATATGCATATTCAGGTATGTGATGAAAAACGATTTAGACGCAAAAACGATTTGAAAGCGATAAAAGGTGTGATGTGTTTGCTATAGTCGTTTTGTCAATAATTTTCAAATTTGTTTTTAATTGTTTTTTCAACAATTTTTGAGAAATTTCTCTTCACAGTTCTATTACTTATATTTTATTTTCTAGTGAGCTTTTTAAAAGGCAGTAGTTTGAGATTGGCTCAAAACTAACTGAAAAGATCGGTCGGAGTTCATCACACCTTTTCAAAACAATCGTATTGAAATCGTTTTGAAAACGATAGTTTTCCATCACATACCTGATTATGTACATTTTTAAAAAATTTTTGGAGCAAATTTTCAACCGCAAACAAACAGTTCAATCTCAATTTTCATTAATTGTACATGTCTGTATAAAATCAGCTGCTTCATTCAATCAAGAAAGCTAATATGAGGCTGCTGTGGCAATATTTATATATTAATATTTTATTTTTATTTACTTATATACTTTTACTTATATATTAATATAATATTAATATATATTAATATTAATCAATTATTTTGAAAATAAAATTCGGGGTTTTATTTACTCATTGTAATTTAGTTTTATACAAGCACCGCTGAAGCATATACGAGATTTTTTCTATAAGCACTGCCGATGCATATAAGGTAGTTTTTATAAAAGCATTTCTGGCTTATAAGCACAAAAAGTCGTGCAAAATTTGGAATGCATATAAGCGATAAATACTGTATAACAATTATGACAATCAAAATTGTCCGGAAATTATAAAATTCACATTGTTAACATAACAATAACTTTAATTGAAATAGTTTTGTAATCAAAGAAAAAAAAATATGACAAAAAAATTTTTTCCGTTTGGAAATCGCAACAAATGTTAACAAATATTTTAAGAAATTGGCCATAAAATTGCCAGAAAACCGGTAAATTTAATTGAAAATGAATGAGTTGAAATTTTTTTCTGAAATTACAAGCCCGTGTTTACATTTACAAAAATCGTTATAGGCTCATTTCCAGTGAAAGTTTTAATTGTTTTTACTAAAAAATGAATTCTATTTACAAATCTTTTTTTTCTGTGTAGTCATGAGGCCAAAAAAATGTTTCATGCCTGAGGTAGGCAACTTTGACACCATGTAGCTCATCGCCTGTTTCAACAGAGTAGTCCATGTTTCACTATTCTTAAAGCTTAGGTCCTTCTCTATGATGGGGTCGAAGTTTCAAAGGTACATATTTATTATCCTTTTTTTCAATTGGAGCCACTGTGCGACACCGCACGTTTTTTTTACTAATATTTTGTCGGTCAAAAATAGAAGCAAAAATTTTGCCAACAGTTTTTTCTTCAAAAATAGAAGTTTACATATTTTGTTAAAAATATCAGTTAATATTTTACCAACATTTTTCGGTAAAAAATAACAGTTACAAGTCTCGAATTTTTTCGGCCAAAAATAAAAGTTAAATATTAAAGCTTTATTATAATACATTGAAACTGATTATGGAGGTGTATTAGCTAGTTCCTTTGCGCAATTCATTGAAGCTAATGCAAATCGTCAGGAAACCTTTACCCAAAATTATCATAGAAAAACTAGAGATTTTATGTTAAACTTCTAATCATATGAATAAGAAGTCTATATGTAATATCAAAGTTAAAACAAACTGCATAATCAATACAGTTTTTTATTTTCTGACTTGCATACCCCGACCGGTTGGTTTTTTTTCAATTCTAAATTGGTAAAAGCTTCCCTGACGATTTACATTAGCCCCGATGAAGTGCGCATAGGAACTAGCTAATACCCCTCCATAATCAATTTCAATGTATGTACATATTTTCATAAAACTTTAATATTTTACTTAAAAAGTAAAATATTAATTTGGGGAAAAAAAGCACGTTACATACACTGAAAAAATTCCATGCAACATATGCACGAAAACGCTCGTACATATTACGAAATATTTCGCAATTTCGCACCACGAAATTCTGTCGTAAAATATACGAAATGTACGAAAATAATCAAAAAATAAAAGTAAAAAAAAGTATGGCTCAACCGTGGCACGAACTCGCAATCTTCATATTTCAAGTCATGTACTCTACCCACTGAGCCACTTTCTACTTATTTTATAAGAGCTAAAAATTTGTTTTATTTACTTATATCTGAAAAATACGTCAATTTATAAAAAATTATTTTAATTTATTTTTTTATTTCAAATATATTTTTTAAAAAGGAAAAATGTTTACGAAAGGTAAAAAAAAATATTGCCTAAATGTTTTTTCGTAATATATACGAAAGTTTCGTATATTCTACGAAAAAAGTCACTACGAAAGATTTTTTCGTAAAATGTTGCATGGATTATTTTCAGTGTAGTTAAAACTAATTGTAATTCAACAATTCCCAAAAAAAACTTTTTAATAAAAGTTAAAATTTTACAGATATTTTTTCGGTGAAAAAGAAAAAAAATAACATTTTACTGTAATTTTTCCGTTACAATTTAGCTGATGCCTTTTTTGGAAAAAAAATAATAGCTAATATTTTACTGATATTATTTCGTTCAAAAACAACAGTTGAAATTCTACCGATACTTTCTCGGTCATAGATAATAACAAAAATTTTACCGACATTTTTTCCATAAAAAATAATAGATATTTTTTGCCTAAAATAAGTTTTAATCGATATTTTTCCGCCAAAAATAAAATTTAAAAACTAAAATTTCAAAAATAACTTATTTTTTATCTCTGTCTACTAAACGTTTCGTTTTGTGCTATAAATCGAACGATATCTAAGACCAATAAAACTAAAATTAAATTTCATTCTTAACGCAACTCATACTTTAAAAAGTGTAAAGTAGTTTCTGCGTAACAATTCAATTAGTTAGTATAACATCATTACAATCGCAACTCTGTTTTGCAACATGTTGTAATAAAAATTATCTTTCTTACATAATGAAAAATAACAAATAAACAAAGAAATCACCATTAATTAAATAATAAAATACAATTGACATTTAGATACGACATCAATAAAATGCATATTTTAATGCAGTGACAAAGAACATCAACATAATGATGAATAACTATAAAGGACTGACTTTATATAAACATGCGATACACAAATAGATGTAATAATTAAAAAAAAGAACTAAAAATTAAATAAATCACAAAGGAATGAATACTCGGTCGCATAAAACGATTGAATACATCTGCACATAAATATATTAGTATGTAGATTTTATTTTATGAACAATATGTGTATTTTTCAATAGTCAGGGGGAGAAACATCAGATAAATAACGATGACTATGGTCACGATTAACAGTGATCATGATGATTGTAATGTTTCATATGCAATTTTATGAGTAACTTTGGTTGGTTGGTTATACTATTTATTCTTGTAGCTTGTATAAAACATAATTTGATATTTCCTCAATTGTATGACACACCAAACATATAGCTCATTTACTAGAAGGCAGCCCTAACTGAAAATACACGATTGCTAAATTAAGAGTTATAGCATTCTTATTTACGCTGCAGTCACACTATCAAGTTTTTTTTTCAAATTCTCTTTTAAGAAATTTACACATACTGCTTGTCAAAATTCACAAAAATTGAAAGCTGTGACGTAGGCTGCACGCAATTTCAAAGCAAGTTTTTCAGCAAGATGTCATCAAGAAAACAAATAAATCTTTTAGCTTCTTCCACCGACAGTTTTGTTTCGGCGGCAATATAATTATAGGCCTTAATTTTTAAATCATTCCGTCTATATGAAGGAATATTCACATTTCACAGAACTTCATGACTTATACTTATACAGAATACCATTCCGATCGGAAGTGGTTTCAAATCCGTATGTTGCTTCTTCAGAAAACGAAAAACGAAAATTTTCTTCGTAATCAAACCACTTTTAAATTTCAAAGTGGAATTGAAAAACACTTTTCTACTAACTTCCTTTGCAGTAAATACTAAAAAACGTGTATACTTTCAGAAGCGTCAAATAAATATTTTGTTATGAACTTTCCATGTTAATAAAAAGCTCAATGTGAGCTTTCCATCTAAAAACAAGAGTAAACAAACGCCTCAAGGTATAAAAACTTTATCATTGTAAAAACGAAATACAAAATAATCTTTTTCGGAATGACAACTACGGAATCAAAACCAATCCGAACGGAATCTGTGACATGGCTGAATATATAATTCTATAAGCCGCAAAACGTCGTTTTACTTTTTGATTTTGTTCACAAGCATATTTTCGTTGTTGTAAAGGCACTTTTATTATCTATTTTATTAATCTCTTTGTTTTAAATGCACTTTTATTATTTATTTTATTAATTTCAAAGAAACAAAACAATACTGGCGGCAAAATAAGAATGCAAATTTGGAGGAAAAAAACTGCAGTCAGCTGTTTTCTAGACTGTAATTTGAAACACTCAATTGAACGAGAATTTGAAAGCAAATTCGCAGCAAATTTTAAAAGTGTGAGTGTATTGGTAAAAAAAATGAGAGAAATTTTAAAATTTTAATGAAAACTTGATCGTGTGACACCCAAGTTAGAAAACTTCAAGCGAAATCTTTTTTGAAAAGTACATACCCAGCGGTAAAACTGAAAAGGCCTTCTCAACTAAAAAATTCGAGCTACAGTCATTGCATATTTAAAAATTCAACAACATTATGGTTGTATAACAATAAAATATGGTTGTTGTCCATACTATTTTAAAACAGTTTACTTGCAATCATTCCTCTCTCTGATTCCAAAAAAGTTTTGGTTCTATTCCATGGTTGAATGCTTTTTTGTCAGTTTTTTTTTTTACTTGAAAGCTTTGTTTTTGTGTGTCGCTTGGTTTGAAAAAATTAAAAATAAAAAATATATATATTACAAATAACAAAAACTGATAAATGCTTGCAATTAATATTCGGTCATGTTGTGAAAACCATTTGAAAGCGAAAAACAGTGTTGTTTTAATCGGACTATTTAGTGCATTCGTAGCTTATTGTAGCGATTGTAAATAAAATATGTGTCAGCAAATATGTATGTATATATCTATGTGAGAATAGATAATACTTTTTATTTCAGATTCCACACACTGACCAGTTAAAAAATTTTTAACCATATATATGGTTGCTTTGAACCATATATATATATATATGGTTGTTTTTAGCCATATTATATGTAAAACAATTTTTTTTAAACATATATTCAACTATATATTCCATCATAGTATGCTGCTCTTCGATTTTGGTTGCGTTAACCATGTTGTTTTCTTTGGGTGTAAGTTGGAGCTGGTTAACTTATACTTATTCCGACGAAACTATTCATATTCAATTCCTTTATGATATGTAAATATTTACATACCCGAACTTTACCTCATATGTACAAAAAAAATTAACTAGATGTAAGAAACTACATATGTAGCTCGAAACAAAACAAAAAAAAACACATTAATCAAAAATACAGAAGCTGCTATAAAAATACTTTTTTTTTAACTTTCAGTATAAATTATCTAGCACGTAACAAGTCCTTAATCCGTTAATTTTTTTCCTATTTTATTTATGACTCACTTATAGTAAATGTGCGATATGTGCACATCTATCTATCTACAAATTAATAGAAAAATTAGCAACAATCACTATACTAAAAGTGTCATATTCTTTTGATGTACACATCAGCATGTCAGAGAAATTACAATAATAAATAAAATAGAATGTCCGACAAATGGACATTCTGTAGTGTGAGCGGCGTGCGATGTGTCACGATTGTCATTGTCGATATTATCACTTGTAAAGAATGTGTGTTTGGTAGACATTGTGACTCTTTGGTGTAGTTCGAAGCAAGAAAAAAAATTAATGGTACACCGCAATTATGGTCAACAATAATAGAATGAGTAAAATAAACTATAATAGAATGAAAAATGTGTATTTTATTTATATGAAGTAAACTTTTGTGTATAAAGTTCATTGTCATTTTATGTTTTAGTGATTTTTTTCTTTATTAAATACACAGAAAAAAGTTTGAACATAAATAGTATGAAAAAAAGTAAATAAAAAAACAGGAATTATTTAATACGCAGTATCAATTTAGTTTTTAATACATAAATTTACGAAATCTAAGTTGCTTTGAAAAAAATTTTAAATTATTTGTCAACAAATTCTAAAATGTTTTTTTTTTATTTATATAAAGTACAAATACAGTCCATTTTAAATAATCTGTTTGGCAGAAATGAAAGAGTTGTGCCTACACTGAAAAAATTCCATGCAACATACGCACGAAAACGCTCGTACATATTACGAAATATTTCGTAATTTCGCACCACGAAATTCTTTCGTAAAATATACGAAATGTTCGAAAATAATCAAAAAAATAAAAGTAAAAAAAGTATGGCTCAACTGGGGCACGAACTAGCAATCTTCATATTTCAAGTCATGTACTCTACCCACTGAGCCACTTTCTACTTATTTTATAAGAGCTAAAAATTAGTTTTATTTACTTACATCTGAAAAATACGTCAACTTTAAAAATATTATTTTAATTTATTTTTTTATTTCAAATATATTTTTTAACAAGGCAAAATATTTACGAAAGGTATTCGTTACTTTCGTAAATTCCAAAAATACTACCTAAATGATTTTTCGTAATATATATGAAAGTTTCGTATAGTTTACGAAAAAAGTGACTACGAAAGTTTTTTTTTCCTAAAATGTTGCATGGATTATTTTCAGTGTAGTACAACAGGCTATACAAGTTCAATACTGAATTTTTATTAAAATATTTTTATTAAGAAATATGAATTAATTTAAGTAAAAATTCCTAATTTGAATGAAAAAAGTTTGGAAAAAAATATAATCTTCGATTCATACCTTTGTGTAGTAAATTATTTTGTTTAAATAAAAAATAAATTTTGTATAACTTTATTAAGTTTTAAAAAACAAAAACAACGAAAATATATACCATTTTAGGAAAAAAAAAACTTTGGAAGTTACTTTTTTCGTTAAATGTACGAAACTACGAAAAATAATTAAGGCAAAATTTTTTTTTTGAATTTACGAATGTAACGAAAACCTTTCGTAAACATTTTTCCTTGTTAAAAATATATTTGAAATAAGATGACAACCACTTTTTAGTTTTTCTCGCTTAAACTTATAAGTCAACAATAGCTGAGTGGGTGAAGTACTTGTCTTGAAATCTGAACGAGCATAGGTTCGTATCACAGCAGGGTTAAAAATAAAATATGTAAAAATGTAAATAAAATATACAGCCTAACCCATTATATCGACCGCTATCGCTCGCTTGCATTTTCAACGACAAACAGCTGATTTGTGGCCCAGTAAAAACTCTCAGCACGACAAGTCGGTCGTAAATGCAAGCGATCGACAATGTAACAGTTTTCATACAAATTTGGTACCCACTATGAAAAGTCAAGCGACAACAAATGTCAAAAATCAGTCACTTGTGTTGTTGATGTCGACAAATAAAAAAGTAAAGCCATAATTTCTTTAAATTTTATTATTTAATAATAATAATAAAATAAAGTTAAATAATAATAATAATAACAATACGTAATAATAAAATAAAGTTAAATAAAAATTTGTTTTAGAAGTTTCATAGCCGAAAAGAACTAGTAAGTAAATGAATAGCAACAAAAATATGTTTATAAATCACATACACAAATCTATTTATTGTGTCACAATATTGAAACATACATATGCATGTCTTTTGTTTACATTTGTACATAGTAAGTTTAATTAGCATAGAGTTGCATTTTGTATGGTACACTTTTCACATTTCAGCGCTTTTTATTTTCAAAGAAGCGTTTTATTTGTGAAATCTTTGATGTGGCAATATGTTAATTTGACATTGAGTAAATGCATTACGTGAACAACGCAAGGCTTGACAACCGACAAGTCGATAGTTAGTGGGTCGCTCAAACGAACTATAATGAGTGACTTGTTGTCAATCGCTCGAGTTGTCGTGGGTTAGGCTGATAACGTGTATAAATTTGTTTTCAATTTAAATTTGTTTATTTGACTACTTATTTGTTAGCTTCAAGTAATCCAAATAGTAACTAGTTTATTGCTGTGAAAATGTAAATACATTTGTAGGAGGTAGTCCTTATTTTTTGGACTTCTCAAACAAAAATCAGCCTTATTACGGTTGTCGTAGTCGTGACGAAATCGATCAAATGTGGCAATGCTCGCTATATGTTTTACATTGGAGTTGTTTACTTTCGATTACGACCACGACAACCGTAATAAGGGCCAATAAGCAGTTATCGAGTCAAATTGTAAGTAGTTACGACTTAAATCCTCATATACTTTTCTGTCTACCAGTAAGCAACGTTTTTGCTGGGGCATATTTGAAAATGGATTTTGACCAAAATATGGATTGAAAGAGTATGAGCCAGAATACGACCTTAACTGAACTTAAGATGTTATTATAAAAAGGCCAAAAATATCTATTCATTTTAATTAAGCCACTTAATTCCCATGATGAAGCCACTGATATCCTCATTTTTGCGCCTATGACGTTGCACCCGCGGGAAATGGAAGATATATGCTCTATTGTTTATGCTCTATAGTCTAACACTATATTTGTCCATAAGCTCGCTAAGGACTCTCCTACAGTCGCTAAATAGTTTCGATTTGACACTGTGTCCTTTCAAAGCCTTTAGCGCATTAATTTTTGGCCACCGATTCCGTGGTTTTTAGAATCGCTAGGATCTCAGCCTGGAAAACGCTGCATTCATTCGGAAGTCTGAAAGAACTACGAACGTCCGTCCCCAAAATAAAAAGACACCAACGCGGTTGCATATTCCCATTTTTAACCCGTCTGTACCTATTTGCAATAACTAATATGGGTGTCTCCTCAAAACAATTTAATCAATCTTGCAATCCGTGAATGCGTGAAGCCGGGGGTTATGGAGACCTACCCATTAAAGCTAATCTCATTTAAGGTTCTTGTGTGACCTGTTAATCTTGTCCTCACCTATGTGACACCTGTGATACCCAGCGAGGCATACCTCTGAAACATAGTTACCAATTTTCTATGACTCTCATTCTTTAATGCCTCCCACCATACCGAACAGCTATATCAAAGAACAGGCCTAATAACCGATGTGTAAATCCAGTTTACCACAAAATTCCTTCATATAAGCTTATACATGCATATCTACTATGTGAGCAACTTTCAACGCTTATAACTCCCAAAATACTGAATTGAATTTAACAAAATATAAATTGTGCACATCAGTCAATAAATATCTTTAATATACGTTTTGTCAAAATCGGTCTAAAATGTATAACAAAAATCTACACTGTATGTATTTATGGGTGCACACTTGCATGTTATTATCATGGAGATGTAAAATATAAAAAATTTAATAAATGACAGTAAATATTTTGATCACAAAAAAAAACTAAATAAAAAATAATCGGCATTCAAAAGCGAATGTGTATGCATATTTAAAGCAAAATATGTAAATGAAATAATAAATGTTGAATATTTTTGTATTTTTCACATGTTGAAAAAAAAAACGAAAAAATAACTAAAATAAAACCAGGTCATCTTTTATTACAACTGAATAAGAAAACGTAAATTACAATGTATATATACACCACTTGTGAATATGTATGTAGGTATGTCTACATTATCTTTTTTGCATACTCAACTATAATATCGTATGTAATTGTTACAAAAAAAAAAGACAACAAAGAATGTACGAAAAATAAAACAAAATGTTTGTTTCTTTTATATTTTGGCGCCCACTGTATACTCACACCTTCGCCTGCAATGTAGTCTTTTTTGTATACAAATCAGGGATGGAAATTTAGTGTGCAGTGAAGTATTTCTTTTCCATGTAAAATATTTAAAGAAATCAAATATATACATACAAAAAAAAATTTTCAATCCAAAGCCATTATACAGCCTAATGTTCGTAATGTTATAGTCTGTTAGTTTTAAGGTCTAGTTAGTGAAAACGTTCGTGGAGATCAGCTGGCAAAATCTGTAACATAAACAAAGCTTGCTGCTGTTTACTAAAAACTTCCTTTTGTCACGTAGAAAATCTACAGTAAGTAGATTTTTACGTAGCAAATGTCAAAGTAATGCCAAAGGCATTACAATCCAATACTACCAGCTGACAAAATTGCTTGGAGTGATACGTTTTCTATAACTAACACCCAAAGTTGAGTGGCATTGAAAGTTCTAACGTTACGCGATACGTTTGTACTAAATAGACCTTTAGACATCAACAATATTCCAAGAAACCAGGAAAGAATTAAAATCAATTTAGTCTTAAACGTATGTATGCAGAAGAATAGAACTACGTTGTTTTGGAAGCTGCCACACTTCCAGCGTCAGTGCTTACGTGTAAGGTGGATCGATTGAATAGGATCGCAATTTTTATCTGCTTACCACTACTTTTAAGGTGGATCGGTTGAATATGATCGCAATTTTTATTTGTACAAACTTTTTGAGAAATTCAAGTACGAGAATTGCATCACCACTAAACTGATAATTTATCACAGCAAGGGTAGAGAATCATAAGTGCATCTGTGTTCCTCACTATATCTTATAAAAAATCCCATTTAATTTAAGTTCAGTAGAATTTACAAATCTTCATTTTCCACACCTGCTATAATCATGTTTTCCAGTGTGACCGTTTTGGCATTGTTGTAGCTACATTCAGCATTACTTGTTGAGCATATTTACACGGGAATAATTATGCTGGCATAACATGGCAGCTTGTGGGCAACCCCGCGTTAGCAGCACAAAACTAATACATCCATACTTTGCAAAAACAAATAAATGCATAAGACACTAATACTCACAAAGCTGTGTATACGTATACATTTTATGCCAAATGAATTAGTCTCGTGTGTTTTAGTCTCAGTGTTTGCGTCATTCTAACTGGACTGAATGCTCACTCTTACTCACTCAATTGCATATTTGCCAACTAGAGAACATTTTAAAAAGACGCTAAAATCATGCTACGCATTTTTTAAAATCTACAAATAACTTTAACTAAAACCGTCGCACCACCTGGATTGCGCTTCTCTAAATTTGAATTTGTATTTTGCAGCTTTTTAGTGGGACACCTACTAACCAGTCGATGCCCTTTCCTGTAGACGGGGCCAGCCTCGGCTAGACTGTCCGTACTAGTGTTACCGAGCACCCCAGCGTAGCCCGGTACCCAGAAGAGCCCTAGGTTAGTATGTCTCGCCATCTCATTCAGGGATGCCCGGCATTCTTTAACCAATTCCGATGTTGTGTAAACGCCTTACTGTCGGTACAAATTCGGATGTCCTTATGGAATACCCTGTAGTACCTTAACCAGTTGGCTGCCCTTTTGATTGCCGATATTTCAATATGAGTGGTGCAACGTAGTCTAAAGTTTATCTTACGTAGCACGTGTGGGATGTAGATGCCCCTGCCTACTCCAATGCCCGACTTGGATCTGTCGGTGTAGATCTCGAGCACATCCTCATATTGGTGTATGTAGTTTGTCTCAGAGGATATACCGCAGAGGTCCACCACGAATCTTTTGTCGGGCAGCAGAGCAGGTTAGCAATAGTCAGTGTGGTCGGGAAGATCTATGATTTGCCCTAATATCGTCGCATGGCTTACGTTACCCCGCTTCCATGCCCCTGAGGCATTAAGTCTAACCGCCGAGTTCATGGCCAGTTGTTTGATCATGAGCTCGGCAGGAAACCAATGCAGTATGATGAATAGTGCTTTGGATGGAGTAGTGCGAGGTGCACCCGTAATCAGCAAAGTAGATGTTCGAAGAACTTTTTTAATTATTTTAGAGTATGAGACTTTATTTAGGGAAGTTCACCAGACGACAGCTCCAAACATTAGTATGGGCTTTGACACCATTTCAAAAAGCCAATTAACGTTTTTGGGACTTACACCCGACCTATTTCCGATCGCCCTCTTGCAGGTGTATAGAGCGGTAGCAGCCTTGGCTGCCCTAGCTTGAACGTTGGGGTGCCATGAAAGCTTGGAGTCCAGTATAATACCGAAGTACTTCACGCTATATGATAACCTAATTGTGACTACGTTGAGAGTCGGTAACGTGAAAGTCGTTGTCGGTCTCTTTCTCGTAAAGAGAACAAGATCCGTCTTTTGAGCGTTAGCATTAAGACCACTTTCAACGCTCCATCTACTTATGATACCTAATGCCGAATGAAGACGTTCAGATAGAGTATCCAGAAATTTACCATATACGGCCACTGCTACGTCATCCGCGTATTCTACTGATTTAAACCTCATGGAGTCTAGTTCCACCAGTACCGAGTTTATGGCGATATTCCATAGGATAGGTGGCAGAACACCTCCCTGTGGAGTACCTCACCTAGCCGTTTTTTGAATCGTCGTCTGCCCCATCGTCGAGGAAATGACCCTATTTGTCAAGTCCTCGGATGAATCTAATTCCTGACCGATCAATGTTCAGTCTTTGTTTGCCAAAGATTTTTCAATGAACCGTCAAAGTGCCGTCTCAACTGATTTGGCCTTCGTATAGGCATGTTGGGAGGTTGATAGAAGGTTCAGAGAAATTGTTGATCTAAAGTGTAGACCAATTATCCGTTCCAGAGTTTTTAGGAGAAGAGATGGGTCTAAAATCTTTCGGGTTTACATGTGTAGTCTTAACCCCTTTTAGGATAAAGACCACGGAGCATTTGGTCTATGCTATCGGAATATATGACCAATTTAAGCAGGCCGAGTGTATCCGAATGAGCCATTGAGTGATCACGTCTGCATTACACTGTAGGTCAGCTGGAATAATGCCGTGGGCACCCAGTGATTTGAACGGGTCAAAGCTATTGATGGCCTACATTATTTTTTTCCTATTTAGGGTAATTGTGGCCGTGTTAGAATCTAATGATTGTACGGTTGCAAGTTCTCCCGTGAAGGAAGTACAACCTGGAAAGTGTGTGTCCATCAGTAGCTCTAGGGTCTCCTGACTATTGGTAGTCCACACGCCACCTGATTTCTTAATGAGACTAGGGACAGTTGGAAGAGTAGCCAAGATTTTGCGAAGGCGACGAGTCTCAGAGGCTCCCTCAACATTGCGGCAGAAGGACCTCCATGACATTCGTTTCGCATCCCTAACGAGGTTTTTGAACCTGTTTACCGAGGCTTTAGAGGCTGACCTCATTTTTGCCTCATTGAATAGTCTGCGAATCTCCTTGCGAGCGTTCACTATTTCAAGACTCCACCATGGTGGCTTTTTCTTCTCACGCAGTACACTAGGTCTGCATGATTCGTCCGTCGCTAAAATGAAAGGATTTGTTACATTGTGCCTATCGTTGATGATTGGCGATTGTGTAAGAAAATCAGAGAGAATAAGCTTTTGCTCTTCCCAATTTGTTTTCTTCCTATTTGTTATGGGCGCAGCCCGATCAGTCAGAATCCCTACAGTGAATTAAAAATATAGCGATGATCAGAGAATGAACAATCATTTGAGACAATTACATTTAGCAATCATATATTTCTGCATTGGTCACACTGGTCTCTTGTTAACAAAACTCTGTTATCACACGAATGCAACAAACAAAATAAAAAAAAATAAGAAAACCAAAGTCATCAACATGCTCCTATTTATTTATGTTGTCAACATGATGTTGGCGTTATAATCCAAAAACAAATTTGTTTATAAGAGCAGAAGTGTCAACGAACTTTATAAGCCCCCATTGTTAAGAGAATAAAATTTGGTTTGTTCATAACAAACTTATAGCGAATTGATATACAAACCTCCTCATAAAATCCGGTTTTATGGGATATTTTAGTACCACATAATTGTGAATAAGTACGAAATTAAACCTTAAACACATGTTAAGTTTTCAATGATTTCTTCCGCCCAAGTTGAGTTTGGAGCTTTGGTTTTTTTGCAGACTGATAGCAGAATTTTATAGCAAATATTTCTGTAGAACTGTTCAGCCCTCTATATCAGTGTTGAAGGGGAGTGTTGTTGCCCCTTTTTTAAAGAAATTTCTTATGAAAGAGGTAACACACCCATACCGCGAAGCGTTCCACAAATGTGTTCTTTGTTGTGTTTTACACTGAAGTGTTGAACACATCTTATACCTTAAATATATTTTTTAATATAAATTTTTCTGGGCTGATTCTTTATAACAACGTGCAAAAGGGCGAAATTTCAACTCCCCTTAAAATGAGTCAAGAGATGTAAACTTTCAAAACGCCGATGCACATTAATTTTTTTTGTGCCATCTACCAAAATTAGACTTTAGAACCTTGTCAATTAAAAAAAAAATAATTTTTTTTATAAGTAGATTGGGGTGTCCGTTATTTGTATTTACAAATTTGTTTATGCAAATGTTCAAGTCTCAACCCCCAAAAAGTGGAGGCGTGATGCAAAAATGACTCTCAAAAAATTTCACGACTTGCGAATGAAATTTGATTAAATTACATTTATACGACATGATGACACACACGTCGAAAAATGTAACATTATGAAAGTTTTTCTTCTAAAAAGTTGTTTTCTGTCAAGTTTTCAACAGCTTTTGCCTTAACGACTTTTATCTAAATCGTATATTTAACAAAATAAACAGCAAAATATCGAAAAAGCCCCAATAACTATTAAAATAACAAAAAAGCGCATAAATTTGCAAATATTGATAAACGTTCTCGTTTCGTTCTCTAGAAATTTAAATTTTTTCTTTAGTTATTTGGGCCGCTGAACGCGAATCTGAACTCAAAAATTTTTTTTTTTATCAATTTTAGTTTTCGAGATGAAGGCACTGGCACGACATATATTTGCATAACTTGATAATGGATAATGCCCTATTCAGTAAAAAAGAAAAAACAAAATTCGACAGGAAAATTATCTTTAACCCTAGCGAACAATGTTTCAAAATTCGCCCATTAGTTTCAGAGATATCGTAAAAGTTTGAACCTAAAAATTTAAAATTTCATACAAAATTTTAAAAGTTGTCTCACTAAATTGTGAACAAAATCAAAAGTTGTGTACCCATTTCCACTAAAAAGGGGCTCATTGCCTTTGGAATATATTAAGCTAAATTATGCTGGACAAAAAAAATGAGACCGTTGATATATTTTTTTTAATGAATTTTTCAACATAAAATTTTTGTGAAATTTTTGTGAAATTTTTAGTTTTTAGACCTAAATTTTTACGATATCTCTGAAACTAATGGGCGGATTTCGAAACAATGTTCGCTAGACTTGATGATAATTTTGTTGTCGAATTTGGTTTTCCGTTTTTACTGAATAGAGCAAACCATTCTCTAGTTACGCTAATATATGTCGTTCAAGTGCGTTCATTTTCGAAATAACGGTATATCTCGAAAACTAAAACTGATAAATATATTAGACATTTTTGGGTCAAGCCTGCGCTTTTTAGGGGGTGAGACCAAAAATATTTTCATTTTAAAAAATAACGGACACCCTAATGTAAACCGGTATGAGACAAAAGAATAACTTTTGCAATCCCTGACAATTGCAGTTGTTTTTTTAACCTTTTGATTGAATTTAAGTCAATATAATTTAATAATTTCGAATGTATAGTGTATTCAACTATAGAATATAAATTAAATGTTTTTGTAGTTTTTCTTATTTTAGATTTATTCTCGTAGTATGAAAGAGTCAAGAACATCAAGTCAAATTGTCAATTAGATCTTGTTGATTTAATTTTCTTTTGTTTAATCTAAGATACGGTCAGACTGTGCAAATATTTGACGAGGAAAGCGTAAGCACTATTTTTGGCAAGTTTTTATGGAAAAGTAGTAAAAGAATTTTATAATTTTGTTATGTATATTGTCTTAAACTTGCGAACTTGGCTAACTATTTGAATATTTATTAGTTTCCAACCGATTAATCGGCTTCTGTCAAAAATTTATCTTTGCACAGTGGTTTAAATACATTTTTTTAGAAATAGTTCGGTCGCTCGTGAACCGTTCAAATTACCGTTATAAAATTTTTTTTTATTTTTTAAAATCAAGATTAAAAAGCAATGTTAGTACGGTTTAAAAATATTATTATTGTCGAATTTAGGATTTTTTTATTTAACTGAATAGAACAAACCTTTTCCCAGTTATGTTAACATATGTCATGTAACTTGTTCTTTTTCTGACATAACTGCATATCTCGAAAACTAGAATCAATTTGAAGAAACCGAGTGCAGATTCGAATTCAGCGCCCAAATAACAGTTTAGAGCCTTGTATACTTGTGTTATTTACCCCGATAAATCATAAACTTTCAATAATTTAATAATACATATTTTTGGAAAATACTAGAATATTCGCATTCATATAAAATTTGAAATATTGTAATAAAATTTTTAACTTGTATAGACGAAATAGTTTACTAAAAGATAGAAAAATAATATTTACCACTTTTGCTATTTAAATACCGCAATTTCTAAAACGGGAAAAATATGGTCCAAAAAAATGTGTTATTTTTTACAAAAATGGTCACTCTGTCGCTATTTACCGTGTGATATCTAAATGAGTTGCGATATATTTAGGCAACACCTAAGGCTTTAGAAAATTTGTAGTTTTGTTGTGATCGTTGCTTTTGCACTCTGAGGAATTTTTAAGTAAACTATAAATTTTATTTCAAAATAGGTCAACTTTGGATAGGGCTGCAGGGAGTACCATTACCTCCTTTGTCCTGAGATTTCCTTTACACTAATTTTTCATAGGTTTTCTTTAAAAAACTGCGAAAACTTTTGTATATTCCAGAGAAAATTTATTTTATATGACCGAAAAAACAATACCACCTTTTTGGGGAAAAAACCTCAACAATTTAGCATTTTTTACGTGTTCCATGTTCAGATCCGTGTAACTTTTTAACGAGAAAAGACATTGGCATACAATTTTCTGCATTTTATTCAAAATTTTGTCATAAATATTACTTTTTTTTATTATCGGGCACTAGATTAGTCCTCTACATCAAAAACTTTACTTAAGGTCGACCAAAAAAAAGTTGAACGCAATTATCTCTAAAACTAAACGACATATTCCACATATGTAAGCATGTTCCTTGTAGACATTCTCAAGGACTATCTATATGTAGACTATAAATTAATTTTTCATCAGCACCTCAGCTATGTTTAAGCGAAATTTTATAACGATATCTTGAACGGTTGTAAACCACTGAGCTTCGACCCATACTCGGTTTACGGAATTATTTTTTGTTGAATATCGAATACTGTCCAAAGTTCAAAAAAAAAAATTGACTTTAATCGCACACTAATATTGAACTTAAATTAAAGAGAGTAAGTATACATTACTCGCTGGTTACTTTTATTTCGTGAAATATTTGTCCCATGAGATCTTACCTTTAAAAGTAAGAATTCTACTTGAGTCGTTCAGTTGTTCGTTTAAGACACAAACCTATGATCAAACCCATTTATATTACATGGGGTTGTTCATAGGTTTTTTTTCTAAAACGAAAAATTTAACGAGTTCGCCCCTAGTATAGTAAGAGTTCCGTTAGGAGTAAAACATTAACGAACGTAAAACTTTTTTAAAAGAAGTTTTTAAGAAAATCAATTTTTGCTTAATTAATCAGACATAACGAAAAAGACCAGAACCTCCAAAGAGAATCAATCCACCTGCAAACTCGATTATCTACCACTATATCAGAGCACCCAATTCGAATATTTATTCTTCAATTTTGTGAAAAACTTAAACAAAATAAATTAAAATGTATAAATAGCGGTATTTTTGATTGCATCATTATTAAAAAAAATTCAAAAATTGAAATGTTCAATGCACGTTGTATAACAATATTTTTATTTTTAAAGAAATACATACGCAGACCTCCTTAAATTTTTAAATTATATATGCCAAGCACATAAAATTAGGAAAAAATATTTATTGTTTAATATTCAAATAAACAAAACAAAAAAGAGACAATGGACAATGAAATTCAATGAAGTGTATAACTTATTTTTTAACACAATTTAATATAAAAAAAATACTTATTAATAGATTGTTTTAAAATGTTAACTAACATAAGTAGTTCTTTAAATTGCTATAATGTTTAAATTAATCTAATTAAAGTTTTAATTACAATAATAAAAATTAAAGCTTAATTAAAGTATTTGAACACATAATGATAATACTTTTTTAAGTACCTATTTAAGTTATTCACAGTTGGTTACTTTCAGCACGAAAAGTTTGCACTTAATTATGGGCAAAGCTGTAACTAAATGCCAACTAACTAACACATTCAAAGAACAGCTGACTACACTTTAAAACACTTTTGTTGAAAATTACGTCGATAATAGTCGGCAACACTTTACAGATTATTATCGACCTAGACTTACACACGCACTATTTTTCAACAAAATGTTTTTACTAAAAAAAAACGATTGGCTGCGTGCAGGTTTGAGCCGCTACATCCTGACTGATAGTCTGACGTATCTACCATTCAGCCATAGCCGTATTATACTTTATGTTACATTTTTTCCCCTTGGACTAAATATGTTTATTTTGAAAGGTTTTTTCTTTAATAAAATAAGTACAAAATCGATGTAATTTTAGACAAGGAGAAATTTTCAACACAAATTTAGACAATATATGATCGTAAATTTGAATTAATGTTTTAGAGTGTACGTCCATTTCTAATACGTCCAAAAAATATACATACATACAAAAAGGAAATAAACAAGATATGTATGAGTTTTTGGTCAATAAAATTTTATTGAATAACTTAATTTTTACAGGCCTTTATTTTAATTTATTTATATACAAACTGTAACCAAAACATTACTTTTTTAGAATTTGCGTGAATTTTTTTGAAGTTTCATATGCTTTTTAATTAATTACAGAATATATCGTTCAATATGTTATCGACATTTTATTTTTTCTATATACAAATATGCAGGGTTGCATTTCTTTTGCCAACTAATAGCAGTTGCTGCACTAGTTATAAATTGTGAATAAGATCTATAATTATCTATCAACTATTTTTTAGTTGCTGTTTTATTAGTTCTGACTTTGGTTATGATTTCTCAATATGCGCCAATAAGATCTGACATTTGCTTATTTGTTCATTACCACCTACGCATTATTATACGTTAAAATGATGAGGTAAAGAAGTACCAATCATTATTTGTAACCAATAACCACAAAAATCTTTCACTACTACCGTAAAATGGTAGTAATGAATGATTTTTGTAGTCGATATTTTTAGAACAATATTAAAAATCATACATACACACATACATTAGGGCTGCCATATGTCCTGGTTTTCTAGGATTTGTCCTGGTGTCCTGATGCACTCTTAAACTGTCCTGTTTTGTTTTGATACAGGTCAATGCAGACAAAAATTTAATTTCTGTAGATTTTTTTTTATGAACAGAGGTTAAGCTTTCTGTTATAACGCTGTTTACATGAAGCAATTTTACCACAATTTTTTGCCTGCGGCTTACGTCCTGCAACTACTCAATGAAATAAACACAGGTGGCCTGACAAAAATATTGTTTGATATTTTTCAGAAAATCCAGTAAGTCTCTTTGTTTGATTTAGTAAATTGTTTTGTTTACAATTTGTACATATTTTTAAACAAAGTGTTTTATAGATTTAAACAATTTGTTCACTGAAAATAAAACACGTTTTTTTAATGAAATTGTTGAGATATTTTTGTCTATATTTACAAATTTGTTTGTAGGTCCTTTCCTAGACAAAACATTTACTATTTCATTGAATTCCTTTACAGAAAATGAAATTTAATTTTTTCTGTGTAATGTTTGAAGGAAATTGGTCCAGCCGTTTTAAAGTTATCATCTACTTTCTTCGGGGGTTTTGAATATTTTTAATTTAATTTAATGTTATTATTTATTGTTTTTTTATATATGAATTACATGTTAAGTTTTGTATCTATTGTTTAATTGTTGGACTTAAATTCAATCATCATTTTATATGATTAGTTCTTGGAATATATAAGGTTTTGTTGTACGTTCATTTGTGATACGAGGGCGGATCAATAAGTTCGTCGTGACTTTTTGAATGAAACACAGTTTTTTTTTTGTAAAACAAAAACTTATTTTTCAACAGAATCTTCTTTTAACTCAATACACTTAGTCCAACATTTCTCCAGTTATTGTATCCCTTCCAAAAAAATTGGATTTTTTGAGGTCCTTAAAATAGGCATTTGTTTGGTCAATAATTTTATCGTTGGAACTTAATCTCTTTCCACCGAGCCATTTCTTTAGGTTTGGAAATAGGAAGTAGTCACTAGGGGCTGAATCCGGAGAATATGGCGGATGAGGTACCAATTCGTAGACCAATTCATAGAGTTTTGCCATTGAGACTGCAAACGTTTTACGTTTACGTTTATAGTCAATTGAGAGCAAACGAGGCACCCATCTCTCTTAAGCCCAGCTGATCACTTAAAATCGAAACCACACTCCCATATGAAATGCCTAGGGCATCAACAATCTCATGCACTTATACTCTTCGATCGGCCAACACCATATCGTGGATTTTTTCGACATTTTCGGGTGTACTGACCTCAATTGGCCGTCCAGAACGTTCAGCGTCATTTGTACTTGTGCGACCACAAACCACAACGGAAGTCAGTAAACCACTTTTTTACCATTGAAATCGATGGTGCAGAGTCCCCATAGTATTTATCGAGCTTTTCCTTGGATTGATTGGCGGTTTTTTTTCGCAAAAAATAATGTTTAATGAGGACTCGAAATTCACTTTTTTCCATTTTTAGAAAAATACACTATGTTGTATGTTTTGAACAGCTGTTAAACGCAAAGTAAATGACGACACTTGCTCAAAAATTGACAGCAGTCTATTAACAGGTGGTACTTGATGAAAACAGTATTGCATTTCATATAACAACGAGGGAAGTTCGAAAAGCCACGGACTTATTAATCCGCCCTCGTATGTATTATAAATGTCCTGGTCGACGGCTTCAGATTTCTGGCAGCCCTAACACACATACATACATACATATGTACATGCATATATTTAAGTACTGTGCTGAATAAAAATTTCTGCTCGTAGTTTTTACTTAAAAATACAAAAATATCAACTACTCCCCAACAGCTTTTTTGGTGTCTATTAAACATGCTTACATTTCACTTAATTAAAATGCATTTCAAGTGCAATGTGAAAAATACAAACAAGCGAATGAAGCAAAAACTGAAACATTAAAATTTTAATAAAAGTTTAAGTTCCATTGTGACGAATTTATAAGTTTCTTGTTTAAGATTTCGTTTACATCGCACATGAAGGAAGACAAATGCTTCTTATCAATTAGGAACAAAATTCCATTTACAACGTCGTAATAAATATTACTACAAGCCATTGTATCGACGAAGTATTAAAGCAACTAAAAGTTTTTATCTCAAGTAAGAGGGGCCAAAAAAAAAGAAGGAAAAAAAGCAATAAGCCAGTGATTAAATTTATTTTTAGAATAAAACAAAAATATTTAAACAACGAAAGGAAACACGCAATATGCAAATCTGATTAGGGAGTGAAAAAGGAAACGAAAATTAATATAAAATTGCCGTTAACACAGTTATTACGTTACTGAAATTATAAATTAAAATAATAAAATAATTATATTAAAAAATTTTCAAGTTTGTATTTGTTACCCTCTACAAATTTTACTCAATTGATATTTAAACGATTCATTAAAAAATGTGCGGTAACTATGCAACAAGAAAAATGACGGGGGGTACCACTATATTTTTTGATGTGTTAACTACAAAAACAGTCGAAATTTTAAATTTCGCGATAAAAATTCGTTTTGTTTGATTTGGTAAATTGTTTTGTCTACAATTTGTAAATATTTTTAGACAAATTGTTTCATAGATTTAAACAATTTGTTCACTGAAAAAAACACTTTTTTTAATGAAATTGTTGAGATATTTTTGTCTAAATTTCCAAATATGTTTGTAGGCCCGTTCCTAGACAATATATTTACTATTTCATTGAAGTCCTTTACAGAAAATGAAATTTAGTTTTTTCTGTGTAAAGGTCACTATGTTATAGAAAATATGTATCTTAAAATAAACAGCCACACAGTGAGTAATGCAACTATTTACATATTTCAATATTAACTAATGATACATAGAATCTTGCCCATATTTTAATTAACCCCGTAGTACTAACATAATTTTTTTTGTTTATTAATACTAAATGTTAGTTAAATCGGCTAACATGAATATATGTAAGTCCGATTGTCCTGTTAGCCATATGTACATGATAAACAAACATTTTTTAGACACTTGATAACTCATTTGCCTAAATAAATCAAAGCAAGAGTAAACCAGCGAAAAAAAAGTTGTGCGCAAAAATAAGAACGGTGTTAGTCCAAATGACCAACATTAGTAGTACACGGTTAAAAACAAATGTAAAATAAACAAACGAAACAGCTTCAAATGAGCTGCATAATTAAATTTATTAAGGTCTCTTCCCTTTTAGTCTTACGCTTTTCCTACTTACGCTTTTCCTACAACAACGCCAATTCAAAGCAGAGAAAAAATTTTGGATTATTATTCTGTTTTCCAAGGCAAAATCTACAAGCAGCTTAAAACGCTTATAGCTTCTAACAAAAAATAGCTAATGGCTAAATTAACTTTTGTTCTTGCTAAACCGGATGAAAAATGGCTAAATTTAGCCAGAAAATGGCTAAATTGGCACCACTGATGTGAACGCATAATGCATTTAAAAAAATTGTATTGCCTATTAATTTGGTGTGCCTCTGTGGCAAAGTGGTAGCAATGCTAGTCTGTCAGTCCAGAGTTCGTGGGTTCGATTCCCCCATATACCCTGGGTGTTTTTGCTTCGCGGGTTGTTTGTTAAAAAAATAAAATTACACACGATTAAAAATACGGTAGTTAGAGCCGCCAATCTACATCGAACCATTTTTTCATATATTTTCAGTTTTAGAGTGAACAATTTATGATTTTCAGCGCTTCAAAAAGCGCTTTTGTGAGCAAAAATGTACTACTCCAAACCGGGAACTCGCCGTACAGAAATCAGTAGCGATATCAGCAAGTTTGTCAGCGCTACTTTTACTCTATAATAGTAGAAACTTGGTTTTTTTTAACTGGGTTTGTGCACATATGGGAACAGAGAGAGAGAGAGAGAGAGAGAGAGATCTAGTTAATAACGAATTCTAAAATTTTGTTCAAAGCAGCTTTGATTTTAAAATTTAGTAATTAAAATATATAATCATACTGTGCCTGAAATAATTCATATCTTTTTTATTAATCTTGCAAGCTTCACAAAAAAAAGAGAATAATAGTTAATTGGGATTTTTAAATAATCTGCCTGTCATAGTTAGATAATAAACTTCTCATCAGGGATGCAAATAAATTGAAATAGAATTAGAGAAATATTTCGTATAAAATTCATACACAGAAGGAAAAAAGTTTGATGTGTGTAAAGTTAAATTTTAAAATATAAAACCCTAGACACAAACCATAGAGTTTAACAGGGCTCTCTTAACAGGTTAACATTACTCTGTTAACAATTAAAACGTAGTGAATGCTTTTAAAACTTAATTTTTTTGGGAAGGAGTCAACGTGGGCGGAAAAAAATGATGAGGATTTGAAGGCAAGGAACTCCTCACAAATGCTCAAGGCAATGAACTCCTCTACAAACGCTCATATTACGAATTCTTAACAGTTTGAGTTTGGACGAGTTATGCCCGATTTTTGAAATGTGGGTTCTCTAAGGGATGCCCACATTTTTCTGGGAAGGAGTCAACGTGGGCGGAAAGAAATGATGAGGATTTGAAGGCAAGGAGCTCTGTTAAATTCTATGGTTTGTGTCTAGGGTTTTATATTTTAAAATTTAACTTTACACACATCAAACTTTTTTCCTTCTGTGTATGTGATGAGAAGTTTATTATCTAACTATGACAGGCAGATTATTTAAAAATCCCAATTAACTATTATTCTCTTTTTTTTTGTGAAGTTCCACAACAAAAGCTATTTGCTTTAAGCCTCTGAGCTTAAAATTTATGTATTTACATATAAATTTTAGCAACAGTTAACTAAGGGGTTAGCGATTCAAGCGGCCTTAATTTAGAAATTTTATGACATTTTAAAGTTTAATTTCTGACCATTCTTGCCAGCAACCCTCCTGCTACAGATGTACAAACAACGTATGCAAGCCATAATAGTCGTGTTGCGCCAGTCATGATGAACAGTTTATGGAAATTGCACGTTTTGTTAATGAAAAATTACATTAATTTTTTGCTTTCAATATCCACTTGAATGACCAGTCATGTGCATCCTCTTTGGCGATGGAGAGATCTAATAAAACTTTTAACTACCACCAATTGTTCGTTTATACATTTTTTTATATTCTCTATTAGCAAAAAATAAAATAAAATAAAATAACCAAATAGCAACTATCAACCCCTCCTGTATGGAAAATGTAAATTTACTTTGGCACAATATTTTGTATTGTTGCAACATGCCACAAAGTGAATACAATGAATGAGTTTTTTTTTTCTGTCCCTTTTGCTATGAATTGTAATGGCAAATGCTGCAAATAATGTGCGGCTTTGATTAAAAAATAAATAAATAAATAAATAAAACCCAAAACAATGTGTGTCGCGCGCGTAACTGCAAAAAAAAGTGATAGAGAGGAAGAAAGAGTTCAAGGAAATTCCAGTATTTATTTCAACTATCATTATCACTTTAAGTGTCGAATTATTTAAATACACTAAACAAAATAATATAGTAGAAAACAAGCTTAAATTAAAAAAATTTCTCGATACAGGCGATGATGCACTATCAATTCGAGGTTACAATATACTTCTAATATCATAGGAGTAATAAAATCCCAAATTTCGACATAATCAGAAGTGGTATCATCGATTCATTAACCAGAAACCAGTTGATAACTTCTAAATGGCTGAACCAATTTTCTTCGCTCTAGATACACAGATACGTGAGGTACAACAAGGAAGGAGCAGATAGCTAAGAACACTCTCGAGCAAATCACCTTTCAAAAAAGAAATAATATAAATAAATAAATTAAGTTCGTCCCAGCCGTTTTGAAGGTACAGTGCCCCAAACGAACATACACAAACGCACTTATAACACCCCTCTTTCTTGGTCGGAGGTGAATAACCTTTTACAACCTACAAAAACGAATACAAAAGTGATATAATTACTAAGTTGATATCTTTATTAGTCAACACATTTTTTAATTGTTACATTTTTCTACTTCGCATGGTTTTCTTGAATAATTTTTTCAGTACACTGAAAAAATTCCATGCAACATATGCACGAAAACGCTCGTACATATTACGAAATATTTCGTAATTTCGCACCACGAAATTCTGTCGTAAAATATACGAAATGTACGAAAATAATTAGAAAATAAAAGTAAGAAATAAGTATGGTTCAACCGGGGCACGAACTCGCAATCTTCATATTTCAAGTCACAACTCTACCCACTGAGCCACTTTCTACTTATTTTATAAGAGCTAAAAATTTGTTTTATTTACATGCATCTGAAAAATACGCCAGTTTATAAAAAATTATTTTAATTTATCTTTTTTATTTCATATATATTTTTTTTAACAAGGAAAAATGTTTACGAAAGGTACTCGTTACTTTCGTAAATTCAAAAAAAATATTGCCTAAATGTTTTTTCGTAATATATACGAAAGTTTCGTATATTCTACGAAAAAAGTCACTACGAAAGTTTTTTTCGTAAAATAATCCATTATTTTCAGTGTATGTATATTTAGTTTTTATATGATAGTCTAATGTACATACATACATAATATGTACAAAAGACATATAAAAGTCATATACAATTTTATATACATATTATATATATTAATGCAAAAAGTGGGGTTGTTTTTTGTATTTATTGAAAGGGTTTTTGACCATGATGACCATGGATTTTAATTCATTTGTTTGTTCGCTAAACTATCAAAGGGTGCAGTGCAGTGCAGTTGTGCATAAACATGCTTCGACATGTTCTCTTTTAACAAAAAAAAAAAAAAAAAAAAAAAACGATACAAATAATACAATGAAAGCCTTTGAACTAAATGTGTATGTATGTATGTGTGTCTTACATTACAATGAAATGTAACTGGAATGTTTTTTTTTATTTTTTTGTAAATTTACATGAAATGATCTTTTAATGCCCTAGGTAAAAGTTTGACTATAATTGGAGATCTGGAAAGAGTGACCCTTTGAGGTCAAAGTTCAAATTTTGTAATATTGTCCAAATTCAAGCTTCGCATAAAACTATTTGCCTTTGAGTGTGGTTACGTGCATTAATGATGCCTATACATTAGGGCTGCCAGAAGTCTGAACCTGTCGACCAGGACATATATAATACATAGAGTTACGGACAAAAAAATAGGGTCAGTTATAATTACTTTGAATACAACGAAATAAAATCTTCCAGCTTTAAATATTTGTCTTTTTATTGATTTATTTTTATAGATGTATCACATGTTATTTACCTATTATGAAACAAATAAAAGTAGTTCATTGATTGAAATAGAAAACATAAAAAATCATTACGTTGTTCGACTTCGATGGGACAAAATAATAGGGTCATAAAAAAAAGCGAAAATTAACTATAAAAAGTTTGCACGTGACTAATACTTGGTAGCATAACCTTTGTTTTGTAGGACTGCCTTGCACCTTTTTGGCATTGAGTCCACTAAATCTTGACAGGTCTTCTTTGGTATTGAGTACCACGCACTTTGAATTTTTTCCCACAACTCCTCTTTATTTCGTGATTTTATTAGGCCAATTTTTTCCTTTACTATTTTCCATAAGTTTTCTACTGGATTTAAGTCCGGTGATTGTGCAGGCCATGTCATTACATTCACATTGTTGTCCAAAAACCATTTTCTCGCATCCAGCCAGTCGTCAGTTTGTTTTTCCTTAAGTTATTTATAGATAATTGTCGTCTTAAAAAATTTACAAGCTTAAAAAATTGTTAAAATTGGCAGCGAGTCGATTTAGGCTGAGGTCACACGGGCGTTTTTAAAATGCGGCGTTTCTGCTTTTTATATTAAATTTGAAAGCTCTCAATTTTTTAAAACTTCAAATTTAATATAGAAAGCAGAAACGCCGTGGTTTAAAAACGCCCTTGTGGCCTCAGCCTTACCCACGAATGCACTCGATCACACCAAAAATTTAATTATGTCCTAACTCGACTTAAGCGGTTAAGGGTTGTGACCACAGATATATTCCAAGAACTAATCATATAAAAAAGAACCCCAACAAATTTTTATTACTTCGTAACTATTTATTTTTATTAATTGCACGCCTCATAAGCGAAGCGTTGAGGTGGGTACTACTCTCACTTCACGCGAAACTACTGATTTTTCAAACTTAAAATGGCTCTATTATTATCATATATTGCACTTGTGAAAAATATATACACATGACATTTTTAATGTCATTTTTATTATTTAAACTAATTAAAAAACTGTTTAAAAAAGCAAATATTTTTTTATTCATACTACTCATTGGATGTGTGTACATATGCTAACTTTCTCGCTTTAAAGCCTGCATTATTGGGGCGCTATGAAATCAGCTTCTGAACAAGCTCATATTTTAAAGCGAATTATGATGCGCTTTATTTCTTTAGTGCTTCAAAAAACATGAAATTTTTTTACTGAGATGTATCAACCATACATTTCAACTTTTTAAGTCCAACAATTAAACAATAGATATGTACAAAACTTAACATGTAATTCATACATAAAAAACAACAAAAATAAAAAGTTCATTTATTGAACGACATAAGCCCCAGGCAACAAATGCTGGCAAAATTTATACATACATGTAAACAGCGTTATAACAGAAAGCTTAACCTCTGTTCATAACAAAAATCAGCAGAAATTATATGTTTGTCTGAATTGACCTGTATCAAAAAACCAGGACAATTTAAAGTGGACCAGGACACCAGGACAATTTGTCTAAAACCAGGACAATCCTGGAAAACCAGGACGTATGGCAGCGCAACTATACATATAACTATAATATTGATTTTCTGATTTTCTAAACATTGGGTAAGAAATTAATTTTGTTAAATAGATCATTTTGCACGAAAAATGTTAATAAAAAAATATCGACATAAATTTAATAATGGGCATTATTGTGTTTGGCGTTTTTAGACTTCAACTTCGAAAATTTTCTGATTTTTGTTCCATGGAATATTAGTCATGCTCAATTCTTTCTGAATATAACGTTACGAACCTTAGCCTAATAATCAATTTGGATTCATAAAGCAAATACGTTCGAAATAATTATATTGATAAACAATTAGCTACTGGCTTGAGCTTTTCACATGTTTACATGTTCATATGTACTTAAGTATAAAGTCAAACCAAAAAAAATTGTCTTGAGTAGAACAAAAATCAGAAAAATGGGAATGAAAAAAAAGAAACCGATGACAACGCTGGGAAAGTGTAGTTAATATCAGCTTGAGAGTGATTTAATTCTCGTATTCCATCTTCACGAAAAATTTTTATATAAAGAATTAATTTTTATATAAAGAATTAAGTGATAACCAAAATACACGTGAGCACTGACGATGGAAGTGTGGCGGCTTCCGAAAGTGGTGCTACTCTGTTCTGCTGTGTACGTTGAAAAATTAATTACTTTAATTCTAGATATAAACATAAAGCCAGATGTGTTGCATTTAATTTCTATATAATATATGCTGAAAAGTTGTTAATTTCATTATGTATAAATATAAATCACCATGTGATGCGTTTCATTTCTATGCGGTTTAATTTAGTTCGCTTTTAGTTTAATTTAAATTGCGTTTGGTTTAATTCAATTTGTGGTTGGTTTAATTTAATTTGTGTTTAATTTAATTTAATTTGCGTTTAGTTTAATTTAATTTCCGTTTAGTTTAATTTAATTTCCGTTTAGCTTAATTTAATTTGCGTTAAGTTTAATTTAATTCGTGTTTGGTTTAATTTGATTTGCGTTTGGGTTAATTTAATTTGCATTTGGGTTAATTAAATGTGCGATTGCTATTTATATATATGGGTATAATATAGTCATATACTATAAAAATTAGAGACAAAATATTTTTAGCCTGTCCTCTTCGCAAATAATGTCCCTTATACTCGTAGTAGAATTTTGTGACATCTATTTTTGTAGATAATTTCAGCCCGCTACATCGCCGTTGGAAGGGAGTTTTGTGACCTTTTTTAACCTTACTATAACCGCGCGTTGGTCTGTGAGACCGACAAAACGATTTTACGTAAATATTTTTTTCCCCAGAAACTCTACACAGTAGAATTTTCTGTTAGCTACCGCTTTTTTACAAGTTTTAGTGTTGATTTGGAGTTTGCGTGTTGGTGTATTTCATAACAATTCGTCTGTGAGACCGACGCGGGTATATGTGTAACGTTTTGTGAAGGTAAAACATGCAGTGCGATATGCCGATTTTTATTTAAAGGCTGAAAATTAAGTTAACCTATGATTTATGTATTGTGCAAGAAGTGCTTTTAAGTTGGTATAAGTTATTTTTATTTATTTGGAGAAAAAAATATGTTTTTGTTTTGTTTTTGTAATATCTAAGAAAAAACTATCGATTTTGATGGCTTATTTGTTAAGGACTAAAAATCAATAAAATAAGTGAATACAAATTTAATGCGTGATTTTATTTTTTTATTATATCATTGAGATTAAAAAAGAATCTTTTGTTTTTAGTTTTCTTTCAAAAAACTAGTATTTCATCTAGTTCAAACTTTCGGTCTGTGAGACCGTGCGCGGATATATGTGTTATAAAAATTAGCGCGGTTATAGGAAGGTTAAAGGAAGGGACAAAAAGATCCATACAGCGAAGAGTTAGCAGTTTAAATGTTGTACAGTGTAATTAATAATTATTAAAAATACTTTTATACATATTAAGAAAACTAACTTTTGGCCTCTTTGATTTAACGTTAGAGTTTGTTATAACAGTATATATTCTTTTTGAAATATGCATGGATATATTAAGGCATTTAGTACACATATGTACTATAAATACTAAACTAGTAGTAACATTGACCATTTAACTTTTACCTTTAATTTGTTTATCTAACTTTTTCTGTTTCAATACTACTACAATGTATACTTTAGCATATCGTTCAAGGCTAGTTTTGTTAATATAATCATTGAAGTAATTAATGACTTTGAAATCTGTTTATTTAAAAAAATTTCAACATGACTCAACTAGAATAGAAAGTAAATTTCAGTTTACTTTCAAGTAAATGTTGTTAAAAAAATTTCCAGAGAAACAAATGTGATTCATCAACAAGCTGGGAGATGTTTTGGAGGTAAATATACAGAAAAAAACATTCTTAAAATTAAATTATAAATTTATATGTATTTGCATTTTAAAATTAAGGCGTAAAATATAAAACAGGTAGATATAAAAACAGTTTTATTATACAAGCGAAAAATAAGAACACAAAAAGTGTGTTAAATTTATTGAGTTATTTTAAACATAAGATAATTAAAAGAATAATAAAAAATGTATTTGTTAATAAGTTAATTAACAAATTGACGTAAAATGCTTTTAACGCTACTAAAGGATGTTTATTTTTATGTGTATTTTTTTGTATAGAATATTTGACATAGCGGCTATTAACATATTACGCAACGCTCAAAAGAGGGGGTGGGGCGGGGGGTTAATGTTTTGTTACGGATTGGATAATTTATATTAAAAATTTTGTAAAAAGCGTCACGAAGGGGGGAGGGCGTGTATAAAAACTCTGAAAATAGTATTTTATTTAAAGCGATATGTGGCAGAATAGCGTCTGACGAGCCACTAGTATCTTTATAAAGTAAATCTGATTAATTTATCTACACACATTTAAAGTTGGCCCATTTTTCTTATTTGCTTATAAAACCAAACACTTAAAATATTTTCGTAAGAAAGCATTCAAATTGTAATTGACTCTTATAGTATTACAAGATGTTCATAAATTGGTACATAATATAAGAAATATTGCTATGTATTTGCATGTTATTTCTCCATGTATGAAAATATTAAGTTTCTTAGAAGAAAAAAACTATGCATAAAGTGTTTATGTTGAACTATGAACATCATAAACATATGTTCAAGAACTACAGAATTTAGCGCTTAACAAAGTTTTGAAACTCAATATCTCAACTAGTTTAAACATTTTGTTCAACAACTTTGTTAACAAGTGACAAACGACACCTTTAATTGTTTTTTAAAATTCCGACAGCCATCCCAGCAAAAAAATTCTGGTTGATTACACTGCGCGTTACACGATTTTGGTACCCTCTTAACTATTAGCTGGAATGAATAGGTAATGAGTCATAGATTAAATGTTCCAAACATATGTGGTATCCATCAGGTCTAGTTTTCGAGGTACAAGTCAATTAATATTTCTACAACTGACATAATATCAAACATTTTTCTGTTAGCAAGCGTCAATTTCAATCGCAGAGAGAATTATGTTTCGTGTAGACTTCGAATGGTGGCTAATTGGCTTTTATCAGATAAAAAATGCTTGAGTTATTGTGGATCGAAGTTAAAATTTTATGAAATTTTTAACGATTTTGAGTTATTGTGGATCGAAGTTAAAATTTTATGAAATTTTTAACGTTTTTCTCCAATTTTTGTACTTTCGGAAGCAGTTGTGCCAGAAATAATTAAGAATCCTTAGTCCTATAATTTAATTGAATAGTTCATTCGATTGCGAAAATGTTAAGCTATAATGGACCGAAATCGGATGGAAATTATTAATGATATAAGGAAAAAACCAAAACATTAGCATTTCAAACAAGATATTAAATGCTTTTATCGAACCAGCCTTTAACTCTGGGTGGCGTTTAAAAACGAAGTATACATCGAAAAATACAAACTACCGTTATCTAGCAAATGTGACGTGATACTTTAAAATGTAATTTTATTTCTGTTATCATTACTTGAGGTCTACACGTAACATAATATGTAAGGTTGAGATTGTCAAATTCAATCGCAGAGAGAATTATGTTACGTGTAGACTTCAAATTAGTGTTATCTCAATGTTATAAGAATTTTTATGAGAGCGTTGTTATAAGAATTCTTATAACAACAATCTTATGAGATGAACTGTCAAAAAACACATGTATATGAAAATAAAATAGTGTGGATGTGTGAGTGTTTATTAAAATAAATGAAAAGCGATCTTTTTTATAAAATTTCTGTGTTAAATAATTGAATAAATGTGTTTAATTGATTTATAAATTTAAATGTGTGTAAAAAATTAAAAATAAAGTAACTAATTATGCAAAAGTAGTACATGTTGACACCATGAGCATTTGCATAAAATGAAATCTTATCGGAAAAGTAAAATTACGTCTTCCCCTAGTATGATATTAAGAGAAAATTCGACATTTTGTTTTTAGTATTCTGCCGACGTTTTTTCTCATGTTATCTCAAAGTTAATGTCTCGTGAAGACGCTGTGTTACCCTTGATCCAAATATAATTAGGCAATTGTTTCTTGATACACGCAAAAAATGTTTTTTTTTGTTGCATAGTGATACTTGCTACATGTAAAGCTGTGTTCTCACTATAGCGGTCGGTATTCGATGTTTGGTTCGTTTTGTATAGCAACTGTTTGCAATTGCAACGCTTTTGTCACTATTCGTTAGCGCTTCTTTCACTCACTTTGAAACACCAAATAAAACTTAACACATATACTTAAATACCCACATACAACAAATTGTCAAAATGTGTTGCGAGATTGCAATACAAAAAAGGTACACCGATTTGGTACAGCGTAGTTGCAAAAGCGTTGTAAGTGCAAAGTAATGAATTTTGTTGTTAGATTGCAAACAAAAAGCTACGGTATTTTGCACTTGCTCCTTTGCAAGACTATTCGCAACAAATACTGAATACAGCTTATGTGTATTTGCCATATGGAATGGCACATGTTTGCGGACGGGAAAATGAAATAAAATAATTATTAAATTAATAAAGTATTAAGTAAAATAAGTATTATATTAAGGCCCTAATTGTGTAAAACACACCACCAAAGTGAAATTTGTATACAGAACAAAAACAACATTTCAAATATTTTTTATCAATTTATTTTATTTTTATAGAAATTTTAAAATATTTGATAGGTAAAGCAACGCTTTAATTTCTATACGTTTGTTTGGTGAAGAATTTGTATGAAAAACAAAAACAAATTTTTAAAATTTGTTGAAATTTATTGTTGCTTTAACATAAACTTCACTTTGGTGATGTGATTTACACAATTAGGGCCTAAATAAAAGAAGTATATGTAAGAATAAAATAAGTATAACCACTCAGCTGTTTTAATATTGTTTTGCTTTATAGGTTATGTCAAATGTACGTAACATACAAACAGGTGAACACAAAAATTATAAACCTTATGTAAGCCGCAGCTTTTGACATACACATGAAATCACATGTGTATAAAAAAAGTGACATTCCATAAGGCAAATACACATAGTGAAAACACAGCTTAAATGATTTTTGTGTGAGTTTTGTCATAGAGATCGGCAATATATTTCTTTTACAGTGCCTGGCTAAAGCGCCCTTTTCGCAGCGAAAGACCAAAAGATAAACAATTGTTTAAGTGCAGTTTCGTACCAAACGCTTCTCTTTTATTCTGTTGTACTAGAGTTCTAGCTAACATAAATTAATGCTATTAGGTCATTAACTTCAAATAAAGATTTTCTTCATGCTGGGATATACATATTTCTTTAGGAAGCATAAATAATATTTAACGCTTTAAGTTTCATGCAAATAGAAAAACCCAAGTGTTAAATAATATAAAGCACCAAATACAAGTTGTAATAGAAGAAAGTAACAAAAGTATTTAATGAGCATGTAAATCGGAAAAGTAAACGTACGTAAGATTGACACAATTCTGTTTACTCTAGTTTTAATTAACTGTTTAAACTTGAAAATCATTCATTTGTATAAATGTTAACAGTATACATTTTTAATTGTATACAATTTTTCCATTATATTTAAACAAATGTTTTGGTATGCTAATTAATAAGATATTGGAACAACTAATTCAAAGCAGGGTTCCAGAATAAGAACACTACACTGCAAAGAAAGCATGTTACATTGATAACATAGCTAGTAAAGTCTCGTACTGTCAATAAAATAATGACAACTCAACACATACGAGCACTGTGAATTAGTGCTGGCAAAGTATTGAGTAGTAGGTACCGAGTATCGAATATTTGCCAATTTTTTAGTGTACTCAATACTCAAAAGTAGTTACTCGATACTTTCGGGGTAGTATTTTTATTGCTAAACCGAATAGAAAATGAAGGACCAATATACAACTCTGTTTAAAAGTGTAACATTTTCTAAGCTTTAAAAGTATCAAGTATGTATTGAGTGCCCAAACGAAAAGTATTGAGTAGTATTGAGTAATGAAAAGTAGCAGAAATTGCCAGCACTACTGTGAATTCAACTTACATGAGAGAGAATATTTTATTTATTTCAACACAATTGAGAGAGCATTCATTTTTGTAGTAGTATTGTTGTGGGTGACGCTGCTAGATTATTAGCCCTAGGTGTATTTATTCTTATAACATACATTGTAAGTTTTATCTCTTTTGCACTTCTTACGCTTACACTTTTTCTGTTTATGTATTGTTTTAAGTTGTTAGGGTTCCTTTCCCTTTTACAGTGTTTGACATTATGAATCTTAAATAACGGTTCCTTATTTATTATAAACTCCTATCTCTCTTACAAGTGCTATGTTTGTCTTTCTTTAACACACATATATATTATGGGTGCATAGAATAAGTAACCATTGTATATACATAAATTTAAGTTACCAAGTCTTTTGATGTTTGAGAAAATAAAGAAGCGCCATTATCAATCGGCAAGTGAATGTCTTAGGATGTGTTTTATTCATTACAATTTCAGAAGTGGGATCGACTATAAGGAAAATAAATTTTTCTAAGCAAAGAAGTATAAAAAGTTAGAAAATAATAATTTTAATGAATTTATCAAAGATAAATTAATAGTCGAAAAAGAATAAGAAAAGAATATCAATATAGAATACTTAAGAAAAAGGATTTTAAGAATAAAAAGAGTGAAATATGGAAATGAACAGTGTGTGTGGTGCAGATCATACATCTGCGCAGTTACGCCTTTGGCTTCAAAAGCTTGGGCTATCTTCAAATGGCACGAAAAGTGCACTAGTGATGCGGTTAAATGATGTACCAGCCGAAGTAAGAGGTGATTGTCCGTTAGTAGCAAGTGAGACGTCCAATATAGTTAATGTGGACAATGTAGAATGTGCTGAAAATGATCGAGATAATATAAATGAAGATAATAATGATCGTTCTGTGGAAGAAGATGATGAGTGTCGCCAGCAAAATGATAGAGAACTGCAGCAAGATGACTGTACAGATAAAAACCGAGGTGCAACGAAGAAAATGATCGGCCATGATTTTGTGAACGTGTTGAAAAGAGAGCTAGAGCTAATAAAGCGCGAAAAAGAGTTATTGCGGAGAGAAAACGACTTATTGAAAATGATAGCCGATTCCGAGAAAAAGCGTGAATTGGTCGGCAAGAATGTAGCTTCTAATCAGAATCAAATAGAAGATTTGCAAGGTTCCAATAAAATGAAAGTTGCCTTTAATACCTTAAAGGATATTATTCCAGATTACGAGGGTGGAAAGTTTCCTGAGTTATGGACAGGACAATTCAAAAAAATTAGTAAGGTTTATAATGTCGATGAGGAAACAATGAAAACACTTCTGATGTGCAAATTAAAAGGCAAAGCACAAATCTGGCTACATTCTAATCCAAATTTTTTGGACATAACTACTGAAAGCATTCTAGATGAGATGGAAGAAGTTTTTCATAAAAAAGAAAATAAACTGGTGATGCGTAGAAATTTCGAGACGCGCAGATGGAAATATGGTGAAGCGTTTGGCGACTATTACAACGAGAAAATTATTTTATCAAGTAAACTTGGCATTGAAGAGGATGAACTTATCGAACATATTATCGAAGGTATTCCTGACACCCAACTAAGAGTACAGGCGAGTCTTCAGTGCTACAATAATAAGATGCAGCTACTCCAAGCATTTTCGAAAATCGAATTAAAGCCAAATTCACGACTCCAGTGGAAGAGCGACCAGGCAGCCGAAGATAAATTAAACAAATTTAGGTGCTACAATTGTAATTCATTGGGACACTACGCTTCTAACTGTCAGAAACCAAAGCGTCAGATGGGAGCCTGTTACGGATGTGGTAGCATGGAGCATAGAATAGCTAACTGTCCAGATAAGAAATCTGAAGTACAACTTGTGCAAGGCGATGAATATGTAAGGTATTTTAAGTTTTCTTTAGATTGTAGTTTTAATGTTTCATTTTCTTTAGAATGCCTAATGGATTCTGGTAGCGTCATCAGTTTTGTAAGAAGGGCAAATATTTCGAGATTTATTGATTTGAATAGTCTTTTATGTACTAAGAATATTTTCCGTGGAATAAATGGAAGTGAATTAGATGTCTATGGGAGATTTAAGTGCTTTGTGAATATTGGGGAGAAAGTTATTGGTTTGGAGATGTTGGTTGTTTCTGATGAGACCACATCGTATGAGTGCGTGTTGGGGAGAGATTTTTTGAGAGAGGCTGGTTTTAGATTGGTGGCATGTGATAGAAAGGGAGATTTGGATTGTGTGGATGATTTTGAGAGAGCAATTTTGTCTATTGATGTGGGCACGACTGATGACTTTGATTTTGTTGTAGGAGACAGTATTGATCATAGCGATAGACGCAGGTTAGATTGCCTGTATAGGAATAACTATTTGCTACCTGTGCGTCCATCCAAACCTAGGGTGTATAGTGAGATTAGGCTAAGTTTATCCAATGACAAGTGTTTTAACTGTACACCAAGAAGATTGTCGTATGCAGAGAAAACAGAGTTGCAAAAGTTGTTGGACGAATATTTGGAAAAGGGATACATCAGGCCAAGTGAGTCAGAGTATGCATCACCTATTGTTTTGGTGAGAAAGAAGACAGGTGATTTGAGAATGTGCGTTGACTACAGAACTCTGAACAAGGTGACTATGAAGGATAATTACCCAATTCCCCTGATAGATGATTTGCTGGACAGGCTTTCTGGCCGCAAGTTTTTTACAAAACTCGACTTGAAGAATGGATTTTTTCACGTGTTTGTTCATCCAGATTCGGTAAAGTACACTTCTTTCGTAACGCCTCTGGGTCAATTCGAATTTTTGAGGATGCCATTCGGCTTGAGAAATGCTCCATCGGTTTTTCAAAGGTTCGTTAATAGGATTTTTGCTGATATGGTAAGAGATGATAAAATTATTATATATTTGGACGATATCATGATCGCGACAGTTACTGTGGATGAACATTTCGAGATATTAAGAGAGGTTTTTATTCGGATGGTCGAGAATAACTTGGAACTGAGAATGGATAAATGTGAATTTTTTCAGACTTCTGTTAGGTATCTGGGCTATACGGTCGATGGGGACGGTATTAGGGCTGATGACAGAGGGTTAAGGGCGATAAGTGATTTTCCTGTACCCGACAAGCGTCATTCTGTTCAGAGCTTTTTGGGATTGTGTTCTTATTTTAGAAGGTTTGTTAAGAATTTTTCGATATTGGCGAAACCTTTATACGATTTGACGAAAAAGGACAGGAAATTTTACTTCGGAGAGGCTGAACTGAAAGCATTTGAATTACTCAAAGGAAAACTTATGGAATCACCAGTGCTGGCACTTTATGATCCAAAAGATGAAACCGAACTTCATTGCGATGCGAGCTCTGTTGGCTTTGGAGCTGTCTTACTACAAAGGAAGAACGATGGAAAGTTTCATCCGATTTTTTATTTTTCAAAGCGGACTACGGACACTGAGTCGAAATATCATAGCTTCGAGCTCGAAACGTTGGCAATAGTTTATGCGCTAAGGCGCTTTCGTATATATCTACAGGGAAGGAAATTCAAGATTGTCACTGATTGTAATTCTTTGACAATGACGTTAAACAAAAGGGAACTCAACCACAGAATCGCGAGGTGGGCATTGGAACTTCAGGACTTTGAATACGATCTCGAACATCGATCAGGTAGTAGGATGCAGCATGTTGATGCTCTTAGTAGGTGTAACAATGTACTAACAATTGAGCCGAACACATTTGAAGAGAATTTGATTATTTGCCAGAATAGGGACCAGGGCCTGAAAGATTTGAGGCACAAGCTGCAGAGGACCGAGCACAGTTTGTACGAGATGCGTAATGGGGTATTATACAGGAAGACCAATGATGGTAATTTATTATTTTATGTTCCAGAGGATATGGAGAATCACGTTTTATATAAATACCATGACGAAATGGGACATGTAGGAATTGATAAGATGACGGAACTTATATTGAAAAGTTATTGGTTTCCGAAGGTTAGGGCAAAGGCTGGTAGGCATATTGGCAATTGTGTAAACTGCATCGCATATTCTTCAGGAAGCAATAAGGATGAGGGATATTTACATAGCATTCCAAAACCGGAGATCCCATTTGAAACGGTACATATCGACCATTTTGGTCCAGTAGATAATGGCAGGTCGCTAAAACATGTTCTGGTGGTAGTCGATGCTTGTACGAAATTCGTGAGACTCTATCCGACAAGAACCACTAACACAAAGGAGGCAATTGCGGCATTGAGTAACTACTTTAGATCGTATAGTCGGCCTAGATGTATTATAAGCGATCGGGGCACATGCTTTACTTCGAAGGACTTTTCGGACTTTTTAGTAGGGAATGGCATAAAACACATTTTGGTTGCTACGGGTTCACCACAGGCAAATGGACAGGTAGAAAGAGTTAATAGGTCAATTGGGCCTATGCTGGCAAAGTTGGTGAACCCCGGGAAGGGTGTTTTTTGGGATACGGTGCTAGAACAGGTTGAGTATACTCTGAACAATACTGTTCATAGGTCCATTGGGCTGCACCCGAGTGTAATGTTATTTGGTGTGAGGCAAAGGGGGAAGGTGTTGGATCTGCTAAGTGAGTGCCTTGTTGATTTGAAAGGGGGGCAGCGGGAGGATCTTTGTATAACTAGGGCTAAGGCGGCTGATTGTCAGCGGAGGCTCCAGGGCTATAATGAGGCATATGTTGATAGGCGGAGAAAGAATGCGACAGTGTACAGTGACGGTGACTACGTGATGGTGAGGAACTTTGACTCAACGGCTGGTGTATCTCGTAAACTGGTTCCTAAATTTAAGGGTCCTTATAAAATATCGAAAGTTTTAAGAAACGATCGCTATTTAATTGAGGACGTAGAAGGATTCCAACAGTCACGTACACCGTATAAGGGTGTTTGGGCGGTTTCCAACATGCGCCCATGGTTTGGTGGTCGGACGGGCTCTTGTACTTAGCATGAGATCGGGTGATCTCAAGGTCAGGATGGCCGAGTTGTAGTAGTATTGTTGTGGGTGACGCTGCTAGATTATTAGCCCTAGGTGTATTTATTCTTATAACATACATTGTAAGTTTTATCTCTTTTGCACTTCTTACGCTTACACTTTTTCTGTTTATGTATTGTTTTAAGTTGTTAGGGTTCCTTTCCCTTTTACAGTGTTTGACATTATGAATCTTAAATAACGGTTCCTTATTTATTATAATCTCCTATCTCTCTTACAAGTGCTATGTTTGTCTTTCTTTAACACACATATATATTATGGGTGCATAGAATAAGTAACCATTGTATATATGTACATAAATTTAAGTTACCAAGTCTTTTGATGTTTGAGAAAATAAAGAAGCGCCATTATCAATCGGCAAGTGAATGTCTTAGGACGTGTTTTATTCATTACATTTTGTACTTGAATATCCATTAATTTGCAATTTTTTTCGCACGCACAATCACTTTTTAGTTTTAATTAATTTCTTTACTATTTTAGGATTTTTCCTGCTAAACAGGCCTTTAATAAGGCCTGAAGTAAGAGTTGAGTTTTTGATTCTTTCATAGAGGATTGAAAACTCAATAAGAAAAATTTGAAAACTTTCGATTTTAGAAATTCGCTGATTTTTAGTTTACAATTGACGCGATCCTGGGTTCTCATGAAAAAATATCGGGTGCCCTGAGGCTGAGTGGTAGCAATGCTAGATTGTCAGTCCATAGGTCGTGGGTGCGATTCCCGCCATAGACAAGCTAATCGCTTCGCGGGCTGTGTTTGTTAAAAAAATTGCACATTCGATAGTTGGCCAGGCTAGGGACGATATGTCCGAATATAAAATATTTTTCTTTGTTTTTTCTCTGACTTATTGACCGTCCCTCGTATTTGACAAAACGAATAACTTTACTTCATAAGATATACCACTGAAATACATAAATTAAATTACTTTTTTATAAAAAGAACAAAAATGTCGAAATAAAATAATATTCTATAATAAATCCTTTGACAACGTTTTTTTTTCAAAGACCCACGCAATGTTTTGCTTAATTTCAAGTATTACAAAATTTTTCTTGTAGTATCAAAACATAAAAAAAACTTTAAATTAATGCTACATATTGATTCAGTAGCATTTGAAAATGTTTTTTCTTTTATTGTCATTTTTATAACCAAAAGATACACATCCACCACCTCTGACTTTTAGTGCTGCAAGCAACCATAAAAATTAATTTATTGCATAATTTAAAATATTTGGAAATTATTTTTGGAAAAGTTACAAAATCTTCCAAGGCAAGAAATCTATAAAAATGCAATTGTATTTAAATAAACATTTTTAAAATTACGCGCTTTAAAGCTTGATGCTGCTCTAGATTTTACAATTCTTGTAAGAATTGGCCGAGTTTGTTCTAGAGGGAAAAAATGTTTTCTTTTTGATGTGAAAATTCTATTGTTTATAATTTTTTGCTGCTTTTAACGTTTTTTTTCTTGGTGGTATGTATTTGTGAATGAAATCTTTCTTCTGAGATAAGATAATAAAAAACATAATTTTTTAACTTATCTGTATTTAAGTTGATGGTTGCAGATATTTGTGACAAATGTTTTACATTATTTCAAATAAAAATGTTAAACATTATAACTTGAATTTTCTAATTCTCAGAAGATGCTGCGAAAATTGTTTAGAAACCAATTTCCAAATTTAGTTTTGGCATAAAAAATCTTCTCTTATAATCTTCTTATTTTTTATGAAATAAATGTGTGGTTGCGTCACCTGATAGGAGATCGTGGTTGGTCTCACAACATCATGACGTCAGTTCAATCTTCCGTTCAGCCAAAATTTTCTTTGTCTTTTCAATTCTTACGCTCTTTACAATTTCTTTTTAAATAAAAAGAGTTAAATTACTCTTAAGAACTTCATTATTTGACATATTGTCATAATTTTATTTTAAATGAAATTTATTTGCTGGAGTTTAAGCAATTTTCTATATGCAGCATTTCGTTGATGCTTTACCAACTCATCAGTAGAGTTTTAATTTGGATTTTATTTTTCATTTTGCCTTATAAATACTTTTATTGTTATCCAATGGATTTCTAATTGTATGAAGGTGTAGAAAAATAAAATAGATTCATATCGAATAAAAAATTATTTGTTGGGTTTTGTATAAGTTTTAAAACCTACTATGCTTATTTTTTGAAAATCATTTATATATTTATAAATTCTCAAATGATTTTTAAAAGTTTGTACATAAGGTAAAGGGTTTGTAACTGTTCAACATTTGTTTTTAAAGTCTACTGATGAGTTGGCAAAGCACCAACGAAATGCTGCATATAGACAATTGCTTAAACTCCAGCAAACAAATTTCATTTAAAATAAAAATAATTTAATTCAAAACTTAGATTGAACAAAACATATATCAACTTTTGAAATTCTTCCTGAATTTAAATGAAAATTAATCATCTGCTTAATGAAATAAAATATTAGATTTAAAAAAAATATATTCAAATAACATTCAGGAAATAAAACAATAAATGTTTGAGCAAAAAAAAAGTATCATCAATCCACCTGCAGCTTATTTAGAATTAAAAAAAACGTGTAATATTTTTAATATTCAAATATTTTCATTATTCAACAAGTGCTGAGATAAATACTTTTAAAGCTTTTTATTTAACTAAAATATGTAACAATATAAATTTATTTTATTTTCAAAAATATGCGTTTCCTTCTTGTTTTTATTTCAGCATAAAAAAGCAACAGTAAAATGATATAAAACTGAATTAATGACTTATTACAAGTTTACACTTTTATTTCGTTATAAATAAAATTAATTTCCCTTAAAAGTAAGTTTAATGATTAAAAAATAAATAAATAAATGAAGTCACGAAAATGTTATGCAGACTTGCGGTAACGTACAGTGGGTTGGCAAATGCAACTTAAATGAAAAATATTCTTGAAAAGAAGTCAATCCCCGTTATTATGAATGGCGTCGTCGACGTCACATCAACACGACAGTAAAAAGTTTTCGCTTGTCGACTCGTTGTATCTTACTTTTTTCTGAGACTTATGAAATTAGCTCATCATATTAATATAAGTCAATCGTGATGGACAAAGAGTAGAAAAGTGATAATTTTTTGCTGTCGTGTTGATGTGACGTCGACGTCGCCATTCATAATAGGGGGGAATATTAAAAAACGGTGGGTCGGATTTATTCGGCTTAAAAAATCAACTGTTTTTGAGTTCTTTATAATTTCGAATAATTAAATAACATTAAATTGAAAATTTTAAAAACCACCAAAGAAAATGGATTAAAGTTTCAAAACGGCTAGACCGATTTTTTTCAAATATAGGTTAGAAGATTTTAGATAAAGTCACCTTTCAAACAAAAGTAATTAAATTAAAATCGAACTAGCCGTTTGGGAGCTACTGTGCCACAGACAAACAGATTCAAGAGGATACAGGTAGAAAAGAGACAATAACTTCTCAACGGTTAGACAGATTTTCTTCAAACATAGCTAAGAACACTCTCAGCTAAACAACTACATCAAAATCGGTCCAGACGTTTAAGCTCTACGAGAAAACAGACAGACACACACAGATAAATAAATACACATCACAGCCCAGCGGTAAAATCTACGAGGCATTCACTAAACAGGCCTTTTAGAATGCCTCCAAAGACTTGAAATAAGATCCAAAACTAGTTCTCTTCTTCCTTCTCAGGATGGTCTTCCAGAAGTCCTCTACACTCGTATCTAAAACATCCGATACACATTCATTCTCCCTTCCTTTAGAAGGAGTATTTTATTTTTAGATTTTTCGTACTTTAGAAATAGCAAACATCCTAGTATTCTTTTTTTGCAAGTTATTTGTATATAAGACCGAAATTTACGCGCTACGCTGTACGTCTGTCTGTCTGCCACATGTTGTTTTCTCGGGAACCGTATGAGCTACGGATCTGAAATTTTCACAGAGTATGTAAAACTTTGGCCGCTACAAAAACAAATATATGACAGTTACAAATTAAAGGGTGTTCTAAAGCGAGCAACGAAACATGTTGAAATACTAACGTAATATACAGACACTTATACTATATGGACACTTTAAATTTTCAAAGTTAGTGTGAATTGGTGTAGTCTGTAGAATAGGCTACATCAATTAACACTGATTTTTATAGCAATAAAAATTAAAGGGTGTTCTATCAGTTAATGTAATTTGGCTTTGCAATTTATACAATTCGCTGTATCTTGGAAACCGTAAGAGGCAAACTCTTGAAATTTTAAAAAACGCTAAAACTAAAAAATTCCAAAATTTAAAAAATGTCAAATTGCAAAATCGACAAAATGAAAAAAGCGCTTAAAGGAAAAAAGCAAATTAAAAAAATGTTAAAACGCAAAAAGTCACCAAAACTAAAAAGATCGCAAAAAATCAATAAAAACCGCAAAAACTGAAAAAAAAATCGTCAAAACGAAAAAAAGCACTAAAAGGTAAGAAAATCGCTAACACTAAAAATATCGTCGAGAAACGAAAAAATCGCTAAAATGGAACAGAAATCACAAACGGAAAAGCGCCAAAACATTAAAAAACGCCAAAAGTAAAAAATCGCCTTCAACCGAAAAAATCGCCAAACGAAAAAAGTGCCGTAACAAAAAAAACAAAATCCCCAAAACCGAAAAAAGCACCAAAACTGAAAAAAGCTCCAAAGCTTGAATAAATCGCTAAAACTAAAAATATCGCCAAAAGCGAAAAAAACTTTTAAATTAAAAAAAAACAGCAAAACCACAAAAATTTTTAAAACTTAAAAAATCGGCAAAAAACGAAATATCGCTAAAAAAAAACGCTAAATGAAAAAAAGCGCCAAAAACCAAAAAAAAATCGCCAAAACAAAAAAAAATTAAAAAATAAAAAAAATAAAATTAAACAAAAAAGCTAAACGGAAAAAAATTGCCAAAATGAAAAAAGGGCAAAAACGAAAAGTGATATATGTGTATTCGTACGGAACCCTTCGTGTGCGAGCCAAAGTCGCACTTTACTTAATGATTTATTAATTGTTTTACATCGCTGACGATTTTTCTAATATTACCGACGAAGGAGCAATAGAGATTTAGCTTTAGCAAATTACTGAATAAGGGTGCTGGTTAGTATTTTAAATTGCTTAACATATTGAGCAATATTAAATCACTTTTTTTCTTTATGACAGACACTGTATCACATCTAGTCACAGCCAAACTGCATGTGTGAATCCGACAAACATGAAAGCGATAACTTTTTAAGGAACAATTAAATGCAATAAAATGAAAAAGAGGCAAAAAAGCCAAAATAAACAATATTAAATGAGTCATCTAGGCGTAAAATCAGTATTAAAAATACCAGCAGTCCAAAAGGCAGTCAAACACATGAACAAAAAAAATTAAACCACGATATGTACTCGTATTACATGCAATTGTTAATTGGTCGGAGATATTACTTGACTGTGGATCTAATGAAAACAACAGCAAAAACAAATTATATACATATTACTCAGCCTTAAAGAGATTTCTGTTATCTTTTTCTTACGTCTGTTTTTGTTGTTCTTTTTTCTGTGGATTTTCTTGATATTATCATTTTAAAATATGTACATACGTACTTACCATACATAAAATTTTCATTGTACGAGCAGTTTTATTTTTTCCTTTGTATTAAATAATAATACATAATATAATACAAATAAATTAAATAAGAAAAATTCGAGACAAGATTATTATTTTTTCTCTTCTATACTATATATTTATTTTAAATGGATATTTTAATATTTATTTTCTTTTAAGTGCAAATGTAGTGATAAACCAACTTTTTTGACACTCATTTCAGTGCATAGCTGTTGGAAGTATCATGAAAGCTATTGATTTAATTTAAAGTTGATATACTTTACTGTGGTTTCTTAGTCAAAATTACATTGTGCAATGTTATTTTAAAGAATGCAACGTTTAACATTATTCATAAACGATTGTTTAAGTAAAGTATGCGTTTTCCCCATACAAAATTCGTACATTCTACCAATTTAAAAACATTTTTCACACAGGCGTAATATCTGTGATAATGGAACATTGTTTCCTCAGTGTTGCCAATTTCTGTGTGGTTATCGAAAAAATGGAACAAAATGATTTATTATTTTTTTATATTTTTCTATAATAAAATTTGTGTGAAGTCATCTCAAAACTATAAAAATGTGTTTTGATTTTTATTATTTATTATTCGTTACACATTTTTCATAGAAATTATCTGCTTATCATTAAGAAACAACTGGATCATTTGAATCTATTTTCATTCCAACTTGAGAACTTTACACGATAAAAACATGTAAGTTGGCTGTATTCCGTAAAAAAAAATAAAAAAAAAATTAAAGCACAATTTTTCAGGATATATGAGGGTAAATGATACTTTTTATTTTAGTGAATTTGTAGCAGGAACATGTGCCCTTTTTAATCAATACCTTTCGAATGACATCGAAACGATGACGCGCTCTGCAGTTATTTAATTATTTAGACGGCTATAAAATATTAACCATAAGAGGCATCAGACTAATTATTGAGCTATGTGACGGGCACGTAACAGAATATATATTTCAAATATTATTAAAATTGGAGAGGTTAAAAATATAAACTCTAGTTTTTGTGTTGAAATTACTCTATACCCTTCACGAAAAATGGAAAGGGAATATATAGGTTTGTCATTCTGTTTGTATATATTTTAAGTTCTTATAAATAGGAAACTCGATATAAAGATCTCCGTCTGACCGTGTGTCAGTCTGTCCGATGTTGAAATGCATTTCATGAGGGCCGTAGATCCGAAGATCCCCTCTTAAATTATGGATAAATCTCCGAAGAATTATGCTATTGGATATCAGCAAAACTGATTCATGAACTACTGAGATATAGCCAAAAAGCTACTTTTTCTCATGTTTCCTCACGTTTTTGTTGTTTTTTATGACCTTATACGTCTGATGGTCCTCTATACTAAAATGATTTATCAATTATAGTTTTCTGAAGCTTTCTGGTAAAAATCTCCAGAACGAAAGAAAGCACTAAAACAAAAAAAAAAAATTCGCCGAAACGGAAAAAATTTATAAAACGGGGAAATATTGCTGAACGGGAACAAATTACCAACATTTGACAAAAAAAAATTGCCACAACGGAAAAAAGTCACAAAAACGAACAAAATTGGTTGAACGAAAAAAATCGGTAAAACGTATAAAAATAACTAAAATTAAAAATAAACACAAAAAATAAAAAAAATGTTAGAAAGAAAAAAAGTAGCCGAAAATTGGCAAAAAAAGGAGAAAATCAAAAAAAAAAAAAACTAAAAAGCAGCCAAAATGAAATAAGGCTCCAAAATGAAAAAAAATCGTAACGGACAGAAATTCGTAAAACGGAAAAAATCGCCAAAATTTGGATTAAGACGCTGCAACGGATAAAATCGCATAAACAAACAAAAAATAGTCGCTAAAACGAGAAAACCCGCTCAAACTGTAACAAAAAAAATCGCTAAAACGGAATATGTCGAGGAACCGAAAAAAATCACCAAAATTAGGAAAAAATCGCAAAAACGAAAAAGTTCGGAAAAATGGATAAATCGTTAAGAAAAAAATCTTCAGAACAGAAAAGAGTCGCTAGAACTCTGAACGCAAAAAAAAAACGTCAGAGCTGATAAAATCGATACAAAAAAGAAAATCAAAAACACGGAATAATATCGCCAAAACGGTACAAAATCGCCGAAATGGCAAAAATCCCAAAGCAAAAAAATAAATAAAAAATAAAAAAAGAATTGCCAAAACTAAAAAAACGCAAAACGTGAAAAAATCGCGAAAATTCAAAACAAATCAGAAAAAATCGCTGACAAAAAATCGACAAAATGGAAAAAACAGTTATGAGAGAGAGGCTTATAAAGCAAGTTTTAATGTAAAATTAATTTTGCGAATTCTACGAACGTTTTGCATATTCTACGAGAAAAAAAGTAGCTACGAGTGTTTTCTGTAAGGTCTTGCATGGATTATATTTCGTATTGTACTTTTTATGGCTTGGTAAAGCGTGTATGTATAAGAATCGGCATAGCCGTATATAGCACTCTTTATTTGTTTTAAAATCATTTTAATTTCAACTTAGTTTCATTTTCGATATGCTATGTCCGAGCGAGTTAAGCCCATTGAACACTTCTGTGGCCCTTTCGATCATTAAGTAAAAAAAAGTCAAGCAATAAAGTCTTGCTGTAAAATCCGTATTACATGTATTATAAATATTGATTTAATATGAAATTCCAATTTATTCAATATGGTACAATTTTAATTCAACATAATGCCTCATGTTTATTTCAACATAAATTTTATTTTGATTCAACTGGTCTTGAATATTAAATCGACATCATTAAATCAACATAATTTATTAAAAGTAAATTAACATCAAATACTAATAAGACAAAATATTAATGGAAAGTGTAAAATTACGCCTGTTTCCAGTGGTTTTACATCATGTTAGCATGACTGGCGATTAATGTTATGAAAATACAAAAAGAACAACATTAACCTAATGATGTTGCTACTGCCCTTAAGTGCCAGCATAACAAAATTGTATGTGCGTCGTCATTACATTATTTTTATTTATCAATTACTTCTGATCACTCTTTGATCTTATTATCTTGAGAGTTTATTGCTTCGAACTCATGATATAGAAAAAATTGTTAAGGGCCCGAAGAATGCTAATAACAAATACCCACATTTTGGATATTTATTGTACATACTTATTTGGGCAATTATTGTATTGGGTTTTGCACAAGTATTTACGATGTGTGTATGTATAGTCAGTCTGGAGTCTAGATTAGTAATTGGATTTAAATATTTGTAAGTTTGTCCTTCTATTTAATACGGGTTTCAGATAAAATCTATTTTGCTGAGTCTATATGTAGAAGTTTAGAAATGAAAATAAACAAAGAATAGCACGAGGTTTGCTCATATTAAATCTGTTTATTTCCTATTGAGTTTAGACTAAAGGTAAGGTAAGGTAGTTACACTGGTCTACAGAAACAATAGTGTTTAAATCAGAGAATATTAAACAGAACCCTTAATTATGACGTTTAAAAAGGCCTGTTATCATGTATTAAGCAGTTTTACATGCAAAATGTTCAATTAATACCATAATATGAAAGAGATAGCCAAATTAGAAACAATAAGATTTGCTGTTTCTTTCCTATAATCGTAGTATTGTTATTGTAAGCATTAGGTCTAATTCGTAGTCAAATACAAATAAGTGGAATATACAGAGTTTAATACGTTAAATTCTAATCCATTTTCAGTTTTTTCTTAGCACGTGCAGATTTTTTTAATGGTCCTGAATAATATTTTCACTAGATACATCAGTATATTTCACCCTAACCCAACGATGGTATGCCGGATTTCGATCAGCAGAACGCCAAAATGTGCAGGACAAAATTACCTTCAAACTTTCGGCTGGGTGCATTCCCTTAATTGCTAATAAAATCAGCATTAATTCATTGATGTTCATGATATTTGGCTTATTTTGTTAATAATACAAATGTCCTTAAGAAAAATAGTTTTTGTAGTTTTAAATTTTCTATGGTTTTTTAAAAAGAAACAAATTAATAATTTTGCACGAAAGATCACTTTTTTAATATTAATTTGTGAAAGCATTGAATAAATCAACAAAAAAACTGTATTAAAAAAGTTTGAAGGAAATTTTGTTCTGCATATTTTAGCGTTTGGCTAATCGAAACTGTTCACGGTTTAGGGTGAAATATACTGATGTAGTGAAAATAGGAAAAAACAGAAAAAAACAGAAAAAATTCAAAAATAAAAGTAGTTTGCAAATACGTATGACCATCTTAAATTTTTTAAAATGAAATTTCTGTTGTTGTGTTATTTATGTATAGGAAATCCAAAATTTGGATAATCCTCTTTTTAGCTCTAGATTTTTGCATAGATCAGGTGATTTTGCTTTATGGCAAATAAAATCAACATTTATCTATCGATTTTTGTTCGAAAAAATCTCATTTTATTTTATGTAAACGCAACTTTCTGTTACAGCAATGGAAGTGGGTGGTTACATTGTCGGATAGCGAATGCCATAATCGCAAACTAAAAGTATTCGATCAAATCAACTAGTTAACGAAAGCGATCATTAAACGCATGAATATTTATTTTTCTATAAATAGCTCTTTTTCTTCAGTTATTATTTTTAAATAAATTGTTAATATGAGACCTCTTCGATGAAATTTTACTTTAGACCACACCATGTAATTCAATTCGATCATAGTGTGTTATTTTTATCAGCCTGTCTGTCATCGTCATCTTACAAGTGAATGTTTATTGATTGATTGGATTAAATCTATTATTATTTATTTGCTTTTAAAAGACTAACAAACGATTGAAATGGAAACCTTTATTATTGCTTAAAGAATATGATAATAATCAAATATTATTGGATGCAATAGCCATTAGCCATTAGTTTGTTGAAATAATTCTTTAAAATTTCAAGTTTATTTGAAGTTTATTTGGACCTGCAGTTAAAATTTTAGAACAGCGACAACAAAACATAAATAAAAATCATAATTAAAATCTCAGCTTAAGCAGTTGAAAATAATAATATTCAAGTTTAAGGTTAATCTCCTAAGGTTATCAGTTCAGAATTGTTGCTATAAAGAAACATTTAAAATAATGAATAGAAAGAAAATTCTTTAGATATGTATTAAAAAAAATTTTCATCATTCATAAAACCTTAAAATGTTGTCTATCTTTGTGTGTGTCTGCTAAATATTTTAGAAGCTGCTGCTTTTACTCGTGTTAAAAACACCTTCAATTTTAATTTTCATCATCACTATCAACGTTTATGTAAATAAAAATTTTTCATTCCATAAGTGAGACACTGTCAACTTCACCTGCATGTGCCAGCGAATGAATTTCATAATAAATGTTATAAATATTTGTGAAAGCCCCCTTTTATTCATTTATTTATTATGTTTGTTGTTGAGTTGTTGGCTTCGAAAGAGTGGCGAGATTATTTAGAATACAAAGAATGTTGAAAAAGTTGCATTCATATGATAATCTAAAGTTAATAATAAAGTGTCGTTGGCTGTAGTAAATAAGTGTTTATATAGACAAAGTCAAACATCAGCAACAAAAGATATAAATATTTACAGTTTTTTTCTAACCTTTAGAAAAAGAACTTATGTTTTTATAAAAATTCAACGCAAAGTTGCGGGATTTAAAAAAAGAGGAGTTAAATGAAAAGGAGTTATTAAACTGAAATTAAAGTGGCAGGACATGAGAATGGAGGGCAGTGTCTATATGAAAAAGCCAAATATGCCACAAAAATCCGAAAAACTCCCTAAATCTGGGCTAAGGAATGAAATATGGAAAAACATGCTGAGGGATAAAATATGCACTAATGAACCGATGCTAAAGTCGTTTAGGTCTTGGTTTTTGAGATGTGGGTTAAGTCTAAACTAAGTTTAACGTTGTCTGAAACTCTGATTTTTTCGGCGAAATGTAATTTTTTTGTATTATTTCATTAAAGACCAACATATTAAGCAAACTTGGTAATGGCGGCACAAATCTGTTTTCAGATTTACTAAACTTAGTTTAACTGAGATCTCAAAACCCAAGCCTAAAAGTTCTGAAACGTATAAATAAAGTAAATCCTCTCATAACGAACACCTCCCATAGCCGGAAACCTCGCATGACCCGTAAAATTTATCTTATGACCCTCAAATAGTGTCCGTAGATAATATCTTTTAAGAGTTAGCAAAAATAGACAAGTACTTATTAAAATCGGTCAGCAAATAAACTATCCGCAAAACCATCAGGCTCGTATGCAATGCTTTACAAGCAAAACATTTAAAATGTCTAATGCATTTTTAGGGTAATTGGCAAAAAGAGATGAGCAATTTGTCAAAACTCATGAATTGTAGTGCAAAACTATAAAAATTTCGAAAATTAAGAAGAGACTGAACTTTTACCTCAAAGTAGAAAATTCGTAGAAAATATCGGTATTTATTTATTTATTTAACCGAGTCAAGAATGGCAAAAGTTTTGTTAAGATCTGTTTAGCCGTTCGAATGTTCTGTGGCTTACAGTTATTAACGCTAAATAGCTCTATTCTAAACGGATTTCCAATGAGAGGAAAAACTTTCGGAATATAATTGACTAGTCTTGATCTTTTTTGTGTTAAATAGGTATGTAACCGACACCGATAATTCGGCGATACTTCAGGTTTGCCGATATATCGATATCGGCGATATTTTACTGACGATACGACGATACTTCTTAAATTTTTTGTTAGAGTTTTTGGAACAAATAATTTGTTTTTTGTTAACTTTACCATCCCCAGCATCGCTCTAGCCCCTAGAATTTCAAAATATTACAGTAATTTTGATATAATAAGCGAACTGTAGGAAATAATATGGGCTTCAGTCACTTCTCATCCTTTGATTGAGGGTAATTAAAAATAATGTAGTAACAAATATCGAAATTTAACCAATGGTAAAAAAAAACAAATAATTACCGAATTATTAAAAGTTGCCAAATTTTTTAATTTTAGATAAAGCGGGAAGGAAACAATAATATAGAGATTTTATCTAGGAGCCAGTTTCAACAAAACTTCGAAAAATCTCTTAAAAACGAAATAATACAAACAAAACAAATAAAAGTTCGCAAAATCTATCAATCGTGAAACTTCCCGTTCATTTCAAGCTCAAAGAGCTCGAAAATCTATAGATTTCTGCGGAATTTGCGAAAAAAGAAAATTAAAATTTCCGACAACGTATTTTTCGAGATAAAATCTACGGCCACAATGAAAGTTCGATTTGACGAGAATTTTTGGAATAATAACATTTTTTTCGAAATTTTTCGATAACAATATTTTTTGCGTATTCGGGTATAAAACCTTCAAACATATCGTTACGTAATATGTGCATAGGCCCTATATCAGAATCAGCTTAAATATTCTACTGCACATTTTTATTTGGTAAAAAATCGAATTTAAATACATAAATATTTCGTTCCAAACAAGCAGGCAGGTATATAATAAAATATGTGAAGGGTATTAAGCAGCGTGTACAAGTTTATGATGCGCCATTGAGTGCAAAATAAAACGAAAAAATATCTCGACAACTTTTGTGCTGCACAAGCACAAAATACAAAAATATTTTAAACACCACAGTTTTCCAATAAACTGGTGACCACTTTTTGTATGCAGAATAAGTAAAGAGACAGCGAAACAGAGTGAAAAACAAACAAAAATTAAAGATTTATTGGAGTCACGTAAAATTAAAGCAAAAAATTAAAGAACACATTAAATATGTATGTATTTAACATGGGCCCATGCTAAATAAACCCTTCTTTCATACTTGAACAAAAACAATTTGAATCTTAGGTGTCTACACAGCATCACAAAATGGAAATGGGAAGAAGAAATAAATGTTGTTTTATCTTGGTATGTGGGCGTTTTATTTTTTATTTTTGCGTATTTCTTCCTTCTGCAATACATAAAATTTGCTGTAGTGCGAAGGAATGTAGGAGGACATTTGAAGAGACAGTAGGCAGGAGTGAGTAAAACTGGTGGTAATAGAAAATATATAATGGCAGCTTCAAATGGTAAAATTGTATTATTGTTCTTTATTTTTATTTACATTATTATGACCTTGTCAGTTATATTAACATTTTATAATATAAAAATAAAGCAAAAATTATAGGAACTTACGTGTTAAAGGTTTTTTGGTAATCCTTGATTTGTTTGCGTGAAAATTCATGAAATTCTGTGTAAACATTGACCACCTTAAAATTGTGTGGTACTTCAATGCCAGCTTCTTGTGAGTCCATAATCACCTGGCGTCTATTTAAAATGTGTGACAATTCGGAGGAGTCGGTGGAGCCCGAATCACAACTATTGGGCCGGCCCAAAGAAGAACGACGACCATTTGAGGTGTTGGCTCCTGAAACGGAGGAAGCAGCTGAAGATGCGTTTGACGAGACTGACATTTTAATATTTCCTTTTTTGTTTTATTAGTTTATCACTCCTAAAATTATTATTTTTTATGGTAACTGTAATAGTGTTACGTTGGTCGAAAACGAGCAATAAAAACGTTTTTTCCCCTTTTTATCAACAACAATACACACTCTTCCTTAAAGGATTTTAATTATACCGTAATATCCTCTTTTCAAATTAGATACGACTCCCTTTTTTTTAATATGAGCGATTTAATTCTTATTTACTTCTTTATTGACCTTTATTTTGCAAATGTATTTACTTATTTTCCGTTATAGCTTTTACGCAGATTTGTGCGACACGAACTCATTCGACCATTGGACTTGACAGTTGAAGAGTGACTGATGTTAACAAAAAAATCAAATTCTTATTTAGTACAATTTAAAGCTACTGTGGATCAATTACTAGTTAACAGAGTTGAAAAACCTGGTAGCATTTAGTTGCAAAGCATGCCCAACTGTATAATTACACAGTGATACGAAATCGAACTTTCCGAATCGGAATGGAATGAAACCAAAAGCATATGATGATAGTTGCCGTTTTCCATAACCCTACGTCTCCACGAGCCATCGACTTGAACATGACGCCGGCCAAGCAACTGCAAAAAATTAATCAACTTCTTTGTTGTGGTGAATACGTGCGATGTCCATGTTCTGCCTTATCAATGTAATTGGTGGTAGTGCAATAGAAATGGAATATTTAACAATTTCTTTCTGCCTCTTTTCTTCTATTAAAAATGGTTGTTGACAGCGAATCTCATGGCGAACATTGATGCTCAGCCATATGTTCGGGCATCGATGGCAGAGCATGGACATGAGCGGTCTACATTAGCCATATGCGATGTCCGACATGATGTTCATACCAACTTCACGGCTAATGTAGACCCCCAGTAACAAAGCCCTGAAGGCATTTTTTAGTTTAGTGCTAGATTATTTTACACTCATTTGAAGTTGGTTTGAAGGCTGTCTAACAAGAAAACAACATTAAAAATTTTATCAAATAATGCTAATTTATTTTTATTATTGCTATTTCTTGTAGATTGTCATAGAAAAACGATATTTTTTCTTTTTTTGAGGCAAAAATATAAATTTTTGATGTTGGCTTTATTGTAAAACACATTTCTAATGATATTACGAAGTACATTTTATTATTATCAGTACGTTATTATTACAAAAATGGTATTTTTATGAAAAAAATGGTTTTTTTAGCTCGGTTGCCATGCGTAATCGGCCTATTAATATTTTTCAAAAACTGAGAAATATGCATTTATAATTCCAAAAATATACAATTATTCGAATATATGCACTTACATCCAAAATATGCAAATATATGCAACTAAAAATCGGTACCAAACTATTTAAAAGTTAATAATTCGCATAACTAATCAGTCAATACGTGATAGGTAAACCACAAAAAGCATGCATTGGCAAGGAAATCTGAGCCCTGGTAATTACCCTACAATGTTTTTATAAAAAAAAGACAATGAGGAGTGTCTTGAGGATGAAGTGTAGTATATTGTTATAGATATGTACTAAAAGTGCAACTACATCCAAATTTTTTTAGAGTTTAGTTCATAAGAATCGATTATATATTAATCATGAATAAAAAAATTAAAAATGTAACAAAAATGTTAATATAAGCGAGAATTGCATATCAACACGGAAATATTCAGAAAGCAGAAACTTTCCTCCTAAGACTGAAATTTGGTTTATAGGCTACAAATTTCTTATTAGGCGGTTAAAAATTATGCATATCTGTAACATTATTATATAAAAAGCGTACTTCCTAAAGTCTTAGATGAGTGAAAATCAGTATGTAGGATAGAAATTGCACACTAATTATGTAAAAATTGAGAAATCCGAAAACTTCCCGCTCCAACACTCCCATAAGATGGTGTAACCTGTTGAAAACTACCCCTCCTAACTATCTGATCATCTGATATTGGAATGTCCCTTACCAAACCTCGAGAATGCGGCGCATATCTGTACATTATTTTAGTACTACAGGATATACGCAAGCTCCAGTCGTGCGTCAGAGCTGGCATTCTCAATTTCTTTTTGCTCAAGTAAACTATAAGCTTTTTTGTGTTCACTAATCATTTTTTCTTTGTTGTAAATAAAAATTAAATAAAGTACATCTTTTGGCGACTTTTTTGCTGTTTTTGGAGAATTTTAGAAATTTGGATATTATGTTGCAATTGTTCTTTTGGTTAATTATTTAATTTTATATATTGTTATTATTTATTTATGTTTTTATCTTATATATTGCTTTTACTTTGTGAAACAACATTTTCGTTTCTAAATTCTATGAAAAATTGCTTTCGTAATATACAAAAATAAACAAAAACATTCAAAAGTTCAAGCATAAGCCCACTAACACATCGCACTAACTACAAGAAATTGAAAATTTTCAATTACTTGTGATTTGTGCGCGCACAGCCCCATTAACGACTAACAGGACGTCGAGTACGAGCAAATCGCAAATCACTCCTATGTGAGCACCTTTAGAAACATTAATTTTGTTGTTGTTATTTGCGTTAAAAATGTAGTACATATAAATAAAATTTCGAAGCATACTTTGGGGATGTTTCTTTTTGATAGAATGCAGTAAATAATTTCGTGTTTTTAGTAGTTTTTGCTGGTTTTAAGTTAATTTATAATTATATTTTTATATATAGAATTGAAGAAAGAAAACTATTGCAACAGTAATAAAAATGCTGTCGTAGTTGCAGCAATCTGCGGCTCACCGTCAATGGCTAGCGCAAAGAAACTTTTAACGAAAAAAACTATTTCCAAATGATGGTTTTCGAGTGCAGGACTTTGATTATTGCACAATTACTGATTTACGAATGTACCCATAGTTCTAACCTGATGTCCCTAAGACACCGCTCGTCTTTTTGAACTTTTTTAAATGTCTACTGCCTTATTGACACATTTTTCAGTACATTTTTTTGAAATCCAAGTGGGTGTCAAGGCGAATTAATACCAGGTGGTCTCGAGAACTCAGCAATTGCAATTGTTTCAATTTCCGCCGGAAATATCGTAAGCCATTTGCGCATGGAAACAGATATTTTAACATTGGCTCCAAAGACTCCAGCATCAACACCGTCATCGATTTTAGATATGTCAATAGGCCAACGTATATTTGTGGAATCCACAAGAGGGTTAACATTCTCACACGTAGCCCTGGGTACCCTAAACGGAAAGGTAACACAATCTCGAACCTCAATTCACAGTTTACGTTGTCATTTGGTGTACTTTATGCTCGTTGCTAATACAATGAACAGAGTTGCCAATACACATCCTGTAAGCAGCCACTGCAGCAGAGGATCTTATGAAGATCTCAATAGGCGTTGTACTAGCTACGCCCTGAATGGTTAAGGCTGGACATATCCTCATTACACTGGTAGCTAGAAGATATGCGAACATCGGAACCTTGCATAGTTTGGTAGTCTCTACAACCTGCCGGTTAGTACGAGATAATCGGTCTGATTATAATTGTATAATTCACATGATAATTCTAGGGTTCATGCTTCAAAACATCATTCATTACGTCCAAGAGAACACAGCCGAATTTTCTAGCTACCATAACCACCGAGTCATCGGCGTATCCGGTCACTAGTTTTACTTAATAAGCTTTCTAAATCGAATTACAGAGAAACTCCACAGAAGACAAAACGGAAGGTAACAAAAAATATATTTCTTTGGACAGTATTAAATTACACCCGATTCTCAATAGCAAACTTTACCCGGACATATTTTCTATGCTCGGGTTCTTATTAAACTTATTTTTCCAAGACTAGCAATTACGAAAATTTTAAATTGTTCAGAAAACAAAATGGAATAGGTAATTTAATTTAGTGCCACAATTAGAAAATTAGAAGATGAACTTTAAGAACTTTATATTTATGTTAAATACAGATATATAATTCCTAATTATCTATGAAGAACCGAGAGCAAAGCATTATATTATATTTATTTCTATGTTTTACAATTAGTTCAAGTACTTATGAAACCAAATCCATTTTTGATTTACCTTCAGCCTCCTCCTCAGGCATATAGCTCGGCGACAAGGCTTTGCCTCTGTGATTAAATGAATAAAACGAAGGAAAGTTGCCCAAAGTATCCCAAGACTTAGCCTGCATATCAACAGTAGCACGTATTTCCTTAAAATTACCCACAATTTGGATAAGATTGTAAATTACAACAATTAAACTGACAACAATTTGGACAACGATCTAAAAATTTATAATTTTTTTAATTCTTACTAATAAATAAATTATTTAGTTAATTTTACTCACATCCAATGGTAGTTTAGTAAATTCTTGTTCAGTTAAACGCAAGTAAGTGCGATCTATTTGAAAAAATTACAAAATTTATTAAGTATTTTATTTCTGGATGTTTTACTTACAATGAGCCGCTGAATATGCTGCATGTGCCAAACTGGCAAAGCCGGCTATTAACAAAAATTTGTTAAAAACGGTATTGACCATTGCTATTTAGAAAGTTTATTATTTTATATTTCAATATTTTTTAATAGGTTTTCTTAAAAAATTGTAAATAAGAATTCTGATAAATTTTCTTTTCTGCTCCTGGAGAATAAAAATAACAAGCTGTCAATTACTATGACAATTTATGTTCCAGCTACGATTCTCAAACTGTATCATGAGTACCCATATACCAAGGTGAACTAATTTCATCAGCTGGTGTAGATTCTAAAACAACTACAACATTACATAAACATTTAACATCTTAGCCCCTATGTCGACGTATAAAAATTTTGACATGAGAGCATCTAATTTGAGGAAAAAAGTAGAACAGCTGTGCTTATAATATCACCTGTATAAATCCACCTTGCCATATACTATTAACAGGTACGCGCAGTTCCAAAGCGTATTCATACCAGGTGACCGCAAGAGCTCGGCTCTTTACAAAAATGCTTACACATAGGAATTGTCAACTGTGTTAAGGTCAAGGCGAATTCAGTACCAGGTAGCCTTATCATCACAGATGATCATCAGCTGATTACACCCAATCAGTCAAACTCTATATAAGAAAAGAGAAAAACTGTAACCCGAACTGTCAAAGCACAAATAAAAATAGTCCTACACCTACTTTGTATGTGTGTTATTTTAATGATAAGGCCACTTGATATTAATTCGCTTTGGTTAAGGTCTAAGCTTTTTTGACAGCCCATATATAAACTCTTCACGACGAATTCTCTTGCGACTACCTGGTGTGGATTTGCCTTGCGCAGTTCTGCAACAATATAACATTGTTGTCACGATACGAAGGCATGTTCATAACAGGTAGACCCGCTTAAATTCGCTTTGGAAATTACCTGGTTTCTCTGTCAAAAAATGCACTGAAAAATATGTCAGCAATGCATTTGACAATATAACTAGATCAAAAATACAAGCGGAGAAAATAAACAAAAAATATACAGCTGATCTGTAGAGTCCACCTGCTATGGACTCGCATTTTCACGATACAAATTACGGGTACACGCAGTAGATCAGCAGACCTTACTCGCCTAATAGTACGTTTCCATTATGAGCAAATTACGTAGATGTGGGAAATTGCTTCGAATTGTTTCCACTAAGCTTGTGAGTGATTTGATGCATTTACTTTATAAGATGTACGCAGCAGCTGTAATTGAATTTTTTTCATATATAGTTTGACATTTAAAATTAATGAAATATTCTTTAAATTCATTTTTTCGAAATCGTCAATCACAATTGATGGATGACCCAGGGATGGAGTTTGTAATTTTAAAAGCAACGCAGGGTTGTATAGAGTATTTTCGACATAATTTGGAGGAAATTAAGTCATGTATGATAATTTGCCAATATAAAAAAAAATATGGGAAATCCTGTAGCAAATTCCTTAATTTGGGCAAATCAAATATTTTGGCCTAAATTACGTATATGGAAACGCACTATTAGGTCGTATATTTACAAAAATTGTTTGAAGTAGAGTATGAAAACAAGCAGAAAAAGTCGCAAAGGTTTCATGCAAAGACACAAACTTTTAAAATATTTTTAATCGTTTTATACATGAGCAAAACCAAAACAAATACTTTTGCAATGACAAATATTGCAAAGAAAACAATTGGCTTTTCACTCATCTGCTTGCTTTAATATACCTTTTCAATCGTACAATTGCAAACATAACAAAAGCAGAAATGTATTTTGTTGAATGATTCATTGTATATAGCCTAAATACTCTAACACATTCTCTACTATGATACACAAATCCATTGGAAAACGTTTGCAAACGTATTTTCTAAAAGTTTTAAATTTTGTTCTCATTCTTTTCTTTTCTAGCTGCGTACATTTAAGTTAATGTACATATGTACATATAGTGCACACAAGCATAAATAATACAAAACTAAATGGGACAATCGTTGTTGTTGTTTTGGTTTTGTTTTCGTTTTAAAGGGCATAATACACAATCAATCAGCTTGATGTCAGATTCGTGTACGTGTGCTTGACGAAATATCAAAACCAAGTAGATTTTCCATCAAGCGTCGTCGGTGTCACTAGTACTAACGAAATTTCACACATATATTCCCACGCTTGTCAAGCTTGTTGACTGTGTATATTGCCCTTAAGTGTAGTATGCAGTTCTGCTTGAATTTCAGGCTACCATAAGAAGTATGTGTAAAAAACAAACTGAAATTCAGGTTCTAAATATTTTCAGGCAACTTTCCGTTTGGTAGTACGCAGCTGAAAAGACAAATCAACACAATTTTTGTCTATTACAGGAATATTATATCAATTAGTGGAGATTTTTTTCCGTCAACTGAAACAAAAATTAATGTTCAGACAATTGTTTGCTCACGGAATTTTTGACATCTGGTTTTTGTGTGGTATAGTGAATAGTATTTTATTTATGTATAAGTTTAAGTGAATTTGTGTGAATGAAAACAAATTTCTCTACACAACTATTTTTCCGTGTAGAAATAAATGCAAAATTTCGAACCTGGAATTCAGGCAGAACTGCATACTAGGCTTTACTTGTTGAAAAATACAAAACAAAACGAAAGCAAACGTTTCCTTTTGTTTATTTTCCTACTCTGGTTTGAACCAGTTTATCTGAATACACGATGCGTATGAGTATCATTATTTAATGTAACTATCGATAATATATTAAGCATATGACATGCTTTCCAGAGAAACCCTGCTTAGAATTCTTCGTAGAACTCCATCGTTTTATTTTTTTTGTAAAAAAATCGACCCACACTAATGTATGTAGTATATATATGTACATTAGGGTGCCCCTTAATATTAAAAAGTTTGTTTTCACTTAGTCCAGCGATGCCATTTATGGGCTTTTTTTACGATATGACAAAAAACGATACGACATACTGTGTTGTCATTGCAATGAAGAAAAATAAACCAATGGCAACGCTGGGAAAGTGCAGTTTAATATCAGCTGGAAAGTGATTTAATACTCGTATTCAATTTTCACGAAAAAGTTGTATATATGTATAAGAATTAAGATCACATTCAACAGAGCCATCTGAAAAGTGGCTCTATTGAATGTGATAAACCAATTTCACGGGAGCACTGACGACGGAAGAGTAGCGGCTTCCGAAAGTGGCGCTACTATGTTCTGCTGTGCACGTTGAAAAATAAATTAAGTTGATGTTAATTTTTCCCTTATTCCTTGGAATATTAATCATTCCCAATTCTTTCTGTATTAAACGTTACGAACCTTAGCCTAATAATCAATTTGGATTCACAAGCAAATACGTTTGAAATAATCATATTAACAAAAAAAAAAAATTGTTTTCTTGCCCCATAACTTAAAAGAAGCCATGCTTTACTAAAATCAAATTACAACTTTTGATTTTAATCACTATTAAGTGAGGGAACTCAATTGACAAAAATTTCGATTTCCATATAACCAACACACACAAATTAAGATTGGAGAAATCGAAATTTTTGAAATTAAGGGTCACCCTAATGCACATAAATAATATCTTCCATACTCATAAAAAATAATTCAGTTAATAAATGCATTCTAAAACAAAATTTTCATAAAAATTTTCTTAAAATATATTTCAAATTCAAATTAACTTTTTATGAATGTGGCATGTGTTTGTATGCATTAAAATGATTTTCTAATAATACCCTGTTCAGACATATGTCTTAATTTCACAATTTAGGAAATTTACGCAATTAAGGCCTTAATTGAGCTCAATTTACCACACAAGGCTTAAATTAAAAAATTGAGCAATTAGTACTTAATTGTTCCATAAATTAAGTAAAGTTCGAAATGCAACCCTTTGTGAGAAGTATGTTTACTGCGAAGTATGTTCAGTGAGAAGCAAACATTTTATACAGTGACAAGCTTAATTTTAATAAGCTTAATTTAGTATGTGTGAACACTAAATTTAAATGCTCAATTAAAATTAAATTGTCTCAATTAAAAATCCATGTCTGAACAGGGTATAACTTTACCATCAATTTTACCTAGAACTCCTTTTATACACTAAAAACAGTTTTAGGACGTAATAGATTTTATTTCATCCATAATTTAAATAGCATAATTTGCATGCAATTGAAATTGCTAAAAGATTTTTTTTCGTCGGTTGATAGAGATTAGAAAGAATGCCATGCATGAGAAATTGCACTATTTTTGATAATAATAGTGTAATAATAATAAAAAAGTAATAAAATAAAAATAATAAAAAAAGAATTGAGTTCATATGAATACTTAAAGGTCATTGACCAGCAACAATAGTGATGAGTATGTCACAATTTAGTTGGAGCCAACATGATATTATTAAAATCATTGAAATATATTGCTACTCACAACGTGTACTAACTGTTGTATGGGTTTTATTGTATGTACACTGACAATAATCTATGCAATATTTTACGAAAAAACATTCGTACATAGCAACTTTTTACGTAGAATATACGAAACTTTCGTACAAATTACGAAAAAATTCAGGCAATCATTTTACGTAAGTAACGAATATATTTCGTAAACATTTGTCCTTGTTAAATACATTATTAATTATGTATATGAACTTATTATATTGCACTTATTTATCTATCTATTCGCAAACTAGCATGTTTAATCAACTATTCAAATAATTGCCAGAAACATTTTATTATCATGTATAAAAGTTCATATCGAAGAAAGAAAACAATAGGTATATAATTAACAAATACACACATTTCAACTACATACACATATAAAAATATTGATCTGATTAAATTATCGTGATGAAGGAATATAACTGTAATTTAATTCAATACGATGTTTTTATTTCAGCATTTCGATTGCTTCGTTAGCAAAACCCTTGTGAAGCTGTTCTGGGTTACATTAGACATTGGCTGTTTCAGCGAAATAAAAGAGAGTAAGAAGAGAAACCTAATGCAATAATTAACGCAAAACGGCAAAATATTGACATTGGTCCTTTCAGCACCAAGCCAGGGATATGTATCTGCGTCGTTTTATCATAACATCCTAAGCGTAAAAATCGTGTTTGGAGATATTAACGATTTAGTGTAAAATCACACTACAGATTTTTGGTTCTAGAATTTTAAAAAATAAACCGTGATAGCTTTTTCGAAAATCGGAGTATTTGAAAACGGATTGGACCCAAATGTGGATTGTAAGAAGACGAAACAGAATATGACCTTAACTCTATTTTTACTTAACTCGACTTAAGATGTTATGATGAAATGTCACAGATATGTATATGTGTATACAATTTTATTAAAATAGTTTTACTTGAATGATTTTTTTCGAACAATCTTATTCGAATAATTTTTATTTAAATGCATGCATACATACATATGTATGTATGTATGTATGTATGTATGTATGTATGTATGTATGTATGTATGTATGTATGTATGTATGTATGTATGTATGTATGTATGTATGTATGTATGTATGTATGTACAACTTTTATTCGAGTTATTTTTATACGACATATATTATACAAATACTTTTATTCGAATAATTTTTATTTGAATTATTTTCCACCGAATATTAGTGTTCAAACAATTTTATTCGAATAATTTTTTTTAATCGACTAATTTTTATGTAGGCATAATTAGTCCCAGTCCACACGTGCAATCTTTGTTGCAGCAATTCTTCATTTTTCAGTGAGAAAGAGCGAGAGAGGAATAGATTTCAGTACTCTACCACAAATTCAGAAATTGCTGCAACAAAAATTGCATGTGTGGTTAGGGAGTTACATGTGTGTACATATTCGTACAGCTTTGATTGGAGTCATTTTTATTCGAATTAGTTTGTTAGAATAATTTATACTCAAATAAACTTATTAAACTAAAAAGAATTGTTAACTATCTGTTAAAAAAATACGACTTTTTTAAAAATAAATAAACATTTACATAAATAATATATGCTGGAAAATTTTTTTGCTCATTTTCGTGGGCTCTTAAAATCACAAAGTTAATTGCATACAAATGTGCGTGTGCATATTAATGTATGTGTCAACGTATTGCTGGCCCCATGACACCCACAAGGAGACCACAATAACTGCTGTGACAAATTCATTACAAGTGCCATATAACCGCAAAGTTGTAAAGTAATGACAGCGCCTAGTAAGTAGCAAAGGTATCTGTATTTGCCACTGATATATTTAGATTTGTATGTACATTAGGGTAGACCTTAAAATTAAAAATTGGATTTTTTCCAGTATCACCCCCATACTAGTTTGTTTGGTGAATAATATAAAAAATGATCCTGCCAAATTTTCAGATCAATCGGTTGGGGCTAAGACGTGCCACAAGTCAAGTGTACGCACCGGATGACCCATTAATTCGATTCTGTTGTGATTGCCGTGTCAAAGTATGAGTGATTCTCATACTCATAGTTTTTTTCATTTATCCGAAAACGGAAATAAATATCGGTATGTATTCTATTCTGCAATAGTTCTTCTAGGCTATACTAATGCAATTTTTATCACATAATTTGAGCCGAAGACAGTTTTCCATTTTGATTTCCCATTAAAATATCTATAGTAAAAATTTTTAAATGTTCTTCATGTTTGTTTCGTGACTGGAAAGCACTGTGACTGCAAGTCCTTAAAAACGTTTTTGACGATATTTTTAGTTTTAGTGTCGATTTTTTTCAGTTTTGGTGCTTTTTTCGGTTTTAGGGACTTTTTTCGGTTTTTTGGTGATTTTTTTTTGGTTATGAAACTTTTTTCGTTCTGGCGATTTTTGGTTTTTTGCAATTTTTTTCGTTTTTTTCCGATTTATTTAGTTTTGGAGGTTTTTTTTTGTTTTGCCGTTTTTTTATATAACATTTTTTTCGCTTTTTGACGATATTTTTAATTTTTATCGATTTATTTTAGCTTTGGCGCTTTTTTCAGTTTAGGCACTTTTTTCGGTTTTGGGGATTTTTTTTCGAGATTTTGTGGTTTCTTTAGTCCTAGCGATTTTTTCGTTTTTGAACTTTTTTTGGCTTTTGACGATTTTTTTACTTTTGCGCTTTTTTTGGTTTTGGCGCTTTCTTTCGTTTTGGTGATTTTTTTTCATTTTTGGCAATTTTTTCGTTTTTTGATGATATTTTTAGTTTTAGCGATTTTTTTATGTTGTAGGGTTTATTTTTCGTTTTGACGACTTTTTCGGTTTTTGACGTTTTTTTAGTTTTGGCGATCTTTTTTTTTCCGTCTTAGCGGTTTCTTTAATTTTGGTGCTTTTTTCATTAAGCAGTTTTTCATTTCGGCGATTTTTCGTTTTGACATTTTTTTAATTTTGGAATTTTTTAGTCTTAGCGTTTTTGAAAATTTCAAGAGTTTACCTCTTACTGTTTCCAAAATACAGCATATTGTCTAAATTACATAGTAAAATTACATTAACTGATAGAACGCCCTTTAATTTTTATTGTTTTAAATATCACTGCTAATTGGTGTAGTCTATTCTACAGACTGCGCTAATTAAAACTAACTTTAAAAATTTAAAGTGTCTATATACTCGTATGTATAAGTGTCTGTATATTACATCAGTATTTCAATATGTTTCGTTGCTCGCTTTCGAACACCCTTAAATTTTTAGCTGCCATATATTTGTTGTTGTAGCGGAAAAAGTTTTACATATTCTGCGAACATTTCAGGTCCGTAACTCTTATCGTTCCCGAGAAAACAGCCTGAGACAGTCGGACTGACAGGCAGACGGACAGCGTAGCGAAAACAATAGGGTTCCTTTACACTTTTGGTGTACGGAACCCTAATAATTTTTATCAGCGTTAGTTTTCGTGATCGTGATTAAATTTTCATTACACTCACGTGACCGTATATGAACATGATCCAAAAAGGTTGTCCATGACTAATATATATTATCGTGAGTTAAATGTTACTCACGATCCCATTTCTAGTCAGAATATGACCCTCACTTTGTGAAAGGAAACGTTTTTAAACGTCTATTGCAAACTTTAAGCCTCTTATTCATAAAAGCTTATTAAAGTCGAAGTTAGTTTATCTTACGAAATTAGTGCGGGAAACCTGGGTTTTTTTTTGTGAAATGCCTTCCGTCACTTTTATCATAAAAAAAATGTTTCAGCTCGAGGTCAGTAGGGTATAAATTATACTTTATTGCCTATATTTCGCTACATAAAAAATAAAATGTTGGACATAATGTACCTCACGAACAGTCATCAGTACTAGGCCCATTGTAGGGGGAATATCCTCGCCTGACTTGGTAACATATTGTACCGATCCCATTTTCACCAGTCATAGGACAAGTACGTTGAAGACAATTGGTCCGAAGTTTCCCTTACTAATGTGAACCTTGCAGACGTCGTCCTACCAAAAGTATAATGGCCCTATCGTGTTTGGCGATTTTCGACTGCGACATATTTGTAATAGATTAAAGAAAAATGTAGCGTGCTGGCTTTAACCTATTACAAAAATGTAGTAGAAGGCGAAAATCTCCAACACTGTAAGGTGGAATATCTTTCAAGTTAGGATCTACCATACAAACTCATTGAAATCGGCTATTCCATTAAAAATTAAAAAAATCCGAACATAATATATGATAACTTCGAAGCAGCTGGATCGATTTTCTTCAAACGTAGGTTAGATGATTTTATATCAAGTCACCTTTCTAACAAAAAAACTAAATTAAAATCAATCCAGCCGTTTTGGAGCAACGGTCCCACAGACAGATTAAAAATAATACAGAGAAAAGAGGCGATAACTTCTAAACGCCTGGACGGATTTTCTTGAAACATGCTAAGAACACTCAATCAAGTCACATTAAAATAAAATACTAAATCGTAATCGATCCAGCCGTTTGGGCTCTATGATGGCAGAGACTGACACATCGCGACAAACTTATAACACCCCTTTTTTGGTCGGGGGTTAATAAATAAAAGTAATATATTGATTAAAAACAAAAGCTTTCTTAATTCTACATTTTATGAATGCAAAACAAATTATCTTTAAATTTTAAACAATTTTCATTAGCGGTATTCAGTGTTTGGTGCGAATGATCTTGCAAAGAAACAAGTGCAAAATATGGTAGCTTTTTGTTTGCAATCTAACAACAAAATACATTACTTTGCACTTACAACGCGTTTGCAACTACGCTATACCAAATCGGTATAGCTTTTTTGTATTCCAATCTCGCAACTCACATTTTGACAACTGAAGTAAAATTAAATAAAAATATCTACAAAAATAGGAATTTATTAAAAAAATAACAACAATTGGATACACGGGACAATAAAATTTCATTGGAATCTGGATGTAGCCACAGAAGTGCATGTGTATGTAGGCATTTAAGTGTATGTGTGAATTTTTGTTTAGTGTTTCAAAGTGAGTAAAAGAAGCGCTCACGAATAGTGACAAAAGCGTTGCAATTGCAAACAGTTGCTATACTACCCAGTAAAAAATGGAGCTTACATATTAGCAGGTCTGCAAGAGAGAGAGAAGCAATACTTCTGCTTACAAACCTGCTTGCAAGAGGCATGATTTTTATAAGTAGAATTCCCACTTGGAAGCACTATAACTTGACAAATAAATATTTAATTAGTGCTTCGAAGGTCTTTGCAATACCTCCTGCTTCCCTGTAAGCGAGATGGGTAAGCACAAAAAACAAAAAAAGGCTTCCACAAGCGCAACCTTTCGCCACATGCTTCGAAAAACCTAAACATTTTTTACTGGGTATAAACGTTAATGTTTGTTTAAAAAAGCTTCTCTTTAATATATGAAAAGTAAGTAGGAGTCCTCGTATATAGAAAATCAAACACATTTATACCTGACGTACATATACATATAGAGTTTTTATAAAAACTAAAAAAAAACATTTATCATTGCATCGTGTCATATTTGAATTTCTCATCATTAACTATTTAAAAAACTAGACATTAAATTACTATGTTCGTTTAATGATTTTCAGAATTCAAAGGATATTTGCTAGTTGGCACAGTGGTTAGCACTAAATTTCCTCATTAGCCATTCTCTTGTATAAATTTATCTATAATATAAATGTAAAGCTGTTTACACAGAAAAAATTGTTGTCCGAATTTTTCGATTAACTGTTAAGCAGAAAAATTTTAATTTTTAATTAATCAACGTTTATTTTAATTGGTTTTGTTTTCTTTTAAAACAATTCTATTAATAGATTTTAAATCAAGTTAACATAAAATTGAAAATATTTTTACGTGCCGGTTGTGTATAAATAAAATAGTTTTAGTTTGCATGTATTAGAATTGTATAATTTGCCTAAGTATGCAACATTGTTTTAATTAATTGTTATTTCTTTTAATTTTTCAATTAATTTTTTAATTAATATAATATTTTTTTAATTGAAAAATATCGACAAATATTTTCAATTAATTCTGTTGGGTTAATACTACAATTTTATTGATTGGTAGAAAACTAATTAATTTTTTAATTCAATCTTCATTTTTCTTAATTGAATCTTCTTTTTGTTTTTTTTTTCTATGTACAGTTCAGTGTTATAATTGATGTCTTTGTAAGCTAAAGAGGATAAGTGACATACATATATATGCAAAAAAAAATTACACAGTTCTGCAGATCTTAGGAGCTGTTCACATATTACGTAATGCTGTTTTTAAACCTCCACCCCACCCTTAGTATCGCTTTAAAAAAAAAATTCAGTATAAATTATTTAATCCATAACAAATCTTCAATCATCTCCTGCTCAATTAAAGCTGCCTTACACTATCTCACAAGCCCTTCGACTTCTGTAGAAAATGCAACCCTGATATAATAGCCCAATTCACAATCTTGTGCAAATGGTCTTGCATTGTAGCATTTGCAAAATGGTGTTGCATATTGATACGCACAACTTAACAATTGTTAGTGGTGAGTATAAATATACTATACTATTTGCACAAGATTGTGAATTGGGCTAATGAGCTTATGGAAAGTTTTAAAAAAGCAATAGCAGCACATTAGCCCAATTCACAATCTTGTACAAATGGTCTTGCATCGTAGCATTTGCAAAATGCAAGACCGTTTGCACAAGACTGTGAATTGGGCTATTATATCAGGGTAGCATTTTGTGCAAAATCCGAACAGCTGTATAATAGTCTTTTTTTAGTTTTAGCATTTATAAAAATAATAAAAAGAAGCTTAAGCCCTTATGACACTACATTTTTTCCTCATTTTTCAAATTTTGTGATAACAGTGCAAATAGAATATAATAGGAAATTTTACTAGGTGCAAAGAGTTCAGCTATATTAAGATAAATACCAAATTGTCAAAGCTTTTACTAATGTTATCGATAAAAAATGGGGGCCTGTCAAAAAAATGTAAAAATGTTCAACTTAAAATTGACATTTCAAGCTTGAAACATTAAAGTGTTGCCAAGTTAGCGGTTTATTCACGAATTCAGCGACTTAGCTCCTCTTTTTTTCAACTTTTTTTCTTTTGTCGTTTTATTATAAATAAAAAGTAGGCAGCACTTAAAGAAGCCATTACGTTTTGTTTACATTTTGTATAGTTGTTTCTTTCTATCATTTGCTATTTCTTTCTTTCAATCCTGTAGCAAAACAATGCAAGAAAATTGTAGTGTCATAAGGGCTTTAACACAAGACAAAAGAAAAAAGTGAATATCAATAAGTATGAAATGAAATACACCTCTAATGCCCGTAATTTCAACAAAATTTTTATCTAAGGCGTAAATTACCCATTAGATAACTTAACCTAGGTGGTAAATTAACATTTGTTTATAATCCTTACCTATTAGTTAAAATAGTCAAATATTTTTATACTATAGGTAACTAACTATGCACGGAGAGATATCTATTTGATAAAATTATGGGCATAAGACTGACAGTATGAATTGATTAAAAGTAGATGATGTGCAACTCTTGACTGCAAAGCACCGACTTTGGTCGAGTGGTCTAAGCGGTAAAGAACTCTTATGAGATTAGCGGGTGCTATCGAAACGTCAGTTCAACCCTGCGCGTAGTCAACATTTTCTTTGCCTACATGCTTCACATATATCTCTAAATAAAAATATAATTTAATTGAAAAATTAAATTAAAACCGAACTCAAGCCAAAAATGATTAAATTTCCTTGTATATAAGACCATACAGTTCCACTAAACTCATAACTTAATTATTAATTTACAACTTTTGATTTTATTCACTATTTATTGAGAGAAATTAACTGACGAAGGTTGCGATATCCATACAACACTCGTGATTTTTATCATCAATTGAGTTCTCTCACTTAATTGTGAGTAAAATCAAAAATTATTGATCGATTTTAATGAAATAAGGCTCGTTTTGTTTGGAACATATTTACCTATGCGCTAATAGAAAAAGAACGCAATTTTTGTACTCCTCTATTTTTTTGCATTGTTCCAGTTCAAAATAACGTAAGAAAGAAATTTCCTTTGCTCCGGTCGAAAAGTTGACCTGCATTTTTGTGTAATTATCTTTCGCACTATACTATTTTCAATCGATTGTTCAATTAAATGCATGACATTTGTGTTTTGAAATTAATAATTTTCATTACTGGTAGAAAATTGAAAAACGAACATGAGCTTGACTAAAATTATTCATTAATTTGTAATTAAAAATATGTACTTCTGTTGTGGAGTGTCTAGTATTTTATATAATTACAACAGCACAAATCGTACCATAAAGTTCTAGTTATGATATTTAGATGTTTGAAATTAGTAGTGGAACAATGAGTCACTGTTCCACTGACCATTATAATATTGTATGTGTATATGTGTGTGGCTATCCGTGTAGGGACAATGTCATGCAAAACTATTCCTGTAGACACAGTTTTTATTTTAGTTTTTAATTTGTTTACTTTTTTTACATATTTTATTACCAGAAAGAATAATATATAAATATATGTCCATATGTACATGCATATGTATGTATGTTTGTATAATAACACGTCTAATACTCGTTTACAATTTTATAAAATCAAAGCAAAAAATTTAACATTTTTAAAATATCGATTAGTTTTATTTTATTCATACAAATAGTTGGGAGATATTTGTATTTTAAAAATATTTTTCCAGTCATTCTTTAAACCTTCAAGTGTATGGACAACAACTATTTTAAAACATATTTTTGAATTTTGAAGTTTGTTTTATATGACTTCAAATAGCAATTAGTTAAATAAACTTTATATAAATTGTTAAAAAAAATTACAGTGAAAGCAACAGAACAAAAATAAAAAATGGTTTATAGTATGAAAATTTTTTTATTTTATACATTTTTATTGATTTGTAAAGTTGAAGCAACAAATATGGAAAAAGGTATTATGATATAGACATAAATACATACATACATACATACATACATATCGTTACCTTATTGATTGCAGAAATGTCCTAACTCTTTTTCCAAATCGAGTTTATTGCATGTTTCGATAGATTATAGGTTCATCAATTGATATATTCAAGAAACTCGCTTTGAAAAACTTAGTTAGGTCCTTTCTATATTAAGGTAACGATATTTAGTACTTTATCTATTTGTATCTAAGCTGATAATATAATAAAATGAATTTATGTTTTATTTAAACAAGTGATTTTATTAATACAAACAAATTCGTTCAAATATAAAAATTTCACTATACAGCACACTAGACTCTGATCGGATTCCGGCGGAAGGGACAAATAAAATATATGTGTACCCAAAGAATTTTCGAATCAAAATTGTTCGGTACACTGAAAGAAAGCCATGCAACATATGAAGGAAATCGTTTGTATATTTTACGAAACATTTTGTAATTTCGCACCACGAAATTCTTTCGTAAAATGTACGAAACGAACGAAATTTTTGTGTTTATTTTACGAAGTATGTTTTGTGTGTTTAAGAAATAATTTTTTATATAATACGAACGAGTTTCGTAGAAAAGAGAAAAAAGTTTTACATTTTACGAAATATTTTCATAGTTTAAGATAATATTTAGAGAATATTACTAAACATATTTTGTGTTTTACGAAATAACTTTGTATATATTAGCGGAGTTCAGTGTTGGGTGCAAAATGGTCTTGCGAAAGTGCAAATGAAAAATATCGTAGCTTTTTTATGAATGTTTGAGTATTTTGTTGTTGGATTTTATAAAAAAAGCCACGATGTTTTGCATTTGCACTTTGGCAAGACCACTTGCACCAAACACTGAACTCCGCCATTATGAAAGAATTTTGTAAAAAGCAAAATAAAATTTAGATTTTATGAAATATTTTCATAACTAAAGATAATATTTAGAGAATATTACGAATTATTTTAGTTGCGTTACGAAAATTATTACCATTGTTTCAAATTGTTTTATCGGATTAGAAAGACCGAAAATGTATTAAAAACTAACAATACGTGGGGAAGTTATAATGTAAATTATAAAATTAATCAGAAACCTATTTTGATTAGGAACTGCTCTTGGACAAAATTTGTTTTGCAGCAATTATTTGATAATGGTACGATATTTTCGTTAATTTTTTTGTACGGATGTCACGTAATGCATATTATTTATTAATAAGTCCAATTTTATTAGTAGTTTGAGCAATCGTTTTTTATAGAACCACCAAAATTATTGCTAAAATGTTAAACCTAATCAGATAAGCTGCAGTTTAAGTTTGCTATCTTTTATTTTTAGAATTAATTAACCTTTTTTAAATTTTTCTTGTTATTGAAGTTGCCCCTTCTTTTCTCAGAAATCCCCTTTTTGTGCCCCTTCTATTTTCAAAATTCCCTTTTTGTACCTCTTTTTGAAAATTTTCAACGGTAACGCTACCTACAACTTTTATGTATACAAATTAGCGCCCAATTTTATATGATTCAATAATTTTAAGAACAACTTATGTAGTCCATAATTATTTCCTAATATTTACTAAATTTTAGTATATTTTACGAAAAAACGTAATAGTAAATATTTTCGTTACTTTCGTAAAACTATAAAATTCTGGTGTAAAAATTTATTCCATAATATGTACGAAAGTTTCGTATATTCTACAAAAAAAAAAGCTACGTCAAATAATAAAATTTTAGACTCAACCTAATTCGTATTATGTACGAAAGTTTCGTACATTCTACGAAAAAAGTAAATACGAATGGTTTTCGATACATTCGTAAAATAATAAAATTCTAGACTAAAACTTTTTTCGTGGAATGTACGAAAGTTTCATATATAATACGAAAAAAGTAAGTACGAAAGTTTTTTTTCGTAAAATGTTGCATGTATTATTTTCAGTGTAGCACTGGTCTGCAGAAATACTTTTTTCGAGCCTTTTAAGAGGGCAAACATTTTACATTTTTTATTATTTATCAGAAATCTAGGTACTGTGAACATTAGAAATAAACTAAGAGAAAAATCATTAAAATCAATAGACAAATGTCGATTTTAATCATAATTAAGTGAAGCAACTTAATTGACAAAAATTTCGATTTTCATACAACACATATACACACACACACACAAAGTAAAATTTGCCTGTTGTATTGGAATTGTGACTTTCATCAATTCAGCTCCTTCACTTAATTGTGAATAAAATCAAAATTTGTTCATCGATTTGATTGATTTTATATTAGTTTATTCCTAGTTCACCTAGCTCACAAGTTAATCATAAATATGTAAAATTTTTGCAGTTTTAGTTTATTGATGAATTTTTGAAAACAGAAAACAAATTTAATTTAGCAAAAAAAAAAAACCTTTTTTCGGCACTAATTTCGGAATAACTCTAAAAAAGTAAAGGTAATTTTATTTGGTGGCTTACTTATTCAAATCGGACAAGCCATTCTCCAGTTAGGGTGAAATATAGTGATGGACCTAGTGGAAATATTAGTCATGCACAGCGCTGCCAGATAAATTTGCGGAAAAATCATCAATTTGACGATAAAAAAGAAAAATATCTTCATTTCAACTATTAATAATCGTCAAAAAATCGGGAACTAAAAATTCTATTCATTTATTGACAGTTTTGACAAAAAACAATCAAACTAAAACATGAAATTATCTGTTCGCAGCTCGCTACACCGCAAATTTCGCATAAATTTCGAAAAACTCTTAAAAATCTCGAAGAACTTTTTGTTTTCGCTATTTATTCGAAATTTAAGGAGCGGCTCGTTAAACTGGCCTCAGATTCGAATTCAGCGCGTCGACATACTTGTGGATAGGTGGGTCTGGTCCAATGTACTGCCCAATTTTTATATATTGTGGGTAATCTACCATCAATGGCTGTCAGACACAGGCTAAATGACGCAACTTGCTAAAATTTTTGCTGGAGTCAACTGACAGATGTCTGTTGACGGTAGCAGTGCTGCCTTTTCAGATAAATTCGGAAAATTCAAAAAGTCACGGACTTATTGACGCGCCTTTAAAAGAAATTAAAAGAAAATCGTTATATTTTTAGCACTGCATAATCGTCACTTTTCATGAAAAAATCGTCAAATCGTCACTTTGCTATTTTTGGAACATTAAATTGTCAAAATGACGATAAATCGTCAAATGTAGATCTCTACAACAAAGATGCCATAATCGTGAAGATGTCAAACAAACTCCATATATAAAAAATTTTGTTTAGGTTTTTTTATATATGAAGTCTGACATCTTTACGATGGTAAACAATAAACAGCTGTCGAGTTGCATTGACCTGATTACTGGATCATGATCTGTACATGATCGACAAAAACTAAACGGATTTAAATATAGCTCATTCAGCTTTGTATACTCCACATGTATTTATTTAAAGACGATTTTTTCTGCTGACCAGTGTAAGTGCTCCCGAATCTTAAAAAAAATCGCATGATCGCTAAAGCGAACGAACTTCTCTCGATAATTTGGCGATAATAAACATTCGCGAAATCGCCGAAATGTAAATTTTTTCGGTCTTTTAAAACCAATACATATCTGACGTATAAAGAGTTTAGTTAATTTAATTTAATTCTGAATTAAATAAACTCCGTTTTCTTTAATAGATATATTTAATATTTCTACTATGTATATATATATATTTCACCATACCTGGGGAATGGTTTCCGCGATCCAAAATATGACAAAATTAGCCTCAAACCGTCTTAATATAGGCTTTTGATTTGATCAACGCTTTCGGAGTTATTAACAAATAAGTATCGAGAAAATTTCTTACTCAATCAAAATTAAAAATTTGTTTCTCATAAAAAATTTAAAACTGCCAAAACGTTAGCTTTTTACTATTTTCCTTTTGTCTTACGAACAAAATAAGCTATATATCATGAAAATCGATGGATAAATTTTAATTTTATTAGCAATTAAGTGAATACACCTAGAAACTTAAAAGGCACTTCCGTTCTACATTTTTTCAAACTTAAGAAATTGTATTACCGAAAATACCTTTTAAGTGTTTGTATGTATGTATATGTATTTCTTAATTGATACTAAAATGAACATTTATCCAGCCATTTTCATCATATAAGGTAAAGTCTTTGATGTTTTAAGTTTTACATCACTACATTACTACCCAGCCAAAGCTTGTTAATGAGTTGTCATTACCGAACAACATACATACTTTTCAACCACAAAGTACATACCGCCTGAATTACTTTACAGCAGTTGAACAATTACTTACTAGTAATTAAACAAGCCATTTATTCTCTTATTGGCGGAGTATTAGTGTATCTGCTTATCATACAGAGGGTAAACAGTTCAATCCGTGGGAAAGCAAAATATATATTTTTTAATTGTGTTCATGTTTGTGAAAACAAGTTTTAAACCCACAACAAAATAGTTGTGCAGTAGCCTAGTGAGTAAAACTCTTGGCATAAAATAACACAATAACTGAAAACGGCATGAGTTCAATGCTTAGCAGAGACATTTAATTTTTATTGTGTTTTGTGTTTTCAATGCTTTCTAAATATTGAAATGTATAACTTGTTATTTGTAATCAAATGTGGTAAGTACTTGCATTCAATGACATCGCCATGTTAAAGTAATTGGTTATAATGCTAAGGTAGATGTAGTGAAGGGTAATGTTTATTAGAATTTTAACTCATCAATTTGCCATAAAAATTTTTCCTGGGTAATATGTGAATAACTTCGAACGCGTTGATCAAATCAAAAAACTATATTATTTTGGCGTTTTGCTGATCGAAATAGGACGACAAACAGTTCTCGAGTTAGGGTGAAATATACTGATGTAACCAATGGAAATATTAGTTATGCCCATTAAAAAAAGTTAAGCGTGATAGAAAAAAACTGAAAACGGGTTTGAATTTAGCTCATTACGTGCCAGGCCATACTGGCGTTTTTAAAACGAACTTGGAACTTTGGAACTTGCTTTATTCCATAAATTTTTATTTAAAGGACGTTTTCTTTGCAGACCAGTGTACTTAGTGATAGTGCAAAATTATTGCACTAATTTTGTTGAAAATTAGCAGCCACACTAAATATTAGTTATAGTGATGTTAAGAAATTTTGCACTAAAATTAAATAATTTAGTTAGTTTGTATTTAAAAAACCAATCTTCATTTTATTGTACATATTTTTCTTTTCCAATTTGAGTGCAATGCTAAATTTAGCACGTTAAAATTTTCGAAAGTTTAGTGAGAGTATACATATATTAATTCAGCCTTTTTTTAGTGCTGGTTGAAATTTTCCACTAATTGGGTGTGGTACTGATTTTTGCACTAAATCGGCGTTTAGTGATAGCGAAAAAATTAGCACCACCATAAAATTTGCTTAGTGCTATTGGATGGTTAGTGCTATTGCGTGTAGTACAGATTTTTGCACTAAATCTGCGTTTAGTTATAGCGAAAAAATTAGCACGATCACAAAACTTGTTTAGCGCTATTGAAGAAATTGTTTGTTTATCCCTAAGCTGGTGAACCATAGTGCAAAATAAATTTTTTGCAATTTTATTTAGTGCTAGCGCAATGCATATTTCCAGCAATAATAACTAAATAGAAAGCATCTGGCACGGTAGGCTAGATGAAACCTTGCTAGTCGGAAGGTAGCGGGCTCGATTCTCAGCAATGGTTCTCGTTTGTCTGACTGCAGCATATGTTAAAATATTAAAAAAAAATTAATTAAGGGACTGATTCATAGACGAAATAAAACATTTTCAACAAAATTTGTACATACAAATTTTCATAAAGAAGTTTATGTTCGTGTTTGTGAATCAGCTGGTAAATAAAAACAGAATTATGTACCATATGCCATTTACATTAAAATAAATAAATTAAAAAATATAGATAACAACCTTGAAGAATTGCTTTTGCGATATCGAAATCTGTCGGTTCTGATATTGCTAAAGATTTGCTACGCTGAATCAAAATTTCAAGGAAAAAGTTCATTGTTTCAACGAATTGTTCAAAATAGATACAACAAGTTGTGAAATTAAGAAATAAGTAACAACAGAATTGATTGTTTTATATTTTCAGATGAATCTCAAAATATGTTAGTCGAATCTATAACGCCACTTCCCATAGTTTTACATCTCTCTAAATCTAGACAGTCTGACGATAATAAAATGTTACAAATGGCAGGTGAAAAAAATCCGATGGCTGTTGAAGATCAATTAATTTTTAGAAAGAAAAGAAAAGAAGAGTTAGGAGAAAAGCTAGAAGAAGAGCCTGCGGCAGAGCCTGAGGGGGAAGAAGAAGCACCACCAGAAGTTGAAGAGTCGAAAGGGGAAAAAGTAGAGACGGAACCAGCAGCAGAAAAAGAAGCTGAACCAGAGGCTGAGCCAGCGGCTGAAGAGGAAGGTGAGACAGCCCCTGCAGGTGATGTAGCAGCTGAGGCGGAAGCCGAAACAGCTGTTGAACCAGAAGAGCCAAAAGAAGAAGAACCTCCAGCCGAACATAAAGTGGAGGAGAAACCAGAGCCTGAGCCTGAGCGGGCTGCAGCTAGTGAAGAAGAAAAAGAAGACGAATCTCAAGATATGTTAGCCGAATCTATAACGCCACTTCCCATAGTTTCACATCTTTCTAAATCTATACAGTCTGACGATAATGAAATTTTACAAACGGCAACTGAAAGAAATACGATGCCCGTTGAAGGTTTTAGAAATATTTCCAATGACATAGAGGTATTTAAAGAAAAGTTAGGAACAAAGATGGAAAAGCAAGAAGAAGAGCCCGTGGCAGAGCATGAGGGGGAAGAGGAAGCACCGCCAGAAGCTGAAGAGCCGAAAGAGGAAGAAGTAGAGGCAGAACCAGCAGCAGAACCCGAAGCTGAGCCAGAGGCTGAGCCAGCGGCTGAAGAGGAAGGTGAGGCAGCCCCTGAAGGCGATGCAGTGGCTGAGGCGGAGGGGGAGGTCGATACAGCTGTTGAACCAGAAGAGCCAAAAGAGGAAGAACCACCAGCGGAACCTGAAATAGAGGAGAAACCAATGTCAGAACCTGATCCAGCTGTAGCTAATGAAAAAGATAAAGAAGTTGTTCAACTAGATAATGAACCGAGTTCATCTGAAGGTGCAGCACCAGAAAATAATGAATCTGAAATGCCTAATGATGAGCCTGCCAAAGAGGAGGAAAAAGATAAAATTGCAAAAGATGAAACTGTAAACTCAGCTGCTAAAGACACTAATAAAAAGGAAATATCTTGTTTTGCTTGCACCAGCAATGAGGACACACAGTGTTCAGTAAAAGCAAAAGAAAAAGTACCGTGCCCCAAAGTTAATGAAGGCGATGAAGGAAAACATAATGGATGTTACACTTTATTTCAAGGTGGGTTAAAATATATACAAGTTGTCGAGATTTTCACAACCTTTTATTAGAATCACTGGTATATCTGCTTGCAGAATCGAAATTTTTATTGACATTATGTCAAATGCCATCAATAAAGCGTAAACTGTTATCAATTTGATGACAATCAATCTGAGAATTTGGTCATATTTAAGTCTCACTTATTCCCTGATTCTAATGACAGCATTTTGATGTCATCAGAATTGTGCCACCTAATGTTATGACAAATGTCAGCGATAAAGTGGAAACTGTTATTAATATGATGACACAGTTCATCATAGAATTTTGTCATATTTTAAATGCCATCTATTGTATGACTGCAATGACATCACTTTGACGCCATATTTTGTATGTCAATTAACAGGATAAATACATTTAAAAGAAGAAAATAACTAATTAGTGTTCTAATGTTAGAAGAAATTTCTATTTGAAACATGTTTGATTTTATTTTGTTTATGATGTTTGATATTAAACAAATTTTTAAAAAAGTTGTAAGAAAATGACATTGAATTGATGATTGTAAATATCGTCCCTGCTATGGCTAAGTATCCAATATGCAAGATTCGTTTTTTAGATTCGTTATCTTGATAATCGAATTTTTGCGATACGCCTCGTTTCAAAATGCTGAACATCTCACAGATTGATTGATAACTCAATAAGAAATATTTTAAGCCTGTCACTTTTAGGAATACACTGACTTTAAATTCACAATTGACGGCTTCTTACCCTCTTCTGAAAAGTACAAATTTGCATATTGGTTAGTTTAACATGATAGGGACGATATGTAGGTCAAATGTTGACACATTTATCGGTAAATTTTTTACAACCCAAGAAGGCGTTTTAAGTTAAATTTCCATAATCATTTCATTGATGACAGAATTGTCATCTTTGTGGCTGATGAAAAGATGACCAAGTGATGTAAATGTTGATAGATATAACAATGATGTCCAGTGTCATGGTGTCCAAAACGAAGACGTTTGTCATAGTATTGATGTCAACGGTTTTTCTATCAGTGCACAAAACTTCCCATTTTGTCAGTTTCAAATAAATTTTTTCGGGTGTGTGGCTAACCGAACAAATTATTTATTTCTGAAATATTTTATTTCTATCCCACAGTGCACTCTCGATAAAAATTTTAATCTTTGACTAGAAACCAGCTATGGACAACAATATAATTTTAATGGCAATTTATGATCAATTTGAGAAAAAATGATATTGACATAAAAAATATTGAAACTAGGGGACCATAGAATTTAATTTCAGACGAATTTTTAAACTAACACCATTAAAATAATTTTTTCTTATTAGCGAAAACTCGAAATTTCGAACCTGCTGGTTAACTATTGTTTTGTCAAAATTTATAAAAAGACAACCATTTTTATATATGGATATTGACTCCACATCAACAATGTAGAGGTGAAATAGCACTGTAAAGCAAAATCAAATTCCTAACGCCTGATTCTGGTAGAGGGAACCTAAAAATATATACGTATATCGGTGTTTTGACAGTTTACATCTGGGATTGATTTTAGGGGGATCTATATTTCCCCCTTTTGCACTCAACTTGATCGCCAAAAACCATTCAAAACTTAAGCTTTGTTTAAGTTTTGAATGATTTCTGGCGTTCAAGTTGAATATAGAGCTTGAGTGTCTTTAGAGACGTGGTAGAATTTAGCGGCATATATTTTTGTAAAACAATTCAGTCCGCTATATCGCTGCCGAAGGGGGGATGTTTCTCGTGGTGTTTTACATAAAAGTGCTGAGCATGTCTTATAACTTTAACGTAAGAAGACGCGGAATCCGGGGGGAAAATGAGATATTCCCCCCATCCACCCTCCCTCTATTGAGTTTCTAAAAGAAAATTTGCACAATAGTATGTTTCGGTTAAAAGTTAACCCCCCAAAAACTCAAACTGGATCCGCGCCTGCACGTAAGCCGTACAAGATTTTCTACATCGAGCCCTGCAGACAAAATGAATAGTATGTGGTTACATATATACTAGTTGCTTTTTAATTCATTCTAGTTGCCTATCTGTCCTCTTTTAATATATCTAACTATGGATTTTAGCATTAGGTTGTCATAGGAGCCCAACTAATTCATTTGTACATAGTTATATGCTAGTTGAAATACTAGTTATTGTAGACTAGTGCGCTTACTAGTTTCTTTATTTATAGTTTTTTAAATATTAAAAAAAAACATTTCGCTCAACCGGGGTATGACCACACAGTTATCATATTCCAAGGGATGTACTCTATCCACTGAGCCAATTTGTACTTATTGTATTTAGATTTAAAATTTTGTTTTATGTATTAACACCTGAAAATATGTCAATTTATAAAAAAACAATTTAAATTACTAGTATCATTACAACTAGTGATTTGACTGTTCCGAAACGTAATTTTTTGACTAGTATCGTTACTAACCTCATTACAACTAGTAATATGACAGTCCTTTTTTGACTAGTATCGTTACAACTGGTAATATGACTGTCCCGAAACGTAACTAGTTTAGCTGCAGAGAGCTATGTATGTGCAAAAGGGAAGGAGCTTTAGCTTCTCCTAAAATGAGTCCAGATGTAAGGGTGTATTGGTAAAATTTGACATATGGCCTGATTGCATAGACCTTATACATCTGTCTTTTGTCGTATCATACAATTTAGGTGGCACGATTTTGACAAGGAGAATGACATTCGTCATATTGATTTAACATTTTAATGATTTCTTTTTCAATAAAAGATCAACAAGTTTTTTTCCTTATTTTTCAGCTGACACGAATATAACGATGCGTGGCTGTGTGGATGATTTGGCCGAAGAAGGTCTTAAATTTTGTTTAACAAATGAGAAGTTGTGCAATTTATGTTACACTAATGGCTGCAACGATAAAATGGCACCCAGCAGTGCCAAACAACTACAATTGAATATATTTTCACTGCTTTTCTTTACAATTTTTCCTACAATAATACGAGAATTGGCAAGTTTTGCATATACTAAATAATTATAAAATCATAAACATTTATAGACAACAACAATCATATATATTTATTACAAAACATACATACATAATATGTATTTATTTATAAAGTTATTAATAAAGTAAAAAAAAAGAAAAAAATTAGTCTATTTCAATTTCCATAAAGTCATAAAAACGATCAGAATCAAGGCATATGATAAGCCGTTTTTAACTCCAGATGATTTTTTCGTATTGCAGTCTTTTTCATGACAAATAGTACACTTTTGCTGATTGTTTTTATCTTGACAAGTCGCCTGAACTTGTAGGCTGGCATCAGTCATACAACCGCGAATGGCAACATCATCTGAAAATAAATTAAATGATTAATAAAACCTATAATTAGAACTTTACCGTATTTTTCTTTAAAATATCCCATCAAATATATATTTATTTACATTAATTTTGGCAAATGGTATGAGTAAAAGAAGCTACATATCCCAGCGGTAAAACTGAAATGGCTTTTTCACTTTAAGTCTTCTTTAAACCCTTTGGCTTTGCCCTTTTTATTAATTTTTTATATAAAAATTGCAAATAGATTTGTCTGCGAATAACCCGAAAGCTGTCGTATTTTATAAACTGGTTTAAGAAACCGGAAAAATTTACTAAAACCGGGTTTTCGAATAATTCGAAACCTAGTTTTGACAACTCTAGCAGCAAGAGTAGACAAAAATCTAGTATTTTGTAAATGTTTTATTCTTATAGTACAAATCAATCGTCTTGACATACTGCTTGTACCTTTTAAAGAGCTCCGTTTTTTAATAGTACTGTTTCCAAAAATTTTAATTTTCCAAAAAGTACCTTTAGCACAAAATATTTTTTTTCGTAAACTAACTTTTCCTAAACGTACTAATTTAACAAATAATCTTTTCACAAAAGTACACTCTTGCACAAAAATTGCTATTCCAAAATGTACTTTTTTCACAACGTACCTTAAACAAGTCTAGTTTCAGTATGTACATATATTTTTCAAAAAGTTCATTTTTGCAAAAGTACCAAACGAAGTTTATGTCCAAAAAGGAGCTGGCTCTAAAATACCTATTAAAGATAGGGGTATTTTCCAAGAAACTACATTTCTTAAAAAAAAAGTCCTTTTTTTGGAAAGTACATATTTTATAAAGAGTACTTTGTTTTGAAAAAGTACATTTTCAAAATATGTACATAAAAAATTTTTCTCAAAAAAGTATATTTCCTTCTAAAAGTATGTTTTCCAAAAACAAAACCTTCTCCAAAAACTACCTTGTCAATAAATAGCTTTTTTAGAAAGTACCTTTTCCAAGAAGGGACTGTTTACATATTACGTAACGCTTCCGGGGGGGGGGTTAAGGATTTGTTACAGACTAGATAATTTATACTGAAAATTTTGTAAAAAGCGTTAAAAGGGGGGGGTTTGAAAACTCGGAAAATAGCGTTACGTAATATGTGAATAGCCCCGAAGTACTTTTAAAAAAAGTAACTTTGTATAAAAAGTACCGCTTCAGAAATTTATATTCTTCAAAAAGGTATATTTTGCAAAAAAGGACTTTTTAAAATGTAAGTTTTTAAAAAAGAATTTTTTTGGAAAAAAAAATTTACAAGAAAAAATGTACCTTTTCAAAAATATACATTTATAAAAAAGGTATATTTTGCAAAAAAAGTACTTTTTGGAAAAATATATGTTCTAAAAATTACATTTTGTGCAAAGTTTCATTTCCAAAAAGTACCTATTGCAAAAATAATTTTTTCAAAAATTATCTATACAATATGTTAATTTTCCCACAATGGTACCCTTTTCAAAAAGTGGCTCAAAAAAGTACGTTTCTAAAACATTATTTTTCAAAAAGTACCACTGTTAAAAGCTTTGCTCTTGCCATTGGTGTAGATAGGTTCTTCTGTGAGGGATAAGCCAGCCACCACAGAATCGCTCTAGCCCCCAGAAGATAAGAAATAAGAATAATTTTGATAATATAGGCTGGGAGGGATTAATTTTGGCTCTAGATTTTGAGGTAGAAAAGCTTACCCGAATTTTAACCGCTTTATGGGGCATATGACGTTGTGGCGTTCTTCTAAATTAGTAAATATCAGTTAAATTTGATGTGGCTTATGAAAACAACGTTTTTTTGATGTGTAAACTAGGGATGTAACGAATACCGATACCGATACCGATATATCGGCGATACTTCAGATTTTCCGATACATCGGAATCGGCGATATTTCACTGTCGATACGACGATACTTTTAAAAAAATTTTCAGAGTTTTTTTAACAAATAATTTATTTTTGTTCGATTTTACCATGAATTAAATTCACTTCGTTATTTTTTTAAATCTTATTAATATCAATTTTAAAATTAATAATATTTTATGCTGTTATTTTGTAAAAAAAAATTTTTATTTTTTGTTAATTTTACCATGAATTAAAATTCGAGTCGTTGTTTTTTAAATCTTATTCCAGCAAAAAATAGATACACCAAAGAAGTCATGAAAATGTAGAATTCGCGATCTGGAAGTATTGCAAATTTGGATAATTTCTAATTAGTTTTACATATCCTTGCCATTGCAAGAAGTTGTGTTTTTCGATTACCAATCGCCGAATTGGAAGCGATGCTAGAAAAAATTTCTATTTCGGTATTCTATAATGATTTTTCCTCAAGGAAAAGGGATAAAAAATTACCCATTTTCACAATTTTTTTTATCCGAACTATATTTTCATGTAAATTTAAGTGAATAAATATAAACTTAGAAGCCTTTAATAATTAAGCTATTAAGTTATTTAGAAGAATATTAGTTGATAAATGACCTTTAAAAAAATCGATTTTTTAAAAAGCATGGCGAGTATTTTTAAAAATTATAAAGGAATTAAAAATTTTTTCTTGCTTTTCTACTAATTATCTACATATTTTTAATATAGATTTTTTGGAAGCAAAGAAAATGTAGCTCCTTAAAAATTACTTCGAATGTTTTATCAATTTTAAATATTCTCTCTTATGATGTAATTTTGTATAATAAAACAATTGCACTTGAGTTTTGTTAATCTAAACTTGAACTCAATTTCAATATTCGTATCGGTATCGGTATCGGAATCGGTATCGGCGATATTTATTTTTAAATATCGGTATCGGTATCGGATCGGCAAAACGGCGTATCGTTACATCCCTAGTGTAAACATCTATACGCTAGGGGGTAAAAATCTTTTTCACAATACAATCACAAATTTTGAGTAAGATTACTCTTACTATAACGCGGTGTGAGCTGTGTATGAGTGTATTAGTGTAATCATACGGACAACAAGAAGTACAGAGAAACTTAACAGCTGCATAGAAATACAAAAACACTGGCAAAGGGAGTCTAAAGGTCAAACTCCTGCAGTAAGGTCGTAAGTTTGTTGGTTGGTGATGTGTTGCCGTGTTTTTGAATTGAGTGAGTATTACGACGTTGCCGTTTTTGATTTTTGCCGGGAACTTCTGGGATTTAGGGGATTTTGTGTCCAGTTTTTCGGGATTCAGACCCCGTTCGTCTCGGTTTTTGAACCCGGGTTTTTTGAAAAAAACCGGTTTTTCGGTTTTACCGAATTTCTTGCTGAATTTGGTGCGATATTTGGCTGACGGTTTATTGACTGCGTTTGTCTTTGACTGTTGGTTATTTTGCTGTTTAACTGCGGTAATTCCAACTATTTCGTACGGGTATATTATTTTTTGCTGGTGGATAAATAATACTATTATTTATGTCTGCGGGGAAGCGGAAGGGCGATATGCCTGGTGGGAGTGAGTCAGAGGTGTCTGATGCGAAGCTTATCGGTTTGAGCGATTTGTCGGGTGTGGAGGAAGGTACGAGGGTGAAAAAGAAGCGGATGAAGCCCGGTTCGCCGAAGTTGAAACGAGTGAATGATGAGAAGAATGTTTCGGTAGAAGGTGAAATGTTTCATTACTAGATGTTTACACATCTCCCCTGTGATCGGACTCACATTCTTTTTTTTATCAAAAATTCTTCCAAGTTTTAATAAAAAACTTACTTAAATTTGAAACTATTTTTTTTTTTTAATTTTTGTTACTAATATAGCCATATATCATGAAAATATATTGATAATTGTTGATTTTATTAGCAATTACATGAATTCACCCAGACACTTAAAAGGTACTGTAGCAAAAAACAAAAAATGTTTTGGTAAAAAATAAAATCTAAAAAGAAAGCACCTTTTAAGTGGCTGTGTATATTCATTTAATTGCTAAAAAAAACACTAGTACTTACGCCAAATGCCATGGAAACAGCCTGCTGTTGCTGTACAATCCGTAGTTTTATTTTTGAGTTTAGTGGGATCATTCCAACACAGTGGGTCTACATCATTGCGGCATCGAATGCAAGTAAATTTATAAATTTGATTATTGCACGCTGTGGTATTACAATAGACACAATCCTGGGCATCAGTGGCCAAACATTTATTATCTTTGGTATCAGACTTGCAGCCACGTATGTCTTCACCCTTGGTATAGCATTCATCATTTTCCACATAATTTAGACATGGTTGGGAAAGTCCGCTTTCTGGTTTTACTTCTTTACAATTGGCACCACTGCACTGATAACAGTTGATACGGTTCGTAGGGAATATGCCAGTATTACAGTTGTCGGTCGGACAAGTTTTACAAGTATTTTCGTTGGCGGTGTTACATTTAGCAGTATCTGCGTCACAACCTCTAACAACAAGTTTGTTGTCAACTTTCATAAAACAATTCTTTACGATTGCAGCACAAATTTCATTGTCTTTTATATCGGTAGTGCTCATATTGGTTTGCGAACACTGGGCATTAATTCCATCACATTTTTTACAAATACGTTGAGTATTTCCTGAATCTCCAGTGAGTACGCAATTAGTTGTATTATCGACTTTACAAGTATCTTTCTGATCGGGCTTACGACAACCTCTTTCAATGACACCGTTGTTAGCTATAAGAGGTAAAAATGTCAAACTTTAAATGGGGTTTTCATTTTGTAGCTGTTATAGTGTGAATTATATTTTTTAATTAAAGTCTAATTTTGAAAATGTGGATATATACAGAATTCGTTGGCCGAAACCTAAATTTCTTGTTGTCACCGATTTTAAAAATTTTAGCGCCATTTAATAGTAAACATATCTAAACTAAGGTAACCAAAAACTTAGGTCAAAATATTTGTGATTGTGGGCGTGGCATGCTGTTTAACACACACATATTTTATATGATTTTAGAAAAAAGTTGATTTATTTATATGTATTTGATTAGAAAGAAATTACCATTTATCATTGATAATGGAATATCTTTTTTGCGATGTTAGCAGGATTGTAGTCGTTAAGAAGTGGTGGCCACTGTACTGTTTATATTTAAGGTGTAATAAAATATTTTCTAAATTACTATATTTTTGACAAATTTAAATTTTAGAGGAATAGAACTTTCGAAGATCAAAAGGGATAAAAAAAAGTGAACCACCCAGAGAAAGGTAGAAGTATTCTCTTCAATCCCATTTATACTTTTGTACCCGTCCGGACGCGTCTGCAGAAAGATTTTTCAATTTTAATGAAATTACTCAAAAATTATTATTCAATGAACGTAAGTTTTCTCCCTACTGGTACTAAATTATGTGATAAAATTTTACCAACTTCAAGGCGTCCGATCAACTTGAAATTTTGCACATATATTCAAATCCCATAACAGCAAAATCTAACGAATATAAAAATGTGCAGTGCCACGCCTATACTAAGTAAATTTTGCATATCATGAATGATATAGCAGTCAGAGCATTCAGACATATATGGTATATGTTATTTTTATAGCAAAATGTGAACTGTGTCAAAGAATAGGACCGAAGGAGAGGGTACTCCCTATACAAAGTAATTAATAATAAATAATGTGCTATCTGGAAAGCTATAAAAGTATGAATCTTGAAATTTGGTGTCAGTTAATTTAAATACAATATACAAAGTTAGGTAAAAAGTGATGGTGTGGTTGCGAGGGAAGGGGTACTCTCCACGGAACGTTATTAATAATTATTGCTATCTGGAAAGCTGTAACAGTAAAAATCTTCAAATTTGGTATGGGTTGATTTGAAGATAAGATAAAAAGTTATGTTAAAATCTGGCAGCGTAGGTGCGTGGGAAGGGGTACTCGCCACACAAACTAATCAATAATTACCTGCTAACTAGAAAAATATAACAGTAAGAGTCTTCAAATTTGGTATGAACTAATTTGAATACAAGATACAAAATTGGGAAAGAAGCTGGCGGGGTAGGTGCTTGAGAAGGGGTACTCTCCACCCCCTCTCCATATCTGTGCAATTGATTAATCTATTGGACTACATTTTTTAGAAACGACCTATCCTAGCCTGATCAATAACTTATCCTGGCTATTGTTAAAATGATTTGTTTATCCACATTTGACATTTTTTTAGTAAATAAAGAGATTAAAAATTTCTAAAAACCAAAACTTTTATGTAAAATATAAAACAATTAAAAAATTTAAAGTTTTGCTCAAATTTTGGTTCGTTTGATAGTGTGGCCGCAAATTTCATCAGTCAACAGTCAACCACAAAAATTTTTGCGGTTGAGTTACAGTCAGTGGCCATATTGATTTTTGACTGAGAGTGTGTATCAAAAAGTGTCAGTCAAGAGTTATTTTTTCTAGCATAAACTCCATAACTTGGACGGCGGAAAATTATTTTTAAGGAATTCATATATTTTTATGAAATGCAAGGTTGTCTGTGTGAGATGTTAAAACAAAATCGTACGAGGAGTTGTTAAATCTAAGAAATTATATTTAAAAAATTCATTATAAAAAATTTTTTGTTATCCATAAAGCGCATACAATGTTGTTATTTTCTATGTTTGTGTGTAAAATTTTTATCTTGAATGACGCTTTGAGTGTCAAACATGATCGATAGTCTGGACAGTCAAAAGTATCCTTAAAAAATTATGAATTTTTGACTGTCACTCATGTTCGCCAGTATGTACTCTACTTTAGATCTTCGTTTACGTTTGGACTTCTGTAAAGAAACCCAAAAAGGAAAAAAGGTCCCTGATTTTGTATTTAACTCAGACACAGCTAAATTCAGGATATTAAGGTAGGCAAAGGATAATCAGTTTAGAAACATTTTTTCCTCTGATTTTTAGACCAATAGAAAAATTAAATTCTATTTTTTAAGGCTGTCGATGAGGCTCAATGCAAATTGTATTTCCAGAATATAAAAACAAACAAGCAGGATCTATCTAATCTTCAATAAAGGGGCCAAATTACGGCATTCGAAATCGAACAAAATTTCCATTTAATTTCTTTTGAAATTCCCGTGATTTGGCCTCAGCACGATTTGAAATCAAACTCTTTCTTGAATATTTTCAATTAGAGAAACTTCACCTGATTTTATGATTTTAAAGTATTTTGGAAAGCACAATTAGATCAGTAATTTTTCCTCCCTTCTTTGTAGTTTATTTACACGGGCAATATATATTTCATATAAAATTTCTAGATAAAGAACTGAAACTTATCTATACAATTTAATAAATAAAGCGAACAAATACACATCTGTATACTATAATCGCTTATTAAATATTTATAACTCTACTAACACATTCTCAACTAAATACAAAAATCTATAAATACATTAAATTCCCTGAAGTAAATGTCGATAGTAAAACTGTACTGATTAACTGTTGGCTTTGTCTCCAGTACTACTGACTAATTAATTGTACCCCAGGCAATGTTCTGTGTTATAGACATTTAGCAAGTGCTTGTTATTGAGATTCCACTACTGACCTGGGAACTATTGACTTACTATAGACTAGGTGGTTCTTATGGAATCATAATGAGACATTAGCACCAGAGATTTACTAGTGCATTTTAATGATTCTAGTCAACACATATGAAACTTTTTACTAGCTAAGACAATTATATTATATTTTTTTTATGAAAATTTTTCGTTTTGCGTGTAGCCGCATTTATTATCAATACAACAAAATGAGATAATAAAAAGTCGGTTTTTTGCTGTCAAAAACGTATCTTCCCATTAAAGGCAAAATAAAAAGTGTAGACGATGTGTTGACCATGTAACCAAAAAGTCATCAAACTTGTCGACAAAAGTGGTGAGTTGGAGACACTTGGCCCCTGGCTTCCTTCACGACTGTCTAGGGATTTCATATTTTCTTTCATTGAAATATGTACATTCATCTTCCCAACGAACATTTTGTGCCGGTTTCGGCCCGAACTAGGTCAGCAAGTCTGCACAAGATGCAGAATTCGTATAAGATGGCGGCCTGGGGATATTCTGAAAACTTTGCAAAATTGTCTGAGAGAACTCTGCGCGAAGTCTCATGAATTTTCTGAATTCTAAAAGAATTTTCGACATGTCTAAGCATTGTGGGAAGGGAAGGGGTCAATTGACATAATTAAGATACTGAGTAATATAATGATAGCTTCTACACAGAAAAAACTAAATTTAATTTTCCGTAAAGGAGTTCAATGAAATAGTAAATATTTTGTCTATGAACTGACCTACAAACGAATTTCTAAATATAGACAAAAATACCTCAACAATTTCATTGAAAAAAACGTGCTTTTTTCAGTGAAGAAATTGTTTAAATCTATAAAACAATTTATATAAAACTTTTTACAAATTGTAGACAAAACAATTTGCTAAATCAAACAAAAATATTTACTGGATTTTCTGAAAAATATCAAACAATATTTCTGTCTGAATTTAATAAACAATTAGTCTAAAAATGCAAACAATTATTAAGTAAAATAATCTACTTAATCAAACAAAAAAATACAAACAAAATTTTTGTCTGTGTCATCATCATCCATTAAGCATTTATGAGATCTCACTTTGCTAAATGTGTACTCTAAAAAAAATGACTGAGAATTAATGCAACGACATTAACTAATCGATTCACTCAAAAATCTTTTGTAAACAAACTTGGTACAATTGCATTCCTCCTGCTATGATTGTTGTTGTTGTTATTTGTTTGTATGTCGTCATCGGGGTGGTTTTTACGACGCAGTTTTATTGTTCTTTTTGGTGTTTGCGTTCTAAATAAAAGTCAAACAAACAATTCATAGATTATGGACAGAAAATTTACTGAAAATTAAATTTATTTTTAGACAAACTTTTGTTTGAAAATTTTTTGGTAATAATTTTTTCTGTGTAATTTTTTTTTTTAAATTTTTATTGTTCTTTGCAACAAATTTGGACAACACAACCAAGTTATGATAAAATCGGTGGAGCAGCCTCTTCAAAATCCCAAATTAAATATTAATAGAATTTTAAGTTTCGACTGTTTTTGTAATTAGGAGACCATAACACATCAAAAATATATAACGATACTCCTTGGCATTCTTTCATAGTGAAACAGACCAATGATTTTTTTTTGCAAACAATTCAAACAATTCATTTACTGAAAATAAAACCTGTTTTTGTTATTGTTTTTTGTGCAAATGAAAGCATAAAAAACATAAAATGAAACATTTACTGAATCAGACAAACAATTAACAAGAAGCATTTTCTGGACATATATTTGACTGCATATTTTTTGGTGAAGGGTATATAAGATTCGGCACAGCCGACTGCAGCCCTTTTAATTCTTTTCCTATCACCTCAAGTAATAAAATTTATTATTAAAATAATCAATTTGTTAAAAAGTTAGTCATAACTGAATGTGATAATATCAGTGGACACAAGCCATAACGACTTAACTCGAGTTAGAAAAAAGTTCAGTATTTTGGTGCCTCTGTGGCTGAGTGGTAGCGTTGATAGCCTGCCAGTCCAGAGGTCGTGTATTCGATTCCTGCCATAGACCCTGGGTGTTTTCCGCAGTCAAGTTAATCGCTTCGCTGGTTGTGTTTGTTATTACAAAAAAAAGAAAAAAATAATAATTGGGGCCCATTTGTGCCTAAATCTACTTGCTATAAATTTTGTATGTTTGTAACTTTCTTAAGATGGTAATTATCTGCAAAAGAATTAAATAAAATTAAATCGACGTCTGATTGGCAGCGAGTTTTTGAGAATGTGAGCTACAGTCCCCAAAAATTTCGAAAACGACTTAAGCGATTATGGCTTGCGATCATAGATGTGTATGTATGTATGCAGATTTGGTATCCACACGCATATAAATGTATATACATAGATACCCTGAAGGAAACCTGGGGCCAAATGTCTCCAAGTCACCACTTTTGTCCAGAAGTTTGGTAAGATTGTCATCGAATTGTTTACACTTTTTATTTTGGCTTTAATGGTAAGAGAAGTTTTTGATAGCTACAAAATGACTTTTTATTGCCTTATTTGTTTGTATTGAAAATAAATGCGGCTGCACGCAGAACTAAAAATGTTCATAAGAAATCTAATTTAGTTCTAGGGCGTATTCACATATTATATAACGCTATTGTGGGAGGTTTTATACCCCCTCCCCCCTCCCTTCGTAACGCTTTTTACAAAATTTTCAACATAAAGTATCTAATCCATAACAAATCTTTAACCAGCCCCCTGAAGCGTTACATAATATGTGAATGGCCCACTAGTAAAAAGTTTAATATGTGTTGATTACAATCATTAAAATGCATTAGTAAATCTCTGGTGCCAATGTCTCAATGTGGTCAGACAAGAACCACAAGCACAAGCTAAATGTCCATAGCACAGAACATTGCCTGGGATACAATTTGTCAGTGGTATTGGAGACGATGTCAATAGTGAATAAGTACAGTCTTACTATGGGCACTTCCTTCAGGATATACCCTGCAGCTAAATGTACAACTAGTTACGTTTTGGGACAGTCATATTACTAGTTGAACCGTTACTAGTCAACAAAGGACTGTCATCTTACTAGTTGTAGTGATGCTAGTAACGATACTAGTCAAACAACAACGTTTTGGAACAGTCATACAACTAGTTGTAATGATACTAGTAATTAAAATTATATTTTAAAAATTCACATATTTTCAGGTGTAAATACATAAAATAAAATTTTAGCTCTAAATATAATAAGTAAAAAGTACATGCCTTGAAATATTAGGACTGTGTGTTCATACCCCGGTTGAGCCAAATGTTTTTTAGTATTTAAAAAACTATAAATAAAGAAACTAGTAAGCGCACTAGTCTATAATAACTAGTATTTCAACTAGGATATAACTATATACAAATGAACTAGTCGGGCTCCTATGACAACCTAATGTTAAAATCGTTAGTTCGATATATGGAAAAAGAACAGTTAGGCAACTAGTCTGAATAAAAAAGTAACTAGTATATTTCTAATCACATACTAGTCCCTTCGTCTGCAGGGATGTACGTGTTCATCAAAATACAGGCATTTGAGTATACCCTGAAGGAAATATCGATAGTAAAATTGTACTTATTCACTATAGACTTTGTCCCCAGTGACTTCGGAACTATTGACTTACAATAGACTACGTGGTTCTTATGGGACCACATTGAGACATTGGCACCAGAGATTCACTAGTGCATTATAATGATTCTAGGGAACAATTTAATTGGATAAGCCAATTAAATTAGATTTTTTATGAACATTTTTAGTTTTGCGTGCAGCCGCATTTAATTTAAACAGAACAAAACAGACAATAAAAATCGGTTTGTAGCTGTCAAAAACTTCTCTTCCCATTAAAGGCAAAATAAAAAGAGCAGACGATTCGTTGACAATGTCACGAAAAATTCACCAAACTTGTCGACACAAGTGGTGACTTGGAGACTTGGAGTTTTTTTTCTGATAAGATAATGAGGCCTAAAGTATTTTATGTTAATAAAAATGCGTGGTTTTTATTACATAGTTGCATCTTCAGGGTATTTTTATGAATACGTATGTGTGTATATATGCATACATGTATTGATGAATGGCTTGTAAGTTATGTATATAAACAGACGATTTTAAAAGTTCATTACAACAATATTGTAATATGTATCTAATATGTACTTACCAATTTGTGTAAAACAGTTTTCAACTTTTTCATCAGTACAATCTGTCGGCTGCTCACTTCCAACACAGGCGGTAGCACCTCCACCACATTGAACACATTTGATTTTTGCTAAAAATATTTTTCTTTTATAACTAGAATTAGCCAAGCTTTGTAAAAAATACAATTGACATCCGATTCTTTGGTGTCGCCAGTCAATTCTTTTTTTTTATCAAATATTTTTTAAACTTACCGTCACAATTAAATATTTGTATCAAAATCAATGCAAATAAAAAAATATATTTGCCATGTTTTTCTCTTAATATGACCATGTCTTTGTTGGCTTTATTTCTAACTTTTAAATAAATATTTTAACAACTTGTTAACGCTTTCAATTCTACTACACGACTACAGACAGTTAATTTTTTTTTTGTTCTGCTCTCCAACTTAAACGTTAAAATAATTTTATCAGTTAACAAAGTACTCACTAATTTTATAGGTTAAAAACTAGTAAATTTGATAAGAATGTTTATCTCCATTTGCTCAATATGTTGAAATTAAGTATTATAACAGAAAAATATAAATAAACTTTTTGCGCAAAGTGGAAGTGTTTGTAATAGAAGAACTAACGGTTATTGTGAATGATCGAGCGTTATTTTTTTAATTTATACCGGGGGTGTTGTCAACACACTTTTGTTTGGAAGAAAAATTTCACTAGAAAAAATGGCAATTTCCTCAGATCATCCCAGCAAACCAAAAAACATTTGAAAATAATATCGCATTCGAATGTTGCAAAAACACTCGAGAACGGCTATCGAAGTCGGAAAGAGAAAAAGCTGCTAGAGCCCACTCGTCGCTCAGTTTGTGGCAGCAAATCTTTCGATTTCGATGTTTCGCTGACAAATCAATAGCGAACCAATATCGAAGATATATCGATACCACAAAAATGCAGGAAAAAGTAATTTTTCAAGATTGTTATCTTTATTTTTTTAATTTATCTATTTTAATCTAAATGGAATATTTATTTATTTAAAATTGTAGGCTGCAGCCAATCAGATTCGAACACGGTACCGCCAGGCTAACAGATTAGCACACATCCACTAGGCTATCGTGGCAAATTTTTTCTATTCAATTATTGCACACATGACTGTAAATTACACATTCGATAAATTATCGAAAATAGTTCAATGCTGCGAACATTCACATTTTATGAAATTTGGCAATTGCGCTTCTTATCGAAACATATTTCGATGCTGCGAACGTTCACATTTTATGAAATTTGGCAATTGAGCTTATTGTCGCAACATTATCGACAAAAGCTCGCATTTGCGAACATTCGATTTTTTTTTAGATTCACGAACATTTATCGAACAAATTTGTTTCGAAAATTCTTCGTTTTAGCGAACCTTCTTTTATTTCGAATCTCAGGTTTAGTGGGATATTACTTGCTTCCTACACCAGTGTAGTTCTAATAGTGCTGAAATTACCTCAAAATATGCATGATAAAATTACTTTCAAGCCATTTTAACATAGTTTTTTGATTTCTTAACGCTTTCGGAATTATTCACAAATTAGTATCGAAAAAAGTTTCATGCAAAATAATTTTTTTTTCTGAGACCTCATAAAAAATTTAAAACTGAAAAAACTTTACCTATTAATTGTGGTTCTTAGGGAAGGTATCTTACGAACAAAATAAGTCATATACATATCTTTAAAATGGATAGATAAATGCTGTTTTTATTAGCAATGAAGTGAATATAACCAGACATTTAAGAGGTACTTTCGGTAATAAATTAATTTTTGGCCCTTAACCTACGTCTATACCTGATATATTTTTATCATGACAACTAACAAAACGTCGGCAGAACAGATGTCAATTTTTTGTTATTGTTAGTATACATGCGAATACGTTGTTGTTTCTTTGTTATGATAAATCACAATTTGTTTGGCGTCGTGAAGGTAATTTGTCACTATTCATGCACTATTTCACTTATTTTTTCATTAAACTGCTTTCATTTAGTTAAAGCATTCATATTTTGCTTTATTCGTACATTTTTTTGTAAAAATGTTGTAAACATTTTAGTTTTTGAAAATAAATTGACACATCAAACAGTTTGTTTACGTTTTTTATCAAGACAAATTTGTCTGATCTTGAGCTCTGACAAAATTGTCAAGACACTGCAATAACACTAATAAATGCAGTCTATACCTGATAAATTTTTATCTTGATAACGATTTGACATTTATCACGATAAAAATTTATCAGGTATAATAGACTCACTCTTATGAAATTTATTTGACATATTGTCACAATTTAATTTTAAATGAAATTTCATAAAGGTTTAATTTGGATTTTATTTTTCATTTTACCTTATAAGTACTTTTATTGTTATCCAACGGATTTCTAATTGTATAAATGTGTAGAAAAATAAAATACATTCATATCGAATAAAAAAATATTTGCTGGGTTTTGTATAATTTTCAAAGCCTACTTTGCTTATTTTTGAAAATCATTTACCTATTTGTGAATTCTCAAATGGTTTTTGAAAGTCTGTACGTAAGATAAAGGGTTTGTAACTGTTCAAAATTGTGTTTGAAGTCTACTGACGATTTGGTAAAGCACCAATGAAATGCTGCATATAGACAGTGCTTAAACACCAGCAAATAAATTTCATTTAAAATTCATTTTTGGTTCGAAAAAACTCTAGAACAAAAGGATCTTTCAAATGTCGGGGTATATTGATTTAATTACAAATAAAATCAACATTTATCCACAAATTTTCATGATATATGATATGCGACCAAAAATCATGGGGTTTTTAAGCGCGTTTCAAATTAGTGGGTACACTAAAAAAAGTCTATCAAAACAATCTCGAGGTTTGCTGGTATTTACATTCAAATGAGTGACATAACTTAAGAATCGGTAATCATAAAAACATGATTTTTGGCCGCTTTCTCAAAATATAGTCCACGGTGCGACGTTGAAACTATAAATAGTTATAGATAGCAAAAGCTTCTCAATACCCGACCTCCCACGATTTCGGACACTGAGCGCCAATTGCCTAGACCATCTCTCTCAATCCTGTTACAGTTACAGTATTTTAACAAATAGTTCCCTCAAATAGCTGGCCAGGTTGTCTACAAAGCCTCTACGATATGACAAAGACCAATTTAGGTCATTTTTCCGATATAGCCCATTCCCATACACAAGTGCAATACATATAATAAAAACAAAAAATTTTATATCATGTTTTTCTTACTACATAATTTAGAGTGAAAGCCTAAATTGAATCACCCTTTGGTGCAATATTCAATTTAAAATCCTTCGTTTCGATACAAAAACTACTACACTGAAAATAATCCATGCAACATTTTGCGAAAAAACATTCGTACTTACTGTTTCTGTAGAATAAATGAAACTTTCGTACATATTACGAAAACAATTTAGGAAATATTTTTTTGGATTTAGTAAAATAACGAAATCTTTTCGTAAACTTATTTCCTTCACTGAAATTAATCCATACGAAAAAAATCTTTCTTAGCTACTTTTTTCGTCGAATATACGAAACTTTCGTACAATTAAAAAAAAACTAGTCAATATATTTTTAAGCTTAAGAAAATAATGAAAACCTTTCGTAAATATTTTTCCTTGTTAAAAACAAATTTTTGAAACAAAACTATAAAGTACACTGAAAATAATCCATGCAACATTATACGAAAAAAAATTTCGTAGTGAATTTTTTCGTAGAATATACGAAACCTTCGTATATATTACGAAAAAACATTTAGGCATTATATTTTTGAGTTTACGAAAGTAACGAAACCCTTTCGTAAATATGTTTCCTTGTTGAAAAATATATTCGAAATAAAAAAATAAATTAAAGTTATATTAATTTAAATTTTGTAACGTGCTTTTTCCCAAAGTAATATTTTACCTTTTAAGCAAAATATTAAAGTTTTATTAAAATACATTGAAATTGATTATGGAGGGGTATTAGCTAGTTCCTATGCGCATTTTATTGGGGCAAATGCAAATCGTCAGAGAACCTTTACCCAAAAATCTCATAGAAAAACTACTTAAAAAGTAAAATATTAATTTGGGTAAAAGCACGTTACAAAATTTAAATTAATGTAATTTAATAGTTCCCAAAAAATTTTTAATTATAAATTAAAATTATTTATTATAAATTATGATATATAAATAAAACAAATTTTTAGCTCTTATAAAATAAATAGAAACCGTCTCAGTGCGTAGAGTACATGCCATGAAATATGAAGATTGCGAGTTCGTGCACCGGTTGAGCCATACTTCTTTGTACTTTTATTTTTTTATTATTTTCATATATTTCGTATATATTACGAAAGAGTTTCGTAATGCGAAATTACGAAGCATTTCGTAATATGTAGCCCTTTCGTGCATATGTTGCATGGAATTTTTTCAGTGTATGTAATATAATAAAATAATAAACTCTAATTATTTTGTATAAATTGACATATTTTTCAGATGTAAGTAAATAAAACAAATTTTAAGCTTCTATAAATAAGTAGAAAGTGGCTCATTGGGTAGATTACTTGACTCGAAATGTGAAGAGTGCCAGTTCCTGCCCCGGTTGAGTTAAACATTTTTTACTTTTACTTTTTAATTATTTTCGTGTGAATTGACGAAATAATTTCGTGGTGCGAAACTACGATATATTTCGTAATATGTACGAACGAGTGCTTACCTTGAAATATGACAATTGCGAGTTCGTGCCCCGGTTGAGCCATACTTTTTTTACTTATATTTTTTAATTATTTTCACACATTTCGTATATTTTGCGAAAGAGTTTCGTACGACAGCTTTCGTGCATATGTTTTATGATTTTTTTTCGGTGTAGGAAAAATAAATGTATAAAATAAAATTTTATTTAATTTTACTTAACACATTCATTCAATTTATATACATACATTTACTGTTTAAATATGTAGTGTCAATTACTAGGTATATATCTTGCTTTAACCGCAAAAATAACGTAACCAACAAAATTTTCGAATCACACGTTGTCCGGCAAAATATTGAAGCGCAAATAATAATAGTTACAGAGATACAAGCCTTTCAATTTTAACGTAAACTATATCTATCCTTTTCCTGTACAATTTATTTTCTGTGGGTTACGCTATTTTTTCGGATCGACCTTGATACATATATTGTTATTTTTTAATGTAAAAAAGAAAATAAACTAATAATATTTAAATAAAAATTGTGTGCAAAAAAAATCACATTAAAATTTTAATAAATATGGCAACAAATACTGATAAAATAGAAAGTCTTAGTATAGAACTGGAGTTACACAGATCTTTAAGACACACTTTACAAGAACCATCAACGATTCTGTCATTTCCGATCTGTTTGGCGACCATTTCACAGGCGGATTTTTCTGTGGGTACGGCCACACAGCCTTTTTTCTTTATCGTTTTGTCTTTGTCTGTAGAAGAAAATAAATTTACACTCAAGATCAAGAAGTCTCAGGGGTAATAAAATCTAGAAAAAAATTCAGTACCTTTAATTTCAGCATCATAACAAGCGTGGGTGAGAGAACTGGCATCACGACGACTGCGGGAAATACGACGATAATTGTTAATTAACATGTCTGATGGTGACATAGAACGTTGAGGTGGTGATTTTTGTACGAGCTCTTCACCAGGTTCTTCGGTAGCAGTAGTTGTTGCTTCAGGCTCTAATGCTGTTGTTTCAGCTGGAACATTTGCAGTTGTTGTTACTGCAGACAGGCTAGTAGTTGTTTCAGGTACAGAAGTTGTAGTTTCAGCTTTCACAGTTGTTTCAAAATCAAGTGTTGTTGTCTCTTGTCTAATAGGTGTCGTTTCAGTTGCTGTCTCTGGTTTGGCAGTTGTTTCTCCCGGTTCTGTAGCTGCTGGAATAGGAGTCGTTGTTTCAGAACTAACCGTTATTTCTATAGGCTCTTCTGTTGTTGTTATTTCTGATTTATTAGTTGTGGTTCCTGGCTGCGTAGTATCAGAAGCCGTAGTTGTTGTTGTTTCTGGTCTGTTAGTTGTCGCTTCAGTTGTTGTCTCAGTTTTAATAGTTGTCTCTCCTGGCACTGTTACTGCAGGACTTGAAGCCGTTGTTGCAGATCCAATTGTTGTTTGTCCAGGTTCTTCTGTTGTTGTTATTTCGGCCTCATTAGTTGTTGTCCCTGGTTGCGTAGTTTCGGATTCAAGAGTTGTTGTTTCTGGTCTATTTGGTGTAGTTTCAGTTGTTGTCTCAGATTTAATAGTTGTTTCTGCTGGCTCTGTAGTTGGAGGATTAAGAGTTGTTGTTTCAGACTTAATCGTTGTTTCTTCAGTTTTTTCTGTTGTTGTTGTCTCGGGCTCATTTGTTCCTGATTCCGGCTGCGTAGTTTCATAGGAAACAGTTGTTGTTTCTAGTCTAGTAGTTGTAGTTTCTGGCGTTGTCTCCCATTTAACAGTTGTTACCACTGACTCCGTAGTAGTGGCACTAGCCGTTGTTGTTGTTTCAGATCCTATCGTTGTATTTTCAGATTCTTGTGTTAAAGTTGTTTCTGGATTTTTAGTTGTTGTTACCGCCTGTGTAGTTTCATTAGGTTTAGTTGTTGTTTCTGGTCGGAGAGTTGTCACTACAGTTGTTGTTTCCGATTTAGTAGTTGTTTCCACTGATTCTTGCGTTGTTTCGGACTCAGTAGCTGTAGTTTCTGGTTGAATTGTTTCACCTGATTTTGTTGTTGTTTCAGGAACTTCACCTGATTCGGTTGTTTCAGTTCCTCTTGTAGTGGGATCCGTTATTGGTTCGGGCGGTGGTGTTGTTACATCTTCGGAGCCACAAGTTTCCTGTTTCATTGCAGAATCATTAACGCAATCATCGCCTTCGCAAACGTAACAACGAAAAACTTGGCCTTATATAGAAAAAATAATTAAAATTTTTAATACACACTCTACAAAAATGAAATACATTGTTCTAAAGACTGATTCTGGCAAAGGGCACCAAAAAATATACACGTATAAAGTCCCCCTCCCTTTTGCAGATAGTTTTAGTGAATAGTAATTTTTGTTACCCTTACGTTTAAGTTTTGAGATGCGTAAAAACAACGGTAAACACTTTTGCAGAAAACTCCCCTTCAGTGGTGATATAGCGGGCTGAAATGTTCTTCAAAAATATTTGCCATAAATTTCTAGAGACCCTCGTTCAGTTGTAGCTTTGCATGTTTTAAAGTACAAAGATGCATACTATTATTGGATTCGACGGTCTATAACATCTCAAGGAATAAAGAAAACCCTAGATATGTTTATATAAAATTTTTTTTATCTAAACTTATTTAATTAGTTTGGCTTAAGTTCGTTTTTAATTTAATCTTTCGATCAAATTATTTTTTATTTAAGAAAGAAATTCTAAAGCATGTAAATATTAACATTCCAAAAAAAAATTTGGATGTAGGGAATGTTGAACTGACATCAGATGTTTCGAGACCACCACAGTCTTCTCATCAGAGCCCTTTACCTACACTGCCAGAGACGGCAGCAACAACACCCTAGCGAAAATCCTACTTACTTTAGTAAGCCCAATCAACAGATTTTGTCGCCACCTCGCAACGAGTCGTACCTATTAATGAAATTTTAGTAAAGGTTTGGAGCTTCAGTAACTGTCTTTTCTTCATCATGTTCAACTATTTTTTAAGCATTTTGATTTCTGTCTTGCCAGCATGAAATATCATGGATATTTTCAATGCTGAGATTTTTAAAATAAAATACATACAGTTCGACTAAAATTCATTACTCAATTGATAAACATTTTTTGTTAGAAGAAGCTCTATAAAAATGCTTGTAACAATTTTTTTTTAGATCAATAACAATAGAGTCATTACGCTTTTGAGAGAAAAATCGCTTAATTTTAAAAATGTTTTTGATTATAGCTTTTTAATTGTACAATTTACAACAAAAATACGTTGGGGGAATGATTAATAATATTATTATCTGAAAGAAAGTTTCTAATAAAATGTTCATATTTTCAAAATAGCTGTAGGGAACACCAGCTCCCCTGACCCCGACCTCGAACACTCAAACTTAAGCACATGATCACATGTGTAACTAACTACAAAAAAATAAAAATATTGCATCCTATATGAAATGCAAAGTTGGACCCTTTTTAACTTCCCGCAATCAAAGATAGGAATTTAGTGATTTTAGCCCGATTTTCGAAAATCGAGTTTTCATCAGATGTCGACGTTTTGAGGTCATGGGAATCTATTCTGACTAATTTTACGACGATGTCCGTATGGATGTAAGTAAGTATGTGTGTGTGTGAGTGTGTGTATATCTACTATGTAAACCTCTCACAACTTAAGAACGGCTTAACCGATCGGAACCAAATTTACGACATTCAAAAGACATTGACCTCACTTAGATTTTAAGGCATTATGAACCGATTTGACTGGGTAGATTTTGAGAATTTACGAAAAATAAATTTTTCAAATAAATTCTAAACTTCTAAGCCGATCAAATCTAAAATCTTATCAACTCTTAAACTTATCAAACAACGCACAGTGGCGTAAATTAAAAAAGTGGTAATAAGTATGGAACTTCTAAACTACTGAATGGATTTGTCTAGAAATCAGATCAGTTGTACAGGAGGAGCCATGCTTCCAAAATCGTCTTTTGAAGTCTTTAGCTGCACCAGGGTTGGAGCAATATCTTGTGCAGTTAAGTCATAAAAAAGGTCTGAACTCGAAATTTAACTAAAAAATCGTAAATTTTTTCAAAAAAGTGCATTCATAATTTTTGAAATTGTTAAAAATGTTGTGAAAAATGTTAATTTCATGTTTTTAGAAAGTGAAAGGCCATGCTTTAAGGATGTGTTTAGCGATTTTTTCCATTTTCGACATGTACCCTAGATATGGCAGTGATCGAAAATCATAAATTTTCAAAATAATTGTTGAGTTTAGGTGCCTGTAAAAAGCTTTGTACAGGGTACCTTAAAAATCCGTGAAAGGATACTTGACATTGATCTTGCTTTAAATGAAGACATCCTGGCTATAAGTGTAGCTGCAAGGGCAAAATTAGAAAAAAAGTCAAATTCCAATGAAACAAATTTTATAAAAATGTAAAAAAAACTAACGAATCTGAGGCCTTTATTAATATGATTATTTCGAACGTATTTGCTTTGTGAATCCAAATTGATTATTAGGCTAAGGTTCGTAGGCCTGTTTGGCCCGTTACCCCTCTAATTTGAAGTAAATTGCGAAAAACAGAGGTATTTCGAGGTTTTAATTTTTTTTCGCAATTTACTCGAAATTTGAAGGGTAACAAGCCAAATGGACCTCAGATGCGGATTGTATTGAAATCGGCTGAATGGTTCGATTTATATCGTTGACGAAATTGTCCGAAAAAGGCGTTTTGTTTTAACAACTCTAAAAGTTCTTGTCAAAATCGATTTTAAGGATTCATTTACTTTTTTGGACTTGAAAAACTGCGCCTAATACCGCAAATTTGATCCAAATCGGTTAAGTGGGTCGAATAATCCGATAATCTATAGATTTTCCAGCGCTTTGAGCTTGAAAATAGCGGGAAGTTCCGGGGATTACCTGCAAGGTCAGCCGTATCCCTATTTTTTTTTTGTAAGATTTTAATGTACTATTTGAATAAATTTTTAAAAAATTGCAAAATGATCATATGCTCCCAATGTTCAATCTAGTTTTATATAAAAATATACCTACTACAGATTTCAATCAATGATAGTTTTAACAATATTTTAGAATGTTTTTGAACTATTCCATCATGATTAAATTACAATCAAATAATTATAAGAAACAAGCCGTAACATGATTTTTATCTTAAATTAATTGGAAGAAAAAAAAATGAGTAATATTTTGTTCTCTTTGTCTAATTTTGTTTAATTTATATACATACATATTTTTACGGCATCGGAATTGGCATCCCTAATTTCTATTTTTAGTCACTCATAATTCCGCCGTTTATAGACCGATTTGAAATTTTGTTATTGCCTATGAAAGGTTATACTTCCAGATTCATTTGCATATTAAAATTTTTATTTTGTATATTTTGCCTGTCTGTCCGTCCGTTTCTCTGACTAGGAGTCGTCCTTTTTTGCAAAATTTATTTAAATTATGTTTGTATATTTTCTTAAAATCTAAAATATATTTCTGGATTGCATATAACTTAATAGGTTTAGATTACTTATTTTTCAAATTAAAAGGATTTTTTTTTACTTTAGAATTCGTACCTTTGCAGTTAACCGCTAGAAAAACTAATAATATCACCAAAAATAATTTCATATTTTCTTATATTTTTATAAAGGAATTTTTTCAACAAACTTTAATCTCTTTTATTAATCAAACTCTTTAAATAATTTATTTAATTTTCGTAACGCGATTATAATTATCAATTTCTTATAATCAAAAGACGTTTCAAATTATTCCTTCAACGTTTGTTTTACAGTCGCTGTTACCGATTAACTTGTTTCCCGAATATCGATCTCGTTCATTCTAGCACGACTTCTAAAGTGTTACTAACAATTAATTGTTTGTTAACGTACAGCTTTTATCATTTCTTTTGGATTTTCCCCGATATATTATTTTAACTATTTTAGCAATTGGCAGCAGTATACTAAATGGTTTAGGTAGGCTTTTCTATTTGTGCCCTTCGATTTCTTACCACTAACAAAAGTTTTGAGATAAATCGCTACAATTCTGTTTTTTCTCATATGGGTCAAAAAAATCACCCAAATTATTAGATAAGACAACAGCTATTTTACGATTTTGATAAAGTGATACAATTTGTTTTGATGGTTAAGTTAAACAATGAAATTAAATATAATAAAATCTATTATAAAAATTGCGGATTTTTTTTTAACTTTTACAAAATATTTCTTTTGTTTAAAAAATTCCTGGTAATTATAAAATAAAAGAAATAAATTAATCATAATGATTCTAAATTGATTATTAGGCTAAGGTTCGTAACGTTATATTCAGAAAGAATTGGGTATGATTAATATTCCAAGGAACAATGGAAAAATTAACATCAACTTAATTTTTCAACGTACACAGCAGAACAGAGTAGCGCCACTTTCGGAAGCCGCTACACTTCCATCGTCAGTGCTCACGTGTATGTGCTATCACCACTTGTCAGGTGGCTCTGTTGAATGTGATTTTTAATTCTTATATATACAACTTTTTCGCGAAAATTGAATACGAGAATTAAATCACTCTCAAGCTGATATTAAAGTGCACTTTCCCAGCGTTGCCATCGGTTTATTTTTCTTCATTCCCATTTTTCTGATTTTTGTTCTACTCAAGACAAACTTTTTTGGTTTGATTTTATACTTAAGTATATATGAACATGTAAACATGTGAAAAGCTCAAGCCGGTAGCTAATTGTTTTTTATTAATATGATTATTTCGAACGTATTTGCTTTGTGAATCTAAATTGATTATTAGGCTAAGGTTCGTAACGTTATATTCAGAAAGAATTGGGTATGATTAATATTCCAAGGAACAATGGAAAAATTAACATCAACTTAATTTTTCAACGTACACAGCAGAACAGAGTAGCGCCACTTTCGGAAGCCGCTACACTTCCATCGTCAGTGCTCACGTGTATGTGCTATCACCACTTGTCAGGTGGCTCTGTTGAATGTGATTTTTAATTCTTATATATACAACTTTTTCGCGAAAATTGAATACGAGAATTAAATCACTCTCATAATGATTATCTGCGGTACTTTTTTTTAAGATAAAGAATTGAAGCAGTTACATGTGTATTTCCTAAATTCGCAATTGTAATGCCAAATCATACGAAATGATTTTAAGTTTGTTCAATATTTTGTACCTAAAGGAGTCTAATAAATCGATAAGACAAGGTGAACTTCCAAACCATAAAAAAGAAAGAGTTGAAATTACAAGTCTGAGAAAAAGTTTGGAAAGCTTTGCACACTTGTAAAAGCTTGCAATAAAAAAAATTGGTTTAATGTTGGATGTTTAACTACTTGATTTCACCACTCTGACACAATAGAAGGATAACACAATAAACTCTGATGATGAGATTGTGGTTGATCTCGAAAACCTCAGGGCGGTAAGTTCAACCTCTATTCTGTCAAACATTTTTCTGTCTTTTTAATTCTATTACTATGAATTAAAGTTCCTTTCTAAGAAAATAATATAATTGAAAATTAAATTGAACGAATGTAAGCCTGAATAATAAGTATATTTGGATTAAAAACCGTGGAACATTTTTGTAAAACATTTTAGCCCGTAATATTTTCACTGAAGCGAAGTTTTTTTGAATTTTGTAAGAAAGGTACAAGAAGGACCATATATTGAAGAGCAAGAGGCTTAAAATGTTCCACAAAAATGTTCATCGTGGTGTTTTACATAAAAGAGTTGAACACATTTTATAACTTAAACGAAAGGATTACAAGATATCCTATGCCGTGTCACTATAACTAACCTAGAGGGAAGAGAAACTGTCATAAGACAATTCACGTGACTGGTTATCAAGTACTAGCAATCAGTTCGAACTTTATATGAAAGGCAGTGGTAACTTTACATGGCTTTGTCATTGAAGGGGATCAATTGACATAGTGACAGGTTGTAGACCCAAACTTAAGGTACTTGTTCTTGTACTCTTTGGTCCAAATTAAATTATTGTACTTTAAATAAATAATTTTGATTTGAAAAAAAAATCTGCTAGCTTAGTGAGGGTATTTTGCTAACATTTTTGTTCTAGTTAATTGATGCATTCCCTTTTCACTCCTTACGAGTCGGGAACATATTTGTTCAATTCGCAAGCTCGTATTAACGTCGAATGTGTTGTGTAATAGTATATTTACACAATATTGTATTTTTGTTGTTGGTAATTTTCATACAAAAGTGCGTTATAATTATACGACTGAATTTTATATGTTCTTCAAATAGTTGTATCGAGGCCAGGTCTGGGAATATTCTATTTGTTAGATGAATTTGTAAAAATCTATTATATATGTGATAAGCAACAACAGAAAATACAGTCTTCTTAATGATAAATATATAATTGATTCATTTCAATTTAGTTTTCAAACTATTTTAACCAAAATTGCTTGCGCGAAAAAAGTTATTATATTTCGCGTCAAATTAAAACTCACATGCCTGGTTTCATTTCATGGTATCAAAGTGAACTAATACCAGGTGGCCAGGTGGAGATCAGGTGACTATGAATTGTTTACCAGATTTGAACAGCCAACTGTGTTAATGTATCGGCTTTTTTGACAGCCAAAATATAAATTCTGCACGGCGAATTTATATGTGGTATGTCAAAAAGCTGATATATTAACGCTGTTGATAGTTCAAATATAGAAACATTTTCTTAGTCACCTGATCTCTCGAGGCCACCTGGTATTAATTCGCCTTGCCTTGACATTTAAGATACGACAAAATAACGATACAGCAAATTTGTCTGTTCACAAGCACATAAAGAAATGTCGTCTTTTTTAAACGATAAGACATACGACTGAGCTTGTGAATTGAACAATTGTACTACGCCCATTTTCACAAGTCATAGCACAAGTACATTGAAGAAAATTTGTACAAAGTTTACCGTAGGCCATTTTAAGACATATTCTTTTTATATATTTTAACAAATATGTTTGTTAAAAAAAAAGAAAAAATTAAGAAAAACGTAAAACAATTATGGTATATTTTGCTCAAAATTAGTTGTTTTGCAAACTCTATTCAAAAACTGGATTTTGATTACTTTTTACAACTGAGCCAATGGGGAGAATTAACAAATTATAAATAATATTTTAGGAATTTTTCATAAGTTTTTGTTGAAGATATTTTGGGGAAATAATCCAGTAAAAATTTGGTTGTGAGTCAACATAATTTTCAACCACAAACAACATACCGTTTAAATTACTTTACAGTAGTTGAACAATTACTTACTAGTAATTAAGCAAGCCATCTATTCTCTTATTGGCAGAGTAGTCGTGTATCTGCTTATCATACAGACGATAAACTGTTCAACGCCTGGGGAAGCAAAATGGATTTTTTTAAATTGTGTTTATGTTTATGAAAATAAGTTTTAAGCCCGTAACAAAATAGTTGTGCAGTAGCCTAGTGAGTAAAACACTTGGCATTAAATAACACAATAACTGAAAACGGCATGAGTTCAATGCTTAGCAGAGACATATAATTTTTATTGTGTTTTGTGTATTCAATGCCTTCTAAATATTAAAATTTATAACTTGTTATTTGTAATCAAATGTGGTAAGTACTTGCCTCCAATGATATCGCCATGTTAAAGTAATTCGTTAAAATGCCAAAGTGGAAGTAGTGAAGGATATGTTTAATAGCATTTTAAGTTATTACTCTGCCATCAAAATTTTTCCTGGGAAATTATTAGAAATAATTGTTTAGGAATTTTTCGTAAGCTTTTTTTAGATATTTTTTGGGGAATAATGTCATGGTAAAAATAACCTTTCAAAACTATCAAAGATACCCAGCAGATCAGCTTGTATTTCAACACGTTGATCGAGTAATTAATTTTCTGAAATTTCAGTTGCTTCTGTTTAACTTTTTACTATCGCTTTGTATTCCGGCCAGTAGTTATCATAATTTTTGCGATCAGCCCCACTGTTCAACTGCTTAATTAGTTTTAGCTATTTGTTTTTTTTTTCTGATTTAATTAAAGTATTTTTAATTTTCTTTAAAAACGTTTACAAAATATTACGCAATTTCTGTCTCAATTTTGACATCTGGGAAAGATAAAATCTGTAACATGCTAATAAATCTGTTCTGTGGTTGTAAGTAAAGCCTCGGTCACACTTGGCAGATATTTGTCGACATAAGCGTAGCCCCTTGTTTGGCTCTGGGTGAGTGTGATTTAACTTGGTTTTTATATTAAAAAATAAAATTCATTTACACCCCTTTTCACAATGTATGATTAAGAGTTAACGTGGACTTTAACGGCAAGTTTTGTATGGCGAAGTTTCCGTTAAAATCCATGTTAACTCTTAATCGTACATTGTGAAAAGGGCTGTTAATACATAAATATATATAAAAACAACATAAAATAATTGCAAATAATAAATTAATCCAAGTGTAGATAGAATTGTGATTGCAAGCAATTTTTGAAAGAAGCTCCTACCTCGAGACCTACCAAGGGAGATCATCCGATACAAAAATCATGTAATCCCGAAGCAGGTTGGTGCCGATCACTCTGCCTTACAAACCTGCTACCGGTTGGCGGATATTTTTTCTGGGATATTACGTAACGCTATTTCGCGGCATCAATACCATGAGACATTTTTCTATGCATAGAAAAAAATTTTCATGTTTTTTGAAGCACTACAGAAATAAAGCGCTTCATAATTCGCTTTAAAATATGAGCTTGTTCAGAAGCTGATTTCATAGCGTCATAATAATGAAGGTTTTGAAGCGAGAAAAGTATTTGCTTTTTACTTATACAAAAGCTTCGCACGCAAGCTATACAAAAAAACTGATTTCATAGTGCTGATCCAAAGCAGGTTTTTAAGCGAGAATGAAGAGTAAGTTTATTTGGGTTTCTTGGTGCCGTTTTGCAACAGTGTTTTTGGTCAAGTGGTTGGTACGTTGGACTTCAAACCTGAATGTTCTTAGTTCGATACTAGTTGAAGCTAAGATAACAAACATTGAGTAAAAATATGAAATTAATAAAAATAAATAAAGTAACGAAATAAGAAAAAATCAAAATGGCGTTAACAACGCCAATCCACATCGAACCATTTTTTTCATATATTTTCAGCTCTAGTGCTGAAAATGTTGATGATTTTCAGCGCTTCAAAAGCGCTGCTGTGAGCAAAAATGTAGTACTCCAATCCGGGAACTCGCCATACAAAAATGAGCAGCGATATCAGCAGGTTTGTCAGCGCTACTTTTATTCCATAATAGTAGAAACCTGCTTTATTGGAAGCAAGGTGTTTACTGGGTGAGTATAGTTAAATTGAATGAAGATTGAGAGGGCACATCATGTTTTGAAAGTCAGGACGTGTTCGTTTGGATCACCAACTTACCCATAGGGCTATTATTCTATTGTTATTTGTTAAGTAGTTTTTAATAGACTTAAAAATTTTATAATCCTTCTTTTTACATTCACTTTCGCTTGCAAACTATTATATAAATTTCTCATTTTCAGACATTAAAGAGCACAATTTAGAAAATTGAATTGAATTGTATCGTAAGCAAAATTTCTCATAACACATGTTATTAATTCACAACTCTTTGTGGTAAATCACATGTGTTTCTGTGGCAGCTAGAATCAAATAAAATCGAAAATGTGAATAATCAGGTGTTAAACAAGTGTTAACAAAAGAAAAATTTTTTTTGCTAAAATGATAAGAAAGACCTAATAATCGAATAATAAAATTTATTTAAATTCTTTTATTCAAATTCATAAATACTCTTGTATCTAAATTGTTATTGTTATGATATCAAAAATTATTAACAACATTATAATTTCTATTGTAGATTATTATGCCGATATGTAGTTAACTATTAGAAAATATTTAAACTGTAAGTGGTTTTAGAATAAGTATAAAAGAATTTGTCTACTAGATATTGCTGCTAAATTTGTCCCCGCTTTGAGTGTTTGATAACAATAAAGTAGGTCGGTCTGTCGGTGACCATTAATTAGTTTGTTTGATTTGTTATTCAATTATAAAATTTTCCACATAACTTTGTTAATTCTATAAACCGAAGATGATAAGGATGTTGGAAATTACATTTTTAGGAAGAAATGAAGCACAATAGATGAATGAATAGATTTTTAAACTAGAAATTATAATAGGGCTCAAATTTGTTAACTTCACTGCACAGAAAAAAACTATTACTTATATCCAAGGACTTTTTTAATAAATGCTATGAATCGAACATGATAATTTTTTTTCCAAGTTATTTTCATCCAGCTAGGAGCTATTATATAAATTAATTCATATTACTTTTAATAAATGTTTTCAAAAATTCAGTATTGATCTTGTAACTTCAACTCAATTTCTTTTGATTTCTATTGATTCTTTATTATACTGAACAATCATTCGTTTATCTTTCTAGGTGCGGGATCTAATGAAAAAGAAAATATAGATAAAAAGCATTTATCAGATAATAATATTTGATTCCTAAGAGCCAATATATTGCATTTAGGGCTGAGATCATGAGTAACTTCTCACTAATGCACCCACAAGCTAAAAACAAAAAAGTAGTTACTGCTCCAGTTTTCAAGATTGCCTTATACGACATTGTCGTCGACGATTTGTGTAGGAATTCTCCTCTGTCGATTAAGTGTTTTAATCGACAATTTAAAGGAAATCTTCGTTGTCCTGCATTGAGCACTTTTCACAACAACATGACCGACAACGTCTTACATGTTGTCTTCAGTAAACATGTTGTGGACAATGTGAGCGACAATATCTTACATTTTGTCCTCAATCCAACTATGTTGAGGACAATATGAGAGACAGTATCTTCCGTTTTGTCGTCAGTAAAATTTTTGACGAAAAAATGAGCTACAATGTCTTTCAGTTTGTATTCAATCCAACTTTGTTGCGGAGAGTATGAGCGACATTGGCTTACGTTTTTCTTCAGTAAAATTTTTGAGGACAAGATGAGCGCCAATATCTTAAATTTTTTCTTCAATCACCCTTTCCAATTACAAAATAGTTGATTTTTAAGGCATAAAATAATAACGCCAAAAATTCTACTCATACACTCTCAGTCATGCCAATTTTTGCATATTCTCGTTCATGCATGCTCTTGAGATTGAGGGAGAAGGCCACTCACTCACCATCATGCTTGATACTGCATGTTTCGCCAAAATCATGTGAGTGGTGCTCATCTCCAATTGCAATATTTATGGTTTCTCAGAAATAGTCAGGGAATATTTTTATTATTAAGATATTGTTCTATAATAAATTTTATCATAAACAATAATTTTCGTTTTGAATGTCACTCATGTGATTTGAAATCATATTTTTCAAAACAAGTGCAAGGTTATGTCAACATTATAGATATAATATACGTATGTATATATTTTTAGTTAATAAAAAATAGAGTCACATATAATTTAATCGGTCGGTATACATTTATTATTTTCTTTTTAAGTAACTTGATCGATAGTGTTCTCATGATTAATGAAAATCTATTTAGCCGTTTGGGACCAAGCCCGAAGTACAAACATAATAATTTGACGACTACTTTGTCCAACCTTATATGAGAAAAAAGTTTATTTGTTGAATTGTTTATACTAAATGAATAATATTAGTAAGGGCCTGGCTAAAGCAATAAAAAAAAATAGATAAATAAAACGATAGCTGATACATTGTTTGCAATATTGTATATCTTTATATCAAAAAAAATTTTTTATAAACAAACAGATATCTTATCAATGTAAATATGTACATAAATTAACATTAAAATGTCAAAAAAGGTTAAGTTGCGTCACTCATGGTTGAATCTATAAACTACATATTATTTGCTTCAAGCTGCTTAACAGAATTTTTATCAATTCACATATCAATTGATCAGCAAGCAACTCACTGTGCTCCGTTTTTACGTACATGCAACCACACATATTTTTTCTAAAAACTTAAGCCATAAAGTATGCTTTGCTATTGATTAATACCATTCCACTCCCGTTTGATCATTCACAAAAATAAGTGCCACAAATTGGTTGTGAGCAGACTTGCCAGACTTGTCTATTTAATTGCATTTAGCCGATAAAAATAACGATGTCTGATTTTGGTCTTTTAGTACACCGAAAAAATTCATGAAACATGCACGAAAACGATAGTGCATATTAAAATATTTCGTAGTTTCGCAGCACGAAATTCTTTCGTAAAATATGCGAAATGTACGAAAATAAATAAACAAGACATAAATTTAAAAATCAAAAAAGCCCGACTGCGTAAAAGAGTTAAAAAAAAGAACAAGTCCAGTGGGCGGCACATAGCGACTTTTACAGACAGGAAACATTAAAAATCAAATTTTCAAATCTTCGCAATAATGGTTCCCGGATGTAAAAGTTCCTATGTTCCACACACTTGTTTTATTAGCTTTTTAAGCAGTCCGGTTTTTTAATCTATGTCTAGTTTGCTTAATGTTCTCTTTTTATCTACACAATCGGGGTTTTTTGTTGCAACCAACCTTAAACCGTTAAAGATCCTAGCCGGTCATTCGAAAATAAAAATCGCAAGAGAAACCTAAAGATGATTTTTAAATACCAGTCGAATGATACCCACTTTGATAAAGTTCGCCGACTTTTTATTTTTTTCTTCGTATTCACAAAAAGGCACCTGTTGGCCGTAATATCGAATTTTGGCTACTGTCGTATCCTTAGTGACACTCCCAGGATAAAGACAAATCGATTGACGCATGAATCATCAAAATCGGCCTACGCGTTGGCTTTGTATAGTGCCGCAAAGAACACACATACATACAGACATACATAAACAGGCTGATAAGCACAAGACCCTTCTTTGCATTGAGCAGTCGGGTAAAAAGAGAAGTAAAAAAGTTTGGCTCAACCGGACCACGAACTCGCAATCTTTATATATCAAGGCAAGTACTCTACCCACTGAGCCCCTTTCTACTTATTTTAAAAGAGCTAAAAATATGGGCATATCCTGCGTAATGAACGCTACATTCGTGCGCGCTTTTAGATTAAAATATAAAATTTTTTTGCTCTTTCAAGAGAGATATCTTCAACTTATGCATAGTGTTTAGTGTTACGCACGCTACAAAAAGGGGAAGTAAATTTGAAAGTTGAACTGTGTTTTCGTTTTTCATAATAAAGCACTTAAAATCTAATTCATAAAAGAAAGAGGCATATAAAAGAATTCCAAAATAACTTATTTGCAGCCAAAAAATGTTGTCGTTTTTTTATCAAAACCATGAACCCTTTGTGACACACGCTACGATACGAGCGCCGCATTGCGAGTTTATGCCCCGGCTAAGACATATTTTTTTACTTTATTTTTAATTTGTTTCGTACATTTCGTATATTTTACGCATGAGTTTCTTGGTGCAAAATTACGAAATAAGTCGTAATATATTCGAGCGTTTCCGCTAAAATCAAGCACAAAGCTCTGGAAATTTCATAGATTATTGGAATAATAAAAACACCGACGCAATTTTGTAGATTCTAGAAAGTGCCTGAATATGAAAAAGTAATATGACAACTATTTCAGAGTATAGTAAAAGATTGATAGCCTGGATAATTGATTGCAGATCCTTATACGAATCATGAAATTATTCGGATTACGGAGTAAAAATTTAAAAACATTGTTCTTGTATTAAAAATGCTTTTGAAAACACATATCTACAAAATTGGCTTTATCTAAAAGAGGGAAAGTTTTGCGTGATGTCTTTACTGAAGGCATCCTGCACCAACAGAGAACTTAAAAAAAACAATGTGTTTATCGGCAGTTTTCTTAATGTACGATTAAAAGTTAACGTGCACTTTAACACAAAGCTCGGTATACAAAGCTTGCACTTAAAGTCCACGTTAACTTTTAATCATACATTATGAAAAGGGCCATATACAAGCATATTTTTTGTTTGTTTTACTTATTATTGTCATAATCTATTTATTTTGACGATTTTGAAATTATTGTACAAGTGATTTTGCTGATATCTATATGGCTAATTTTTCCGATTTTATATAAAAGCTATCTGGCATCACTGGGCGTATGAGTAATTTTGTATCTTGTGCGTACGCTTGTGAGTACGATTGATTTTCTACGGTTCTAAACATGTGTATAAACTCCAATTCATATTTATTTGTTTGGTGGTTGTTATTCAAGTTACTTGAGTTATAATCGGAATGTCATAGTGGTACTGTTTATATTATATGTTTTGCTTCATATTGTCAAGTGGGGATATAGCTCAGTGGTAGAGCATTCGACTGCAGATCGAGAGGTCCCCGGTTCAAACCCGGGTGTCCCCTTGTTTTTAGTTTTTAAGTTAATATTTTGTGAACAATATTTTGTTTAAAGATATTTTTAGAGCTTTTTCATTTGTAAAAAAATTTTGTTTTTCCTATTACTTCTACTAGACCGATTGTTATGAAACTTTGCATACGCATCGCGTTCTATTGGCAACACAAAATTATAATTAGAGAATACTGCCGACCATACAAAGTAAATACATATATTTTTTCAACTGCAGCTTGTTTCATATTTTTCAAAACGATTTTCTTATTTTTATTAATATGAAAAACACCAAAGGCGACACCATCAGCTCTAATGAAATTTTTTGGTGCCTGTCTAACTTCCCGCTATCAAAAAATTGGAGGCTACTGATTTCTCCTACATATTCCAAAAATTGTTTTTAAAACCAACCTTTTATTAAAGAATGAATGTGCTACTTACAGCGTGTTTATTAGGGTGATCGGTTATTCGAAATTTTCCAAAAACCGGTTTTCGAAAAGTTTGACTATATGAAATTAAAAAAACCGGTTACGGTTTGGAGATAAAGTTAAAACATAAAAATTTACTTCATACGAGTATATGTATTTAGCATATACTTATGTAGTTAGCATAGCGTTATATAATCTATCAAGTCTTTCGGTTCTTTTTTGGCTTTTGTCTAAATATATGAAATCTTTTAAAATGCTTTCATGACATTTTATGTTGCATTTTGGGTTTGCACATTTTTAATTGTATGTCCTTGTTAATAAATGCACCAGGTTTTTGTACGTGTCTTCAGAGTCTAACTCTTCATCGGTATCTGAAGCAGCCATTTGTCGATAATAGTTTTCGAGGAATCATAATTTATTTCAGATCAAATATGGACAATTTTAGCATCATGTCGCGCCCAGTACTAAGAATATTTTGACCAAAATTTTTGGCTACCTTAGTTTTAATATGTTTCCTTTCTGATGCGCGTAAAAAATTTAAGAATATATGTCAAGAAAAAATATAGGTTTTAGCCAATGAAAATTGGTTCCAAACCACCGAGCGGCGATCCACGTCTGTGCATATACCTTTCATGTGCCAAACAACTTTTTTTTATAACATTTGAGTTATGAATTTTAGTCGAACTATATGGTTTTTTATCGATTGAATTATTTTTACCTTAGAAAGAGATTCTAAAGCACGTATATATTAAACATTCAAAGAATAATTTGGCTGTACGGAAGGTTGAACTGACATCAAATGTTTCCAGACCACCACGTCTTCTCATCAAAGTTCTTTCGACCTAGACGACACTGCCAGCGAAGTCAGCTACAATCAACGAGCGAAATTCCTATTACTTTGTACCAATTAACAGATGAGTCGCCATCTCGCGACTTTCTTCGGAAACAAAGGTTCGGAACCTCACTAAGTGTTTTCTCATCATGTTCAACTATTTTAAGCTTTTGATTTCTCTCTTACCAGCGTGAAATATCATCGATATTTTCGAATGATGGGATTTTTTTTATGTTTATTTTGCCTAAGTCTTTGAACAGTATACATTATTTTTTTTATATATGTAGGAATATAACAGCTATGTTTTGGCAAAAATGTTCAAAAATTCAACATTTTTCAAATTCGTATTTAAAAGTTTTATATTTTTCTCTCTTTTAATTTTTTTCTTTAGCTAAAGAAGAAAAAAATATTATAAATCGGATCATATTTGGATCCGACAAGTGGAAAATACTGGACCAAAGCTATGAAAAATTGAGAAATTTCAATTTCCAAATGGTTATAACTAGGGATGTAACGAATACCGATACCGATACCGATATATCGGCGATACTTCAGATTTTCCGATACATCGGTATCGGCGATATTTTACTGTCGATACGACGATACTCTTAAAATTTTTTTCAGAGTTTTTTTTAACAAATAATTTATTTTTATTCAATTTTACCATGAATTAAATTCAAAAAAGGCACTCCAAAGAAGTCATGAAAATGTAGAATTCGCGATCCGAAAGTATTGCAATTTCGGATAATTTCTAATTAGTTTTACATATCCTTGCCATTGCAAGAAGTTCTGTTTTTCGATTACCAATCACCGAATTGGAAGCGATTTTAGGACAAATTTCTTTTTCGGTGTTCTATAATGATTTTTCCTCATGGAAAAAGGATAAAAATTACCCATTTTCACAATTTTTTATTCGAATTTAAGCTCAAAACTTTATTTTCATGTAAATTTAGGTGAATAAATATAAACTTAAAAGACTTTTAATAATTAAGCTATGAAGTTATTTAGAAGAATATTAGTTGATAAATGTCCTTTAAAAAATCGATTTTTTAAAAAGCATGGCGAGTATTTTTTAAGTTTATAAAGGAATTAAAAATTTTTTCTTGCTTTTCTACTAATTATCTGCATATTTTTAACATAGATTTTTTAGAAGCAAAGAAAATGTAGCTCCTTAAAAATTACTTCCAATTTTTTATACTGGGTTAAAATCAATTTTAAATATTCTCTCTTACAATGTAATTTTATATAATAAAAAAATTGCACTTGAGTTTTGTTGATCTAAATATGTTGATCGAATATTGAACTCAATTTCAATATTCGTATCGGTATCGGAATCGGTATCGGCGATATTTATTTTTAAATATCGGTATCGGTATCGGATCGGCAAAACGGCGTATCGTTACATCCCTAGTTATAACTCACTAACTATAAGTATGCAACTAAACGAGTATCTTTTAGATGCTACAAGGGGTTTAATACAGCAAAAAAGTTTTGAAATCGGATGAAAAACAAAAAACGGCAAGCAGTACAAATTTTTACATGTCCGAAGTGCCTTACTTTGAGACTTCATAGCTCCGCTGCTGAGCAATTTAGAGAGGTGCTATTTAAAATATATATAGAAATACTTCTCTGCTACGTCCGTGTGAAATTTAATTTTGATAGAACTATCCCTTTAGAAATGCATAATTTATGTTCCAAATATTTTGTTTCTTCCCCAATGTGTAGTGTAATAAAAGTATGTACGAGCATGTACTTACATTTTCGAATAATTTTTAACCGACCGAATAATTTTTAACCGAAAAAGGGTAAAGGTTATCAATTCTCTATTTAAAAGGATGTACTTCCTAATTAGTCCCGTTGAAAAGTGGGTGGGGTCACGCCCATACAAAGTAAATATAAATTCGTTTTCAACTACTTCTACTCAACCGATTTTAATGAAACTTTACACACACAATAAGCTTCTGTTTAAATACTACATAAGGATTAAAAAAGTGGGCAGTGCCACACCCATTTTTTCAACAGCTTTACTAAACCGATTCTTATGAAACTTTGCATACACCTTTAGTTATCGTTGCAATACGATATTATGTTTAGAAAAGTGGGCAGTGCCACGCCCATGAAAAGTAATTGAGCATTTTAACTACTTGTACTTAGCCGATTCTTATGAAACTTTGCATACACATTATGCTATCGTTATAATACAACATTGTGGTTAGAAAAGTGGGCAGTGCTACGCCCATGAAAAGTAAATATTTATTTTAACTTCGTCTACTTATCCGATTCTTATGAAACTTGGCACACACAATTAGTTCTCGTAAAAGTACAGGATTATAAAATAGGGGGACAGTGCCACGCCTATTTTGTAGTCGGTTTTTTTTACCAAGAATTATTTAATTTAATTTCTTTATTTTCATATACAATAAAATGTACAATTATATCAACGAAAAACTTATTAAATATAACTAACATAGACATACATATGTACATTTATTAAGGTAGATCTTAATTAAAATAAAAAAAAGTTAAATGTAAAAATAAAAATACATAAAATAATTCGAATAGTTTTGTGTGTATAAAATGGCTTCCTAAGATAACTTTCGTCTATTTTCTTTGAATTGGAATTGAGAGAATTTGAATTTTTGTGCGAGATAAAACATCTCTTTTGATCTAAATTAAAACCTTTTTAACAAAATCATAACCATTTTTGTTCCAAGAAAGCAAAAGAAAAACATATACGGCTATATTCTGTATTTTATGTGAAATTAAAATGTGTGGAATTATCAAAGCATTGTTGTTGCAAATTAATATTTATAACAACAATGCTTTGATAATTCCGCACATTTTAATTCCATATGAAATACAGAACATACCCGATAAGCTTCATAAGTACATACATACAATATTTTGGCTTAATCACTGTAAAAAAAAATTTTAAATACTTTGTTTTCAAGCCTTTTTTTTAGCTATAAAGACTTTTAAGTAAAACGTTTTTGTCGTTGTTGTTGTTGTAGTTGTCCTGTGCACTGAAAAGAAATACGAAATTGTTTTGTTGGATTACTCTCTTACTTAAGCTTTTAAACATACACATCCCACATACACACACTCACATATAGAACAGACAACCCTTTTACTTCCGGTGCATGAATACAGCCACGACAGCCACAATTAAAGTTGTAATTGATACATTTAAAGCTGAACTTCCGTTACATTTTGTGCGAGAGCAAGGATAACATTTGTTCATTTTTTCATTTGTGTGTTGTGTCTCCCATTGGCCACACACAGATTCATTAGTTTGAACACGAGAGCAACCACGATTTACGACCATTGTGCCATTAACTGAAAGAAATTTAATATTTTAGAAGACGTTTATTTTTATTATTACAATATATTTCTTAAAATTAACCCACCTGTTGTGGCTTCCACTTTAAAGCAATGGAACGTTACATCACTGACCGATCTCAGTTGGCGTACTCTAAACTCGGCTGAGGGTTTGTAAGATTTAGCAGTGCCCTGTTCAATATCAACTTCTTCCACTTCATCCTTGTTAACATGTTGTTTATTAGCCACAGTTTGGTTGTTTAAATTTTCAACATCATCTAAAGGTTTTACAGTGCCTGTGTTAGGTGGTGTTGGCACTGCTGTTGTGGTCTTGGGTGGTCCCACTGTGGGCGGTGAAGGTGGTTGTTCCTCAGTAGTGCTATTTGTTGATCCTTGTGTAGTTTCTGTTGCCTTTAAGGTCGTAGTTTCTGTTATTATGTCTGTAGTAGTTTCTGCTACATTTTCTGTAGTTGATTTTGTTGTAGATTCAGGAGATTTTGTTTCTGCTGTTGTACTTGTCATAGTTGTTTCTTCGGTGTTATTAGTTGTTGGTGTTAGGGTCGTCGTCTCATCCGGCATTGTTGTATCAGTGTTCTGAGTTACACCTGCAGTAGTCTTGGGATGTTCTGTTGTCGTTTGTACAGATGAATCTGTTGGTCCGCTGGTATTAAAGAAATCTTCATTGCATTCAAGTTGTGGTGTTTGAGCGGTTACTTTAGCACAATTATCACAAACATAACACATCAATTGTCCCTGGCAAACTGGAAAACAACAATTAAATTTAAAATTATAAAACAACTTTTATACGTAAGAAATATTAAAAAAAATAAAATCCTGTTTTCTTAATCGAATTAGACAGAAAATAGTTTAAATCGAAATTTAAAATCTCAAAATATATTTCAACATATACACGGTTGTTCATGTAAACCACGCACGGAATTTTTTTATGATTTCTATACGTCATTATAATTTCTACCTCATAAATATTAATTTGTTTATACTTTTTACACACTAAGAATAATTTAAAAAAAGTACTCTTTGGATTTAAATAAATAGAAGTTATAATAATTATTATTATTCATATTGCAAAAAATTAGCGTGGGGTTTTCTTTGTTGAGCTGCTATATGGGATTTTTTATTTTCCAATAAATCACAAGATTAATACGAAATTATTCAGTATTGTATAATAATAACACTATGCAACAACGAAAATGCCAAGGAGTACGTACCACTATATTTTTTTGATGTGTTATGGTCCCCTTACTACACAAAAAGTAGAAATTTTAAATGCTATGGCAAATTTTTTTTTATTACTTTTTTCTAAAATTTGGGATTTTTGAATAGACTGCTTGCTCCACTGATTTTGTTATAACTTACAAATGGGTTGTCCAATTTTATTACAAAAATTACTATTTGTGGTAAATATATGTGGCTTTATGGGCAATCAATAAAAATCGTAACATTTTTGCAAATTTTCGATTTTTTATAAATTAAAAAAACATATTTAAATTTTGCATAAAAAAATATATTTTTTACGATTTCGGTCTGAATAATTTCGAAACCGTTGAGTATATAAAGAATAATGTTATAACGGCTTAAAGGTAATTTTATTCAAAGTTTTTTGTGGTTTTTGTAATAAAATGGGACAAGTACTTTATAAGTTATGAAAAAATTAGTGGATAAGTCTCTTCAAAAATACCAAATTTAAAAAAATAATAAAAAAAAGATTTAGCCATAGAACTTAAAATTTCGACTGTTTTTGTAGTTAGGGCACAATAACACATCCTAGGCGAATTCATACTAGATGGCCGCAAGAGCTCAGCTGTTTACGAAAATGTTTACACATGCAACCTGTCAGCAGTGTTAATGTATCAGCTTTTTTGACAGCCCATATATAAATTCTCCACGGCGAATTCTCTTGCAACTACCTGGTGTTGATCTACCTTGAAGACATCAAAAAAAATATTGTGGCACTCCTTGGCATTTTTCTTGTTGCATAGTGTAATTAACTGTCTTATGTGTGTGTCTTTTTAGTAAATCTTTTTAAGCCTTGTTACTTTATATTCTAAAGTTCTAAAGTTTAGATGCTATAAAACAACAAATAACTGCGAAATATCTCACATTTCACATTTTTTTTATTTTACAAATGCTAATCATTTCATTTGTTTGTTATAACTGCTAATACGAGTAATAAAATGTTCTCGTAAAATATTAATTATTGTTATTTTAAATAATGAATTCAAGAGTAATAATTAACATATTACAAGATTAATAAAAAAGCGAAAAAAACCAAAGATATAAAAAAGTTACGTGATTATGAAAGTAAGTCTTAACCCATTAAAAAGTTAAACAGTTTTTGTTTAAATTAAATAACTAACGTTAAGATGAGAGTTTTAGTTTACTTTTGTTTGTGACTAGACTAGTAAAAATGTTTATTTCCAAATAATGAGGTAACATAAAAAAGAAGCTTTTGTGCAACTCATATCCGCTGTTAAAAGTTTTCGAAAAAATATGGCAGCACGTTTTTAGCAAATTCATTGACAAACACACAAAATGAAATATTGAGTTTGCTGTTGGCTGAGTAGTTGCGCGTTTGACTACAAACCCTGAGGTCTTGAGTTTAAGACTAGTGTCAGGCAAGCCAAAAACATCTTGTATTTTTCTCATGTGCATTGGTGTGTTATTGTCTTGGTTGTTGTTGGACTGTTAAAGTGATGAAGGCATAGCACTGATCACTTTGGCAGTACCGGCAGCAATTAATACTAACATATCCTAATGCAATTTACAGCCTCCTCCTTCGTCGGTATGTAGCAGAGCCGTCGGCAAATCAAAAGAACTAACAAAATGGCTACACAGCTTAAACAACTCAATGCCTCTACTTGACACCAGAGGGGCTTGCAAGCAACACTGCTCTACAAAAAAAAAGCGCAATAGCATTGTTGTAAATTAATTAAGCTTTCTACCTCTCTCCCACTTCACTACCTGTTCTCTCTACACTATGCCTTTCCCAAATAAGGTAACACATTAATTAATTAACTTTTAGGCAATAATTGCCTGATTCTGTTATTTCTCGTTATAAAAAAACCCTTGCTTCATGGTATAAAGTTATGTATTAACTATTTCGTATTACACCGAGAGGGAGTTTGTTTCATAAATTCTATTAATTTCGACATTACTCCAATGAAAAACTGTATTGATATTCAACCAAAGTCACGCTCCGTTGCATTAATGAAAAAAGTTTCGTTAAAATTAATTCAATTAAAATTTCATCAAATATGTATATGAAACAATTTCATTGATCCCATGTAATTATTTCGCTAAACTAGTGAGAATATTTAATTATTTAGATGAAATAATTTCATCATTTTAATGAAATTATTTAATTGTTTTAATGAAATTATTCTATTGTTTTAATGAAGTTATTATTTTAATAAAATTACATATTTTATTATTAAGTAAGCTTTTAACTTAAATTGTGTTATTAACTATTTTAATTTATTGATATACGGAAAATGGACTCTGGCATATCAAAAAAATTTGTAATATTCAGGACCGCTCACAACACCGAACTCAGAATGATCTATGAATGAATAATAAGATGGAGTATAACAATCAACAATAATACAAAATTATTTTTGTTATATCTTGAAATAAATAAGGGTAAGTTTTTTTATGAATGAAAATATACCCAGCAAAAACTTGGTAATGAGTTGTCATTACCGAACAACATACATTTTAGCCACAAACTACATACCGTCTGAATTACTTTACAGTAGTCGAACAATTACTTACTAGTAATTAAACAAGGCATCTATTCTCTTATTGGCAGAGTACTAGTGTATCTGCTTATCATAGAGACTATAAAAAGTTCAACCCCTGGGGAAGCAAAATAGATTTTCTTTTTAATTGTGTTCATGTTTGTGAAAACAAAAAATGTCTGCCCCACGATTTCGAAAATTTGAAAGTCAATTTTGAGCCTTCAAAGTAGCTAAACTTTTTTCTAATTAAAATAATATACTTTTAAAAATTTTGCTTGTAAAAAAAATCAGCTGGAAAATATATTTAGTCTTCTAGGGTTAAAAAAAATGTTTTTTCCTTGAAGATGACCATATTTGAACAAATTATTTTATAATGATTTTGTATATAAACGGGCTGCTGATTGCACACAATAAACCGGTAAAAAGCTAAAACATTTATTACAATATTTATTATTTACTTAAAAGATAATAAAAATAAAATGCAACACAATAGAGGAGGCAATTAAATTTTGACTGATGATCACGTTTTTTTTTCTTCTTCTCAATTTTTCATATAACAAAACAGCGTAAATTATTTACTAATATAATTATAAAGTTAAATTTTTGACTACGATAATTATAATTATCATTCAAATTATGCTAACTAAGAAAAAAAAATAGAAAAATAAGTCAGTGGTAGTTTGGTTTAAAGGAAAAAGTAAAACTGGTTTAGTTCCATGCACAGCGAACCGGTTATAGAACATAACCCAGCAAAAACTTTGCTTACTGGTAGACAAGCAAGTATATGAGGATTCAAGTCATATTGACTCGATAACTACTTATTTTTGTTTCAGAAGTCCAAAAAATAAGAGGTACCCCTTACAAATCTATTTACATTTTCACAGCATATAACTAGTTATTATTTGGCTTACTTGAAGCTAAAAAATAAGTACTTAGTCAAATAAACAAATTAAAATAAAAAAATTTTTCTAAACATCAGGTTTCATTTACATTTCTTAATTTTAGATTTTTAATTATTTACTTTTTTGACCCATTAAGGATACGAACCTGTGCTCGTTCAGATACGAAGACAAAAACTTTACCGACTCAGCTATTATTGACGTGTAAGTTTAAACGACAAAAATTAGTTTTCATTTTCAAACACATGTTGACTTAAAAAGTGGTTGTCTACTTATTTTATTAACACATATCAACAAATTGTAATTACTTTCAGATAATGAGAAAAATACGTATTAATTTTATTAAAAAATAAGTAGCAGCTATAATTTGAGGCATAGTAATAAGATAAATAAGTACCATTCATTACTTTATAACCCATTGATAAAGTACTACCGATTACAAAAATGACAAAAGTGTTAGTTACTTTAAAAACATTTATTTTGTAGCTCCTCCTACCACTGTTTGATGTAAGTACGTACGAACAACTTGAATATTTAAAAAGGAAAGCGAAAATAAAATGAAATTAGTTTAATTTACTACGCAATGGATATGTTCGATTCTATAATATTTTTGCGGGGAAGATATGTATGTATATGTATATTTGTTGTCTCCCTGGATCCGCGCCGATATAGAGGAGTTCTTTAAAAATCACGACACCGCTCTTCTCTAGTCGGAATAGTGTTTCAACTTCGTTAACTGTGCAGAGATTAATTGAAAAATTCAGGGACACTGGATCCGTTGAAGATGCCAAACACACTGGGCGTCCAAATCCAGTCTCCCTGAATTTTTCAATTGATCTCTTCACAGTTGACGAAGTTAAAACACTATTCCGACCATATTTTGTAATTTTCGAACTGCCGCCGCCAAACTTTCATTATTTTTGAAATATTGTTCAATATACATATATAATGAAGACGCATTGTTCTATCGTTTAACGCTACATTTTTACTAACCCTAAACTGTCAGCTGCTGAATTGATTTTTTAGGGTTTGCCAACACTTTACTGAACAAATGATGACAAATTCGAATCTTGCGTTCATTTATAGACACTTCAAATTTTCAAAGTTAGTGCTAATTGGTGTAGTCTATAGAATAGACTACAGCAATTAACACTGATATTTAAAACAATAAAAATTAAAGGGTGTTCTATCAGTTAATATAATTTTGACTATGTAATTTAGACAATTTGCTGTATCTGGGAAACCGTAAGAGGAAAACTCTTCAGGTTTTAAAAAACTCTATAACTAAAAAACTCCAAAATTAAAAAAATTTCAAAACGAAAAATCGCCAAAATGGAAAAAGCGCTTAAAGGCAAAAAAGTACCAAAATAAAAAAAAACGCTAAAACACAAAACATCACAAAAACTAAAAAGATCCCCAAAAACAAAAAAAAAATCTCCAAAAACCGAAAAAAGTCGTAAGAACGAAAAAAATTACACAAAAAACTAACAAAATTCGCCAAATCTAAAAATTAAAAAAAAACGCAAAAAAAAAAAATTACCAAACGAAAAAAGCGCCATAACAAAAAAAAAACGCGTCAAAACTAAAAAAAACGCCAAAAGCCAAAAAACGCCAAAACGAAAAAAGTGCCAAAACCAAAATCGCTAAAACTAAAAAAAATCATCAAAAACCGAAAAAAATTCCCAAAGCCGAAAAAGCACCAAACCTGAAAAGACCGCCAAAACCTAAATTAATCGCTAAAACTAAAAATATTGTCAAAAAGCGAAAAAAATTTAAAACAAAAATAAAAACACCTAAGCCAAAAAATCGCCAAAGCTAAAAAAAAATCAGCAAAAAACAAAAAAATTGCAAAAAACGAAAAATCGTAAAAAAAACGAAAAAAAATTACCAAAGTGAAAAAAGCGTCAAAAATCGCCAAAACAACGAAAAAAAGCTTTAAAAATAAAAAAACTAAAATTTTAACAAAAACGCAAAACGAAAAAATTGCAAAAATCAAAAATAGGGCAAAAAATAAAAGTGATATATGTGCATTCGTACGGAACCCTTCGTTTCGTGTGCGGGCCAAAGTCACACTTTACTGAATTTATTTAACTATTAGCTTATACATGCGTTTGTACCATGTGCACTTGTAGCATTTTTTAATCGCTTATAGCTCCAAAAATACTTAAGAGATTCTAACAAAATATAGATTGTGCATATCTGATAATAACTACCTTTCAAATGGTATAAGTTTTGTTAAAATCTGATGTATTATGTGAGCGTAGAAGAATGTGTTACAAAAATCGTCTTGCTTAATAATTGTATCGATAAGAAAGGAAGTCAGTAACAAAACAATTTTTTGGTTTACTCGATTTTGCGTTTAGACAATCTTTGCTGATGACTTGCATGGCGACTGAGAAAATGCTGGTCGAAAAACTAAATTCTTTTTTCTTCTTTATTAAAGCATTTCAATGCTTTAAAACAGATTTTTAAAACGAACTTGAACTTGACTAATTCTATTCATTGAGTTTTATACTAAAACAGAGTTCATTATATAAAACAAAAAAAAAAAAATTAAAAAAACTTAATATAAATATTATATATTCTTTTTATCTTTCATTAATCACGCTGAGCAATTATTTGAAAATTCAGACTAATAAAACATTGTTTTGTTGTTTATAATCATATTTTTTTGTCTGTTCTTTTAACAAATGTGGGATTTACCACCTTAAAAGTGGTTTTAGAAATGCATTTCAGACCAAGTTTATGACCAAAAAGTTAAACCAGTTTGCTGAAAGTGTTTTTATTTAATTATAATAATAAAAAAAACAAATTAGCATATTTATTTGTTTCTATATTTTAATTTGCTTTATATTTTTCTTTTTGTTACAAATTTTTTAGTATTGAAATTAAGAAAATAAAACATGTTTGTGTTTAAAAATAATAATAATAAATTTTGACATTGAATTTTGATTTCATCGTTTGTTGAATAAAACAACAACGAAACAACAACGAACTGTTTTTGAACTCGTTTTATGATTTAAAAGTGGCAAAAAAGGGGATATATATACTTCGTCGTATAATAATAAATTTCTTAGGCAATTTATGGTAAACTCTGACAAAGATTAATTAAATTTTTTGTTCAATGAGTTCATACTATATAAGTGATTCATATACATAGAAAAAAATATTACTTATATCCAAGGAATTTTTTCATAAATGCTATGAATATAACATGATAATTTTTTTCCAAATGATTTTCATTCCAGCTAGGAACTTTTACATAAATTAATTCATAAATTCCTTAAAAATTATTTTTAAAAATTCAATATTGAACTTGTATAGTCTGTTGTACTACACTGAAAATAACCCATGCAACATTTTGCGAAAAAAACTTTCGTAGTGACTTTTTTCGTAGATTATACGAAAGTAACGAATACCTTTCGTAAACATTTTTCCTTGTTAAAAAATATATTTGAAATAAAAAAATATATTAAAATAATTTTTTATAAACTGACGTATTTTTCAGATGTATGTAAATAAAACAAATTTTTAGCTCTTGTAAAATAAGTAGAAAGTGGCTCAGTGGGTAGAGTTATGACTTGAAATATGAAGATTGCGAGTTCGTGCCCCGGTTGAGCCATACTTTTTCTTACTTTTATTTTTTAATTATTTTCGTACATTTCGTATATTTTACGACAGAATTTCGTGGTGCGAAATTACGAAATATTTCGTAATATGTACGAGCGTTTTCGTGCATATGTTGCATGGAATTTTTTCAGTGTAGGCACAACTCTTTCCTTTCTGCCAAACAGACTATTTGGAATTAATTGTATTTTTACTTTATGTAGTAAATAGAAAAGCATTTGAAATTTTTTTTCAAAGCAACTTTGATTTCATAAATTTATTTATTGAAAGCTAAATTCATACTGGGAATGAAAACATTCCTGTATTTTATTTATAAATTACTAAAATATATGAAAAATAAATTATGAACTTTTTTCTGTGTAGCTTAAATAAAAAAAGAAACACTTCAACCTAAATAAAGAATTGTTCGCTTAACATCTGCATGCAATTAATGTGTCGTAAAAAAACAGTTTCAATTACTAAAACTGCAGTTAAATAAAGTTCAACCTACATAGAAGAAAAAATTCCTCAAAAAATTTCAATAAAAGTAGTTTATCAAATATTAAAATTGATTTCAATTAATTTAGTAACTGAAGAAATTACTCAAGTGATCGAAAAGAAAATTTTCGAGCACTTTAAAAAACCTTTGAGTAATTAAAAATTTCAGTTTTAGTATTTCAGTGAAGGAGTTTGCTTCTTAAATTCTGTGAATTTTGACATTAATCTAATGAAAAACTGCATCAAACAGCAACCAATATCACGCTTCTTTGGATTAATGAAACAAACTTCGTTAAAATTATTTTAATGCAAATTTCACCATATATACGAAATAATTTTACTGGTCCGATGAAAAAATTTCGCTAAATTGATGAAAATTTTCATTATTTTACCGAAATGATTTCATAATTTTAATGAAATTACTTCATTATTTTAATGAAATTAGTTTATTGTTTTAATGAAATTATTTCGTTGTTTTAATGAAATGATTTCATTATTAAGTAAGCTCATTAAATTAAACAGTTCTTGCTGATTATTCAAATTTATTGACAATTCATTGCTAAAAATAAGGACGACAGGCTGTAATGCACATCAGAAAAATTTGTTACGTTGATTATCGCTCACAGTATCGAAAGGAGACTCTTGACTTTCATCATGTGCTGCTTTATAAGCAACGCCTTAACTACTTTAACCAGCTACACTCTCAAAACAATGTTATTGTAAAAAAAGGATTACAACAATAACAATCATACAAAATGAATTAACTTTATCGCTTTTACGACCCTTTTCACAATGTACGATTAAAAGTTAAAATGTCCTTTAACGGCAAGTTTGGCATACAAAATTTGTCGTTAAAGTCCACGTTTACTCTTAATCATAAAATGTGAAAATGGTTATTACTTGAAAACTATTGATATAAATAAGGGTATGTTTTTTGTTAAAGAAAAGATATACTTATGTGATTTATTTGATCGGTATTTCATAAATGCAACGAAAATTTTCTTTAAAACTATGAAATACATTTAATTGAAATTATGATATGCAAGACCTTAAAATGGTGTCATTTTTGAGAGTGTATCTGTGGAGTTTTGACTTAAGAAAAATTTTCACATTTCTTGTAATTAAATATAGAATTTAAGGCGCGTTTTTTGCTCCAGTCACCATATTCCTACGGTGATTAGTGAAATATGAACTATCCAGCAAAAACTTGGTAATGAGTTGTCATTACCGAACAACATACTTTTCAATCACAAACTACATACCGTCTGAATTACTTTACAGTAGTTGAACAATTACTTACTAGTAATTAAACAAGCGATATATTCTCTTATTGGCAGGATACTAATGTATCTGCTTATCATACAGACGATAAACAGTTCAACCCCTGGGGAAGAAAAATAGATTTTTTTTAATTGTGTTCATGTTTGTGAAAAGCAGTTTTAAGCCCTTAACAAAATATTTGTGTAGTAGCCTAGTGGGTAAAACACTTGGCATAAAATAACACAATAACTGAAAATGGCATGAGTTCAATGCTTAGCAGAGGCATTTAATTTTTATTGTGTTTTATGAATTCAATGCCTTCTAAATATTGAAATTTATAACTCGTTATTTGTAATCAATTGTGGTAAGTACTTGCCTCCAATGACATCGCCATGTTAAAGTATTTGGTTAAAATGCCAAAGTAGAAGTAGTGAAAAGTATGTTTTTTAGCATTTTAACTCATTACTTTGTCATCAAAATTTTTCTTGGGTAATGTTTCTAAATTTTGGCTCTTCACTATTTGTCGGAATTTGGACTGATCAATAAAAATTTGTAGAAAACGAAAAAAATATATATTTTAAGTATCAATTAAAGCATTTTGTTAAAATTAAAGGCTTTTCAATTATATGACAAAATGTTGTAGTCATAAGGCCAATGAAATTTTTGATTGAAGCTATAATAGCTAATGAAACGATTCCACTGAAATTCTTTCACAATGTTCACGAAATTTCACATACATATATTGTGAAATATTTCATTAGAATTGTGAAAAAAATCTAACAACATCATTTAATTGGATTTATGATGCAAAATTCTTTAAGTATTGAATATAAAAACTTTGTCGTAGGTTGAACTTTAACAGCTTAATTAATTAAATCTTCAGTTTTAGTAACTGACACCGCATTACTAAACTTTTAATATTTAAATCCTAAAGATATGTTAAAATTTGTGAAAATGCTGTTTTTGACCACATGTGTTATTGATTTAATTATGAAATTAATTGAAAACACTTTTCATGTTTGATTAACTGTTTTTATTGAAAATTTTTGAGAAATATTTTTTTCTATGTATAATATGAACAGCCTATTAACAAAAGAGTTTTATTTAAATATCAAAATTATTTGTTAGCTCTTGAATATTTAAAAATTTAAGTCACTAGGAAAAAAATTTATTTATATATACATATATAATTAATTTAATTTATTTGTTAATTTTATTTATTATATTCTTCATAAAGCAAACTTTATGTAAACTTAGTTTTTCTTTATTCTTTGGTTTTGTAAATTAACACCTTTAACATAAAACTTTTTGTTGAGTTGTATAATTTTTCTTGTGACTTATTGCTGTTTTTTTTCTTATGAAAAACGTAAAAAACACGTTTTCAATTTGAATGTGATTGTGAAAAAAACCTCAAAAATAGAAGTTAAATATGTAACTTTGACAAAATGAAACAAAAAGTTTAACCGACAGACAAAAAAAAAACAAGACCTTGAATTTAAATAAAAAACTCATGCACATAAAAGAAAATAATGTTGATACATTGAAAAACAAAATAATAAGTCGCCAGCTAAGACTTATAAATTATCCGTATTAAACCGATAGTCAGCGTGTTATCAGGGTCCTCACGTGTGTAAATTTTTTATAAATATTTTTGTAGCACATTTTAGCCCGCTACATAGCCGGTTTTTCCATAAAGCGATTTTTTAGAGGGTTAAAATGTGCCACAAAAATTTTCCTCGTGATATTTTACATAAAAGTGCGTAACGATTACAACATTTCCCTTGACGATTCACAAGAACAATGTGTTTTCTTTTCTACCAGAATTGTCGTTAGAAATTTAGCAATTTGAAAAAAATTGTGTTGTACAGTGTTATGGCAGTTAATTCTGTGCACACTGAACCAAAAGTTTAAGGAAAAAATTCATTGTTTCAACGATTTTTCATTAATTTAGATCTAACGTACTAGTACGTTGAATCAGTGAACTGGTTCATTAACTTTGTTCATTAATATTGTTAAAGAATAACAATAATGAATACTTTCAATGCACCGTTTTACATTGAGCTTTAATGAATATTTTCATTGAAACAATGAATGCAAGCATTGGATTAATGTATTTTATGTAAAATGATTTTTTCAGTGCAATAGCAACACTATGTACAAATAAATTTGCCAGATCCTTTTCATAAAAAGTTCCAAGACTAGAACCCGTCGCTACCCCGCTCAAGTCACTAGATTTGTTACAGATTTGTTTTACCCTAGGGATGATTATTAAAATCGATTCCAGAAATATACGCAACAAAAAATTTCTTATGTCGATCTGTGTATTTTATAAACAGTCTGAAACAAAGTTGTACTCGTAATAATTTTCTGTATAAGTCTTATTTCAATGAATTTTATTTTTGCAGTAATGCTTGCAATTAAAAAAAATAAATTTTTTTTGTGGTTTTTAATTTTTGCATTTAATATTAATGAAACACGGATATGAAATTTTTAGCAGGTGCTGCATATTTTATCAACTAACGACTGCTACCAACCAACACACTTGTAAAAGCTATCACAATAGATTAGAAAGGAATATTACTATTTAGAAGTTTTAGTAAGTGACTTTCTAGATTTATAAGCATACATTTTATATGATTGATAATAATAATTAAACTATTAATAAGATTTGCGCTAATGCAAATGATTGATAAAATTATGTTGGAAAAAAACTAACAATATTTGTAGGTACTAATCATTAATTGCAAATATTCTTCCTACATAAATAATTACACAGACAGCTTATAAATATTTATGTACAGACATATAAAAACAATAAAAATATAGAAAAAATACTTCCAACTAACTTGGAAATTTCTACGTTCCGACTACTATTCATTATTAATTTTAATTTATTGGCAGAAAAATATCTCCCAACACGTTTTATGTCCAATTTGTAATTTATACGGGTCTCGAATATAATTTATGATTGTTCACTTAATTTTTGACGTAAAGAAGATATTGCCGAAATTACGATGATAACAAATACTGATAATTATTTAATAAAATTTACTCCAAATAGACACAAACGTTCAAAACAAGGTAGCGTAATATGTTTAAACAGAACTGTAAAGTCCATTTTTAGGGTTCCGTACACCAACAGTGTAAAGGAGCCCTATTGTTTTCGTTACGCTGTCCGTGTCTGTCCGTCCGTCGGTCACAGGCTGTTTTCTCGGGAACCGTAAGAGCTACGGACCTGAAATTTTCACAGAATATGTAAAACTTTGGCCGCTACAACAACAAATCTATGACAGTTAAAAATTAAATGGTGTTCTAAAGCGAGCAACGAAAAATTTTTAAATTCTAATGTAATATACAGACACTTGTATATAGACAGTTTAAATTTTCAAAGCTAGTGTGAATTGGTTGGTGTAGTCTGTAGAAAAGACACTGATTTTTAAAACAATAAAAATTAATGGGTGTTCTATCAGTTAATGTAAATTTACTATGTCATTTAGACAATATGCTATATCTTGGAAACAGTAAGAGGTAAACTCTTGAAATTTGCAAAAACTCTAAACCTAAAAAATTAAAAAAAAATCAAAACGAAAAATCGCCCCAATGAAAAAAAAAACGCTTAAAGGAAAAAAGCACCATTAAAAAAATCGTCAAAACGCAAAACATTACCAAAACTAAAACAGATCGCCAAAAAACTAAAAAAGCGCCAAAAAAATAGTCAAAACGAAAAATAAGCATTAAAACAAAAAAATCGCTAAAAATAAAAATATCGTAAAAACGCAAAAAAAAATTGCCGAAAATGGAAAAAAAATCCCCAAAACGAAAAAAAGCGCCAACACCAAAAAAAGCAGCAAAAATAAAAAAAAATCGAAAAAACCGAAAAATCGCCACAACGAAAAAAAGTGTCAAAAACAAAAAAATAAAAAAATCGCTTAAACTAAAAAAAAAAACCAAAACAAGCAAGTGGCCCGAGTTGAAATCTTGGCAGCAAATCTTGGCTGATGCCTATGCTAACACACATTACGTAAGGGGCTATTCACATATTACGTAACGCTGTTTTCGGAGTTTTTTTAAACAAAAACTTTTATTATAAATTATCTATTCGCTCCCCCCGCCCCCCCCCCCTCCTTTTAACTCCTAAGTAAAATAATTAAGAAAATGGCTAAACATGTTGCTTCAACCTGAAATTTCTTTAATTCAACATTATTCTTAGCGTTGTTTCAGTGTCAAATTCACGTTGTTTCAACTTGAAATAACTTTGATTCAGTATCCAATTCACGTTGTTTCAACTTGAAATAACTTAACATGATTCTTCGTATTGTTTCAGTATCAAATTCACGTTGCTTAAACTTAAAATAACTTTTATTCAATATGATTCTTTATATTATTTCAGTATCAACTTTACTTTGATGTAACTTTACTGGAATATTAAATCAAAATGAAATATAGGTATTTCAAAAGGAAAAATGTTCTTTGAAGATTATTAGAAAATCCTGTTAAATTAACCTGAAATACCTATGAAGCAAAATCACTACTGAAAAAATGTTAAATTAACCTTGTTTTCGACGATTTTAATATGATATATTTGTAGATATTCTCAAGGACTGTCTTAATATAAAAATGTTAACAGTCAAACCATAAATGGGAATATTTTTGAAAAAGTTAACGTCCGATGTGGGCAACTTGGGGGATCCGCCCACAATCCCCCATTACGTCTAGGCTTTGTGAAATTTTATTAAGATATATTGAACGGTTCACGAGAGTTCTTAAAACTTTGTACGTTATGTTCTACAGTGTAGTGCATGGATTTAATTAACGTTAATTTTTCACTTGGAAATTTGTCTCAAGTCCAATTCATAAATTTTCTTTGCCATTTTTTTATGCAGAAAGTAGCTATCGATAATTTTTTTTGTCGATAACAATACATGTGTATATATTTTTTTGTTATTGAAAATATGAAATAAATTTTTATACCGCAATATTTAACAAATAGTAAACTTTTTTAAAATTATTTTGTAATCGAAAAATTTCTTATGTAAAATACTTGTTATCGTTTAAAATTATATGCAAACATTTATGTATATGCTTCCGCCGATTATTTTATGTAGAAAAATTTTTTATCTATATATTTTGAGTTTTGTTATAGAAAAATGTTTTGTTGTTTGAACTTTTTAAAATATCGATAAATCTTCTAAAGAAAATTAGATGATTCGATAACTTTGTCGTACGATATGAAATTTGTCGAAAAACTTTGGTTACAAAATCATTGTACTTGACGACTTTTCTAAATTTATTTTGCGATTAATTAATCTTACATAAATGTGTATAAGTATATGTATGTATTTTGTAAAAAAAATTTTAGGTATTTTTTACTAAATACTCTTAACAATAAGTAAAAGTTTACTTTAAAAAAATTTCAAATATTTTTGTATTCACCTCTTGATATGCATAATAGTAAAACTAGGCCCAAAAATTTATTTGAAACACGATTTTTAAACTCCATTTTGTTCTAATTGTTATTAACTGTTATTTTTATTTTCAATATTATTTTATTAAGTAAAATATTTCGTCGATTTTTTTATTTTTTATTATAATATATTATATATGAGTTTTCCAACAAATTTCAGATGTCTCTTTAAGCCCGTTCAAAACCCCGATAATCGTTTAATAATTTTCCGTATGTTGCTCTTTATTATTGTATTGTATTGGAAAAAAAATTATTTCTTTTATAACATTTATTGTTCAACTGTCGTTTGCAAATTTAAAAAATCAACTGAAAATCTTTTATTTTAAATTGAACATTTTATACGACGCTACAAAAACGATATTAAAATAAAATGATCGTAAATGCTGGCAACTTGATTTAAACGTTATTTTACGCGCTTTTTATTTTGTTTGCTTTATTTATAAAGCTGAACGAGCTGAAAAACTTTTTTACAATTTATTCTGCCTTTAGAATTAAAAGAAAAAAAAAAAAACAACAAAATCAGTTTTAATATCGTAAAAAAAATACTTAATGTTTAATAAAGTTGTTAATGTTGCTTATGATGTTATTGTTGTTTTAGAACGTTTATAAACTCTCATTTCACGATTGATCTGATCATTTAAAATTTGCCCGGTTGGTTGGTTGGTTGGTTGATCGAGTTAAATGATCTCTTAGTGGTTAATCTAACCTAAAAACAAAAACAACAAAAGTTAATTTGATATGAGAGCGAATTGATATGAGATCATTAGTGTTGCCAAATTGGCTGACGTTTTGTAGTTTCTTTTTTCTTAAAAAATGCTGGATTGCAATTCCACGCTTCTTGGATTCAAAAGATTTATAGAAAAATTTTATACAACTGTTGTGGAGGTAGCCTGAACTGAACATTGGCTTTTTGGGCAGAGATCATGCTCATGAATAACTCATTCATATAAAAAGTTATAGGAATGCGGAAGTGTTTTTCATACCCAACAGCATAGATTATTATATAGAACTTTAACTATACCGATCGGCTAAGAATCAATCACGCATCCATATTGCATGTACTTTTAGAAATTCCTGAATGGAAACTAATAAAATGCCAAACAACATACCTTTTAACACAAACAACATACACTCTGTATTACTTTATATATTTTTTAAAGTTTTTTTTTAAACGAATACACATACTGCTTAAGCTTTTCCGACTTTTCTGCAGAAACACCGAAGGTCTTGGCAGGAATCGAACCTGCGACCCCCGGCTAATAGTCTAGCACACTATCCACTACACTACGGCGATACCCTAAACTGTAATCAAACCACTGTAATCAAATCAATTAATTACTAGTAAAAAACAAGCCATTTATTCTCTTATTGGCACTTATTGCACTTATAAAACAGATAAACAATAGAGTAACCCCTGGAGAAGCAAAGGGCTTTTTTTTGATTCGGTGCATGTTCGTAAAAACAAGTTTTAAATCCTCAGCAAAATAGTTATCTAATAGAACAGTGAGTAAAAGACAATAATAATCTAAAATTGCATGAGTTCAATGCTCAGTAGAGACATAAAATTTTCATTATGTTTTATATATTCAATGAATTCTAAATATTGAAATTTTTAAGTTGTTATTTGTAAGCCAATGTGGTAAGTACTGGCCTCTAGAGATGAGCGATATTTCAGTACCTGTGATTTAATCACTGTTACTGAAAAATCACGATTCACAGATGTGACAAAATTTGTTAAGTAACTGCTACTTGCAAAGTTGTTCTTTTCTATTTGTTACATACAGAAAATCATGATATTTCACTGGTTGTGTGTATAATACCGTTTTTTTATTTTCGTACAATAACAACAAACGATAGTGTTGCTATTTCTTGTGTTCTCCTTTCTTATTAGTATTTCTTTTTAAAATTCAAAGTATACTTTAAGGCGTATTTAAATCTGCCTTGTTATATTAAAGAACAACGTTTTTGTTAAATTGCTAAAAGAGCCATGAAAACTGTGATCACAGTCCCAGTTTTAAGTAACAGTGATTTTTAAATCACGTTCACAGTTCACGATGTTCTTTAAAAATCACGGTATCGCTCATCTCTACTGGCCTCCAATGACATCGCCAAAGTAGAACTAGTGAGTGAAGGGTATGTTTATTAGCATTGTAATTCATTAATTTATTATTGGCCAAATTTTTATGGAGTTTATAAGCTCTAAGAAAAACATTTTAAATGAGTTGCTGCGATTTTGTGTCAAAATTACCTGGCAACGCTGGTTACGTTATTATATTGAGCACAAACATATACGTGAATATATAAAATTTAAATACATTAGTTATTAACTTGATTTGATTTATACTAATAATGTTCTCTTTTATTGGTCACAGTGGGAGCGTTGTCGGAATGGAGTTTAAATTTGTTTGCCTTCTTGTAATTATTTTTATAGAAATAGTGAGAGTAATAAATTCATGATCATTGATCATATTTGAATATGTACATTTAAGTCAGCAGCTATTGCTGTTGGGATTTGTGGTAAAATTGTACCAATTTTGGCACAATCGAAAGTTGAGTGGTACGCTGGTACACACATCATATTTCTGGTACAATTTTCTAGTTTGCAAATAAAAAAAAGTTGCCTTTTATTTTATACGTTAAATACCTACAAAGACTTACAAGGGAATTCCGTTTTGAACAAAACTAAAATTTTTCTAATCAATTTAATGCGTTAGAAATTATGTCCTCAGTTTTTTTTCTATTACTTCGAGATCTTTTTTATGGGCGTATCTAATATTTTCAAAATTGTTCGAGATTTGCAAAAGTTATAAGACTTCTAAAGTTTTCCACGTGCGATGTGTTTACTTTTTACCTCCTTAGTTCGTTACCTACACATCTTTACCAGCAATATTGTGTAAGTATAGCTCCTTATCTCTTGATATGTTAAGTTTCAAATAAATCTGATAAGTAGTTTAGAAGTTATGTATTATTTACCATTTTATTGTGAGCAGCTCCACAATGCACTGGGAATGTTTTGCATGCATTATTTTATATTGAAATTTTGTTTAACAACAGCATAACTTTGACGATTCCCTACCGATTTTTATAATTTTAGGCTTATTTTAATCGTTTTCAGATACACTTTGTAAGAAAATAAAACCTGAGTAGGGTTTTAAACAAAGTCTTACAAAAAAGGCGCTAAACTTTAAAAAAATCGAAAAAAAATTTAAAAAAAAAATTTATTTTTAAAATAATATTTCTACGAAATATTAGTCGAAATAAAATATTTTAAATACACTCGGAAAGCTGAAGTCCTCCTTTGCTCGACATAGTTTAAAAATTGAAAATCGGTGCAGAAATAACGCAGTGAAAATTGCTTAGCAGTGAAGTTCCAACAAATGGTATATTATCGATAACTTTCGATTTTGGGGTTGTAATCGAATTTCTAAAAACTAAAAAATTATCTACTCAAGTCGGCCTATAATCTACACTATGTAATAGTGTAATTAATACAAATTCTTTTCTATTTCCGCATTCTGCTCGGCTAATCTCAAAGGTATTTTATATATATGTTGCTTTTATAGATAATAATGTAGATGGGCCAGTCGACAATATATAAAAAAAACTTACAATGAAGAATATCTATTGAATGGGAATCAAAAAAGAAGAGTGATTGCAATGACAAGACCTTGTAGAAATCATTTGAAATGATCCGGATTTGTTGCATCACTTCCGGATCACAAGTTCAGGATCTTATTGACTTCTTTGGAAACTCCTTTCCCCCGGGTTTAAGGGAACACCTTCTGTTAAATATCTTTCGAATAGTTCAAGCAATTTTTTATTGTAAAATTTTCGTACAAATGGTGCTTATTTGGTACAATTTTATCATTGCTATGGTACTATTTCAAAATTGTCATATACCAACAGTGGTATCTATAAGAGCGTGTTTAGATGTTGGTTGAACTCATTATGCATTCTCGTTAGATAATTTTGGTTTACTTAAGATTTTATCGCCATTATTAAAATGACAGAATTTGGTTTGGGTAATTTTATACTGCAATAGAGTTCAAGTATCTGCACAAACAAAATGTAAAATGTTTGTTTATTTTCAAGTCACATGCAAATATTTTGTTTAGCATAACGAGTTCAGAAATATAGGGTGTCTCATAAGTCTCACCAGAAATCTTGAGGACACCCTTTACAATTAATTTCTTTGTTTGGTTCAGAGTTTTATTGAAAATTCTTAAATAGATGGAGCCTCAACATCAGAAAATTATGATCAGCATTATATCGGATATTCGTTTGACGAACACCGACCTTTAGGGCTCTTAATATTTTGAATTTTGTGTATTTTTGAATAAGAAATCTAAAGCATGGAGTTGGAACTAACGATAATTTTTTTACAATGATTGGTTATCGATTACCTATTAACATTATTATTAGAACGTAGTTCCTTATAGCACGCTATGCTCTGGGGATAAACAAATGTAATATTTCTGTATACTTGTAATAAAAACGTGAACCAAATACATACATACTTACGTGTAACGAATACTGGTAACGAAAATATAGTGAAAATTTAAGCCAAATCAGATAACATTCAGGCATGCAAAAAAGTTAAAAGTTTGAGAAATTTACCAAAATGAAGCAAAAAAGGGACACCTTCGAGTTCTCCAGTTTGGCCCAAATTTCTACCTCTACCCAATCAAAAATTATTGTTTGGAAATTATGCTTCAGTTTTGCAGATTTCACCAAATTTTAACTTTAATAGCACCCCAGTAAAAAAGTTGCTTCCAATAAAGCAGGTTTCTACTATTATGGAATAAAAGTAGCGCTGACAAACCTGCTGATATCGCTACTGATTTTTGTATGGCGAGTTCCCGGATTGGAGTACTACATTTTTGCTGACAAAAGCGCTTTTGAAGCGCTGAAAATCATCAAAATTTTCAGCACTAGAACTGAAAATATATGAAAAATGTGGTTCGATGTGGATTGGCGTCGTTAACGCCATTTTGAATTTTTCTTATATCTTTACTTTATTTATTTTTATTAATTTCATATTTTTACTCACTGTTTGTTATTTTAACTTCAACTAGTATCGAACTAAGAACCTTCAGGTTTGAAGTCCAACGTACCAACCACTCGACCAAAAACACTGTTGCAAAATGGCACCAAGAAACTCAAATAAACTTACTCTCATTCTCGCATAAAAAAACTGCTTCGGATCAGCACTATAAAATCAACATTTTTGTATAGCTTGTGTACGAAGCTTTTGTATAAGTAAAAAGCAAATACTTTTCTCGCTTCAAAACCTGCATTGTTGTGACGCTATGAAATCAGCTTCTGAACAAGCTCATATTTGAAAGCGAATTATGAAGCGCTTTATTTCTTCAGTGCTTCAAAAAACATGAAAATTTTTTACTGGGGCGCTAGTTTTTTTTTTAAAGAGAAGTAACGGAATCAGGCAATCAATGCCTACTTTGTTTTAATTTCTTCCAGGGAAGTTTTGGTGCGAGTTATTTTCGAAAATACTATTTCAGCAAAGTAATTTTTCTGTACTATAAAAATTTTTAAGTTCAATGTTGTTGAAAAATAGCCATAAAAATCGCCAACAAATTTATTTATCGCCAGAAAAATCGCCATGCTGCCAAATTAAAAATGTTGACGCCAAACAAGTTGAAAAATCGCCACGTTTGGCGAGAAATCGCCATATCTGACAACCATGGTTTCGTACGTGTTCGATATATGCGATTCGTGTTCGTGTCGTGCTGAAAAATGTCGACACGCCCCATTTCTAGTTCAGACGGTAAGTAGTTTGTGGTTGAAAAGTATGTTGTGTGGTGATGACAAGACATTACCAACTTTTAGCTGGGTTCTTATCTAGTATAAATTTTGCTTGGATAAAAAGCCATCGAACTGCAATTTTTTAAAGCCACATGCAAATTTTTTATGCAATAAATTCTGTTAAATCGGAACATTGTTCAAGTTCAAATACAAGTTAAATTCATATCATACTCTTAGTACAACTCGTACGGAAAATATTATATGAGTATAAATTAGGCAAAAATATATAAAAAATACAAATTTGTCATTTAATTGCTATTGTTTTTTCCTATTGGAAAATTTTAGCACTTTTTACGTGATTATTATGCTAAATTATACGTATGTTGGTTGATAGTGTGTAAACAAAAACAACAAACTAAATAGTATTGTCAAATCGAATTAATACAATTCTAAAAACACATAAAAAACTTTTACATATTTCACACTTAGGCTTCAATTGTAAAAACAGCCTTTTATAAATAATGGAATTATTTCCAGCTCAGTTGTTAACACAATTATAATTAGCTTTTTTCGCATTTGCTACTAAATACTCGTATTTCTTTATTAAACTAAATGAAAAAATCTAATCAAGTTTGCATGAGTCCGCAGCTATAAAGAGTTCGAAGCACTGAACCTTTTATAACTTTAAAGTAAAACTTTGTTAGCAGCCAACTAACCAAAGTGTGAGGGACAGACACTTAGGCGACCTTAACACTAATCGAAGGAAAACTTCTATAAAAACAAACACACATACAATGAATACACATACATACATACATGCACGAGTGTTATATAAATGTAATAATAACTTGTTAGAATTGTGAGGAAATTAAAAGATTTATTATGTTGTTAAATTATTTTAATTAGTATTTTTAGCTACAAATGAAAATATAAAAATATGTATATCAAAAAATTAAATCACACTACACTAGACTTGTGCCAAATAGTTCATTTGATTGTTCGGTCATTCTAGTTCATATTTCCTCAATGAACTAGGTCGGTCTTCTAGTTTAATCGATCTTTTTGAACTATGCCTGAATGATGGAATATGCCAGCGGGGAAAATTTCGATTACAGAAGCGATGAACCGAAGCACACATTTAAGATAGTAATGCACACCATCTCATATACGAATCTAGTATACATTTTCAAATGCATTGTCGCATTTGTGGAGTGAACGCCTTCCACATGTACAGAAAGTTTTTTCTGTTGGAATACTGAAGATACTGCAGTATTCATCCAACAAGACATTTTGAACACTTCTTTGAACACATTGTAAGCTGGCAGTAGACAACTCGAATACAATTTCGCTTACTTTGTGAGCAGCGAGAAGACGTCCTGAACACTTCTTTGAACACATTGTAAGTTAGCAGTAAGCAGCTCAAACGCAATCTCGCTTATTTTGTGAGCTGGTAAAAGACGCCTTGATACAAAAGATGAACGAAATTCATTCTTGCGAATTCCATACACTACCGTCGTACACATTGTAAGCATTCATTGAACACAAAGTGTGGCAAACATCATTAAAGAGATGTAATGTGGTAGGCAGTGTTCGCCGCTGGGTATATTTCATTTTGTTTCATAGTTCAATTGAACTAGTGAATAGTGAAAACTTGAACTTGTTTTCTTAGTTCAATTGATGAAATAGTTCAATTGAACTATTTCGTTCGTAAACTACACAGTTGAGCAAAATAAATAATATTAAACATTTTCGACAAAACGAAAGCAGCTATTGTATGTATCATGTACATGTTTTTAATATGCAAAATAATTTTTGGTCACATTATTTCTTATTTGTAATAAGTGAATTTTTGTTTATAACATGAAAATTTAATGGTTTTATTATTAAAATTTTTGTCACATTTAAAAACATTAAAAATTAAATACTCGTGCACATTGGAAAACACTGCGCGTGACTGATTTAATGGGAGTTTTTTAATAAATTCTTTTTGAATAAAATAAATAATCCAAAATGTAAAGGTATTAAACATTTATTGATCAGACCCAAGTAAATTGAATTTGTTTTTGCATTTTTTATTGCCTCGACAATTTATCTCATAACGTTCGACTATTCTTTAGATATCGACGTTTTGAGGAACTTGGAACTTATTCTGACTTATTTTACGGTGATAACCGTATGTCACAGTGTGTGTGTATGGTAGTACTTATGTACACTGAAAAAATTCTATGCCACATATGCACGAAAACGCTCGTACATATTACGAAATATTTCGTAATTTCTCACCACGAAATTCTTTCGTAAAATATACGAAATGTACGAAAATAATCAAAGAATAAAAGTAAAAAAAAGTATGGCTCAACCGGGGCACGAACTCGCAATCTTCATATTTCAAGTCATGTACTCTACCCACTGAGCTACTTTCTACTCATTTTATAAGTGCTAAAAATTAGTTTTATTTACTTACATCTGAAAAATACGTCAATTTATAAAAAATTATTTTAATTTATTTTTTTATTTCAAATACATTTTTTAACAAGAAAAAATTTTTACGAAAGGTATTCGTTACTTTCGTAAATTCAAAAATATATTGCCTAAATGTTTTTTCGTAGTATATACGAAAGTTTCGTATATTTTACGAAAAAAGTCACTACGAAATTTTTTTTTCGTAAAATGTTGCATGGATTATTTTCAGTGTATGTACGTGATAGAAAAAAAAAACTGAAAATGGATTTGAGTTTATCGCATTCAACTTTGTATATTCCATATATTTTTATTTAAAGCCGAATGGTTCTGCAGACCACTGAAATCAATGTTAGTAGCTCTGTGTAGTAAATCGTTATTACGTTTTAAGGAAGTATATTTTTTATTTAACTGCAGTTCTGTTTTTAGAACGTTGACAAACAATAATACAACATTTTTTGGACTTAAATTTGGTTTTGTTATTGCTTTTAATTTTAGGTGAAACAAGTTTCTTATTTATTTATTATTTTTGCGATTTAACCGTTTTTTTTTTGCAACACAATCATCATTAAACACAGACAAATTTAGAACGTGTATGACGTTTAGCATGTTATGTGATGCATACAAATTTATTTGAGAACTCATTGTATCAAATATAGTTTTCGAATTTGGTTTTTTTCAACTCACATTTAGTTTTGCAGGTAAATAATTAAGCTTCCTTAAAAGCAATCGCGACCAAAAAAAAATATGTTCAAAAATGCCATAACATGTGTAATTTACGCAATAAAAATTTCTTTATTATTAAAACAAAAACAGATGGGATTTTTTTCGATGAGTAAAAAAATAATTTTAAAATCATTAACTGCTTACATTTTCCCAAAAAGTCTGATTTGAAATGTTTCTTCCTGAATGAATTCATTAAAAATAAAGTTTCCTCAATAAATTTAATTACAAGAATTTTTTTTGTTTATAAGGTTGTTGCTTAGTGTCACAATTTAAAATTTTTCATTTAATAAAATCTTTTAACTAGAAATTTGTTTATTTGTTAATAAATTTATTTTTATCACAAATGTGTTAGATTTTTCATATTAAAATTGAACCCAAGATGGCAGAGTTATATTGATATAAAATTGTTATTTTTATTTATTTCATGCTAAACCTAAGTGCTAATTAACAGTTGTTGGTTGCGTTTATTAGTGCGTGGAACGATGATGAATGGAAAGTTTTTGGTAGAAAAATTGATATTTATTATTAAAAATTTTTATTCCAAATTTTCTTAATGTCCAAAGTTTAAGGGATTAAATATTAAACTTAATATAAATTCGTTCAGAGCAATATATGTGTTTAAAAAAATAAATTAGATTCGAGTAATGTGGTATAGACGGGTAATATGGTATTGCTGCCTTTCTCTAAAACAAAGAGCATACACAGAAAAAAACCATGCAACATATGAACGAAATCGTTCGTATATTTTAGGAAATATTTTGTAATTTCGCACCACGAAACTCTTTCGTAAAATGTACGAAACGAACGAAATGTTTGTGTTTATTTTACGAAGTATGTTTTGTGTTTTAAGAAATAATTTTTTTATATAATACGAAAGAGTTTCGTAGAAAAGAAAAAAAAGTTATGCATGTTACGAAATATTTTCATAGTTTAAGATAATATTTAGAGAATATAACTAAATATTTTTTGTGTTTTACGAAAGAACTTTGTATATATTAGCGGAGTTCAGTGTTTGGTGCAAATGGTCTTTCGAAAATGCAAATGCAAAATATCGTAGCTTTTTTATGAATGTTTGAGTATTTTGTTGTTGGATTTTATAAAAAAGCTACGATGTTTTGCATTTGCACTTTTACAAGACCACTTGCGCCAAACACTAAACTCCGCTATCATGAAAGAATGATGCAAAAAGCAAAATAAAATTTTAGATTTTACGAAATATTTTCATAACTGAAGATAATATTTAGAGAATATTACGAATTATTTTAGTTGCGTTACGAAAATTATTACCATTGTTTCAAATTGTTTTATCGGCTTAGAAAGACCGAAAATGTATTAAAAACTAACAATACGTGGGGAAGTTATAATGTAAATTATAAAATTAATCAGAAACCTATTTTGATTAGGAACTGCTCTTGGACAAAATTTGTTTTGCAGCAATTATTTGATAATGGTACGATATTTTCGTTAATTTTTTTGCACGGATTTCACGTAATGCATATTATTTATTAATAAGTCCAATTTTATAGAACTACCAAAATTATTGCTAAGATCTTAAAGCTAATCAGATAAGCTGCGGTTTAAGTTTGCTAACCTTTAATTTTAAAATTAAGTAACCTTTTTTAAATTTTTCTTGTTATGAAAGTTGCCCCTTCTTTTCTCGGAAGTCCCCTTTTTGTGCCCCTTTTTGATAATTTTCAACGGTAACGCTGTCTACAATTTATATGTATACGGGTCACTTAGCGCCCAATTTTATATGATTCAATAATTTTAAGAACAACTTATATAGCCCGTGAAACTATAAAATTCTGGTGTAAAAATTTATTCCGTAATATGTACGAAAGTTTCGTATATTTAAAAAAAATTACTACGAAAAGTTTTCGTTACTTTCGTCAAATAATAAAACTCTAGACTCAACCTAATTCGTAATATGTACGAAAGTTTCGTACATTCTACGAAAAAAGTAAATACGAATGGTTTTCGTTACTTTCGTAAGATAATAAAATTCTAGACTAAAACTTTTTTCGTGGAATGTTCGAAAGTTTCGTATATAATACGAAAAAAGTAGCTACGAAAGTTTTTTTTTCGTAAAATGTTGCATGGATTATTTTCAGTGTAGGAATAACGGCATTAATCTCCCTAGTGGCATGTCATAAAAATTGCATATTTAGTGTACATATTCAATACATTATTTAAATAAGCCGTGCGGTCGGCTAATGTGGTATACCCTGTCAAGAACATAAACATGTCAAAAACAGATGGCATGTTATAATGTTATACTACAGTATTACAATATAGGTTACTACATTACCCGCCAATTTTCTCCAATTTCTCTGAAACTTGAGCTTCAAAAACTTTTTTTTACTTCCCCGATTGTAAACTTAAGACTTATAGTAGAACACCTGTTGAGATCTGTTCAAAGATTTTCAGTTAAGATTATTGTTATGTATATCAACAATGTGAATTGTTGATTTTCCGAACAAATTTTAACTATCATAATTGTTGTATTAACAATATTTTTTTATACAATCACAATCCTCGAAGGGACTTTTTGCTTGTCTGCGAAAAACACTAAATGTCTTTAGGCGGAATCTAACCGGCGACCTCTGGACTAATAGACTAACGTTCTTACTTCTCATCTACAGAGCAATTCGTTATTAAATACGCAAATAATGAATACACACAAAACGTGATTTGCTTTGTTTCATCTACGTGGGTGCATTCATTTGTTATATCAACAATGGTGATTGTTAATTTTTTTCACAATACATAACAAAAAATTTTGTTAGTTTAGTTTGTTGAAAAAATTTTTGGGTTTGTCGTATCAACAACTCAATTTGTTATATTAACAAAATATATGTTTGAATTTATATTACATATTAACAATTGAAATTGTTAGTTGTAGTTCGATGATATGTTTTTCTGTGTACTCTACCATTAAAAATACCCCAAGTACTCACATTTTTATATTGATTCAAATAAAAGTGTAAAAATTAATAAATGTCATTAAAAGTACAAAAATGACAGAACAACAAACGTAAAGAGCTTAACAAATTCATGAATAAAAATTATGAGTTTATTAGATCAACAAAAGAGCATGATTAATTATTTGCATTTAATTTTGTGGAATGTTTTAACGAGTCACAACGACATACATATCACTACCAGACTACAACACCACGCGACCATATATTAATAAAATTATTACTGCACAAAATTAAACAATTGCTTATCAGTACATTTGCATTTTATTTTTATTATTTAATGATTAAAAACTGATTTATTAATTTCAAAAATAGCAGCAATAGCAACATATATTTATTGTTAATAATTTTTCAACAGATAATAAAAATTGGAAATTTTACTATCAGTAGTAAAAAAGTCTTAATTTCGCTATGGAATTTGGAGACGTTCTAATAGTTGGAGTATGATAAAAAGAGATAACTTGGTGCTAACATAGAATACTCGTATATTACTTCATACAAAAAATGTTTAGTCTTTCCTCAGAGGAAAGTACTTACTTGTGGGTTTACATTGAACCAAAACAAACAGCTAAACTTATTAAGTTAATAAGTGCATTCAGTTAATAGAGGAAAGAGAACCTGTCACAAGAATGGTCACGTGACTGGTTGTCGAGGACTAGGAACCGGTCCGAGTTCCGTAACTTTATATAAAACGGACCGGTAACTTTTACATGGCGTTGTCATTGGCGGGTGGGAATTGACATAATTAATATACTCAGTGATAGGTTCTAGACCCAAACTTAAGCTCCTTGTCGTGTGATGGGTTCTTTAATACTAATTAACTTACTGTACCTTAAACATATATTTTTAAATCCAAAGAAATTTAATTATTTTGGCTTGAGTTCGGTTTTAATTTAATATTTCAATTAAATTATATATTAATTTAGAGATAAATGTGAAGCATAAAGACAAAGAAAATTTTTGACTGCACGGAGGATTGAACTGACGTTTCCCGCTAATCGCTTCAGAATGTAAATGTCATTCATATATTTTTAATTTGAAAAACATCTGCTTGTACAATGAATGTATTTTGCTAAAATGTTTGTTCTAGTTTTGTGATATGTTGTGATATAATTCATTTCACCGGTCCCAACTCGGGAACATTTCGTGACATTCCTATTTTCACCAGTCATAGGACAAGTACGTTCAAGACAATTGGTACAACATTTCCCGCAGGGTGTTTACTAGGGTATTCATTTAATCGGGCTTCTGCTTTAATCGTTTAATTAATCGAGGTTTTGGCTTAATCGGTTAATAATCGGTTAATTTCGGTATTAACCGGATAACCGATTACTCAATTTTCTTCATAAATCAAGTAATTAAAAAAAATTCATAAATTCTTGAACTAAATCGAGCAAAAAAAAATTATAGATATGTATTTTTAAGAAAGTAACAAGTTTGTGAGATCATTATATCAGGAGATCTTCGAAAATAGTCTTTCAGAAAAATAAATTGGTTTCAATGTCTAGAATTTAAGAGATACTCTTCTTTAATTTAGATAAAACTTGACTTGGAAAAATCATTTCACTTATCGTAGAAGTTGAAGAAATCGAAATCAGTCCATAAGCAACAGTCTTTTGGCTTTTATTAAACTATTAAACAAAAACTTAATTCCATCAAGTTCAATTAGAATTCCAGAGTCTTTACTAAACTCTTTTATAGCCACGTCCAAAGATTTTAAAGTTTTACTTAAGTTAAGATCACTGAACACAATTCTTTGTTTGTATGAAAAATAATTTCTAAACACATACCTTTTGTATATGAGACGAAACAAATAATTAAACACACAAAAATACTATTAAAATATATAAAAAAAATTTGTTGCGTCGGTTAATCGATTGAAATTAACCGGTTTAACCGTTAATCGAAAATAGCCAATTATAAATTTACCAATCAGTTAATCGGGAAGTAATTAACCGGTTAACCGTCCATTCGTGCATTGTTATGTTATTTTAAAATTTTAGTTCTATAAAATATTTTAAAATCCTGGTCTCAATATTGTGTGTAATTTATTTTTAAACGTTTGCATTATTGACAGTTTTATGAAGATATAGAGGGTTTTGGTATTCGAAAATACGGTATAAAATAGAGGATTTTGTATAGTAAAAAAAATTGTGAAAAAATGAATTAAGTAAGTTTCTAACAAATAATTTATTATTTTCAATATTAGTGATTTCTTCAATATAGTTAGCAATTTTTCGTGAACATGGGCCCTTGGCGGTCTCTAATCAATGTTATGGCGTGTTTTCGATGTTGCAACTTTTCGCGGATTTTCGCAATGTTCGTGATAGGAGCGAATTTTTGCAAGTTGTTAGGTTCTTTACAGTTTACACGATTTTTAAACCATATTAGACTTTGTTATCATGCCGCTATTAGCAAGTTTTTGCGAATTTTCGCCATTTTTACGATTTTTTTCGAATTTTTTCCATTCCGTACAGTTTTAGAGATTTTTGATCAAAATTATGACTTGTTTAAAATTTTGCGATTTCTCGCGAATTTTCCCGATACGCGTAATTTTTCACAGTTTATAGTTTTCTTACATTTTTGCTGCATTTAATCAATTGTAACATTTTAATCTTTCATATAGAAACAAGCTTTTGCGAATTTTCGTATTTTCCCGAGGTCTTGACATTCCTTACATTTTGAGAAAGCTTTAATCATACGAGATTATCAAAAAAAAAATCTGATAATCAGCCATGTCACAGAATACCATTCCGATCGGAAGTAGTTTCAATTCCGTAAGTTGCTTCTTCAGAAAACGAAAGACGAAAATTTTCTTCGTAAGCAAACCACTTTTAAATTTCAAAGTGGAATTGAAAAACACTTTTCTACAGACTTCATTTGCAGTAAATATTAAAAAACGTGCATACTTTTAGGAGCGTCAAATAAATATTTGGTCTTGAGCTTTCCATGTTAATAAAAAGCTTAATGTGAGCTTTGCATCTAAAAACAAGAGTAAACAAACGCCTCAAGGTATAAAAACTTTATCATTGTAAAAACGAAATACAAAATAAACGGAATCTAAAGCACCAAAAATGTTCCTTTTTGGAATGACAACTACGGAATCAAAACCAATCCGAACGGAATCTGTGACATGGCAAAATGTCAATTTGAATTGAGTTTATTTAAATAATATTTTATGAAATAGAGGATTTTGCCTTCGTAAAAAGTTAACTGAGTAAGATAGAGAAATAAAAAATTACGATAAAATCGTAAAAATAAATATTTGTACTCTTCAATTTGTAACGTAGATGCGGCTTATTTTACGCAATACTTTGCCATCAAAAAGTGATTTTCCTCAAAATCGAATATAGAGGATTTGGAATATAGTCCGTCGATATGCTTTCTTTTCACCGGTCACGACTCAGGAATATTATGTAATATTCCCATTTTCACCAGTCATATTAATTATATAGATACCCACAGGGTATCTGTATAATTAATAGGCAAGACGATTTTTTGTTATCCCTTTTTCATTCATATTATGCATTCGATTTAGACAAAAATATTCAATTTTAATGGTATTTATTTGAAGATGGTCACAATTTTTTTTAAATGCAAGGTTTTTAAATGCTCCAAAAAAATTTTATGTTTGTGCGAAAAGACAGAAATACAATTTCTTGCAAAAATTTCACTAAACTCTGGTAGTGGAGCACATGTGAAGCGTCCGTCTGCCTTGCCGCCATCATAACTTTTGTGTCCCACAAATGTTAAAAAATACTTTTTTAAATAAAATTTGCATCCTGATTTCATATTTTTATTTGTACCAAATAAGCAAATTAGCTTTAAATAAAAATTTTATTTTTATGACATAAAAAAAAACTGATGAATTTTGTCATTTAAAATCTATCAAAAAATATATGTATTCATTCGCATTTTAAATGTACATAATTATGTTAATGCCAAAATGTTTAAACACTCACTAACGCCGATCGCATTACTCACGATTATCATGCCGGACTTTTGACAATTATCTGAGCGATCGGTGCCCATCTGTAATAAAAAAATTATATTATAATGCAGTCATTATATTATGTATTTAAAATTTTATATTTTTCTGTTTATTAAAAATTTAAATTATTTCACGACTTAATAGAACCCACAATGTCAACATTAAAATGCCAAAATGTTTCAAAGGACCAGCAGTATTAAAGAAAATTCCATGATTGTCTTCGTCACCATCATCATCTAGAAATTTATTACACCCATTTGAAGAGCAAACTCGGCAAGATTCCATGGGAGCACCATTGTATAAAGATTGACAGGTCAAATATTTGTTAGCATTAATGAAAGTGGTGCAGCCACGATTGGTGAAAACGGTATTATTAGCTATAATAAAATGCAAATTAATTCAAAGGCAGTATGTATATATTAGCTAAATTACACCAAGCAACAATTAGTCTAGCAGCAAACTGCAAACTCAGCTGTATATCATTACCACATTTATACCCTGTTCAGATATACGCCTTAATTGCGCAATGTAGGAAATTTACGCCATTAAGGCCTTAATTGAGCTCAATTTACCATACAAGGCTTCAGTTTATAAATTGAGCAATTAGTACTTAATTGTTTCATAAATTGAGTAAAGTTCGAAATACAATCCTTTGTGAGAAAAATTTTATACAGTGGTAAGCCCATGATGTAATAAGTATACAGATGGCAGTATAACATCAGATGATTATTTTTTGCTCTGGTATTTTTTTTGACAACCATTATGTAGTTCTTATTTTATTATTGTATTCGTTGCCTTTATGTGGCCACCTGTATACTTATTACACCATTGGCAAGTCAAATGCTAATTGAGTAAGCTTAATTTACTATGTGTGAACACTTAATTTAATTGCTCAACTAAAATTAAATTGTCTCAATTAAAAATCCATGTCTGAACAGAGTATTATTAGTTGATTTTTGAATAAAGAAAGAAGTACTGAGGGGTGTCAAAATACAAGTATCTTTCTAACTCATATGTTATTTTGACATTGATAAATTTTTTCTGCCTGAAATAATGGCTGTTAGTCAGTGTCATACCTCCACGGATCAAAAGGAGTCTTATTTTCAAAGTGAGTGCTGGTTGCACAAACTGTGTGTACAGGTCAGTGTCAAAATAACATATGATTTAAAAAGATACTTGTATTTGGGCTACCCGTTATAGAAGTATATTAGGGTTAAAAAAATATGAATAAGCTAAAAATAATTTCTACAATATAATAAAATTATATTATTCGAAAAACTTTACTGGAAAAATTTGATTCGAATAATTTCTATTCGAATAGTTTTTATTCGCATAATTTTATTTAAATAATTTTGAATCGAATAATTTCTTGCAGAATAATTTTATTCAAATAATGTCGATTGAAATAATTTTATTCGAATAATTATCATTCGAATAATTATTATTCATATAATCTTTTTTGACCAATTTTGGCTGAAATAATTTTATTCAACGAGCTTATAATTTATTAGAATATATTTTACGCGAACTACTTTATTCGTAACATTTTTGCAAATAATGTTATTCAAACAATGTTCATTCGAATAAAACTATGAAACAAAATGGAATTTTTCTTTTAAAATAATTTTATACGAAAGATGTCGATGCGAATAAATTTAATCGAATAATTTCAAAGGAATAAAATTTTGCGACTGGGATATTTTTTTATATAAAATTATTCAAATATTTATGATTCGAATAGTATTAAGAAATAAATTTAAATTTTTTGATTCAAATAATAATAATCTCCGCAGATTTTCGATGCGAAAAATTTTATTCGAATAATTATTATTCGAAAAAATATTGTTAGTATGTAAACAATTATTGTTCGAATAATTGTTAATCGAATAACTTTATTCGAATAATTATTATTCGAATAATTATTTTTCGACTAATTTGATTTGAAATTTTGATTCAAATAAATTATGCGAGCAATTTTGAAGTGAAAAATTTAAGTCGCACAACTAGCTATTCCAAAAACTTTTCTGCGAATTACTTGACTCTTGTTTGATGTGTATTTTAAAGCTTGTTGCAAGGTGTAATCAAGTTGTTAAATATTGGAAACTCTTTTAAGTACCATGATATTTAATCATATAACAAACGGGTTCATTGATTTTTAATAAAGACTTCACACTGCGTTCATCCGTTTTCATGGGGTCTTCATATTCGAAATAGTCATTGTCGTCCGGTACTATTACGGGTTTTGGCTTTGTTGTTGTAACAGTAGGGGTAGTTGTACTTGTTGTTTTACTTTCAGTACTCGATACTTTTGTGATTTCTTGCTGGCTACTTGTCACTATGGATGGAGTTGTTCTTGTCTGCTTTGTAGTAAGTTTTTCAGTGGTGGATTCAGTTAACGAGTTTTCCAACGCACTTGTAAGCTTCTTAGTTGTGGGTCTAGTAGTCGCTTTCGTTACAGTTGTTTTCTTTCGATCAGAACTCTGTAAATTCACTTCATCATGTTTCTCTTCACTGTCTTCATATAAATAATCATCGATTGAAGGTTTACCGGGCGGTTTTGATGTTGGTTTCTTTGCGGGTTCCTTTGTAGCACTACTCACCGATGTACCGGGTTTTATCAGTGTCTCATTGGGAATTTCTCCACAGATATGCAGTTCTTTGAAATCTTCATATTCATTACAATCTTCGCAAACATAACATTGGAGACCTTGAATTCAAAAATAAATTTTTATATTGAACAATTTCTTATTATGCTTTAAGTGCACAATATTTATTTGCTTTTTTATTTATTTTCATCTCAATTATCTTATCTGATAAAAAAAAAATTAGGTGCTGTGGTGTTTCAATATTAAAATATGTTGTTATTTGCCAAATGATAAGAAAAATACAAGATTCTTATCGAAAATTTCTCCAGAAAACAATTTAACGCTAAAAAGTGTGCAACCAAGAATAGGAGGTGATCCATCATGGCCATAATTGCAAGAATGGCCTAACCCTTATTGTCTTTTACCTTTCCTACAACAACACCAACCAACGAAGAGAAAATAAATTTTGTTATTCTCTTTGCAAAAACAAACACACGTTCATGTTTTGGTTGTCTGTTTTTAGGGTTCCGTACACCAAGGTGAAAAGTGCCCTATTGTTTTCGCTGCGCTGTCCGATCGCCTGTCTGTCTGTCTGTCACATACTACTATCTCGAGCTACAGACCTGAAACTTTTACAGAATATGTGTAACTTTAGACGCTATAATAACAAATACTAAAAATGCAACAGTAACGAATGTTAAAAAACAAACATGTCACAGAGTTCAATTCCGTTCGGAAACGGAATTCAGTCTACCCCATTTTTGTAGCAGCTGGTGTCTAAAAAAGAAAACTAAAATATGCAAATTTGTCAGGTGTCTCCAGACTGTTGGCGGCGCTACTATGCTTCTTTATGCTGCATCTAAGGCTTGTCATATTAGGGTGGATTTAATTCCGTTTCCGAACGCAATTGAACTCTGTGACATGGCCGTATATCAGGTAATGTAATTTTGAAATTAAGCTGTCTCTTAGGAAACGTAATAATTAGACACTTGAAAAAAACTAAATTAATAATTAAAGGGTAAATTAATAATTATAGGCTATCCTTTCAAGTAATGCAACAAACCAGCAGAAAGGTAAATCACCAAAACGAAAAAACCGCTAAAACGAAAGAAATCGCCAAAACAAAACATAAAACGTCAAAACTAAAAACAATCGTCCAAATGAAAAACAAAACACTGAAAAGAAAAAATCGCCAAAGCTAAAGAATCGAAAAAAGGAAATAAATCTCAAAACCAAGAGAATGCCAAAGCAAAAAAAGCCAATAATAAAAAATCACTAAAACAGATAAAACACTAAAATAAAAAATGCGATAAAACAAAAAAAAAGCACCAAAATAAAAAAAAATTTCTAAAACTAACATAAAAACGGTAAAAATAAAAACCCCAAAAATTAAAAAATAACAAAAAAAAAAAAACATACAAAAATCGCCAAAACGAAAAAATACGTTGAAAAAAAAAAACAAAAACGAAAACAATCACCAAAACTGGAAAATATCGCCAAAAAACGAAAAAATCAACAAATAAAAAAACGCCAAAACGTAAACTAAACCAAAAATAAAAATAGCTACAATAGAAAATAATTATCAAAATGAAAACGAAAGCGCAGAAACGAAAAAAATTCCCAAAAACTAAAAAACTCGCCAAAAAAGGAAAAAAATCGCAAAACGAAAAGACTGCCGAAACAAAAATAAACCAATAATAAAAAATCAATAAAACGAAAAAAGCGCTAAAACAAAAAAGCACTAAAATAAAAAAAATGCCAAAGTAAATATAAAAATCGCCAGAAAAAAACGCTGAAGAGAATAAAGCACCAAAACGAAAAAAATCACAAGATATGAAAAAGTCGCAAAATCGTCAAAAGAAAAATTCGGCTAAGCAAAAAAACGGTAAAACTAAAAATACTAAAACGAAAAAAATACGCTAAAATTAAAAAGTCACCAAAAACAGAACAAAAACCGCCAAAACGGAAATACATATTTATTCATATATTTATGGTATTCGTAGGGAATCCTTCGTTTGCGAGTCAAAGTCGCAGTTTACTGAATTTATTACGTGTCAGGCGGTTCTTTTTTTATCGTTTTAACAGCTTCTAATTTTTCGATTAATGCGATTTCTTATTCCGCACTACATATTTCCTTTTATCCAAAGTAATTTTTTATATATATGAAGCTAAATTTCGTGTATTTATTAAGAAGGCATTGGACATGATATAGTTTCGACAGAATAAGGATAAGTTAATCAGCTTCAGCATAAACGGCACCTATTATACGTACATTTCCGTCTTTTACACAAGCTACTGGCAAAAAAAGAGTACGAGAATATTTGTTATTTCTAAAGACGGCAGAAAAGAATTAGTTTCGTATCCTATTTCAAGGCCTTCAAGAAGGCCTGTTTAGTGAATGCCTCGTAAATGTTACCGCTGCTCTTAAGCTATTAGCATGTGGACTATGTGCGCATGTATTAGTAACACCTTTAAACTCTTGCAATAGATATCTTTAAAATGGTATACGTTTTGTAAAAATCGTCAGTATAATGTGAGCATAATATGCAGCACAAGAAAAGATCTCGCCTATTAATTAGTTAGGGGCTGTTCACATAATATGTAACGCTCCAGGGGGGAGAGGGGTTAAGGATTTGTTACCCACTACATAATTTATACTGAAAATTTTTGCAAAAAGCGTTACGGAGGGGGGGTTTGAAAACTCCGAAAATAGCGTTACGTAATATGTGAAAAAATTAAATCACAGAAAAATGAATATTTTTAATGGGTTGGCTTTAAAAAGTCAGCGTTCCTAGTTGTTTCAAATTCTATGAAGAACTCTGAAAGACTGTTAGAATATTAATTTTTGTTCTAATTGTCCAACTAGATATTTGGAGGAATAATTTATAGGAAAAATATTTGTAGACCACATTTACCTTGATATAAATTTACATATCATCGCTAACATTTTTATCTAAGTTTCATTTAACTTTTTTAATTACACTTGGTTTTCAAATCAAAACATTTTGTTTATGGTGAACCATTACTTGCACAATGGGAATTACAAACTTTATGACTCATATATTTATTGTCTGTTCTTTTTTTTAGGTATTTACCCAACATGACATTGAAGTGTGTCGTTAACGTGTGACAAAGAATCATTGATCGCATGAGAAATATCAATATTTGCTTTAATTTTTCTTTATATCTGTTTCCACTTATTTATCAGAATTTTCTTTCTTTATCGTTGTAATCATGTTGTTCTTAAAACGCTCTTTCATTAATTTTAGTTTTGTACAAAGAATGCGTCATTTAAAAGAAAGTTCTGCATTTTTTCGAAACAATAAAAATATTTACTTTATCGGGTATCCTTTATTGAGAACTTGTTTTACTTATTTTTTCATTTTATTTTTTATTAAATCCTTAAATTTTTGGGCATATGGTCCGATCTGAAACAGTAATTTTCGACGATATGTTTGAGCATTTAAATAATGTAAATAATATCAGTGGAAAATATTCCTCATGATTGCAATAACTTTTTACATTTATTCAATGAAAATTTACATTAAAATTCGCTGTTAGAGTATTGCAACTTGTTTCATTTACACTAATATAATAACACTGGTCTACAAAAACATTTCTTTTGGTCCTTTATATAAAAATATGTGAAATATATAGAGTTTAATGCGTTAAATTAAAATATGTTTTCTGTGTTTTTTTCTCTATCAGATACAGATTTTTAGTGCGCTAACTCGAGAACGGTATATTCGATTTCCATCAAGAAACGCCAAAATAGGAATGACATAATTACCTTCAAACTGGATAAATATAGTTCTTTGATATTATTAACGCATTCGCAGTTATTCACAAATTAGTATCGAAAAAAGGCGCTTTTTCATACAAAATAAGAAATATAAGAAATTTTTTTAACAGAAACGAAATTTTAGTTTTCTATGGGAATCCAAGTCAAAAATAGAAAAGTGGTCATAACTTTTAATTTCCTCCTGCAATGATTTTTATATTTTTATTTTAGAGAGTAGATATATAGTGCTTTCAAACCCTATACTCACTTTTTGTTGAAAATTTTTTTCGTCAAATTTACTTCTAGACAGTGCTGCCAGGTAACTTTTTTCTTCCCCCCCACAAATTTTAAAACCCCCTAAATTTTGCCTATTTTGAGAATATACTCCCTAAATACGAAAGTTTATATAATAGTTTAATATAAAGTAAATTAACTTGATTCAGTTTCAATCTACGTACTAATATCCTCAAAATTTTTAAAAATTATAATAGTCCATCTCCCGCAAAATTTTTAAAAATGATAATATATAGTCCCTTTTGCATTTTATATGACGATATGTAAATATATGAAGGTCTATTCACACTCATCAGTTCCATTTAGTATCAGTGAAAAGTAAAATATCGTTGCCTTAGTTTTAAATGGAGCTATTCACACTCATCCGTTTTTGCCGTCCGTCCTGCTTCAGTGTCCCTACAGTGTCCGTTCCGTGTTTTTTTAAATAAGTCGACAACGATATTTTTATTTTTTCACTGATGCACTGACGGTATTTTATTACAAGTTCAAAAATTTTTTATTTACCTTATATTGTTTGTGTCGTCGGGTAGAACATAGTAAATGGTGATTTGGTAAGTGCATATATTTCTAATAACAATACAATTTTGTGATTAGAAAAGTGGGCCGCGTCGCGCCCATAAAAAGTAATATTTAGTTTTATCGCCTACCTGTTGATTAGTTATTTGTTTACAAACACCTCAATATGGATATCAAATGAAAGTGGTTGACTAGTAGAATGCAGTACACCATGAAAAAATTCCAGATCCAAGATGTGCTGGCCAAACCGGGAGATTATATAAAATTTTTCTGCCCCCGTGATATGGGTATTAAACGAAAACGCTTGTCTACTAGAATGCAGAACATCATGAAAAAGTCAAAATCTAAGGCAGAGTCCGAAACAAAATTATTATTTTTCACGAAATTTTTTTTAGCCGACTTCAAGAAAGAAGTAGGATATCAATTCGTGTGTATGTTTTTCTTACTTTTTAGGGCTCCGTACACTAAAAGTGTGAAGGAACCCTATTGTTTTCGCTACGCTGTCCGTCTGTCTGTCTGTCACAGGCTGTTTTCTCGGGAACCGTAAGAGCTACGGCCCTGAAATTTTCACAGATTATGTAGAAATTTGACCGCTACAACAACAAATATATGACAGTTAAAAATTAAAGGGTGTTCTAAAGCGAGCAACGAAAAAGGTTGAAACACTAATTTAATATGCAGACACTTATATATAGACACTTTAAATTTTCAAAGTTCGTGTTAATTGGTGTAATCTATTCTACATATTACATCGATATTTAAAGCAATAAAAATTAAAGGGTGTTCTATCAGTTAATGTAATTTTGACTATGTAATTTAGACAATTTGCTGTATCTTGGAAACCGTAAGAGGTAAAATCTTGAAATTTTCACAAACACTAAAACTAAAAAATTCCAAAATTACAAAAATGTTAAAGCGAAAAAACGCTTAAAAAGCACCAAAATTAAAAAAATCGCTAAAACGCAAAAAATCACCGAAAGTAAGAAAATCGCAAAAAAAAAACTAAATAAATCGCCAAAAACCGAAAAAAGTTATCAAAACGAAAAAAAGCACTACAACATAAAAAAATCGATAAAACTAAAAATATCAAAAAACGAACAAAAATCTCTAAAAATGGAAAAAAATCACCAAAAAGAAAAAAGCACCAAAGCCAAAAAAGCGCCAAAACTAAAAAAAAATTTCATCATCCACCAATTCCTTATACAGTGTAATAAATTCTCCTTTACTTTTACATTTTGTCCAAGCCTTGTGAACCCATTTTCGCTTTTTTAATTGCTTTTCTTCATCGTCTAGAGCTATGACAATAATTGCCAATTCATCAACCGCAAAATAAGTCATGTTTATTCACTTAAAACACCGAACGTACAACGGATGAGTGTGAACTACCATCCGATTTTCACTGACACTGAACGGACATCGCACTGATACGGCACTGATTGGGAACTGATACGGAACGGATGAGTGTGTATAGACCTTAAATTGAATTTTATACAAAAGTAGAGGTAGTAGAAAACTGGGTTTTATAAACGTTGGAATCAAATTTCTTCACAAAAATTTTAAGAGATGCCAAATCATCATCGCTAACTTTATACATGTTATTAGAATTAAAACGTTTATAGGGCATTTACATCTGAGCGAAATCTAGTAGATGTCAATTGAAATTTTTATCAAAATTTATACCGTTTACACCAAGATTTTCTTACATTTATCAAGATTTCGTATCCAAAACAAAAACCATTAACTGAAATTTTTCCTAAACTACAAACAAGTAAGTGCAACATAGCTAATTTACACACCTTGTAAAGAAGAAATCTTGTACAGCGTAGTATTTTTAGTACAATTTGGAAGAAAAACCACAGATGCATCACTAAGTACTACTAGATTATGAGTAGATTTTGCCAAAGTCTAGTGATGAAGTAGATTTTCTTTTGTATGGCAAGTGTACTAGATTTTGCTCGAAATCTTGTAATTACTAGATCTCGCTCAGATGTAAGCGCACTATTATTAGGCATAAAATTGAAAAATAAATCTAGAAAATCCCCTTGAAATCTCCTAAGTATAAATTTATGCCCCCTCTAAGAATTTAATGGCGTTTTCTTTTCTACAAAAGTGTGTTGCACTATTTGTCCTTTTTATTGAAAGTTTGCAACATAATCATGTTTCGAAGAGTGAATTTATTAGAAATTATTGTATCATCCCTTAAGAAGGCAAATTTTTCCTTTAAAGGAATGTTAAATTGCATTTATTTTAATAAAAAGTAAAAAAATGTAAAATTTTTGTGCAGAATAGAAAACGCCATAAGTCCCCTAAATTTGCCCCTAAATGAAATAAAACCCCTAAATCTAGGGGAAAACCCCTAAGCTGGCAACTCTGCTTCCAGACTACGCGACGAAATATAATTCTCCCTAAAAAGATACGCAGGCGAATATTTTTTTTTTTTGTTCAGTCGGTACAAAAAACTTTTAGTTTTGTTGTTGTGTAATAAGAAAGTCATTACTTAACTAGTTTCATGTAAGGAAGACAGTATGAAGTATATCAATGAAAATTATGGTGTTTAGTAGTTTCAACACATTACCAAAGTTTTTCTGGGATTTTATATAATAGAAAATCTTTTAAAATCGGTTCATAAATGGAGGAGCTTGTCTAATATAAAAGGGCATTATCAAAATATAGTTTTACTATTTGATATCATTCACTGTTCATATATATATAAGATATTCACTTTAAAATACCTTTCACAAAACATTTTGTGGCCAATTCAGCTAATATTAAACTGAAAATAACTCTTTTTAAATTCATATTTCTTTATTTATTGAACACTATTAACTTCTGCTTTTTTTATAAAAATTTTCCAAAACAATTTATATTGAGTTTCTTTTTAAAATAAAAAAAAACAATTTACCCGTCAAACACCTAAAATTACACTGATTGTTAAATAACTTTTGCTTTTTGCTCTTCGAATCAAATTTTAATAGAAAAAACATCTGTGGGTATGATGCTTTTCTGTTACCAAAAAAAAAAATATTGATGAGTTAAATGTTTAAAACAAAGATGCGAAAGAGAAATTGCAATTTGAACTGATAAAATCGGCTGGGTTTTTGTTGTTGCCATGTTAACATGTCAATAGCAGATTACAGGAGGAAAAATAAGCAACGAAATTTTGATTAAAAAATCTATTTAAAATTGTGGGGAGAACTAGATATGCGTGCTATCTATCGATGAAAATAAAAACCGAACTCTAAACATTTTATTTACCAATAAGAAACATTAGCCCAATTCACAAATCTTGTGGAAATTTTTGCATCGTAGCATTTGCAAAATGGTATTGCATATTGATTCTCACCACTTAACAATTGTTAGTGGTGAGTATAAATATGCTATACCATTTTGCAAATGCTACTATGCAAGACCATTTGCACAAGATTGTAAATTGGACTATTGTTATATCAATGAAAAAAAACGGGTGTTGTTTTATTTATTTTCATTTTTTTTTGTTCAGCTGAAGAACTTTTAATTGACAATATTCCGATCAAAAATTTTTTTGACAAAGTAATGAGTTAAAATTGTAATAATTACACCATTCACTACTTCTCTTTGGCATTTAAGCAAATTACTTTAACATGGCGATGTCGTTGGAGGCCGGTACTTATCACTTTGGCTTACAAATAACAACTTAAAAATGTCAATAATAAAAATTATATGTCTATGGTGAGCATTGAACTCACGATATTTTAGTTTTATTGTTGTTGTTGTTGTTATTGTGTTTTTTGCGAAAAGTTAGACAAATTATTATTTTTTTTTGTTACAAATAACTACAAACTCGATGCAATTTTAGACAACCAGAATTTTTCAACACAAATTTAGACAATACTTTAAGTAATGTTTTAGAGTGTGGAAAGCTATAAAAGTATAGTATCAGCTAATTGGAATACAATATACTAAGCTAGGTAAAAAGCTGACGAGGTAAGTTATCAAGAATTGCTTGCTATCTCGAAAGATATAAGAGAAAGAGTCTTCAAATTTGGTATGAACTAATTTGAAGACATGATATGAAGTGAGGTAAAAAACTGATGGGGTAGATGCGGGGAAGGGGTACTCCCCATACAAAATAATCAATAATTATCTGCTATCTTGAAAGATATGACAGTAAAAGTCTTCAAATCTGGTGTGAGTTAATTTAAAGTTTTTTTATATTAACTCGTATCTCAGTTTATATAAAACACTGGCGGAGTATGTGCGAAGGCAGGGGTACTCTCCATACAATGTAATCAACAGGGGTCGGACTTTCATGCAACTAAAAATTGATTTTAAACGCTTAAAAAATGCACCTAAAAATGTACTAAAACTAAAATAATATGAAAATATTTTTTTTAATTTCTTATTATTATGTATTAGAGAAAAAACATAAATTTAGTTGTGTTGCCAGTCGGCAACTGAAAATTAATGATTGCAAGAAAGGCACTAAATAGCACCTGAAATTGACAGCTCTCAGTTGGCAGTTGCCATAACTAGTATCATTTTCAGAAAGTGGCAACCCAACTGAGGCTCGGTTGCCATCGATAGAGGGCCTATTAACATTTTTTTCAAAACTTGGGAAACATACATTAAAAACTTTTTATAACTCCAGATATATGCATTCATTGTCAAAATATGCACTACTACCAAAATATGCAACTACAAAACGATGTCAAACTAATTGAAATTTGATGATCCGCATAGATAATTAGTCAATACCTCTTTATCTATCACCAAAAAAAAAACATGCATTTGCATGAAAGTCCGGCCCCTGGTAATCAATAATTACCTGCTAACTGGAAAGTATAACAGTAATGGCTAATAAATTAAGGAACTTTTAAACGCTAGTTTAGTTTAAAAAAAACTAAAATTTAATTGTAGCTTAAACCCAACAGCAATAAATCACTTCTGCATATATTATGTCTAGTATAAACAATAATAATGTGGCAGCACTGCGGTAAATGTAAAAAATCTGGTTTAGCGGTGGGTTATCGATCAAAAACATTTGGTTTGTATTGGCAGTTTAAACGCCCAATTTTATGTGTTTAGTATATGGTTGTAATGTTTACTGATTTATAGATTTGCTGGTTTAAACACATTTTAAGCCAAAAAGAGAGATTAACTTGCACTGATTTATTAGCCCTAAGAGTCTTCAATGTTGGTATGAGCTAATTTGAAGACCCACATATACATTTGCAATTGATTGATCTATAGGACTACAGTTTTTACAATCGCCTATGCTAGCCTGATCAAAAACTTATCCTAGGTATTATTAAAATGGTTTATTTATTCATAATGGCCTTTTTAAATAACTAAAGAGGTTCAAGAATAAAAAAACGCACATTTTTATGTAAAATGTTAACCAAAATTCATTATTTCAAATTTGGGCTTGAATGTCTCAACAACTGCTTATCCAATTTTAATGAAAACAAAAGCTTCTAATAGCTCAAGGAGTTATCTGCCCGCTTAAAAAAAAATTATTGAAAAATCTCAACCGTTTAAAAAGTTACAGAATTTTTGCAAACTTCTTTATAAATAAGTTGTTTAGTTTTTGTTTTTGAAGAAAAAACATTTGTTTATTTTATTAATTCTTATTTGCTTTGGAATTTTGTTGTTGTTGTTTTTTTGCTAAACATTAATTTACAATTATATTTTGGTTTTTTCTTTAATTTTTTGATTATTGCAAATAGTTCGTTTTTTAATTTTATTCTTATTTGATTACCAACAATTTCATTGTTCTAACAATTGCTTTTAATGGGATTTTTTATGATGCATTCAATTCTAACATTTTTTTCATCTTGTGAGATTTATTTTGCTTAAGTTTGTGATAAGGAAATGAATCAAAATTTATTTAAATCAATTTGTAATAATGTAAATTTAAGTTTTTTGTATTAATAAAATGTGTTTTTGTTGTTGTATAAATTTACTTTATCTTTTTTTTTTAATAAAAAAGGCATTAAGGTGAATATTATTTTGGTTTTTCATTAAATACTTTTTTGAAACTTTTTTCTTAACATTGTCTTTTAACATTGTTTGTTTTAAGACATGATTTTGTAAAACATTTTTATTTGTTATAATTTAAAAAAGTGTTGTATTTTCAAAATAATAACAATTCTTGTTGGTTTTAATTTTTTAATAATGTAAATTTTCCTGTCTTAAAAATATTTGAAATAAAAATAATTATGTCTAATTGGCTTGCAAGTTAATATTTTTAACTTAACTTAATTAAAGCATTTTTATATTTTTATAGGAGTTTGAAGAATCTTAAGAACATTGAATATTAGAGTAAGTTCGGGTAATGTGGTATAAGCGGGTAGTGTGGTATTGCTGTTTTTTCTTTAAAACTACGATCATAATGGTGAAACAGAACTGAGGCTAGACGAGTTTTTCCATACAAATTGACAGTAATCATACGCCGTAAAAAGCAGTCATGAGATAGAATCTATTTTATTTTGAGAAATATTTTCTCATGCTCTCAGTTTTAGCCACTCATTCTCTCAACAATGTTGTCGTGTGTTAATAAAATTTCATAAATTTTGCATACGAAATATAAGAAAAAAAGAAAATAAACCATAATATGAGACAATTTAGAATAATGTTACCAATCTTAATAGTTTGATACTCTCAATAATTTAAGAGTGTGTAAGTGTATTAGATTTTTGCGTGTCATGAAAATAGTCAATCGTAAAAAATATGATTATCGTGATTGCCTTATTTTGTGCTCTGTTAAAAATTTATTTATTTTTAACAAATAGAAGTTTATTAAACTTCCAAAATGAATATTTTATTAGTGAAGAGCACATGCAACATTATTGCATATTTAGTATATATTTTTAATTCAATAATTATTTCGATAAACTGCGTGGTTGGCTAATGTGGTATAGTTAAAGGCGGTTAAAGTGGTATACTGTATCACATTACTCTTTCAAGAAAATAAGCAAGCCAAAAAAGAGATGACGTAAGAAAATGGACAACGGAACATATGAGAGAAGAGTATACCACATTATAAGAATATAGTATACCACATTACCCGCCAATTTTTTAAATGGCTTGCTAATTGTTGTTTTTACTTTATCTAAAATTTCTCCGAAACTTGGACTTCAAAGACCTTAGACTTTCCCGAATGTAAGCCTAAGACTTACGGTAGAACACCAATCAAGTTTCTAAAAACTATAGGTAACTTTAAAATAAGTATACCACATTAACCGAACTTACTCTACAAATAGGAAAAGGCGGTCTTAGAATAAATGATTTTGAGGCTTTTTGAGAAGCTTGTGAGCTCTTACTTTAAAGAATTTTTTTGAAGCCATTGCATATCACTCGATGAAGTGCTTATAACACTGTACAACTCAAAAAGAAAAGTCAAGGTCCCACTGGTCTGGTAAAGGGCATTCAAACAAATATATATGCGTGTATCGTCGTTTTTAAAGCTTACATCTGGGACTAAGTTTAGAGGGAGTTAAAGTAAAGTATAAGATGTGTTCAGCGTTTTTGCGTAAAACACCACGACAAACATTTTTGTAGAACATTTGCACGCTCTCACTCTCAGTTGTAGGCGTCTTTTAGCAAATATCTTAAAAACACGGCCCAAAAACCACCTTCAGCGATGAAACATGGGGCTCAAATGATCTTGAAATGATATTATACCTTAAACGTAAGCCTTGCAAGATTTTTTATGATTATTATTAGTTCTGAAGTACTAAATTAGCCCTTACATACATTTAAAGTTTGGAATTATTTCTGACGTTCCAGCTGAGTCTTGAACTTGCATGTCTTTGAAGACTTATCGTAAAATTTCATGGCAAATATTTCTGTAGATTATTTCAGCCCGCTATATTGACGCTGAAGGGGAGTTTTTGCTTCTTTTTTAAGAAAGGGACAAAAAGACCCATACAATGAAGAGTTAGAGGGTTAAAATGTTCCACAGAAAAATGATCCACAGAATGATTTCTGGCGTCCAAGTATAGTCTTGAGCTTAGTTGTCTTTAAAGACTTATCGTAAAATTTTATGACAAATAATTTTGTGGCACCAGTTAATACACAGTAACCAGGAGCGGATGCAAAGGGGGAAACGGAAATCCCCCCCCCCTCCCTCCAAAAATGAGTAAAATATACACAATTTCTATTGAGTTTCTAAAATAAGTTTTGCAAAATAGTATGCTTGGCTAGAAGTTAAAAAAGCTCAAGCTGGATCCGCGCCTGCAGTAACTGATATAAACAGATATATCTGTTCACGTCTTTAGTGTTTATCTGTATGTCTGTTTATCTGCGTGTCTGTCTGTTCCTTTGTGGAGCCTCAACGGCTCTACCGATTTAGTTCCTTTTGTTTGAAAGGAGACTTGATCGAGTGTTCTTAGCTATGTTTGAAGAAAATGGCTCCATCCGTTAAGAAGCTATCACCTCTTTTCTAGTTGTATCCTCTTTTAGCTATGTGTCTGTGAAACCGTACCTCCCAAACGTCGGGACCGATTTTAATATAGTTTTCTTTGTTTGAAAAATTACTTGATGTAAAATCGTCTTACCCATATTGGAAAAACATTGCTCCAGCCATTTGGAAGTTACCATCTATTTCCTTCGGGGGTTTTGAAAATTTTTCGTTTCATGTTATTCATAAAAGTGCACAACACATTTGATACCCTAAACGTAAGAATTACAAGATTTGCTATGGAGATTCAATATAAAAATATGCAAAATAAGTGGAAATTAACTCCCTCTAAAATGAGTCCTATACCCTATTTTTTTCGTTACAAATTTGTCATTTTGAAAAAATTTTTTGTGTTGTAAGTACATTGTAATAAAAGACTTAAACAATTAAAGTTTTGTTCTTAGTCCGGTGAAATTTTGCCATCAAAAACGAAAGTTCATTGACCCTATTGTTGTCCTTTAACAGTTGACAAATCCGCCAGACCGAATTGTCCTTAAAAATTTTGTTCACTTTATTCAGTTTTTTTTAAATAAAATTTTATATTCTAATTTTTTCTCCTTCAGGTTTGAATATTGTGTAACATCCAATAAAATAATTCTCTAATCAGTTGTCCATTTTAAATGTAGAAGAAGCTACACACTCATAGCTGCCTAAAGTTGTCCTACTCTGCTTTAAATTGTCTCTACAAAAAAAGGCCTATTTACACTTACACTCGTTGTACATCCTTAAAAAACATTAACAGTTAAATACACTCATACATATATACATAGATACATAATAAATTAAGAGGACTAATAAAATAATCTGCAATAAAAAAGGGACTTAAAAATACATAATAATATTTTCACTGTTTTTTGTTTTGATCGTCTATTCTAAAAATCATTTGAAAATTTTCACCACAGCCTAGAAATCATTAGTTGCACAGGAACTGTCATCAAGGCCATTAATAAAGGAACAACCAGAGTTGAGGCACCATTGCAGTTGTCTGTATAACAATTTGAACAATAAAACTCATCTTCTTCATTTTGTTGTTGTCCCATATTGCGACGTCCGTTCTTATTGTTGTTGTTATTGTTGTTACCATTATTATTTCCCTGGCTCATTTGTGTATCGCCTGGAGGTGGCAAATTTAATTTTGTTCGTAAAATTTGACAAGCATCCGACTCTCCTGTATTGAGTTGACAAAATCGAGCTGTTACCATCTGATTCGTGTTGGCTATAGAATTAAAAGATTGTTTGAACATTTCATTGTTCAAATGTTTGCATTTAAGTTACTGAATTTTTTTTCACTTACGATCTTTAGCCACCACTTTTTGACAATTCATTAGAGGACTCTTATTGGCTCCAGTATCAAAATATGAAATTTTGTTAAGCTCAAAAAGCCACGTATCAATCGATTTCATTTTCTCTAGGGTACATTCCTGAAATGGACACAAAGAAAAAGGATTTAATTAGAAAAAGATTAATTTTAAGTTTGTGATATAAAGAGCAAAACATTTTTTGATTATATACAAAAATATAAAAAAGACATGAGGTTAATGCATTTAGGATGCGTAGAAAAAAGCTCATGCCTCGAGACCAACCAAGTGAGACGTCCCATACAAAAATCATGTAATCCCGAACCAGGTTTGTAAGGGAGAGTACCGAAATATCTCCCTTACAAACCTGCTTCCGGTAGACGGATATTTTTGCTGGGATGTATTTCAATTTCGTTCGTTAAATAAAACTTCATGTTTATTGTGAAATTTTTTTATGTTTTTGACCTGGAAATTATGGCACGAAAACGAAATTTGGCAATTGAAAAGGTCATTATCGTTGACTTTAACAGTAAAAATATAAAAACAATAGAATTTTGTATAGATAAAAGAACTGAAAAACTTCTACAACTAAATATAGAATTTCCATGTGTACCAAATAAATGTCATACAAGGAAGTCATAACAATATAAGAAATAAATAAAATAAAAGAAAATAAAATAGGAAAAAAGTTTACCTAAAAAGGAAATAAAAAGAGAAAATATATAATATTTTTAATAGAAAAGGATGCAACAAAAAACTAAGACTTGCAACAGAAAGCCACATAAACTTGTACTACAAATTAAAAAAAAAATGCAGTAAAAGTGATACATGGAATATAAATTATCAAGCAGAATGTTATTTCATTCATTTAAAAACTACTCGCTTGTTTATGCTTTTCATATTTCGTTTTCATTTGAAAAAATTACATGTTCAACAAATTACATTTAATGTAGAAAAGAAGATAATAAAATGTTAAGTCTTTTTTTCCTTTTTAATATACTTTTACTTGATCACAATTTATTTGGGTCAAGAATTATTGAATGGATTTTTTTTATATATTCGTCTTACAAAACGAAAAAAGCAGAATACAAAATAAATAAACTGCTTTAAAATATTTCTACTAAAACTACTTGAACAATTAAATTAAGGTTGAATCGTTAAATACGAGAAATATATTTTCTTTTAATGCGAATGCGAATACGAAATATAATCAAAATAATGTACTTCACAATATTTACAGACAATTGATTGCAAATAAATATAATAAATGTTCGTTAATAAGCAAATACAATTACGCGTACTTATTATGATCTAATAAACTTTGGAGTTTGTTCAATATCAAATGAAATTAAAAGCATTAAAAGGTTAAATTCATTCGAGGTAAAGGAAGCTGGTACTTTTTAAATAAACAAAAGAAAAATTAATGTAGATTAACGAAGTAATATTAAGGATTTATAAAATGTATTAATATAATTCAAGATATTCTCAAGAATTTATGTGCAACAATTATATATGAGAAATTCCATTTAGCCGGGTGTGCCTGACCACTTTACACATATTTTTTGTTATAAATAAAGAATATAAAATTTTTTCTTAAAGTCGTTGAATAACGAGTAGACACTGAAAGAACACGATTCCTGCTCAGAATGGTCGTCAGAAAGCTGCGACGGATGTGACCTTACAAATCTTTGTTTTTAACGAATTATGATTTGCAGCATAAATTCTGTAAAAATGTTACTATAACGCATACAATAATTTTGGAATAGATATCTGTTCAAAGTGTTTTTAGCTGTATTACGTATTTACTATTTGACAAAAAACAGTTTTCTTAAAAAAAAAACTATTTTTGAAATGTGACGGGTGTGACCAACGGGTGTGACATAATACGAAAATTTAAAAAATTCGAAGAAATAAATAACATAAAAATATATCATAAGAAAATAATAACACACAAAATTATTTGCTATCTGTTCTATTATTGGCAGCAGAATACTCTAGCTGAGTATTTTTTTAAATTCAATAAAAAGCGAAAAAAGTTTATTCTTTGCAGAGATAAGTGTTGTTATTAATAATGAGAAAGGGAAGAAAATAAAATCTTAAATAAATATTAAACATACAAAGGGGGAGAGCAATATCTTTCGTGGATGATCATTTAAAAGTGCCTCAAATTGCTTAAAAATATTAACTAATGTATTTTTTTATTTTTTCTATAATTGTAAAGCTCTAAAAAACATCAATTGAGAGATTTTTATTAAAAATATGAAAATTATTTTTTCCTTGCATAGGGCCGTTTTACGTGTGGAATCACTCATATACAATTTATATGTCATGGTTAGCTAAAGAGATCTACTGACGAGTAGGCATTAATTAGCACTAGGGCTTGGGATTTCCCGCACTTTTGCACTTCCCGTGAAACGGGAATGAAAAAATCATATTTCCGGAACTCGCGTGAAAAGTTAATTTTATAAATTAAATAAATTGATTAAATAAAAGTTGGCGAAATCTCGATTGTTTTATTAATGTAAGCATTCTTTTTAAATAAAACTTAACATAAAAGCAATTCTAAAACAAATGTTTATGAATTTTTAAGCGAATTCAAGCAAATGGAGCTTATAGTTATTACACAGTAAGAGATTCTATAAAGACTAATTGACGACTATATCGCAATTAGTTAAACATTTTATTTCAAGGCCTCCAAATCATTTTATAAAGAACTTGCTGTAATTTTTCTATTGTTTCTTGATAAATTCCAGGACGATTCTTATCGTTAAGTGCAAGGAAGTTATAGTACGATACTCAACTGTGCCGAATTTTACATACCCTGAGCCACAGTCTGTCTAAATGTCTTTGATTATTTAGTTTATTTATCTTAAAACATGTCCTTCAGGATCTCATTAACTGCGTCGTATGAAAAATCATGCTTGAAAATATATCTATATATATCGAAATATCGATATTTTTTTATTCGATATATATTGATGCCGATCGATATTTAAAAATAAATCGATATCGATATATATCGATATATTTTTTCACTTGCATATTCCTAATTCATACCTAGTAGTAGCTCGAATCTTCCTAAGTCAAGTTTTGGCCACATAGCCCTTGAAACTCTACCTACCATTCTTTCTGCTTTCATGGAAACGACTAATCCTCTCCATCTCCCAATTACTGATTTCCATATATTAGTAACCAATCGGCAATTTAAACGATCTATCATTTCCTCATCTAACGCCGAACCTATTATTGCCAGTTCGTTGGCGTGACCTGGAATCTAACACATTCTGACACTGTATTTGCCGTAAGAATTCTCAGGGCTCTGCTGCCATCGCTCACTAGTTTCGATTTGACAATGCATCTCTTCAAAGCTTTACTGTAAATGGAGAGGATAACCTTGAACGCCTTGAATTACATTTTTGGCTTATCTGGGAAATAACTAATAAGCGTGTCCATTAAGATTAATCTTATTTACACAGAAAAAAAATTGCTCCTCAAAAATTTTCAATTAATAACTTTATCAAAAATGAAAAATAGTTTCAATTAATTTCGTAATTGAATCAATTACTAATGTGATCAAAAATAAAATTTTCCAATAACCTTTACAAATTTGGAGGAATTAAATATTTGAATATTAGTGATTGGATGGATATACAATTTTCGTCGTAGGTTGAACTTCAACAAATAAATTGATTGAATCTACAGTTTTCGTAATTGCAATCGGATTCTAGTTTTTTCTCTGTAGAGATTCCTGTGTAACCTGCAAATTCCTTACCGCCGTTTTCACCACAAAATCCTCTATGGGAAGCAGGAGCGGATCGAGCTTGAGCTTTTGGGGAGGGGGGGACTTCTAACCAAAACATACTATTTTGCAAAACTGCTTTTAGAAACTCGTTTTGCGAGGGGATATCCAGTTCAACCCCCCCTTGTATCCACGGTTGGTGCGAAGTAGAACCTACCTTAAATAGTTCAACTATTAGGTTCTCTAGCAAAAGTAAAATACCTTGGGGTCATTCTTGACAAGTCACTCACTTGGAATCAATATGTTTCCTATACCACCTAACATGTATTTCGATCACCAGGGCTATGAAAGCCTGTCCTACATATGGCATGGATGCCATTCTGCACATTCTTCGTTTTTCTCATTATAATGAAGGAGGAGGCCTGCAGCAGTGCACTTCTGTTACCAGACATCTCTATTATACAAAAAATAAACCAGAGATCTAGTGGGGCACATGAGAGCACTAGGACAGTTTATGAACGACCCATATATTACGACGAATGATCAAATATAACCGACATTAGTCTTGAACAAAAAGTTTAATGTCTAATTACTGAAGGGAGCCAATGACTGAACCAAGATGCTGACCATATTTGGTTCTCTGATGGTCCCAAACAGGAAAATAGAGAGGGCTATTGCCATCAGTAAATACCCTACGATATTCCAGGTGAAAGTCTAAGGGTATTCGAATCTATTCAACGTCAGCTAGTCAGGCTACATCTGTGGTCCACAAACTCTGCTTTAGTACCGCCAAAGGGAGACAACCAATTGCAAATAGAAAAATAGTTCCTGGGCTCAGATGGAATTTGCTCACCATTGGGAAACTCTTCGCGGTCTAAGACAAGCAAAACGGGTAATTACGTTAAGCCAAAACAAAGCCCATAAGTTAGTGCTAATGGACAAAGATTTCACCTTAGATTACTAACGGAGTGTTGTACCGCAGACGATACAAATTTATCATTGGTAACTCTAAGACCAAACTATGTAGTCTCTGCGAAACACAAGGAGAGACATAGGAGCATATGCTCTGTGATTTTCCGGCGTTAATAGCGCGCAGACTGAAGTTTCTTAGAGGTATCCTGAAAACTCCAAGTGAAGTATACAAAATCTCTCACCATGTAGAATAATTAGATTTGTGCGTAGCCTTAATCTGCTCCAGTAAAAATTTGTGCCGCATAAAATATCCTTTGGGTCACTGTGCGTTTCGTTTAAACATAATGTAAAAAAAAATCATAAGTAAATATGTATAATTCCACTCCGTATGGCACCCGAGTCTAACAAATTTCCAACATCCAAGGTGGTAGTACACTAAAGATAACATTTCTATTAAAATTAAAAATTAAAAACCATTTTAGAATTTTTCAAGTGATTCCTATTAAACTTAAATTGTATTATTTTTTAATTAAAATCAAGTTAACTTCTCTTGAAGTACTACGAGTATATCCAGTAGTTCACAATTTGTGAACAATTTAAATTCAAGTTTTACATTGAACATAAAAAATTTAATTTTGTTTGCCAACTAAATTAAGTAAAGTTAGCAACAAAATGATTTCTTTTAAAATCAATTCATTTTTATTTGTAAAACAAAAATAATATTTACCAAGTAGAGAATGAAAGTAACTCGATGTGCTGCGGCATGAGGTTAGAAAGTGTACAGACGTTCGTTCTACAAGCACATTTGTGCCAATAAGATAAAGAGTTTTTGTTGCAAATCACAGATAGATACAAGATAACAACACAAGACAATAGCCCAATTCACAATCTTGTGCAAATGGTCTTGCATCGTAGCATTTGCAAATTGATATAGTATACTGATACTCACCACTTAACAATTGTTAGTGGTGAGTATCAATATACTACACCATTTTGCAAATGCAACGATGCAAGACCATTTGCACAAAATTGTGAATTGGGCTAATAAATAAAAAACAAGAAAATACAATATACTAGGATGTGAACAATTGTTAACGTAACAGCAACAATAGAATGTAGTTCCAATTTTAAAGCCAACCCAGTTGGCCTAGTCATCGTACACGACATTCTCTTCGACGATTAATGTACAACATGTGGTCTGTCGATTAGGTTTTCTAATCAACAATTTAAAGAAAATCGTCGTTCATGACAATCTAAGCGGCAATATCTCTAGTTTTGTCTTGCATAAAACTTTGTTGTGGCAATCTGAGCGACAATGTCCCACGCTTTGTCCTTAAGAAAACTTTGTTGGTTGAATGTTTTGTCTTTAACTAAAGTTTGTTGGGGATAATCTGAGCGACAATGTCAAACATTTTGTATATAATAAAACTTAGTTTGGGACAAACTGAGCAACAATGTCCCACACTTTGTCTTTACTAAAACTTTGTTGAGGACAATTTGAGCGACAATATCTTACGTTTTGTCTTTAATAAAACTTTTATTTATGGGGGACAATTCAAGTGACAATATCCTACGTTTTTTCTATAATAAAACTTTTTTGGGGACAATCTGAGCGACAATAACCAATTTTTTGTCTTTGATAACATTTTGCGACAATGTTGACCTCTTGTTGTATACGATTTCGGTGGTGCTACAGCAAGGTAGTAAGCGCGATAGGTTATAAACATGTAGCCTCAGTCAGCTCAAATCCCAGCCAGGTTAGTCCTCAACATCAATAATTTAAATGAAGCGGAATTATAAGAGTAAGTAAAAAGTTAAAATTTAGTTTTAAAAATATTAAATATAGCCTGTACGTAATTGTTGCCGACAAAATAAACGATAAACGATATATTAAATAGAGAAAACATCGTCTTGTCGTTGACGATTACACAAGCGATATAGTCAGAATAAGATCGCTAACGATCATGCTGACGATTTTGTCTCTCATGGTATCGTCAACAACACTATGCGCAACATGTAGAGTCACAGTCTTCTTTAAGTGGAAAATACCGGCATGCCACTTTTTATTTTACTTGCTTCGCTTGTACATCATCAACTAAAGAGTACTATTTTTTAGTTATGACCAGGGAAACCGGAAATATGCCCTAAAAAATATGCTTCGAAAATGTAAAAAAATATGCTCTCAGAACTTTATCATTTCGTTTATAATTTATATGATATTCATTTTTGATACCACAAATTATGGAGATATATTGGTGGCATGCAATAATGTCCAAGAAGATAACGTCCACGAACAGTATTTCCACTTAAAAATGAAAATAATGTCCATGGGAATGTCGAATAGTGGCTTGGCAGAGTAAAGGTTTTCTGCCTAGTCAAAACTCTGCACTCTGCGAAGCCACTATTCGACATACCCAGAGAAGAAAACAATTAAGTCTGTCCAAAGCCCGGCTATGCACTCAATCTTCACTCTGGAGTACTATTTGCATGAACTTTATTTGGATTTCTTTATGGTCATTATTTCCTTTTCAACTTCGAAATAACGTACATGGACACTATTTCATTGGACGATATTGCAAGCCATCTATATATATTCTGGTTCCTTATGGGTATTGGAGTCGATTTAAAAATGCTAGCCTGGTCTTTCATCTGTTCAAATATAACACGTTGGGCACCAAGACACCAAGACATATTTTGTGGTTCCTAGTGGGAACAAATCAGCAAAATCACATAAATATTCGCAAAACACGAATATTTTCGTCCTGCTGTTTTTGCATTGAAATGCAAATAAGCCAACAATCTCGACAAAATTGAAATTGTTCAAAAATCCTCAAAGCTGCGTAATTGAAAATTTTTAAAGCTGTGAAAAAACTGGGAATAAATCAGTAAAATGAGGAAAATTTTTTAAGAAATTGGAGAAAAAATATTTTGTAGTAAATTTAAAATAGTAAAAGAAAAAATTTTTATATGTGAAAAAATTTTTATATGTGAAAAAATTTCAAAATGTTCGATGGCAAAACAGACTTTTTGTTGTTGTAGATATGCATAATAAAATTTAAAAAACCAAAATATGCCGGAAAACAGCCGAATATGCAATAAAAAAAATGCCCTAAATATGCAAATAAGTGTTAAAATAAGCAAAAACATGCTGTAAAGGGAAAAATATGCACTAAGAAATCGATGCCAAAATTCTTAAAAAGTTTTGAAACGTATAAATATCTTAATTGCATATTTGCGGCTTCCCTGGTTATGACAGTGTCCTAATGAGCAATTGATTAGTTTTCTTTCACATAAACAATATTATTGCGAATTGTGACACAATTGCTGAAAAAAATTTGGCTTTCTGGTGCATCATTTAGAGTTGTGTCTCCTTAGCTGCAAAAAGTGAGTATAATCACCTTTACTCTTTTGAGAAGTGACTTTTTCTATGAAAGAATCATGAAACAATTTCAACTATAGAGTCACAACTCAAAATTGCCCCTTATTTTCAAAACTACAAGACAAAACTAAAAAAATTGGCTAATTTTCTTTTTCGGTGGAGTTCTTTGCTGTGGAACTCTATTTAATTATAAGATTATAACCATAATTCTAAAAACAGTTTTTTGCTTCTCCTGATTATTTGCAATTTTTTGAGTTGTGACCGTTTATGATTTAGTGTGCGATATGTACTTGTTAGTGACAATGTGGAGGTATTTTCTTTTATATTTCATTGGAAAAATATCAATGACAAGCTGAGCGACATTGTAACACCTCGCCGCGCCGCCTTTTATATGAAAATTTCGTCAACGATTTGTATGGAACTATCTTCAGGATGTCTTAGCGTTATTGTCTTGTACCCGTCGTTAAAGAGGTGTTAAGGACGTGGCCAACTGGGAATAGTCTCTCCCTTCTTGTATGTGTATGTAAACGCTTAAAAATTCCTAGATATGAAGATAAAAGGCTCCTAATATGTTACATGTACTCATAGTAAAATATAACATTTCTTAAGTTACTTTAAGTAGACATAAGACTCGGATAAACATCAAGAATTTGGTTATGCTAAATACATAATCCTTCTACAAATACCAGCAGTACTTTTTAAGCTTTGTAGTAATGATTCTATTTAGTACATTATTAAAAGGCAAAAAGACGAAAACACAGTTTGTCAAATATATGTTTACATAATATAAAATAAAAAGTTTTATTGATTTGTTGGGGTTAGCTAATCTATATGCTGATATTTCGTTGGGTGCTAATGCCAACTCATCAGTAGATCTTTAAATAAAAATCAGTTCCACATTTGTTGTCCTCTAATGGAGATTCTATCAAATGCTAAATCGAAAATTAGTTCCACATTTGTTGTGCTCTAATGAAGGATCTATCAAATGCTAAACCGATGAACCACATTTGAAGAGGAAATTAAAATCACAATACAAAATCATAATAGCTTTATAAAAAAAAATGGTACAAACTACCCTATAAGCAACTCAGTTAACTTTTAACGCACTTTAAGTTAAATATTTCGCAAATAATGGTGCACTGAAAATAATCCATGCAACATTTTACGAAAAAAAACTTTCGTAGTTACTTTTTTCGTAGAATATACGAAATTTTCATATATGTTACGAAAAAAAATTTAGCCAATATTTTTTGAAATTTACGAAAGTAACGAAACCCTTTCGTAACCATTTTTCCTTGTCAAAAAAAATATTTGTAATAAAAAATACATTAAAATTATTTTTATATAAATTGACATATTTTTCACATGTAAATAAAATAAAATATATTTTTAGCTCTTATAAAATAAGTAGAAAGTAGCTCAGTGATTAGATTAGTTATATACTTTGAAATATGCAGCTTGCGAGTTCGTGCCCAGGTTGAGCTACATTTTTTTTTAATTTTATTTTATAATTATTTTCGTACATTTCATATATTTTACGAAAGAGTTTTGTGGTGCGAAATTACGAAATATTTCGTAATATGTACGAGCGTTTTCGTGCATATGTTGCTTGGATTTTTTCGGTGTGGTTGATGCCTGGATTACTTTTAATGGAGTCAGCTGACTATTTTAATATTGGAATGTGCTAGGCGGTGGTCAATTGTCCGACTCTGCATTACTTTCCAACTAACTTAACGTTGACTTTATTTTAATCAACTGGTACTTAGTATGTAAAAAGATGATGCTAAGGTTCGAACTATGCATCTTACGATTTATAGTTAACGCGCTGACCACCCAGATAAGGTGCCATTTATAATAAATGACAGCTCAAAGTTAATATATATCGAAATGAGTTTCAAATTAGCTGAGAGAGTAAAATAGTTAACTCTCACCAAATCGCATTATGCACTCAACTTAAGAATTGATTTGGGTCAGTTCTGGATTACATTGTACATAGTTAGCTTTTAGTTAGTTCAAAAAAGTTAACTATAAGTTGATTATTTTTGTAGTCGGCTACAGCTTTGCTGGTAGGATAACAACACAACAAATAAATTCTTGGGAATATCTCGAATAAATACGTTTTATAATATAAAATATGTAAAAAAAATCCAAAGCTATTTAATTATTCTAGATTAAGATCGTTAATTTAATTTTCCAATTAAATCACGACTCAGTGCCAATCAACTAGATTAAATAACTTTTTAGGCGTGAGAAGTGAAAAACACATATACTACTTAGCTAAGACAAGAACCAATAAGAAGAAGATTTGTAAACAACCATCAGTTTGGCCATCTTAGCATTTTTCAGCTAGATTTAGCATACAGGCAAACTCTTGAAATTTCACAAAACGCTAAAACTAAAAAATTTCAAAATAAAAAAAATTTCAACACGAAAAATCGCCAAAATAAAAAAGCGCTTAGGGAAAAAAGCACCAAAATAAAAAAATCGCTAAAGCGCAAAAAATCACCAAAACTAAAAATATCGTAAAAAAATAAAAAAAAACGTAACCGAAAAATCGTCAAAACGAAAAAAAGCAATAAAACAAAAAACACCAAAAATGGAAAAAAATTACAAAAACGAAATAAACGCAAAAAAAAACGCCAAAACAAAAAGAATCGCCAAAACGGAAAAAAGTGTCAAAACAAAAAAAAAATCTCTAAAACTAAAAAATAGCCAAAAACCGAAAAATATCTCCAAAACCGAAAAAAGCACAAAAATTAAAAAAAGCGCTAAAGCTTAAATAAATCGCTAAAACTAAAAATATCGTCAAAAAGTGAAAAAACGTTAAATAAAAAAAACGCCAAAACAAAAAATCTCCAAAACTGATACAATGGCAAAAAACAAAAAAAAATTGCAAAAAGCTAAAAATCGCCAAAAAAAAACGAGGCAGTCACCAAAATGAAAAAACCGTCAAAACCAAAAAATCGCCAAAAAAAAATACGAAAAAAGTTAAATAATAAAAAACTAAAATTAAACTAAAAAAGCAAAACGAAAAAATTGTCAAAATGAAAATAATTGCAACGTAAGGAACCCTTCGTGTGCGTGCGACTTTGACTCGCACACGAAGGATTCCTTCCTTTTATTATTTATTTTCTTTACGAAAAGAAGATTACTATTTTGCGTTAGAGACAAGGGTTTTTTTTAAGTAAAAATGATTTAAAATTAATATTTTTTGTTTAATTTTCAGTATTTTTTTATGTATTATTTTTTTGGAAAGTACTCGCAAAATACTCGTGAAATAATTGCCAGAATTTGGCGAATACAAATATCATGAAAGAAGCGAATATTCGGCGATTCGAACTCGAATACGAATATTCGTAACATCACTAGTAAATAGTTCCTCCCTAATTGTAATGTATACTATCAAACGAGCTCTACCCACTTTCTATAAATGTTATCGATATTATCAATCACACACTTGAAGCCGACATCAATAAAGAAAATCTATTAAAAAAATTCTTTTTTAAACAGGTTGACTGTTGAGTCAATGCAAATAAACTTTAATAGAATATGTCTTCTATTTACACACATAAGCCCAATAAACAGTTGTGTAAAAAATTGTAAAAAGAAAAGTAAATTTAGTTATAAAACTCACGTATTTCTGTGTTCGCTTACGATATATTCCGAAATTGCTGAAACAATTTGAAAAAGATTTTTTAAGTTTGCATGGTTGGTACCAAATTAAGAGATAGATATTTTTGAAACCGATATGTGGCGTCGTGGTCAATATGCATTTTTTCTTTGGGAATTTTTATATAATATGTAGCATCCCTACGGTAAATGGAACTGCCACAAAACAAGTCACGTGACCGATCCACAGGTGATAGGGACCAGTCCGAGTTCTAACACTTCCTATGAAGCGGACCAGCCACTTTTACATGGGGATGGCCTAGGATGGGGTTAATTGATACTTTGTATGCACCTTGTAACTTGTCTCTGAACTATCTTATGGAGTCCTAATCGGTGTAGAATAATATAAGTTATATATAAATATTATTTCAAAATTCAGCTGTAATTATCGAATAACTTTTTTTTATTGTTACAAATCCAAGTAGAAATTGTATTTCATTTTTAAGCGGTGTCTTTGATAGGATTCGAACCGACAACCTCCGGCATTACAGGCTAGTACACTACCCACTTGACCACAGGGGAACTTATATTTCAATGTTATAAATACCAGTTAAGTTGGAGTTAATATCTGAATATAGTTACGGAACAGGTTCCTGAGTGGCATGGCAGTCTCATTGAAGGGAGATAATTAATATTATATACACTCTAAGACATTACTTCAAATTTACGATCGTATATTGTCTAAATTTGTGTTGAAAATTTCTCCTTGTTTAAAATTACATCGTTTTTGTAGTTATTTTATTAAAGAAAAAACCTTTCAAATTAAACATATTTAGTCCAAGTGGAAAAAATGTAACATAAAGTATAATACGGCTATGGCTGCATGGTAGATACGTCAGACTATCAGTCAGGAGGTCGCGGCTTAAACCTGCATGCAGCCAATCGCTTTTTTTAGTAAAAACATTTTGTTCAAAAACAATGTGTGTAATTTTAGGTCGATAATAATCTGTAAAGTGTTGCCGACTATTATTGACCTAATTTTCAACAAAAATGTTTTAGAGTGTAGATACTATGTGATAGGCCGTTCACTACAATACTAGCCGGAGTACCAACTAAATTGACTGAAAATGGTTAATATGTGACCATTTACACCAATATGTATTTTTTCACCATTCACTACTCTTTATTTTTGGTACCAGTCTCATTTTCTCAAGTCATAGGACGAGTACTTTTGGATCATTTGTCACCAAATTTTCCGCAGGGATACGAGTTTGGAAACTTTTCAATCATGATGGCTTAAAAGGTCTACTCATGAGTTGGCATTAGCACCAACGAAATGCAGGTACATAGACATGTTTATAATTCAAGGTAATAATTTTTCATATAACACTAGCCGGCAGAAAAAATCGCTTTTAAATAAAAATATGCGGAGTATACAAAATTTAATGCGCTAAACTCAATGTTTTTATGTGGACTTGACTAATATTTCCACTAGGTAAATCTGCATATTTTACCATAACCCAAGAGCGGATTGACCGATTTAAATATGTAAACAACCAAAAAAATGCGGAAATTAGCGGCGAAAATTTCTTTTTTTGATTGACAAATGTCGGTTTTATTCTCAGTCAAGTGAGGGAACTTAATTGACAAAAAATTGGAAATTTCATACAACACACATACGCATCAAAACTTTTCTGTTGTATGAAAATTCTGATTTTCCAAAGATTTTAATGGCTTAAGGCTTATTTTATTCTTTATGTAACTGATGAAAATTTCCTCTTAATTTCTTATGAGTATTTGAAAACGAAAAACATTTGTAATTTTGCATGAAAAATTTTTTTTCACTGCTAATTTCTGAATCACTCTGAAACGGGTGGAAATAGTAAAAAATTATGTATGAACGACTTAAAGGTAACATTATTCCCCGTATTTTAATGTTTTATCTACTTAAACCCAACAAGCCGTTCTCGAGTTATGAGGAAATATTAGCGTGACAGCCCTCTTTGGAAGTCATGCCCATCAAAAATATGTGTGCCTGATAGAACAAAAAAACTGAAAACGGATTTTAATTTAGCGCATTAAACTTTGTATATTCCACATATTTTTATTTAAAGGCACAAATTTTTTTTTTTTTTTTATTGTACTTTACTGAAAGTGCTAATTTTTTTATTTATTGGGTTACAGTCGCAATAATATGTAGAAATGACAACTTTTGATAAATATGTAAAAGTAAATAATGTTTAAATAGTTTTTATGCACGAAAACATTTAGAAAAAAGTTTTCCTGAATAAAAATAAAATGAATAGTTTAATTTTATTTTTATTCATTTTATTTGTGGATACGAATTCACGTTCCCTGTTACTTTGGCAATGTTTTTACGTTTGAATTAAATATTGAATTTTAAATTAGTTTTTTTTGCAGAGTTTCCTTAGAATGTAAATTTAATGAATTTTAAATGATATTTTACTGCTAAATTTCAATTGTTTGTCATACATATTTAATTAATTAAAAGTCGGTTATATATCAGGTGGCTTAAGGATATTACTGGTTTGTAAGAGACTTATTATGAAGGACTTCAGAAAATACCCTTCAATTTTTGTTTTATTAAATTTTTACAAAAATTTTCTTGTAATTTTTCTCTCTCTCTCTCTCTCTCTCTCTCTGTTTACTCAATAAAAAAATTTTTTTTAACAGCCCACTTTTCTCATCATAATGTGGTACGGTTATCGAAATTCCATGTTTCATGGAAATCGGCTAAAAAGTGTACCTACGATGATCCATTTTAAATGGGAGTAGCATTACCATTTTGTATTCAAATTAGTTCATATCAAATTTGAAGACCTTACTGTTATATCTTTCGAGTTAGCACAGATAATTATTGATTACTTTGTATGGGAAGTATACTAGGGATGGGCAAAAAATTTCGATATATCGATATTTTCTTTAAAATATATCGATATATATCGTCGATATCACTGTGTGTAATTTTTAAGTCATGGAAATATAATCATATACGGACAACACTTCGTGATAAAAGACCAAAAAAAAATACTCGTGTCTCCCAGTTTTGCCCCATGTCATGCACTTTTTTTATGGGCCGCCAAAGATTTGGGGCCTCGGTATCATTTTTGCAAGAAACTGATAATTTTCTTAGGCTCATATCTTGCAAACCGTTCGGAATTTTGATTTACTCTCTGAGGCAAAGTTGTAGCTATTGTCATAAAAAACAAAAATTGTGAGCATTAAATTAAAAAAATTCATCTTCAAGATCAAAATCGCAAAAAACTTTAAAAAATTCGTTTTTTACCTTTTTCCCCTGCTTAGGTCCATTCTAAATTCAAACCGTTCAAAATTCAAGGAAATAATCGACTACAGAAATGTACATAAAATCTCAGTAAACAACTTTTTAGACCATATAAACTTCCTAGGAATGATTCTTAACACGAAATCTAATTTTTTTAGGTTTTTTGCGATTTTGATCTTGAAGATAAAGTTTTTTTTTAATATAATCATATACGGATACCACTACGTTATAAAAGACAAAAAAAAAAGACCCGTGTCTCCAGGTTTTGCCCCAAGTCATGCACTTTTTTTTATGGGCCCCAAAAATTTGGGGCCTCGGTGTCATTTTTGCAAAAAACTGATAGTTTTCTCAGGCTAATATCTTGCAAAGTTGTAGCTCTTGTCATTAGAAATAAAAATTGTGAACATATAAAATTAAAAAAATTTCATCTTCAAGATCAAAATCGCAAAAAACTTTAAAAACTAAATTTTTACCTTTTTCCCTGTTCAGATCCATAGGTAGCAAACCGCACAAAATTCAAGAAAAAAATTAACTACAAAAATGTACCTAAGATCTTAATAAACAACTTTTTAGAACAAATAAACTTCCTGCGAATGATTCTTAACAGCGTTTAGGCAGCGCTTAAGTAGCAGCAAAGGTAAAAAATCGAATTTTTTAAAGTTTCTTGCGATTTTGATCTTGAAGATGAAGTTTTTTTGATTTTATGTTTTGACAATTTTTGTTATTTATGACAAGAGCTACAACTTTTCCTCATGAAATAAGTCAAAATTCCGAACGGTTTGCAAGATATGAGGCTGAGGAAATTATCATTTTTTTGCAAAAATGACACCGAGGCCCCAAATCTTTGGGGGCCCATAAAAAAGGGCATGACTTGGGGCAAAACTGGGAAACACGGGTCTTTTTTTTGGTCTTTTATCACGTAGTGGTGTCCGTATATGGTTATATTTTTTCGTGTTGCACTGTGTATTTTTAATTTCGATATATCGATATATCGATATTTTTTCCAGATATATCGATAGTATCAAATTCGATATTTTTAGCTTTGGTATTGTTTTTCATGCAATTTTTAAAAACATTTCGGCACAGCCTTCATTAAATAAAATATTACTAACAAAATCTTTTGTTTTATTTATAATATTTTGTCTATTCGAAAAATTATCATTCTTTGAGTGTAATTTTGTTGATGTATGTTTCATGAAGTATTGGTGGAACAGTAATATCTTGGAAATTAACTCTTTCCAGCTTAATTATTTATAAGAAAGGAATTGTTTTGTTTTATTTTAAAAAAAATTTGGGGACTACGTATGAATTATCATTGTTGAAAAAATACCGATACTTCGATATATCGATATTTTTTATTCGATATATATCGATGCCGATCGATATTTAAAACTATATCGATGTCGATATATATCGATATATATTTTTTCACTTGCCCATCTCTAGAGTATACCTTCCCTCGCACCTAATCCGTAAGTTTTTCACCTTACTTATTATATTGGTAGTGTAGTGGATAGTGTGCTAGACTATTAGTCGGGGGTCGCAGGTTCGATTCCTGCCAATACCCTGGGTTTTTCTGCAGAAAAGCCGAAAAAGGCTTAAGCCTTTTCACATTTTATAAAGCTTTCCAAATAGCACAATATTATTAATTCCTTTGTATGGGCAGTATCCCGTCTCCCGGCCCTATGTTACCAATATTTGATACACTTCGTATTTTGCTCCAAAAATAGTAGATACCAATTATGAATATTATGACTGCTATAGCTCTTATGATAAGCTATATTTACTAAGTATAGGCGTGGCACTGCCCACTTTTATACCAATTGTCATATCAACCTAATATGTGTCCAAAGTTTCAAGTTGATCGGACGTCTTGAATAATAATTTTTGATTAATTTCATTAAAATTAAAAAAGTGTTCTACGGACAGGGCCAAACGGGTACAAAGGTATATATAGAGTTAAAGGGGATCCTTTCACCTTTCTCTAGATGATTTATTTTAATTTAGCCCTTTTGGTCTTCAAAAACTCTATTCCTCTAAAATTTAAATTTGCCAAAAATATTGTAGTTTAAAAATATATTATAACACCTTATATATAAACAGTACAGTGGCCGGCCACCCATACCATTTCTTAAAGAGTACAATCTTAAAGACTACAATCATGCTTTCTCGCAAAAAAATATTGCATCCCATCATCGATGATAGTTTGCGAGAAATATTAATTTCTTTCTGCTCAAATATAAATAAATCAACTCTTTTCCTAAAATCATATAAATAATGTGTGTTTAACAGCATGCCATGCCCACAATTACAAATATTTTGACCAAATTTTTTGACTACCTAAGTTTAGATATGTTTACTATTTAATGGCGTTAAAATTTTGAAAATGGGTGACAACAAAACATTTAGGTTTTGTCCAACGAATTCAATTTCATAGTTATACTCCAGCGAACAATATTTTTTTGTAGATCTTTATTCCTCTTAAAGATGGTATGACATCAGTGCTTCGTTTAAGAAATGCTTTAATACTAAAAAAAAAAATTAGCAAATAAGTCCTCAAGGATTTGTCACATAAAGCCACTTTTGTGGCAAAAGAAAGTATAAAAATTTAACAGCTCAAATCTTTTTTAATATATCAAAAAATTTATGAAAATTGTGTGTAATTTACTTACCTCCGCAACGATGCTGCTGTTTGAGGCAATATCCGCACAGCTGGGATTATCACTAGAATCGCAGACAAAGCACTTTATAGCAAAGCCTTAGGAGTGAACCAACAGGAAACAAAAATCCAAAAATTAATGTTGCATTAGAAGAATTTCACAAAATTTTTATTTTTCGAATATGTGTAACACAGAAATTGGCAGCACAAACATTTCCACACAACAACAAAGATTTTGAATTTGGAAGTAATAAATAAAATACATCATTTCCATCACCATCAATAAGTTGTTTTTTTTTATTATAACAAAATCACACACATAATAAATAAAAAGAGGAAAAAATTAATATACAAAAGAAGATTTTAATAAAAACAAAATTTTATTTGCTTAGAATTTAATTTTTTACCAACCATTTTCAAAGAGCTGCACTAATAGAAAAACCGTTAAAATTAAATATTTTTTAAATAAATTTACAGACATTTTTCGATTATTTTATAACTTCTTTTATGTGATTATATTACAAAAAAAATTTACTTATTTTATATTTAATTTTATCAAAATAAGGCTTCTTTTTTATTTAAAAACTATTATTGCTTTTTCACAATTTTTGTAATTTTTAAAAAATTTCGCACGTTTCTATTAAATTTTAAACTAATTTTTCTCTTCTAATAATTCTTTTGCTTTAAACCGATTTAATTCACAGTCAACTGAAAACTGAAACCAATTTTTACAAAAATTCTTCAACTACTCAATTGCTCTGCTTTAACTATGAAAGGATGCCTGTGCTCAACATGGTGTCTTTGCAAAAATATTATTTTTTTCAACACATATCCTGTCGCTGTTGTTTTGCTCGTTCGGCTTATTCGTACAGCTGTCGTTTTGCCATCGTATTTATTTATAAACGACTCAATGTATTATTGAATGAATACGAAAGAAACATGGAAAATCACATGAACAACAAAATCATACTCTCACAAGGAAAACATGTATATATAATTTTCCACCACAAAATTAGAAACAAAGAAACAATTTGCCTTTTAGTCGCTGCAGTGCGAACTCAACAAACAAATGTTAAAAAAAAAGAAAAGAAAAATTAGAAAAAAATTGGGCAAGAAAAAACTATTTATTTGATTTAATGTTTCTTACTTGAATAAGTCGCTTTGATGTGGGAGTACTTCTCCTTGGCGCCACTTATCTCTTTTGTAGTTGTAGTAAGGAAGCAAAAAGGAAGTTTCATATTTTAAAAGAAAATAGATATTAAGCAACTTGTTGTATATGCTACAATTAAATAGTAACTCTAATATGATTACAAAGTTTGCAGCAAAAACTTGGTGGTAATGTGTTGCAATTGCCATACAACATCCATTATGTGTTAAAAACGAAGAACGAAATTACTGTTTATGCTCTATTCATACAAAATGGGGTGTCCGTAATGAATGCTGTTGATTTTCCACATTATTTATAACGGATTTAGGATATTTTTGCATTTGCTTCTGTTATTTCACACATAAAATTTGTTAAAAATATTAGAAACTATAATTTTTTTTCCAATTGCTGTTGTCCACAGTCTTATGCGTTGAGCGTTATGCTTTTTTAGTACGCTTAATTAAAATTGCGTAATTATTGAAAATTGAATTAACAACATGCACTAAAATAACAGCGTTGGTTTGTACTTCGAAATATTTCAAAGTTTTGTGAAATTTGTTATTACAGCTATTTCAAATCGTTTCACTAATCAATCATGGCTTATATCCAAAAAAATGTATTGAGTGTTATTTATGTTTTTTTAATTTTATTGAAATTTTGTAATGAATAAATAAGGACTTTATGTTAAAACTCGTCGAAGATTATGCACCTGAATTGCTTTAAATGTAAAATATAGTGTGTGTTCTAAAAAAATATTGAATTCGTACACAAATGTATTGAACGTTACGTAAAAAAATGTTTAGGTATAATTTTTCTATAAATTTTAGGACATTAAAACTAAAGTTAATAGCAGCTGCAGGGTAGAAGGTAGCTGTTAAAAAATTTTTGATTTGATTTGTTATATTTTCGAAGAATGTATTACACTCTAAAACACTTTTGTTGAAAATTAGGTCGATAATAGTAGGCAGCACTTTACTCATCATTATCGACCTAAAATAAGACACGCATTCCTTTTGTTGATTTTTGAACAAAATATGTTTACTTAAACAAAAAAATAAATAGCGGCGAAGCAGTTGGCTGCCTGCAGCATCGAACCGCGACCTCTTGGCTGATAGTCTGGCGTATCTACCTATCAGCCACAGGCATATTATATTTTTCTGCCATTTTATCCACTTGAACTAAATATGTATGTTTAATTTGTGAAGTCAAATTAGACAAATTATGGTTTTTTATTACAAATACCTACAAAACCGATGTAATTTTAGACAAGGAGAAATTTTCAACACAAATTTAGACAATATATGATCGTAAATTTGAAGTAATGTTTTAGAGTGTATGTAGGTCGTATTTTGCTACGAATAATTATTTGCAATTGACATAACTTTTAACACTGTTAGTAGATTTTTTAAAAATAGTCCTATTTAAAAGGAGAGCTAGCCTACTTTTCGCTTATGTATAAATTTTTGCAAAGAATTATTTTAAAAGTTAAAATTTTTTTATTTTTCCATGTGAGCCGTAAGTCAAAATTGAAAAAGTGCTCATATGTTTTAATTTCGTCCTGCGATTATTGTAATATTTGGGTTTTAAAGAGTAGATATGTAGTAGTCGTATGCAACAAGCCATTTGAATTTTAATTCACAGTAATTAATTCATAGCACTAAACTCACTCACAATATTGCTAAGACCCAAAGCAAAGGAAAACAAACGAAAACAACAAACAGTTTTTAGAGAATCAAGTCATGTTTTGTTTCGTGAGAATTGCTTACTCGAATGAAAAGAGCACACCTACAAAAACCAAGAATTATTTATAAATCATCAAAATGATTTGAAACAAATAAATCACACTTGTCATTTGTTTATATTTTAAAGAAGCAAAAACAAATGCCGTTTTGATTTTAATATGAAGAAAATATATATAAAAAATAATCTTAAGAAACAGTATTTCATAGCAGACATACCTTTTACAAAAATTAATACTTTTTTAAATATTGCCTGTAAGATAACTAAGTGATGCTTTTCAAGAATTTAGCCGAGACACCTGGTGTTTAGGCATAAGACCAGTCTAAGAATTCGAGAAAAACTGGGACAAAAATCTCTCCGAAATCTCAAAAGTTCCTCGGACTCCAAAAAACCTGCAACAAAAATTTCCCCAAAATCCCAGAAGTTCCCCGGATTCCCAAAAACTTTTGCAAAAATCACGCCAAAATTCCAGAAGTCCCCCGGATTCAAAAAAACTTTTACAAAAATCTCCACAAAATCCCAGAAGTTCCCCGGATCCCGAAAAACTTTTACAAAAATCTCTTAAAAATCCCCAAAGGTTCCGGGAACACAGATGCAACACTGAAAGCCACGAAAATGCCAAAACGGCAACACTCAGTAAACGGCTCTACCAAATTTCAGATAAATCGGTCAACAGGAAGAGTGTAAATTTTCATAATTTTTCATTATTTTTAAAATTTTTAAAAATTTTGTTAGAAATGTTAATTTTTTGTTTTAACACGGTGAAAGGTCATGCTATCAGGATGTGTTTAGCCGAAATTTTTTAAAAGCTAAATTCATATTCAAATGCACAGACGAAGAACGTTAATTGACTTACCAACTTATAATGACACAGACCACAATTTAATATTGAATACATTAACTTTCAGTCAATGTGAAAGTTTATTTCGGAAATCTATGTATGTTCTATAAATATTTCTGTTATGACATAATCCTGTTATATATTATTTCTTTAAGATTTAATGGCTCACATTTTGCTTCGTATTCTGTCAATTTAAAAACCAAATGCTTAAGAAAGCACTCAACTGAAATTGAAATTTATGTTATAATAATTTTAGCTCAAAACATGCTTATTAATAAAACCAAACATATTTCATTCTCCTAGAAGCTAACCCCCGGCCGACCGCCCGACCGCCCGCCTCATTTAGTTAACACACCATCTAGAGCAATTTGTAATGTGGTAACACAATATGACGTAAACATACTTTACTCACGCACACCAAGAAATATTATTTTTTTTTATATATGTATATAGATGATGTTGCTGTCACTTTTGTTGTTGTTCATGTTTTTTTTTCTAGTTTTTCTCATAACTCGTATTTTTTCTTGTAATCTTTTTATGTGTGTATATATGTTCATAAATTCTACCTTTCAAAGTCTGTAAAATATTTTGTTTGCTAAAGTATTTATGTAGTTTTACTACCAAATTTAATAACTTTTTTTCCCTTGACTGTTTTACTTTGAAACAGAAAGTTATTTGAGAAAATATCTTGTTTACTTACATTATACTCATATCACACACATACAGAAGCATGCATACATTCATATGTATATGCATATGCATACATACATTCATAAAAAAAGTTAAAGTAATTTTTTACTATCTGATGTGCAAGAACGAGTACGTAGTGAAATGTTGTACAAATTATTTAAATAGTTGCAACATTTTGCAGCAGCTAAAATAAATGTCAGCAAAAGTAAACATTTTAGTTTGTTATGTTAAATTTTATTAGATATTTTTAAAAGCATTAGAAAACATTAGAAAGCTTTCTGTGAAGCATCGTGCGTATGAGTAACATTTGTTATGTTAGACATATTTATAGCACTTATACGTTATGTTGTCTGCGAGAAGAATTGATGTACAAAGCTACGGTCACACTTGGCAAATATTTGACGAAATAAGCGCAGTCACTACTTTTGCTCAGGATTAGTGTGACTTGACTTGGTTTTTGTATTATAAAATAAATTAATTATGCCGCAAAAAGCTATTTTATATAACTTTTAATAAATGCGAACCCATACATAAAAAAAAATTGGAATTAGAGGAAATAAAATTTAAATTGTCTGTTGGTCACGGATGTTTCGTCAAATATTTGTCAGGTGTGAACGTAGCTTAAAGGAAATTTTATTTCTGATTGTTTACGAAAATAATTAAGTTATGAATTTTAGTCGATCTGTGTGGGTCAAATTCAAAGAAATTTTATTATTTTGGGCCGAGTTTGTTTTTAATTTAATTTTCCAATTAAATTATATTTTCATTTGGAGAGAAATGTGAAGCATGTAGACAAAGAAAATACGAATACGAAGTAAGTATTAATGTGTGTTGTGTTCTTATTTTTAAACAGTATGCATTCTTAGCTATGTGCGTACCTACCGACATTGGTCGATTGGTCTAACTGTGTTAAAGAGCTTTGTTGAGTAGACCAGGAGGTCTCGAAGCATCTAAGTTCAACCCTCCGTCCAGTCAAAATTTTCTTTATCTGCATGCTTCACATTTTCTCTCTAAATATATATATATATATATATATATATATATATATATATATATATATATATATATATATATATATATATATATATATATATATATATATATATATATATATATATATATATATATATATATATATATATATATATATATATATATATATATATATATATATATATATATATATATATATATATATATATATATATATATATATATATATATATATATATATATATATATATATATATATATATATATATATATATATATATAAATATATATATATATATATATATATACATATATATATATATATATATATATATATATATATATATATATTATATATATATATATATATATATATATATATATATATATATATATATATATATATATATATATATATATATATATATATATATATATATATATATATATATATATATATATATATATATATATATATAATTTAAATGTAAAATTAAATTAAACCCAAACTCGAGCCAATAAAATTAAATTTCTAAGGATTAAAACCACACAGTTCGAATAAAATCTAAAGACACATAGCTAAGAAGACACACTGTGTAAAAATATGTGCTAAGCAAACACACACCTAATACTACTATTTGTAATCAGCAGCGGTAAAATAAGTAAAATAGAGAGAAACAATAAGCCTTACATAAGACATAAAAAATAGTGAATATCAACCACTATCAAGTGAAAAAAAGAAAAAAATACAATTCTAAGAGTGACAGCATGAATTGATTAAAGGTAAATGATGTTCAACTACTTGACTGGAAGCTACCGACACTGGTTGAGTAGTCTAAGCGGTAAAGAACTCTGATGAATAGACCAGGAGGTCTCGAAACAGGTAAGTTCAACCCTCCATGCAGTTAAATTTTTCTTTGTCCTAAGAACACTTTTATTATTCCCTAGAAAATTTCAGTGGCTCCATTTGTAAATTGTAGATTTTTACAACAAATTTTTGTATGAAAATCTGTTTTATTAATCTGTTATAAGTCAGAAATATTTTCTATGAATTAAGGCATTAATGATTAACATTTCGCTTAATAATCATTTGTGGTTTAAAAGTTTATATAATAATTCTTGAAAAAAAACCGACTACAAAATAGGTGTGGAGTGCCCATAATTTGTATCATAATGATAACTAATTGTGTGTGCAGTTTCATAAGAATCGGTTTAGTAGATGTAGTTTAAATGAATATTTACATTTCATGGGCGTGGCACTGCCCACTTTTTTAGTCATAGTGTTGTAACAATAACTAACTAACTGATGTGTATGTTTCATACGAATCGGTTTAGTAATTACTTCGTAAGGGCGTGACCCCGCCCACTTTTCAACCGGACCAATCTGGAAGTGCATCCTTTAAATAAAGAAAAAAGTCCGAAATCGGTTTATAAATGGCGGAGTTTTGAAAGAACATCCTTAAAAAATGCATGACGAATTGATAACCTTTCTCCTTCTTTTTTTTTTTTTAAGTCGGTTGAAAGATAAACGTAAATAATATACTTTACCCTAACTAACATTTTTTCTCATGGCAATATGTCTGGTAGTATACTCAGGTACTTGAATGCTTTAAGATTTCTACACAAAATACCCATTAACGTGATCTAGACGCTCATCCACCCACATACAATTTATGTAAAGTACTCTTAACTCCCATTATAAATACTTTCTATCGTTCTTACTTTTTAGCTCAAATCGCTTAGTTAAATAAACTAGAAAATTTAACTTGCAAAACAATTTCTTTTTATCAACACAACATTTTAATGCGAAAATATCATTTTGAAAGAAAACCATCATAATTTAAATGTTGGAGAAAAAATGTTACCAAAGAAACGGATATAAGAAACTAAAATTGCAACAAGCACGTCCTTGTGAAAATAAAAACACTCAAATGCAGAAGATGGAAAATATTTAATGGGAAAAAAGGATGCGTCATACTATTCGTACAACTACAAATCATACTTTCGGTTACTCACAATTCTTTTCGATTTGATGATTGCAATAATACCATTGCGAGAATGATGTTGATGATGTTACTGTTAAACTTGATAATAGTGAGGGGAGAGAAGAAGAGGGGATTTTAGCAACAACAATATAATGATTATGACATTAAGCGCTGAGTGTTTTTTTTTTGTTGCAGTTTTTTGTTTTATATTTTTTGGCAACCATTTTGACAAGAGCGGAATTCTACATAATGCCACACAATTGAATATAAAATAATAAAAAAAAATATTAAATGCCATTGATGTACAAAAAACCCACAGTGAAAAAATCCAGCAGTTCACATCGTCAAAGTAGTACCAAAAGTAAAAATTGACACAAAAAAAGTATACGAATCTTTCTTTTTTGTATGTAAAAGCTAAAAAACGGAAATTGTTTAATAAACTTTTTTGTGCGAGACTATTGCCATTATAAATTACTTTGTGAAACCCTTAAATTTGGGTTATGCTAGAAAATAAAAACAATTAGTATCCTTACATTTGTATCCGTATCTCTCATAGTTTAAAATATATTTGACTTTAAGGGAAAAAATAATTTTTGTTTTGACTTTTTTTAATTTTTTGCTTATAACTTTTTGCTTTATTTATTATTTTTGATAAAATTCTATGAATTAGTTAAGAAAAATGTTTTCTGTATCTGCATTCTTTCAGGCGGAAAAGGGTATAAATAAAAAATTTTTTAAATTGTTTTTTCCAAAAAAGTAACTTCAGTATTTTAAATTTTGCAAAAAGCTTTTATTTACATATCGCAAAAGGTGATACACAGAAAAAACTAAATTTGATTTTCTGTAAAAGAATTCAATGAAATAGTAAATATTTTGTCTAGGAACGGACCTACAAACGAATTTGTAAATAAAGACAAAAATATATCAAAAAGTTCATAGAAAAAACGAATTTTTTTCAGTGAACAAATTGTTTAAATCTATAAAACAATTTGTCTAAAAATATTTGCAAAATATAAGCAAAACAATTTACTAAATCAAACAAAAAGATTTACTAGATTTTCTGAAAAATATCAAACAATATTTTTGTCTGAATTTATAAAACAATTAGTCTAAAAATACTAAACCAATAGTTTTTTTTAATATCTTAATCAAAATTTTTGTCTAGGTCATCATCATCATCATCCTCATCATGTATTAAGCATTTATGAAATTTCACTTTGTTAACTGTGTTCAAGTCTGAATGTTTATCTAAAGACTCTAAAAGAATGAATGAGAATTAACGCAACGACATAAACGAATTGAATCACTCAAAACTCTTCAGTAAACAAACTTGGTACAATCGCATTCCTTTTGCTATCATTGTTATTAATGTTATTTGTTACACACAAATAACAACAACGTCATCGGGGTTGTTTTTTTTTACAGCACAGTTTTTCTTGTTGTTTTTGGTCTTTGCGTTCTAAATAAAAGTCAAACAAACAATTCATAGATTATGGACAGAGCATTTACTTAATATTAAATTTATTTTTAGACAAACTTTTGTTTGAAAATTATTTGGTGATAATTTTTTCTGTGTACATTAAGGATTTTCTTAATAAAAAATATTCATCGTAATTATACAATCTGTTTTTTATGTAAGAGTACTTATGTGTTGTTTTCACAATGCAAACAAGCATTGTTTGTCTAAATTTATATGAAAATTACTCAGTTTTATAAGCGATTTCCATAAAAAAATTTTACTCTAGTCGCTTGCCTGCATTGGGGAACAGCACGTTAATATGTACTAATAGCATTGGGCGGTCATGCTAATATATTTCATCTTAACTCGCGAACGGTTTCACAGATTTGAACAAATAAACCGTTATAAGATGCGGAATAAGGCTGAACTCACACCGAATAAGACAAAACTGTTTTTTGTGACTTAGACGACACACACCAAATTTTTTTTGACGTGCGTTATAATCATACAAGTGTGTTTGACGTATAGGACAAAAGTTTTGTCGTATTTAGTGTGTTTTCAGGCTAAGTTTACTTTTAAGTCATCTGTATATAACTGTTTTATTCAGAAATTAGCGGCGAAAAATTAGTTGTTTATGCAAAATTAAAAAATTTTTCGTTTCCAAAAATTCATAAAAAAGTTGAGAAATCAGAAATGTTATAATTTATCATTTATCAGAAATATAGGTGGATTAGGAATAAAATAAACTATAAATCATTCAAATCGGTGGCCAAATTAGGTGAATTTTTAAAATCGGCTAGCGTTTAAGAAAGTTACAAGACTCAGAAGTTGTTTCTATTCCAAGGTGGTTAGTTTGGCCCACTGTAACTCTGTTACTGCTTAAGCTGCAATGCCATCAAGACACAGAGTATAAAGTTTGACTCCTTCTCTAAAGTTGTTTTAAGTTTCAGACAAATCCAATCAGCAAAAGTTCTCACTGTGGACTGTCGTAATAAAAGTATATATTTTTATACAAATTATTCGATTTTTTTTTGAAAAATAAAACGAATAAAATTATTCGAATAAAAATTATTCGATTAAAATTGATCGAATAAAAATAGTTTAAATGATTATCAATCAATAAAAACTATATGAAAAAATTATTCGTATAAAAATTGCTATACAATTTATACGAATAAAAACTCTTCTAACAAAAGTACATACATACATATATGAATAAAAATTATTCGATTAAACTAAAAAAATATATACAAAAAATTATTGGAATATATATAGTTCGAATAAAAATACATAGATATTAACCATATTAAGCTATTCAGATCAAATTATTCGATTAAAAATTAATTGAATAATATTACTCCAACAAAAGTATATATATGAATAAAAATTATTCGAATAAAGTTAAACGAAAAATTAAAAATAGTTTGAATAAAATAACGAGAACACGCGACTAGAATAAAAATGTTAACAAAATACTCACACTGTAACTTGACCGATCATCGGCTTTGGCATACCCTCATGAAAAAGTATCTGCGGTTGTACAATAGTGTTTTGAAGTTTCATTTCTTTCAATTTTCTCATCTATTTTAATTTTTATTTTTTTTTTCACAATATACTCATAACAGTTGTGGGCAGAGATTGAATTTAGTTGATTGTTTTGACATTAAATGTAACGAGGCAGCCACCAACAAGAGTTTCAGTGACAGTCATTTGTTGCACTAAAATGTAAAAATAAATACTCATACACAACGAAAGAAAAGACATTTCACTTGACTTCTGTTAGCGGCCATAAAATGCAGCTTTAGTTGCGATTGTTTACAGTGAACAAAAAAAGAATTCATTACAAGAAAAATGACTAAATACTAGTGACAGTGCAGTTGTGTCATTGTTGCTGCTGCTGACTGACTAACTGCTCAGCAAGTCACAGGCTGTGCGATTGCCTTTTTTAGTATGACTGCTGGCAATTTAAAAGAACCTTGTAAATTTGCTACAGTTTCATTACGTTTCGTATCGTATTTTTTATTACATTTGGTTTCCGGCTTTCATTACGTTTATTGTTGCATACTTCCAGGCTGTTTAACTGATTGCGCCATTCAAATGTAGGCGAATAAGTGATTTTTTATTTTTTTTTTGTTTTAAGGTTACAAGTGTTTGTAAATGTATGCAATAAGTGTTTGTTTGTGATTCAAAAGTAAAAAATATGTAATTGTTTATTGTGACATTTCATTGCTACTTTTGTAGCTGTGTGAATTTTCTTTCTTCATTTCAATATTTCTTAACAACTTGCTTATTGTGCATCAGCTGGCATTTGTATTAAAGCTGACCTTAACCGCCATCATTATAATCATAAATGAGTGAAAGTGTTCAAAGTGTTAAACTTTTTTCTTTCTTAAAAATTCAAGGAAATGTTTCAATTTCACAACAGTTATTAGCTAGAATTTTATTGTGGTAGTATATAAAAAAAAATTAATTGCATTGTAGGGATACTGACACTATTTTAACTGGCAGAATTTTGTAGAAAAGTCTTCTAAATGATCTAAAGACTTCTGTTTACAAAACGAAATTTTTCTCAAATTGTTTGAAGAATACTGGCAAATTTTTCGTAATTGATATTTATTTTTCCTGTATAAATTTCACGTGAATATATTTTATATAAGAAGTGATATTTAATTGCTCTTAGCTATCAATAACTTTCCCATTAACTAAACTCTCAAATAACAAACAAAAACATTTAAAAATCATTTTATAATTGAATTTATTTTTCATACAACCTTGTGCCTTCTAATTTGATTAATTAAAAAATACTGGCAACTATCATTTGCAGCCTGGCTATAGAGTCTGTGTGTATGTTACCTAGTTTTGCCACTTTCTAGTTAGAAAACAAACTGCAAAAGTTGTTTGTAAAAAATTAAAAAACAAACTAAAAACGTTGCTGATGATGAAATAGAAAACCATCAAAGCAGATCAACAAAAATCTACAACAAACTTTATCGTTAGATAAACTTCACTGGAAAAAAGAGAAAATAGTTAAACTTGAAATGGAAAAATTTAACATAGAAAACAACTAGGAAAAATCGTTGAGTTGGTTAGAAAAAAAACCAAAACTTTAAACTATAAGAAAAATAAAATATGAGAAAAAAAACAAAGGCCAGGAATAGAACAATAAAACCAGCAACACTTGTAGATGGAAGACAAATTGGAAAACGTACTAAAGTTTTTAAGATTTCAAAGCTGTAGAGGATGAAAGCACAAACAAAAACATCAGTGGCAGTGACGCTCGCTCTACAATTAAAAGTAACGAACGGAAAACAGTTCTAATTGCTGGACATAAAAATAATTTTAACAGAGAATTTAAAAAAATACCCGTATTACAACTGCTTTTCAACTAAAAACACTAGAAACAAAAAAGCTAAAAGTACTCGAAAATTTTAAAAATAAATTTAATATGAAGATTAGAAAAATTCTTAAACAAAATAAATCCTTAAGTGAATTTGAAAAGACTAGTTTATTAAAGCAAAAACAAAACATTCAGCCATGTCACAGAATACCATTCCGATCGGTAGTGGTTTCAATTCCGTAAGTTGCTTCTTCAGAAAATGAAAAACTAAAATTTTCTTCGTAATCAAACCACTTTTAAATTTCAAAGTGGAATGACAAACACTTTTCTACTGATTTCATTTCCACTGAATACTTAAAAACATGTCTACTTTTAGGAGCGTCAAATAAATATTTGGTCATATGCTTTCCATGTGTGCTTGTTTCTAAAAACAAGAGTAAACAAACGCCTCAAGGTATAAAAACATTATTATTGTAAAATCGAAAAACAAAATAAACGGAATCTAAAGAAAGCACCAAAAATTAACTTTTTCGGAATGAGAACTACGGAATTAAAACGGCCGATTATCAGATTTTCAATTTACTTGAAGATAAATGTTGGTTGGTAACACTATGCAACGAAAAAGATGCCAAGGAGTAAAACAATGTTTATTTGATGTGTTATGTTCCCCTAACTACGAAAAACAGTCGAAAGTTTTAATTCTATGGAGAGTTTTTTAAAAAAATATTTTTTCTTAAATTTGGGATTTTTGAAACGGCTGCTCCACCAATTTGATCATAACTTGGGAACATGTTATTCAATTTTATTGCAAACCACTACAAAAACTTAAAATACAATTACCTTTAAGCCATTTTAAAACAATTTTTTTTATACCCAAGGGTTTCGGAATTATTCTCACTGCAATGATCAAAAATATTTTTCAGCCAAAATTGGAAAAATTTTATAATTTAAAAATTTATAAAAAATCGAAAATTGCAAAAAACCTAAAATTTTTATTACGTCATCACAAAGCCAGACACTACAAATAAAATAAACTTTATTTCATGGAAAACGATTGATAAATACTGATTTTATTCACAATAAAGTGAAATTAACTGATTTTTTGCAAAAATTCCGGTTTTAAAGATTTCATCATAACTTGAGACGGGGCTTTCCAATTTTATTACAAAGACCAATAAAAAACTTGAAATAAAATTACCTTTATGCTGTTAAAATATTTATTTTATATATTCAGTACTTTCTGAAATATTCAGACCGCAATTATGAAAAATATATTTTTTAAGCAAAGTTGGAAAATTTTTATTTGTTAAAAATTTATAATAGATCGAAAAAGGGCAAATCTTACGAATGTTTACACTGTACCCCTTGCCAAGTTATGATGAAGTCGCTGGAGCAGCCTCTTGAAAAATCCGAAATATTTGAAGAAAAAAATCTTTAAAATAACATAATATTAAAAGTTTTCAAAACTCCCGAAGGATGTAGATGATAACTTCAGAATGGCTGGACTGCTTTTTTCAAATATAGTTTTGATCAAATAACCTTTTAAACAAAAGAAAATAAATTAAAATCGGTCTAGCCGTTTGGTCACTACGGTGCTACAGACACACAGATTCAAGAGGATACAGGTAGAAAAGAGGTGATAACTTCAAACATAGCTAAGAACACTCTCGATCAAGTCATCTTTCAAACAAAAGAAACCAAATTCAAATCGGTACTGCCGTTAAGGCTCTATGATGGAATAGCCAGACGCGCTGATACACTGACACACACACTACAAACTTATAACGCCCCTCTTTTTTGGTCGGGGACTAAAAGTTAATTCATAGAGTTTTTAATTTCGACTTTTTTGTGGTTAGGGGACCATAAAAAATATAGTGGACATCAAAGCTCATGACAAAAGTTTCATTTTGCTGCCTAGTGTTATGCTCGAATACTAATGTTCGAATAATTTTTGCTCGAACAATTTTTATGCGACTATTATTATTGAAATACTTTCATATTCAATAAAATTTATTCTGATAATTTTCAGCTGAATAATTTATATAGCAATATTTCTCATTCGAATAATATATATCCGAATAACTATTATTCGATTAATTTTTATTCGATTAATTCTTATTTTATAAATTTTTACTTGAATAATTTTTCTAAAAACATGTCTAGTCCAATTATTTTATTAGGACAGTTTTTTTTAATAATTTTATTCGAATAATTTTTTTTTAATATACCCCTTCGCTCAATTTTTATTTCTAAGATAATAATCTAAAGGTAATATCAAATTATATCAATCGACCAAGAAACAAAATTTAGCTATATATACGAGCATGTCACACATTACGATCAGAATAGTTTTAATTCCGTCTTGCATTCGGATCGTTTTTGGTCTATTGTCTTCAGATTCCATTTATTTTGTACATATTTCGATTTTACAATGATAAAGTTTTTATACCTCGAGGCGTTTGTTTACTTTTGATTTTACAAGCAAAGCTCACATTTACCTTTTTATTAACATGAAAAGCTTATGGCCAAATATTTATTTGACGCTCCTAAAATTATGCACGCTTTTAGTATATCCTGCAAATGAAACTAGTAAAAAAAAGTCTTTGTTATATCCATTTTGAAATTAAAAGTGGTTTGATTACGAATAAAATTTTCGTTTTTCGTTTTCTGAAGAAGCAACTTTCGGAAATGAAACCACTTCCAATCGGAATGGTATTCTGGATATAGCAGACAAGTATTACATCCAATATGATCAACATTGAAAATCAATCCTTAATAATAAAATACTTCCTTGGTACAGACATATTTGAAAATCAGTTCTGCCTGCATGAAATTTCGTTAATAAGATATCTTAAATGGTTTGAGAGCTATCGAGTTACACTTGTATTTGCTAAATAAGAACCATCTAAATCACGGTGCGCTGTTATGAGAACTTGGAAGTTGTTATTTAGCTACTTACCAAATTGTGTAATTCGATTATTTAAATGAGTTCATGAAATGTTTTGTTCTTAAAGCGTATAAAACACAACTCTATCAAGATATTAAATTCAGCAACTTGGCACGTGGACTTTTATGAAATTATCCTTCGGAAATATGTTAACGTCTAACATAACTTAAATAACCGACTAAAATAAAAAAATTCTTGTACACACTTTTACAAAAAAAAAATCTGCTGAAATTAAAATAGAGCTGGACATTGATCACGTGAATTAAGCTTGAGATTGTTAATTTTTGTCTTCAACCAAATAACTGAACGCCTCATCAAAAAGCTCTGCCTCAAAAAGAAAACTTCAATCATAGATAATGAAGAAAATATTTATTTACACGCATGAATTTTAGCCATAAGATCAAAATCGTACATGAGCGCGCATGAGTGGCTTTTTTATGGTACTCATGCTTGATCGTGAGTGAACATTATCTGAAGATTCCAGATCTACATGCTTAAAACTAGAAATGGGATCGTGAGTAACGATTGGCTCACATCTTGAACGTTCACGTGAAACAAATTTTGCTAACGAGGTACATACGCACTTGAATATTTTTTTTTTTAGTTAACAAAATAATTCGTCCCCTTATTACCATTGTGACTATCAAACCCATTTTTAAGGAACTGCAAGCAGCAACGCACATTTTCTATTTGTGTTTCGTAGTTTTCAAATTACTTTTGAGATGTTACGAATTATATAACAAAACGTATCAATCGTGTTCGTGCATGCTCACGTGTTTTAAACAATAAGTAACAAGCATTATTCAAGTGAATCACATGCCCATCTCCACTTAAAACACACTTTACCAAATAACTGCCTACATTACTGCCACAAATATATATAGCACACGCATACAACCATCACATAGTTTTCCCACCCAAAAAAAATTAACATTATTAAAGCATATTTTAAGGCACTTTGTTATTACAACAAATCTATGCACGCCAGTATTGTTTTCTTATCATGTTCTTCTGCGTGTTTGTTGACATGCGAACTGTTTTTTTATTACATATTTCTTTTTTAATTATAACTTTATATTCTTAATTTTTGGGCTTGTTTTTTCTGTAGCCCAAAAACATTAAACTTTACTAAACAGCAACGCAACATAATCATAAAATCATGACGTTTAAAATATTTAATGTTCCTTCTTATCGGTTAGTTAGTTTGTCTTAATAAATTATTTGGCATAATGTTTTAACCATTGACGTCATTAGTAAGGGTCACGTTTCAATAATGATGCGTATATTTAAACAACTGCGTGAAATTTTGCCATTTATTTGTCATTACTAGAAAATACTATCTTTATTTTTATAGTTTCTAGGGCAAGCTTACAATATTTTAACATGAACAACTGGTAATACATACATACTTATTTAGAAATTAATAAAAATGTTGCCTCAAGGAATTTTTTATTAATTAAAATTGGTTTGGTATTCAGTCATTGGTTCAAATGCCTTTTTAACTATACAATCACCTTACTGCAAAATATAGATTTATTGAGAATAAGCGAATTATCCTTTCGCACATACATACACATATACATAAATCCTTTTTTTTTTTTTTTGTATTAGCTTACTAAGGAAAAAACTTGGTATACTAATTAATTTAAAATCGGTAAGTTCTTTACAATGAAAAAGCACTACAACGTCTCCCTTTACACGACTCTTATCTCATTCAGAAACAAACGGTTCACAGTAGTTTCTACTTCAAGAAAATTGGTAATAAATCTATATCTTTGAATCTTGCGATTCGATGTATGTAAGAATCATAGAGGAGGACCTGAACTTTAAGAAGTTTAAAATTTGGACCACGCTGTTGAAATACATGATGAGTTGACTGCCTCAGGAATGAAAAACTTGGTCGGCCTCATAAATTTTACAAATATTATGCGATTTTAATGAACTTAAACTTGTTGTAAAGTTTCTGAATAGATAGAGATAACACACTTTAGCTCACTAGGATATTTTTAGTATTTTCAAAGATATTGGCTTCAAATTTTAAAATTTTGGTTTTTGGTCTCAACTTTGGGCCTTATTTCTCAAATATCTGCGGTAATAGCAAGGCCAAAAAATATTTTATGATTTTTAAAACAATCCTTGATAATATGCAGAGCAAATGAAAAATTTGTAAATTTTGGCAAAATATAGAGACGTTTTTATAAAAAATTTTTCAAAACTAAAATTTTTTCTTTTCAATATTTCAAAAGAATAGACTTCAAAAATAACCGCTGCTCAAATTTTAAAACGATTGGATCTAAATAGTGAATTTTTCAATGAAATGCTAAGCTCATCGCTTAAGAAAAAAAACGCCCATCAAGTTTTTTAAATTTCTTTACAAACTATATTAGATATATATATACATATATAATATAATAATTCTGGCTTTTAATTGTTACCCACCCGGTCAAAAATGTGGCCACGAAGCAAATTTTCTAAAAATAGTCAAGTTTTCAGAAGCAACTTATTTACGTGCCTGACAAATGTACTGAACATCATTTTTTAATTTTTATTTTTTACTGGTTATTAAAAAAACATAGCAATCTTTTTCTGTTAAAAAAATTTTATCGATACATTAAAAAGGAAATTTTTATTAATTTTTAACTAAAAAAACATGTGAAGATATCCATTAAATTCGGATAATATTTGTAAAAGTTATGCGGCCAACAAGGTTTTTCATGCCCGAGGTAGTCAACTTTGACACCCTGTAGCTGACCGTGTGTTTTAACAGGATGGTCCAAATTTCAAGATTCTTAAAGGTTAGGTCCTCCTCTATCAGTTTTACATACATCGCTTCGTTATCGGATCGCAAGTTTCAAAGATATAGATTTATTACCCATTTTTTCTAATTGGAAACTTTGTGCGTATGAGTAATATCTATATATATTTACGTTATTTTTCTTTCACTTGATGCCCTCGTTTAGATTTCGGAAAAATATTATTTTATCTATTAGCTAATATAAATATATGATATATACTTTGTATTGTAGCAACCATTTTAAGAATATATTTGGGTGATTCTTATTTCAAACGCTTTTTTCGTGTCCGTTGAAAGTATAGTGAAATATTTCATAAAGCAAACGCATAAATTTTAAAATGAAAACTGCTTTAGCATGATTTAATAGATTATAAATAAATGTACATAAGTTTTTTTGTGTAAGACTGTCCATTAGGTGTTCAAAAAGAAGAACGAAAATATTGTTCATACTCTCTTCATAGAAAATGGCGTATCCGCAATGCATGCTGTTGATTTCCCACATTAAGAAACTTTGAATTTTTCCCAAAACAAGATTAAATTTATTGCGGTTTTAGAATATTTGCATTTGCTTCTCTTATATCACACATGAAATTTTAGAAAAATTTTAGATATTAAAATTTTTTTTCATTGTTGTTGTCCACAGTCTTGTGTATTGAGCGTTACGCTTTTTTAGTACGCTTTATTACTCAGTTTAATTATTAAAATTGCATTAACAAACATACAGTAAAATGGCAGCGTAGGTCTGTGCTTCTTAATATTTAAACGTTTTGTGATTTTTTTCAATAGTATTATATTGCCAAACGTTTCATCAATCAATCATAGTTTGTATCAAAAAAATTATTGAGTGTTATCCTTATTTTTTTATTTAATTGAAATTATTAGTGATCAACTAAGGAAGATTATACATCTGAATTGTTTTAAGCTGAAAATATATTTGGGGGACTCAAACGGGTGTGTTATCTAGTCATATTGTCATAATGTCTTAATATTTTACAATAGTTTTAAAGCGTTGTTGTTGTGCTTCAAACAAAAAAGTCCTAATATAATAAGACTTTGTGTGCTGTGTTTATTGTGTTGTCATAACTACAGAGTAGAAATCTGAGCCAAACGGCCGAGTCTTTAGTGGAGCCGGTGACAATATTTACAAGCCGGCGCTATTGATATATGATGTATGTATGTATGCAATATGTAAGTATTCCTAAAATTGTTCACAGCTTTATATGTTCAGACATATCTACATACTTATATTTTTATAAGTTTTAAATAGGTAAATATAAATAAATTCAGTAAAGTGTGACTTTTTCTCGCACACGAAGGGTTCCGTACGCATACACATACATATATCCCTTTTCGTTTTTGCCCTTTTTTCATTTTGGCAATTTTTTCGTGTTGCTTTTTTGTTTAATTTTAAGTTTTTTTCGTTTTGCCGATATTTTTGGTTTTTGCGTTTTTTTTCATTTTAGTGATTTTTTTCGTTTTTCGGCGATTTTTCGTTTTTTGCATTTTTTTTTTTTGCTTTTTGGCTTAAGTCAAGAATACCAACGCTGCTGAAAAGGATTTTTTTTGGTTTTGACGATTTTTTGGTTGCTTTGCGTTTTTTCTTTTTGTTTTGACTTTTTTTTTTACTTTTTGACGATATTCTTAGTTTTGGCGATTTTCCCGGTTTCGAGGATTTTTTTCGGTTTTCGGTGATTTTTCTTTTGTTTTAGATATTTTTTTTTTGTTTTTGTCGATTTTTCGGTTTTTGACGATTTTTTAGTATTAGCGCTTCTTTTTTTGTTTTGGCGTTAGTTTTTTGTTTCGGTGTTTTTTTTTCATTTTTAGCGATTTTTTTTTTCATTTTTGATGATATTTTTAGTTTTAGCGACTGTTTTAGGTTTTAATGCTTTTTTCCGTTTTGACGCCTTTTTCGGGTTTTTGGCGTTTTCTTAAGTTTCTTGGCGATCTTTTTAATTTTGGTGACTTTTTGCGTTTTAGCGATTTTTTTAAATTTAATTTGGAATTTTTTTGTTTTATCGTTTTTTTTTAAATTCAAGATTTAGCCTTTTACGGTTTCCAAGATACATCAAATTGTCTAAATTACATAGTCAAAATTTTGCTTGTATACTTTTGCTTTCTGGCGGCCACCGATCGTTTTTCCACTAGCAGCCGTCCGGAAAATTAGTCGGCTTAGTAAAGAACAGCTGGTTTTGTTTATCTTTATGTATTTTAACAATTTAATTTTGTATGTACGAAACATATCTAGATTTTAGTTAAGAATGGAGTGTTTAAACGATAATCAGGTAAGGTCTTATGTATTACAACGTCCAATATGTAATTTTCACACAAAACGGCTATTATTTTTGTTTTTTCGCTTGTTCTTGGTATCTTAATTCCAAATGTATATAATTGTTTTTTTTTAATCAGCTGACTCAAATTTGAAATATCACACTTAATTATGATGGGGTACTCACACCTGTCATATTTTTTCGTGTTATTATTTTAAGACATATGACTTTATGACCACCGTTTGAATCCCCCAATTGTGTGGTCTGAAAAAATTGAAAAAAATTCGAAGAATGTATTAGGTAGGTCGTATTTTGTTACAAATAATTATTTGAAATTGACATAACTTTTACCATTGAAAGAAGAGTTAGCCTTATTTTTGCTCATGTATAAGTGTTTATAAAGTATTATTTTAAAATATATATATATTTAATATTTCTTTGTGAAACCAAGTCAAAACTGAAAAACTCATAGCTTTTACATGCGTTCTGCGATTATTATATTTTTATATATTTAGAGAGTAGATGTATAGTACTTTCAACCGCTACATTCATTTTTTGTGGTATATATTTTCGCAAAAATCATTCACAGAACAACTGCGAAAAGAAGCAAAATGTTGAAAAATGCAAATATATTATTTTTTTTAGGATCCATTGAATGAGGCGAAAACTACCTAACTTCTAATATTTCAAATAGTTACATTGGTACGCAAAAAAGTAACACTAAATGTACGTTTAGAATGATAATCACCCATTTAAATTTTTAATCAAAGGACATAAGGGAGTCATGCAAATCCTTGCTGTGATATATTTTAAACTATTTTCCACCCTTGTTTAAGCGCATTTAAACCAAATTTTATAGGTTCAAAACAATTTCCCTAATTTTACCACTCGTTATATGGGTAGGAATAATCATTGTTTTTCTGCTTAAAATATTTCGTCCTGCACCTACCTACAATAATTTCAATACAAAAAAGACTAAAGTATGCAAAAGGTTAATGCATATACGAAAAAAATATTTTATACCACTCAAATATGTACTAAGAGTACTTTAAAATATTTTGAAAAGTATTTGCCAAAAACAATAATAAATTTCAAGAAAAATTTATTTCCTCAACTTTCATCAGACATAAATTTTGCTATACTGAAACATAAAATAAGTAACTTTTCTTCTGCGCTTCTCAATATACAGATATGCAAACGATTTAGAGTTGTAAAATGAAATCCAAACAGAGAAGAAAACGTGGTAATTGGAAATGGCCATAAATTATAGAAATGAAAAAAACCCCAAATACAATAAAAGTAAAACGATGAAATGAAATTTATATCTTTTTTCTAACATCTACGGGTGCATTTTGAAAGTAAAGGCACACGAGGAAATAGAAAAAAGTCAATTTCTAAAACAAATAACTGAAAAGGCCATTTACATTGATATGACACAGAAAAAATGAAATGAAAGCAAAAAAATAAAAGTTATTGAAACTGAAATGAAAACATTATACATTTAACATTTAAACTACTTGAACTCATATAAAAATATTTTGTCCTTTTAAAGGATACTTGCACTAAAATAACAAAAGTATATAAAAGGTTGCGTTCTTAGTACAATTTATGGAAAAAGATTATAGCGCAACAAGGCTTTTTAATGCCACGCTGTGTTCATGTCACCAACTGACTGCATTTGCTAGGAATTGTTTTTAAAAAAATGTTGAAGGAGACTTTTTCAATTACGTATTTTACACAATGAATTTTGAAATAGAAAGAAATAGAAGTTCAGTTTAGTTTCTAAATATGTAAATTTTTTTTTATATAAAGTGTAAGTAAGTAAAAATCTTTTTAGTAGAATATTAGTTTTTGAATAGTTTAAACTAAGTTTGAAGATATATTGGGGCAGAGTGTATGAAAGTTGATCATGGAGAGCAGAAATAGGCAAAAAGTACACACATTTCTTGGCTCTCAGCTTACACTTTAGCTCAAATATTAATGATTATTAATTGCCCCATAAGAAATTATTTTGCTGCACAGTGGGACCGGGAACATTTTAAGCTCATGATCCAATTAAAAAATTATACAAAAGTCGTAAAAGAGTAGCTCAGCTTGCAGACAATCACAATGAACTGAACCGTATCAGAGTCGACTACCTCGGATTTTAGAAATATTTCAGAACTCGTAGCTTCTAAAAATAGAACTGCCTTTTGAGGTTTACTTTTGTCTAAAGTAAATACGATTATAAGGAGATCCAATAATTTTTAACTTAATTTTATTTTTATTAGTTGTTTTTGTAAAGGCCACAGCAATTCAATTTCAAATATCTGCCAATTTCAAATATCTGCCTATAACGGCTAAAAAACGAATAAAATATACATCATTTCTATGAGTTTCTAATTGAAATTTACAAAAGCGGTATGTTTCAATTAAAAGTTTCCCTCCCAAAAGTTTAAGCTGCAGCTCCATGGTTTCCATGCTCCATCCATGGATTCGCACCTGAGCGAAACAATAGTAAATGGGTACCGCTGGGTACCATAAAAAATAATATCATATGTAACTTTTATTCCAATATTTTTATTCAAACACATAATTGTATTCAAAAAATTTTTATTCGAAAAAATTTATTTCGAATAATTTTATTCGAATAATTATAGTGCGATTAATTTTTGTCATATGATTTTGCTTTAAAAATTTGATTTGAGTAGTATCATTTGAATTAATTTAATGCAAATAATCTCATACGGATAACTTTTATTCGAATAGTATTAATCGAATAATTCTTATGCGAATCATTTCGGTAAAATGGCATCACTTTGTAAATATTTTTATTCATGTAATTTATATTCGAATAGTTTTATTAAAATAATAATTTTATCCGAAAAACTTTATTCGAATAGTCTTATTCTAAAAATTTAGTTAGATGTTTACATTGCAATAAATTCAATAGATTGGTATCACTTCAATAATTTTAATTAAAATAATTATATTTGAATATATTTTAATTCAAACTTTTATTAGATTGGCTACACCGGCACACAAAAAATGCGGTCTGTACATTTAACCAGATCCACCTACTTTCGATTCCTCAAAATTTTTGTTTTTCGCGATTTTTAGTGGTTTTTCGCAATTTACTCGAAATGTTGAGGGTGTACAAGTCAAACGGGTTTTGGAGTCAGCGCGTCGAAATATATGTATGTAAGTGTGTCTGGTCAAATGTACAGCCTACTTTTATTTTTTTGTGTGTTCGAATAATTTTATTGAAAAAATATAACTTTTTATTCCATTTATTCGTATAATTCTGATATCAATAACAATCTCAACCGACAATTTCATTTAAGTAATTTTTATAGATGGTATTTACATATTCGAATATTTTAGTAATAATTGTAAATACATAATTCCGCAAACCCTCAAACTCATTTCAAGTTTTGAATAATTTGTGGCGTTCAAATTGACTTTGATGTTTTTAAGGACTGATATGTACTCGTAGTATAATTTTATAACAAATATTTTTATAAAACATTTCAACCCGTTATTGGTTGTATTCTATCAAATAATTCAATTCCAATAATATTATTCGAAAAATTTTTAAGCAAATACTTTTTATTCGATCAGTTTTCTTCCAGTGATTTTTATTCGAATAATTTTTCCCATATTATATATCTAATATTTACTTGAAGTATTATTATCGAATAATTTTAATCGAATATTTTTGTTCGAATAATTTTATTCGAAAAATTTTTATTAAGCAGAATTACATGGTACTTACACGAAGACTTTTAATCTAGACTTCTTTAAAGTTAATGAACCAACGGTGTAAAAATAAGATTAGCCGGGTAATAACTCCAAAAGATATAGCCTAAAAAAAGGAATTTATTTTTCAGTTGATAGCCCATTACACGCCTTTTCAGTCCGTTCGTTCACTAACTCTAAGTAAAACTCTAGCTACAAAGTATGCGTGTAAATCGCGTATTATCGTACTCGTTTTATTATTTTATTATTTTCAAATATTTTTATTCGGATAATTTTTATTAAAACTACTGTATTTGAATATTTTTTATTCGAATAACTTGACTCGAGCGTATTAAAATAAATAAAAATATTATGAAAAAATTTTATTCAAACAATTTCGATTACCATAATATTATACGAAAAATTTTATAACATAAGATTTTCTATAAACATCTTTTTCTAAAAATTTTACTCGAATAATAATATTCGTAAGATTTTAATTGGATATAGGTCAATCAAATAGATTGTTGAATTTTTTTTATTGTTCGAATATTATTGATCGAATATTATTATTCGAATAAAATTGTTCGAGTAATATTATTCGAATAATGTAAACCAAAAATTTTTATTCGAATAATTTTATGTTAATTATGAATATTCGAATAATTTCAAAAAGCAATTTGAAACGGTTTCCATTAGATTAGATTTATTCGAACAAATTGTATTCCTACAATGCATTGTAATGCTTCAAATAACTTTATTCGAAACAAAGCATGTCTTTAACATCTTGTTAAGATTTAGTTAACAGAGTTTTAAGTGTAGCCTCCTTGTCTGAGGGAACTCGTTCCGAAAATTTAGTCAGTTGCGGTAAAACGCAAAATTTAAGAATAATTCCAATCAAAAAAACTTGTCTCTACTTTTCTTATGCAATTTTGAGAGCAATGAATGGAAATTCTTACAAGTTTAAATAACCATATTTTCCAGTCCCTTAAATCCCGACAGCATATTCCCAAGTCACCATCCCACACATCAAAAACTTGATTAAGATTTACATGTGGACACGTTTATGTACGTTCAAAACTTGTTTGCACAAAGCAAACGAAAAGAAAACTTTTTTACCAACTTCCGTTTTGCATGGCAATATGGCGTCTAAGTTTCAAGACTTACGCAAACTTGGCTGCAACATATTGCAAAATGTGAAGAATAGAACAAAAGTAGTTTTATTTAAATGTTGTTGTTGTTGTTGTTGTTGCTTTGAAACAATAAAACTTACTTGTAAATGAAAACAATACATTTATTTACATTTTTCACATCCGCCGTTGACAGGAAGTCCACAAGTCTCAATTACTTGGGATTTATTTAACTTTCAAATTAACTGCTATAAATTTTAGTTAAAAGTTTTATTTGCCACAACATGACTGTGCAAGTCAGCAATTGATTTATTTGTATGGAATCTGTTGTGCGAAAATTAACCACATGTTTTTTGTTGCGTCCTCGTGGTAGACACGTTCGACTGCAGGAGTATTAATTTGAACGAAATTAGAAAATAAATTGAATTTATTTATTTCGCATTTATTTTTGCTCAAATCGCTTGCAATACAAATGTTTTTGGTTTTTTTTTGCTTTTAGCTCGAACTACAAAAATATTCCTGTTGTTTTTTTTTATTTTTTATTTATTATTTTTTTTGCATTTCCTTCCAGGGTCGTTAAGAAGCAACAGTGCAGTGCTTGCACGATTTTTACAGATTTTTAAAATGCAAACGAATTTTTTCGCATTAACCACAATGGCAACGATAAAAGGAAAGTGTTAAAAAAGTTGTTGAATTTTAAGTTTTGGAGAACAGATAAAGAAGTGCAAAATTTCGTTCAACGCAAAAAGGAAATATAAATCATAGAGTGGTGAGTGGTTGGCTCTTTTTCCGCCTAAGCGAATTTAGAATTAGATTTTCATAGTGTCGTGTATAAAGGTATTAATTAAAGTTCAACATAAAGGATGCTTAATTATATGGAATGCGAAATTATTAAAACTTTTCTTTCATGACAACGACAAATACACTAATTTGTCAATCTTATTAGAGGTGTACAAATGTCGAGCATGTGCCACTACTACGATTCAAGCAAATGTGATAATTACATTAAATTAAAAATTTTAATAACCCCCGAAGAAAATAGATGATAACTTCAAAACGGCTGTGCCAATTTTCTTTATCCATAGCTTAGAAGATTTTGGATCACGTCACTTTTCAAGCAAAACTTACTAAATTAAAATCGATCTAGCCGTTTGGGAGCTACGGTGTCAAAGACACACAGATTCAACAGGATACATCTAGAGAAGATGTGATATCTTCTAAACGGTTGGACCAATTTTCTTGAAAAATAGCTAAGAACACTGTCGATCAAGTCACCTTTCAAACAGAAAAAAAATAAATCAAAATCGATCCAGCCGTATGGTCTGTACGTGGACTCGTACATCCACACAGATCCACAGACACACACAACAAACTTATAACGCGCCTTTTTTGATCGGGGACTAAAAATATAATAGATATCACGAGGAAAAATACAACGTTTTTCGAACCTAGCTATTGAAATTCCCAGTATTGATATAATGCCTGAGAAAACCGACAACAAAACAGTCGCGCTGTGGTTCCAGTTAGAAAAAAAATTTTAATAAATCTATATCTTTAAAACTTCCACAGCGATTACGAAACGATGTTTGTAAAAGTCATAGAGGAAGACCTAAGCTTTCAGAACGTTTTAATTTTGCCTACCCTGTTGAAATACACGGTGAGCTAGAGGGTGTCAAAGTTGCTTATGTCGGGCATGAAAACTCTTGTTGGTCTCATAACTTTTACAAATATTATTCGATTTTATTGAAATTAACATTGTTGATAAGCTTTGTGAATATACAAAGTAAATACACTTAAATTTATTAAGATAAAAATTAAACTCTATTTTTTCAAAATTTATCCAATTTTGCTATCTTGACATTGATTTTTTCACGTCTACATGAATTGAGATAACTTAAACATTTCTTTTGCATATTATCAATATATTTGTTAAAAATCATAAAATATTTTTTTAAACTTTTGGCTATGCTATTACCGGAGTTATTTTTGAGATCGGGAACAAAGTCGAGGCCAAAAAACCGAACATTTTAAATTCAAAGCCAAACATCTTTGAAAATATTTATAGATATTCTAAAAAAGTAATATGTATTTGCTTTGTCTATTTATAAGCTTTACAACAATGTAAAATTTAATAAAATCGTATAGTATTTTTAAAAGTTATGAGGCCAACAAAGTTTTTCAACATTCTTACAGCTTAGGTCCTCGTCTATGATTTTTGCGTATATCGTTTAGTAATCGGATCGCATGTTTCAAAGATACAGACTTATTACCCTTTTTTCCCAATTGGAACCACTGTGAGGCGTGGCATTGCCAACTTTTCTAGTCATAATTTTGTATTGTCCCACGAACTTAAAGTATGTGCAAAGTGTCTTAAAAATCGGTTAAATAGAAGCATGTACTCTACAAAGTATATTTATTTCGTTCGGGCGTGGCACTGCCCCCTTTTCTGATTATAATATGTATTGTAATTTCACGAGAGCTAAATGTGTGTGCTAAGTAGGTATGGGCAAAAAATATCGATATATCGATATTTTCTTTAAAAAAATATCGATATATATAGTCGATATTTTTTTAATTTCGATATATCGATATTTTTTCCAAATATATCGACAGCATCAAATTCGATATTTTTTAGCTTTGGGTTTGTTTTTCGTGCAATTTTTAAAAACATTTTGGCACAGTTTATCATCAAATAGAATATTACTAACAAAATCTTTTGTTTTATTTATAATATATTGTCTATTCGAAAAATTATCATTCTTTGAGTGTAATTTTGTTGATGTATGTTCCATGAAATATTGGTGGAACAGTAAGGATCTTGGAAATTAACTCTTTCCAGCTTAAATATTTATAAGAAAGCAACTTTTTTGTTTTATTTTTAAAAAAAGAATTTGCGAACTACGTATGAATTATCATTGTTAAAAAAATATCGATATTTCGATATATCGATATTTTTTATTCGATATATATCGATGCCGATCGATACTTAAAAATATATCGATATCGTTATATATCGATATATTTTATTTTTTGCCTTGCGAAGTTTCATAAGAGTCGTCGCAGAAGAAGTTGTTGAAAAAGTATAATTACTTTGCATGGGCGTGGCACTGTCTGCAAGTACATCCTTGCAAATAAGGAAAAGTTCCAAATTCGGTTTACAAATTGCGGACTTTTGCGGAAAATTGAAGGACTTATTGCAATAACTCGGTAAGCCAAGTGAAATAAAAAATTGGTTTTATGTGCTCATTTCCTTGCTAGGAGGTACCATAGCTTTGAATCCTAGATAAATTTTTTGATAAATTCTAATGTTTTGCAACTAATTATGCTGCGTATTTAAAGTAGAAAATTCCAAAAACCATAAAATGTAAAATTTTTTTTAAACTTAAAAGTCGATTTATTCTATATTTTTTTTTTGCCTCTCAATTGATAAATTTATCATCTTTGAAAGTCGTTTAAAAATTAAATAATATTTGGAATGATTTTCCGTTATCCCTCGTCAAGTTTGCTTGAGTAAACCCCGTCGGAAGAAAAATACAATACACTTAAATAAATAATACTCACTTGATATGAGAAGTATCACGCCTACTATTCAGACTATTTTGATATTTAACTTGCCTACACAGAGTAAAACAAACTAGAGTTATTTCCACACTGCTTGGAAATTCTAGACTATATATTTACTTCTTATGGGAAGAACCACGCCCACTTGAAACATCTAAGCAATTTACTACCTGCTAATTCTTCCAAATAAATATATATACACATTGAAAACTTCAAGCTGACCGGTCCACTAGTACAGAGTTCTTGCAAGTTTTTTTTTTAATTTCCAGTGGACAAAAGTGCGTAAATAAGTAAGACACTCGCATGTTCACATCTTCCAAGTAAACGATATTATTTCATTTTCCTTTTAGCTTTTTCATTCGATTTCTTATATGTTATACTGATTATATTTCCTTTCAAAACATGTGGAAAATATTACTGTGTAATAGAAGCTTCCAATAAACTCACTGACCTATAAAATATCTTAAATTTATGCACTTGTGTTGGTACACAAATATATTTTTCTTTTTTTTCACTTCAAGGCAATAAACATATTTTCAAGTCAAAGTCGATTTATTTTACATTATTCAAATGCATGTATGGATAGAAACACAGCCAACCAAATAGCGTTTGGAAACTATCAAGCGAAACTAATCATTTTGCTATGGTAACTACTCGCCCTCATACAATTGTATATATGTATGTAATATAATATATACATATATTCATATATGGTCCGATAGCACAGCAATAGAAATTGAAGACATAAGGGACATTAGCTTAAAAATGGGAAATCTTCTCGGCTTTATGATTCTTCCTTGAATATTCATTGTTTTATTTATTTATTTTCAGAACACTTAAGCAGTAAACTTCCATCGTCAGTGCTCACGTGTATTTTGCTTATCACCACTATATATACAACTTTTTCATGAAAATTTAATACGAGAATGAAATCACTTTTGAGCTGATATTATCTTGCACTTTCCCAGTGTTGCCATTGGTTTATTTTTCTTAATTTCCATTTTTCTGATTTAGTGTTCTACTCAAGTGGTGATAAGCAAAATACACGTCAGCACTGACGATGGAAGTGTAGCGGCTTCCGAAAGTGGCGCTACTCTGTTCTGCTGTGTACGTTGAAAAATTAAGTTTATCCTTTGTTTCTTGGAAAATTAATCAAGCCCAATTATTTCTGAATTAAACGTTACGAACCTTAGCCTAATAATCAATTTGGATTCACAAGCAAATACGTTCGAAATAATAATATAAAAAACTAGTTATTATTTTACTTACTTACAGCCATAAATATGTAAATAACTCTATATGCTTGAAATGACATCTTCACTGAAAGCATCACTCCTCCCTTATTTATGCTTCAAACTTCGAATAAGGACACAAGTTGACTTAAATTAATTTAACACTTTTAATGTTAAATTACTGTACTTAAAGCACTCTTTCCGTTAGCTTAAACGTTTTCGCAATATAATTTACCGTTAGCGATACTTTTACTAAAAAACAACACAAACATACACACAGAACAATTTCACATTAAAATCGTCTAAAACAAGGTTAATATAAAGTTTTTCGGTAGTTAATTTGCATAATAGGTGTTTCATGTTAATTCAGCAACCTTCAAACAACATTTCTGCTTTTGAAATAACTATATTTCATATTGATTTAATATTCCAGTATAATTAAATCCAAATGAAGTTGATACTGAAATATTACGAAGAATCATGTAGAATTAAAGTTACTTCAAGTTGAAACAACGTAAATTTTATACTGAAATAACACGAAGAATAATGTTGAATTAAAGTTATTTCAAGTTAAAAAAAGACGAATTTGATACTGAAATAACACGAAGAATCATGTTGAATCAGTGTTATTCCAAGTTGAAACAATATGAATAGCTTGAAACTTTACTTTATACATATATACACTAAATAAATTCTATAATATAACATAAGATTTATTTGAAATTAAAGTTATAGCCATGTTGATTTAAAATTATATATAACTTTGACAACAATGTTATTTCAACAGTGAAAAATATTAAATCAAAGACATTTAAGCTTACCCAGCAAAAACTTGGTAATGAGTTGTCATTACCGAACAACATACTTTTCAACCACAAACTACATACCGTCTGAATTACTTTCCAGTAGTTGTAAAATTACTTACTAGTAATTAAACAAGCCATTTATTCTCTTATTGGCAGAATATTAGTGTATCTGATTATCATACCGACGATAAAGAGTTCAACCCCTGGGGAAGCTTTTTTTTTATTGTATTCATGTTTGTGAAAACAAGGGTTAAGCCTGTAACGAAATAGTTGTGCAGTAGCCTAGTGAGTAAAACACTTGGCATAAAATAACACAATAACTGAAAACGACATGAGTTCAATGCTTGGCAGAGACATTTAATTTTTGTTGTGTTTTGTGTATTAAATTCCTTCTAAATATTGATATTTATAACTTGTTATTTGTAATCAAATGTGGTAAGTACTTGCCTCCAATGACATCACCATGTTAAAGTAATTGGTTAAAATGCCAAAGTGGAAGTAGTGAAGGGTATGTTTATTAGCATTTTAACTCATTACTTTGCCATCAAAATTTTTACTGGGTAGATTAGTAATTTTTCGTTTAAAATTAATATGAAATAATGATAACAATCAAGTTATGAGTTTAGTCGAACCGTATGGGGTTATATCCAAAGAAATTTAATTATTTTGGCTTGATTTCGGTTTCAATTTAATTTTTCAATTAAATTATATTTTTATTTAGAGATAAAATGGGAAGCATATAGACAAAGAAAATTTTTGACTGCACGGAGGGTTGAACTGATGTTTCGATAGCTCCCGCTAATCTCTTCAGAACTCTTTTCCGCTTAGACCACTCGAACAAATTCGGTCGTTTGCAGGCAAGAGTTTGGTCGAGTGGTGTAAGCGGAAAGGAATTCTGAAGAGATTAGCGGGAGCTATCGAAACGTCAGTTCAACCCCACATGCAGTCAAACATTTTCTTCACATTTTATCTCTAAATAAAAATATAATTTAATTGAAAAATTTAATTAAAACCGAACTCAAGCCAAAATAATTAAATTTCTTCAGATGTAAACAATGACAGTTTGAAATCAGCAGCAGGAAATTTTCGCTGGTAATGCGAAGTTTGTCGGCTATTTACATTTATGTAACACGAACATCCAAATTAACAACAAAAAGTCACACAACTGAGAACTTAAACAACAAATTATTTCCTATAAATTTTATATAGTTTCGAATTAACATTGCTACATGTTGATTTTACATTGGTTTTTTTTCAGTGTGAAATTTCATACGCTAATAAAACTGTTGTTATTAATAACGTCTTCAATAAATATATTGAATGCTCCATTTTTCAATACCATTTTCTACTTATGTTACTGTAATTTCGTTATTTCAACTATTTATGCATAATATACAAGCAAGTATGTATGTACGTGTATAATGAAATTTTGCTTATCTCCATCAAAGTCTCTATTTGTAGTCGTTTTCTCTTTGAAATCTATCTTAGTAATTTGAAACAAAAAGAAAGAAAACAAACTAAAATATTCACAAAATCACTGAAGAGCAAAAATTCCATCATAATTCCACAAGAATTTTTATTATTTTTATTTTCTATTTTTTTCTTGTATGAACACAACAACGGCAGCCAGACAGTGAAATAAATTCTAGATTATTTTGATGTTATGTAGTTTGATGTGGCATGAACCGAAAAGTCAGCTTAAGGGATTTAATATTAACAACATTTTTAAAAGGTCTTATGATAAAATTAAAAATATACACTTATATATGTATATCGTTGCCTTAATATAGAAACGCCTTAACTAATTGCTTTTTTGCAATCGATTTTTTTGCATATTTCGATACATCGATGAATCTCTAATCTATCGAAATATGCGAAAATCTCGATTTGAAAAAAGTAATGAATTAGGTCGTTTCTATATTATGGTAACGATACCCAGCAAAAACTTTTGTCATTTTTTTAGTCGGTAGTACTTTATTAATGGGTTACAAAGTAATGAGTGGTACTTATTTATCTCATTAGTATGCTTCAAATTAGAACTTCTACTTAGGTTTTAATAAAATTGATACGTATTTTTCTCATTATCTGAAAATACTTATAATTTGTTGTTTTGTATTAATAAAATAAGTAGACAACCACTTTTTTAGTCAACATGTGTTTGTATATGAAAAAAAATTTTTGTCGTTTAAGCTTATAAGTCAACAATAGCTGAGTGGGTAAAGTGCTTTTGAAAATTATGCTTTATTTTTTGTAAATTTCACAAATTTTGAACTTTGACCACTAGAGGTCACACGCTATTATTATTAGAATCGGGCTAAACATTTTTCCTGCGCTTAATAAAAGATCACTTTGTGTAAATACTAAATTAACAAAAAAATACTTCATTGCAACCCTAATGTATACACTCAGAAAAAAATGCCAATGTAAAATCAATATGTCGGAATGTTGATTGGAAATCATACTTAATTTCAGTAAAAGTACACACTTTATTAAAACTTATCATTGTTTCATATTAATTTTAAAAGAAACATTATCAATTTAACATTAAATCTCTTTTGTCACTGTTAAACCAAATTGTTCAATATTGAATAAATAAAATCCTATTTCAAAGCAAAATCAATTTTTATTTTGAAAAAAGAGGAATAACAATAATACAGCTTAGGACAAAAATATAGCACACATAGTACTGCAAATTCTTAAAGTTGATACACACAGAAAAAAAATACCAATGTAAAATCGACATGTCGCCATATTAATTGGAAATCATATTAAATTTATGAAAAATAGTTTGTTGTCTAAGTGTGTTGGTGTTTATTTACTATGCTAATACCTACCATGCACTGCTGTGCTTAGTTGTGTGACATGTTGTTACTTATTTTTATATTCGTATTGTGTAAACGTAAATAGCCGACAAACTTCGCACTACCATCAACAATTTTTTCATATTATTTTAAAAGAAACATTTTCAATCTAACCTTTGGTCTCATTGATTTAACACTTTTTAATGTTCAAACAAAATTGTTCAATATTGAATCCATAAAATCCTGTTTCATAGTAATCATCAATTTTTATCATACTAAATTAAAGTTGGATCTACATCATTGAATCAGTGAAATCATAATTTTAAATCAACATGACTATAACTTTAATTTCAAATAATCTTCATGTTAAGTCATCAATTAAATCGTGTTGAATTAAAATTAAAATCATATTGCTTCTGATGATATCTATGTTAGTTTATACTTAAAGTATATTTGAGGATGTTACGGCTGCAGTGGTTAGCATACCCGGTTGGCCAAATCGTCGTAGAGGAGATTTTCATCAACGACTACTTTAGAAAATTTCGACATTTGTCATACACGATATTTGTCGATTACAGTTTCCTTTAAGACAATCTAAAAGAAAATGTACTCAAGGAGTGGGTAAAAGAAAAACTACTCAACTAGTAATGCCAACTAGTTGGTATACTCTAAAACACTTTTGTTGAAAATTAGGTCGATAATAGTCGGCAACACTTTACCGATTATTATCGACCTAAAATTAGACACGCATTATTTTTGAACAAAATGTTTTTACTAAAAACGCGATTGGCCGCGTGCATGTTTGAGCCTCGACCTCCTGACTGATAGTCTGACGTATCTACCATTCACCCATAGACGTATTATACTCTATGTTAAATTTTTTCCACTTGGTCTAAATATGTTTTATCTGAAAGGTTTTTTCTTTAATAAAATAACTACAAAATCGATGTAGTTTTAGACAAGCAGAAATTTTCAACACAAGCTTAGACAATATATGATCCTAAATTTGAAGTAATATTTTAGAGTGTAGTCTTTCAACGTTCAATTTAAAATTTTGTATAATTCCGTTACAACAAAAAGCACTACTCTTCGTATACCAGCAAATGCACTTCTTGTGGACATTGTCGCTCAGTCTGTCATCGGTTTGATCATTTTAATACATTCCTGCATGCTAAAATTTTGCGAAATTGAGCTGGTGAAAAGTTCTGTTACAATGTCTATTAAAACTTCTTGTATTAAATACTCTCTGAGCGAAAAATTTCTCAAATTGTTATTGTAGAATACGTGTAAAAGAGAAACAAACGAAAAATGTAATAGGGACATTTCTGAGGATGTTGTCATTTACATGGTCATTAATGAAAAGATGGGTGACAGTGTCGCTCCTATTGTCATGTATGAACTTAGCGGCCATTTGTTCGAAAATGTCCTCACTGATCCGTTTGAGCTGTTACCAATAGGTCATCGACGCTTTAACATTTTCATGCATCGGTCTTGCAAGATGTCTGAAAGAGTTCATATCTTGGTTGGGGCAGCCAACTACAGAACAAATTTTTCTGATGCCTGCCCTAATAAATATTACGTAAGTAAAATAATTCATATTGTTTCAACTTGAAATAACTTTGATTCAACATTATTCTTCGTGTTATTTGAAGCTGAAATTCACGCTGTTTCAACTTGAAACAATTTTGATTCGAAATGATTTTTCGTATTATTTCAGCATCGGCTTCATTTAGCTTTAACTGTACTGGAATATTAAATCGATATGAAACATAGTTATTTCAAAAGGAAAAATATTCTTTGAAGGTTATTGTAAAATCATGTTGAGTTAACTTGAAATAGCTTTGAATAAACTTTTCTGTGTGTATGTACCATTAATTAATTATAGTTGCATTACATATTGTGTATCTGTATCGTAAGAGATTTTTTATTACGTTTGGATAGCCTTTCTATGGATCTTTATACAATTATTGAAATACAAAACGATAAGATCGCGGATTTCGGGATATGCTAGTTCCCTAAAACCCTTGAATTTTCATAAGCACTATCTCCCGTTTGCCATCTCTAGTTGTTGCTAATACAAAATAATAAATTATCTAGAATTGTCTGGCAAAATTTCCAATAAAAATTTTATACGGAAATAAAAAAAATATCATCATACAAATCATAAACAACATTGACACTAACAAATGTCCAGCAACAACCAACCAACCCCCTGCCATACACACCACAAATTAGGTCATACTACTCGTATACTGCTCATCTACACTGTGTTTATTAAATGTCAAATAACTTTTCCATTAAAAAAAAAGAATTTCAAAGAAGCCAAAACCATGCGTTTGACTCATTTTTTAATTCATTATAATAATTAAATTTAGCAAAGAAGAGCTTTTTTTTTGTTTGAAAGTTCACAAAAAATGGCCTTGAATATTATAAAATTATAACAAATCATTAAAATTTAAGAAGATACCGTTTTAAATTATTTATTAAAACGAATTTTTTTCAAAACAAAAACAAATTACAAATAACATTTACAAAAGAAATATTTAATGATAAACAATTAAGAAACTATTTGTAATAAAATTAATGGAGTATAAAGAATTTACTACAAATATAAGAATTATTATAAAAGAAACAAGAGTAAGAGACTTTGCATCTTTAAGTCGCCTAATAATAGGCTTTATTTCATATATGTAAATGACTAAATTAGTAGTGATGCTATCGTAGCGATTTGGTCTTGCAATGAAAACCTTTTAGGAGACCCTGACAATCTCTTCAGAAATATCCAATACTGTTGCCTAATTAATTTCTTTTAGAAGGACATACAAGTTGTTTCCTTGATATTTTTGTTCATAGCGAAAATAGCCCAATTCCCCAAAGTACTTTTGCCGCTGAGTTGTTTGTTGTGCTTATATCTTGAAATACTATCAAACTGGTGGCAAAATTTCTCATATTGCTATAATAAGAAATCACTTGAGCTGTAAACAATTCTTGTGAAATATAGAAAATCTTTGCAAATAACTAAAACCAATCTTTTTTAAATTATAAGAACATATTTAACTCAAACTTAAAGTGTGTAAACTGTCGAAAATCATAAGTTTCGTTTCAGCCATATATTTTATGCACCAAAAAATGCTTGTAAAATTATTAAATTTGTTTTGTCGCGAATGCACAACAATTTAAGCTCATTGCTTTGAATTTAATGTTAATAGTCTGTAGGGCATTTTCAGAACACCAATAAATAAGTGAATCATTTATGTTTATTGCCGTCAATAGATAAAAAAATATTTATATCGCAAATAACTTTTATAGACATCGTAGATAGTTGTTCATAATTTGTTTTTGAGTTTTTTTTTAGTATTGGAATATGCACAGTGGGTTTTGATTGCAAGCTTAACTGCTTAAGTTTCTTATATTCTCTTTGATATTATTGTTCATACAACAATGCTTTATTAAAGATAGTTTCTTAATATGTACGTACACACAGAAAAATTTCATATTGAAATCGTCGAAAACAAGATCAATTTAAAACTTTTCCCTGGTGATTTTGTTTTCATAGTTGTTTCATGTTAATTCAACATGGAACATTTTTCCTTTTGAAATTACTATATTTCATAATGATTTAATATTCCAGTACAGTTAGAGGAGAATAAAGTTGATACTGAAATAATAGGAAAAGTCATGTTGAGTCAAAGTTATTTCACGTTGAAACAATGTAAATTTGATACTGATATAATACGAAAAATAATGTTGAATCAAAGTTATAACAATTTGAAACAAAGTGAATTTGACACTGAGCTAACACGAAGAAACAACGTGAATTTCATATTAAAACAACACGAAGAATCGTGTTGAATCAAAGTTATTTTAAATTGAAATAACGTGAATTTAATGTTGCTACATTATTAATTATCTTACTTATGTAATGTGTATTTGCATAAGTATTACAAAAGATTTGAACTTGGGCCACTTCCTTAGGAGTCAATGCGGTAACCACCGCAGCCACAGCAGCTTCAAAACTTCACTTTAGATATACACTAAATAAATACCATCAGAAGTAGGATGAATTTCATTTTAATTCAACATGATTTAGTTGATAATTTAACAGCAATTTTTAAAGGACATTTATAAACTAATATTCTTCTAAATAACTTAATAGCTTAATTATTGAAAGTCTTCTAAAAGTTTATACTTATTCACTTAAATTTACATGACAATACAGTTTTGTGTTTAAATTCGCATAAAAAGAAACAAGTTGTGAAAATGGGTAATTTTTTATCCTTTTTCTTTGAGGAAAAATGATTATAGAACACCGAAAAAGATATTTGTCATAACATCGCTTCCAATTCGGTGATTGGTAATCGGAAAAGAGAATTGCTTGCAATGACAAGGATATGTAAAATTAATTAGAAATTATCCAAATTTGCAATACTTTCGGATCGTGAATTCTACATTTTTATGACTTCTTTGGAGTGTCTCCTTTTTTTCTGGGAATAAGATTTAAAAAACAACACATTGAACTTAAATTCATGGTAAAATTAACAAAAAAATATTATTTTTTACAAAATAACTGCGCAAAATATTATTAATTTTTAAAATTGATATTAATAAGATTTAAAAAATAACGAAATGAATTTAGTTCATGGTAAAATTAACAAAAATTAAATAATTTGTTAAAAAATACCCGCTGAAAAAAAAATTTTAAGTATCGTCGTATCGACAGTAAAATATCGCCGATACCAATGCATCGGAAAATCTAAAGTATCGCCGATATATCGGTAACGGTTACACCTCTAGTTTATATTAGGTGCATACCATCTATAAACCTATTTTAAAATTTTCATGTAATATACATTTTTGAATACAATTTTATGAAAATTTGCTTAAAATTAGTTTGAAGCTGTTGTGGCTGCAGTAGTTAGCGCGAGGACTATCATGGAGGTGGCACGAGCTCATCTTGGCTGTCCAGCCTAAGCATAAAATATTATAAAACAAATTTTTACACTTTATTTACACTTTATTTTTACACTTTTTCAGTGCTGCAAACTTTAGCATCGCAAAGCCTACTATTAGGTTTGAAAATATAAACTTGGAAAGTAATTTACTTGAATAAGCTTAGCATAAAGTCGTATAAGGTGGAGGGGACATATGTGTACCATACACGTCGAAGGGTTAAAGGACATTTTCTCTAGAGATCAGGTTAAACCATTATTAGACGAAGCAGCCAATTGAAGGAAAGGATCAAGTCAGTATCGCTGAAATTTGCCTTTGCTTTAAATCACCCACACTTCAATATAGCAACTTGGCCTATAACTGCTTAAAAATCCTTGTTGATAATAAATATCTAATACATAAATACTCGCATATACATAGTATTAATTCGCTAACACTCACCAGAACTAAGTGCCCTTCTTGCATGAGTGCTTATTATAATTTGTGTATGTGCAAGAGTATGAGTTAAAATTCCTTTCCTTTGCATAAATAAATGCAAATATTCTTTGTATGTGAGTTAAAAAAGTGCGTCATGTTTAAGCTCTCGAAAACAACATCATAAAAACAAACAAATAATAAAATTAAAATACTTTGAAGTTTTGTTTTTGCTAAGCCATCGTCCTTGGCTATGTGTGAGTTTAAGAAAGGAATAGATTTATTTCCTTTGAATACAATACATACATTTGTATGCGTGTATTTACCCTACAGATAATATTGGACTAACTACGTGGTCCATTTTAGCTGAAAAAGGGGTAGTTACAACATGGTCCTATGTTATGCAGCCATGGACCATGTCATTTGCAAACAATAGCTTCTAGTTTACCGATAAGTGCTTGCGTTTTAACGAGTGCAAATATTAAAACATGACCGAGTAGTTTTGAGACTAGTCCGATGTAACGCAGACATGGGGACCATGTCATTTGTAAAGAATGGTTTGTAGTTGGCAGGGACAAGTAAAAAAAAAGATATCGATATATATCGATATCGATATATATCGATATATTTTTAAATATCGATTGCTATCGATAAATATCGAATAAAAAATATCGTTATTTCGATATATATCGATAGTTTTTCAAGCATGACTATGCATACATAATACCAAAAATTTTTAAAAATAAAACACAAAAAGTACTTTTCTTATAATAATTAACCTCAAAAGAGCTTCCTTACTGTTTCAACAATATTTCATGAAACGTACAAGTACTTCAAGAAATTTTTACTCAAAGAAGGATAATTTTTCTAATACACAAAAGATAATAAATAAGACAAAAGGTATTGAAATTAAAAAAAAAAAAAACTGAACGAAAAACAAAAGCAAATCTAAAAAAATATCGAATTTGATACTGTTGATGTATTTTGGAAAAAATATGGATATATCGATACATTGTAATTAAAAATATCGACGATATATATCGATATATTTCTGAGAAAATATTGATATATCGATATTTTTGCCCATCCCTAGTTTGTAATTAAACGACAAGTGCTCGTGTTTAAACAATTTCAACACGATAATTTGAGTGCTCCATCAGGTAATGAGATGGAGTAGTTTTGAAACTACTCCGATGTAGTCCAAATGTGGGTTATATGGTCCAGCCCTAGGACATCGTAGTGTTAAATCTACCGTATTTTCTCCATACATTTGGATTACCTTTGGACTAGTCCTAGTCCTCTATGGAGTATAGTTTATATGCGTGTATGGACTAGTCGCGTTATCTGCAGGGTATTTATTTAAGTTTGTTTGTGTGAAATTTTTGGCGCCATGCAGACCCAATTTAGCTGATTTTATTGCTATTTGGTTAAACTAATTCATGTGGATGCTGCTACTGTTTTTGTTTGCTTGTGTAAAATTTGTTTGTGTGTGAGTGAGCTCGTGTGTGGGGTGTTGTTCGTTGTTATGTTAGCCGCTTCCCAGGAAACATTTTTGGACGACATGTCTAACGTCAGAAGAAATCTGAGACTTTACCAGACAATCAGCCGAGTTGTCTAAAACTCCCTCAGACATTTGGTAGAGCAGTAGGCACCCAAGAAACAATTTTGGCCGACATGTCTAACAACAGAAAAAAATCTGAGACTTTACCAGACAATCAGCCGAGTTGTTTAAAATTCCCTCAGACATTTGGCGGATCAGTAGGCAGTTTTCTGGTACGACGTTTCTGCACATTGTCTGAAATATTATCTGATTAATATCAGAATAGTTTGCACATTATCCGAAGGCAATTTTATTTCCATTAAGACATTTAACAGAGTAGTCTGCACATTTTCTGATCTACGTCTAACGACTTTTACCAGTCACTTCTGCACGTTTTCTGATTTTAGTTGTCGTTATAGCTCTCATTTATCTCTTGAGAATATGTACACAAATATTTGAGTTTTTAAACTTATAAAATATGGTTAAATGTTTTCTGGTGAGCTGCCATAAGCATCACAACAATGAATGGAGAACTTAAAACTTCGACTTTTTTCTCTAATATTAATATGACAGCACGTAAAAGGTATCAGATAAATCTGATGTTTTGTCAGATATTTTTCCGATATTTATAAGGCATGTCGAAAATTCCTTTAGAACTTCCCTAGAAAATTCGTCGGAACTCGTACAGAATTCTGTTAGAACTTTCACTATAGTTTTTAGAATTTTCTCAGACAAAGAGTTCCGGTTTCTTGTCAACCCCTCATATGATTTTCGGTACGTGTTCTGTACATCTTGTACAGACCGAAATCGACAAAAAATTGTTTGCTGGGTTGTTTTGTTTTTATTTATGTAACGGTAACACATCAACACCAGCCTCATCCTGAATACAAAATTCACACTACTTACACATTACTATTTTAATATTACAATGACTAAGTTTGTATTTGTGTTTATGAACACATACAAATCGCTCATTTAATGAAAACCAAAATTTGTAATTTACTTTTCTTTAATACTTTCTTCATCTAAAACACAGGTGCTAAAAATTTTTGCCTAATCGAATAACTTTCAGGAGTGCCCACCCTATTGTGGTCAAAGCTCAATTTTTTTTTTAATTTACCAAAATTAATTTCAATTTACCAAAAAAGATATATTATTAAGCGTAAGTAAAAATTTTGGGCCAACTCGGATAACTATGACGGGTGACCTCTAGTGGTCAAAGTTATTGTTTTGTGAAAATATACAATTATGAAGCATAATTTCCAAAGTTATCCGAGTTGGCCCAAAATTTTTACTTACGCTTAATAATATATCGTTTAATAATATATCGTTTGGCACGAATTGGCGTAAGATTTTTATTGGACTTAACGTAGGAAACACTTTAGTCTACCCAATCAATATAGCAGCATACAGGCTCAAGTGTCGGCGATCAAAAGAGCAGTCAATTTGTGAATATACAACAGGATATTCGATCAGGATATCCGTATATGTACCGAGAGTAAGGCTGCATTACACACTCTATCTGGTGTTTACACAACATCGGAGTTGGTTAGAGAACGCCGGACATCCCCAAATGAGATGGCGCAACATCACAACCTGAAGCTTCTCTAGGTACCAGGTCATGCAGACGTGCCTCGTAACTTTATTGCGGATGAGGTAGCCAAGGCTGGTACCCGCTTGACTGGTCCCACTGTTAACCTGCAAAATACAAATCCAGCAGCAAGTATGGGTTTTCTAGATTCAGCTGGCCACAGTATATCTTCGCAAGGTCTGCTGCCATACTGAGGCTTCCCCACCAATAGCTACGTATAGTCAAAGCGGTCGCAAGAAGGCACTGTTGTATTGGTTCTCCTGCTAGGAGATTAGGAGGAAGAAACTGTGAACCGCTTCCTTTATCAATATTCAGCTCTGTCTAGAACAAGGATGGATCCATTGTTCAGTTCTGGGGGTGTCACATCGTAGAGATTCAGTCGGGACAGCCTCAAAATCCAATTTGATTACATAAATAGATACCAGTTCGACTAGCATAGGAGAACTCATTACCTCCATATCCCCCCCTCCTGGGAACCACGCTTGGTCTAGAATAGGGCGCAGACGTTGGAAAATGTGTTATAAAATGTATAAATTAATTTATTCGGCACTCGGGCTGCCTTAGTACCGACCCAGCTGCTACGATGGACAGGGAATTTTCATGAAATCTCTTTGTACTCAGAATGCTACTCAAAAAAAAGTAAAAACAAAAAAGGAATGTTTGAATAATCAGCTCTGGAATTTCATACTAACCAAAACGTTATTTAACCAAAAAATTAATATAAGAAGTTACAATAGCTCTTGTATTCTATTTCGTTAAATAAATTGGTTAAATAGTTGATGTTCCTACTGACTAGTATCCACCGTGACAAGTGGTAAAAATGAAACAAGAACGCTGATGCATTTTGTGTACATGAATAAGAAAACCCCGTTTAAAGGACTTTTACGATATCTCTCCTACTATTCTCATTCAACCATAGATTTTATTTCTACAGTTTCCTGTGAGGGTAGTGTATGTATGTATTTGTCTCTAAGCATGAGTATGTGTGCATATAAAAGTTTTATTTTGCTCGTGTATTTGTCTACGCAGCCATTGTGGCATTTGTTTTGTATTTTGTTCCCTTATAGTTTTGGTACATTTTCCTTTCAAGTTTTTCTCATCTTTTTAAAGACTCATTGGCGCCGAAAAGTTAACAATTAAATGAAAAAAAATGAACAGCAGACAGATTAAAAAGAAAACTAAAAAATAATCATTTATTTTGTTTAACTACAGTATTTGGAGTTTTTTTAAATGCGCTTGTGTCCTTGTTCTAGTAATTTGTATCATTTTGTAAATAAACTGTACATTTTATTTCATCCTGCCCTCTTGTGTAAGTTAAATGTTCAGCAAGAATGTAAAGTAAGATATTATATTTTCTCTTTACTGCCATTATTTAGTTTTTTTTCCGCCAAATAAACAACAAAGAATTAGTGAAAGGATATTGTTTGAAATAGAAAAATGTTTCTAAAGGACGAATTCCAAGACGAATAGCTGTTATGGGTTCCAAAATAATAAGTTGCCTGTTGGTTTCTGATTGTTGTAGAGCTATGTGTACCTGATAAAAATATACCTTAATAACAGTAATATCAAAATTGTTTTCTCTACTTTGAATTCGTGTAATTGTAGGAAATTTATAAATAAGACTAGAAGGGAAGAGGGTTCAATAAATTGAATAAGGTTACTTGAAGTGTATATTAAATTTTTTTCCTCATGCTATGAAATCGTTAATAATTGATATTTTCGAATGAAATTTTGCAGTTATACAGGAATTTTCGTAAAAAAATACCCAGCGGTCAAAGGAAACTAAGATTTCTTTCTGGGAATTTCTTATGGAATTTTTTATGCGATTTTGGCCATAAAGTCAACGTCTGGTCCAAGGTCCATAAAACGATTTGGCAAATAAAATTATACACCTAAGAGTTTCTTCAAGTGATATTTGTTTTTCAATACATGCTTAGGGATTTTAGAACATATGGGCTAAAGTCAAAACCATCACAGAAAAAAATAAGTTTCCTTTTTGATAACAAGAAATACCGGTATTCAATATATTTTTTTTCAAATTTCCTGTGATAAAGAATTTCGCCAATATTGATAACAAAATTTTTTCAAAAGAAAAAAAATAAATTAAAAAGAATGTTGACATAGCTGGGATATGAACCCGGGCTTTCCGGACGTAAAGCATACTCGCTACAGCTGAGTCATGTACCAGTTATTTTTTATTATTTTACTAAAATTATTAAATTACATGAGTTTTTTCATTTTATTGATTGTTTTTCAAGGGACCTGGGAAACAATTCAAATTATTGAGAGATTAAAATTATCGAGTTTCAAATTATCAAGAGTCGACTGTATTTACTTTTTATGGGCAAAGTTTTATAAGAGTCGGTTGAGTAGAAATAGTTGAAAACGAAGGTTTATTTACTTTGTATTTACGTGACCCTGTCCACTTTTCAACGGGAGCAATCTAGAAGTACATCCGCACAGAAAAATTTCAATGTAAAACCGTTGAAAACCAGGTAAATTTAACATTTTTCGGTAGTGATTTTGCTTCATAAGTGTTTCATATTAATTCAACATGATTTACACTAATCTTGAAAGAACATTTATCCTTTTGAATTAACTATACTTTATGTTGACTTAATATTCCAGTACCGTTAAATCAAAATGAAGTTGATACTGAAATTTTATGGAAATCAAGTTAAATCAAAGTTATTTCGACTTGAAACAACATGAATTTTATATTGAAACAATACGAACAATCATGTTGAATTAAAGTTATAACAAGCTGAAACAACATGACTTTAATGTAGCGATTTTATTAATTATTTTACTTACGTGATGTGTATTAGCATAGCCATCAGAAAACTTTGTGTTGTGTTAGTTGGCTGGCTCAGCCAAGATTTGAACTCCTGCCACTTGCGCGATAGTCCACTACGCTAACCACTGCAGCCACAACAGCTTCAAATTTTACTTTAGCTATACACTAAATAAATACCGTCGTATGTAAAAAGAGTTTCATTTCAGTTTAACATTATTTAAATGATTATTTAACAAAAAACATATTTCAAATTAAATTTATAGTCATGTTGGTTTAAAATGAAATGTAACGTTCATAACAAAGTTGTTTTAACAGTGAAAAAATTGAAATCAAAGAGATTTAATGCACTAGTAAATTCTCGTTTTTCTCGTCTACATAGCCGACACATGTAAGAATAAACAACAACAAGGCAGTTAATTGTAGCAGCCTTGTCGGAAACTCAGTTAACTTTAAACTAACTTTAAGCTAACTATTTCGCAACTAGTGCTGACTGACACTTGGCTTACTTTCCAATGGAAAAAATTAACTATTTTAACATTGCGATGTCCTAGGCGGTAGTCAATTGTCCCACTCTGCACTACTTTTCAACTAACTTAAAGTTGACTTTATTTAAGTCCTTTTGTAGTTAGTATATTTGCAAAAAAAATTTTGCTGGGGTTCGAACTATATAATCAACGCGCTGACCACCCATCTAAGGTACCATTTGAAATAATGACAGCAAAAAGTTAATATAAATAATATGAGTTTCAAAGTAGCTGAAAGTAAAGTTGTTGACTCTCACCAAATCCAATTGTATGCTCAACTTACGAATTGATTTTCTGGACTTCATTCTGGATTACATTGTTGTTAGCTTTTAGTTAGTCTAAGAAAAGTTAACTATAAGTTGATTATTTTTGTAGTCGGCTAGTGATTTTCCGACACGGAATGAACAAAGCAAATAAATACTAACACACATAAACGACAAATTATTTTTTTGTAAATTTAGTATGATTTCCAATCAAAATTGATTTTATATGCCTTTTTTCCTGTGTGTCCTTTTAAATAACGAAAATAAATCCGAAATCGGTTTATAAATAACGGTGTTTTTAGGGAACATAGATAAAATAATACACGATACACGAGCTTTCTATTTTTTTGAAGTCGGTTAATCTTATATACAAATAGGCCAGAAAATATTATGTCGTTCACTTTTAAGCATCTCATTGCCCACCAATATTGATTAGAAATATGTGGCTCAAAACGTTTTTTTCTCTAGATATGCACAATATATATTTAAAATCAAATCCGGCTACGGCTCAAGTGATCGAATTTCGACCACCGGGCGGGATCCTAGTAAGTTTAGATTTTTATTTAGCATTTTTTTTTCTTCTATTTAGCAACATATGTATTTTGTAGCTCTATGTAAGTAGCAATTGCGGTGAAAATGTAAGTACACCTGTAATAAAGGCCATGATTCACTATCCTACACAATCGCGCGATCTGCCAAATATGACATGTGTGCCAGAAAAGTATGGTAGTGTGGACTAAAAATGCAACTGTGTGACAGATTTTTTTGGCCAGTCGTGCGATTTGGCAAAATTTTATGAAAAGTTTCATAAAATGATAGTTTTCATGCGATCCATGTGTATACACAATTCTATGGTGTAATAAGTATACAGGTGGCAGCATAACGTTAGCTAATTACTTTTTGTTCTGGTAGTTTTGTGCATAAGCCACGTCCATCCAGCAAGTGTATTTTTTGACAAGCATTATCTATTTGTTTTTTGTATTGTATTTGTTGCCCGTATGCAGCCACCTGTATACTTATTTCACCATGCACAATACAAACAGATGTTTTTGCATCATTTTTGTATAATAGTGTGGCACCTACAACGCCATTTTGAAACGATTTTTTAAAGTTGTCCAGACTTTTGTAAAATTTTCCTGTGAATGAATCGTGCGATCGTGTAGGATAGTGAATCAGGGCCTTAAGGGGTACTCCTTATATTATTACTTTCTTCAACAAAAGCGTGTGTAGTTATCGAGTCAAATAATCCTTATATACTTTATTTTTCATATTATTAAGAGAAGTTTTTGCTGGGTAAGTAAGACAGCTTTGTCGATTTAATTTCACTTTATTTTGTATTGTTGGTTGGATGTTATTAATTTTTTATAGTAATTTCCCTGCAATGTACGAACTAAAAGTTAATAAAATTTTCCATATTCAGCAGAATCATAAAAAGTTTTGTTTTCGGACAACAATTTATATGTTGACTATTTTTGCGAAATAAAAGCAGAAGCAATAAAAAGTTTGTCTGTTTGCAAACAAAAAAATAAGGTAAGTAAAACTTTTGCAATGAGAGATATTTTATTTATTAAAATGCGTGAAAGCTAGTTTGTTTTTTTACTAAGCACAGGTAACAATTGACGAATACAAATTTAAAAAAAAATTAATTTAGGTTCCGTACTGCAATCAAAGCAGACGCGTATCGAACTCAAGCTTTTGGGAGGGGAACTTTTATATGAAACTAGTATTGTCAACGGACGATATAATCCTCCGTATTGCAGATGTAAGGCGCTTTACTTACAACTTAATGGTAAATAAAAATTTCATTCTTCTCCCAGGAATTGAGTACACAAGATATTTTTATAATATTTTTACACAATATGAAGAATAACATGACTGTATTATTAGCACAAAAATCAATATCTATATAATACAACTATAATTAGCTAATGATACATAGAAACTTGTCTATACTGAAATTAAAAAACAACGGTAATATACAAATACCGAATAATTTCAAATAAACTAATTCAATTCATTGAACTCTCTTCACTTTAAGTCTTATGGCTTTAATACAACAACACTAAAAGCGAAGCCTACTAACACACATATTTGTAATTGCCCCAGTGTTTTTCTTGACCAGTAGCTTATGAGTTGACCATTTAGATTTGTATGTATTTATATTAAAATCCGCCCCACTGTTTTAATTATAAAAGTATAAATTGTCTCAATAAGGGCTAGGCCACACGGCCGTTTTTAAAACGCGTGTTTCTCTTTTTCTGTATTAAATTTGAAAGTTTAAAAATTGAAAACTTTCAAATTTAATTTAAAAAAACCTTATTGCTCATCCTAAGGCTATGCTTCAATTATTTTTCTATAATTGTTTTATACTCTAAAGCATAGACTCTCAAACTGTATAAACTACATAAATCAGTTACAAATTTTGTATTCAAATTCAACTTGTTTCCTTTAAATTCTTTTTAGCACTTTGTTCCTTTAAAGAAAATGACAAGATTTTTATTTTATAAAAATTACAAATCCTAGTCACAGAATAATTGAAACTAAACATTGATTTGCTAATAACTTAAAGCTAATATAAAAGCAATTTAATGTTGCTGCTACATCTCTGCATGCTTTGCACAATGTTTTCAAGGATTAAAAAATAAAATTCAATTTGTACGACATTATTCGCGTTGCGCACAGACGACAATACATCTCCATTCTAAAGAATACTATACAATCTACGATTTTTTATGTCCATTTTTGCCATTCTCTCATGCTTTCAATTCTGGATGCTGCAGATAAAATAACATTAAAATAACATTAAGCCTTAAGGCATGTCTGTCTGTCTGTCTCTTTCTGATTTTGGCGGAGTAAAACAAATTTTTTTTTTATATATTAGCTTTGTGGGAATTCTTATATTTGTATTTTTAATAGTTGGTTAATAGAAATTTGTTAGAATGGTGCCAAGATTAAATTGTATAGGATAATTCATTATGAATAACGATTTTAAATTTGACAAAAAAAATAAGTGTTTCTAACTTCGACCCAATTTGTTTTTATTATTTTTAAACAGAAATAAGCCTAAAACGTTCTCATTATAGGACTATTGAAATAGGACAACGAAAAAATTAACGAATTATCAAAAGTTTAAATGTACGTGCGCACTTCCAAACCGGAAGTGAACATTTCAAAACCTGATGTGAGAATTTTTTTTACCTTAAGCCCAATTTATTTTATTTTTCAAAATTCGTGGCACTAAAAACTTTAACTCCCTTAAAATTAGTCTCTGATGTAAACTTTCAAAACTCAGATACACGTATACATATTTTTTGGTGGCCTCTTCCAGAATTTGGGGCTATTCACATATTACGTAACGCCCCGAGGGGGACTAAAGATTTGTTACGGACAAGATATTTTATACTGAAATTTTTGTAAAAAGCGGTACGAGGGGGTTGGGGGTACAAAGCTTCCGAAAATAGCAATATGTAATATGTGAATAGGCCCATAGCTGTTAGATCCATCCTCGTTATTAAAAAAAAATGATTTTGCTGTACAGTGTAAATATTCGCAATTTTGCAACTTTATTAATCCATCAATATGCATGACATAAAGCTTATTATATTTGTAGTATATGTGGGTTAATGATTTTTTAATCAAAATGAAACGTTTTTGCCACATTCGATTTTTTATAAATTTAAAAAAAATATATTCCAATTTTGCCTAGAAAAATATATAGTTTTTCATTATTGCGTTATTCCACCGCAAATCAACCAACGAGTAACCAACTTCACTATCCCCGATTTTGATAAAACTTTGTGTGTAATGTATACCGAATTTCGGACATCTAACTCCTTCGGTTATGTAGATATGACGTCATCAAAACTAAACAAATGTATCTATAAATTTGAGATTACTTAAAAAAGTTTTAATATCTCCAAAAGTGCTTAAGTTACAGATCTCAGCAATATACCGTTTGAAAGGTTATAAAACCCCCTTCATAATGACGTAAGCTAAAATTTTCGCGGAGCACAGAAATTTTTTTAAAAAAATTGTTGGTTCCCGAAATTTAAAATCGCCATATCTTAAAAAATGGTTTCTGCAACAGCTTTCTGTAACAAAATTGGACAAGTCCTTCTCTTTGTGATGTATGAGTCTCTATGATTAGTTAACAAAAATTGTAAGTTTTTGCTATTAAAGCTTTCTTATAAATTTTTAATAAATAAAAATTTTAAATTTTGAAAAAAAATTCTACATTGCGGTCTAAATAATTCCGAAGGCTTTGGGAATAAAAAAAATAAATTTAGAACTACTGAAAGGTAAGTTATTATCAATACTTTAATGGTTTTTGTAATAATATTGAACAACTTGTACCGAAGTTATGATAAAATCAATGGAACTAGCCATCTCTACAAAAATTTAAAATTTTAGAAAAAAAATTTTTAATTTATCCAAAGCTTAACTTATCAAACAAATATAGTGTTACTCCTTGGTATTTTTCTTGTTGCCTAGTGTTATGTATAATTTTCAATTCTCTTTAAACGCATGCACAAAACAGTTTTGTACAGCATTTTAATAGTATCTTCGCACAGAAAACTTTGCATACTTAAGTTGGTTTGTCAAAGTTCATAGATTTAAATTACATACTATCGGGCATGTCACAGACTTCAATTCCGTATTCAACCTATCCCATTTTTGTAGCAGCTGGTATCTAAAAAAGAAAACTAAAATACGCAAACTTGTCAGGTGTGTCCAGACTGTTTGCGGCGCTACTATGCTGCGGTATGCTCCAGCTAGGTCTTGACATATTAGGGTGAATTGAATTCTGTTTCCGAACGGAACTCAACTCTGTGACATGGCCGTATATTACCTTTTTTATCTTGAAATTTATTTAAATAAGTGAAAAACTTTTTTTTTATTATTCGTTATATATTTTTTTTTTTATTTTAAATAAACGTATATTTAAATTTTGATTAATTAGATAAATAAAAATATTTTATATCATCATTGATACACATATCTACATACATGCATGCATACATAGTACATACACACATCCATACATAAGTATGTATATTAATAATTAATAAAGTTATAAAAAAAATTATTAAAGAAAAAAATTTTAAAAGCAAAAAAAGATTTTAAGAAATTAATCAATTCCTACTAAACGATCTTTAAAACAGATCCGACAACTTTTCAATCATTAATTTCTGCTCAATACTGTAGCCACTGTCACGCTCACGGCAGTCACAGCCAACACCGACCATTTGGAAATATACAATCCTGAGCTGCCATTACAGCCATCTTCGTTACAAGTGCAAATTATTTGCTTATAACCCTCATTGTCGGCAGTGAAACAACTATTGTTGCCAACTCCGCTACGTTCGCGAAGCCAGCCACAACCCCGAACAATACGACGCTCGCCGGTAACCTCAATATTCAGCACAGTCTTGCGGCAAAAGGCTTGTTGTTCATGTTGTTCCTCACACTCTTTAAGGAAATGATCATCACGCTGTGCACGCGGCGTACTCAGACGCAACACGTTGCAGTCTTCATCTGTATGGGAGTTGCATTGATGGCAACGTATGGCATTGACTGAAAAGAGAAGATGTGAAGACAACAAGATATTATATTTGAATTGTACTAAATTAATCTAAATTTGTTTAATATATATTTATATATTGGTTTAATTGAAAAGTTAATAGCTAGGGCCTTGAACTTTTTAATTTAAACTAGGATGCCGCTCGATGGTCGAAATTGATTGATTAATAACCGGTTCTGTAACCAGCATTTTTTTGGCAAAAATTTATATTGTGCATATCTAGAGAAAAATGCCTTTGAAACCACATATGTATTGGTGGACAAAAATATACTTAATAAGGTCTGAATATTTCATAGAAAGGTTTTATGAACTTTTTTTTATGTTGAAGTTCATATAGTGCAATGAAGTGATTTTTCAAACCAACAATAAATTTATAACCGAAAGTACCTCTTAAGTGTCTGAGTATATTTACTTAATTGTTATCCATCGATTTTCATTTATCATCGATTTTCATGATACAGTGCGAGCTCGATATTCGCAAGTACCGAAAAGTTGCAATGATCGAACATTGTCTACATTAGTTGATGACACCTCATTTTTTAATATAAAAAAAATAATATCTTTTGTCGTATATTTTTACAGACACATATTACACAGCGGAACAGACTTCTTGGTGCCCTAAATTTGACCTCCGTTTTGCACGTGCTGTTGAACCCTCATTACTCTGTTAGACTAGTTTTTTTCAGTTAGCTCGCGTTTGCGAAATATCGCGGTTGAAATTTAGCTGTTTTGGTTTCACCTTAATAAAATTGTTTCTGACGAAAATGCCCACAAAAAATTTTACACGCCATGCCCAGGGCTTTACAGGGAATAAAATTTTTAATTTAAATAAGAAATTATTTAAAAATATAGCGAATTATTAAGAGACTAGCTCGAAATTTGAGTTTATTTTCCACATCGTAAAGACACAAATGGGTAAAGGTCCTTTTTTTAAGTAATTATATTATTCTTCTTATTTTTTAATATTCATTAGTCTTCTGAGTCCAAATACAGCAACAAAAATCCCTCATTTGCAGTTTTTTAAATATCGAGAATTTTATGTTACCCCTTTTTTGGAGTAAATATCCTTCTTTCGAATGCTTTTTAACAAATTACGAATCTGTACAAAAATATCTTTCATTTGAGTATAATAAGTCAGGAGCTTTTAGCATTAGACTTTAGTGGTATTTTAAAGACATTTAGTGCTTAATTTTGTCTTGTTTTATTATTATTATTATTATTATTATTATTATTATTATTATTTCAGGACATTTTAAATATGTTCGAAATTTTTTATAAAAATGTGTTTATTGTAGTATTATGTATGTGCTTGGTAAAAATATTTTAAAATGTTAATCAAATGTAAGATTTATAAGGATAAAACTGAAACTAGTTAACATTTAATATCCTTGCAGTTTCACCAAAAATATACTGGAACATACATCAACAATATTATATTTAAAAGACAGATAATTTTCTGTAGATTAATATTCTAAAAAGTCTTATTGAATTTTAAAGTCCGGTTTGGAAAAATTGGGCGAAGAAGCCAAAGAGAGATAGAATGACAAAAAAATAAAAATCGCGATATATTAAAAACTAGAGCTGATCAAAAAAAATTTAAGGTAGTTTTGAAAATGGTATGGCGATAATTGATTGTTGCAAATATTGAGCTAGCCACTGTATATGGCTTCTTTTTCCATAACAAGCATGTCCTTAAGAACAACAGGTGAAAGTGATAGTTTTTGAGGCTTTAAGTTTTTTTATGAGCTTTTAGAAAGAAAACTAAATTTTAATATTGTATGAAAAACACTTCTTCCAATACTAATTTGTGAATAAGCGTTATCAAATCAAACAACTACGTTAAGAAAGTTTGAAGATAATTTTGTCATGTGTGTTTTGGCGTTTTGTTGATCGAAGTTAGGGTGAAATATACTGAAGTAACTATTGGAAATATTTGTCGTACCCATTAAAAAATCTAAACGTAATAGAAAAAATTTAAAACGGATTTCAATTTAGCATATTAAACTCTTTATATATTTTTATTTGAATTATATTTTCTTTGCCGACCAGTGCAATTTACTGCGCAGTATGTTCAGTGAGAAGCAAAAACTCTATACACTGGCAAGCCCATGGTGTAATAAGTATACAGATGGCAGTATAACGTCAGATGGTAATTTTTTGCTTTGGTAATTTTGTGCATAAGCAACGTCAAACACGTGTACATTTTAACAACAATTATCTAGTTTTTGTTTTATTGTTGTATTCGTTGCTCTTATGCGACCAGCTATATGTACACTTATTACACCATTGGCAAGTCAAATGCCAATTGAGTAAGCTTAATTTACTAATTGTGAACACTAAATTTAATTGCTCAATCAAAATTAAATTGTCTCAATTAAAAATTCATGTCTGAACAGCGTATTATGCCATTTCTTCAATATCCGGCCCTCTCAAATTGAGACGTCATTAGAAATTAATTCTACCGGTATACACAAAATATTGCAATAATAGTTAATTATGAAAGATTTGAATATTGTAGACATATTTATGTACGTCACTGTACTTTAGTTGCAACTTGAGTAAGCAACTTAAACACCAGTGCGTAAAAAAAATAATAATTGTAAACATTTCTGCGAAATTTGCCAACTTCATAAAGTCTGTTTAATTCAATATTTTTCATATAATTCAATATATTCTTAGATGAATTATGCTGACTGCTAAGAATTTTGATATACTCGTAAAGGAAAAGAACTCAGCGATTGTCATCAGAGAAAACCATTGATGTATTCAACAGATTTTATGAAGCCCGTGTGTTGTTTAGAAAATAAACTAGAAATATACTATTGGAATCATTCAATTATATTGCGAGAAGAGATCATTATATTTATGTGAGAAGATTCATAGGACACGGTTAAGTAGAGTTAGATGGAAGATTATTTCGTTTGTTCACTTTTTTAGCACTAAATTGTACTGTCAGGGTTACTCAAAGTGTATGAAAATTTTCCAAGGAATCGGCTAAGCACATATAGTCGAAAATACATAATTACTTTTCTAAGTACGAAATTATATTTTCGGAGAGATGCATTGTCTGCGTAAAGTTTCATAAGAATCGGGTGAGTAGAAGTAGTTAAAAAAGTATATTTATTTTGTATGGGTGTGGCACAGCCCACATTTCTAATAAACACATTATACCAAAATGAGCTCAAAGCATTGACATGTATAGAAATAGCTTTAAAATAATGTTTATTTTTTAAGGGCGTGGCACTGCCCACGTTTTATTCCCTAAAAGTGTATTGGCTTCGGAGCCTAATGTGCAAAAAACATTGCAAAACTTCATTATAACCAAAGTTATAAGTGACGGCTGACCCCAGGAAGGATCGTGGACTTTCGGTTCCGCAAAAATTCTTTTAGTTTCGAAAAACCTTTTTTTTTCTATCTTAATTTGTTTATAAAAATAAAAATAAATAAAAAGTAAAAATTTAAATTTAGTATGAATTAGATAGATAATACAATGTATGACGTACACAGACCCATAAATCTTTATCTCTTAAAAAGCTTCTTAAAAATTAAAACAGCAAGTGTAACCTCAGACAAGAGAGATCATATTTAATTGAAAACATGTGCTTCAGATGAAAAACATCTTTTGCTTTCAAAATTTGTAGCGGATGTTTTTTTTTAGGCAGAGAAATTGGCTTTATTTGAAAAGTACTTTTATGACATTAAACTTTAATTATGATTTCGAGCATGTAATGTAGTGCTGGGAAGTTATAATATTTTCAGCAACTCAATCCCTTTCTTTGGGGTAGTCGATGCTGTAGTGAAGCACGCTAAAATAATGGAAATGTCATATCTTTAGCCAGAGTTGCATTTTGTCCGTTATATTTTCCATTGAATACCAAAAAATCGATAATGGCCTTACGTAATATGTGAACAACCCTTGTTTAACAAGACATAAATTTAAAAAATCAAAAAACCCCGACTGCGTAAAGAAAATAAAAGAAAACAACTTTAAACCGTCACAGATCCTAAATGGTCATTCGAAATTAAAAATCATAAGAGATGATTTTCAAATACCTGTCGATTGATACCCATTTTGATATAGTTCGCCGACTTTTTATTTTTTTCGTATAAACAAAATGGCGTCTGTTGGCCGCCATAATGAACTTTGACTACTGTCATATCTTTAGTGACACTCCGCGGCTTAAGACGAATCGATTGACATACATAGCAAATTTTTTTGCTATTACCGAAAAATCCTGGAAGTTCTCTCAAAAAATCTCGAGACTCTCAGCTCAATCATTATAAGTAATCCGAAAATTTCGAAATTTGGGTTCCTAAATCGAATGCATACAAAAATGTATAGATCATTAGAGATAATATTGAAAATTTTCAAATGATTATTAAAGTTAATGGTCTCTTTTATAATTTTCAAAGTTTTTTGCTTCATTTGTAATACATTTGAAGAATTCACATTAAAATTTCTTTTTAACCATGAAGCCCTCCTCCACTTTATATAATCATTCGTTGTGCAAGGATTTTTTTTAGCATTCATCTCTTTGGTAGCATTTCTTTAACCAATTAAAATTTTGAAATAATTTACTTATTCCTAATAAGAAATAAACTGACATTCATCATTTATTATTCCAAAATAGATGACGTCTGAAAGCTTGTTATTTCATTTCAATAAACGACATGTAAATGACACCTTAATGATTGAGAGAGAAGAAAAAAATATATCGATAATGTGGGCAATAAATTTGAAAATGCCAAATTTAATTGCGTACAACAAATTTTAAAATAAAAGCAATAAATGTCAACATATTGTCTGTTAGTAAGCTAAGTTGTTTCAGAATCAGATTATTTATGGCAGTTTATTTCGGACATATCATCAGGAAAGTGCATTAGAAACTTTAAAAAGAACTTCCGAAATCAATTAGCAATATTTGTTTCCGACTAAAATCTTTTTTATTAGAAAAAAAATGAAATAGGGACTTCATCGTCATCAATATGAAGTCGATGTGTCATATTCTCTTTCACTGCAATTTCTGAAAACTCCGCCATTTATAAACCGATTTCGGATTTATTTTCTTTATTTAAAAGGATGTACTTCCAGATTGGTCGCATTGAAAAAAGGGTAGAGTCACGCCCATACAAAGCAAATGCGCATTTCTTATCAACTTTTTCTACTCAAGTCACTCTTATAAAACATTGCACACACTTTAAGCTTCTGTTTTAATACTACATCATGAATTAAAATGTGGGCAGTGCCACGCCCATGCAAAGTTAATATTATTCTTCAACAAACTTCTAGTAAACCGATTCTTATGAAACTTTAGATACACATTAAGTTATTGTTACAATACAACATTATGGTTAGAAAAGTGGGCAGTGTCACACCCATGAAAAGTAAATTTTTATTTAACTACTTCTACTTAACTGGTTCTCATGAAACTTCGCATACACAGTTAGTTCTCGTGAAAGTAGAAAATGTGGGCAGTGGCACTTTTATTTTACAGTATGTGTTTTTTTTTTGAAGAATTATTTTGAAGTCGGTTAATAAAAAAAATTTTTTATTTTACAAAAAAAATGTTTTTTTATTTTTTCGGACGGCCCATTGCCCTTCCCCCTTTTCACACAAATATTGATTATCGCATAAGTCCTCCATTAATGAACCTATTTTTAAAATTATTCTTTTGTTTCCAAAGGTTTGCTTGCAGTTTGGTCCCATAATTTGTCTATGAAAACCGGTGAGGCAAATCGTAGCAAAATACGACCTACCTAATACATTCTTCGAAAATATAACAACCCACATTGCAGTAGAAGCAAAATTTTTCCAAAGGAAATCCGAAATTTGTAAGCTGATAATATTCTTTATATCATTTCTACCCTTCGGCAGCTATCAACTTCTTTTAACGTCCTAAAATTTATAGATAAGTTATATATAAAAAAATGTTACGTAACGCTCAATACATGTTTATACGAATTCAAAATTTTTCTCAGAACACACACTTTATTTTGAATTCAATTCAAATGTATAATATTCGATGTATTTTAACATAACCTCTTTAAGTATTCACTAAAAAATTTAAATAAAACTTAACAAAAAATATGGATAACATTCAATATATTTTTTGGATACAAACCATGATTGATTTATGAAACCCTTTGCAATATAATGGTATTTAGCAAACTTTACAAAACTTTCAAATATTTAGAAGTATAAACCTGCACTGTTATTTTAATGTATGTTGTTAATGCAATTTTAATAATTGAACTGAGTACGAAAAAAGCGTAACGTTCAATACACAATGCTGCGGACAACAACAATTTTAAAAAATTATAATTTCTAATATTTTTAAAAAATTTGATGTATGAAATAAGAGAAGGAAAGGCATATAAATTCAATACAATGCATAGTGCATGCATGGCGTGGCATGTCCATAGAGTTTGTATGAAGAGAGCATAAACAGTAGTTTTGTTCTTCTTTTTAACACATAATGGACAGTCTTATACAAAACTAAATTATGTTAATTTATTTATAATCTATTAAATCATGCTAAAGCCGTTTTCATTGTAAAATTTATGTGCTTACATCATGAAATATTTTACTATACTTTCAACAGAGACGAAAAAAATATTTGAAAAAATGTAACTGGCTACATTTTGATTTTTTCGAAATCAGTACTAATCCGTTCTGCTAGTCTGATAATTATATATTCTAATATTGCTTTCGCGATAAAAATTTAAATTTATCTTAATTCAAGTATTGAACTTAACCATCTGCGACGGTCGTGACTTCGTTATCACAATTCCACTGACGTGGTATTATACTAGACACTATTTCGACTGCTTATATTTTCCAAGTTCCGTTTGTAAGCCCACTGAAAATCTTTTGATTTTAATTTAATGAAGTAGTTTATTATATATTGTAATTTTTTGTTGAAAACAAAACGACAAATCTTATTAAAAACAAAATTATTGACATGTCATAAATTAGCCTTAAAAAACTTACATCCATTCAAAAACAAAAAAAAGTCATATTATATTTTTATGGTAAATAGTTCAACATTAATTTTAGCTTATACCTAAGCTAATCAAGATAGAAAAAAAGAGATAATATCAATGGTTTAATAAAAAGTTATAAGGTATTTTGTCAGGTCTACCTCAATACTGACATGGTAGAATTGTAGACACTTGCATGCTCACATCAACGCGTGCGCTCGTTTCAATTGCTTTCTTCGCACTTATGTACACATTAGTACATAAGAAGGTACTGAAAACACCAGAATCGATATTTGTATAATTATGGCGTAAAACAATGTTTTCTGATTATTGGTGTCTGCTAGACTACCACGTCAGTCGCAGAGGGTTAAGGCGAAATAACTTTCAACATAAACCTATACGGTTCAAAGAAATTACGGATAAATACTAAAAATTTGAATGTGGCCCCAGTAGTGTGTGTCAAAACAGCAACTATTATGTATTTTTACTACCGGTATGACATTGTATACTGTGTTTTGTATATTAATACCACAATTGTTTACAAGTATAAAAATGCAATTTAATTTGATTTTTTAGCTCAATATCTTGAAATATACAATATACTATAAACATTTTACAGATATATTAATTCCAATAAAAACTTGCAATATTCAATTGATTAAATGCAAAAGAAATGCATTTAAAAAAACACATTTTTTATTATTATTTTTTTATATTTTACTTTGCATATTCATTTATTTCTCATTAAGTGAAAACAATAGTTTGCAAAACTGCAAAAAAATACAAAAAATATTGATGTGCAAACAATTTCTATTGAGAAGGAAAATTCAACTAAGTAAATATTGACGTTTGAAAAAAAATTATTTAAATAAGGAGATTTGTTTTCTTAGTTTTTATTTATAAAAATACAATAATAATAAGTGGTTTAATAAGATGAATTTTAAAAATTATTTACTAAAAGAGAAGAGAGAAGAGAAGAGAAAAAAATGTTTAAATTATAAAAAGGGATAACAATGACACTGAAGTTTTAAGCAATCAAATATTAAAAAAAACACAATTAAGAATATACTGATACCGTCATAACGCTGATGCAATTTGACATCAATACTATGACAAGTGCTTTCGTTTTTTACCCCATGATGCTTATCATCACTGCAACGTCAACATTGAGATCAATTGGGCGTCTTGTAACCATTAACAATGATGACAATTCTGTCATCGACAGAATGATTTATAAATTAAATTTTGTTACTTTTACTTGTGTGTTAACTACTGATTGTAGTAGAGAGTTGCAAAAAATATCTATACGTGTATAGGCATTTTGAAAGTTTACATCTGGGACTCATTCTAGGCGGAGTTCAATATTCCCCTCCCCCTTTTGCACATAGCTACAGCGACTCGATATAGGAAATCTTATGAGCCTTGCCTTTAAAACATAAGATTTGCTCAGCATTTTTATGTAAAACACCACGAGGAAAATTTTTGTGCAACATTTTAACCCTCTAACTGTTCATTGTATGGGCTTTTTGACCCTTTCTTAAAAAGGGGCAAAAAAACTCCCCTTCAGCGGCAATATAGCAGGCTAAAGTGTTCTACAAAAATGTTTCTCATGGTGTTTTACATAAAAATGCTGAGTACATCTTATTCCTTAAACGTAAGTCTTGCAAGATTTCCCATGCCGAGATCTAATTGTCAGTATGTACGAAATTAACCCTTAAATATATTTCAAGTTTTGAATGATTTCTGGCGAGGAAGTTGAGTCTGTAGCTTGGGTCGCTTTGAAGATCTATAATAAAATTTTATGGGAAATATTTTTGTCGAGCATTTTAGTTCGCTGTATCACCGGTGCAGGGGAGTCCCTTTTCCCTCTTTTCAGTTATATAAAAGTGCTAAACTCACTTTTACATAAAAGTGCTAAACTTATCTCATACCTTAAACGTAAAGCTCACAAGATTTTTTTAAGCTTAGAATAATTTCTGTCGTTTAAGTGGACTCTGGAGCTTAAGTGTCTCATAAGACCTAAAATAAAATTGTAGGGCAAATATTTTTGTAGTTTATTTCAGCCCGCCATATCGCCGCTGAAGGGGAGTTGTTTGAATCTTTTTTAGGAAAGGTACAAAAGACCCATACAATGAAAAATTAGCGGGCCAAAATGTTCCGCAAAACTTTTTCGTGTGGTATTTAGCAAAAACATGCTAAACACATCTTATACCTTAAAAGTAAGGATTAAAAGATTTCACATACCCAGTCACTATAACTATATGCAGGGAGGGAGGGGCCTTAAATCCGCCTAAAATAAACTCCAGATGTAAATTTTCAGAGCGCCGATACACGTATATATATTATTGGGGCCCTTTGCAAGAATCAGTCGATAGAATCATGTTATTTTTTCGTGTTGTATACATCATTCCTTTTGAAGTTGACGTGACATGACTAAGTGTCATCAATGACATGACTAAGTGCCATCAATATGAAGACGAGGTGTTATATTATCGTTCATTTAAATGATTTTAATATTAGTTTTGTCACAGTAATGGATGTAAATCAATGTGGTATCATTTTTTAAACTTTTTGAAATTTTTTTTAAAACAAAAATTACAAATAAAACGACTAAATTTGGTTTTAAACACAAATTGCTAACATAAGAGCAATAGTAAATTTTTTCTTTTATATTTATTTTCGCTATTAATAATGTACAAAAGGTGGCAACAAATTATTGTCATTGCATTCATAACATAAATGACACTTGAAATATGACAACATTTTATGATGACGTCCGTCATCAGATTTTCGCTATATTAATAGAATTTTTGGAAATATTTATGTCACCATTCTGATGACAGGGCGTCATCATAATTTTTTTAAAGGTTCTACTAAAAAGGTACTTTTTTATAATATGTAGATACTTTTTTCTAATAGATACTTTTTTATAAAAGATACTTTTTCATATATATACTTTTTACATGAAAGGAACTTTTTCACATTTTTATGAAAAGTATTCTTTTCAAGAAAAGTACTTTTGGACGTGTTAATAAATACCTTGTTTTCAGTTACAATTTTTCGCTTTTTATTTAAACGTTTAGCATCTTCTATTTTTTTAACTTTTAGTGCATGAACAACAATTTTTAATATTTTATATTTATTATTCAACTAAACGTGATAAAATTAGCATTTCAAATATTTATTATAATAAATTCACAACTTTAAATTTGCAGTTTTGCTAATTAAATATTTAAATAGTAAAATATACTTAATCATATCATGAGGGAAAAAACAAACATGAGGCGAGGGAAGCGGAAAATATTTAAACTAATATGAGCATTTTTAAAATTGTATGATTTCACACGATTGAAAAATTGAATAAACAAAAAATGTAATAAAAATAAATTAAATTGAGCAATTATTTATAATAATAAGCATGTGCGCGCATACATAGACTTTAATTTAATTAATTTATTTGAATTTCCATTAAATTTGTTATATTTTTTGCTTTGAAAGTGTAGAAAATTATTTTCCAATTCAATGATTTTTTCCAATTTCTTATTGTTAAAATTTAGTGCGGGACAACAATGTCATTAGCGGTTTTTATACTTGTACATCATTTAGTTATAACAATTACTTTGTTTTAATTTATGACATGCTATATTTATTGTTCTCTTTTTTTTGTAGAAAGTATTTTTCGAATGCTAATGAAATTTTGAATAGTTTTTTATTTTTCATTAGAAATATTAAAGAAGTTACGTTAAAATGTTTTTCACTACAAAGTATGCTAAGAGCTCGTATGTTATACAAAAAAAATTTGAAATGAGTAATCATCTCTTTTTGCTATCTCCTGGCAGTGGTAATAGGCAACACGTGGGTTTCACTTGGTCAAGCCTCACCACTAAACCAAAAATTCAAGAAAATGTTCATTGTTTCAACGAAGTGTTCGTTAATTTTAACCTAATGTATTAATACGTTAAATCTATGAACAGATTCATTAATTTCGTCCAAGAATAACAACAATGAATCTTTTAATTAACTGTTTTACATTGAGCTTCAATGAATATTTTCATTGAAACAATGAATATCTTCATGTGTACATTGAATCATGGTATTTTTACAAAATATCAATGAATTGAGGTCAACGAATGCCATTCGTTGAAATTAAGTAAAACAACTTGTTCAGTGAATCCGCGCAAAATAGAATATTCGAAATAGCAAGGCGGCTGCCAAAATATATTTACATGCAAAACTCTACAACTGTATAACAAAAAATAACATGGTTCTAACGTCTGATTCTGATAGAGAGCAACAATAAATGGATGTGTCAGAAGCTAAAAGGCCTAACTCCACAAAATAAAAATTAGAGTACATTAGTGATGTTTGAAAAATTTATTTTAATTTTTTTGTTGTTAATTTTTAATGTTACCATACATTTTTATGATATTTAACAGACAAAATGAGTGGGCAGGGGACTTCTGCGAAAAAGGTGGATTGGCTAATTTTAACAAATTTCAAAAAACATGTGAAAAAAATTCAAATGAGATTCAAAACCTATACCGATTTTTCATATTTTTAATGGAAATTTTTAAATAATAGAAGAACAAAATAGTTTTCAAAGAGCTCACAACTAATTAGATAGTAATATAACAAAATTGAGAAATTTTCGAAAAGTGGAGTTAGGCCTTTTAGCTTCTGACGCATCCATATGTATACGTGAATCAGCGTTTTAAAAGTTTTCGTCTGGAGAAAGTTTACGTCTGGGACTCATTTTAGTGGAGGGGCGGCTAATTTCCCCCCACTTTTGCACATTGCTAGTGAGTCCGCAAGGGAAATCTTGTACTTCTTACATTTAAGGTATATGATAGGCTCAGACTTTTATGTAAAACACCAAGAGGAAAATTTTTGTGAAACATCTTGAAGCTCTAACTCCTCGCTATATGGGTTTTTTCGTCCTTAGTTAAAAAGGGGCATAAAACTCCAATCTAGCAGGATAAAATGTTCTACAAAAATATTTGCCATAAAATGCTATTATAGGTCTTTAAAGACTCCAAAGTAACAAACTCAGTTTTAAAGCCGGAAATCATTCAAAGCTTAAAAAGTGTTTAAGGGTTAATTTCGTACTTTTTCGAAATTAGTACTCGGCATAGGAAATATTGTAAGCCTTATGTTTAAGATATACAATGAATGTACCTCGCACTTTTATGTCAAACACCACAAACAACCTTTTAACACTCTTCTACTCTTTTGGTCTTTTTTTTAAATATTAAAAATTAAAATTATAATATTAAATATTAAAATAATAAATATTATTCTTTGGTCTTTTTGCTTTTTGTGGCATGAAATTCTACTATAGGTCTTGAAAGACATCCAAGTTCCAGACTCAATTTGAATGCTAGAAATCATTGAAAGCTTCAAATGTGTTTAAGGGTTAATTTTGTACTTCCTCACAACTTTTACTCGGCATAGGAAATGTTGTAAGAGTCACTTCAAAAGTATAAGATGTGTTTAGCGTTTTTATGTAAAACACCATGAGTAACATTTTTGTAGAATATTTTAGCGCGCTACATTGCCGCTCAAGGGTGGTTTTTGGCCCATTTTTTTAAGAAAGGGACAAAATGACCCATACAACGAAGAGTTAAAGGATTAAAATGTCCCACCAAAATATTTCTCGTGGGCTTTACATTGGGCTTACAAGATTTCCTTTCCTGAATCACTGCAATTATGTGCAAACGGTGGGATTGGGAATAAAACTCCCCCTAAAATAGTCCCAGATGTAAACTTTCCAAACACCGATTCACGAATATATTTTTCGTGCTCTCTACCACAATCATTTGTCACATACCCCTTTGTACCCTCCGGTAAATCGCCTATCACTTTTGCCGACCAACTCAGTGATGCCAGGGTAGGTATGCCCCGCAATTGCCAGTGCAGATGTGGACAATAGGGCACCCAACGTGGGGCTCGAACCCACGACCCTGAGACTAAGAGTTTCACTCAAATGCATAGAACCTATTAATTGGCCTTGACGGGTGCTATGTTAAGTTTCAACGAATACTAAAGAAATATGTAGTGGCACAGATGCCAACGGTCTGCAGAGCAAATTCTGCTTTATCACCCTAAAATAAATACAACAGCTTTAGCTTTATGATTGTTTCACACTTGTGAAAAATACATTTTTATTATCAAATTAAAACCAGTCGATTATAATTTATAGTCCCAAACTTATAATATTTTAACTATTCTAATATTTTTATGCAGTCGAAAGCATTTTCTTTTTTAATTAAATCTATTGTTTCACAGGTACAATATTTCACACCCAAAAAAGTTATAAATTGTATTAAAAAAAAAGCCAAACTCGTGAGATTAAAATCACCAGCTAATAAAAACTGAGGGGAAAAAAGGAAAAACTAAAATTTTACTACCGTGTTTTATAAATCTTCTTTGTTTTTATTTCACAAAGTTCTCTGCCATAAACTTTTTCATCCATAAAGTATAATTTAGTTGTTGTACTAAAAATAACAAGTATACATACGATGCAAAAGTAGAAAACATTGTAAAATTGTACTTATTTTGGTACTATTTTGACATTGTTGTTAACACTTGAGTAAAAGAAAAGTAAAGTAGTTTTTATTGAAAAAGTAAAGTTAAAGTTAATTTAATGGTAATAATTATATAAAAAACTTAATTTTTTTACATTTAATATCCCAACACAAAAAAAACATGACTAAAATGGGGTTGAATCATGGGTTCAAGTGGTGACGAACTTGTTCAATTTAGGGGAACATGCATGATGTTAACATTAGCGTGTCATTGGAGATCATGTGTTTGTGCAAGAATTTACATAAATTGCTCTCCATTGCAATAAATGAATTGAACGCAATGCATGGTCCCTGATTCGAAGACGTTTTTTCATTTAAAATAAAAAAATATTACTGGAGTTGTGATACGAACCTAAGCCATCTTATGGCTTTAAGACATGCAACCAAATCATTATCTTGTAATTTTTTTGAGCTAAAGCTTGTTTTAATGAAAATATGTCAAGGTCTTGCTTTAATTTCGCTTTTGCCGATCAAAATGCTCGGCGCAGGACTCTGATTGGGAGCTCTCTCTGGAAAGCAACTTTAAAATATTTTACTATGCTTGTAGTTTTATCATAACATCTTAAGTCTAACAATCATGTTTGGAGATATTCACGATTTAAATTAAAATCTATTCTGTTTATGTTCTATAATGTTAAAAAATTAATGTGGATTGTAAGAAGAGGAACCAGAATAAGATCTTAACTCAATTTTGACTTAACTCGCCTTAAGATATTATAATAGAACGATACAGAATGTACAAATATGTTTATATACATGTTTATAACTTTAACAAAAACTTTATAGCAGACAGAGAGACTCTTTTGGTTGGTCACCCACAATTTCACTTGAACTCGAAAATGTAATTAATGTTAATGCTAAAAGTCTGAAGGTTTAAAAGTTGTTCCATTACACTATACAACACGAAAAAACTTACAGGGTTCTGACAATGGATTGTGGTAGAGGAGACAAAAAAAAGTACGTCTGTCGATGTTTTTAAAGAGGAGGGTTAAAGTTTCTCCCCTTTAGCCTGTTCGTGCAGCATATCTGTGTATATATGCTCTTTACATCTGATATGCAGGGTATGTTAAGCAAATTTGTACAAAATATTAAGGCAATCATTTTTGTTGAACATATTAACCCTCTAACTTCCCTACATAGCGGTCCTTTTTTGGTTATATTGTAAGAAATCGTAAAAAACATCCCTAAAAAAGGAAAGCGCGAGGATCACATGTTTAAAAGAAATGTTGGTCGTAAAATTTTACTATAAGGCTTCAAAGACAATCAAGCTCCAGACTCAATTTTTACGCCAGAATTCATTGAAAACTTAAACTATGTTTAAAGATTAATTTCATACTTATTTACAATTAGAACTCGCCGTAGTAAATTTGTAAATCTTACGTTTAAGGTATAAACTATGAATTAAGTTATGATTTTTGTCCAACTGTATGGGTTTATATCCAAAGAAATTTAATTATTTTTGGCTTGAGTTCGGTTTTAATTTAATTTTTCAATTAAATTATACTTTTTGTTTATTTAAAGATAAATGTGAAGCATGTAAGAAAATTTTGACTGCGCGGAGGGTTGAACTGACGTTTCGATAGCTCCCGCTAATCTCATCAGAATCCTTTACCGCTTAGACCACTCGACCAAAGTCGGTGGTTTGCTGTCAATAGTTGAATATAATCTACTTTTAATAAATTCATACTGTCAGCCTTAGAGCGTTTCTTTTTTTTTTTTTTGTAAAGAGAAGTAACACAATCAGGCAATTAATGCCTACCAGCTAATTAATTAATGTGTTACCTTCTTTGGGAAAGGGATAGTGTAGAGAGAACAGGTGGTGAAGTGGGAGAGAGATAGAAAGCTTAATTCATTTACAACCCTGCTATTGCGCGTTTTATATAGAGCAGTGCTGCAAGCCCCTCTGGTGTCAAGTAGAGGCATCGAGTTGTTTAAGCTGTGTAGCCATTTTATTAGTTCTTTTACTTCGCCGATGGTTTTGCAACAATTCCGACGAAGGAGGGTGCTGTGAAGTGCATTAGGATATGTTAATATTACTCGCCGCCGGTACTGCCAAAGTAATCAGTGCTATGCCTTCATCACTTTCACAGTCCAACAAAAACTAACACAATAGCACACCAATGCACATGAGAAACATGCATGATGTTGTTGGCTTGCCTGAAACTAGTCTTGAACTCAAGACCTCAGGGTTTGTAGTCAAACGCGCTAACTACTCAGCCAACAGCACCCTATGATAAATATTTGATAGCTATTTATAGATCAATAACTATCAAATGAAATACAGCTCTAAGACTGACAGTATGAATTGATTAAAAGTAGATGATATTCAACTCTTGACTGCAAACCACCGACTTTGGTCGAGTGGTCTAAGCGGTAAAGAACTCTGATGAGATTAGCGTGAGCTATCGAAATGTCAGCTCAACCCTCCGCGCAGTCAAAATTTTCTTTGTCTACATGCTTCACATTTATCTCTAAATAAAAATATAATTTAATTGAAAAATTAAATTAAAACCGAACTCAAGCCAAAAATAATTAAATTTCTTTTGGTATAAAATATGTTCAGCACTTTTATGTAAAACACCACGAAAAACATTTTTCTGTAACATTTTAACCCTCTAACTATTCGTTGTATTCGACTTCTTGTACATTTCTTAAAAAAAGGGGAAAATCTTCCCTTCAACGGCGTTATAGAGGGCAAAATTTTTCTACAAAAATCTTTCCCGAGGTCTTTTACATAAAAGCGCTGAACACATCTTATACTTTAAACGTAAGGCTGACAAGATTTCCTGTGCCGAGTACGAATTGTGAATAAGAACGAAATTAACCCTTAAACATAGCTTAAGTTTTGAATGACTTCTAGCATTCCAGTGAAGTCTAGAACTTGAATGTCTTCTAAGACCCATAATAGAATTTTATGGCAAATAGTTTTGTGGAACATTTCAGTCTGCCATATTGCCGCTGGAGGGGAGTTTTTATCCCTTTTTTATGAAATATACAAAATACCCATACAACGAAGAGTTAGACTTACAAGAATTAATATGCCGAGTACTAATTGCGGATAAATATGAAATTAACCCTTAAATATAGTTTAAGTTTTCAATGATTTCTGGTGTACAAGTTGAGTCTGGGTCGTGGTTGGCTTTAAAGACCTATAGTAAAATTAAATGGCTTACATTATTTCATATACCTATATGCTGCACGAACAAACCAAAGAGGGAAACTTTAATCCCCCCCTAAAATAAAATTCCGATGTGATCTTTCAAAACATCGACACACGTACACACAGAAAAATAAAGGAATATAAAATCAACCTGACGCAATTGTGATTTGAAATCATATTAAATTTACAAGAAATAATTTGTCGTTTAAGTGTGTTAGTGTTTATTTGCTTTGTTCATTGCTACAGGTGACAGTTGTGCTCAGTTGTGTGACTTGTTGTTGTTTATTCTTACATGAGTCGTCTATGCAGATGACAAAAAACGAATTATCAGCGAAAATGTTCTGCAGCTGGTTTAAAATTACCATTGTTTCATATTAATTTTAAATGAAAAATTATTAATCTAACCTTAAATCTCTTTGATTTCAAATTTTTCATTGTTAAAACAACTTTGTGGTAAACGTTAAATTTTTTTTTTCAATTAGTATGATTATTACTTTAATTTCAAATAAGTTTTGTGCTAAACAATCATTTAAATCATGTTGACTTAAAATGAAGTTCATTTAACATACGATGAGTATTTATTTAGTGTATAGCTAAAGTAAAGTTTGAAGCTGTTGTGGCTGCAGTGGTTAGCGTGTCGACTATCATGCAAGTGGCACGAGTTCAAATCTTGGCTGGGGCACCCAACTACAACACAAAGTTTTCTGTTGCCTATGCTAATAACCATGACGCAAGTAAAATAATTAATAAAATAGCTACATTAAAGTCAAGTTGTTTCAGGTTGATATAACTATAATTCAACATGATTCTTAGTGTTGTTTCAATATAAAATTAACGTTGTTTCAACTTGAAATAACTTTGATTCAACATGATTCTTTGTGTTGTTCCAATGACAAATTCGCGTTGTTTCAACTCGAAATAACTTTGATTTACCATGATTTTTCGTATTATATCAGTATCAACTTCATTTTGATTTAACTCTACTGCAATATTAAATCAAAATGAAATAGAGTTAATTCAAAAGGATAAATCTTCCTTCAAGATTATTGTAAATCATGTTGAATTAACAAGAAATGCATATGAAGCAAACTCATTAACCAGGTTTTCAACGATTTTACATTGAAATTTTTCTGTATGTATACTATTTTGTCTCCTCAACCAGAATTCTTTATCAGAACCCCGTTATCTTGGAAAAAGTTCGAAATTGTTGTATAGTGTTAATTATGTACTGTTTACTAAGAATTTTAATACATTTTCAAGATTTTATATTAAAAATTAACAATAAATAATTTAAAAAAAGCTTACCTGATAAGAATTGGCTTGTAAAACAGGCAATTATCACTATGGAATACAGCAGTATTTTTGTGGCATTATATTGTGTTAATGATGATGATGATGTTGTGGAATTGGCAGCCATAATTAAATTGTTTAATTTAGTTTTTCTTTAATATAATATTGTAATAAAAATGTTTGTGCGAAATTTAATCAAACAAAAATTTGAAATCACAAATTCAAACAGTCTTTTTTTATTCTTAGTTTACTTTATGGCAGCTGATGTCTTTTTTAGTGTTCTTGGGTTGAACGGATTGTTTACATTACGAGAAAATCTGAAATGAAATTTTATAAAAAAGTAATTATAATATTTAATTTTCGCTATTAACATAGTGTCCACACCTGATGAATTTATATCATGATGAATGTCAAATTGATATCATGATGAAAATTCATCACATATAGACTCAATTTATTAATGTTATATCAGCGTTATGATATAATCATCTGAGCTCAAGCTCAGATGAATCTATTATGATATGAAACGTCATTACATTTGTTGTTTTTACTTTAATGTTAATTTTCTTTATTAGAATTAGTGAAAATTATAAGAAATAAATATTTTTTAATGAAAAACCCATAAATTGTATGATATTTATTAAACAAATCTTATTATAAAAATATACAATTTTTTGCTGGCGGTTATTGTTGCCCATATAAAATTTTAAATGTTCGATCTTAGCTGTACGACGATGAAGAAAATATGATTCATCATGATATAAATTCCTCAACGTCTACCACTATGTATTGATGTGAATGAAAAATTTACAATTTCTCTGCCGGCGTTATATTAGCTGTTATGATGAAAATTATTCAGGTGTGGACACTACGTAACATATATATTACATTTTACATATTGTCAAGTTTTCAATCTGTGACTAGCCTTAATAATTTGTATTAATTTATAGTCTTATCTTTATTTTCTTCAGATAAAAAGTGCCCCTAGTCTAGATGTTATAAATTAAAAAAAAATGTATTTAACCTAGAAAAATTATACATATTTTGTTTTAATTTTATTATATTTTTAGTCTCTTTTTTTTTGCTATTTGTAAAGCATTGCATCAAGTTGAATGAAAAAAATATTTTCATTAACGAAAAACAAATAGCAAAGTAATATAAATTGTAATGTTTTACAATAAACTTATAATGGCATATTTTGAGAGAATTAAACTTAAAGAACACCTCGTACACATGTAAATATGCATACAATTATAAAACAAAACATGAAAAAATGCTTTAAATAGTTTCCGATACATATACATAGCTTTGAAAAGTTGATACGTTAAGGTGCGATCAATTCAATATCGGTTGCATATGCAAAGGTACGGTCACACTTTGAAAATATTTGCCAAAAAGAAAACGTTTCCACTACTTTTGCCCACGGTTTGTGTGATTTAACTTGGTTTTTATATTACAGAATAAAGTAAATTATGCCGCAAAATGCTATTTTTATATTATTGCTAAAAAATGCGAAACCATATTTAAAAATATTAAAATTAAAGAAAATGCAATTTTAGCTTGTTTGTTGGTCACGTTTTTTTTTCGGCAAATATTTGTCAAGTGTTTAGAGTTTATAAAAAGAACTCTTGTTGATATTTTGTCATCTAATTTTTTGCTGATGATTTTTGTAATTTTATAGCTTTACTAGAGTCTCGGACAGACGTTAAAATTGAAAATTTGTATAAGGAATATATCAAAAACTACCTATTTGTTAAAAAATGATATTGAGAGCAGTGCCGTGGTACCAGTTATATATAATCTGAAAATTTCACTGATATCGATTGGCCATTTTCAAGGATTAGAACACACCCATATATATCAGGATTAGGACACATACATACAGGGGTGTTAAGTATGACGATTTTTTACGATATGATAAAAAACGATATGACATACTATGTTGTCATATCGTAAGTTTTTTACGATATGACAACTCTGAGAAAGCCATGAACGGTGTATGACTTTCTCAGTGTTTTCATATCGTAAATAGCTTACGATATGACAACATAATATGTCATATCGTTTTTTGTTATATCGTAAAAAATCATCATACTTAACACCGCTGCATACATATACATATGTATCAGGTGGACACTTTCGCAAAATTAATCTATATAGCACTAGTCTGCAAAGAAAATGTCCTTTAAATAAAAATATGTGAAATAGAAGGAGCTTAATGCGCTCGACTTTGGTCGAGTGGTCTAAGCGGTAAAGAACTCTGATGAGATTAGCGGGAGCTATCGAAATGTCAGTTCAACCCTCCGCGCAGTCAAAATTTTCTTCGTCTGCATGCTTCATATATATCTCTAAATAAAAATATAATTTAATTGAAAAATTAAATTGAGACCGAACTCAAGCGAAAAATAATTAAAATTTCTTTTGATATTAATATTTTCATCTTGTTTAAAAGGCTGCTAAATTACGCTTCGAGTAGTGGATCATTGGATTTGATCGGGTAAAAAATTACTGATTTCTAGTTCATCATATTTAAAATTTGATGAAACTTTTAATGATTTTCTTCAGTTGTCATCATTTCGGAAGATGCCTTGTACTAGAGCTGCAAAACTATCGATGGTACTATCGATAGTATCGATAGTTTTATTTTTAGTGGACTATCGATGTTTTTCCCACTATCGAAAAAATTTAATCCATAAATTCTGACACCAATGGTTGTTTAAAAGTGAAAACTATCGATATATTGTTATTACCAAAAATTGTTGAGTACTCCAGTTACTGCAGATAACCTTAGAGTGTAAAAGCGACCTCATTATGCCCAAATTTACAGTCTTTGAGAAGTTAACAGCAATAGCTTCGCCAATGATATTTTATTAACAGCGTATGTTTCGCATTACTTAAACCCTAATTTACCTACTCTAGTTTCTTTATTGAACTTATGATTAACAATGGTGTATCATTCGTAAACAAAAGTTGTAAAAGAAATAGCATTGTTTAAATTATTGTACTTAGCTAACTAAAGACTGTGAATTTAGGTTTCAGAATTAGAATTTTCTGTTTTTAAGTGTACAAGTGAATAAATTTGCACTAAAATTTTGTTTGCTAAAAAATTCTAAATTGTCTTTTTGTTTAAAGAATATATAAAACATTGTAAAGGATAATTATAGATTCATAAACAAATATTTTTATTATTTAAAAGATTAGCTAAATAAATCAAACACCGTTTAAAGGATAAAGGGTTAAATCTCTAACATTTTTCTAAAAATTCGATACTATTGATATTATCGATAGTTTTATAACGAACTATCGAAACTATCGAATGGGGTGACTATCGATAGTTTTGCAGCTATACCTTGTAGCACAAATAATATAATTTAATTGATTATGCAAATTCGATATCAAAAAATTTAAGTCATAAAGTGAAAAACGGAAACATAAGCGTTTAAATTTATTAGCAAATTATTTATTTAATATTTGAGAAATTTATTATTTGACATATTGGCATAAATGTGATTTTAAATGAAATTTATTTGCTGGAGTTTAAGCATTGTCTATATGCATTTCATTGGTGCTTTGCCACATCGTCAGTAGACTTCACACACAATTTGGAACAGTTACATACCCTTTGTCTTATGTACAAACTTTCAAAAACCATTTGAGAATTCACAAATATGTCAATTAAACTATAAAACAATAGATTTTATTATTACAAGGCATCTTCCGAAATAATGACAACTGGAGAAAATCATTAAAAATTTCATAAAATTTTAGATATGATCAACTATAACCCAGTCATTTTTTGTCCGAAACTCCAGCAAATAAATTTCATTTATTTATTCAATATTTTATTTTTTTTTTAATTTTGTTTTTTACTAAATTTGAATCCTAGTGTTTTAATTTTTTTTTTTATTATAGCATTTTTAGTTTTTATCCGATTTCGGTCCATTATAGCTTAACATTTTTGAAATCGAATTGACTATTCAATTAAATTATAAAACTATGAATTGTGTTATTATTTTTGGTACAAAGTATCTTCCGAAATGGCACTAACTGGAGAAAATCATTAAAAATTTCATAAAATATTAAATTTGATCCACTACAGCCCAGCCATTTTTTTATCCGATCAAAGCAAATGATCCACGATTCGAAGTGAAATTTAGCAGTCCTTCAAATAAGATGTAACTCATTTTAGTAGAAACAGCGTTTGACTCTAGATGGCGCTTTAAAGACAAGTGTAGATTGAAAATCTCGAATTTACCGTTATCTGGACAATGGACTAAATGAAAAAGAAAATATTTTTACTGTGCTGAACACATTATAATTGCTTAAAAAAATACATAAAAAATTTAAACATTCCAAAAATAAAAAATTGGAAAGCATTATAATTGTATTTAATAAACTTAAAGCAAACTTTGGGCCATCTTTTGCGAATGAGTTATATAACTAACATAAATTTCTTTCAGATTAAAAAAACTGTTTTCTGAGTTATAGCCTTTTGAACTCAGGGCCTCCATATGTGACCTTTGAACTTTTAGCGGAAAAAATTTTAATTTACACCATATCAAAAGCCTTATTTTTACTTGCTAAATAACATCATGTAAAACTTTTTCACTTTTCTAGGTTAGAAGTTATACTTGACTTGGTAACGACACTTTTCTCATATTTTAACGATTTGTCCCATTTTCTTGACGTCATATTTCGGAAAGCAAATGATCTTAGTAGGGTCTAAACATTTTTTACATCAAAACTCTTTCGACATACACTATCTGTGGTGAATTTCATTGAAAACGGAGAGGGTCGGTCCGAATTGCTTTCGATTTGACATGGAATTACTCAATATTCATTTTCAAAACTATTTCAAAATTTCTTTTAAAATTTATGGATTTGCCGATAATTTTTTTTATATTTTAGTAAGTTGCCTTAAGCAATTAAAAACTGAAAGTTTAATTTTCACCCACAAAGAGAATTCAAAGAAAATTAAAAAAAGAATCGTTGAATGTAAAACACACCTTAACTTAAAGTTTAAATAAAAAAGAAACTTCTTTCAACACAAAAGAAATATTTGATTAAAAAAAACAAAGAAAACTTTACACTAGAGAAAGATCGACTTAATAAAAAATGTAAATTGAAAATGCAGTCAACGTACTTTTTATGAATTTTAATTGAATCCAACCACGCTTTTGTCCAACAATTTTCTTAACTTGATATCTTAAACTTTTGTTCTTGTTGTTACTGTTGTTGTTTTTGTTGATGTCACTGCACGCACAATTTTAAATCTCAGGCTGCATCCACTAAACTTTAAATCGTTTAAAAAAATATATATTTTCCTTATTATTTAGCAGTTACACAAAAACTGTAAAGATACAAATAAAGTAAAGAAGTAACGGCACTTCACGAACTTAATAGTTGTAGTATATGAAAAGATTTACGAAATTAAGCAACGGTAAGCCACGAACACGACTTTACAGGCGAACAGTTCAAATGAATCTGAATTTTGAAAAAATTTATTTTCAAACAGAAAAATATATTAAAAAGTTTTAAAAAAGCAAAGACAAAAAATTAACACAAAACAAAATGATCGTGTTAAAATAGAGAGTGACCAAGAGCGATCTACCAGAAAGAAGCAAGAGTAAAAGAGAAATAAAATTATATTAATTTGTTGTTAGAAGAAAGAGCTAAATCAGCCTGTAAACTAGTTAATAGTGCACTAATTGAGTTTAAAATTTTTTAAATTAGATTTGTTATTTTCGAAAATTTAATTGTCTAATAAGAATTATTTTTCATTATGGCAACAGAATAAATTACAAAACAAAACTCTCAGCTTTTCCAAAGAAATAAAATTGAGTAAAAACTGGATTTGAATTGTTGAAATTTTTTAATAGGCCAACTAACTCCATTGAAATTTTAGAATAAGAGAACGATTCAAAACTCTGGCATGCGTTTGAAATGCATACTAATTTTGACCTAAATACTTTTCTGGAACTCAAATTGTTTGCTTGTTGTTTGTTTGTTGTTTGTTTGTTTGTCATTTATGCATGTGAGACAACAAACATTCTTAATTGTTTTGGTTTTTTATTATTTTGTCATTATTACAAACAATTACGTATTTCGTTTGTTCTAAGCCGCATCAATCTGCTTTCATTTCATTTCCTTCCCAACATTTGTTTTGAAATCACTGGCATAAACAAAATCTATTGAACGCATTACTAGCTCGCTCGTATTTGGTTTAAACCAGATAATATCAATCTTTTCCAAATCACTATCATCAACTACTCCATTTATCTCATTTGTAAAAAAATTTTTGGCAGCTTTGAGTCATGGTTAAAGTAATTAAACAATTTAAAATAGATTAATTTAAAGAGAGTGATTTTTTTATAGAGAAAATTTTAAATATAAAGCAAATGAAGGAGGAGTTAGGTTGGCTGGCACATAGATACATATATATGTATGTATGTGTATACATATGTGTCGGCCTATATTTATGCAAACATTGGCGAACTTTGGATTACTGTAGCATCTCCTGTAAATAGTTTCATGTTCGAAAGCACAACGGAAGTGTACTTCAATATGTTTAATTTAATGTCATCATTTACGTATTTTTTGTAAACAATTCTGTTTAATTTTATAGAAGGTACGTGTACATATAATAATACTGAACCGATTTTTTTTAAATAACACGAAATGTAAACTGATTTAATTAACGTGTTCATTTAGAATAGCATGAAAAATGAACCGTTTCATTTGGAATAGCTTGAAAAATGAACCGTTTCATTTAGAATAGCATTAAGAATTAAGCGTTTCCCTTAGAATAGCATAAAAAATTAACCGTTTCATATGGAATGGCATTAAAGATGATCTGCTACATATGGAATAGCATGAAAAATAAAGCGATTCATATGGGAAATCATGAAAAATGAACTGGTTGATATGAAATAGCATGGAAAATTACCCAGTTCATAAAGAATAGTACGAAAAGTGTACCGGTTCATGCAGAATAGCATAAAAATTGAACAGGCTCATATATAATAGCATAAAAAATAAAATGGTTTCTTTGAAATAACACGAAAAATTAACCGGTCCTTTTTCAATATCATGAAAAATTAACTAGCTCGTTCCGAATAGCAAAAAAATAGCCGTTTTATTTATAATTGCATAAAAAACAAGCGGTATATTTAATATGGCATGAGAAATAAACCGGTTCTTCTAGAATAGCATGCAAAATGGCACTGTTCTCTTATAATAGCATGAAAATGAACCGGTTAATCTATAAAAACATGAAACAATAGCCGGTTCGCTAAGAAGAAGCATGAAAAACAAATCCACTTATATAGGAAAAGCATGAAAACTTAGCCGGTTCTTCTTGAATAGCATTTAGCATGAACCAGTTATTTTAGAATAGCATTAAAAATAAACCAGCTCTTTTAGAATAGCATGATAAATGAACCGCCTCTTTTAGGATAGCATGAAAAAATTAACGGCTTCATTCAGAATAGAAAAAATGGACAGAACTTTTTTTAAAAGAAAAAAAAACACCGGTACATTTAGAATAGCATGAGAAATGAGCCGAATCCACAATATAGAGGATGAAAAATTATGCTGTTATTTTGGAATAGCGTGAGAAATGAACCGGTTCATCTATAATACTATAAAAAATATACCGGCTCATTTATAATAGCATTGAAATGAACCAGTCCGCTTATAATAGCAGTAAAATTCACCGGTTCGTTTATAATAGCACGAAAAATGAGCAGGTTAATTTACAATATCATGTTAAAAGGGCCAAATGTTTTCGAAAAGCATTAAAGCATTTAGAATACCATAAAAAATGAACCGGTTTATTTAGGATAGCATAAAAAATTAATCGTTTCATTTAGAATAGCATGAAAAACTAATCCATTCATTTAGAATAGCATTAAAATGTAGCTGCACTATTTAAGGACTTATTTGGTAAAACGCAACGCTTATCGTTGATAAATTTTACATAGAAGAAATGTACATTACAAAAGGGGTTAACGCTTAGCGTTGTGTTTTACAAAATAAGGCACCTAAAAAAGTAGCATGAAAATTTAACCTATTCATTTAAAAAATCATGAAAAATAAACCGGCTCCTTTGAAATAGCATGAAAAACGAACTGGTTCATTTAGAATAGCATAAAAAATTAGCCGATTCATTTAGAGTAGCATAAAAAATGAGCCGGTTCATATAGTGTAGCATAAAAAATGAGCCAGTTCATTTAGTGTAGCATAAAAAATGAGCCGGTTTGCTTAGAGTAGCATAAAAATGAGCCGTTTCGTTTAGAGTAGCATAAAAAATGAGCCGGTTCATTTAGAGTAGCATAAAAATGAGCCAATCCATGTAGAGTAGCATAAAAAATGAGGCGGATGATTTAAAATAGCATAAAATATGCGCCGGTTTATTTAGATTAGCATAAAAAATGAACCAGTTCATTTATAGTAGCTGAAAAATTAGCCGGCTCATTTAGAGTAGCATGAAAAATGAACCGGCTCACTTAGAGTAGCATAAAAAATGAGCCGGTTCATTTAGAGTAGCATAAAAAATAAGCCGGTTCATTTAGAGTATAGCAGATGATCCGGGCTATTTAGAATGGCATAAAAATTAACCGGTTTATTTAGAGTAGCATGAAAAATTAAGCGGTTCCTATAAAATAGCATGAAAAATTATGTGGGTCCTGTAGAGTAGAAGAAAAATGAACTAGATATAATATAATATTTTGACAAATGAACTAGTTCTTTTGGAATAGCTTAAAGTTTCAATTGGCTCCTCTTTTTTAACTGTTCTTAGAGAACCAATTTAATTTCATACCACTTTGAAGGAATCGTTTATTTTGATTCTTTTGGAATAGTTTAAAAAATGAACCGGTTCATTTAGAATATTATGAAGAATGAACAGATTTTTTAGAATAGCTTGAAAAATCAACAGGATCTTTTAAAATAGCTTGAAAAATGAATCGGTTGTTTTGGATTGGCATGAAACATTAGTCGGTTTGTTTAAACTAACGTCAAAAATGAGTTAGTCCTCTTAGAATAGTATTAAAAATGAACCGGTTCTTTTAGAAAAATGAAGCGGTTATTTTACGAGTGTTGTGTTTTTCTTCCGACGGGGTTTTTTTTTAATTTGGAACGATTTTCCGTCATCCCACGTCAAATTTGGTTTGTAAACAGACCGGTTTCGGCTATGTGCCATCTTCAGTGTTCTATTATTTTACATTAGCATGGAAAATGAACCGGTTCTTATAGAATAGCATGTTAAATGAACCAGTTCCTTTAGAATAGCATCAACCGGCTTTTCAAAAAAAGGATGAAAAATGAACCGTTTGTTCTGGAAAAGCAGGAAATTGAATCGGTTCTTTGGGAATTGTATGAAAAATGAACCGGTTCTTTTAGAAAACCTTGAAAAATTATCCAGTACTGTTAGAATGGTTTATTCTAAAATTGTATTTCAATGCTATTTATACTTATTTTGGTGTTTTATTATCATATTAGCACCTTTTAAATTTAATAGCTTTTGATATAAGTTACACATGTATGTATTTTTATTTATCAATTTGTTAAGTTTTGCATGTAATTGCTAATTACATTAACTATTGCACGTTTTCATGATTTATATTCATTATGATTTATTTAGACTTTATAAAAAAACTAGTTTTTTTTACGTTTTAATATCAATAAATGGAATTATCTTATGTGATGGATGGTACAGTACGACGCCCAATTATGAGAATATGGTCAAGAATATTTCGTAAGAAAACATGAAGATACCTATAAACGAAATTTTCTGTTTTATTTAAGGTTTGACCCAGATTTTATAACTTGTTTATGCTGTCTAACATTTTTCAATATTTTAATAGTTTGACTAGTAGTAATAGTAATTTCTTAACAGGTAAAATGCATTTTTAAAAATGTTTGATTAATACAATGAAGAAGGCACCGGCAAGATCTGGCGTTATAATAAAATGATGACGTTACACAGTTGATATCATAAATTTTTTATTTCTCTATAAAATATGACAAAAATTTAAGGCCATTGTGCGCAAAGTTCTAAATAATTTACAACGAAAATTAATTGTATTTTTATTTTTTCATTATCTTAGAAATATTCGCACCACATCTTATTATTAAGTGTTGTTTGTACTTTCCATAATCATTGCTAATACATATTTACCACTTGATGTTTTTCGTTCAAGTATGTTAGTTAATGATGATGGACCCTACCAGAATCATTGTCGATTTTACTCTCATTTTTCATCTAGAATCGTGAGATTTTAAAAATAACCTGCTTCAAACTTGTTGAGTGGGGTTTAAACTAGTTGTGTACAAAATAATCTTGTTTAAATGGGTTCTATCTAAATGGTATTATAGTAATCGTATACTTAAATTTACTTCTTAGACAATAGAAATTTTGTGGTTCATAAAATCATATTTTATGCGACAAACAGAGTAAAATCGGAGCTTAATTAAGTTAAACACTGGTAGAGGAATAAATATAAATTTTTATATACTCGAGAAAATGTTGTACTGTGCTAAAATTTCACAATTAACTTTTTAATAATTTCAAATGGACTATGAAATGTTTATTTAAATTTATAAAGATTGCTAAAAATGAAAAAATAGAAAATTCGCGAAAAGTTGTTATATATCAGAAATATCTTAAATACCTAAAAAAGGAATATATCATTTTCATCGCGAAAATTACTAAAATTTGCTTAAAGTGCTAATGCCGGAAACATGTCCTTAAGAAAGAGATGTCCTTAAGTGTATTACAAAATGACAAGATTGTAAAAAAAAATTAGGAAACTTGGGAAGAAATGCTGAAATATATTCGAAATATATTTCGAAAACTCGAAAAAAATAAAGCAAGGGTTCTAATGATATAGCATGCGTTGAAATTTGGGCATGATTTTAACATTGGAGGTCAAGCGTTCACAATTAAATAAACTGCTCATGATTCAAATGAGTGTGTGTGACCGATGGAAGAGGAGGAGACAGTTCTCCATCTTCTATGTCAGTGTCCGGCTCTAGCCAGCTTAAGGACGAGAATCTTGGGCGCTAGCATATTTCCAGACTTAGATAGTCTGGCTAATGTAGGGTTAGTCAGGCTATCATTGTACTTAGTTCAATAGGGATGGTTTGACACGACGGCAGGGCAATCGTAATTTCTATACCCTGTCTGCTCTAGGGTATCACAAAGGGACCTAATCAACGGACCCAGGTGAGTCACTTCTTCAGTCGTGACTGCCCTCCTAACGTAACCTAACCGATGGCACAATAAATAAAATAAATTCTATTACCTGCGAGTTTGACTCGTACGGAACGAATGCAATATATCGTCATATAAAATGCAAAAGGGCCTATCTACATTTTTAAAAAACTTAATGAAAAGCATGATTATAAAACCTATTTTTTCTGCGTAGTATCATTAATAAAGACGGAACTAATGATACTATGAGCCTATTCACATATTACGTAACGCTATTTTCGAAGGTTTTATAGCCCCCCCATCGTAACGCTTTTTACAAAAATTTCAGTACAAAGTATCTAATCCGTAACATATATTTATGTGAATGGCCCGCCCCTATGCAGTTTTTATAATCCCAATAGTTTGGTTTTTATTCAGTTTTTTATCTTTTCTGAAAATTTTTAAAAAAGTAGATTGGACCTTTTGCATTTTATATGACGATATGCATGTACATATGTATATCCCTTTTTCCGTTTTGGCAATTTTTGTTTATTTTTGGAGTCTTTATATTAGTGTATATTTTCGTTTTAAGGTTGTTTTTTTGACGAATTTTTTCGTTTTTTTTTTGGGAATTTTTTAGTGTTGGCAAATTTTTTTCGTGTTGTCACTTTTTTCTTTCGGCGCTTTTTTAGTTTTGTGTTTTTTTAGATTTGGGGTTTTTTTTTGTTTTGGCGACTTTTTTTGGATTTTTTTGCCGTTTTCGTGTTGGTGCTTTTTCGTTTCAGCGCTTTTCAGCCTGTTTGTTTTTTAGTATTTCTCATTGCTGCCTTTTAAATGCTGCCACTATCTCTTAAAATTTCAAGAGTTAGACTCTTACGGATCCGAAGGGTCTTTCTGCAGAAAAGCCAAAAAAAATTGGAGATATAATATATTATCATTTTAAAAAAATTAAAAACACAGTAGTTTATTTAGTTACTCCGAAAACTCTTCTCAAATCGATTTAATCGAATAAAGTATTATATTTACTTTGTTTTTATATATGAAAACCTTTGTAGAACACTACCAACGCATCTTCGAGCTTTAACCTCAAGAGAGCCATAACCAACATTATATTAGATTTTCGTTTTTAATGAAAATCTTTTACACAGAACAACAAAATCAATTTTTTCAAAATGACAATTTTCTAACGAGTGATTCTGATAGAATAAACCAAAAAATGAAATATAGAAATACCGGCATTTTGAAAGTTTACATCTGGGATCTATTTTAGGGGGATTTAAATTTCCCCCATTTTGCAAATAATTATAATGAATCGGCATTAGAAATCTCGTAATTCTTACGTTTACAGTAGATGATGCATGTATTACTTTTATGGAAAACACTACGAGGGACATTTTTTGTGGAACATTTTAACCCTCTAAGTCTTCGATTTTCGGGTATATTGTCCCTTACTTAAAAAAGAGAAAAACTCCCCTTCAGCGGCGATGTAGCGGCCTGAAATGTTCGAAAAAAAATATTTGTCATAAAGTTGTATTATTATTATAAGTCTTCAAAGACACCAAATCATTCAAAACTTAAAATGTGTTTAAGGGGTAATTTCGTGCTTATTCACAATTAGTGCTATTGGAAAATTAAATTAAATGAAATTAATCAGTCCAAAATAGTTATATATCTTTGAATTAAAAAACATACATTTCGAGCAAAGATATTCATAACTTAATTGTTGAAAAGTTATTTTTTTTAATTATGGTCGGTTTGTGTTCGCTTGTGTTCGTTTGTGTTCTCATACTAGATCTCTTTCCAACATTCCAGGCCACATCTGCGCAGCTTTTTCATTATTTCCTCTTTATTTTCACTTTATTATAATTAAGAATATTTTAGCTGATCTTCCAAACGAAAGCGTTACTAAAGGGTAAACATTTTCCTCTTTCATTATTTAAAATTTCAACTCCAACAATAACTAAAAATTAAACTGCTAACAATTTGTGTACATATTTAAATATAACAACAATGTAAACAATAAAATATCGCAAAACTAGTTTGAATTCCCGTACGTGCATTTAAAATTCTAATGCATTTGAAAAAGTCGTGCTATTTTAATTTTTAAACTAAAACTGTTAATAGCCACCCAATAATGAAATTGCACAGAAAGCTATTCTAAAAGCAGAGGAGGGCTTACGAATGACAATTGATAAATCGAAAACAACTTTATTTATTTAAAAAAGAAACGCAATTTAATTTTTATTTTATTCTAAAGCACAAACAATGTACACCCAAAATAAAATGATAGGTAAATCTAACCAATATAAATAGTTAACCTACTGTTAATGTAAATTGTTGTTGCAATTTTTATGAAATAACAATTTCCATTGGTTAAAATAACTTTTTAAAGTTGTAAATCATTTCATGTCTATGGTTATTTTGTGCTATCGTTATTGATCGAGATAACTTACCTGAGATGGTAAAGGCGTCCGGTTCATGAACATGAGAACCTAAGTTCAAGACCGAAATTATTTTTGATGATTAAAATTATTAATTTAATTTTTAACAATTTTTTAAGTTAGAATTACCAATTTTAATGGTTAAAATTACCAATTTAAAATAATAACAGCGAAAATTGTTATTTCACAAAAATTACTGTATTTAAGTCAAAGAAGTCACCACATGTCTATGTATACTTTGTGCTATCGTTACTTAACAAGGTGACAGCTGAGATGATAAAAGCGTCCTGTTTATAAACATGAGAACCTAAGTTCAAGCCCAAAAAATTACAAACAAACAAAATATTTTTTAAACAAACACACTTACTGCTTAAGCCTTGGCGGGCATCGAACCTGCGACCTTCCTGTTAGTAGTTCTACACACTATCAACTAAACTACAATTCCATTGGTTGATTTTTACTGTATTTTATGGGTTGGCTCAATTCTAACCTATGAAATTGGTTAGATTTACCAATATTTTATTTTGAGTGTATTAATACTGATTTTTATATAACAAAATAGTTTCCCAATAAAGTGATTCTTTTTATTTATATTAAAATAATGCAGATATAAAATATGATGCAAACAAAACATAAAGAATACAATTAATAAGTGAACTCGTTCAGTGTTGTATTTATCTTCCGAAGGGGTTTGATTAAATTCGGAACGATTTGCCGTCATCCCACGTAAAATGCTCGTTTTTTTAAAGAGAAGTAAAACAATCAGGCAATTAATGCCTACCAGTTAATTAATTAATGTGCTACCTTCTTTGTGAAAGTGATAGTGTAGAGAGAACAGGTGGTGAAATGGGAGAGAGATAGAAAGCTTATTTCATTTACAACGCTGCTATTGTGCGTTTTTTGTAGAGCAGTGTTGTTGCAAGCCCATCTGGTGTCAAGTAGAGGCATTGCGTTGTTTAAGCTGTGTAGCCATTTTATTAGTTCCTTTACTTCGCCGAAGGTTCTGCTAAAATACCGACGAAGGAGGAAGCTCTGAAGTGCATTAGGATATGTTAGTATTAATCGCTGCCGGTACTGCCAAAGTAATCAGTGCTATGCCTTCATCACTTTAACAGTCCAACAACAACCAACACAATAGCACACCAATGCACATGAGAAACATGCATGATGTTGTTGGCTTGCCTGAAACTAGTCTTGAACTCAAGACCTCAGGGTTTGTAGTCAAACGCACTAACTAATCAGCCAACCGCACCGTCATAACACTATACAACAAAATGAAACTTTTGACATGACCTTCGATAAGGGATTTTTCAATTGGCTGGTACAACAAGTTCATCACAACTTGGAACGGGTTATTCGATTTCCTTACAAAAAATTGGAACATTTTACCTTTAAGCCGTTGTAACATTATTTTTACATACTAAATGGTTTCGGAATTATTCAGACCGCAATGATGAAAAATACTTTTTTTTTATGCAAAATTGGAAAATGTTTATTGTCTAAAAATTTATAAAAAAAAATCGAAAATGGCAAAAAAAATCCATTTTTATTAACTTATTCTAAGGCCACATACATTACAAATAAAATAAGCTTTATTTCATGAAAATGGATGGACAAATATTGATTTTATTCATAATAAATTGAAGACACTTAACTTTTGCAAAAGTTGCGAATATTTACAATGTTCAGCAAAATCTACTTTTTTTAAATAACAAAGTTTTTAGAAGTGATTCTGGTAAAAGGTATCAAAAAAATACATACGTGTATCCGCGTTTTGAAAGTTTACATCTTGATTTATTTTAGAGGGAGTTAAATTTCCCCCACCTTTTGCACATAGTTATACTGACTCGGCATAGAATATATTATAGGGCTTACGTTTAATGTGTAGGATCTGTTCAACAGTTTTATGTAAAACACAACGGGAAACATCTTTGTGGACGAGCTATAGAGTTAAAATGTACTACAAAAATCGTAACCGTGTTATTTTATATATAACTACACAGAAAAAACTAAATTTTATTTTCTGTAAAGGAATTCAATGAAATAGTAAATATTTTGTCTAGCAACGGACCTACAAACAAATTTGTAAATACAGAAAAAAAATATCTCAACAATTTCATTGGAAAAATCGTGTTTTTCAGTCAACAAATTGTTTAAATCTCTATAAAACAATTTGTCTAAAAATATTTACAAATTGTAAACAAAACAATTTACTAAATCAAACAAAGAGATTTACTGGATTTTCTGAAAAATTTCAAACAATAATTTTGTATGAATTTATAAAAGAGTTAGTCTAACAATATTAACAAATATTAAACAAAATATTTACTGGATTTTTTGTAATATATCAAACAAAATTTTTGTCTGGATCATCATCATCCATTACGCATTTATGAAATTTCACTTTGTTAAATGTGTTCAAGTTTTACTGTTTATCTAAAGACTAAAAAAAGGAATGAGAATTAACGCAACGACATTAACGAATTGATTCACTCAAAAATCTTCAGTAAACAAACTTGGTGCAATCGCATTCTTTTTGTTATCATTGTTGTTGTTGTTGTTGTTGTTGTTGGTGTGTATGTCGTCATCGGAGTTGATTTTTTATTTAAGACACAGTTTTTCTTGTTGTTTTTGGTATTTGCGTCCTAAATAAACAAACAATTCATTGATTATGTAAAGAACATTTACTAAAAATGAAATTTATTTTTTTAGACAAATTTTTGTTTAAAAATTTTTTGGTGATAATTTTGTCTGTGTATGTACAAAAGGGGGGAAAATTTAACTCCCTCTAAAATAAATTTCCGATGTAAACTTTCAAAACGCCGATACACGTATTTTTTTATTTTATTTTATTTTTTTTTTGGTGACTTCTACCAGAAGCAGTTGTAAAACCCTTGTTATTAAAAAAATTAATTATTTTGTAGTACAATGGAAATATTCGTAATTTTTGCAATCACTTTATTATGAATAGCATTTTTCTTGCTGCATAGTGTAATCAAATCGGTTTCGGCTATGTATCGAACAAGAGCACATTTACTCGAAACTTTGAGCGTATACGATATAAACGGACTTCACATTCGGACTCAGCGTTTCGGAATATATGTACGTAGGCTAGTCTCGCCAAATATACAGTCCACTTTCTTTATTTTTTGTATGCCGGTGTAATTTTAATATATACTAACATGAAAAAGTAACCAACTCTACTAAAGTCGAAATAGAAATTTATTAAATTTTTTCTAAATGCTGATCTGTATAAAATTTTGTTGTACTACAACAAAAAATTAATTATTAGATTTAATTCTTTCAGATATCTTACTCTCAATATGGAAATAAATATTAAATTGTTTTTTGTTAGTTTACCCATTCAATATGAATATTAATTTTTAATTAATTTGCAATAATTAACTAAGTATCTAGCTATAATATCAAGTTCATAAAATCGTATGTAATAAATATTTTCATTGCTCTCTGCTGATGACGAGTTGAGTAGGAAATAGATAAAGTGTGCTGGCGAAAAACTATTTTTTTTTACTTAAGATCTGAGTTTTTGACAAGTATTAATGCCAAATCTAATAGTCTGAAGGCCGCTTAAGCAACAACAAACTCTATGGAAAAAACAAAAAATGCATAACAAGTATTTCATTGTATTGACACGAATGAAATTTCAAAAGATATAAGAAAGTTGGAAAACCAAAGCTAGCTCGTATGGGCGAGGACTATCTATGCAAATTTAAAATACTATAAAAATTTGTTATGTTTGTGTTGAAAAAAGTAACCAAAATAGAAAAGTAGTACTCAAGCACATATTGGAAAAAAAGTAACAAATTTTGGTTAAAAGTAACCAAAACAGCAGCCCTGGTTGTCATCAACCAAAAAAAAATGTATAATAACATTTTATGAAATAAAATCATCTTAGATAGAAGATCATTAAACATGTAATCAATAAATGTCGTTAATTTGTTAATAACACTCAAATACAGTACTACGTATGTAGTACTGTGTTTGAGTAATCGAAATCTGTGACATTTCCTTGAAATATTAATAAATGTTTATTAAAGTTTGAAATTGTAACAACTTTTTCGGTAACATGCTTTGTTTTTGGATTTAACGTGTAAGAACTGGTTAGAATTAGAGATAGCATCGTGAGTAACTAACTTTTCACCAGAGTACGGATTTGCACGCACATGTGCGGCACATGCACACGTGCTGAAATAAGCACACAAAAAAATCTGGCACACGAGTAAGTGGCATTTTTTTTTGTGTGCTTACTTTTGGTACATGTACGTCTGTCAATCAAACTGGCACACGTACATATGCCTGTGCTTAAAGATAGAAACTATGTGGTACCTGCACGTGTGCGTGTGCGTGTGCCAAATTTAGGCTCATGAGCTGCACACTACACTCACTTATCCAAAAGAAACAAAAACAATGCTAGCAGCGTTGCCGCTTTGCCTATTTTTGGCATTAACATATCTTAAAACGGATATAGCAACAGTGGGATGCCAGTACTGGTTGTGAACTTCCGCCTGAAATTGGTCGATACTGAAGTTCGCATGTCCGGTTCCGGTCTGGACCGGAAGTATGGTCGGTGGTGCAGTTCATACTTCCGGTTTATAGGCTAGACCGGAAGTTGGGTCGGTACTAATTTTCTTTTAAATATTTTTTATTCAAAATAAACTATATTATGTACATAATTCATTTGTACATTTTTACTACAATTGTATGTGCGTAAAGAACTTAACAATTAACAAAAATGCACGTTCATTTGCACCAAGTGTGATAATCCTGGTAAAAAAGAGGCCCTATTTTCCGGAGGCCGAAATTGATTTAGCTACATTTCCTAAACATAGATAAAGTTTGGCAATATTGAGGAATATTTTCCGCAATAATAAAACCACTTAACAAATTCTAAAATAGATCTATCTTTTAGCATTTTTTATCTAGTTTTCAAATCTGCAATGCATTTTAGTATGTATTGTTCTTTTTTTTGTCCTTCGAGTGAAAAACTGAAGTAAAGCATAATATTTTTTTTTATAAGAATAGCATTTCGGAAAATGTTCGGGTCCAATGAAGTTCATATGAGGGAAGTTAAAGTTCTCTTTTCTCTAAATGTACATGTTGGGAAAAATCGTTTTTTAATTAATTTCGGAGATGAATATAGGGATAATTCCACTTAATTCATGAGGATTGCCACATATGTAGATAAACTTAACAATTAATATGTTTAATTTCAAAAAGTACACAAAAGACGATAAGGTGTTGAGATCTGAATATTAAACGATCGTGATATACTTCTTGTTAAAAACTCTAATATATTTATTTCCGTCGCTCCAATGTAGCCATACAAACAACGTCTTTGTCATTTCTAAATTTTAGCAGCAAATCCTTTGTTTTGATTAGATTGAAGACAGCCGGTCTCTTAAATAGTCAAGAGAACACTGAAGATGGCACATAGCCGAAATCGGTCTGTTCATCAACCAAATTTGACGTTGGATGACGGAAAATCGTTTCAAATTCAAACAAATGCCAAAACACAACACTCAACGTAATAATTTCTACAACAATCAGTGCTCTCAATTGGAGGCATTCGTAATATTAAACATTTCTCTGAAACTAGGCTTCAGAGACTTTTTTACTATCCCGAATGTAAGACTTGTAGTAGAACACCAGCTGAGATCTGTTCTAATCGAATCAAGTTTTCAAAAATTACAGCTAGATAAAGAATTGGTATAACGCATTACACGAACTTAGTCTATGTCCATACGAGTCAACTTTTGCTGAGCAACTTTTGGGTTTATGGGAGAGAGAGGTGAGAAGATTGACAAGGGGTACACTGCTTCATGTACATGCAACTCTCTTTTGTTTTCCACTTCGTGATATTAAGCAACAACAAATTCTATGTAAAAAAACAAAAGCTGCACAGCAAGAATTCCATTGTATGGACACGAATGCAACTTCAAAAGAATATTTATGAAAGTTGCAGAAGCAAAAGCTGACTCGTATGGACATAGACTTACTCTTTTAAAATATTTTAGATTTATAACTTTTTTGCCATCTCAGATGCTAATTAACAATGGCTGAGTTCCAAAACATCAAAATACATTGTAGTGACGCAAAATCTTATTTCCGTTGTTTTTGTAAACAAAGTAAATTCGCATCACTACAATGTATTTTGATGTTTTGGAATTCACCCAATCTTAAAATTATAAGGATTTGCAGAAATTTTCATTTTATCATCGATTTCTGCAATATTAATGTCGGTGTAAATGCCTTGTGTAATTTTAAAATAAATAGCTTTTTTGCTAAGCTTAATAACAGTTATTCAAAACTTCTAACAAGTTCGTTATACTGTTAAATTATTTTATAACATTAGATAGCAGATATGTAAGCTTTTTGAAAGCTTTCGATAGTCAGAGTTACCACATCAATATTTCCACAATCAACTGATTTTGGATAGTAAAAAGTTTTTAACCTATTTCAAATCTAATCGGTAAAATAATTTATCTATGGCAAAGATTTTCCACATAGAAAATGTATCGATAACCAAAAATCGTCCATATGTATAAAATTTATCATGGAAAATTTATCGATGACAAAAATGTTCTGTATGGAAAATACATCAATCGCAAAATTGTTCTATTTAGTAAATATATCAGTGGGAAAAGTTTTCTATATAAAAAATTATCGATGACAAATTTCTATATCGAAAATCTGCCGATGGCAAAAATTTTCTATATAGAAAATTTATCGATGGCAAAGGCTTGCTACATAAAAACAAACTTTACCGAAGAAAAAAATGTTATATATAAAAGATACATAGAAAATTGTCGATGATTTTCTATACAGAAAATTTATCGATAACAAACATTTTTTTAATTTTAATATTGTAAAGTGTTTTTTACCAAATTAATATTTTACTATTCAGTGATATATTAACGTTTTATTAAAATATGTACATTGAACGTGATTATGGGGGTTGGGGGGGTTTTAGCTAGTTCCTATGAGCACTTCAATATTAAAATTAATATAATTGTTTGTTTAGAAATTGTATCTAAAAAAATTTATAAGTACATATGTATATATTTTGAAAATTAATCGATGACAATATCTTTTACATCATTTACGATGAGAAATTTTCTTCTTAAAAAACTTATCGATGACAATATATATAGTTCAAAAAATTCATTGATGGCAATAAATATGTAAAGTTACAGCTCAAAAAAATTTTTCGATAACAAAAATTTTCTGTGAACTACTTTTTTTTCTTAAAAACTGTATGTTTGTTATGGCATACATTCATCAAACCGTAATAAGAGTAACAAAGTATGTTTCCTTCAAACATTTTTAGTGCTAAAATTAAATTTCGCACTTAAATGGGAAAATTCTAAATATAAACTTACGATTCAATTTAATTTTTTTTAAGCTCACACAAGCAATTTGGTGTACTTAGGCATAATAGAAACTTAAACAGATATTATTTAGGCTTACAAAACCACGCACTCTACATATTTAAATAGATACACATTTTTATCAAGTACAAGTCATTCATTGCATTTGCTAGATACATACTTACCTACGGAAATATATGAATGTATGAAGATACTATACACAGCGGCACAATAAGAAAAACAAAAAGTTAAAATTAATACATATTTTTTATACAAAACTATAAAGAAATATTTTTCTAGAAACAGTCCAGCCCAAGAACGATAATCGTTAGATCCTCAAGATGTTTTAGAAATACTCATAAAACAAACCTAAAATCAATTAAAAACTCATTTTGATATTAATAAAAGTTGAGTGAGTTGCTCTTATGTAGTACATAGCGCTGAGTGCATTTAAAATAAAATGACTTTTTTAAAAAGTAATAATTTTGAAATCAAACCGATAAATATCTCGTGATATACTTTTCGTCATAAAAAATATCGCTTCTTGCTAAAATTTTTCTATACAAAATTTCACGATTGGATATTATTTTATTGCAACATTTTACATTGAAAAAAATTAATGAAATAAAAATCTTGTATAAAATAATCATACAATTTAGCGTCAAAAATGTACTACATATATTATAATTAAATGGTGTATATAATACTTATTGATAGTAGAAACTGGTGTACAAATATTATCGATAGCAAATTTTGCCTTAGAAAGTTTGTCAATTCGCAAGAAATTGTCTATACCAACTTAATTGATATCAAAAATCATCTATTGAAATGTTATCGATACCGAACGGTTTTCATAGAAGTCATCAATAAAAAAAATTATGAAAATTTTATCAATTCAAAATATCTTCTCCAGAAATTTTATAGAACATTTATGGATAGCAAAATTTTCTAGAGAAATTTTATCGATAACAAAAATGTTTATGCGAAGTTCATCGATGCCACAAATTTTCTTCAAACACAGAAATTATGACGATAATAAAATTTTTTTCACAAATTTCACCGATACAAAAAATTGTCTATAGAAAATCTTCTTTGAAACTTTAATCGATACAAAAAATTTATTGTGGGAAATTTATCCATGATAAAAAACTTTTGAAAGATACTTCAACGGTAACAAAAATTTTCTATACAAACGTGATCGACACCAAAAATTTTTCTTTTACAAACGTACACGATGAAATATTTCATGAAATGCTCTTCATGAAACTTTTTTATTTGCGTATTGCGAGCGCGGAGAGGCATATGGGGAAAGAACATTTACAAAAACCATCTTAGCCCTAGCCATTCTATTAGCATATACAGAAATTTTCTATTCTTCTATCGATAACAGAAATTTTCGATAGATCGATAACGATAAAATTTATCGAAAACTATTTTTAAATTACTTTAATTGAAAGAGATTTTCCGATAACAAAAATTTTTTATATAAAATAAACCGATATTTTTTAATAAATTTAGAGGATGAAATATTTCATGAAATTTGTTGCATGAAACTTTTTTATTTGCCAGTCAAATGGGCACAGAAGCAAGTTTGGTGCCGAAACTGATATGCAATGAAATTTCAGATAAAATTTCTCCATATTCTTCACCCCATTTGCGCCTTAGCATTTGTAAAAACCGAATAAAAAAGTTGCAAGAAGAAAATTTTAGAAAATATTTTATTGTGTAAATTTTGTCTTTGGCGTTTTGTGTTTTCCTGTAAAAAATTCAACATTTTTTACTTTTCAGTAAAAAATCGCAATTTATTGTATTCCTTTAAAGCAAACATTTGCGTTCGTAAGGAATGATAAAATAATTTATAATAAATTCACTTCCTCGAAAAATTTTTATATTGCAAATTTGCATTGAAAAGTGCAAACAATGCAACATTTTTTTGTAGAAAAGAAAACGCCATTAGATTGATCTATTGGAGCTTTTTCGATTAAAAATTTATCAGTGAAAATTTATCGAAAGCTTTCGAAAAACATGTTCATTTATGGATTCAATAAATATTATTTTCCAATCGCTTAAACATAGAACAAGTTTCTTCATTTTCTGTCAATTGTTGTCGCTTACAAGATGATTTTTTTTTGTTAAGATGTTAATAGCTTCAATTTAGATTTCTTTTCATATTTATTAATAAATCTATGAGAAAAATAAATAAATTAAGCTTCAGTTTGTTGACTTATAAATAAATTGTAGCCACATATGCAAAAAAAATTAAACATCAAAAGCAGTAGCAGCCATCGTAATGCGAACAAATTATAACAATAATTTTGAATAATAAATAAAAGTGGTAATGACATCAATTTAATATTCATTCAGTCAGTCTAACTCACATCAAAAATACTCAAACAAATGAAATGGAAATGATATAATCATAAAATGAAATAAAAATCATACTTCTGTGAGACAATCAAACGGAAGAATACTTTCGTAAAGGAAAAAACAAATAAAGACGAACGACAGAAACGGCGACAAATGGATTAAAATAAAACTTATCTGTTAACAATACTTTGGGGACTCTTAGTTATTACGTTTAAGATAAATATATTTTGTTGATACATATTTATATTTTGTTGAAATTATAGTTTTAGAGTTTCCGAGTAACTTCGATTTCGATTCCCATAGTAAAATTATGCGTTTCTAGTGAACTTTATGCACCTTTAAAGCATTTTCCTCTACAAAATTTTAAGCTTCGAAGTTTCATAAAATTATCTACTTTTTCGGAGTAACTTCGAGCTTATGCGAGTTTTCTATTTCGTAAATGACAATATGATTTTAAGGTGGACTTTCTGTCGCATGTGTGTTAAATTTTGGATTTTCGGAAAATTTTAGATACTTTTGGTGCTTTTTCGATTATTAACTTTGAAGCTTTCGAAAGTTTTAGACTTTTTTGGAGTAACTTCGATTTGATTTCGTTAGTAAAATTACCAGTTTTTATGATTTTCGGAACACTTCCAATTCTTCGGAATATCTTTAATTTTTTGCAATTTGTCGATATGTTTAATAAAATTATGGTTTTCTGGTGGACTTTAAGCACTTTTGGTGCATTTTCTTGATTGATGTTTCGGAGTAATTTCGAATACATGCAAGTTTTTGACTTCGTTAATGAAATTATAAGTTTTTCGTGATTGTTATACGCCTTTGTTGAGTTTACAAATAAATATAAGTTAAATTGTGAATTTCCCTAAAATCTGAACTTATGAAATTATGATTTTTTAGTGAATTTAAAGCACTTTGGAGAAGTTTCGAATATATGTTGTTTCAGATTTTTCGGAAAATTTTTGATTTTCAAGGTAATTTTGATTTTGTTTTGTTCTATTTCTCGGTTTCTTTAATGGTATGTGGGTATCTGGTGAAATATGGCAGTTTCCTATTGCTAATATTCTGAAAATATTCGACTTTTTCGGAGTAACTTCGATTGTTTTCGGGCTTTCGAGTTCGTTAATGAAATCATGAGTTTGTGGTAGATTTAAGGTAGTAAATGCGTTAAATTTCAAAAAAGTTTTAATTTTTATCGAAGTAACTCCGGTTTCTTTCAAGTTTTCGACTTCGTTAGTAAAATTATGGACTTCTGATGGTATTATGGCAGTTGAGGTGAATTTTCGAATATGTGTTAAATGTCGAATTTTCGGACAATTTTTGATTTTTTCCGAATAACTATGCCTTTTTTATTTGGGGCACTTTTGGTGAATTTTCGGAAATGTCTGTAAATGTGGGTTAAGTTTAAAATTTTGTCGAGTTTTTGATTTCGGCAATGAAATTCTGGGTTCATGATGAATTTATGGAATTTTTGGTGAATTTATATATTCAGAAATTTTTCGTTTTTTAGGGTGTAAATTATATATTTCGAGTTTTCGATTTCGTTAATGAAATTACAGTTTTCTGCTTGATTTAAGGCACTTTTGGTGGGTTTTTGAATGTGTGTATGTGTTTCGAGTTTTCGGAATTTTTTCGAATTTTCGGTGTAAATTCAATTTTTTCGGTTTCGTTAATGAAGTTATGGATATTTGCTGGACTTAAGGTGCATTTCAAATCTGTAGAAAATTTTCGATTTTTTCGGAGTAATTTCGATTTTTACAAATTTTCAATTTCTAGGGGAGAGAATACATAAACTTATTTCGAGACAAATTCTAGTTTGTACTATCGTCAGCCCCACTGTCTTTGTACACTTTTGCCCGAAATCGCTTTAGCGATTTAAACGAACTTTTGTGTTTACATATTGTTAATTCTAGTTCGAGAGGTAGAATACTTTTCGAAACGATATGTATCTAATTATTTTCAATGAAATTGTTTCATACTTTTTTAAGATTTCTCGACCAAAGAAATATTAAATAATTGTTTTATAAAAAAACCCTTTTTTAAGGTCAACACATTTTCTTAGATAAGCTTAGATTTCATTGGAAATACTATTTCTATTTTAATCTTGCACTTAAAAACCGTCACCTTAATATATGGCCTTACATTATTTTTTGCAATGTTAATTCAAGATGTTCGTATAAAATTAAATAATAGTCAGATTTAAATCTAAGATATGGAGAAATAAAAATAAATTGTTATTAACACAAGCATCAAGAAATGTATCAGGAAATTTATGATTTATTTTAATTGATGTTTGTCTACCGTTTCATATCGTTATTAGTTGCTATTATTTTAGTAGATGTTTTGAATTCTATTTGGATTTACAGAATTAAGCGCAAACTACGTCTGTAGTTAAATGAGTTTATGTTATTACCCAGATTTCGTAATTGTAATGATAAATTACTTGTACTTAATGGACTTTATTAATTAAAATTTTAAAGAGATCTTTTCAAACCACACAGATTAAATGGAGACTTAATTAAATAAAACCAGGAAGGAAACATATAGAGAGAAAATATCTTTTGATGAGATTTGAGTTTAAGAGATCAAAGTTTACGGCACAAAAATATTGATATCGAAAAGGAATTTGTAAAATTGCTAATTCTGTCATATTCATTAGCTGAGATAAAGTCCTTGAAAATTTGATTTAGATGAACTATTACAACGTTTAACAAAAAAATTTATTTAATCGCTTTTTAGTAGACAAAATGTCGTTATGTCTGTCGAAATTTTTAATCTTGAAAGTATTTACATAGTCTAGATATTCATGACAATGATTTTTCAACAGAAGACAACCAATTGTTCTCTTTGATATCCAGTACCTTACAATAAAAAGAAAACCAAAAATGAATAAACTAAGCCGACACGAATATAAAACAAATCTGTTATGTCAATTTGACATTTAAAAAAATTATATGTATGCAAGCATATGTAAAAAACAAACTTTTCATACATATGCAATAATAAATTCACACAGATACTTAAATTAAAATCAGATACATATGTAGTTATTGTATCTACATATATATGTGAAATATTTACATACATATGTATGTTCTTGTGTACTTTAATAACCTCAACTTGGGCCAGTGACTTACATTGAGCATGTTAGAATTACGGCAATCAAAAACGACACAAATAACTGCCAGCCAGAGCAATTGCAACACAAAAGAAGTAGAAAACGGACCATATACTTTGCCAGAAGAACCAGAGAGAAACTCAAATATAGAAGAGATAATTTAAGGGTTATCAATAAAAATGTAGATGCGAGTACAACTTGTAAAATAATCAGAAAATCAAAGGACAATAAAAATACAAGTACATACAGGATGTTATGAGAAGGATACAAAAGGAAAGCATGACACAAAATTAAAATGTAGGGAAGTGGTGCAAAAGTTTAAATTTTCAACCCCAAGAGAATTGAACTCATTCAAAAAGCTTTAATTTACTATGTCTATACGAAAGTTTATCTCATTTAACTTATTAAGTTGAATTTATTAAGTTTTCTTTTACTTGCAAATCGAGATGGGCACCTACCACCACTCACGTGATTTGCTTGAAGAAAAGTAAAAATTTCTTTCATTAACGTGATTGGCTGAAAGCCATAAAAAGTATATACCATTTTGGCGATTTTATTCCGTCTTATTGATTTCCTTTTTGTAGCGATTTTTTGTCAGTTTTGGCGATTTTTTTTTTGTTTCAAGCTGCAGCAATTCTTTTCTATATTGGAGGTTTTCTTCCTTTTCAACGATTTTTTCTGTTTTGGCAAAATTTTCTTCGTTTTGCGATTTTTTCCAAATTTTAGTGATTTTTTTTTCGTTTTAGAAATTTTTCCCATTTTAATGATATATTCTGTTCTAGCGATTTTTCAAGTTTTAGCGATTTTTATCGTTTTAGCGATTTTTTCGTTTCAGGAATTTATTTCGGTTTTGGAGATTTCTTCGAGTTTTGGCGATTTTTCGCCGGTGACTCTTTTCGTTTCGGTGATCTTTTTCCGTTTTGGTAACTGTTTTCCGTTTTTTATCTTTTCTTTTTTCGTTTTGGCGATTGTTTTTCCTTTTTGGCGATATTTTTATTGTTTTGGCGACTTTTCAAATTTTTGGTGGTTTTTCAGTTTTAGCAATTTTTATCCGTTTTGTCAATTGGCGATTTGGCGACTTTTTTTTTGGTGTTTTTTCCGTTTTATTATTTATTAATTTAATTTTTTTCATTTTGGCGATTTTTTCCATATTGGCGATTTTTCCCCACTTTGGTGTTTTTTTCACTCTGGCGATTTTAAGAGAAAGCTTCAGAAAACTATACCGACAGATCATTTTAATACAGAGTATGGAAGCAAGTGAAAAATATATATGGCTCATTCTCATTTCAAATGCTTTTTTCATGTCCGTTGAAAGTACAGTCTAATTCGCTTATAGTAGAATTTGCAATATATTCCAAAATGTTAATTTTTCTGTCATCTATAAGTAAATACCTGCATAATATATTTTTATTTAGCCCGTTAACCCTATAATCGATTTTCGCTTATACGCTACCAAGATGTGGTTTGAAATATCTTAAATATATGCAAGTTATGGAAGATATAATCCAAAATATAAAAGTCAAAAATAACAGATTTTTAATGATAATTTTATAAAAATATTACTCATGTATATTGAAGTAGAAATAGTTTTTGTTTTAGCAATCTTAATTGCAATATTTATGAATTGAGTACATAAGGAGGTAATTTCTAAACGTTAGTTTTTTTTCTATTGTTAAAAAAATAATTATATGGAGATTCGCATATAATCCAAAAATTGGCAAAATCTAAAAATCGCCAAACTTGAAAATAACGTCAAAAAGTCGCAAATAAAAAATCGTCAAAACTGAGAAATCTCCAAAACGAAAAAAATCGCCGTACGGGAATCCTTCGTATGCGTGTTAAAGTCGAACTTTACGGAATTTATTATTAATCGTGAACGTGAGTCAGTAACTTATTGCTCACGATACCATCTCTACTTACAAAACAGCGCTAAAAGAGGCAAAACTTTCCTGTTCTTACGGGAATGATACTTTTTCTGCCATGGGATATTATTGCATATCTAGTGCTTAGATCAAGTTTACCTACTCTATGTCGATACTTTATCCAGGTGTTCGGCTTAGTTTTGTACCTTATACATCTTTGTGATGTTTTACTACAACCACTGCTAATTGTTCAAACGTTTATGAAAATATTTGGAACTTTAATTTCTAACGTTTTCAAAACCAAACAGCTGCAAGCATCTATACAAATTTTAAAGCTTTTTGTTTCAATTCGAATACTCTTTTATGATGCTCTTTGGTTCTTTTATTCGACTCTCATTTTAAAAGTTTTAGGGAGGAAAAAATACAAGTGAATGAATAAATTGGAGACAATAAGTTAAATCTAATATTTTTCTATGGTCGCGGTGGTGGTGGTGGTGTTGCTACTACGAGTACATCTGTAGTACATATATTTATGTATCCAAATTGCAACTGGAGAAAATTCGTTTGAAATTATTTCACTTTGTCATTTGAACATTTCACATCGATCGGCGGTTTGAAATAAATTATTTAAACAATTAATAACAAACAATTCCATTTAAGGAATACCATAAGTCTCGGTCGGTTATACTATAGTAACTGGCGGATTTATAAATATTTTATAAAAGTTTGTGAAGTGTTAAAAATTTTATATTTGTACACCCATCAAAAAAACCAACAAACGAGGAAAAAAATTAACAAGCAATTGCTTCATATTAAATATAAATTCATAATTTTTCTATTTATGGATGTGTAATTTTGCAAATATTAATTTAATATTCAAAGTATCAAGCAACAAATTTTCAAAAAGTTTAAACGTGCAAAACTACCCGAAAAATATTGAAATTTTTTTTAATTTGACATAAAATAGAAAACACCCACAAATTATATAAGTCAAAAAAGTTTACTAAAAATGTACAATATGCAGTCTTTAATCTTGGTCTCAGTTTTGGTAGTAATGTTAACCGTACAAGAAGGTAAGAAATATTAACAGAAATAAGTAAAGTTATTAAAAAACAGCAAAAAAATTTATGTTTTTAAGCAAAAGTTGATCTTGGGTCTGCTTCCTTTTTTTTTCTTGTGTAGAATTCAAATAAATTTTCTGTTTAATATTACATAACAATAATAAAATGGGTTAGAAAGCTAGTACAAGAAAACTTTCCTGGCTTCCTCTTAACACCCATTTTTTATGTCATAAAATCCCATCATAATTTTATTGGAATTAAAAAACAAAGAAAGTAATGGTCATAAAATATTAATAACATTATAATTTTGTAATAAAATACTTTTTATTTGTTGAGAAAATTGTTAATCAAAAAATCATTTCTTATCCTTGTGGTTGAATAACAATTTTCTTTTCATTTCCTTTCTTTTTCTTTGGCTTTTTTTATATAACTTTTTTTTATTAACTTCGGTTCAGATTTCTCTTACGTTATTTTATCTTAAGTATGTACATATCCTCTTGCTTTCCTCCCTTTGTAATTTTTTTTATTTTGTTGTTGTTTCTTTAACGAAACGGTTTGTTGTAACCATTTTCTTGGGGGTTTTTTCAGATGTGTCTGGTTAACTTCTTGGTTTAACATGCGATGTAAATGTCCTTTTTCATAAAACAATCGTAAAAGCTTTTCTTCTACAGAAGGGATAAAATATATAGCACTTAAATTGATATTAACTGTACAGAGGAAATGAATTTTTGCATTACTTATCCCTTTATGGCGCCATGTTGCAGATATACAATGCAATAACTTTGGTGCAACATCTAGTTTCAAACTGTTAAATTTATTCCTAATAGAAAATTGTATCTGTTACATCACAACAGATTTAAACTAACCCTACGATTTTATAAAATCAATGTTACCGTAGTGCAATTTTTAAAAACTTATTTTACGCGCGTTTTAATTCATTAAATTTTTTATATGTTCAAGTCAATTATTTGTTTTATTGCTAAAATATTATGATCAAAAATAGTTTTAATTTGACGCTTTCTTTGCTAAGACATTTGACGACCTTCTTCCCACTTCCTTCTTTACCCATTTTCACCCCAATAAATAGATTTTAAAAAAATCCTAGAACAAAATTTTTTTACTTGTGCAACGAGCTTCTAGAATCTGTAAAAAAAATTATGTTCTCGATGTTGCGCCATAAAGGGTTAAGATTAATGGAAAATTCGGAGATGTTCTAGATACAAACTTAAGGTAATTGCCTTTCCGTGGTGTCCTTAATACTAATCAAATTATTGTACTTTAAACAAAACTTTTTAATTTGGAAAAAATATTTTACTAAAAGTGATGTGTTCTCTTTTCACTGCTCACAGCTCGTACCACTCCCATTTTCATCAATCATTATAAATAGCCTATTATGAGTCTGTTATCTGTGAGGCTAATCTGTATTTCGTGCCATCCAGAGCCCTTTCGTTTCCCTATACGAACCCAGATTTGTCTTATATAATATCGCTGAAGCGGTGAAGAAGATTTAATACATGTCAGCACATACTTTAACTTCATTATCTTCGAATGAAAGGGAGTTATTCCGCCCAGACCATCCACATAAATGTCGATAGTACTGGTCCCAGAGATGAGTTCCTCAATCCTTTTTGTAGCTTCGATTACGTCATAAATAAACACTTACAATATGGTGTATAGTCGGCTAACTTAGGTTAGGTTAGTTTGAATTAGTTGACCGGCGGCCTGATGGCCTATTGTGATACCATTTGAAAAAAAAACTTTAAACAAACCTTATTTTAAAAACCATTTACTTTTATAAATTTGAAGATGTTACTTAGAGTTACGGTTGCAGCTACCATGTCTTTAAATTGTATGCTCCTTGAGAGGGATTATCTGACTTCCTGAAGCACTGGCAAGTGTTCCACTAATTGCTCTTCACCTTCATCTAAGTGGCTCCTACAGTATTCTTTTTATGGTGCTCACAGATTCACGGTTATTCGGCCTATTTCAAAGTGTCCTCTTGGAACTCCTGTAAGAATGTTTAATAGTTGTTTTATATTCGGCCACCTCGATCTCACTTCTAAATTTGCCTAACTTGGTGAAGTTGAATATCTGCCATTTCGTTGCCATATGCCCCGATTTGGGCAAAGCAGTTAATACAATTCAGGTCGTATTTTGTTGTAATAGATCTAGAACTCGGGCTTTTTTATAGCGTAAATCTCTGCCTCGAAAGCTATGTATTTCATTGGAAATCGTTTAGAACTGCTTAGATTTAAGGAATAGACATCCGACCATGTCCCCGCCTTCACTTTGGAGAGGTGTATGTACATTGAGATTTCATCTTCCGTAATAACGGAGTCTAATAATGCCCATTCTTCTCTACTGGTTATATGTGTCTGATTGACTTGCGGTGCCAGATAGTCTGAAACTTGATCTAGCTTTCCATTGTTTCTTCTAAATATGTCAAGTTCTTTACCTGCGCAGTTTCTGATATAGACATCTCCAGCCCTCCTTGAGGTGCGGACCTCAGTGCTTAAGTGGTGGCGGCCTAGGACATTCTTTGGATTTTTGCCAGGCAGCATTCCATCAAAATAAGCCCTATGATTACTGTATACATCCAGTCCCCCCAGGGGCACGATTATGCATCTTGGTCACTAACCACACCTTGATGTAGTGCTTTCTGGGAAAAATGGTAATTGATTTTTGCAGACATTACCTTTGGCCAATTACCCATAAAACCTATGGGTTACTACCCAATCTCTGGAATAACAGAGCAACGGGCGTGCATATAAGTATTTAAAGGAAGTAGGGTAACCAACACGGATCTGTAAGAAGGTGGATAGGGACCTAAAGTCCCGCCTAATACCAAAGTCGATAGAAAGTTAATATCTAGGGGGTTTCTTTCGAGGCTTGACCAGTAACCGTACACTGGTACCATGAGAACCAATAGTCGCACAGATGACCTACTTTTTAGAGAGTTAAAGAAATTGTGCTCGCCATTCGCGATATCATCTTGGATAATGTTTGGGAAGAGCATACTCTGTTCTTATTAGGATGGATATGCTGGCGCACTTCGTCTTTTCCCTCAACAGGAAGGATGATTCTGTGACTAGTTGTTGGTGAGATCTCTTTCGGGAGTTCACGTGATGGCTGTGGCTGCTACCAGAATCGCTGGGAGAGCTGCTGGTTTGCGTTAGCTGTTGATGCAGTAGAGCAGCTCAAACACTTTAACAAGGTGTTTATGCATGGAGGGCGGCCACGCAAGAGAAGTTGCTACGTGTGTATTCCTTGCATGTCACACAGGCATGCCTTCGAGGAGACTCGGGGGTGGTGGTGAACATTCACCTTTACTCGGTGTTAAAAGCACCGTCAAGTTGGGCCGTAATGGCAGGTACTGACGTTAATCTTGAACACATCAGTATACATATAATATATAATTTTTTGTTCAACCGCTTCCGTTCAACCCGCTGATTCTAAAGTATGGAATTTTATATCTTCTGATAAACAGAAATAGTTCTGCCTTCCTAACCCATTTTCGGTTGTCTTGATATTCTTTTAGCGATATTTTCATGGTCTCACTAGCATTGGGTAGCTTAAGTAAGAGCGAAATGTCATGACCTTTGAATACTCACATCCCTAACCCCCAAATGCGTAAATTTTAAAGTCGTCCGTAAAAACTGGAACTTCACTATTACAAATTACAGAACAACCCTTCCAAATTCGAAATTCATAACAAGATGATATGTCTTGGAAGCAAACATTAAGAGCAATTAAGTCGAGCTTTGCCCCTAAATTGTTCTAAATAAAGAGTTGACCTTATTGCAGGAGTAATTACGAGACCTATTAGCCATAATACTATGCAGCGATGCCATTTTAGCCTTTTTTACGATATGACAAAAACCGATATGACATACTGTGTTGTCATATCGTAAGTTTTTTACGAAATGTTTATGATATAAGCTAACTGTAGGGACAAATATGGGCTTTAGCCCCCCGGAAAATTTCTAGCTACGCCAATGGTGACGTTCCTAAAAGTGCAAAAAAGTTTATCAACCCTCAAAATACATACCATTTTTTATGTATTGATTGCATCGCCATTTTAAGTCCGAAGGCAACGTGTTATTCATATCATATATTGTTACGAGTAATAATTGTTTGACGGCTGCTTAATTTTTTCATTCTAGATGATTCTAGATGGTACCTCGCAACTTTCCTCCATCAAATATAAAATTTTTCGCCAATGACTGTAAAGTTTTTTTAAGACTGTATACGTCCAATTTTTAATTTTTCTCCAGGGGCGTTATTATGCAATTCAATTCGAATAGAAAAATTTACGAACTCGTATAAATTTAATTATCTAGTAGGATTTTCGAACATTTATTTACGAACGTTTGGAAATGTGTCTTTTGAACCGTACCTATTTTTCCCACTACGGAAAACAAAAAGTAGTCTTTCGGAAATCCAATTATGTATTATGAAAGCAAATGTCAAATACTTTAAAATGTTCGTATTTTATTCGAATGCTTTTTTGAGAAGTAAAAAATCTTAAAATGCTTGTAACTTTATTATGAATTAGTTTAAGTTAAATAATGTCCTAAATTACAAAATATAACTTCCAAAAGATCAAATATGATTTTTCTTGCACTAAACAGAAAATACTCGTATAATAGAATATAACTAAACTAAAGTGCTTTTTTTTGCTCAAATCGCAACAACGATGGCTGCACAATATACACACATATATCACTGTTACTCTTTTTATTTTGTTTGTTTTTATTATTAATTTTTGAGGAAAACATTTTTTAAATAAAAAACCAAAATTTTTACAAATATCTTTGCATTGCATTTTGACGTTTAAGCACAACTGCTGACAGCTTTGACAGTAAAATAAGAATAATACCAAGTTTTCCACCTATACAAAACTAGGCATCACGTGCTTTTACCCGTTTTGTACATATGCAACTCTGCATCACTTACGAACGTATTATATAATACCATTTTACTTTCGAAACGGAAATTAGTTTCGTGAGGTTTTGGTTTCGCATCAAAATACATAATAGCCCCCCAGGGCTTAGGAAAATTTAAAGTGTTGAGTTCTTTTAAAAAAAGCAGATTTATCAATGTTGTATCGCTCTTTTCGCGTTAGGTTTAACAGTTGCATCAGATGCAACGCAATGTTGCATTCCCGACCAGGGGCTTTACCTTACGGAGGTGTTGAAAATGTTGGAGAATCGCTGGACGAAGAGTGTCGAGTTAAATGGGAACTACATATCGTTATCTAAAACGCAGAACGCCCAAGAAACAAAAATATTCAAAATCGAAATTTTTATATATTCTGATGCATTTCAACAACAAAAATCAGACTTCACCGAACAAAAATGGCGATTTTATGAAAAAAATCAATATGGAAATTGACTTGGCCAGTTACATTATTTGTCTATACACCGTTTAATTTTTAACTTTCTTTCGGCAACTTCGTTGGTATTGTAGCAGCATCGTCGACGAAGACAAAAGAACTAATAAAATGGCTACACAGCTTAAACAAATTAATGCTTCTACTTGAAACCAGAGGCGCTGCAATACTGCTCTACAAAATTTAACTAAAAACGCGCAATAGCAGAGTTGTAAATTAATTAAGCTTTCTATCTCTCTCACTTCACCGCCTGTTCACTCCACACTGCCCTTTTCTCACAGAAGGTGGCACATTAAATAATTAACTGGTAGGCTTTAATTGCCTGAGTGGGCGGGCTACTTCTCTTTAAAAAAAAAACCCCCGGGAAGTTGGTGTGATAAAACAGCAAGTTAACATCAATTTATTAATAATGTAATTCTGGTATGCAATTTTGACGAAAAAGTTGCATGTATATAAGAATTGCAATCACATTCAACAGAGCCACCTCATACGTGGTGATAAGCAAAATACTACATGAGCACTGATGATGGAAGTGTAGCGGCTTCCGAAAACATTCTGCTGCTATGTATGCTCACAAATTAAGTTGTTGTTAATTTTTCCCTTGATTCGTGGAATATTAATCATGGCCGATTCTTTCAAATAAGTTCGAAATAATAATAGTCAATAACGAACAACTTATTGGCCTTCCCTCGTATAAATTAAACAAATTTTTTTTTAATTATTTCATAGCTACATTAAACATTTAATTGTAATTGTTTAGTTACAATTTCATTTCATGCATTTAACGATGCCCCCTAACATTTAGCTTTGTAACACACTTTAAAAAGACATGTTAATTTGTTTGTTTGCATTTATCGCATCATTTTCCGAAATTCTTTGTTAACTTCAATTCGACCTAGAGGTCCACTTAGACATGTCATTATAACTAACAATGAGGTGCGAGTTTCTTACAATGCATCACATACCTATAGACATGCATAAGTGTATGTATTTAAAGATTTAATCGTATCTTTGTAAATTTGTTATTCGTATCTTTAGAATTGAATTTTTATTGTGTATTTTTTTTATTTTTTACGTTCTTAATCTTGAAAAGCTTTTTTTTAATGCATTTTAACTTTTCACAATTTAAGATGGTAATTTTGTTCTGTATAACTTAACTATAGCAAAGTTCATTTATACTTTATATTCTATTGTATACATAATACTCTTTTACGACAAATTTGGCATTGTATTCAATTATTATAGACAATTTAAAATCTATTTATCTGTGCAAAAAATCACACTTTAGTAATATAGCGATAGATGTTTATCTGTTTGTATCAGCAGTATCACGGTGAAATAAAAGTACGTTCTCATTTAATATTATAATTTGTTTTGTGTAGTTTACACTGAAAGAAAACCCAGATTTTGTAGACTGGTTACTCCCTGTCCATATGAGTCAACTTTTGCTTCTACAACTTTCTTAAATTTTGATTTGAAGTTGCATTCGTGTCCATACAATGAAATTCTTGCTGTGCAGTTTTTGTTTTTTTTTTACATAGAATTTGTTGTTGCTTAATATTACGAAGAGGAAAACAAAAGAGAGTTGCATGTACATGAAGCAATGTAACCCTTGTCAATCTGCTCGCCTCTCTCTCCCATAAAATCAAAAGTTGCGCAGCATTAGGATCCCGCCCAGTGGTCGAAATTCGACCACTTTATCCGTAGCCGGATTTTTTTGTAGCCGGTTTTTGAAACCGGTTTTGCAACCGGTTTATTTTTTTTTTAATATATTAATATATTGTGCATATCTAGAGAAAAATACCTTTTAAGCCATACATTTTTGATCAATATTGGTGGGCAAAAAGATACTTAAAAGTGTAAGACAAAACATCGTGTGGCCTGTTTATATATAAGAAGTAGCTTTTTTTAAGATTAACCTTCTGTGCTTTACAAAAAAATTTGGTTGTGGCTTTATTAAATTGTTTGCGTTTTCTTGAAAATTATATGTCTGTTATTAGCCGACTTAAAAAAGGCATAACTCTGTCATTTGTCAACCGATTTTCGAAATTCTTGTTTTGGTTGAAAGTGTTCGCCTGCAGTTTGGTCCCATAATATTTTTTTTCGAAAATCTGAAGGAAGGGGAAATTTGCTCCTCCCATCGATAACTTTGTCATTTGTCAACCGATTTTCGAAATTAACTTTTTGGTTGAAAGTTTGGTCCCATAATTTTTTCTCAAAAATCGGAGTGGGAAATTTACTCCAACCATCCATAACTCTGTATTTGTCAACCGATTTTCAAAATTCATTTTTTGTTTGTTTGAAGGGGTCACATAATTCTTTTTGTCTTAGAAAATCTGAGGGATTAAATTTTCACCCCCTATGCATAACTCTGTCATTTGTCACCCGATTTTCAAAATTTTTTTTTTTTGAAAGGGTTTGCTTGTCTGCAGCTTGGTCCCATAAAATGGTGAAAATTTTCCAACAGTTTGTTGTTTTAAAATTTTAAGTTTTGAAATTTAAATTTAAGGCAAATTTTTACGATTTTACAAAATAAACATTATGACATTAAGTTTGAATTGACGGGTGGCGCAGAATGAGCTATATGATTTAAATGGTTTATAACTTTTTTATTTATGCGATTATTATAATATTTTTTTAAATACAGTATATTATTGGAGGATTTTTTGCAATTAGCTTTGAAAAATGATATCCTGTAAGTGATGTCCATTTTCTGCTTCGCACAAACGTGCTCTTTTTAGCATATTTTCCATAACTTTTCGCAAAATTTCTGGTGTAATGGGCATGATTTCATTTCGAATGTTGGTTTTTAGTTGGAGTATGGTTCTTGGTTTGTTACGTACACTCTTTCTTTCAAATATCCCCAAAGAAAACTGTCAGGAGCTGTTAAATCTGGTGAACTTGGAGGCCAGATAAAATCGCTTGTGTGCGAAATAATGCGTTCACCGAATATGTCCCTTAACAAAGCCATTGAGGCACATGCAGTATGTGCTGTTGTTCGATCGTGTAACGATTCATAATTAATTCCCCAAGTCTTCTTCACAAAATGCTGAAAAAAACAAAGAAAAAATAATAATTAAAAAAGTTATAAAGAGTTCAAACCATATAGCTCATTCTGCGCCACCCTGTACAATGTTTTAAAAGGAAGTCAGAAGCTTTGTACTTATTTTTTGGTACTAGAATTTGTTTCTGCGCTGCATTTTCACGCAGATCTTGAAGAAACAGAAATTAGTTTAACCTGATTAAAAGAAAAAAAAGCAAACAGCTGATGACAAAATTTAAAAATTGCGTTCAAAGAGTCACAAATTGTTGCCAAGTTGCATACACTGATTCTACAATGTAAATATTGGAGGTGTTGCAATAATTGAGAATTTCCGATCATCGAGGGTTGCAGTAACCGAGGGCGCACTGTACTTTTTTTTTGCCTGATTTTAATAAAACTTTTCACTCATATTCAGTTCTTCTAACATTGCAATGTAATATTAAAAAGTGGACAGTGGCACGCCCACACAAAGTAAATATAATTTTCAACTACTTTTACTTAACCAACTCTTGTAAAGTTTTGCACACACATTGAGTTCCCCTGGCAATAGTATTTAATAATTAAAAAGTTCGCCGTCCACGCCCATACAAAGTAAATATTGTTTCAATTACTTTTACTTAACGTATTCTTATGAAGCATTGAACGAACAGACATTGGCTTCTTCTGACAAAACAATTTAACGATAAGAAAATTGGGCAGCGCCACGCCCATACAAAGTAAGTACGAATTTTTTTAGCTAATTTAGCTTAACCGATTCTAGTTCAATTTTGCACACAATTGAGTTTCCCTGAAAAAAGCAATTTAATAATTTAAAAAGTGGGCTGTGCCACGACCATACAAATTAAATAATTTTTGGAATGCTTTTATTTAACAGGTTCTTATGAAACTTGGCTCACATATTGAGTTGCTCTGACAATATATAGTAGTTTAGTTATGAGTAAAGTGCACAGTGCCACGCCCATGATAATAAAATATTGTTTTTGAAGTACTTTTACTTGCCCGATTCAAATGAAAGTTTGTTTCTACACATATTGACTTCTTCAGACAACACAATTTTTTGATTAGAAAAGTGGACTTCTTCGGACAATACATTTAAGTGCTAAAAAAAGTGGGCAATACCACGCCCATACCAAATAAATATTATTTTTTAACTACTTTTACTTAGCCGATTCTTATAAAATTTCGTACACACATTGACTTCTTCTGACGATGCATTTTAGTGATAAGAAAAGTGGTTAGTGCCACGCCCATACTATTAATTAAATATTATTTTTCAACTACTTTTATTTGTCCTATTAAAATGAAAGTTTGCATACATATTGCGTTCCTCTAACAATATAACTTTGTAATTAGAAAAGTGCGCATTGCCACACCCATGCAAATTAAATATCCTTTTTAAACTATTATTACTAAATCTATCATATGACATTTTTCACACATATGAACTTCCCCTGAAAATACAATTTGATAATGAAAAAGTGGCGGCGAACAGACGCCATTTTATGAAAAAGAAAATAACAAAAAGTTAGCGAACTATAAATTAAATTGGGTATCATTGAACAGGTATTTGAAAATAAACTTTAACTTTCTCTTATCATTTTTCATTTCGTATTACCATTTAGGATATTGAATGATTTAAAGTTTCAATTGCATAATAAATAAGCAGGGCTCGGACTTTCATGCAACTAAAATTTTATTTTAAGCGCTTAACAAATGCACCTAAAACTGAAAAATATGCGCAAAAATTTGCCTTTATCTATTAACAAGTATCAAAACTAAAATAATATGAAAATATTCTCTTTTTATTTTTAGTATTATTAGAGAAAAAAATATAAAACAAACATAATTTGGTCTGTTATTTAATGCAACCGAACTTTAGTTGCGTTGCCAGTCGGCAACTGAAAATTAATGATCGCCAAAAAGGTGCTAAATAGCAACTGAAATTGACAGTTCTCAGTTGCCAGTTATCATCGGTAGTATCATTTTCAGAAACTGGCAACCCAACTGAAGCTCAGTTACTATTCATAATCGGCCTACTAATATTTTTTCACAAATTAAGATATATGCATTAAAAAATTTTTTTTGACTCCAAAAATATGCATTTATTGGCAAAATATGCAAACATATGCACTTACCACCAAAATATGCAAAAATAAGCAATTAAAAATCGATGCCAAACTACTTAAAATTTGATGATTCGTATAGATAATTAGTCAATACCTCTTTATCTATCACCACAAAAAACATGCATTTGCATGAAAGTCCGAGCCCTGGTAATAAATTAAATTTAAACAAAAAAATCTAAAACCAAACTGTGTACGAAAACTAAAATGAAAGCAAATAAAAAATAAATTCTAAAAAAAAAAAATTATTTTTTGATAAAATAATTCTGGCAAAAAAACCGACTTCAGTACAAAGAGGAATATAGTTGATGTCCTTTCATATAAACAATTTTGAAAATCGGTATGCAAATAGAGGAATTGTGCTCTAATAAATATTTTGGGTGGAGGCGTGGAAGACTTGCCCCACCGATTTTCGTAGAAAAATTATGCGACCAAACTCTAAGCAAACCATTCCAAACAAAAAAAGAATTTTGGAAGTCGGAAAATTATGGTACCAACCTGCAAGGGGGGCTTGCAGCAAATTTCCCAACTGATTTTCAAAAAAAAACTATGGAACAAAACTGTAGTCAAACCCTTTCAAACAAAAAAACAATTTTGAAAATCGGTTCACAAATGACAAAGTTGTGCATGGGGGGAGTAAGTTTCCCTTCCCATTTTCGAAAAGAATTGTGGGGCCAAACTAATAGCGAACCCTTGCAAACAACACAAGAATTTTGAAAATCGGTTCACAAATGACATAGTTATGGTTTTGGGGGGGCCGAAAGGGGGAGCAAATTTTCCCCTCCCATTTTCGAAAAGAATTATCGGGCCAAACCCTTTCAAACAAAAAAGAATTTTGAAAATCGGTTAAAATAATGGGTGATTTTATAAGAACTATCGGAAAGTAAAAAAAGAAAAAACACATAAAATTCAGAAAAATGCATGAAATATTTATTTGGATCGATAGTTGGGTCGATATAATTTAATGTTTGAAGATTATTTCATGCAAATGCTGGCCGCGGCTGCGCCTCAAATGGTCCATCCGCTTAGTCCAATTTTGGCATACTCTTTCCAACATTTCGGCCGGTATCTCACGAATAATGTTGGCAATGTTGGCTTCCAGTGCGTCAATCGAAGCGGGCTTGTCGCTATAGACATTAGCCTTAACATAGCCCCACAAAAAATAGTCTAGAGGCGTTAAATCGCACGATCTAGGCGGCCAATTGACTGGTCCCAAGCGTGAAATAAACTGTTCACCGAACTCGCCTCTCAATTGGTCCATTGTTTCGCATGCTGTCTGGCATGTGGCACCATCTTGTTGAAACCACATGTCATGCAAGTCAAGCTCTTCCATTTTGGGCAGAAAAAAGTTTGTTATCATCGCACGGTAGCGCTCACCATTCACAGTAACGTTTTGATTCGCATCATCTTTGAAGAAATACGGCCCAATGATGCCGCCAGCCCATAATCCGCACCAAACGGTTGTTTTTTGTGGATGCATTGGTAGCTCTTGCAATGCTTCTGGCTGCTCTTCACTCCAAATACGGCAGTTTTGCTTGTTCACGTATCCATTCAACCAGAAATGAGCCTCGTCGCTGAACACAATTCTTCGATAAAAAACTTTCTTAACAGAGCACGCATTTTGGTAATAAAATTCAATAATTTGCAAGCGTTGTTCGTTTGTAAGACGATTCATGATTAAATTATAGACCAAACTGAAGATGTTTGACAGTGACACAAGATACAAAACGTGCGTGAGCTGTCAAAACTAGTGTTGCCAAAAAGATAATAGCAAAAAAATCACTCGTTATAACAGAGTTATGGATTGGGGGGGAGCAAATTTCCCCCTCCGATTTTCGACAAAAAAATTTTGAGACCGATTTTTGTGAAACCATTTGAAATAAAACAAGAATTTTGAAAATCGGTTCTCAAATGACATAGTTATGTATTGGGGGGGGGGGGTGTAGAGGGTAGCAAATTTTTCCCTCCCATTTTCAAGAAGAATTATTAGGCTAAACCGCTAGCAAACCCTTTCAAACAAAAAATTGTTTTAAAAATCGGTTCACAAATGACAGAGCTAAGGATTCGGGGGAGCAAATTTTCCCCTCCCATTTTCAAGAAGAATTATTAGGCTAAACTGCTAGCAAACCCTTTCAAACAAAAAATAGTTTTGAAAATCGGTTCACAAATGACAGAGCTAAGGATTGGGGGGAGCAAATTTCCCCCTCCAATTTTAAAAAAAAATTTTGGGACCAATTTTTGCCAAACCCTTTAAAATAAAACAAGAATTTTGAAAATCGGCTCACAAATGACAGAGTTATGCATGGGGGAAGCAAATTTCCCCCCTCCGATTTTCGACAAAAAAATTATGGGACCAAACTGCAGGCAAACCCTTTCCAACAAAGAAAGACTTTTAAAAATCGACAGAGTTATGCGTGTACAAACATAAAAAAAGCAAAAAAAAGAACATACACACGAATTGATAACCTCCTTCTTTTTTGAAGTCGGTTAAAAACATGGCTATGTAAAAGAACTAAAACGAATAAAAAAACAAGGCCACTAGTGCGGAACATATCGACTTTTCGCAATAACGGTTCCCGGATATAAAATCCGCTATCTTCCGCGCTACTAGACTTGCGTAATTAATTTTTATTTGCTTACTTGCTCGCTAACTTGGTCAAACGTTTTAAGACGCCTGATGAAGCGCTTGATAAATTTGGCCAAGGTGATTTGATCATGCGACTTTTGTACTCTTATCAGAAAACTTACTGAGAATATTCTTTGTAATTCCGATGTCAGATTTGACTTTTAAGTGCAACATACCATTTAGTAATATTCTTTTAGAAACTCAATACAAATGAGGTATATTTTAGTAGTTTTTAGGAACGGGGAGGGGAATATCCCTTTTTCCACAACCCTGAATCCGCTGCTGTACATTAAGCGATAATGCTATATCACACTATATATCACTGTATCAATGTTTTTAAAAGCCTCTGTATGTAAGTGAAGCTAATGAAAAAAGGAAACAGATGATTTCATTGTTTCACTAAATAAATGAAAAACATTAGTTGAAATTATTTCTATGATTTTCATACTGTGTGTTTCCATATTGTCGCTTTTCATTTCTGTTACTGTTCCTATTTCATTACAGTCTTTTGAAAACAATAAACCCAGAAAAAAAACAACATCATTTCTCCAACACCACTATGACGACATCCTAAATAGTATCAAGCCATTAGCAGCATTTTCTTTTTCTTGGCTAGCGTTCTAAAAAGGCTTGAAAGACATTTAGAGAGTAGTCTTTTCTATTGTTTTAAATGGAGAAAAAGTAGGACTTTAAGAAGAAAAAGAGGCTAAAAAGCAAACTTAACTCAATAAGAAAGATGTTTTTTATGCTGCTTGAAAAAGATGGTGATGTAGTAGTAGAAAGAAGAATGTAAATGGTGTTTGGTTTAGTCATGTTACATGGTAAATGTTCCTGTACCTAATCTTTAGTTATATTAAAATATTTGCTTAGCCCACTGAGAAAAAAATTTATTTCAAAGTTTAGAAATTTTTTTTTTAATTTCAACTAAATGACTTCATTTTTATGGAATGCAATATACATGCGTATTAGAGGATGGTTCGTTGTTAACTATACATCTACATAACTATGTATTACGTATTCATGCATGTATCTATGTATCCATGTACATACCCTACAGATAATATTGGACTGCGTGGTCCATTTTAGCTGAAATGGAGTATTTACAACATGGTCCTATGTAATGCAGTGATGGACCTTGTCATTTGCAAGCAATACTTTCTAGTTAACTGACAAGTGTTTGTGTTTTAACGAGTGCAATCGTTAAAGCACGAAAGCTTTACTGCTCCATCGAATAGTGACATAGAGTAGTTTTAAGACTAGTACGATGTAATGCAGACATGAACCATGCCATTTGTAGTTAAGCGACAAGTTGCCGTGTTTTAACAATTTCAACACGAATACTTGAGTGCTCCATCAAGTGGTGACATGAAGTAGTTTTGAGACTACTTCGATGTAGTGCAAAGTTGAGTTATATGATCCAGCCCTAGGACATCATAATGTTAAATCGACCATGTAACCTCCATACACTTAGGTTACCTTTGGACTAGCGCTAGTCCTCTATGAAGTGTACTTTACATGGGTGTATGGACTAGTCGCTGTATCTGCATGGTAAATAAGTATACTTATGTATATATATATACACATATATATATATATATATATATATATATATATATATATATATATATATATATATATATATATATATATATATATATATATATATATATATATATATATATATATATATATATATATATATATATATATATATATATATATATATATATATATATATATATATATATATATATATATATATATATATATATATATATATATATATATATATATATATATATATATATATATATATATATATATATATATATATATATATATATATATATATATATATATATATATATATATATATATATATATATATGTATACATACATATACATATATGTGTACATACACATATAAGTATATGTATGTATGTAAGTATATGTTACTAAACAAAATGAAAGTTTAACTTTGTAAAAAATCATTTGGTGGCACACAAACTAATTGCAGGTTTAAGATTTTTGAGTTTTCATCTAAAAAATCGATTTTTTCTGATATTATAAAAGAAATTCAGTAAAGTGCGACTTTGGCTCGCACACAAAGGGCTCCGTACAAAAAAAAATATATCACTTTTCGTTTTTGCCCTTTTTCCATTTTGGCAATTTTTTCGTTTTGCTTTTTCATTTAATTTTCGTTTTATTTTAATATTTAAGTTTTTTTTTTGTTGTTTTGGCGATTATTTTGGTTTTGACGTTTTTCATTCTGGTGATTTTTTAGTTTTTTGCCGTTTTTTTTAGTTTGGCGGTTTTTTTGGTTTGGTGATTTTTTTAAACGTTTTTTTCGATTTTCGCCAATATTTTTTGTTTTAGCGATCTATTCTTGTTTTGGCGTTTTTATCGGTTTGGGGATTTTTTCCGGTTCTTTGTATTTTTTTATTTTTATTTTTTTTTTGTTTTGCCAATTTTTTTTTATTTTGGGCGATTTTTTTTTTTTCGTTTTTGGCGATTTTTTTTAGTTTTGGGTTCTATTTTTTTGTTTTTGCTCTTTTTTTCGTGTTGGTGATTTTTTCCATTTTTGGCGATTTTTTTCATTTTTTACGATATTTTTTGTTTTAGCGTTTTTTAGGTACTAGTGTTTTTAGGGTGTTTTTTTTTTGTTTTGGCGTTTTCTTTAGTTTTTTGGCAATCTTTTTAGTTTTGGTGATTTTTTGAGCTTTACCGATTTTTTTAATTTTGGTGCTTTTTTTCCTTAAAGCGTTTTTTTTTTTCATTTTTACGATTTTTAGTTTTGACATTTTTTTAATTTTGGTATTTTCTAGTTTTAGCTTATTTTTAAATTTCAAGAGTTTGCCTCTTTCGGTTTCCAAGATACAGTAAATTGTCTAAATTACATAGTCAAAATTACATTAACTGATAGAACACCCCTTAATTTTCATTGTTTTAAATATCAGTATGGAGTATACTTGAAATGCCTTCAAAGGCTTACAGCTCCTTTAAGTTAAATAAACAAATAAAATAAAATAAAATAAAATAAATAAAAAATGCGTGTCTAGACTAGTCGCGTTTTATACAACTCTCTAATGCTGACTTAAGAAGACATGTATTTTACATCTGACTTGTCAAATTCCCCACTGCAAAAGTTATACATGACTTGTGAAACATATGAAACATTGTCAGACGACATTTACAGAAGCAGAGTCATATGCAAATTTTTCAATTAGAGCGTCTTCTATTTTCATCTGACAAAGCATATGACATCAGCTGTTTTGAATTAACAAAAGTGTGGTTTGGCTGAAAAAACATTAAAAAGCATAGAGGGCTTTATACTTATATTTATGAAAATTGTGTACAAACTTAGCTGTTGTGAACACTCAGAGGTTATGTCAGATGTAATTGCATATGTACGTGTGAAAGCAAAAATTTTAACCGTCTGTAAATTGACAATTTTGACAAACATGCGCAGTTACATAAGTATGTCTCAGAAACCTGACAAGCCATATGTAAAAAACATGTCGTCTAAAAATAATTTTTGAAAGAAATTAACTTATCTTTAAAAAAACAACGTGGACTGTTAAAATATTTATTAAAATCGATTGATCTGCCTGACAAATAATTCTTGCAAAAAATAAACCGACTAAAAAATAGGCGAGGCACCACGACCCCATATTTTATCAGCATGTACTTTTACGAGAACCAATTGTGTGTGCGAAGTCTCATAAGAATCGGATAAGTAAAAGTAGTTAAAATGAATATTTACTTTTCATGGGCGTAGCACTGCCTACTTTTCTAACCACATTGTTGTATATTAACGATAACTAAACGTGTATGCAAAATTTCATAAGAATCGGCTAAGTAGAAGTAGTTAAAATGCTAATGTATTATAACGATAACTAAAGCTGTATTAAAAGTTTCATAAGAATCGGTTTAGTAGAAGTTGTTGAAAAATAATATGAACTTTGCATGGGCGTGGCACAGCCCACTTTTTTGATCCTGATGTAGTATTTAAACAGAAGCTTAATGTGTGTGCAAAGTTTCATAAGAATCTGTTGAGTAGAAGTAGTTGAAAACGAATCTATATGCTACCCGGTGCCCCATGACACCGTGCACTCTTTTTTTTTGTAGTTACTCCACACTTCTATAAATATTCAAGTGCTTTAAAGTTGAAATAAGCGGGAATGGCTTACAAGGCCAGCCATCTTTCACGTTAATTTGTTAATATTTTTTTAAGTTAACCAAATTCGAAGAGATCCCCATATGGCCTAAATCACTCCTTGTTACTTATTACCAGGCCTCGGACTTTCATGCAAATGTATGTTTCTTGTGGTGATAGATAAAAAGGTATTGACTAATTATCTATGCGAATCATCAAATTTTAAGTAGTTTGGCATCGATTTGTAGTTGCATATTTTTGCATATTTTGGGGGTAAGTGCATATTGTTGCATATTTTGGCAATAAATGCATATTTTTGGAGTAATAAAAATTTTGTTAATGCATATTTCTTAATTTTTGGGGAAAAAATGAAAAGGCCGATTATGGGTGGCAACAGAGTGAGCCTCAGTTGGGTTGGCAGTTGCTGAAAATGATACACTGATGGCAACTGGCAACTGAGAGCTGTCAATTTCAGTTCGTATTTAATGCCTTTCTGGCAACCAGTAATTTGCAGTTGCCGACTGGCAATGCAACTAAAGTTCGGTTGCATTAAATAATACACCCAATTGTGTTTGTTTTATGTTTTTTTATTAATTACATGTAAACTTGTCATAAGTAGACACGCAACGAAATAGTTGCTTCAAAAAATATTAACTTTTCCTAAAGTTGCACTTAGAATATGTTAATTTTACTAATGGAAATTTTACAAAACATTCTGAGGTACATACATACATACATACTTATCTTAACTAGGTAATTTTTTGCAAATATGTTTTTGCAGTCCCAATCTTAAATTCTGTTGGATATGTCCAAAAAAAAGTACCCTGAGAGTACAGCCCTCAATATTAATTTTAAGTACTTTCCCTAAGAAGGGAAAGATTTTCCATACAAAATATACGTAAAACATATTTGCCATTAAATTCCACTCAGGTCTTCATTGACACTTTAGCTCCAGACTCAACTTGATCGCCAAAAATTATTGAAAACTTAAAATGTGCTTACGGGCTAATTTCGTTTTTATTTACAATTAGTACTCGGAATAGGCAATCTTGTAAGCCATACGTTTAAAGTATAAGGTGTTTTCTGCACTTTTATGTCAAACACTATTAGAAACATTTTTGTGGAACATTTAAACCTTTAACTATTCGTTGTATGGGTCTTTTTGTCCCTTTCTCAACAAAGAGCGAAAATTCCCCTTCAGCGGCGATATAGCGAGCTGAGGATCAAAGGGTTAAAATGTTCAGCAAAACTGTTCCTCGTGATGTTTTACATAAAAGTGCTGAACATATATCATATAGGGTATTCCAAAATGAACGCAAGATTTGAATTTGTCGCCATTTGTGCAGTAAAGTGTGGGCAACCCTAAAAACTAAATAGACAGCTGACAATTTAGGGTTAGTAAAAATGCAGCGTTACACGATAGAGCAACGTGTCTTCATTATTGAACAACAAAGCTTGGCGGCCGCAGCTCAAAAATTTCATACAAAATATGGTCAGAATAATGTTTTAACTAGGGATGTAATGATACGCCTTTTAGCCGATACGATACCGATACTCAAAAAGAAATATCGGCGATACCGACTGCGATACCGATACGCATATTGAAATTGAGTTCAAATTCAAATAAACAAAACTCAAGTAGTGTAGTTTTTTTTATTATACAAAATTACAGTGTAAGATATTATTAGCTGTGTTCATTTACTGAAAATTGTTAACAATTGTTAACAATTTTTGATAGAAAGTGTTCATTAACTCCAAAAATTTTCAACGAGAGAGCGTCAAAAGAGAGCAACAAATTGAGACACAAAAAAATTGTTGAAAATTCTTGATAGTAAAATTTTTACTTTCAATAATTGTTCAAACAGCTGTTTTGTGTTTGTATTTACAAATCAAGTTTGCTAAAAGAAGTTGGGAAATAAAAATATTTTTGCAAAATTTAAGAAATTCTAAGTGAATGTTAATTTTTAAAGCGATGAAATATATTAATACGATAGAAAACCAATTTTTGTTTAATTTAGGACCAACCGCACAAAAATAAGATGTCTAAAGCAATGGAATTTAGCAACACAGGATCTAGTACATCAGGGCCAGAGGATGTTGCAGCAAATTTTAGTATTGCAAATATTATGAGTATCTAGATACTCGGTACTTTACACTATGGCGGTAGATAATCCAATTAGTTCATACATAAATATATTTAATGTTAATGTAAATTTGACTATGTAATTTAGACAATTAGCAGTATCTTGGAAACCATAAGAGGGAATTTCTTGAAATTAAAAAAAAGCTAATATGTACTAAATATTTCAAAATTAAAAAAATGTCAAAACGAAAAATCGCCAAAATGAAAAAGCGTTTAACGGAAAAAACACCAAAATTGCAAAAAAATTACTAAAACGCAAAAAATCACCAAAACTAAAAAGATCGCCAAAAAAACTTTAAAAAAAACCCAAAAACCGAAAAAAGTCGCCAAAACGAAAAAAAACACTAAAACTAAAAATATCGTCAAAAACGAAAATTCGCCAAAAATGGAAAAAATCACCAAAGCGAAAAAAGCGTCAAAGCTAAAAAATCGCCAAACACCGAAAATTTGCTAAAACGAAAGTGTCAAACCCAAAAAATCGCTAAAACTAAAAAAATCAGCAAACACCGAAAAAATTCCCAAAACCCAAAAAAGCGCCAAAACTAAAATAAATCTCTAAAAAATCGTCAAAAAGTAAAAAAAAACGTTAAAACAAAAAAAAACGCTAAAACAAAAATATTGCCAAAACTAACGAAAATACACAAATAAACATACGTTATTCTGGCATATTCTGTGTTTCACAAAAAATAAAATAATGTGAATTTTCTTGGCATTGTTGTTATAAAAAACTATTTATAACAACAATGCTATGAGAAATACACATAATTTTATTTTTTTGTGAAACACAGAACATGCCAAAATGACGTTAACATAAAAATATTTCTGCAACTTTCGATTGATAATTGGTCCCAAAATGTAATCCATATATAAATTTTTTAAATATTGTACTTCATTACAAAATAATTTGTTTTTGTTTTCATTACCTCAAAAGTTTAAAATTTCAGATATGTACCCTTTTTTCAATTTCTTATTCAATTTTGTTGAAAAGAAATAATAATAAATGCCGAAATCATATTATTTTTATAGTAATAGGTACATATATTACATTTTTCCACATATAGGAGTAGTTATTAAGTACTCATATATACCTATATATTATAACACTATTTTAGCTTGAAAATTTTGGATGGTAAAGTGTTCATTTACTTTTTATTATTTTTGAGAGTAATTTTACAAAATTCCTTTTTACTCTCTCGTTGATGGAAAGTGATAGGAAAGTAAATGAACAAAGCTATTAATATTTGAAACTGATATTAACCCAGTATAAAAAATTGTGGTAATTTTTAAGGAACTAAATTTTCGTTTCGGTAATAGGGATTTTTACGGGAATGAGCTATTAGCCCATAGCCCAACCTTCTTAATGGTGAGGGACCGGTTTTGGCTATCCAATTTTGGTCCGCGGGGATGACAAGTCACTCCCAGAGGTTATGTGGCAACCACCGGTTAAAAATTGTATGCGCCTACAATAATCACCGCTAGTGTGTACTAAACCTCCCCTTATTCGCCACCTGGGGACGTGTCCGATAGGAACGTTTTATCTAATTTTTTTTGACAAATGTGATGAACATTTTATAAATAAAGGAACTGAAAAAAACAATTTAAAAAAAGTGCCTTCATTTTTTAAATAACGGTATATCTCGAAAACTAGAACTGATAAAGAAAATTAAAGTGCATATTTCCTTGCAGCGGCCCAAATATGTAACTAAAGACACAACTTTAATTTTGAGGGAACGAAAAAGTTTACCGAAATTTGTAAACTTATGTTTTTTTTTTATTTAAATAATTAATTGCTTTTTCGATATATATTTTGTTAAATATACGATTTAGATAAAATTCGGTAAGGTAAAAGCTGTTGGAAACTTTCACAGGCAACAAGTTTTTAGAAGCAAATTTTTCATGATGTCATATTTTTCGACTTGGGGTCATTCATCATGCCTATAAGTGTAATTGAATAAAATTTCAATCGTAAGTCGACACGGGATGGCGTGGTCCCAGGTTGCGTGAAATTTTTGAAGAGTAATTTTTGCATCAAGCCTCAATTTTAAAAAATAACGGACACCCTAATGTACATGTAGGTACCGACCATTCAGTCATCTATCAATTATTTGCAGTAAATATTATTTTATGTTGAAATGAAACCAATTTGAAACTCATTTAAGCATAAGTGCACTCATAAGGCCAATAAAAGTACACTTCTAGCAGATAATTGCAATTATGAGTATTATGAGACCTTAGAATAAGAAAATATTTGTTTTTTCATATGTATCCGTACAATAAAAACAACCTGTTGAAAATTTACTACTTAAAACGAAAACTATTTGAATATGCTGTATAATTTTTCTACTTATTTGAATTTCTTTGCAGGTTCAGCTATCAAGTGTTTTGTGTGCAACAGTCACAAAGATGCAAATTGTGCATTGGATATGCCACCAGATAATCTACTCAAAGACTGCCAAGAGAACTATTCTTCAAGGGACCGTGGCATTTCAACTTATTGTCGCAAAATAACACAAGTTATTGAGTTTTCAGTAAACAATTGTAAGTTTTTTTTCTTTTTTGTCAATATTAAATGAGAATAAAATACTTAGATAAGGATGTGTTTCGATACTAAACAAATGATTACTCCTGTGCTATTTATTTCGCTATCAAATTTAATACCGATCGGATTATCCGTTTTTAAATTGCTGATTTATTTCGAAAATATTTTGATTCTAGCCCACAGTGCGTAGGCAACCAGAGAAATTTACATGATAACTTTCTTAAGAAGTATTGCAGTTAATTTCGTATAAAATATTAAACGGAAAATATATGACAATATGTACACACTATTTATAATTCTTAAAATCTATGCAAGTTCAAATAATCGATGAATAATCAAACCTTTTGATCATTAAAAAATACTGATTAATCAGTTAATTTATGAATGAAAAATCGTGATTAATCCAAGGGCAGCTGTTTATTTACCTTTCGTTTCCTAGCTGTCAACCTCCATATTATTTGGTTTTAAGCCAAAATAAACAAAAATGTATGCATGAAGTTTGTTTGACATTTAGAGAATGCAAACGACAGTGAGGCTAACTTGTTTCATCTGCCTTGGATTAATCAAACTGCTGATTAATCAAATATTTTAAAATTTTATTATTCAAATTTGAATAATTTTATTCAACAACATTAAATTTAAAATCGTAAGAACCCCCGAAGAAAATAGATGATAACTTCAAAACGGCTGGACCAATTTTCTTTTACACATACAAATTCAATGAATCACAAAAAAAGTAGCGTTGTTCAGTATTTGATGCATTCTTTTGATGATGTCTTTCTTATGGAACTTTGTCTATTTTGTTCTCGCATTTCTTTAAAAAGCTACGATATATTGCATATTGAATTCCACTAGTTAAAAAAGGTAAATTCAAAATTCAAAAAGTAAAAACTGCGTTATTCAATAATTCAAAATTTAAATTTTTCAAAACTCGTGTTACTCAATTAAACTTGAATAAACAAATTTTTTGATTAATCAAATAACATTGGTGTGCAATAAAATAAAAATTTTCGAGCCTTTATGGGTGTCATGTCATAATGTCCAGTGACATTATGTCCATGGACATTATGTCACTTCAAAAAGTATCATAATGTCCATGAGTGCAATGTCGTAAGGTCCTTAAACCTTAAAAAGCGCATGGATATTATGACAATTTCAAAAGTTTCATAATGTCCATGGACATTATGATAAGTTTTGTGAATAAGGGGAATAAAGTTTTGTGCGGTAAATTCCAATCCGTTTTCAGTTTTTTTCCTATCAGGCACAGATTTTTTTATAGGCATGACTAATGTGGCACCCGAAATGAGGCGGTCACGCTAATATATATCATCATAACTCAAGAACGGTTTGCTCGATTTAAATGAATAAAGCACCAAAAGATGCGGAATAAAATTACCTTTAATTCATATACAGTTTCATATTTCAAGCTATTTTGGAGTTAGCCAGAAATTAGCGACGAAAAAATTTTCTTTCATGCAAAATTACATATTTTTTTCGTTTTCAAAAGCTCATCAAAAAATTAAGAAGGCAAAAATTTTACATTTTTGTCATTTCCTAGGTATATTAGTCATAAAATAAGACATAAATTATTAAAATCGATGGACAAATATCGATTTTGTTCCCAATTTAGTTTTTGTCAATTAAGTTCCCTCACTTAATTTCGAATAAAATCGACATTTGTCCATTGGTTTTAATGATTTATAGCATACTTATTCCTAATGTACCTAGCTTTTCCTTTATTGACAAAAATATTACATGTTTGCCTTCTTAATTTTTTTATGAATTTTTTAAAACGAAAAAAGTTTAGTTTTGCATGAAAAAAATTATTTTTCGCCGCTAGTTTCTGAATAACTCCGAAACAGTTGGAAATATAAAAAATATATATCTTTTGAATTGTTCGTATCAGACAAGCTTTTCTAGAGTTAAGGTGGAATATACTGATGTACCTAGTGGAAATATTGGTCATGCCCATTGAAAAAAATCTGGACGTGATAGAAAAAACTTTTTTTCGCATATTTTTTTTAAAGGTGGTTTTTTCTGCCGACCAGTGATTTCAGACCGTACAGCAAAATAGCCAGGTTCTAACGACTGATTCTGATAGAGGCCAGCAAAAAAATATGTACGTGTATCCTCGTTTTGATAGCTTAAATCTCTGATTAATGTTAGGGGGAGTGAAATATCCCGCCCTTTTGCGTATAGTTATAGTGACCCGGCATAGGAAATCTTGTAAGCCTTACGTTTAAGTTATAAAATCTGTTTGGCACTTTTATGTAAAACTCCATGAGGAATATTTTTGTGGAACATTTTAAAACTCTTACTCTTCGCTATGGGTTTTTGGTCCTTTTCTTTAAAAAAAAGGCAAAGAGCTCCCGTTCAGCAAAAATATTTTTGAAATGTTTTACATAAAAGTGCTGAGCATATTTTATACCTTTAACGTAAGCCTTACAAGATTTCATATGCCGAGTACTAAGTGTGAATAAGGACGAAATTAATTACTCCTTAAACACATTTTAAGTTTTGATTAATTTCTGGCGTTGAAGTTGACTCTGGTTGGGTGTCTTTGAAGACCTATAGTATGATAGAATTTTGTGCACAATATTTTTGTAGAACATTTCAGTCCGCTATATTGCCGCTGAAAGGGAGTTTTTTTGTCCCTTTTTAAGAAAGAAACAAAAAGACCCATACATCTTCAAATATTCCACAAAAATGTTTCTCGTAGTGTTTTATATAAAAAATCTGGACACATCAAATACTTCAAATGTAAAGCTTACTTATGCCGGCTTTCTTATTCCGACTCACTACAACTACTCGTATGTGCAAAAGTGGGGGAACTTTAACTCCCCCTAAAATGATCCCAAATGTAAGCTTTCAAAACGCCGAAATATGTATATATTTCTTTGAAGCCCTCTGCCAGAATCAGTCCTTACCCTATACCTGATATATTTTTATCATGACAAATGTCAAATTCCATATAGAAAAAACCGCTAACATAAAACAAATTATTTTTCAATATAAAGTTTGACTTTTGTCATGATAAAAATATATCAGGTATAGACGTAGCGTTAGAACCATGGCTTTTTTGTTGTTGTGCAGTGTTATTCGTTTCGCCACAGAACTATTTCATGTTTGAAAATAAATATACGGCCATGTCACAGAGTTCAATTCCGTTCGGAAACGGAATTCAATCCACCCTAATATGTCAGTCCCTAGCTGGAGCATACCACAGCATAGTAGCGCCGCCAACAGTCTGGACACACCTGACAAATTTTAGTATTTTAGTTTTCTTTTTTAGACACCAGCTGCTACAAAAATGGGGTACATTGAATTCCGTTTCCGAACGGAATTGAGCTCTGTGACATGGCCGATATAGTTGTTTTCTTGTCTCTGTAACCAAATTTAATTTTATCTGTCTAGTATTGAAACACAGAAAACAGAAAACCTATTTTTATAAAAAATATGTACAATATTAATGTTAAAAAATCTCTTTTTTCGTTAGTACCACCCGATAGCCGTGTCATACGTACCTGCGGTTTCCATAATCAAACTAACAACAATGTGTGCTATCAACGGGCTGGCTTTGGTGGCCGTCAAGTGGTCTGCTCCTGTGATACCGACAACTGTAATACTGCCGCTGGTCTGGGAGTGTCAACGGTAGCCATGGCCACATCATTGTTTGCAGCTGTTGCTTTTTTACTGAAAAATATAGTTTAATTTCCCATAGATTTTTTTTTTTTAATTCAAATTTATTTTTTATTAGAAAATTTTATAATTGTCAAAACGCTTTTTTCCCACTGTGTAAGTTTTAAGTTGACTTTTATTTTAATTCCTTTTTTTAATTTACATATTTAAGTAAATATGCATTTCTTTTCCTTTTCCCAGAAACTCTCCCCTCTGTTACAAAGCGTGTGATTTCAAATTGTACGAATTCCAAAAACGTATAACAATAAACGTATAACAATTATGAAAATTCAAATTTTCTATTACATAAAATTGGTAAAAATCTTTAGAACATTTTGTTTTTGATCACGTGAGTAATTGATTCAATTACGAAATTAATTGAAACTGGTTTTAATTTTTGATTAATTAAAAATATTTAAGGAATAATTTTTTCTATGTTTCGAAGTTAAGTTCGAACAAAAATATCTTAAATGTCTAAAACATAAAAAATATATATATTTTCTGTACATGCCTCTGTATTGATGGGAGTATTTCAAATGCATTTGCTAATAAATTCTGCAATTTTAACATTTACATTAGGGATGTAACGAATACCGATACCGATACCGATATATCGGCGATACTTCAGATTTTCCGATACATCGGTATCGGCGATATTTTACTGCCGATACGACGATACTTTTAAAAATTTTTTCAGAGTTTTTTTTTAACAAATAATTTATTTTTGTTCGATTTTACCATGAATTAAATACACTTCGTTATTTTTTAAATCTTATTAATATCAATTTTAAAAATTAATAATATTTTATGCTGTTATTTTGTAAAAAAAATTATTTATTTTTTGTTAATTTTACCATGAATTCAAATTCAAGCCGTTGTTTTTTAAATCTTATTCCAGCAAAAAAGAGATACTCCAAAGAAGTCATGAAAATGTAGAATTCGCGATCTGGAAGTATTGCAAATTTGGATAATTTCTAATTAGTTTTACATATCCTTGCCCTTGCAAGAAGTTCTGTTTTTCGATTACCAATCACCGAATTGGAAGCGATGCTAGGACAAATTTCCTTTTCGGTATTCTATAATGATTTTTCCTTAAGAAAAAGGATAAAAAAGTACCCATTTTCACAATTTTTTTATGCGAATTTAAACTCAGAATTGTATTTTCATGTAAATTTAAGTGAATAAATATAAACTTAGAAGTCTTTTAATAATTAAGCTATTAAGTTATTTAGATGAATATTAGTTGATAAAAGTCCTTTAAAAAAAATCGATTTTTTAAAAAGCATGGCGAGTATTTTTTTAAATTATAAAGGAATTAAAAATTTTTTCTTGCTTTTCTACTAATTATCTGCATATTTTTAATATAGATTTGTTGGAAGCAAAGAAAATGTAGCTCCTTAAAAATTACTTCCAATGTTTTATCAATTTTAAATATTCTCTCTTATAATGTAATTTTGTATAATAAAAAATTGCACTTGAGTTTTGTTAATCTAAACTTGAACTCAATTTCAATATTCGTATCGGTATCGGAATCGGTATCGGCGATATTTATTTTTAAATATCGGTATCGGTATCGGATCGGCAAAACGGCGTATCGTTACATCCCTAATTTACATATTACAGAAAGTTGAAAACCCCATTAAATTATCCACTAGGCAAGGAGGACATAAGTTTTCCTTTCATTTTAGTTTTATTTTATCAGCTATATCATCATTACTTTCAATTCCGTAAGTTGCTTATTCAGAAAACTTAAAACGAAAATTTTCTTCATAAACAAACCACTTTCAAAGCGTAATTCACAATTTTCAAAATATAATTGTAAAAGATTTTTTCTACTATCTTCATTTGCACTAAAGAAAGAAAGAAAAAACGTGCATACTTTTGGGAGCGTCAAGTAAATATTTGGGTATAAGCTTTGCATGTCTTATTAAATAAAAGCTTAAAGAACCAAAACAATCCGAGTTCAAATACGGAATTAAAAACATTCCGATCAGAATGTATGATTTTCTCGTACATATTACATATTCACACATTCAACATGGCACAGAATACAATGCCGTTCGAAAGGGATTTTAAATCTGTAAGTTGCTTCTTCAGAAAACGAGTAACGAAGATTTTCTTCGGAATCAAACAACATTTAATCTTCAAAGTGTAATTGGCAAAGACTTTCTACTAGATACATTTGCAATAAAAGATAAAAACCGGGCATACTTTTAGGAGCAACATATTTGAAATAACAGTTTAAAGTGGCATTTTAACATTACATCAGTCAATTAAGTTTGCCGTCTAGGCGAGTAAGGGAAGCTGATCTATTGCGTGTACCTGTTAATTGTATCATGACATTGTCTGTAGAAGGTAAAAGAAAGGCGAAATAAGAACCATTCCGATCGAATTGCGTGATATGCCTGATAATAGAGGAAGTTTTAGGTAATAGCTAGGAAGACTTAGTAAATTTTGACTGTTCGTTTTTCATCGAAAAACATTAATAGCAAGAAATAAAGACAGTAAAACCACTTCTGAAAAAACTACTCGTTTTATTGAGTACAACGCAGTTCCTCCTTAAGTTTTAAAAATATGTACCCCAAAAATCTGGACAAATGAGCAAAACTTGTTTTTCTCATGACTTCCCAGTAAAAAAGTTGCTTCCAATAAAGCAGGTTTCTACTATTATGGAATAAAAGTAGCGCTGACAAACCTGCTGATATCGCTGCTGATTTTTGTATAGCGAGTTCCCGGATTGGAGTACTACATTTTGGCTCACAAAAGCGCTTTTGAAGCACTGAAAATCATCAACACTTTCAGCACTAGAACTGAAAATATATGAAAAAAATGGTTCGATGTGGACTGGCGTCGTTAACGCCATTTTGAATTTTTATTTTTCTTTTCTTTATTTATTTTTATTAATTTCATATTTTTACTCAATGTTTGTTATTTTAACTTCAACTAGTATCGAACTAAGAACCTTCAGGTTTGAAGTCCAACGTGCCAGTCACTCGACCAAAAACACTGTTGCAAAACGGTACCAAGAAACTCAAATAAACTTACTCTTCATTCTCGCTTAAAAACCTGCTTTGGATCAGCACTATAAAATCAGCTTTGTTGTATAGCTCGTGTACGAAGCTTTTGTATAAGTAAAAAGCAAATACTTTTCTCGCTTCAAAACCTGCATTGTTGTGACGCTATAAAATCAGCTTCTGAACAAGCTCATATTTTAAAGCGAACTATGAAGCGCTTTATTTCTTTAGTGCTTCAAAAAACATGAAAATTTTTTACTGGGTTCCCATGGTTAGAGGAGCTTTAACCAAGGACAGCCTAGTTTGAAGTGGTAGCTCTTGAGATATAGTTGGGGTTAGTGCACTAAATGTTGGTTGCACTAGCACTTAATAAAATTTGAAAAAAAATATGTTTCACTATGGTGGAAACCAGCTTAATGATAATGGCTTTTTCCTTGCTATCATTAAAAAAAATTTGGTGGCAGTGCTACTTATTCACTATCACTAAGCCCAGATTTAGTGCAAAAGCCTGCACTACACTCAATTAGTGCAAAATTTGAGCCATCGCCAAAAAAAGCTGGATTTTAAAAAATTCTCACTAAACTTTAAAAAATGTTACCTTAAATTTAGTGCAAAATTTTTACGGTGCTATCGAATAAGTGAAGTAAAGAATTTTCAATAAACTGAAGATTACTTTTCTTAAATTAATTTTATTTCAAAATTTTTTAACATCACTATCACTAATGTTTGTTGTAAGAAACTTTTTAAAAATTTTAATTTTAGAATTTAGTGTAAAATTTTTTAGAAAATACCCATCAACGTTTGAGTTTCTGTCTTTTTATCCCAAAATAAATTTATAAAAATTTTAAAAAATGCTTTAAACTTCAGAGCATTTATGAACGTCCCCTTTTACTCTCTATATATCTATCTCACTCTATCATTCGCACTCTCTACCATACATAAAAATAGGCTTTAAGTTTAATATAAAAAAAAAGTTTAAACATAAAATAAATAATCTAAATGTAAGATCCTACTAAATGAAGGTACGAAAAGCAAACATTAATTAATTTAATTAATTTATTATTAAATGCAATTAAAAAAATTAATAAATCTCCCTGAAAGTATTAAAGAAAATAATGTGAAAATTTAAGAAGTACGAATAAATTGTAACCTACCGTTAAACATTTTTTGAATTTAAGTTTATTTAAACAAAAAAAATCTACAAAATCTTTTAAATTTATTATTAAAATATACAAAAAAATATATAAGTATAACAATTAAGTAAAGAAAAACACAGCTAATACCAAAAATAATTAATAGAAATAAAATGTCCCTTTTAAGAAATTTGCCATGAGCAACATTTAATTTAAAAAAAATATAATAATTAGACTAACTATTAGACGATAAAGGAAATTAACTGCTTTTTTAATATTCATAAAAATAAAAAAACACACATTTACATGCAAAAAACAACAACAAAATTTCTATATGTAAAAATAAGCAAATCTATTAAATGTAAAATCATTACGAAAGAAAATCAAATAAATTTATAAATAAACGAAGCAAGCAATTGAACCAAATAAAATCCATCAAAATTAGTAGAAGTTTAAATTTACTCGAAAGATTTTAAAAAGTTTAGTTTAATTAACTGGAAAAGTTTTTCTAATTTGATGTACATATGGCTGGCATAGTTTAATTCCTCCCAGAGTTTAATAACATTCTCTGAACAACGAGCTTTTATCTATATATTAGGTGTGTTCCAGATGACTTTGGACAAGTTTGGACTAATAAAAGTTGCTCAAACATCTGCAACGCGAAAAACCACAATTTTAAGTCCAAACATTTTAATAGTGCCAACTTATTAGCTTTAAAGTTAAGTTTGTGATTTTAATCGTTTAAATCTCGTAATATAGTACATTCTTAGTGCGAACGAAATAGTGCATCAATAACAACCTAACTACTAACATTTGCAAGTATATTAGAAATATTTTCCCTTTAAATGTTTTAAAAATAATTGTTTCACAATGGACAACTTATTTTAATGTTTTATTTATTTGCTAAATTTCAATTGTTATTTATGTAAACAAAAAACAGCTGATCATTTTATTATTGCCTGAACCATGGTCAAATAATACAGGTCTGTGCATCAGTGATTGTCAAAATAACTCTATAAATAAAAGCTATTCCCCCTTATTCCGTAACCATTTGTCGACGTCACGTCAAGACAATACCAAAAAATTGGCATATTTCTACTCGTCATCGACAACAATTTACGACAGGATGAATCTAGCACCGATTACCATATTTGAGAACTAGGACTCGGACATATGTATGTATATTAGTTGGCACTGGTTAGTGGAGTGTCATTTATCGTGGGCGCATAGTGCCGAAATTCCTATTGGTTTTAATAACCAATTTTATTCTGGAACAGCAGGCTATTAGCCCAGAAAATCATAGAATTTTAATAAGGCTGCCATCTTGGATATAGCTGAAAAGGCACAGCATTGCTTGTAAATCCGTTCAATCCTAGATATACGCTGGTTGGGAGGTTTGTTTTCGGGGTGCTTATTTAGAGGTGGCACCCACCCTCATTTTTCTCTGTGTAAAGAGAAAAATCGCACAAACATAAATTGCAAGTCACAAACTAAACATAAAAAATATATTAAAATTTCATTTAAAATCAATTCGCCCAAAATTCACACGTTACTGACCAACTGCCAATAAGAAAATAATAATGAATCAACATACAAAAACCATCAAATGCCAAAAGAACATACACACACATACTCAAATAAATAAAAAAATAAGTTCAGTCTCACAATTTTCCACCCGCTCCTTGCTAATTATTATTCAATGAAGATTTCTCTAGAAAGAAAACAAAATTTATAATAATAAAAAAATGCTATTAAACCTTCATTATTGGCATAAATCTTAAAAAAAAAAGCAAAAGTTGCTCAAAGTTAAACAAATTCTTTAAAATTTTCACTTAAGATTAATATGTAATTCGTTAAAAAAAAATAGTTTATAAAGCCAAAAATATATATTTCTTTAGTAAAAAAAATCGAATGAATATAATGTCATAAATGGTAATATTGAATAAAAATTTAATAAAAATGATAAAAAATCGTATTTGTTTTTTTACCGGTAGCTACAAAGTATTGGTAGCTGCCAGATCCTGTCCAGAAGAGCTATAATCCGGGGAGGAAAGAGCCACAAACGTGACTCGTCACTGCCAGTGAAGCTAAACCGTCTCCCAATTTTATTTGGAATAAAGATTTATTTGTTGAGGGTTAAGCAATGTCTATATTCATTTTATTTGTGCTTTAGCAAAACGTCAGTAGACTTCAACCATACTTTTGAAAAGTTTCAAACGTCTTATTTTATGAGGTTTGAAACTTTTCAAAAGTATGGTTGAAGTCTACTGACGATTTGGTAAGGCACCAATGAAATGCATATAGACATTGCTTAACCCTCAACATTTGGGTCCAATCCGTTTTCAAATATACATATACTCCAATTTTCGAGAAAATTGTCACGATTTTTAGACTGTTATAAGAAAACGACACAGATTTAAAATCTTAACATCTATATAAATTTAAAAAATTATATGTTTACATACATATATTATCGCGCAAAAAGTAGACACCAACTGTGGTAAAAAATAATAAAGCGGCAACTCCGTCGACAAACAAAACAACAAAAGCTCCCTGCAGACAAAGTAACTGGTATGTAGTTGGAACTATACTAGTTGCTTTTTGCTTCAGACTAGTTGCCTATCATTCTTTAAGGCAAGTACTCTACCCACTGAGCCACATTCTACTTATTTTTCTAATAGCTAACAATTGGTTTTATATAAAATCGTATTCCTGAAATTTTTTTCATTTTGACTAGTATCGTTACTAGTCTCGATACAACTCCTAATATGATTATGCTTTTTTGACTAGTATCGTTCCTAATCTCGATACAACTAGTAATGTGATGGTTCCTTTTTGACCAGTAACGTTACTACTCTTGTTATAACTAGTAATATGACTGTCGTTGTTTTAATAACTACCATTACAACTAGTAATATGACTGTTCCAAAGCGTTACTAGTTGTAACTTTAGCTGCTGGGCTTTTTCGTATATGTCTGTATGTATGTGTGTATGGATCTGTATAAACTATTATTTTACAATATAAATTCGTCTTGTACGTTTAATTACAATATAAATAACAACAAAAATAATTTTATATATTAATCTGTGTTATTTATATAGTTTAACAAAATTATCCTTTAATTTAGTAAACAACGACAATTTTTCTGTGCCTACCCAGCAAACCAAAACATTTGAAAATAATATCGCATTCGAATGTTGCGTACACATTTCTCGGACAAAACACTCGAGAACGGCCATCGAAGTCGGAAAGAGAAAAAGCTGCTAGAGCCCACTCGTCGCTCAGTTTGTGGCAGCAAATCTTTCGATTTCGATGTTTCGCTGACAAATCAACAGCGAACCAATATCGAAGAAATATCGATACCACAAAAATGCAGGAAAAAGTTATTTTTCAAGATTGTTGTCTTTATTTTTTTAATTTATCTATTTTAATGTAAATGGAATATTTATTTATTTAAAATTGTAAATTAGGCTGCAGTCAATCAGATTCGAACACGGTACCGCCAGGCTAACAGATTAGCACACATCCACTAGGCTATCATGGCAAATTTTTTTTTTATTCAATTATTGCACACATGAATGTAAATTACACATTCGATAAATTATAGAAAATAGTTCAATGCTGCGAACATTCACATTTTATGAAATTTGACAATTGCGCTTCTTATCGAGACATTTTATGAAATTTGGCAATTGAGCTTATTGTCGCAACATTATCGACAAAAGCTCGCTTTTGCGAACATTCGATTTTATTTTAGATTCACGAGCATTTATCGAGCAAATTTGTTTCGAAAATTCTTCGTTTTAGCGAACCTTCTTTTATTTCGAATCTCAGGTTTAGTGGGTACAGACATATTTTGTCATAGACTACTAACTACCCACCAAACCAAAAGTTACGAATTTTTCTGATTCAGACTTGTCGTAACGAATTCGTTAAGATATTTCAGTATTTTGTCTAAAATCAGACATACTACCGAAATGTCTTAACGAATTCGTTACGACATTTCGGTAGTTGGCTAACAAAATTCTTTCGATATGTACATTTGTTTCATGTGAGTATGTGCAAATAAAACATTTTAAGAGACAATACAAATTTGATTTATAAGTAAGTAAAACCGGGAAAATTTTTTAAGATTATTTTGAAGAAATATAAATCAAGAAGAAAATTTAAAAGCAATATTCATTCGCCAATTACAGTTTTGAGTCTAAATTTTCATGGAAAAGAGTCTATGCAGGAAATCTTTACTCGGCGAAGCCACTATTCGACACATGTATGTATGTACATTAGGGCTTTAACTTTTTCACACTTTTTGCGAGTATCAAAAACGGCATAGTATAGTCGTGTAGAACAATAAAAGTTATTAATAAAAAATATGATAATTTTTTCGGATCGTTAAAAAAGTTTGAAAACAACCATTTTTATCTCACGGAAATTTTAAAAAATATACACTTGATATTTGTATATATTCCTATACGTATCACTTAAATGCTATTTTGGAATTTATCCACTGCTTTAGATTTAAAAATTTTCCTACGGTTTACAACAGAGAATGACATAATTATCGTTTTAAGTACTCTTTGAGTATTGGCTGTCAAACAACTATAAATGCGTACAATTAATAATAAAAATCATCCGCATACGCAAAAATACTCTTCAAGTTTAAGCCGAATACGTATAAATACAAACAACCAAGCGCTTATGTGCATACAGATTATTTAAATTACGCAGCACAAACGACTATAACTGGGGGTCTACATTAGCCATGAAGTTGGTATGAACATCATGTCGGATATCGCATATGGCTAATGTAGACCGCTCATGTCCATGTTTCGTCTATGCTCTGCCATCGATGCCCGAACATATGGCTGAGCATCAATGTTCGCCATGAGATTCGCTGTCAACAACAATTTTTAACAGAAAGAAAAGAGACAGAAAGAAATTGTTAAATATTCCATTTCTATTGCACTACCACCAAATACATTGAAGGCAGAACATGGACATCGCACGTATTCACCACAGCAAAGAAGTTGATGAATTTTTTGCAGTTGCTCTGCCGGCGTCATGTTCATGCTATGTTCAAGTCGATGGCTCGTGAAGACGTAGGGTAAGTAAAATTATACTCTGTGTCAGCCAGGGATGGCAAATGAGAAAAGAGACAGAAAGAAATTGTTAAATATTCCATTTCTATTGCACTACCACCAAATACATTGAAGGCAGAACATGGACATCGCACGTATTCACCACAGCAAAGAAGTTGATGAATTTTTTGCAGTTGCTCTGCCGGCGTCATGTTCATGCTATGTTCAAGTCGATGGCTCGTGAAGACGTAGGGTAAGTAAAATTATACTCTGTGTCAGCCAGGGATGGCAAATGAGAAAAGAGACAGAAAGAAATTGTTAAATATTCCATTTCTATTGCACTACCACCAAATACATTGAAGGCAGAACATGGACATCGCACGTATTCACCACAGCAAAGAAGTTGATGAATTTTTTGCAGTTGCTCTGCCGGCGTCATGTTCATGCTATGTTCAAGTCGATGGCTCGTGAAGACGTAGGGTAAGTAAAATTATACTCTGTGTCAGCCAGGGATGGCAAATGAGATTTTAAAATTGTACCAATCGTTCTCTAAAATTGTCTGTTTTGGGCATAGTTGTACCAAAACAAGATTTTTGAAACCAGAAACATTTTTGCAGGTACAGAATATACATCACTTTTCTGTACATATATCTGTGGCAAGAGGGAAACTGTGCTTAAGTCGGATTTGGGTATTGCAAGTTCTAGTCTAAAATAGCTCACAAATTAGCTATTGGAAAGCAGAACGACATACATAGTTTTAATAAAGTTCCAAAAAAATTTACCTTTACTATAATGCAAATAAATTTATAAAATTTTGTTTTTCCCAGACACCAATCAATATGTATCATGATCAGTAAGAGCTTGAAATTATAGACATTTTGTGAGCTAACCTTATTTGACCACTTTTAAGTCAAACTTCGTTTTCAATACTTCGCAAAATTTAAATTTAATTTCGATAAAAGTTGCATATGTACGAACGGAAGAAAAGGATAAAATATTTTATCACAATAAATTAACTAAAAAATAGAAAAATTATTAATTGTACCAAATAAAACATTGGTGTACCATTGTACTTTTAAAATCCGAATTGTACCAAACTGGTACAATTGTACCAACTTTGTCATTCCTGGTGTCAGCTACAATCATACACACAAGTATAAAAATACTCTCAAGTATTTATCCGGATACACATAAAGCGGTCTTTAGACTATTAGATTTACTATTAATATTTGTGAAAAACTCAAATCTTAAGTAAAAGTCCAACAGTGTGAAAACAAATTGTTATGATTTGTCAAATAATACGTAAAGAAATTTGACAGTATTAAGGTATTCGTCATTTTTAGGAAATTTTCTAAACGATCACATTTTTCATTTTATCAGGGTTGGCTTTTGCACAACCATAGGAATAACAAAAACAGTTGTGTACATATTTGTTTGCCGGCATAAATAAAGAAAAGGAAGAACGAAAAAATTTGCTTTATTGCAAATTATTTATGTTGCGTTTTATTTGGAATGTGATAGTGTAGAAACAAAATGTAATGAGAAAATTTTCTTTAGGGTTTTTTGACAGTCAGACTGAATTTGATTTGATTTTCGTCTAAATAAAAATCTCAAAGCCACAAACGTCAAATTTGATTGCTTATAACAATTGAATATAACAATTGCTACGTGTGGACCGCAGATTGCCATGAGTGGCAATCCATTGCGCAATGATTGCTCTGCTGATTGCTCGAGCAATTATTGCCAAGCAATCTGCTGTCACTTTTGTTGTATTTTTTATTTATTTTAGCAAAACAACAAATTCGGGCAAAATATAAAAAGATATTATCAGAAAAAATAAAATAAGAACAAATAAAAACAAATTTGTTGTATTTTTGCATTGGAGCTGTATATATTAGGCACTACCTGCCCCATGAATGTGTAAAAATTGTGGAAAAAATTGCTATACGTGTTCTCCGCTTCAAACAAGAGGCAAAAAAAAAATAAAATTATTCTGCCGACGTTTTCGCTTGTGCTCAGCAATAAATATTGCTATGTGAAGACGCAGTGAAAGTATTTCCAGGAGTATTTTATTTGCTGTTCAACAAATTGCAGACAGGGATGGCAAGTGCGATTTAATAATGCTTGACTGCTAAAAACATTTATAACTACATATACATATATTTACTCGAAATATTTTATCACTTTACAAATTACAAAATATTAATTCTTTAGTAACTATAATTACACAAATTAATATTGGTGGAGTTCACGCAACATTCGGTAACTGTTTACTCGTTAGATTGATAAAATTTTCGATATACATATATTATTGCTATAATATTTATTTGAAAATATTTTTGACAGCAAAATATACGGGAAATTTTACCAATTTAACGAGTAAACAGTTACCGAATGTTGCGTGAACTCCTCCATTGCATTTTTAAATTACATATTCTAACAAAACTAGTTTTAAGGATTCTTATTAAGTCACACTGAAACTGATCTATTTAGCACCAAATCTTGAAATACATACATTGACCACTAGATTCATAATTGTGAGCTAATATTTTTTTCTTTTAATTTCAAACACACTAATTGCTGGAAAATCCATCGCAAGTGTGCATGTTTTATTTCGTTTTTGTAAATGGAATTTATTTTTTTCCATTTTTTGTGCAAAGCAGGTCAAAACAAAGTCATAAACAGCTGCATAGAAATTAGAAGCGATGGTCTTATAATATATCAATAATTTTGTTTGCTAATTTCACAACAACAAAAGCATTGAATGCAATGCAGGTCCTACCTGCTGAAAAGGTAAATTTTCAGTAAAGTACGCACAAAAAATTTTAAGATTGTTACTGTTGCATGGGTATATTTTTGAGTTTCGCTATCACCAGGATGTATGCATTTGTTGTTTAATTTTTATAGTAGCAATGTTTATTTTGAAATGAAAACCAAATCGTATAAGAAGTGCCAAATGCAAACAGTGTTCCTTTATGTATTTTGTTGGAAGTTTGTCTTTGGCAAGAGCAATTTTATTGTGATTTGATTTTTGCTTATACCTATTTTTGTACAAATCAAGTCATTGAACATTTTTTACAAGAACAAACAGGTCAAAACTTAATTGTTTTATTGTCGTTTTGTGTATGTATGAATTTAACATTATTACTCTTAGAAGTACGTATGTATGTTTTACTTGATTTTCTTTTGTTGTAATTTTTGTAAAAATAATCTAAGAATGAGTTACGAATAATTTTTTGGGGAATTTTAGCTTCCAAATTTTAAAAAGTAAAATAAAAACCCACGCGCCGCAAGAAGAAAAAGCGCTTTTATTTCAAATCCTCTTTTTAAATGGTTTTATTTATGTATAAATTTGTAATTTAAATATACAAGTTATTTTAATTGGAAATGAAGAAATAGTCCCATACCTGATTAATGTTTTCAAACAGCCAAATCATGTGTTACATCCATTTCATACACACAAATGCATACGGGGGCGTATGTTGAATAAATACTCTCATACATCGTACCGACATGTCGTATCAATTTCGTACCTACACGTCGTTGCGAATTCGTACCGACATATCGTTACGATTTCGTAGCTACATATCGTTACGAAGTCGTGTCAACACTTTCATACAAAAATCGTTACGATTTCGGTTCCGAAATCAGAAGATTTTACCGAACAGTCGTTACGAATTTGTTACGAAATCGGAACATTTGGTTTGGTGGGTATACCTAGCAGCCCTGCAGATAACGCAACTACTCCACACACGCATATAACATGCAAGTGCAAGTTCGAAAAACTCAAAACACTCAACATTTTTACTAACAGACTTTTGATTCAGCTGTGAGAAAGACAGAGAAATGAATACAAATTTCTCTTTCGTTGATAATACGTACACAGAGCTTGCATGCAAGTACTTGCATGTCTAAACGCAGGGTAAAGTTATAATTCATGCACACGTTTTTTGTGGATTAGACTATTAGTTTGGAAGATATATGTATGTAAGCTTTCCGATGACTAAATAGTTTTATCGCTAAAATTGATCTTATATAACAAAATATAGCCCATAGTGTTAAAAATAGCTGTCTAATTTTTACAGAATTTATAACCTACATCCTTGGCTGTAACATTTCTATACAATTTTGTGGATCAGACTATTAGTTTGGAAGATATGGGTTTTGCGAAAACTTAAGAACTTTATCGGTAAAATTCGTCTTATGCAACAACATATAGCGCCCAATGTATTAAAATAGCTGCCTAACTTTTAACACACCTTGTAGACTACATCCTTCCCTATAGTTCATCCGTACATTTTTTTGTGGATCAGACTATTAGTTTGGAAGAACTTTTTCCGCCACTAGATTGGCCTTTTTACCCAATGTGGACTGTATCGGCGTTTAAGTCGAAGAGTCATGGCGATTTTTTCTGGAAAAATATGTTACATTGTATATATGTAACACTTTTTAGATGTTACCCATAATCTTGCCGGGTGCTACAGTTTGTATAAGTTTAATCGAACAAAATTAGCTGCCTGTATTTACAACTCTTACACTTTTACATAAGGTTTAGCGTTTCAAATATTGAGTTTATTTCTTAATTGGCGATTTTAAAGCCATTGGAGCTATTTTGCGCATGCCTTTACTGTTAGGAAAGGAACATTGACACCACTAATTATGATGAAATTTTTATTTATTTACATTTTTATTGTTATTAAGGTAATAATAGCTTTTATGTATTTAATTAAAATATTTTTTGCTCAAATCTGCAGACATTGTGAATAACAAACAAAATAAAACCTTGTTTTTGCAAATAAAGTAGTAGTTACCACAGCTGTAAAAAATGGCAGTATGAACACCTTAAATAAAAGTGAGGGTAAAATACGCTACATATTTGCATGTTTTTCATGAAACAAAAGAACTTGAAAATTATTCCCACAGTTGTATTTTTTGTACAAACAAATACAAAAATGTAAAATATGTAACATATATGCAACACCTTTCCAAAAAATGAAATCGCCATTAGTTATATGGCTAAAATGTTCCCAAAATGTAAAGCTTACATATAACAATGTGCAAAAGGGCAGATGTAAATAATCAAAACGCCCACACATATCTATTTTTGTCTACCTTTTACCACAATCATTCGCTAGAAGTCTGTCATTTTTAAAATTAAGATTTTGTTTTGCAATGTTCTTTTTAGTCCATGTCATTAAAAGAAAAAGGTTATCAACACGTTTGTATTTTTTATGTTTGTTCCTTCAGAGCACCGCCATTTATAGACTGATTTGCAAAATATTTATTTTATATAAAAGGGAACACAGCTACCTATATTGGCTCCAATACTTTTTTTAAACTTTTTGTCCACCTGTACATATTTTTTATGAATTGTTCATATATTACAACTTATTTCCCAATGTTTAAGTAATTTTTGAAATTCTAGAAAGAAAATATATCAAAATTGGTTAATTTTTCCAAAACAAAATTTTTTGTGCCTACGAAACACATAAAAATGCAATAATTTGGTTTAGTTAATTCGTTTTAAGAAATGTCTCCCCTTTGTTTGAAAAATATTCCTTTGGTGCCACATTCTTCTTCAAAATCCGTTATTTCTGCCACCTTTTGAACATTTTCAACGGTCACACTGACAACAATTTTTCATGGTGTTTCGCCTTGCTTTTGACGTAGAGAGCTTCGAATACAAAAACAAAGTCCCATGAAGACGAATTGAATTCGCCTATGACACCACCTTGTAAAAATAATTCGCCTTGGTTCGTACCATGAAAAACGCAAATAAAAAACTAATCAGCTCGCGTTCCAGGGCTACCTTGTATATTATTCTACCATGGTACAATGTATGGCAGTGCAACATCTTTATATATTTATAGTCTTTGGTATAATCGTTATCACAAAGGGACCATTATTATTGGACTCAAATGGGCTGGAACCCTTTCTTTATACTTTTCACCAGCAACCTGATAACCTTGGTATAATCGTCAAAAACGGCATGGAGAAAACGTTTGTAATGTAAATATGTCTGACTTTTCGTAGGGGTTTTAAAAGACAATTCTCGAAAATAGGCAGGTTAAAAAGGCATATTGTGAAAAGCCACTTAACTATTTGTCTGCTTTTACACTGAGCAGTTTTTCTTGAAGCAACTATTATTTTCTAGTGAGAAAGAGCGAGAGAGGAATTCATAAAATACATTTCTCTCTCGCTCTTTCTCACAAGAATATAAAAGTTGCTTCAAGGAAAACTGTTATGTGTAAAAGCAAACTTTTTGAAGAAAATCGGTCCATGCGTTCAGAATAATATACTTGGCAGCACTTATATATTTACTTTGTGATCTATTTAAAGTGGCTGCCAACTATTTTTCAATAAGAAGAAGCATTTATTTTCATTGAATAAATTTTGCACAAATATTTACTCAATTCTTTAAAAGTAAGTAATATAAACAGTATTTTAATATGTCCGATGATACAGTGATTAATGAAATTTCCAATAATAAAAATAAGCAAAATATCAGATGTTGCTTTTGTAACTCTCTCATGTTAAAACACCAGCAGGGTCTCTACGAGAAAAGTCAAGTATGTATGGTTTTTCGTTAGCTATTCCAATTAATATACTATTATAAGCGAATGTTACATTATTTCCAGTTTGATTTGCCTTTGATGCATCAGAAAAACACCAAAGATGTTAAAACAATTGAAACAGAATCCTTGGAAGATTTTTGGATGGTCGATGATATGTTTATATTTGAGAATATTGGCTTTTCCAATACAATTGAAAAGCGGAAATTTTTAATATGCGCTGACTGTGATATGGGTCCTGTGGGATACCATGATTTGAGCACGAAAAAATGTTACATTGCCTTAAAACGTGTCCAACATGGAAATGAGCCTGTTAAAGCATTGACGGATTCAACGTAAATGATAGCTGTACTTGTAGCAGAGAAACAAGCCGAGCCAAAATTATCGGCGGCTGGGCACATTTTGCGTCGGCGGCGGCGCGCCAACAGAATTTTCGGCGGCTCACCTATATACGGATATTTTAAGAAAAAAGGTAGTAAAAAAATTGTTTCGAAAAAAGTACGCAAATTTGCAACACAGTCGTGAACAAATTTAAACGAACTCGGCGGCTGGTTTTGAGCCGATACGAGGCGGCGCGATAGTTAAAAAAGCAACCGGCGGCGGTGCACCGTCGGCTCGAAATCGACTGGCTTGTTTCTCTGACTTGTAGCTTTGTAATTAATACCTAATCAAATATGTATTTATATTCTTTTTATTTAATGTATTCAAATATAAAAAGTATAGTTTATTAAAAACTTTTATGTATATTATATTGGGTAAAAAAATTTCGATCAATCTTTTATTATTTAATCGATCAAGTAGTTCCTATTGATAACACTAGTTGCGTTTTATCTAGATTTTGTTAGCATTTTTATTTCTCTGGGATATATAATTTTATTTGATATACATAACATTGTTGGAGGCAGAGTTACGCATAACTATGTACAATATTGGGAAGCAACGAAGAAATGAGCTTAACCCCCGACCACAGAAAGTGTGTCCGTGTACCTGTTTGTCTGTACAAGTCCACGTACAGACCAGACGGCTGGACCGATTTTGATTTAGTTCTTCTGTTTGAAAGGTGACTTGATCGAGAGTGTTCTTAGATATGTCTGAAGAAAATCGGTACAGTTATTTAGAAGATACATCTTTTCTAGATGTATTCTGTTGAATGTGTGTGTCTTTGACCCAGTAGATCCCAAACGAGTAATTCGATTTTAATTTACTAACACGTTTTTGAAAGCTGACTTGATCCAAAATCTTCTAACCTATGTTTGAAGAAATTGGTTATCATATATTTTCTTCGGGGGCTCTAAAATGTTTAATTTTATTTATTTTTATTATTAAAACAAGTCTCGACAAATTCTATATATGTATTATGTTTTATCAGTAATATGTATAATTACTCATACTTTCTGGTAGAAATATATCGTTACCTTAATATAGAAAGGGCCTAGCTCATTATTGATTGAATCGAGTTTTTTGCGTATATCGATAGATGAACCTCTATCTTTCGAAATATACAACAAACTCAATTGGAAAAAAATTAATTGGAGTATTTCTATATTAAAGTAACAATAAGTAGCTCAAAACAGGCTCACTATTCAATTGTGTGTATTCTTGTTGCAAATTAAGCACATTAAGGCACGTTATTCCAACATGACTTGTTTGTAAAAGATAACTGTAGCTAAAGCAAGGAATAACAACGTCTGTTATTAAAATAAAGTTGTTCATTAAAAACATGGCAGCACCAGAGCAAAAATTGCTCACTTCCATTAGGCGCCACTTTAAAATACTTTTTGTTAACACACACACAGCCAAGATAGAAAATGTTAATTTATTATTGTTCCTAAAACTATGCCTCAAAATTGTTTCATATATCTTTTCCTTATATACATCATTGAAAAACTATGGCAGCTCCAATGACGAACATGTAACCTCCTCTTTTTTTGAAGTCGGTTAAAAATTAAAAACGAATGATTTGTCCGATAACATCTTTATTTTAAAAGTAACATTTCATTCAAAAACAATCGTTTCCTTGCCCAACACTTCATAATTCACAATATCTTTCATAGTTTGAGAGCCATTACAAAGTTGACATTTGCCGCCATATTTCTTTAAATTATTGTATTAATAAATCCGTACAGCAAGATAGACGCTAAATTAATTTTATTTCTTTTATTAATATTTAAGCGAAGTATGTTATTAAATGTTTGGTATTAAAAATACGCCGCAGTATATTTTATATAGTTTTAATAACAATTGATATATGTATATTCTGTAAGAAAAAGAAGCGGAAAAGGAAAGCCTCATACCAATTGGAAAAAACAACAAACACAAAATTTGGCTAACAAACAACAAATAATTTCCTTTTCCTACAAAATATTAACGAATTTCTTTTAAAGCAATACAAACCATGGATGATCACCAATCGCGCCAGAAAAAACGTAAGTATTAGAGTATTATACAATATAAATTAAAAATAAGTAAATAAATTGTAATTTTAATAAATTTTAACTGTCATACAAAGTTTGAGGTTATGAAGGACTTTCAAAATGTAGTTGGCTTTGATTTTATTCTGACTTTTAGATTTTTAATATTTCACAGAAGCACGAAAAATATTAGGGAACGGTTCAAGTACAGAATATACCAATTCCGCAAAAAATTTAAGTGTTTATTTTTGGAGCCCAACTGCTGAGCAAACATTAAATAATTCAAACTTCCAAAACATTAATAACCTTACTTTAACCGACTCGGTTAATTCAGTTGCACCAATTAGTTTACTACAACAACAGCAAATGGAACGTTTACGCCTGAGCAACATAATGAATCAAGGTAGGTAGAGTTTTATTGAATTATATATAATCAACAATAATAAATAATTTTTCATTTTTATTACCTTTTTCCAGAAATGCATGCTTTGTGGCCTTATGGTACTGCAACTTTCTTATCACCCGTGCTGCCAACACATAATATGCCGTTACCATATGCTTTAGCAGGCACTTTGCCCTACGCAGCTGTGCCCATTTACCAAAGCCTGCCTAATGCAAATGCTCAACCATGTACAGTATCACCGGCATCTTCATCATCAAGTGGTTCCTCGTCTGCTGTCACTACAACGTCTAATCAACAACAACAATTTCAACAACACTTATTGCGGCAAACCTCGAATACAACCAGTTCTTGTGCAAATGGTAACGTCTACACTTAATCAGTGGTATTATGTATTTATTTCGATTAGAAAGAACACATTTTCGAAACAATGTATAATCTATAACTGCCTGTTCACCGATGTCGAAGGAGTTCTTTCTTTCGCATAATTACATTTAAAGCATTAACAAAATGTTTGAATTTGTTTTTGCTTTAAATGTAATTTGTGCGTAAGAAAGAACTGCGACATCGGTAAACAGGCAGTAAGAATTTTTTTTTAATTGAAATACATATGTACATTAAACCGACGCACCGAAACAAATTTTTGTAACCTCTCATATTAGAGATCCGTCTTTTTAATGAGGTTTCCCAAAACATTTGCGATGACCGCCCGTAAGCTGGACCGTGTCTAAAAGAGGTCTATTTTTGTACTTTTTTGCATGTTTTGGTATACTCCCAAAACAACACATGAAAAGAATTACATCGTTTGAAAGATCTTTTCAAGCTGCATCCAATGTTGCATTAAACTTTATCATTCATACCATCAGCAATGCGTTATTCCATAAAAACCATGATTTTTTAAGCGTTTTTATTACAGGTGCTACTTATATTAAAATAAATTTTAGTTTATTTTTTTTTTGGTATTATATTGCAAAAGTTCGCAAGTTTCTAAGCACAGAAACAAAAAACCAATGCCTCAAATCAAATAATTGCTAAAAAAAAGTAAAATTTATTTTAATACAAGTAGTACATGCAATACTGCATTGCTGATGGTATGAATGGTAAAGTTTAATGCACCATTAGATGCAGATGTACTTTTTTTATATGTTGTCTTGTGAGAAAATACGAAAACATGCAAAAAGTACAAAAATGTTTAGGAATCCTCATTAAAAAGAAGGGATCTTAATTTCAGAGGGGTAACAAAAACACATTTTTTATCTTCATCGGTTTATCGGTGTAATGTACATACATAATAACCCCCAGAACCAAAAAAAAATCCCTTTGTAAAGTAGTAACACAGCTATAGAAGTTATAAAGTGATTACCTTTATTATTCTATCTACGATAAAGCATCTATAGTTGTTCGATTAGCGCTGAATACAAGAATTTTTAACGAAAGTTATTTCCTATTTCTTTCCTATTCAAATGCAATATTTGAAAAGTAATGATAAAGATAATTAAGCTCTGCATTTTGTTATTGTTATGATTTTAATGTGTTTATTTTGGCGGATATACAAATACTGAATATTAGCGATTTATTCATGGCTAGTTGCTGTGAATGATTAGGATGTCCCTTCTAATGAAAGTTGAGCGAATTAAATGTGGAATTATTAACTTTTCTTAACGACAGGGTGTGACTGGAATCATAAAGTGGTTTAATTTCAAAAAGGATGTGCATAGATACGATATCGTAAACATGAAGTGAGAATACTTCCTCAACATGTCGGAAAATTCTGTGATGTCATCAATCATTATATTTGATTTGGATATCTTAAAAGCTGTTTTTAATAATTTTTAATCATTTCTGCTCTCAAAAATAATTCTCAAATTAGCTCAAAAATAATTCTCAAAATTGTTCGAAACTCGTCACACCTTTCCAAAAGGTAGTTTCGAAAATTTTCGATATCCATCACAGACCTGTTATCACAATTTCGTTGAATAAATAAAAATACACTAGAGCCCCGATTGGCGTCGTTAATGGGGACCAGGAAAATGCAACGCAAATCGAATCCTTCTATATAAATGCACTGTGTTTTTTTGATTGGGTCAAATGTGGAAAAATTCATTTAAAAAATATACACATTTTAGATTAAACAATTCACGTGGAAATGGTTTGTTCCTATTTAATTATAATAAAGAAGTAAGAAAAAATAAATTTACATAAAAGCATAAAAAATTAAGATAATTCATTTATATGGGCATTTCCAGCGAAACGTGACGCAACGCCATATTAGAATTAAGCTTGTATTTCAGAACCATATGATTCGATTTTTCCTAAAATTTTACTAGATGTAGATTTACTTACGACCTACACAAATTGTACAAAGAAGAAAAAATTGGGTTTTCTTTTAAATACAGCTTAATTGCTTGTTGTCGTTACGTTACGAATAGTAGTATTAAAGAAAAAACATAAATTCTCATTTGAGACTTGATCTTACAAACCTAATTAAATAGCATCTGTAACTATGTTTAGAATAACTTGCCTAACACGCAAATTTTAAAAGTCTTCACATGTGATTGTGGTATCAGTGAAAAAATGTGTCGAAACGACACAAATAGAACGACGCAAATCGGGGCTTCAGTGTATAGAAAACATAAATCCTACTATCTATCCAATGCCGATTAATTTGGTATATACATCTCTACATCAAAGCGCCTTATTCATGTGAATGTCAAACATACTCCATATATAAACAATGTTTAAGATTTTCTATTATGAAGTTGGACATAGGGCCCATTCGGATATGTATTGCTGCGCTGTATCAGTGATTTTAAATGTTTTAATGTATATCAGTAATGCCGGCCATACACTACACAAGTTCACTGCACAAGTCTGGCACTGTACAGTGCGTTTGTGTAGTGTATGGGGGTGGTTCTGCTATTTACGCAGTGAACTGAGTAAAAATCAAAACTATTTTGATATTTGCTCAAGTTTCTAAAACTGTACAGTGAACTTGTGTAGTGTATGTTGCAAACGCTCAGTTGTGTCGCGGGTTTTGAAGAGTTAAAAGCAAAAAATTAGTGCAGAAAATATGTTCTGGACAAAGTTTGTAGAATTATACGGAGAATCGTTTGCATTATGGCATGTTGAAAGCACCGATTACAGCAAGAAAATCATAAAAGTCGAAGTCTACGAAAAATTTATTTAAAAAAGTGATTTTTTGTCTTTGTTTTCTTTTTATTTGTATAGCAAATAATAAAATAGCGCTGTATTAGCACATGTTAGTCTTCTTCGCTGTAGCTTTAAAATAAAAAACTGCACAGTTTACTTGTATAGTGTGCATCACAAGTTTCGTTTACGCAGTGCCAGACTTGAGCACTGAACTTGTGTAGTGTATGGCTGGCATAGAGTAGATGTGCACAGAAAAATTGTCAAATACTCAACAAAAACCATAGTCACACAATAAAAAAAAATTATGTGTAATTAGATTTTTGTCGCCATTAAAAAAATCATAATTAAATTTGTGTCGCCATTAAAAAATTTTGCTTCTCTGATGTAGCGCAGTGAATAGCCAAATACTCATATAATAATTAGCTGTCAACTTGCGCAGACAGAAGATTTTCTTAACTCCTACGCAAGGTATTAATATGCCTTGCTCCTACGTAATATTAAAAGCGTGGCAACCACGAATAACTGTTGTTTTGTAAAATTCAAAAAACTTCTTTAATTTCGTTGTTTGTGATTTGTGTGTTTTTTAGAATCAAATTTATCGCTGCGGAATTCCCCGACCCAATTGTCGACCGAGTAAGTTTTCTTCACGCACATTTAACTTTTTGATATTTTAATAGTTTTTTTTTCTAAAGAAACACTTCGTCAATCATAGTTAATGGGGCTGGGGGTGATGCTACAAATTCTCTGTCCTCTGGCAGCAGCAATGGCACAGTGACATTGTCACAAGCAAAATTTAATGAATTAACACGCTTAGCCCTACGGGGCAGTGAAATTGCAGAAAAGTTGGCTTATACTCATCGTAATCGTCCTTGTTTTAAAAAGATCGACAGTCTTTGTGCACGCATGAAGCAGGACCTCATACGTCCAGATGGTGTTCTGCCTAATATTAATTCTCAGGGCATTGCCTGGGCAGTTAAGGATTTTATATTTGTCTTCACGCGCGTAATAAACGCGTGGATTATAATCAAGGGTTACGTTTACAACACACCGGAAGGTTTAAACAAAGTTAAATCTGCTTTAAGTCCTGATTTTCAAGCCAGTTTTGCTGCGTGGCAAGATACTACAATGGACTTTACAGAGAATCTTATAAAATCTTTTGTTAACTTGGATAATTTGGTACAATCGCAGAAGAATGTGTATCAGAAGTCTGACAACACGGTAGCTGCTGCAGCCAATCGTAATGGAAATGTGACCACTACAAGTGTCCCTATTAAAATTTTACAGCATGGAAATCCTTTGTTGGAAGAATCTTTCGACTTTTTGAACACTTCTGCGGAAAAGTTTAAACTAAACTCATTAGATAAAAATTATATTTATACGATGGTGGAAGACTCTGAGGGCAGTCAGCGTCAGGCTACTGTTAATGGCACCTACTTTAAGACTGGCACATACACACCAATTAAGAAAGATACATTACTGCCAGGAGAATCTTGTGCAACTACTTCATCCGACAACTTGTTTCCGGCTTCTACAAATGCAGCATTGGAGCAATACATGGATGAACGTCTAAATGAATTTTGGACACCCAACGTAGATATTGATCTTCCTACAAATGTTGACAATGGACAAATTAGCACAGATTTAGTGAAAATAAAAGAAAATATCGCACGTAATGGGATAAATTGTGATTTACGCGTTTTGGAAGAACATCTAAGTGAATTTTCTGCAGACTATGATCCGAATGGTCCATCCCAGCCTTTGGGCAAAGAATTTATTGAGAAGCTTAACATAATGATTGAGCGTTTAAACACTATGAAAACTGCTGAATTCTTCTTCAAAATACAATTTACGGAAAATTATGTAAGTAAAGACATACAAACTGCCATAATTCAGACTAACGAAATGATTTTGCAAATTTGATAACATAAAATTCAGGGGGTTGCTCAATATTTCGAATCAAAAGCAAATGCATTCGTATTGCGATGTAAATTAATTGCCAGTCCCACTATTTCGACACGATTCCTCCTTTCGGATAATTTCATTTGAAACAGAATCAAATTCAAAATTTGTTTTTGTTTTAAATATAATGGCAGTAAGATAAAAGTTCGAATCGTTTTCAAATCGAATTACAAAGTAACCCCCAGGCTGTGAGATTTTACCATTTGTATTTACATATTGATCATGTTTGACAATACTGTATTAACGCGAAATTTTCATTTTTGTCACTTTTTACTGAATACTGGCTTTATTTATTCATATTTACCAACTGTATAAATTCTGTATTGTCCTGACCACTACATACAAATTCAGAAAAATATGTACCTAAAACCGTCAGCGTCTATTTCACCAATTTATTTAAATATCAATTCATATTTTGTAATTTTTCCATAAAAAATTAATGAAAACCTACATTTAAATATGAATTGCTATTTAAATATCGCTGGTGAAATAGGATCTCAATATAGATCGAAATTTCCATTTAAATTTTATTGAAGTGAATAAGTTCTATTGAATTCCGTACAGCTTTTAGGATATCTAAAAATTTCTAAAACAAACTTTTTGTTCTTTGTTTCAGTTTCCCGATTTCGTTGCCAAACATAAAGATGATTTTATAGATTTACGTTCTATTATTTTCAAATGCCAAATTGGTGGTTATCAACACTTTTATGAAGTTGTTGATGATGTACGAAAAATTATTTATTTCGGAAAAGATTTTTTAAAGGTAAGTACAAATTTGAATTTACGCTACATCCTTAAATTTGCAAAAAGCAGTTTAAATATATTCGTGGTACTCCATAACATATCTGCTGAGATTCAATATAAAACTATTGTTAAATTTGTCTTTTTTTTGTCTGATAAACAAGTTATTTGAATGGATTCGTCTTAGCTGCATGCAAATGTATGTTGATTGATTTTTGTATACTATAATCGATTACCAATTTCGATCGAGTAATCAATTTGAAAAATCCCCCTCCCTTTAATCGATAAAGATCATGTCATTTTGCTATGAATAAATTCTATAGCAAAAAGAAGAAGACTTCAAGCAATTTTATTCATAGATTTTATTAATGGAATTGTGAGTGGTTAAAACAAAAATAAGAATTAGAGGCGTTGGCATATTGTTCATTTTTATTTAAATAAAATTTAATATATATGTTAAAATAAACACAAACGGCCTAAAAATATAAATAACTTAAAACAATAAAATTAAAAAAGAAAAAAAAAGTAAAAGTGATCCTCAAATTACTCAAATTTTATTAAGAAAAAAGAACCCTCTGAAGAAAAAAAGATTGTCAAGATATACAAACTGGATTAGCAACATACCATACACAATAACAATATCCATACACCATCCATATACAATCAAGCGCAACCACCATAGGTAGCCACAGTCAGTCAGCATTTTTTAAGCTTCATGTAACCAAAAACAGCTAATTTAGTATGTGTTTGTATTTATTCTGTTGTAGTACCTGTGCAAATGAAAAATTAACAAATAGAAAAGAGAAAAAAACACAAGTTACATTTTTGATTGCGTGAGGTATTTACTCATCGGTAAGTAATATATTAATAAAAAAGGATTTTAAGTGGTCATTCGGTAATTCTTAAAATGCATCATCATCATCAACACAATGCCACATCAGTGTCAGCGGCAATAAATTCTAACACGACGCAACCACCCACACAAAGGAGGCGTAAAAAACGCCCGAACTATGGAACACGTACGGTGGAGGTACGACGTGGTTATAGTGGTTTTGGCTTTACTATATCTGGACAACAACCTTGTCGTCTATCTTGTATTATACCAAATTCACCAGCCGATCAAGCTGGCCTAAGGGCTGGTGATTGTTTGATATCGGTTAATGGATTAAATGTTTCTAAATTACCCCATGAAACTGTGGTTCAGCTTATAGGCAATTCTTTTGGCAGTATACGCATGCAAATAGCCGAACATTATTATTCGGATAGTACGGACGAAGAAAATGCTGCTTCTTGTTCCCCAGCCATACCATCGTTGGGTCCCTATAGGCCGCGTTATGTCTATCACAAAACAAAGCAGCAGCGCATGAGAAATTCTCCAATGAAAAAAAATGAAAGTCTACTGATTTTGCCCAGAACTTCGCAACCATTTAAAAAATGCCCAGCTATCACAGCGAAAAAGCTCACAGGAGCTCAGATTAATCTAAAGCGCCCACTAAGTGAAGAAATTAAATGTTCTGTGCTTTCGCCAAGCATATCAGCTGCATCCACTTCTACAGTAGCTAATGTCAGAGCTATGGTAAGAGCTTCTTTAACTAGCGCTGCTTTGGAGTATAAAGCGATTGTTGGCTACCTAGGAACTATAGAAATGCCAAAGCAAATTTCGCACAGCAGTAAACTGCAGACAGTGCGGTCGTGTATACGGAAATTAAGACAAGAAAAACGTACTCCTTCCACCGTATTGATGGTAATTTTGCCCGACTCTTTGAAACTACTCTCGAATACAGGCAATGTGATGGCGACGTATGCATCGTCGCGCTTAAACTATGTCAGCTCTTCCTCGGAGAGTGAAAATCGATTCTTTGGTTTAGTAACAAGTACCATTTATACATCTCAGCCCGAAGAAAATGACGACGATGAAGATGCTAATGCCGCTGCAACACATACCTCCACTATAGATCACATCACCATATCAAATTCATGTCATGTATTTGTAGTCGATACTAAACTATGCGACCATTCTCAACATGTTGCCAAAGCACAAGAATTTCGTATAGAATGCACCAAAGATCCTATATCGAGCTTATGTCTGGAATTTCCAAACAACTCGGAATATGTTGTGAACCTTATAAGAAGCATGTATACCATGCGCATAATACCACCGGCTACGCAGCGATCTATGTCAGACGATCCAAACCTGCACGCTGGAGGTAGGCACAATGCCACAGCACATTCACCACAGCCGAGTAATCATAGCGAGATATCTACTACCACTTCTAATTCTGATTCTGGTATTGGCTACAATAACGACTGCTCAAACATAACAGATCGCATAGTGGTTGTAGATTTCCCACAGCCTACAGCATCAACTCATAGATCTCCTGCGGTCTTGAATGTTAATCAAAGACCACATAACATATGTCAGCAAGATATACAAGAAGATATAGCATCTACTTCATTAGCGGCTAATAAGCGCTTAACGGTAAGAGCAATGCCTGATCCGAAAATTCCTTATAATCTGAATAGCCCGGTTAGATGCTTAATAACTTCTCGATCGTGTGATGATGTGTTGAATCTCTTGGAGCAAGAATCAGAAAATTATGATAATGATCAACAAGTACTTGCATCGTTGCCACAGCAATGTTATGCCTCCATGGATGATATATCTTTGTATCCTCAAGTTCCTACAAAAGAAGAAGAACATAAATTTTTAAAACCCAATAAAAAAACGGAAAACCCCAGGAATACTCAATTGTTAGCCGCAGAAGAAATTCAATATTCCCAAGAGCCTAGAAATAAAAAAGACGACAAGAAAAAATCATTAAAGTTGCATTGTGATACTTGGAATAGTTTACAAGACTTATCTTGCCAATCGGCCGAAATTGTACAATCTTCACCCGATAGACTAGCTAGTACACCAGACTTATCGAAAATCGACGCAGAAAGTTCAAATTCTCCCTTCGAAAGAAGCTGGGTGCAAACCTCGTTACGTACGAACCGAGCCGATAAACATACTCTGCAATTTTCTTTAACATCAGAACCAACAGCGTATCTCGATGAATATGAAGTAGCTGACGAATTTTGTATTGCTGGCTCTTTGACAAATAGTGATGTTGATAGAAATTCTCTAAATTATGGAACATCTTTAAACGATTTAAATAAATCTCTTCCCAAAGGGCCAACAGCCTGGAGCTCTTCAATAGAAGTGTTATTAGCTGATTCGGCAGGCATAAAGTCATTCGCAGAATTTTTAAAATTAGAATATGCGGCGGAAAATATTTTCTTCTGGACAGCCTGCGAACGATTCAGAAATATTGAGAATTCAGCCGAAAGACAAGCCGAAGCTTTAATTATATATGCTAAACATTTGACAAACGGTTCTCCTGAACCAGTTAATGTTGATTCGAGGGCCCGCAGCTTAGTTGAGCAGAATTTAGGCAAAGCCGAAAAAGATTTATTCCAACCAGCTCAAAAACAAATTTTCAATTTAATGAAATTCGACTGTTACCAACGTTTTTTAAAGTCAGAGTTATACAAGCAATGTTTACAAGCTGAGAAAAAGGGCAAACCTTTACCCTTTAATGGTGAGAATTTAGATGAATTACTTAAAACGACAAATTTTTCCGAAAGTGCCTCATCAAAGTTAAAGAAATCGGCAAGCAACGCCGAAGAGGGACGCCGACGTAGAAGTCTGTTGCCTTGGCATAGAAAAGCAAATCTTGCAAGAAGTAAATCCAGAGATAGAATAGCAATAGAAAAATCGAACAATGAAAATGTTCCTACAAATGTCTCCATTCCAACCACTAAATCACAACACCATCAAGTAAGTGATAACATATGGAATCAGTCGCCTTCGATGCATGGGTCAAAGTCATCATTGACTTCGTTTGATGCTATACCTGTAAATGAATTGAACTCTAATTATTGTCGTATTAAATTTCCTGATGGAGCCACCTCGGTTACACAGTTGAAACCAGGAGAAACAGTGGCCGCTCTGGTTGAAAGACTTTTTGAGAAAAGAAATCTAAAGTATCAATTTTATGATGTTTCCATTACTGGTCCCCCGCTTAAATCAGTTGACTTGCAATCTTCTGCCCAAGAACTATCACGAAAAGAAATTGAAATAGAACACCGCGTTGCCTTTAAGTTAGATTTACCTACACCAAAGGTAATATCGGTAAAAAGCAAACCCAAAAAACAACTGTACGAAGTAGTTAGGCCCATATTACAAAGATACAATATAAATCCCGAAGTCGTGGAGGTAGTAATGAGAGAGACCCAAGAAAAAGTTGATTTAACCCAACTTGTAACGCATGTCGACAATCAGCGTTTACAGGTGGTGTTAAAAAAAACCTATCCGCCTCTACCGCAGTCTATACAAAACAGAAAACCTTATGTCCAACCGAAAAACTCAATTGTCAATGGTTTACAAACAACCCAATCTACATTGGACGAAATTACTAATAAAGTTTTTAGTGATTTAATGGATGTTAAAAATCTAGATGCTATTGGAAAATCGTCAAAATTGGATCAGTGTTCTTTAAAATCCGAAGATTGTCCTTCAGAATCTTCTTCATTTCTTAAGCGCATACGTAATGGCAAGAAAAATGGCGAAATAACAGGAATGAGTCAAATTAAATCGAAAAAATCACTGTGCGCCTCCGGCCCAATACAAATAGACAGTAAACTTGCTATTAAAGAAAAAATTAAACCCGTTGTTAAACAACAATTGCCTTTAAAAGTTGGAGAGAGGCAAGACGACTTGTTGGAAGACCTAAAACGAGCTCAGCTAGCACGATTGGAAGATCAACGTGGAACGGAAATTAACTTTGAGCTACCAGAATTTCTTAAGAACACTGAAAATTTAAATAATTCATCATCGACCTCTAATAATAATACTAATAATGAAAACACACTATCCATAAGTCCTGTGGAAAGACCACCGCAACCCGCACCACGTTTGTCCATAATAAATCCTATCAAATCTAAACCCTCCACATCGCCCATAAAACTTGAAGAGGAACAAAATTCTATTGAAGACTTTGAAGATTTAAATTCATCATTAAGAGGACCACCGCCACTTCCACCAAAGCCCAAAGTACTGCCCATAAAGCCTTCAAACTGGGGCGTAAACATAAGCCATTTAAACAGAACTTCACCGTTGCCGCCACCTTCAATTTGCACTTCTAAATTAACCAATGCCAATGTAGCTGCAATATCATCAAATAATGTTATAATTTCTCCTAGTGCCAGGTGTGCATATTTGGATCAACCCAGCAGTAGTTTTGTTTAAAATATTATACATACATATATAATAAAAAAAATAATTAAACTAACTAACAGTTGTATGTTAAAATATGTTGACAACACATAACTGATTTTTTTTTATTATTTTTCAGGAAACGCAGAAAGCGTTATGTAAATTGAAGAAAAAAATTTTCCTATTCACAAAATAAATAAAACCGAAACTAGTTTATAGTATGTATCTACTTATTAATTTGAATGTATTTTATTTCGGGTTTAGTACCGCTTTCAGCCCAATTATAGTGTAATTTCTTCAACTGAAAAGCTGTAAAAATCAGTTACGTGTTGCCAACGCATGACCATCGATAATATACTATATACGTTATACAATTATATTTAAATATTTTAATTCTCGTTTTTAATATATTTTAGCATTTTATTATACATACATATTAACATTTTATACATTTGAAAAATATTATACGGTATATAACAGTTGTAAGAAAATAAACAAAATTTGTATGCTAATAAAAGATTTTAACCAATTTTTTTAAATGTAAGTTGTTATTTTTTATTTTTAATACCAACCTTTTTAGATTCTATGCTCTTTTTTCAGGGCAAGTATACATTTTATACAAACTTTTTTTATTATTCGTCGATTTGCATTGCCCATGTGAACATTATTATTTACTCATATTTTTATTAAGAATTTCATACTTATCATTCATTTCAATTTTCATATGGACATTCTATATGTACGTTTTTATTTATAAAGAAAAAATTTTAATTGAAGATACATGCCCGCCCATTCATTAATTCCATAAAAAGAATTAAGAATAATGCATGATTTTGTTTATTTGCAGCAATATTAGCAACAAATCAATTAATTAATCAATTTGTTGCTCTATTTAAATTAATTAAAGAAAATACAATGAAACATTGTAACTTTTTTAAATTCTAGGGAGGCAATGCAACCCACAGAATGGCCGTTCTAAGCCAATGACTATAGGGAATCTTATATAGCCTTCACCTATTAATATTTTCTCGTAAAAATGTTTCTGGACGTTTATTTATATTTAGCCTAATATTGAGTTTTAGACTCATTTCGGAGGTTTTTGTCGACTTAATTTTTTTCAGTTAGGGTTCATCTTTACAATTTGGAACGATTTACTTTCATCCTCCGACAAATTTGGTTTAAAACCAGGCCGATATTCTCTTGATTACCAAAAGAACGCTGAATATAAACCAAATTTAATGTGGGATGACGGTAAATAGTTCCAAATTCATGCTACACCCTCCAAATTTGTCTTAATCGGCTATGTTCTGTCTAAAAAAAATGGAATTTTCATGGCATTCTTGTTATAAAAAATTTATTTATAACAACAATGCCATGAGAATACACAATTTTATTTTTTGTGAAACATACAACATGCCGGTATATGTAACAACAATGCCATGAGAATTCACATAGTGCCCGAATGTTTCTCTTTTTAAGTATTTCATAATTTTTTAAATTTATTTAAATGAGTTTTCTGGGTTAAAGCGTTTTACATTTCACATTTAACTCTTTATTCGGCTTTATTCCCGTTGGCGTTGTCGTTCCTATATCGTTGTCGTTTTTATCGGCGTTTCGTTCCTAAATTTGTGCTCTTGAAATATACAGCCATGTCACAGAATACCATTTCGATCGGAAGTGGTTTTAATTCCGTAAGTTGCTTCTTCAGAAAACGAAAAACGAAATTTTTCTTCGTAATCAAACCAGTTTTAAATTTCAAAGTGGAATTGAAAAACAGTTTTCTACTGACTTCATTTGCAGTAAATACTAAAAAACGTGCATACTTTTAGGAGCGTCAAATAAATATTTGGTCATGAGCTTTCCATGTTAATAAAAAGCTTAATGTGAGCTTTGCATCTAAAAACAAGAGTAAGCATACGCCTCAAGGTATAAAAACTTTATCATTGTAAAAACGAAATACAAAATAAACGGAATCTAAAGCACCAAAAATGTACTTTTTCGGAATGACAACTACGGAATCAAAACAAATCCGAACGGAATCTCTGACACGGCTGATAGTATTGAAACGATGAAGAGAAGTTATCGAAAGCATACATATAATCAGTATTTTACGTTCCTATTTTTTACATTATTGCAAATTAATGAATTGTTTTGTTATTTTAAACGTATTTGTGCGATTTTATTCCAGTTTTGAACTCTGTTATATTTTTTAAGATTTTACTCGTACATGCGTTTTTTTCAAGTTATAATTCGGCATGTTATGGAAATCGATCGTTTTCAAAACGATTTCAATACGATTGTTTTGAAAAGGTGTGATGAATTCCGGCCAATCTTTTCAGTTAGTTTTGAGCCAATCTCAATCTACTGACTTTTATAAAGCTCACTAGAAGATAAAATATAAACAATGTAATAGAACTAACTGTAAAGAGAGATTTATCAAAAAAGGTTGAACAAATAATTAACAAATTTTAAAATTGTTGACAAAACGACTATAGCAAACACATCACACCTTTTATCGCTTTCAAATCGTTTTTGCATCTAAATCGTAAACATTCTCGTTTAATTTTCATGTCGTAAAATCGCATCACTAAACATTTTAAGACATTTTAAGATATTTTCGAATTAAGAGCAAAAACACAACTGCTAAATAATAGTTCAACTTTATCAGTTTAGTTGTGAATCATAATAGGGTTCTAAGTTTTTTAATGCAAATTTTCGTTATTCGTGATACATGAGAATTTTCCTCAATTTTAAACACCTTTGAATATTTAATAATGATTCTGTTTTCATTTTAAATTTATTTTACAGTCGTTTCAACTTCGATGCCTTCCCTCAATGAGAACGACAGAGAACGATTGTTTCTTAGTCTTTACTATCTTCGTTTCAAAATAGAGAATACCGATATAATTCCGATAACTCTCAGTAACGCCAACGGTGGTACCAAATTGTCGTATTTATTTCGTTTTCAAACGATAACGCCAACGGGAATAGGTCCGATTTAAAAAAAAAATGTATTATTAAAAAATACCGAATATGTACCAATTAATTATGGACCATGTTTGTTTACGAGGCAGACATTACATTTTATGAGACATGAGACGACTTTTCAGCTACTATCTCTCTTTCTAAGGTTGACCACTTTCTATATTGCTTATTTGATTGGGTTATAAATGGGATCAGACATCAAAGTTTATAACACAGTAAAACTTTGATAATCCGGACCTCGATAATATATTAATTATTACTCCAAAAACGTAGTTTAAAATTTTGAGTACGGGAATACACTTAATACCCACAAAAAAGACGCCCAACCTTTGTAGTTAAAAATCGTAGTATATCTAAAAGGGTGAAAACCGCTAATGTTTTTAAATTTTTATTCGGTAATCCGGATAATTAAATAATCCGGATTAGGGTTTGCAATCAATTATCCGCACTATCAAGCTTTTACTGTATATATGTACATTAGGGCATTAACCACATTTTTTGTACAGCACCAAAAACTTGTGTGATTTTTCTCTACGATGTCCCACTTCAACTTCGTTGCATCGTCGTTAAATCACAAATAGAAACATATTAAGTCTGAAAATTTTTATTAAGTGTGTTCCTGTATTCAAAATTGGGCACTTATTGTTTGTATTATTGTGAATTTCTCTTTGATGTTATAAATGAGATCAAATTAGGTGTGTTCAGAGTTTCCATAACTTTTTTTTAAAAAACTGCAAATTTAGATTAAAAAAACTGATTTTTACGTGAAAAAACTGCATACAAAAAATCCAAAATATAGTTGCTCAATTCACAACCTGTTGAATGTGTTGTAGATCGTATAAATGTTGTTGGTAATTTCCACATAAACATGTTCCTAAACAAATGTTTATTTAGAAATTACCAACAAAATTTTTACGATCTAGAACAGATACAACTGGTTGTGAATTGGCCAAGTATATATATGTACCTACATTATTTATATTAAAATTTTTCTTATTATAACATATCACTCTTTTCTTAAAATGTGCACATCAGAACTGCCTGCAAATTTTTGTATTGTTTGTCAAAAAACCAACAAGGTCGCACACGTCCACACAACCTAAAATGAAATGCAAATGTTTGCGGAGAGCGCGATCGGCGCAAATGTTTACAGATGTAAATAAACCCACCTTTAGGAATTTTAAAATTTTATAGATGAAAACGAAAAACAAGCAAAAAAGTGCCAAATTGGTACGCTTTACCACCTCTCTCGGTAGTTAGGAAAATGTGGCACTCCAAATATATAACTTTTTTAATTATATGAAAAGGAAGTCTATCAGTTGCACTATGGGACATTTAATATAAAATTTCTACAAATTACATAGGGAAATCGATTAATTTTTTTGAGTCGGCTTAAAGATGTAAGGAGGAAAATTCAAATTTTTTGTGGTTAGAAAGTATATTTTTTTGTTTGTATGAATCACTAAAAACTTCGCCAAGAGAATTCTGAAAAAAATTTTACGTATATATGAACTATAATAGCAAACACCACAAGAAAAACACAATTTTCTTAGACCTAAATGAGTGTGAATTCCCTCTTGCATTACATTGTCCCATTAAAAAAGTAAAATTATGACTTTAAAAATTGGAATTAAAAATTTGAGAGCAAAAAATAAAAATTTGAGAGCAAAAAATAAAAATGTGAAAACTGCAAAATCTGCACAATTTGTAGAAAAACTGGTTTTTTAAGCAAAAAACTGCAAAACTGTTCAATGCTTAGAAAAACTGCAAAATACAGATAAATTCGAACATTTGGCAACGCTGGGTGTGTTCCACATGACTTCGGACAAGTTTGGACGCTCTCAAATTATAAAAGTTGCTCAAAACATCTGGAACGCGAAAAACCACAATTTTAAGTCCAAACATTTCAATAGTGCCAACTTATGAGCTTTAAAGTTAAGTTTGCGATTTTAATCGTTTAAATCTCGTAATATAATGCATTCTTAGTGCGAGCGAAATAGTGCATCACTGGCAAAATCTATAAAAGTAAACGCTTTTCTATATTTAAAATAAGAAATAACAACCTAACTACTAACATTTGCAAATAAATTAGAAATATTTTCACAATGGACAACTTATTTACTGCTTTATTTATTTGCTAATTTCAATTGTTGTTTATGTAAGCAAAAAACAGCTAATCATTTTATTATTGTCCGCACTGCATCTGGAACAGAGCTACTTTGTGCTTAAAAACTAGTAGAAATAATTTTTATTCTTTTTGTTGAGACAAGCTTTTAAAAAAGATTTAAGTGCTTTGCACTTTTCTAATCATGATGTATTGTCACTATTGCAAAATGGGTGTCTAAAATTTCATAAGAATCGCTAGTGTCAATTTTATAAACTTAACACACAACTTAACTTACAACCGATACAACAGTTTGTACACCCTTGTGATTTCCTTTAATGTATTTTCATCAGAGGTAAGTAAATCAATGCGTATGCATGCAACATTTTATGAGAATCTACCTAGTAGAAGCTGGAGAAAAAGTTGTCGCAAGATTTTGTTAATAGAAGAACTTAATACACTTCGTAAAAAGCATAAAAATCTTCCACAAACCAAAATGAGTTTATTTGAAAATATAATTTAAAAACTTTGAAATTAATACAAAAAACTTTCAATTTTTTAGATAAAAAATGATACAAATTTACAAAACTCAATTACGGCTTTTGAAGATGAATTTAATAAATTATTATGTGATCCAGCATTTGAAAATTCTCAATGGGATCATATTAAAGGTGATCCGAAAGAAATAACTAAAACTTGTTCCAATAAATAATTCAATAAGTATTTCAATAAGTATTTATTTTAACTTTATTAAGAAACTTTAAAAATTAATACAAAGTTTTTAAAAATTTTAACATTTTCCTTTGTGTGACTAACTACTAGAGTAAGTAATTTGATTTATAATATAATATCACTATGCATATACTAAATTTTAATACATAATTTTCTATTTGCTTTGTAATGATTTGTTTATTCTCTTATATGTTTAAATATTCTTCAGTATTTTTCTTTTCAACTCTCTAACACTGTTTTAAAATTTTTTATACAACAATTTATTTAGTAAGTTTATAAAAGACAGTTAGTTATTTTAAAATCAAAATGTATATGAATTCAAAGTTGTAAATGTAAAAAAAAAATAATGATAATAATTAAGTAAATACATATCTTGACCAAATTTACCATTTTTGTGAAGAAAAAAAATCTATGTAAATAAGTTTATATGTATGTATATGTAAATATTTATGTATATATGTAGGTATTTACGGAGTATGAAATAACTCAAATTTATTTAAAAAATTCTAACATGTTTTTGTAGATTTTAAGTTTTATTAGAAAGACAAAATTTCAATTTATTTTTAAAAAAAAGTTCGTATTAATTCCAAAGATTCTTTGTAATTGATATATTGTTATAAGTTTTTATGTGTTTAAACATTTGTCTAAGTATTATAAAACTATTAATTCGAATTTAAGTATTTCAACTAACTTTCCAAATGAATTTATTACAAATTGAATGTTTGATTATATTTTCCGAGGTATTTCTTTAAATTCGAGGTCTTGTAGTTTTTATTAAATAAATAAATGTTTGTTAATTTGCATAAATTTATTGGTTTATATAAAAAAAAACATATCGTGCCATAACGGCAAAAAAAGCTCAAGCGCCAAAAAGTAAATTTTACAGGAGAAGTATTTTTTCATTATCCTTGGTTTAAATCGCAGTAGAGCCTTAATATTGACTACATAGGCTTGTAGTGGACTGTTATGTATAATGTTAATAGTTTTAATAAATTTTCTAAAAGATAACGCATGTTATATTTTATATTTTAAGATATTTGTGATGCCATGTAAAATTGTTTAATACTAGTAATTATTATCCTTAGCAAGCAATTCTTTAACTGTTTCGTTGATATCCTTGCAGTTTTGTATACTAGTTTTGCTCTACATGAATAAGAGAATTTTAGCTCCAGTACACTTTGCAGTTACAAAAAATGTAAAGACATTAAAAATTTAATGGGAAAATTCACTTAAGCTAAAATTTCTTTTGCTGCATTTCCGTAACGGTACTTGATACGACTTTAAAACTTTGAAACAGATAGTCCAAAACGATTTACGAAAAGCGTGTCGCTTAAGCTTTTCTGACGGTTATGGCACGATATATTTGACAACGTAACACAGTGGTGTACATTAGAAAAAAAGGGTAATAAGTATGGAACTTCTAAACCACTAAATGTATTTGTATAAAAATTGAATTGGTTGCACAGGAGGGGCTAGGCTTTCAGAATCGTGTCTTTTAAGTTTTTAGCTGCACCAATAGCGGAGCTACAAGGTCTGAAAGTTGGCTACCTCGTTGGCTTGTAACTCTCGTAAATACTCAGCCTGTTCATAGAATCCGATACGGAAGTGGATTGGAAACGGGATTTCAATCCAATTCCAGTTGTGAACGGGTTCATGAAAACGTAACGAAATTGGTTTGTTCAAAAAGTCGTTATTTTTGTTCAAAATTCAGCATATCGTTTACAAAGTTGTATTTTTAGTGATTAGAAGAAGGGAAAAAATATGTTCTAGCTATTGAATGCATAAATTAAAGGGATCCTGAACTCCAATTCATTTGTAATTAATTCCGTTTCTGAACGGAAATTTCCCAAATTCAAGCGCAAACGATTTTCATGAACGCAAATAACCGGTTTTGTAGAGAAAATGATGCCAAACCAATCCGTATTGGATTCTATGAAGAGGCGGTTTAGCCGATTTGAAACATTTTGGGCGCGTTAGATTTTGCTAGACAGAATAAAGAAAAAAATTTGTATTGTACATGCACATATTTCGACGCGCTGAATCTGAAAATGAGGTCTGTTTGGCCCATTACCCCTTCAATTTTGAGTAAATCACGAAAAACGTGTAAAAATTTCGAAATACTTTGGTTTTTCGCAATTTAATCGAAATTGGAGGGGTAACGGCGCAAACAGGCCTCATGTTCGGATTCAGCGCGTCGAAATACATGTAGGAAGGTGGGTCTGATCAAATAAACAGCCCAATTTTTATTTCTTTTATATTTTGTGTCTTATTGAAAATCATGCTTTTTCTGCTATTTTTGTCTTCTTTGCTACTTACACTACGACTTCCATATCTCGGAATCGGTAAAATGTACGTAAATAATTTTTTAGCATGTAGTTAAATAATGCATTTAAAGCTCACGGAAGCCATTTCAGAAAAAATGAAAGTTTTTTTTTATTATATAAAAATTTTCTTCCTGAAATTTTAGTTTTTTTAATAATTTTGCCCTAGCACCTACATTTATAGCCAGGATGTCTTCATTTAAACCAAGAATAATGCTAACTACCTACCTAATAAAACCCTGCTCATGGCTTTTTTGAGCACCCTGTACAAAGTTTTTTACATGCACCTAAACTCAAAAATTATCTTGATAGTAAACTTAATTTCCACGGCTCGGACTTTCATGAAAATGCATGTTTTTTCTGGTGATACTCTGCAGTTACACGTTCAAGAAATTGCTTTCAAGTTGATCACACGTATTGCTTGTTAAAACTACTTTAAATTGACGCTGTGACGTAGGCTGCAAGCAACTTGATATTCAATTTTGTTTTCAAGATGCCGTCGTCAAGGAATCAACAACGAAACAGTAAAACCCGGTTATAACGCATTCTATGTAGTAACGATCTAAGTCTAAAGTGTCGACGTGTTGGTTGCCATTTTCATACAAAAATAATTCGTAATAGCGAATTCGTAGTTAACGAATCCTCGTTTGTATCGAACTACGCTTATTACGAACTTGTCATAGAGCGGTTTTTTTTTGCACAAAGTTCGTTATAGCCGAGTCTGTAATTTACTTACAATAATAGAGATCAGCTGTTTAAATTGAACGAAAAATTGAAAGAAAACTTGAAAGCAAAATTGAAATCAAGTTGGTAGTCAATTTCCAATTATGTGAGTGTGTTAGTAAAAAAGTGTGAATGTATTGAAACTTGAAACCAAAATTGAAACAAAACTTGAACGTGTAACCTCCAAGATAGATAGAGGTATTTACTAATTACAACCTAATTCACAAAAAAAATTGATTAATAAGAGACTTATAAAACGAATTTATGTATGAAAATTTGTTTTATTAATCTGTTATAAGTCAGAAAAAATTTTTATGAATTAAGGCATTATACATACACTGAAAATAATCCATGCAACATTTTACGAAAAAAACTTTCGTAGTGACTTTTTTCGTAAAATATACGAAACTTTCGTATATATATATTACGAAAAAACATTTAGGCAATATTTTTTTAAATTTACGAAAGTAACGAGTACCTTTCGTAAATATTTTTTCTTGTTAAAAAATATATTTGAAATAAAAAAATAAATTATAAATTGACGTATTTTTCAGATGTAAGTAAATAAAACTAATTTTTAACTCTAATAAAATAAGTAGAAAGTGGCTCAGTGGGTAGAGTACATGACTTGAAATATGAAGATTGCGAGTTCGTGCCCCGGTTGAGCCATACTTTTTTTTACTTTTATTTTTTGATTATTTTCGTACATTTCGTATATTTTACGAAAGAACTTCGTGGTGCGAAATTACGAAATATTTCGTAATGTGTACGAGCGTTTTCGTGCATATGTTGCATGGAATTTTTTCAGTGTATGTATTTTGGAATAAATGCATATGTTTGGAGTAAGAAAAAAATTTTTAATGCATATTTCTCAATTTTTGGAAAAAAAATCAATTGGTTGCCACTTGCTGAAAATGATACACTGATGGCAACTGGCAACTGAGAGCTGTCGATTTCAGTTCCTATTTAGTGCCGTTCTGGCAACCATTAATTTTCAGTTGCCGACTGGCAACGCAACTAAAGTTCGGTTGGATTAAATAATAGACCCAATTATCAGGCATGTTCTGAAAATCACATGGTTTTAAATCACATATGATTTAAAATCAATAATGGTCCTGCAGACGTTTTTAAAATCATTACAATAATTTTCTTTTAGAAGTGATATTGATGCTCTATACAATAGAAAAATTAAAAAAAAAGAGTGAACAAATATCTGCATGACCATTATAGATTTTAAATCACATGTGATTTAGGGCTATCTGATTTTCAGAACATGCCTGTTTGTTTTATGTTTTTTCTCTTATAACAATAAAAAACTAAAAAAAAAAGATTTTCATATTCTGGTATGTGATGGAAATCGATCGATTTCAAATCGCTCGATTTCGTAAAACTAATAATAGCCAAATATGTCTTAAGTAAATCGCACGACACAGTGAACTCGAATTTAGGATCAAATAAAATATACTAAGCCTCGAAAACAATAAAAACATCAACAAGTTATCTTTCAAAAGATTTTGTTCTTTGAAATCGACTCGATTTGAAATCGATCGATTTCCATTACATACCAGATTATTTTAGTTTTGGTACTTTGTTGGAAGGTAAATTCATAATTTTGCGAATATTTTTAATTTTTAGGTGCATTTATTAAGCGATTATAATCAATTTTTAGTTGCATGAAAGTCCGAGCCCTGTTAATTTCAGTGATCATATAAATTCTATCGCAGATAAAAGTTGTCAACTTCTGCGGAGACTTTACGTATTTAGAGCATATACACCTAATCATATAAGATTTCGCCTAGCAAACTCTCTTATCATGTCTAGAATTAACTATTGCCTTGAAGTTTTTTCCTGTACTTGGTCATATACAATAAACATCATTGAAGCAATTGTCAAAAAGATAATTCGTTATATTTTTAATATTAGAATTCAGTAAAACACGGTCGTACTTACGAACTCATTTCTTCTTTAATAAAATCATGAAATCCGGACGACCTTTATTGCTTGTCAATGAATGTTCTTTTACAAATTCAACACGTAATATTCAAATTTCTGTTCCTCTTGGACAACTGTCAATTTCCGATCGCTCGTTCGTTAAAAGAATTCATGATGCTTGAAGTCTACTTCCTAATGACCTTAAACTTTTTCTTATTCTTATCCCAATTATAGGAAGAAACTTCTGGCATATGCAAGTTGTTCTCAGAACATTTCTTACCTGGGCATCATTCTTCCAAGTTGTTATCCATCTGGCTCTTTGTTGTAAATAATTTTCTTCATTTCATATGTTTTCTCTAAATATTCATATGGCCGAGGAGCCAAATCAAATCAAATCAAATAAATCCTTTTATCTTCGTATGCTAAGCTTATACATACATATGTATACATATCTGTAAGTTATATCTTAGAACTCTTGCTTGTACAAATTCACTCTGGTAAATACATACAGGCATGTTCTGAAAACCGTTTCGATTTGAAATCACAAAATTTCATGAAAGAATTTAACTAAAAAGCTGGCTTATTGCACCTTTTTAATTGGTTTTTATGTCTTACATGCTTGATATATTTTATCCGAGCTAAACTTCAAATACACTAAATTGTCTGATTAAAAGAAATTGGTTTTTCATTTTTGAAATTTTGTGATTTTAAAACGAAGTGGTTTTCAAAACACGCCTGATAGTTATATTTTTTCTCAGCCCCTGTGGCTGAGTGGTAGCGATGCTAGCCTGTCAGTTCAGAGGTCGTGGGTTCGATTCCCGCCATAGACCCTTTGTGTATTCCGCAGACAAGCTAATCGCTTCGCGGGTTGTGTTTGTATATATTAAAAAAAATTAAATTAAAAAAAAATATATTGGTATTGATATTAAAATAAAAAAATAATTATTTCAAAATTTATGATTTTCGACCACTAACAAATGTAGGGTACATGTCCAAAATGAGCAAAAATGTCGGCTAAACTCATCTTTAAAGCATGGCCTTTCAGCGTGTATAAAAATTAAATTAACATTTCTAACAAAATTTTTTACAATTTAAAATTTATGAAAGCACTTTTTTCGAAAAAAATCGACGATTTTTAGTTACATTTCAAAATTTTGAGTTTAGACCTTTGTTACGACTTAACAGCTCAAGATATTTCAAAGTTTTGTTCCGTGAGTTTACTTAGAATTTTATCAGCAATTTAACAGGGTACTACAAGTTGAAAACAGAGGCTTAGTAAAAAACCAAAAAGTAGAGGCAAAAAATTTTTAATTTAAATTTCGAAGTGAAATATCTCTTAAACTAAGCCTAAGCTTGTAGTTTTGAGCAACGGGCCCCAGATCGCTCACGTATACGTTAGCGGTTTGAAAACGCCAAATTAAAAGCGTTTTCTGAAATTTATTATCTCGGCTTTTAGTTCAATATTTGAATTAATGTAAATTCAAATCATTTTTATCAAGACTGGATGAAGCGTTTTCGAATGTCAGAACACCTGTTGGCGTTTTCAAATCGAAAACGCGAATTTTAAGCGATATGCTTTATTTCAGAACACAGGAAATAACAAATTACTTTCAGATATGATATTTTAAGTAGGGATGTAACGAATACCAATATATCGGCGATACTTCAGATTTTCCGATACATCGGTATCGGCGATATTTTACTGTCGATACGACGATACTTTTAAAAATTTTTTCAAAGTTTTTTTTAACAAATAATTTATTTTTCTTCGATTTTACCATGAAATAAATTTACTTCGTTATTTTTTAAATATTATTAATATCAATTTTAAAAATTAATAATATTTTATGCTGTTATTTTGTAAGAAAATTATTTAATTTTTGTTCATTTGACCATGAATTCAAATTCAATAGTTAGTTTTACATATCCTTGCCATTGCAAGAAGTTCTGTTTTTCGATTACCATTCACCGATTTGGAAGCGATGCTAGGACAAATTTCTTTTTCGGTATTCTATAATGATTTTTCCTCAAGGAAAAAGGATAAAAAAATTACCAATTTTCACAATTTTTTTTATGCGAATTTAAACTCAGAACTGTATTTTCATGTAAATTTAAGTGAATAAATATAAACTTAGAAGTCTTTTAATAATTAAGCTATTAGTTATTTAGTTATTTAGTTATTTAGCTATTAAGTTATTTAGAAGAATATTAGTTGGTAAATATCCTTTTAAAAATCGATTTTTAAAAAGCATCGCGAGTATTTTTTCAAATTATAATGGAATTAAACATTTTTTCTTGCTTTTCTACTAATTATCTGCATATTTTTAATATAGATTTTTTGAAAATAAAGAAAATGTAGCTTCTTAAAAATTACTTCCAATGTTTTATCAATTTTAAATATTCTCTCTTATAATGTAATTTTTTATAATAAAAAAATTGCACTTGAGTTTTATTAATCTAAAATTGAACTCAATTTCAATATTCGTATCGGTATCGGAATCGGTATCGGCGATATTTATTTTTAAATATCGGTATCAGTATCGGATCGGCAAAACGGCGTATCGTTACATCCCTAATTTTAAGCTCTAAAAAATAAAAAAACGACCTTTTCAGAAGTTTTATCAGATCGAAAATCTAATATGCTAGATCTACCACAGCCCAGGCACCCAAAACTATAAACAACAAGATTACCACCTTTCAAAACTCCACCCTACGTAGATGTCTTGGACTTTCGTGTTCGACTCCAGTTCATGTCAACAATAGTACAGTCTACAGCTGTATCCAAAACAATCTGGCTGTTAAGTCCAGCTATTCCTTTGTCTTCAAAAAATGTCACCAATTATTAATCGCATAAATACGGACTGTCTGTCATTTCTCCAGATTTCAGGGACTGGAATGTCGCCTAAATATGTTACCAGGAAAAATAGATAGGCTGTCTAGAGAGCAAGTACAACAAGAAATTTCAAATATACAACAGAAACAGATTCAAAATATTTGCAACTGATGCGTCACTGGCTGATGACGCGACAGGTTGCAGCATTTTCGATATTACAAACATGAATACAGGATTCCACATAAATCTTCCAGCATGCCACACAAATAGCAATTTTTTCGGTCAGTCAAAGCGCATGTAAAACCTTGCAAAAAAACTCTTCAGACAATCATAATGCTGCGTACATACACAATAAATTAGCCATTTCCTCCGTCACTCAATGCCATATTATATGAATGCCAAGTCATGTTGGAATCTCATTTAATGAAAGGGCTGACGCTTTAGCCAAGTCAGCAGCTTTAAATGGCACGCCACTCGAAGCTGAACTCACCCCAGACGAAGCTTTTCACATGATCCGTAACCAACTCTATGAGGACTGGAACAAGGAGTACAAAAAATGATCAAAGGAAAAGGGAAAATTTTTTTCAAGAATTTTTCCGAATATACAAAGGAAACCGTGGTTCCGCAATCCCGGCCCGCCTAAAACCGATGATGTTAAGATAGTTAACAGACTCATGACTGGACATAATTTTGGGACTGCTTACCTTGTCAAGATAAAGGTGCTACAATCTTGATGAGTGCAAGGTCTGCTCGGTACCTGAAACGGCAGAACAGCTAATTTTTAAGTGCAGACGTTATAACCAACCACCTAAGAACGAAATTCAAACTTTTTTCCAATTACGATTCTTTGTACCCAATATTTAAAGAGGGAGACATATCTATATATAGATCCCTCATTGATTTCATTAAAGACGCTAAGATTGAAGTATAAATTTCAACCACGGTTGAACTAAACGAACCGGAAAACTTCTTTTTGAAGCTGGAGCTCAACCTGGCAGTTTGTGAATAATTATTCCGCCAACCCCTTGAGAATTAGAAAAAAAATAGAAAATACAAAAAAGTCGGAAAAAGGATGATAAATGACCGTAAACAAATGCGTTTCCTCTAAAAATTTTGTTATGATTGAAAATCACGTCTAAGAAGTGATTTTAATTGTTCTGGAAATTTGGACCACAAAACAGAAATGTTGAAAAAAAGATATTTTATTATAAAATTTCTAATTTTATACAATATGTATGTACTCGAAAATCTTAAAACAATTTTGTATATAAATGTGTATAAAAAATTGTTAAATAAATTAAGATCTAACATACTACTTTAAGCAGAAAAACTAAAAATACTATTCTTCATTCATAAATGCCTCAATATTTATATGTTGAGCCTGTAACATGCTATAAAAGAGAGAGCTGTTGTTTGAAGCCAATTCTTGTGGCGTGCCTTGCTCCTTTATTCCACCTTGATCCATCACAATAATACGGTCCATATTTTGCAAACCATTCAGACGATGTGCTATAAATATTACGGTAGAACTTTTAAAGGAAGAACGCAAAGCTTGATGCATTGCAAATTCTGAATCGTTGTCTAAGTTCGCTGTGCCCTCATCAATACAAATGACCTTAGAATTCTTTAGTAAGGCTCTCGATAAACACAGTAGTTGCTTTTGACCGGCAGACAAATTTATGCCACCTCTATCGAGTTTCCCATCTAAACCTCCCAAAGATTGTACTAAATATGTAGCCGCTGAACAATTGGTGACCGCATGCCATATTTCAGAGTCATAATATGATGAACGAGGATCAAGATTTTCCCTAACGGTACCCTCAAATAGAAAGGGTTCTTGGGGTATTATGCCAATGCGAGCACGCAAAACAGTTAATGCTAATGATTTTAAATTGACGCCATCCAATGTAATTTCTCCTTTGCTCAAGGGTGCTATTCTCGTTAAGGCTGCTAATACAGAAGTTTTTCCTGCTCCAGTACGACCCACTATGGCCAAACGCTCAAAAGCTTCTGTTGTAAAGTTTAAATTTCGTATGGATGGCGGCAAATGTTCCCTGTAGGAAAGTTCAACACTTTTGAAACACAAAGCTCCCTGTGCAGGCCAACCGAAGGGAGGACTAATGGATCCTTCAGCATTTTCTTCGCCTTCAATTTGTAAATAATTTTCTATACGTTCTACAGCTACCAACTCTTGTTCGGTTTCGGCCAAAGCGTTCAGAACTCCTCCAAGAATGTGCGTAATACTTAAAGCATATGAAATGGCCAAACCAACTAAACCAGGATTAGTTGCGTGAGCCGAAGTAATGGCTGCTAAAAATCCGGCACTACCTACTAATACAGCTCCCAATAATTGCAAACGTATGCTTAGCCAATTTTGGGCTGCCGATGAGGTAAGTTGAGCCTTAATACTTTCCTCCAACTTGGCATGAAAGTCTCGTTGAAAACGAACACTTGCACGCATTGTTCTTATGGTGATTAAACCCTGTAAAGTCTCAGTAAAGTGTGTGTACAATGGAGACATAGCATTGCTCGAAAGACGCTTGATGTCGCGTGAGGCATGCCGGTAACGACGTTGTAAGCTTAAATATACAGGAACCATGGGTATAATGACTAAACTTAACCAAGGCATGGCATATAAACTAATAAATACTGATCCCACTAGACCCACCACTTGCGCCAGTAGTATATTTAAAATGAATGGCAGCGAATCATCTACAGTGTAGGTGTCCGAAGAAAAACGATTTAAAATACGGCCAACTGGTGTAACATCAAAAAAACTGAACTTGGCCTAAAATTGTCACATGAGCTATTTAAATAAAGTAATTGCTGATTATTATCGGAGTTATACTTACATATATCACTTTGTTTAGCAACTTGTCGTGTATATATTTGGCGGCCTTCAAGCCAGCATAAGCAAAAAGAAAAGCTCGAGCTAAAGTCATTATGGAGTTTGTAAATGCCAAGCCACCAAATATACTCAAATAATAAGCTGTTGTATGAGCTGATAAGGAATTATTAGAAGCTCCTTCCCACATGGGTTGTATTAAATGGTCCAAAGTACTCGTTACATCTGTGTTGTTGTCCAATGTTGTATCTGTTACCCAGTGGGCTAGCCAAGCATCAGATAAATTTCGCGTTACTTGCATTAACACCACCGATAACAAAACTATCAAGCCTAAAGGTGTTGTTACAGCTTTCCAGTAGCAAGCAAATACATTTATTGATAGATGTCCATACTCTCTGGTTTCCTGAGAAATAAAGGTATTATTCATTTTGAATCTTGGACGAAATTATGTCATGCAATATCTGTGGAAATTTCTGTAGAGCTTCAAAAGAAGTTTTTAAATGATATCGAATGCCGTAATTTGTCCTCTGATTGTTTCGTTTTAATAGATTTTTTTTAATTGGGCCTGATTGTGCAAGGCGTTGGCATAAACGCCAAAGTCGTTTTTTGTAGTAGATTAAAAAGCACGGGTTGTGTGTTACTTTAATCTATTCCAAAAAACGACATAGGCGTTTACGCCAAGGCCTTACACAATCAGGCTGATTACCTCTAACATTATGCTATCTACACTTTTCTGTTCATGAGCTGTTCGCAACTCATCCAAATTAATTGATCCCCTTCTTTCAATATCAGTCTCATCATTCGAGTCTTCCAAACTTAAGTCAATACTTTCAGACATATATTCGCTTGTCGTAAGTTTTCCATTTTCAATATGCAAAATCTAAGAAATAAGAAATGAAGATGTTGATTAATATACATATTTAGGAAAAAAGCTTGGTTCCCGCAAAATCAACGGTTTGCAATGGGTAGTATGACGATAACGAATTATCCTCTTAATAGAACAACCGAATTTCTTTGGCATATTCAAGGTAGATCTATAAGGTATACTTATCGGCGAATTGATACAACAAAGCAAATTTTTTTTGAATTGTGATGTCAAAAAATGTATGAGAAAAACTCCAATCGAATATTAAAATGTAAGTGGATTGGTAAAACACACTACAATTTGACAGCTAAATTACCGAACATAAGGACTGATGCACAGACCTTATATATCGACCTTGGGCATAGTATTCTATTTTTTAATAAAAATTAAAATATTGCATTTGTAACGTTACGTCGTTTTTTATTTTCATATTTAAAAAAATATCTATGCAAGCTTAGTTAATTTTACGTCCTATATTTTTTTTTTGTGTGTACATTTACACATTTTCTGTTTTTTTTATATTTTAATATTTTCTTTCTCATGAGTACACCATTTTAAAAGTATCTCTTTTACTACATTTACTACAAAAAAGTAGAATATAATTCTTGCAAAAAAAACCGACTACAAAATAGGCGTGGCACCGCCCCAATATTTTATCATCATATACTTTTATGAGAACTAATTGTGTGTGCGAAGTCTCATAAGAATCGGATAAGTAGAAGTAGTTAAAATGAATATTTACTTTTCATGGGCCCACTTTTCTAACCACATTGTTGTAATGTAAAGATAACTAAATCTATTCATGAGAATCGGCTAAGTAGAAGTAGTTAAAATGCTTATTAATTTTTCTTGGGCGTGACCGCCCATTTTCTAAACATAAACTTGTATTGTAACGATAACTAAAGGTGTATGCAAAGTTTCATAACAATCGGTTTAGTAGAAGCTGTTGAAAAAGAATATTTACTTTGCATGGGCGTGGCACAGCCCACTTTTTTGATCCTGATGTAGTATTTAAACAGAAGAATAATGTGTGTGTAAAGTTTCTTAAGAATCGGTTGAGTAGAAGTAGTAGAAAACGAATGTGTATTTACTTTGTATGGGCGTGACACTGCCCACTTTTCAACGGGACAAATCTGGAAGTACATCCTTTTGAATAGAGAAAAAAAATCCGAAATCGGTTCATAAATGGCGGAGTTTTGAGGGAACATACATAAAAAAATACATGACGAATTGATAACCTTTCTCCTTTTTTTGAAGTCGGTTAAAAATATAACTGTGAAAAGAAATTTAGCAAAAAAGATTTTAAAAAAAAATATTAAAAACAAATTTGGAAATTATAGACAAAACGACTATAGCAAACACATCGCACCTTTCAACGTTTTCAAATCGTTTTTCCGTCTAAATTGTTTTTCATCACATACCTGATTGATAATTTGGTGTAATTTGCTTACTTATTGTTAACAACTTAATTTAAAAATCTATTTTACATTCGTAAATGCAAACCAAATTTTATAAAAAGTAGTTTAAAAAACTGTGTGAATAACCTTATTCGAAATTTAAAAATTTTGGTCATTCGAAAAAAAATGAAAAAGCTGTTCGAATATTCGAATAATTTTTATTCAAATAACAACACTAAAAGATACCATTTTGACAGTAAAAAATGTAAACCTTAATTTGTCCCTCACCTGATTAGCATAATAAAATAATGTAACATTGCGTGTCACAATTATTCTTGTTTTATCTTTCAGCAAGTTTAATATACAATGCTTAACAATATGACTTGCTACATGAGCATCCAAGGAAGCTAAAATATCATCCAACAAATAAACTGCAAAAAAGATTAAAATGAAAAATGTAAAAAAATAGAACAGAAAATAAAACTGCTGCCTACCCCTTTTATCCTGATACACCGCTCTAGCTAAGGCAATTCTAGCTCTTTGTCCACCAGATAATGTATGGCCATTTTCTCCTACTCCAATCAAATCTCCACCCAACACCGTGAGATCGTCGTTTAAAGCACAAGCGAATAACACTAATTTATACCATTTTTCATCAAAAACACTACCCCAAACAATATTATCTCGTATGGTGCCACGTTGTAGCCAAGGTGTTTGAGGCACATAACCAAACCCTGCCAAATCAAAAAGTTGCGAAAATTTTTTACAATCAAAATCAAATTACGTACCTGATGTCAAATCTTGCACACAAATTGAGCCATCTAAACAATTTATACCAGCTACTATGGCTGCTATAAAACTAGACTTGCCTGCTCCAACTGGACCTTCAATACACACAAGGTCACCCTAAAATGTATTATTGTATTGTTTATACTACATATTAGAAAATTTAATTGATTGCATTAGGAAAATACCTTTTTTACTTCCAAATTCACTTTTTCTAATCTAAATGTTGTTGCTTGTACATCTTCATCATTATTAATCGGATCATATTCAAAAGTGGCCTCTTTGAATTGTAATATTACTGGTATTTCATCGGCTAATGTCAGAGAGCTACCTTTAATTATCGGGTTGTAATATGAAGAAAAATCAAGATTTTGAAGCTGAAAGAAGAAATTAAACAAAATACTTTTTTAATCAAACGTACACATTTGAATGCAAAAAAAAGGAATGAATGCTAGTTTTTAAATTATGGGTACCGAAAAATTCTTTTCCGATTAGTTGCAGTTTCAGAAAAATTTCTAAAACTCTCACAAAAAGGCAAATAGTTTTAAATTTTTCGAATTATCAGTCTTATGTTTTGAAAATCTCACATTTTGTCAGAGTAATCACAACAATTTTTGAAACTAAGTGGTTTTAAACCGGTTAGGATTCACACCTTGCCAGTTATTCAAATATCGAACTGGCCCACTTTGAATCCTAGTGGGTCTCTTTGTGTTACCCGAAATTGAGACGTGCAGAGAGGTAAGGGCCCCTTTTAACACATAAGCGCAAAACAACCTAATATTTTGCTACTTTTACAGTAGAAGCAATGCGTATTTCTGCAATAAAAACCCCCTGACGAATTAATTTCTGTATGAATTTTGTGTAAAAATACTTGTAATATTTCAAAAGTTATGTTAGTTATGTCTTGTTGCTTCATATTTTTCTGATTCGAAAAGCACTATCCCCTAAAAATATACATACATATTTAGAAAAAATCAATGAAAAAGAAAAATAATATCTCGACATTAGCGCCATCTATCGGTTCCAAAACTTCATTGTAACCGATTAGGCGGTTCGGAGATTAGCGTGAACGATCACAGTTACACGCGATTTTTATTTCATTGTCAGGAAGGTAATCTCTTAGCAAACGAATTTTACCTTCTTTTTCAGACTAATGTAGAATATCGTCATATAAAACGTAAAACCAAGCAAGTACAATTTTTTAAATTTTATAGGAGAGGGAAAACAGTTTACGAAATAGTACTACAAACAAATGGAAGATATCCTCTTAGGCAATAGTTTAGCAATGTCATTCATTCAGATGAAAATAATCAAAGAAATATTTTTATTTTCTTTTTATATTTAGAGAATATTTTATTTCAACAATTTTATTTCAAAAAATATAATTGCCACGAAAATGAATTTTAAAGCTATAAGAGAACTACATATTTAAAAGGAAAGTTTTCAAATGCATGCATAAAATTTTTACAGAAAAGGAATAGATATAGATAATAGTATTTTTCATGTAGGCAATACGTTTGGCAATTAGGGTTTTTTTATTCCCGGACTTTTTTGTTTCCCGGGAGAGCGGGCAATAAAAAAGAAATTCTCGGGATTTGAAGAAAGTAATAAAATATTTTCGGAATTCATTGATTTTTATATGACCAAAATTAATCATTGAATCATTTTTTATTTTAAACTGAGCTTTATTTTAAAAGTATTTCAGAAACAAAACTATTTCTAAAGAAACGAGATAAAAAAGCAAAAAACTTAACAGATCACCAAAACAAAGAGATTCAAAGTAAATTAGGTACAAAAGAACAATGGTGGAGTTCACGCAACATTCGGTAACTGTTAACGGCCCTTTCCACAATGTATGATTAAGAGTTAACGTGGATTTTAACGGCTAGTTTTGTATGCCGAATTTGCCGTTAAAGTGGATGTTAACTTTTAATCGAACATTGTGAAAAGGGCTGAAAATCGGTAAAATTTCTCATAAATTGTCTTATCAAAAGTTTTTTAAATAAAGTTTACAGCAACACAAAAATATGGACAATTTTGTCCATTTAACGAGTAAACAGTTACCGAATGTTGCGTGAACTCCACTAATATTTTTATCGAAATTTGAAGGAAAGTTCGTATCTAAAAAACTATTTTTAGACCGAATAAAAAGAGAGCATACAAATCATTAGTAAAATCACGGATGCATTGCAATCAAAGTTGTTTTATTTCTGATCATTCATCAATGATTTTAACATGTGGTTGTCAGAGGGCGGAAGAGCGATTAAATGATTGTGTAGGATTGTTGCTGACAAAAAGAGCGGTCTTAAATACAGAATATTCAATTCAGTCGTTTACTTCTTGGTATGCAATGAAAATTCTCTTCTATTAGAAAATTTCTACTTTTATATTCTTTGTTGCAAATGGTTTTTTAAACAGCCAATTTATTCATTGATTCAGCTCACAATCGATTTCTTATTTAAGTAACAGAATTTTTTCGTTTCGCTCTCACCAGAAGTTGTCTGGATAGTTAAGAGGGCTTTGCATAAATTATCAATATTTTGAGTCCTTTTTCCGCTATCTTCAAATAATTTCAGCTGCTTTGTTAATAGCAGCATTTAAAGTTTCCTCGAAAGTCTTCTCTTTCAAAGCATGGCCGACTTCCTAAACACCAAAATGCATTGCATTAATGCAAAGTCCTATGTGCTTTTTTTCAAAAAATGTAAAGTCGCATCACTGCAATGCAGTCCTTAGTGCTTTTTTTGCAAAAAATGTAAAGGTGCATCACTGCAATGCATTTTTGTGTTTAGGAACTCGGCCCATCAGTGTCATCTGAATTAATACCTATGTATTTCCCCATTTTCTGTCATTAAATACATTAAAAGAGCATTAAAAGACGTGCATAAATATTTTCTGCATTTTGGTACATACTGAAAAACATTTCTGTTGCTTTTACTAAAAAAATTCTTTTAAATAATTAATTAAATAAACAACTTTTTTCTCTTCGTTCTTCAATCCAAAATAATTCAATATACACTTTGCGCCGTGGTTGTTTTTTTCCTCTTACATAGATATAATTTCCTGATGAACGACAATAATATAAAGAAAAATACCAATTTTTGGGTGCCAAAATCAGTATTTTTTATGGATATAAATATATTTTTAATCCCGGGAATTCCCGGATAAAATTCTCGGGAAAGCAGGAAACTGAAATAAGCGATTTTGCCTATTGGCAATACATATGATATATTTCTGTGTTTGCTGCGATAGTGGCTACGTTGGTTTCTTTTGATTATAGGGTTGCGTGAACGATTTCATCCATGAAACTACTGAAATGTTCATTTGCACAACTTCGAATAAAAATTAGGATACTGAACAAACTGTTACTTTTATCATCCAATGAGTGGAAACCAGGGACCGTAACTGTTGTCTTTTTTTCGAAAAAGTCAAATAATAATAGTTATTTTTTGACCAATATGTTTTAGGTCAAAAAATAAAATAATTTTTGACTATTATTTTTTTGGTCAAAAACAAAAGTTAAAATTTTACAGATATTTTTTTGGTCAAAAATAAAAGCTAAAATTTGACCGATATTTTTTTGGTCAAAAATAAAAGTTAAAATGTTTAGTTAATTTGTTAATTTGTTTAGTCAAAACTAAAAGTTAAAATTTGACCGATATATTTGGTCAAAAATAAAAGTTAAAATTTGACCGATATTTTTTCGGTCAAAAATAAAAGTTAAAATTTCACCGATATTTTTTTGGTAAAAAATAAAAGCTAAAATTTCAAAAAAGAGCAAGTAATATTTGGAGCTAATAATCTCACATGGTGAATATCATACTAATCAACATCGATTTAACTTGTAAGTGAATATAACACCAATAGCTCTTATATACAATTTCGTTAAATAAATTGGTTCAATAGTTGATGCTCCTGCTCACTAACATCAAGCATAACAAGTGGTTAATATAACTTTTATTTTTGACCAAAAAAATATCGGTCACATTTTAACTTTTATTTTTGACCAAAAAAATATCGGTCAAATTTTAACTTCTATTTTTGACCGAAAAAGTATGAGTCAAAAAAAATAACAGTTATATTTTGACTTTTTTGAAAAAAGTAACAAAATAAAAGTATTTTTAGATATTTATTCCTTAGCTCACGACCATCACAATGCTATACTCAAATATCGTATAGACAAATTATTTCTGTCTGACTTTTTGAACTGAAAGTTTGATAATAACTGTTATTTTCGAATTTGGGGAAATTTTTCGGTGCAGTGCCATAATGGCATATGCCATCTGCTTCTCAATGCTATTGGGCAATAACGCCATACGCAAAAAGTGTACATATGGGAAATAAAACCATATTTTATTAGCTGTTGCCATTATAATCTGCCTTCAGGCAGTCTTGATGAATGATTTTATCAGCTCGAACAGCGGCTTCGCTGAATAAAGATTATTGCGTAGCCGCACATGTTTTCTTTCACATTTGTAAATGTTAGTATGCTCTGGTATAAGTGAACAAACCAACTGCATTTTACTGTCTTCTTAACTATCGAGTGTTTATTGTGCTCGTTTCATAGTTATTAAAATTAAGAACAATTTTTACACACATTATATTTAATTCATTTTTACACACATTATATTTTATTTTATAAGTTTAAGCGACAAAAATTAGTTTTCATATGCAAGCACATATCATATCAACAAATAGTAACGACTTTCAGATAATGAGAAAAATACGTACTAATTTTATTAAGAACTAGGTGTAGTTCTAATTAGAAGCATAGTAATAAGATCAATAAGTACCACTCATTTCTTTATAACCCATTAATAAAGTACTACAGATTACAAAAATCACAAAAGTTTTTGCTGGGATTATTTAGTTTCATGCATATGGCTATTTTTATTATAACTCACCGAGCATGACAGTAGAAGCCTAAAAATTTTTAAGAACATGGGCTGTTTTGAAAATTTTGTCACTTACATGGTTTTTACGTTTCGCATGACGATATATCGTTACCTTAATATAGAAAGGCCATAACTCATTATTTTTTAAGCCGAGTTTTTTGCATATTTCGATGGTTCATCTATCGAAATATACAAAAAACTGGATTTGCAAAAAATGAGTTAGGGCCTTTCTACATTAAGGTAAGGGATACGTAAGTATTACGCGCTATGGTTATACATTTGGATCCGTTCTATAAAACATACTTATTTAAAAAAATTTTTTTAAAGGCCATATAAAATTTACATTCATTAGTTCTTTTACACGTTTTATGGAAATTCATGTCTCTATTAAGTCGATTTTTTGCATATTTCGATGGATCATCTATCGAAATATACAAAAAATTCGATTTCCAAAAAATAATAATAAGTTAAGGTAACGGATATGTATGTATCATGCGCTATGGTTATACATATGGATCCGTTCTATAAAATATACTTATTTAAAATTTTATTTTAAAAAATCCATATAAAACTTACATCCATTAGTTCTTGTACACGTTTTATGGAAATCCATGCCTCTATTAAGCCGTTCAAGACCCACGGAAAAGCATTTAATGGGCCAATAAGTAAATTCAACAAAGCCACACTTGTGTACGTAGTAGAAGCAATCAGTGGATTACCCATCCAAACTGATACACCAAATGTTAGAAAACACATTAAAACTGGCGTGGTGGCCCAAAAATATACACACCATGCATCCAAATATTTACGTTTAGCTAAAAACTTCATTTCATCTTTACGAAAATTCAATATTTTCTTAATGAAAACATCTTCCCAGGCGTTAAGTTTAATTTGCTTAGCGCCTATAATTGTTTCACTGGTAGCCGATATACGAGCATCTTTTGCTGTCATTAGACCTTGAGAATATTGGCCAATACGTTTGGCCAACCAACGATTAATAGGTATAAGTGCAGCAGCAAAAATAACACCAGCTATAAAGGCAGCTCCCAGCTGGGTGTATAGTAAATAAAGCGTAGTAAACAATTGAAATGGAATACTCCAAAATGAATGGAATGAAATGCAAGAATTTACAATGCGATCGGTATCGGTAGACATTAGGTTTAAAACTTCGGGGCTAGCATTATTTAATCCGCGGGCTTCCAAAGCTTTGCGATAAATAGCACTAACTATGCCAATACGCATTTTCATGCCAATCATTGACATACGCCAATTGAAGTGGCAAGAGCAAAAAGTATCTGTAAATATAAGAAACTCGTTTTAACCCTTTATGGCGCAACATCGAGAACATACGTTTTTTTACAGATTCTAGGAGCTCATTGCACAAGTAAAAAATTTTGTTCTGGGGTTTTTTTTAAATTTATTTATTGGCGTGCAAATGGGTAAAGAAGGAAGTGGGAAGAAGGTCAAATGTCTTAAGCCCTTATGACACTACATTTTTCTTGCATTGTTTTGCTATAGGATTGAAAGAAAGAAACAGCAAATGATAGAAAGAAACAATTATACAATCAGCTTGATGTCACATTCGTGTACGTGTGATTGACGAAAAATCAAAACCAAGTAGATTTTCCATCAAGCGTCGTCGGTGTCACTAATACTAACGAAATTTCACACATACTACTACCACGCTTGTCAAGCATGTTGACTGTGTATATTGCCCTAAAGATTTCTTTAGTGCTGCCTACTTTTTATTTATAATAAAACGCCAACAGAAAAAAGTTAAAATAAAGAGGCGCCAGGTCGCTGAATTCGTAAAGAAACCACTAACTTGGCAACACTTTAATGTTTCAAGCTTGAAACGTCAATTTTAAGTTGAACATTTAAAAATTTTTTTTTGACAGGCCCCATTTATTTATCGATAACATTAGTAAAAGCTCTGACAATTTGGTATTTATCTTAATAAAGCTGAACTCTTTGCACTTGGTAAAATTTCGTATCATATTATATTTGCACTGTTCTCCAAAACTTAAAAAATTAAGAAAGAATGTAGTGTCATAAGGGCTTTAGCAATAAAAGCGTCATATTAAAAATATTTTTGATCACAATATTTTAGCAATAAAACAAATAATTGACTTCAAAATGTACAAAATTTAATGAATTAAAACGCGCGCAAAATAAGTTTTTAAAAATTGCACTACGGTAACATTGATTTAATAAAATCGTAGGGTTAGTTTAAATCTGTTGTGATGTAACAGATACAATTTTGTATTAGGAACGAATTTAATAGTTTGAAACTAAATGTTGCACCAAAGTTATTGATTTAAAATGAAATTAACAATTGCCTTTACTTAATGGTTTTTATGAGGATTGAATGGTTTATTGCATATCTGCAACATGGCGCCATAAAGTGTTAATTTTTAATCAATATCACAAAAATTTACTTACATATCAGCTGAGTTCCAAATAGACCCAATGCATATAGATAAGGCTGCCAATTAAAATCGGTTTCATTTGCCTCAGCCCCAGAAGATTCTTGCCTCAATAAACCACCCAAAAGCAAAGGACCAGCAAAACTTGACATATCTGCTATTAGTCTTAATATACCAATCAAATAAAACTCTTTGCCAAATGATGTGTGCAGTGCCCAAAATAATTTTTTTGATCTTGATATACTAATTTGTAGCTTTTCACTTATTCTTGAAATATTTAAGGCATCTGGCAAATCAAACAGATCTTCGATACGTTTCAAATTTCCAGTCACGCCCTTTGCAATTAGAGGTCCCACCCAATAGAAAAAGAATCTAGAAAAATAATTAGCCTCATCTTGAGCATGACCTAAATGAACTTCATTAAAATCAAAATGGAATTGCGTATATCGTGGTGGTGATAGAAGTGATGTGGTTTCCGAGTTAAACTGTGGATAACGCGGGCCGGTGTAGGTAGCCTTTCCCTTTGGTATTAAAGTTAAACCATAACAAATATCAAGTAATAAGGTACCCAAACTCCAAAGCCACCATTCAAAATGTCGACTAGAGCGTAGCCAAACTGCATCTAATACGAATACTGCCAGCCACATGACTATCATGACTAGCGGTCCTCTGTGACTAAGTTCACCGAAGTTTCGGAATGTAAGAAGATAGCCTTAAAATAAACGAGATTTAATTACAAATTTTTTTTGGGAATTATTAAATTACATTAAATTTTTTAGTTTTTTAACGTGCTTTTTCCCAAATTAATATTTTAGTTTTTCAGTAAAATATTAAAGTTTTTTTTTTAAATACATTGAAATTGATTATGAAAGGGTATTATCTAGTTCCTATGTGCATTTCATTGGGGCTAATGCAAATCATCAGGGAACCTTTACCCAAAAATCTCATAGAAAAACTAAAGATATTATAAAGATATATTTTTATGAAATGTAACAACAAAATACACAAAATTCCATAAAAAAGCTAAGATATTTTGCATTTGTTTATTGTTGTTAATGGTTTTATTGCTTCTTCAGTTTTCCTGATGATTGTTTAATACGTCATCCAGTTCTATACGTTATTTCTGATATGTCATATTCCAAAAATATACCTTGTTTTTTATCCATTCCTTAATCATTCTTTCTCAAAAGAAACCATTCTGTTTCAGTCGTTTGCCATGTCCCTAAAAACAGTCTTCTCCTGTTTATTGATTAATCATTATTTTGTAAAATAAACCAATAAATAAATAAATAAATATACTTCTATGGACATAAGTTCGTTTTCTTAATAAAACCGACGTATTGACTTACATATTAATTTATTATAGAAATCCCCTAAGGCAGTGATGATAAGATAAACTATTTATATTGGTTTAGGTTTTGTATACATATGTATGTATACAAAAAGCACATTTAAAGAAATAAAGGAAATAAATTATGATTAATTTTAATTCAAATGATGATGATAAAATGTGCATTTAATATGTAAACCCCAATGGGTAGTGGAGAAAGTTTACAATACTGTGAGGTATTTAGTTTTTACCAGGGACCATAACGATTATGAGTAATATCATAAAAATTAAGATTTAATTGTTATTTTAAATTTTTACTAAAAATTTATTTAATAAGAATTATAATTGAGTTTTACTTTTTGATCGTAAAATAATTCTTATTTTTGAGTTTTATTTTTAAGCTCAAAAATAAGGATTATTTTAAATTTTTATTTTTTTGCTCGAAAGTAACGATTATTTCTTGATTTTTATTTTTTGCTTACAAATAACGATTACTGTAGGTTTTTAATTCTCGTAATATGATCGATTTATCTGAAATTTGTTAGACACCTTTACTGAGTATTGTCGGTTTGGTATTTTCTCGGCTTTCAGCGTTGCCATTGTTTTCCGGGGTACTTCTGGGATTTTAAGGAGATTTGTAAACATTTTTCGAAATCCGGGAACTTCTGTGATTTAGGGGAGTTTTTTGTACAAGTTTTTGGGAATCCAGGGAACTTCTGGGATTTCGGAGATTTATAAAAATTTTTCGAAATCCGGTAACTTGTGACTTAGGGGAGATTTTTGTAAAAGGGTTTGGGAATCCGGGGAACTTCTGGGATTTTCGAGAGATTTTTGTAAAAGTTTTTGGTAGTCCGGGAGACTTCTGGGATTTTGGGGAGATTTTTGTCCCAAGTTTGGGGAATTTTTAGACCGGTTTTGTGTCTAAGGGTGGTGTCCTTGCTTAGTGAAGGTGTCTCGGCTAAATTCTTGAGAAGTATCACATAAGTATCTTCCAGGCAATATTTAAAAAAGTACATAGTTATGAATTAGTGTGAATTTAAATTCAAATGGCTTGTTGCATATGACTAATAAATACATCAATAAAGTAACAATTAAAACCCAAAATAATGATTATTTTTAAGGAAAAAATAAAAATAAAAATTGGGAACAAATCAAGTTTAGCTACGTAGCTCAAAAAAACTACCCTATCCGATAGAGAAAATATAAGAAAAAAAAATTAAATAAAAAAATTTTCGGCGAGTCTTGGTTTCCGAGTTATGGGCCTCTGAAGTTCCAGTAGAAAATAGTGATTATATGGTGTATTTTTCATGCAATGCGGTCAATATTGGTATCATTTAAAATCTTTTGAGAAGATATGTTAGGAAATTCTAAAATTTTCGCTGAATAAAGATTATCTACATAACCGACCTTTGGCCGGGCTCAAGGATTTATCCTCTATGTATGTCGAATAGTGTCTGAGTAAATAATCCTGCCTGTTTTGTAAATCGAGTCGATTTCAAAACGCTCGATTTAGAAGAATTAAATCCACTACTAGCGAAATTTTTTTTCGCATTTTTTTGTAGTTTTCAGTTTTTTAGAGCTTAAAATATCATATCTGAAATTAATTTACTATGTATGATTTAAAATACATCAATGGGGGATTATTTATTTTTGGAAAACGAGAAATTTATTCGGATTCGGTTTACAGAACATGGCCGAATATTTTCTACTCACCTAAAAACCTTTTCTCAATCTTTATTTTTGAGTTACATAATTTTACGTTTCATATAGCGATATGACCAATTTTTAATTTTTAAAAGCTTTTAAATGATACCAATTTTGACCGCATTGTATGAAAAATACACCTTATAATCACAATTTTCAACTGGAACTTCAGAGGCCCTCGGAAACAAAGCATCGCCGAAAATTTTTTCATTTAATTTTTTTTCTTATTTTTTGATTCTCTATCGGATAGGGTACTTTTTTTAACTACGTAGCTAAACTTGATTTAAGCCAAAAATTGAAAATAATCGTTATTTTTGAGCTAAAAAATAAAACTCAAAAATAAGAATTATTTTGCGATCAAAAAATAAAACTCAATTATAATTCTTATAATTGATTTTTTTAGTAAAAATTTAAAATAAAAGTTATTGCATAAATGGAAAGTATACAAAAAATAGTGTCCTAATATTCTGGGATAATTTTTTTTTGTCCAAAATTTGTGCAATAATCATTATTTTCCGTCCCTCGTTTTAACATATACGGCCATGTCACAGAGTTCTATTCCGTTCGGAAACGGAATTTAACCTATCCCATTTTTGTAGCAGCTAGTTTCTAAAAAAGAAAACTAAAATACGCAAATTTGTCAGGCGTGTCCAGACTGTTGGCGGCGCTACTATGCTGCGGTGTGCTCCAGCTAGGGCTTAACATACTAGAGTGGATTGAATTCCGTATATGAACGGAATTGAACTCTGTGACATGGCCGATAGAATAAATTTGTATTGTCAAATGGTGAAATATACAGTACTTGTACGCATCAGACCACAAAAAAAATAATTTTAAGAAATAAAGAAAATTTTGAGATTTTTAAGTATGTAATTATTAGTTTAGTATAAAATATATTTCATCAAATGGAAAAATATGCCCTAAAACATCACAATAAGCACTCAAAAACTAAAACTTCCAGTACTTGAAATTCAACTGGAAGTAAAATTTATTTCAAGCTTAGCTTCAAGATCTTTGCAAGTTTGAAAATAATTTAAAAGCAACAAAAATGTATGCTCTAAACTTTCTTTTGTTTGTCAAATAATGAAAAATCAAATCATTTTTCAGAATTAAAAAATAGCTAAATTGTCAAAATTATAAAAAATTAGCAATTATGTAACATATATGTATCAGTGGTGGATATTCTAGAATCGCGTTGTGAAAGAAACATCCAAAATAAAAACTAAATTGCAAAAATTTCAAAAATACATGAAATATAAAAGTGAAATGCGTACAAATACGTTTATTTGATTTTTGTAACGCATGGAGACGTTCACTTCTCTGACGCGCTTTCCAGAATAGCCACCATTAATTTATTTATTAATTTAATCTTTGTTTGTAATAAAGAATTTTCTAATTATGATTGAAATGAATTATATTTTCAACTTGAAACACACTTTTACTCAACTCTTGAAGTAAACTATATTTCAAGGATTGAATTAAACTTAAATTCAACGCTTGAAATAAACTATAATTCAAGGCTTGAATTAGAATTTTTTACAACTGTAATATTTTACTTGAATTCAAGTTCCCATTTTACTGGATAATGCTATTGAAATAAAGTGTATTTCAACCCTTGAAACTGGATTGTTTGACTTGAATATCAATTGTTTTACGCTTTATTTCAAGCAAAATTGCTTATTGGGATACTTAACTTAAAATTGTTCAACTTACCACTGTGAACTACCCACATAACACATTCCGTACAAACAACGAGTATATCGGCTGCATACAATCGGACACCCAAATGATAAAACTCGAAGAGTTTCAATACTGGGAAGGAAGCCAACAAAATACTGGTAACTACACGGAAATTAATGGCCCGCAATTGGGTACGATCCCGTGCTACACATCGAGTGTACACACCAAAGTGATAAGCGGAGACTGCAGCAAACAATGTATAAATTGGTAGCTGTAAAATTATTTCCTGGAAACAAGGTAGCAAATCATTGGAATCACTAGCAAAGGGCCTTACGCCTGTAGAACAAAACTCTGTCCAGTTCCAACGAAAATTCCATTCTTTCACATCTATTTCAGTAGATCTAACAAAATACAACGAAATTCATTTTACTTTTTCAAAATTTTAAATTCACCATATTTTTACTTTTCCATAGCAATTTATGAAGTACTTAATGTTTTGCTTTCCATGAAAATATGTGATTTAATTACTTTCTTACGTTCGCTCAGAAAAGACCAAGTTAATTTTTTGTCATCATCAACATTGTACACAATAAAATAATGATAAATTTTGTATACTGAATGACTAATAACTTTTTTTTTTATTAATTTTCGGTCACTCGGTAAATACAGATCGAATTTAACTTTTTGCCGCAGTAATGTAAAAAACCCCCCGCTGGTAATGAACAGCTGTTAGAACGGCTGGAACATAGTCACAGGCTAAACAGACGCGACAAAAGAGGGATGATATTGCATATTCACTTAAACGAAAGCCGAATGCAAAACGGAATAAAAATGAAATAACTTTGTGACATAGTTCACAAAATACAACATAGTAGAATAATATACAAAGTAGCTCTGGAACGCCAGCTGATTATTTTTTATTTGCTTGTTTCGTGATACGAGCTGTCAAATGTTGTGTATATGGGAAACATGGTGAAATAAGTATACCGGTGGCAGCATCACGTCAGCTGATTATTTTTGATCTGCTAGTTTTGTGCATAATCCACGTCCAGCACGTATATATTTTTGACAAGCACGTATATATTTTTATCATTATTTTTTTGTTGTATTTGTTTCCCTTATGCGGTCACCTGTATAATTATATCACCATGATGGGAAATAACAACGTTGCACACACAATACCACACGTATGTTTGCTGCTTATGCTATACCACAAAATACAATGTTATACAAACACTCATTAATGTGTGACATGTCCTATCAGAAAATGTACATTTGTTTAGTTATGCGGCTACCTGTTAAATTATTCTACCATGGGCTGGAAACTACTTATTTTTCACAAAACCAATAACAATGAAGAGTGCACGAACCCGTTCGGCCCATAGCCGGCTTAACAGCCGCCGCCGAATTTGGTATTTAAATTGCACCCCGCCGATTTATGCGGCTGTGATCGGCACGCGAGTCAGCCGAAAAGTGACTATTAAATAAAGAAAAATGTAGCATGCTGTATTTAATATATTACAAAAAGATCGTAGTCGAAGGCGAAAATCGCCAAACACGATAGGGGGAATATGTTTGGTACAAATACAACAAAAAACTGGATAATGCTTATCAAAAATATATAAAATATCTAAATTTTTTTTCGCTAGATATTCATATGAGCCGGTCGACAGCAGACACTTTTCATTCAGTCGCCGCCGGGGAAAATTATTGGCTTACAGCCGGCGCTTAACCGCCGCTGGTTACTTTATGGGTAAGCTGCCGCCTACAATCGAATAATATGGGCCTCGTGCTCTGACAATGAATCCCACGAAAATGGAGATCAAAACAAATATCTAAATCTATTCACTTTGTTGAGAAGCAGTAGATAAAACCAAAGCGAATTAATATCAAGTGGCCTTATCATCAAAACAACACACATACAAAGTAGGTGTAGGACTATTTTTATTTGTGCTTTGACAGTTCGGGTTAAAGTTATTCTCTTTTCTTATATAGAGTTTGACTGATTGGGTGTAATCAGCTGATGATCATCTGTGATGATAGGGCTACCTGGTACTGAATTCGCCTTGGATAAAACAAGAAAATAAAATTAATGCTGATTGCCAAGTCTACTAGATTGACATGAACTAATGTGTATGCATGAAGCTTTCAACATGCACGTTTTATGCATGCATTTATGGAGAGTTAAAGTTCCACTCCTTCTCCACATAGTTATAGTAGCTGGGAATAGGAAATCTTGTAACCCTTGTATTTAAGGTATAATATGTATTCCTCACTTTTAAGTAAGCTTAACCACCCCCGAAGGACATAGACGAAATATAAGAGTAATTTTGATAATATAAGCGATCTGTAGGGACTAATGTGGGCTTTAGCCCCCACAACATCCCCACCCCGAAAAATCTCAAGCTACGCCAGTGGCCCCTAGGGCTTCTTCGGAAATCGATCACTGCGCTGCATCAGTAAAACAAACTTTGTTTTAATGCCGACAAAAATCTAATTATGATTTTTTTATTGTGTGATTTGTTTTTATTGATTATTTGACGATTTTTCGGTCCACATCTAATTCACTGATATACATAAAAACATATAAAATCACTGTTACAGCGCAGTGATGAATTTCCGAACAGGTCCTAGCTGATTCACTTAAAGCTTGTTCTACCTGTGACACTGTCGCCAGAGTAGCCAGATAAATAGAATTTTTAAAATTACAATTACAAAATTGTCAATGTTATACAATTCTTCAGAAGCAATAAGTAAAGAAAATCAATTCTTTAATAATTACGTTGAACCAAAGTGCAGACAATCAGGTTCGGAATGTCATAGCATTGTTATATATATTTATTTGTAACAACAGTGCTTTGATAATTCCAAACATTTTCATTCCGAATGGAATACAGAACAGAGCTGAATATTTAAAATTATGCATGCAAACGGAATTTTAAAAAGGAACAAAGCTGTTTTTTAATATTAGGGCCCTTTTACACACACAAAGTTTTCTTTGCAAAGTTTTAATTCAGCCGGTAGAAAGACAAAGATAGGAATACTTCATCTCTCTGTCTTTCTACCGGCTGAATTAAAACTTTCCAAAGTAAACTTTGTGTGTGTAAAAGGGCACTTACTGTTCTTTTAATATTCTTACGAAATGAAAAATGCAGATTCGTAACAATTGGTGTCAGAAGTGAAATTGCAATAATAAAAAGGACACTGTTAATCAATAAAAGGGCATTATTAATTAACAAAATAAAAAAGGACATTATTAATTAATAAAATAAAAAAATACATTATTAATTAATAAAATAAAAAAGGACATTGCTAATTAGTAAGATATGCTAATAAAAAAAATTAACATTATTAATTTTAAAAAATTTTCAAAAGGGCTATTAATTTAAAAAAAATTCAAAAGGACATGAAGTTTGAAAAGCTAAAAGTGGAGCATCTAAAAAAGGAGCTGAGTAAGATCGAGCTGCCAACAGCAGGCAATAAAATTGAACTTTAGAAGAGGCTGATAGCTGAGTTCAAGCAGCGTGGCATCAACATCGGGACATACAAATTTGAGGATAAAGAGGAAATAGAGATATGTACCCGTGCTACGATAAGCAGCATGGATTTAAGTGCAATGTTCGCTGCTATGGTGGAAAAATTGCAGGAAGTTAAGGCTGATAATCAAGAAAAAACTAGCGCTAATAATGAGCGACTGCTAGCTGAAGTTACGGCTGCAGTTCAAGATACATCTAGAGCTAATAATGAGCGACTGTTAGCTGACGTTAAGGCTGAAGTTCAGGAAACATCTAAGGCCACAAATGAGAAGTTAGTGGAAATTTCTGAAACCATACACAGAAGAGTAGATGGCATTGAAGTACAAGCCAGCAAATTCGATGAAATACTCTGAATTGGAGAATAAATTCAATAATCTAGAAATTTGTGGCGTCGAAGTGCATGTAAAAGACGGACTAGAAATTGCATGATTTGGAAACAAAAATCATTAATCTTCAGTGTCAAGGCGGACCAGTGAGAGTTATTCCAGAGGTTTCCAGCAGAATAAAGACGCCTTGTTTCAATAGCGCACCTTTAAACATCTTCCAAGTTCCAGCTCGAGACGGTTGCCAGCAAAATGGGTGGAACAGACTACACAAAACTAGCTCGTACAAGCAAAGATTTTTCACATTAATCACTAATTTAAATTATAATTTTCCACGACAACCTCACTCTATGGAAATTTTGTTGTAAATGAGCTAATTTTACAATAGACATACCAAGGCATATTCATTACAGGTACCACCATAACTAAAACAAATACAACACCAAAAAACACATGTATTTTGTTGGTAGAAATACCCCAGATATATGTCAAATCCATTAACTGTGAGTCTCACACATTCATAAGCTCTCCCAAATTTACTAACACATACCCGTTGTTGATAGAAAACTCCCAGACATGTGTCAAAATCTATTGTCTGTGTGACGCACACATTCTCAAATTTACTAAAACAGCTGTTCTTGTAGTGGTACCTGTTAAATCTACCTTGAGACATACAATCAGTTTGCCACAAATTCAACATGGGAGTTGAAATATCGAAATTTTTGATTTTTCTGCAGGTAGCTTGCCAAGCCGCTTGTCAAACGTAAAAACGCCGCCATATATTACCCAACAGGCTTGTACAAACGCAAATTTATGTCATGTTTGCCAAGCCGCTTGCGTAGTTTATTTGGTCCTTAAAGGGCATAATACACAATCAATCAGCTTGATGTCAGATTCGTGTACGTGTGCTTGACAAAAAATCAAAACCAAGTAGATTTTCCATCAAGCGTCGTCTGTGTCACTAATACTAACGAAATTTCACACATACTATTACCACGATTGTCAAGCATGTTGACTGTGTATATTGCGCTTAACGCACTATTTGCAAATAAAATGTTTGAGGTCAACACGCTTACAAATGTTTGTTAAAAAAACAATAAATAGATAAATATTTCACGAAAAATATTGATAAAGGAAAATAATGACAATTAAAACAAATAATTATTTTTATTTGATACATTTCAACAAATTTTTTTTAATACAGAAGTTTTCTATAGAAGTAATACCAAAGAGAAGGGTGTATACATTTCTCTGTCTTTCTCACAGCTGAATAGAAGCTGATCAATAAGACTTGCATCGTCTGAACACCGACTATGTAAATAAAAATACAAATAGAACATGAAACGTTAAAATAAAAGAAAAATATGTATTGAATACAAAAAATGTGTTTTTTTAATTTGATTTTGTGCGTATTGTGTCGTGTCGTGTTGTGAAAATTTTTAGCGTGCGTGTTTTGAACGTGTTGGTCATCCCGGTATTCGTGTTCGGGTCGTCTCGTTGGAAAATTTCGACACGCGCCCATCTCTAAAAGGAAGTATGCAGTAAAAATACATCGATTTCTTTACACTTTGTGAGTCTAATTTTTACCTTGTGAGCTAGCCAAAGGGTGTAATTTGGTAGAAAAGAAACGAATCCGCGAAAGCTACTGCTGCTGAAACCTTTAAGCAATTAGACATATCTCAAATGTACTATCCTATTAAAGTTCAATAGTCAAGATTTTATGAAAAATTTTTAGCGATTAAACTCTGCAAGACCTAGTGAATCACGTCATAACAGATTAAATAACCTAGGAACATCCCAAATATGCGTAATACGACAAAAGTAGAGGCATTAATTGAAAGTTGCCGCAGTGAAGGCAAATGGCAAAAAGTAATTGAACTTACTGATGAACTAAAAAGTGGATCGCCAAACAATGGTAAGGAACAAATCTGATACGAATGTATGTGTAAAAAATGTGAAAGCTATTTAAATTCTTTCATAAATAAATAAATCATTTTGGTTTTCATTGTATAAAAGAGTGTTTAGCTCACTTTCTAGTGGGCGAAGCTAGATTGGAAAGTTATCTAGAGGATAATCCGCCTATTGAAAGCAACTTCAACAAAGCAAAAAACGGGTTACAAGAAGCGAGAAGGTATCTCAATATAGTTACTGGTGAAAATGGGCAAAAAGCTGGTATTGCTTTGGATGCCTATTTGCTTCTTGCAAAGCTTTGTTATGCTTGTGGTGAATATGAAAAGAGTTTGGAAAACTTTATTAAGGCCGAATTGAATACGTTGGCCGAAAAAGAATTGACATTGTAAGCCACCAAAAAACTATAACCGGTAATTTGTTTAAGTTCTGCGTATTTTCTTGTAGACGAAGCTTAAAAATCTTAGCCGAATCGTATGCTATTAAGGGCCTCTGCCTGGAAAACCAGACGTCTAAACCATCATCTAAGTTTAAAAAAGTTGAGAAGGAAACGGAAATGGTAAAAAAGGAAAAAGTAAATGTCGCGATTTCATATAAAATTGTCTTTAACAGATTTCTTGTTTTGAACGTGCAACGGATTTGGGTTTATTATACCTTCAGGAACAGGATATTGCTACATTCTCCGCTACTGCTAATAATACGGGTGGTTCTACTTTGGCTATTAATGTCAGTGTTCAACAATCCGCTAGTAATATGGCCATCAGTTCTACTATACCAGCAAATCCTTTAGATTTAAACAGACGAATGGGTGCCATACTAGAAACGGCTCTACAGAGAGCACCAATAGTACTAATTAAGGCTGGTAAATTGCAGGAAGCTGTTGACCGTTATCGAATCATGTTAAATGCTATCGAAACAAAAACCACGCAATCTTTGCGTTTGACATTGGCCAGACAGTTGGCTGAAGTACTGTTGAGGGGAGTATCAGGTACTATTTACACTCCACCATTTCAAAAGAAGCAGGGAACGAGCTCAGCATTAAAATCCACCGTATCAGCTAAAAAGTTATGGAAACCTAGAAAATATGCTGCCAGAAATCAATTTGTGCCCCGTAATCAACAGGAAGAAACTATTTTGCTATTGTTAATCGCAGAAGCTTTAGCTGTGCGAGATACAGTTTTGTCCCAAAGCCCTGAATTCCGTGTGGCTCGAACACATGCTATGGGTAATGCTACCGCCGTATATGATTTACTCACATTAGCCACAGTTCGTTGGGGTCTCATACAGCTACTTAACGAATCATTTGAAAAAGCTTTGAAATTTTCATTTGGCGAGCAACATGTCTGGCGTCAGTATGGTATATCTCTCATGGCTGCTGGTAAGCATATGCATGCCTTACGAGTTCTACAGGAAGCCATAAAACTTAATCCTGGTGATCATTTACCATGTCTCTTAGCTGCTAAACTTTGCTACGAATCATTAGGGCTGATAAAAGAAGGTTTAGATTTTGCTCAGCAAGCCTTGAAGAGAGAAACAAAAGGCCAAAGACCTTCTCGTTGTCAACTCTATGTAGGTATAGGTTACCAGCAACTGGCCATACAAAGTATGTTAAAAGCCGAACGAGAAAGTTACCATAAGTTAGCTCTGGAAGCTCTTGAAAAAGCCGTGCAAAATGATTGCAACGATCATTTGTGTGAATATTATTTGTCTTTGCAATATGCTCTTCTCAACAACATTCCAGAAGCTTTAACACACATACGCTTTGCACTCGCCTTACGAACTGAACATGCTCCAAGTTTGCATTTATTTGCTTTACTTTTGACGGCATCTCGGCGTCCACGAGAAGCTTTAGTTGTGGCGGAAGATGCTTTAGAGGAATTTCCAGATAATTTAAATTTGTTACATGTTAAAGCCCACCTACAATTATACTTGCAAGACGCTGAAGTTGCTTTAGTCACTGTTCAGCGTATGCTAGCAATTTGGCGAGAATTATACGAAGGACAGATTAATATCGAAAACGAAGAAAAACATTCGGATACTAAGAGTGTTGTTCTACATGTGCCATCTTCTCAAATGTCAGATAGGGATTCAAGTAAGTTTTATTGCAAAATATATATATTTTTAGCATTTTACTTCATTGAGTCGAAAGTGTGTATTATAATCTCGAAAGTAGTCAAAGGTAACAACTTCTAAACAAATATGAATTTATTCAGATATTGTGAGACTTGGCAGTGCAAAAAGTTTTCAAAAAATCAAATAACGTTGACTTATCGTTCAACCAACTCTACGTACGAACTAATAGTTATAAAATAAATAAGGATTAAATAGCTCTTGAAAAAGAACCGGCTACAAAATAGGCGTGCCTCCGCCCCCTATTTTATTATGTACTTTTACGAGAATTAACTGTGTGTGCGAAGTTTCATAAGAATCGGATTAGTAGAAGTAGTTAAAATGAATATTTACTTGTCATGGGCGTGGCACTGCCCACTTTTCTAACCGCAATGTTGTATTGTAACGATAACTAAATATGTATGCAAAGTTTCATAAGAATCGTTTAAGTAGAATTAGTTAAAATGCTAATTTACTTTTCATGGGCGTGGCACTGCCGACTTTTCTAAACATAATGTATTATAACGATAACTAAAGCTGTATTGAAAGTTTCATAAAAATCGGTTTAGTAGAAGTTGTTGAAAAAGAATATTTACTTTGCGTGGGCGTGGCACAGCCCACTTTTTTGGTCCTCATGTAGTATTTAAACAGAAGCTTAATGTGTGTGCAAAAGTTTCATAAGAATCGGTTGAGTAGAAGTAGTTGAAAATTAATGTGTATTTACTTTGTATAGGCGTGGCCCGCCCACTTTTCAAAGAGACCAATCTGGAAGTACATAATTTCGAATGGCTGAGTTTTGAGGGAACATACATAAAAAAATACATGACGAATTGACAACCTTTCTCCTTTTTTTTTTGAAATCGGTTAAAAATTTTAAAAGTAAAAACAAAGCATATAAAGTAAAATTTTCCAGTTTACAAATAATAGTTATTTTATTACACTAGATAGAAAAAGTTTGAACTTAGATCGATGCTGAATTCAATAAAAGATTATGCTGCTTCTGCAAGTTAAAATTGATTTCATTGAGCCATTACGCGCATAGTTGTCCAATGAAAAGGTACATCAAAAAGCTTAGCCAACCTAATATTCCTAGGTGGAATATAAAACGGTAGTGTTAAGCAAATAAGGGCAATCTATGTAACTATTAATACTATCGTAAACCAGTAGGTCTGATCGTACTTTTCTACGCGATTCCTAAGTGCGTAGGCCTATAATTAGTCATTTTGGCTCCTAAGGAACGGAAGATAAATATGTTAGTGAGTGAGCGTGTAGCAAATTTGATAAAAATGCGCTGAAGTCTCTCAATACGGGAGATAAGATTAGCAGCATGAGGACTCCAAATCACAGGAGCATGTTCTAACTTAGAGCTTGCAAAGAAAATATAAATATACTTCAGTGTATAAGAGTTAGCCAATTCGGATCAACTTCTCTTCAAAAAGTCAAGCATTTTTTTGGCTTTACGAACAACATACTCTACATGAGCCGCAAATGATAGAGAGCTATCAAACACCACGCTAAGTCATGTTTTGAATCAGATATGTTCAATATGATACCATAAATATTTAAAGCCAGGACCGTGCTATTCTAAGACATATGAAATAAAACATCTAAACATTGACTTATATTTAATTGCAAACAATTAAGGCTGCATTTCATAAAAAATTTCAGATCATCAGCGTATAAAAGATATTTCGACTTGAAAAACAGCAACCAATACCATTAATAAATAAGTTAAACAGGAATGGGCCAAGTATGCTACCCTGAGGTACATTCGACGTTTGCAAATATGGTTTAGAGATAAAACCTTCAACATGTACCGAATATATTCTATTATACAAGTAGGACTTAATCCATTTCAAGAAATTGTAACAGAAGCCCATTAAGTCCAATTTAGAAAAAAGCATGATATCTTATCAAAAGCTTTAGAAAAATTAGTATAAATTACTTCTGCTTGACTGCCATGTTTAACAACATCTAAACAAAATTCACTGAAGAGGGTTAGATTTGTTACCGTAGACCTTCCAGAAAAAAACCAATGTTTAATCTGGTAAACGCACCCCTAGTAGAAATAGTATTAACTCTGGCTCAAAGTTCGAGCTAAAAAAGGATGTGATCGTATTAACCACATCATCACAGGATCTAGAAATGTTACCGTCTAAAAACACAGTAGATGGAATGTCCTTTGGAAAAACAAAAATAGGTTCACAGGTTTCAATGTGTATCTAACAAAGTGCCCTTGTTAGTACCAAACTGTCATGCTCAATGCTTACACAAAACCTCTTTTTTTAAGCAGAGTTCCCAATTTCAGCGCAAAGTACCGATCTTCGTCTGCTCACTGCAATAAAGCCATAGGTAGTAAAGCCTTTTTTCTCAACTAATTGAGAAATAAAGGCGTAATTCAATTTCACTACACTGCAGAGATAATGAAGTCATATATCCTTATTTCACAATTAATTGAGAAATAATGCCATTTTGCTTTTTACCTATAGCTTTATTCTTTTCTTGTTATGTGATGTTAGAGATTTCTAATCCGATCTGATAACCAAACATCTTCAATCTTCTATGTTGCAACGGTTTTGTCATTAAATCGGCTAATTGATCTGGTGTAGAAATTTTTAGAACATCTAGTTTCCTTTCACTAACTTTTTCACGCACAAAGAAATGCTTTAAAGTGATATGTTTTCTTCGTCTATGATATTCTGGATTTTGAGCTAGCCGAACAGCAGCTTCAGTTTTTTTTATATACAGCTTGACAGTTTGGCTGATGATCATCTGGAGTAACGAAGCCACCTTATTTTATAAACAAAAAACATTAAACGTTCGGAATTATATATCATGCATTAAAAAATTCGTTGAAATACTTGAAATACAAAAATTAAATAACTCACTCAACTCCCATTTATTTATCATTCATGAAAAATTTCATCAATTGAATATAAGTTTTATTAAAAACAGCAATGAAATGTTCTTTGATCTCAAATTTTATATTTAATTTAATCTTATAACTTTTATCTTCTTTTGAACACAATAATTATGTTCCCATTATATTAAAAACAAAATTTGGATCATGTGAAATGAATATAAAATAATTGTAAGTTTATTTAGCCTACTACATACAACACTAAGGAATTTTATTTTACTTAATTAAAGTTTAAACTTAGCACTTTCTTAATAGTAATATAAAAAGGCTACACTAAAATTTTCTTTCCTGCATTTATATTTACTACATACAAATTGAGTTTAAAAAATATGTATACGAATTAACACAAAATCCTATTTAAATATTTTGGACTTGAGTAGGGATTGCAAAACACTTTACACTTTGTTAAAAAAATATTAAAAAAAACAACAGCAATATTAAAAAATAAGCTTTGTTTGTTCGTTCTTAAAATTTCGTTTGTGTGCTTAATTTTAAATGTTTTCTGCATTTTGGTTCAACTTAACTGTTAAAGAATTGATTTTTTTTACTTATTGCTTCTGAAGTAGTGTATGGCATTGAAAACTTTATATTTGCAATTTTAATTTTAAAGATTCTGTTTATGCGGCTTCTCTGGCGGCAGTATCCCGGGTGGAACAAGCTTTAAGTGAAGCAGCTAGTTCATTGAGTTCGTTTACACCGCGACCTGGACCCCAAAGGCCATGGATGATACAAATTAAGGTTCGAAATGAAAGGTATTCAAAACTATGGAATATTTTTTTTTCAAATTCATTTTCTAGATTTGGTTGCTTTTGGCGGATGTTTATCTAAATATTGAACAACCAGCTGAGGCTTTGAATTGTATACACGAAGCTTCAACAATTTACCCACTATCTCATCAAATAATGTATATGGTATGATATATTTCCAATATGTAATTGTCTTTTCTAATACACAATTCAATAATTAACTTTTAATCTATATCGCGACCTCATTTCAGTTTTGGCCCACCGACCATTTTAAAAAAATTTAGTTAAGTATGGGGTATATATGTATATCGACCCCTTGCGCCAAAAACTAAACTTTTCAGGAGAAGGGGTTTTTATTGTATTTAAACATGATTTATATTAATAAACTGTCGCTAACATTGAAAAGTTATCAACAATTTAGACATTTTGATGATTTTAATAAAAAAATTAGTTTTTTTTACAAAATGTCGCTTACGATCATTTCACGAAAAGGGGTTGATATTTTGAATATCCTCTTTCAGAATCCGAAATCTGTTTCGCGAAATTGTTTTTGGTTTCTGAGATATCAAGCATTCATTGTGCTCCTTGTCGTGTGATGGGTTCTTTAATACTAGTTAAATTACTGTACTTTAAAAATATATATATTTTTAATTTGAAAAAAATTTGCTTCTACAATGAATGTATTTTGCTAAAATGTTTGTTCTAGTTTTGTAATATGCCGTGATATAACTCTTTTCACCGGTCACAACTCGGGAACATTTCGTGACACTCCCATTTTCACCAGTCATAGGACAAGTACGTTCAAGACAATTGGTACATCATATCCCGCAGGGAAGTTACTCAATACACAGCAGTTAGTATACACATGGACCAACAAAAACTACTTTTTACAAACATATGCTGGAAACAGTGTTGAAACTACAAAAAATTCTATTGGGTATATTTTGAGAAAACTTCATGTAAATCTTCTTTGTCGTTTTTCTCCGACTTTTTGGCATATGAGCTAAACCAGAAATGAGGTCGCGATATGTAAAATCGTTTGTGTGTTTGTTAGTAACGCATGATTTTCGAAACTATGAGAGTTTTCGATTTCAAAATTTTAACACAGCTTCGGGTCAATCCACGTTAGGTTTTATAGCTATGCTATTTATGGCGGACTACGAGCTAGAAATTTTGTTTCGTAACAAAAATAATCGACACTATTACAGTTATAAAATTATTTTTGTTTTGGGTTGTTTGTACTTTATTTGTTTTTTTTTTTTTGCCCAATAGGTGGCCATGGGGAGGAGTTATTTTGAAAAACCTATTTGAAGTTTAAAAAACCAATACATTTGGGGACAAGACAACGTTTGCCGGGCTCAGCTAGTATATCTATAAATTTATAATTTATAAGCATTGCTTGTCTAAAATTTTATGAAAAGCACTCAGTTTTTGAGCGGTTTTCATAAAATCTTTTTACTCAAGTCGCTTGTTTGCATTGTGGAAACAGCACATGAATATTCAATTTTTATTGAAAATTTTTGAGAAGTAATGTTTTCTGTGTATGTACATAGAAAAATTTATTCCTAAAAATGTTTGTTTAAATACAATTAATCAAAAATGAAAACAAGTTCCAATTAATTCCGTAATTGATTCAATTACTCGTGTTCAAAAAAAAATTCTAATTAAAAAAAAATTTTTATGAATTGAAAATTATAATTTTAGTAATTGAATCTACAGTTTTCGTCGTAGGTTGAATTTCTACAACGAAATTAGTTGTATCTGTTTAAAATTTTGATAACACGAGTAATTGGTTCTGCCGCAAAATTAATTGAAAGTTATTTTTATTATAATAGAAAATGTTTAAAGAATAGATTTTAATTTCATTCCTCTTCGGGTATGTTCTGTGTTTCAGAAAAAATAAAATGATGTGAATTTCCATGGCATTTATTAGAAAATTTTAGTTTTCATCATTTTTGATTCAATTAAATAAATAAATAAATTTTTTTGTGTACATTGTTATGTATTTCACTTTGTTATTGTTGCATTTTTAGAGGGGTCAAGTCTGCGTTTATTTAGAGCAATGGAATGAAGCGAAACAATGCTTTCTTAACGCTGTTGCCGCTAATCCTAATCATACTGATGCTTTAAGGGCTTTAGGAGAAACCCATCATGTTTTGGGTGAACCACGATTGGCAGAGAAAATTCTAAAAGACGCTGCAAAGCTAGATCCACATTGTCCAAAAATTTGGTAAATGCCTTCGAAATACTAAATGTTTAAATCTTTAAGCGAGAATTCCGTTTCTGTTTTTAAAGGTTTACATTAGGCAAAGTATTGGAATCCTTAGGAGAATATACAGCCTCTGCTGATTGTATGGCAACGGCATTACAATTGGAGCCCACTTGCCCTATACTTCCATTTACTTCTATTGCATTAACATTTGATTAGATTTTACATATAACGTAGAAACATTTTTAATATTTCTTTATTATACTTATGAATAGAAACGTTAATATAAAAATCTTCATTAATATATATTTATTTTGAGTGTCGTCCAAACTGTACAATAATTTTGGTTTTCATTTGTTATCTTTAAAAACTTCTTCAATATTTTTTAAGAAACCCGAATTGCAGTATTAACTTATAGAGCGAATACTTTGCTATGCAATATTTTTATTTATAAAAACTTTTAACTGAATTGTTTTATAATCATTTTTTTCTAATTTTTCAATTCCAACTTTTTTTATGATGGATTTAGAAGTATGTACACACATATTTACGTATACTTTATTGTTAACTACATATATATATACCAATAAAATAGAATAATATTGATTATTAAAGTTATAAAATAAATTATTATAAAAACGTTACATGTTTATTAAATGTAAAGTGAGTAAATAGTATACATAATAATGCAAAAGACCACTGCTTATAGCTGTTTTACACTATCTCACAAGCCGTTCGACTTCTGTAGAAAATGCAACCCTGATCTAATGAGTTTATGGAAAGTTTTAAAAAAGCAATAACAACACATTATATCAGAGTAGCATTTTATGCAGAAGTCGAACAGCTTGTATAATAGTCTAAAAACAACTTTAGTAGTGAGAGAGGGTGCTGAAGATTTCGCGAGCTCAGTCTTGTTTTGGCCCACCGACCATTTAAAAAAAATTGAGTATAGTATGGGGTATATATATTTTGAATACTCTCTTTCAGGATCGAAAAACTGTTTCGCGAAATTGTTCCAGGTTTCTGCGATGTCAAGGATTCATTGTGCTCGATATCATCATTTTTGATAAATTTTTTGTAAAATTTTTTTTTGTTTTAAATAAAAAAATAAATATCAGAAATTAAGTAAAATACCACGTTTCATCAATATTAACTTTTTATTCCATGTAAATATCTTTTCTAATAACATTTATACGCTTATTTTCAATAAAAAGTAGAAAATTTCATCTCAGTAACAAGTTACTCAATACACAGCAGTTATACACATGGAGCAACAAAAGCTACTTTTTACAAACAAAATAAAAAAAGTGGCTACTGGACCACAAAACAAGATATTTTACTTTCAGTAAAAAGATGTTAATTTCTAATCGGATTGATGAAAGTTCACAAAATTTTATTTTTCTTCCAAACATATGCCGGAAGCAGTGGTGAGAATACAAAAAAATTCTATCGGATATATTTTGAGAAAATTTTATGTAAATCTTCTTTGTTGTTTTTCTCCATTCGGACTTTTTGGCATATGGGCTAAACCAATACTTAGGTCGCGATTTGTTGACAAATTTTTTAAAGTTTTTTTTTTTTGTGGGAAAGGCTTTTGTAATTCTTAGTCCAGTTTTTACTCGGCTTGTGATATTAGAATATGCACCAATATAAAAGATGGTCGCCCATATTCTAACAATTCGATTTGACAATCGTGCGAGCGGTAGAATATGAGCGATTGATTAGCCTACCTGTTCTGTAAATCGAGTCGATTTAAAAATCCTCGATTTAGAAAATTAAATCCACTAATAGCTAAATTGTAAACCCTTTTTTTGTAGTTTTCTATTTTTTAGCTCTTTAACTTTATTACTTGACATATTGTCATAATTTTATTTTAAATGAGATTTATTATTTGCTGTTCAAAATTGTTTTTAAAGTCTACTGATGAGTTGGTAAAGCACCAACGAAATGCTGCATATAGACAATTGCTTAAACTCCAAATAAATTTCATTTTAGAGCTTAAAATATATCGTCACCTAAAACGCAAGCGGCCCTAACGAACAAAAAAATTTAAAACGACTATAAATTCAGATGTATTTCATCAAAATACATCACCACAAAAAAATCGGACTTCCACGAACTAAAATTGCGATTTTATTGGGCCTGATTGTGTAAGGAGCTGGCGTAAACGCCTATTTCGTTGTTTGTAATAGATTAGAGCAACACAGAACCCGTGTTCTTTAATCTACTACAAGAAACGACTTAGGCGTTTACGCCAACGCCTTACACAATCAGGCCGATTGAGAAAATAGAACACCAAAAAGAGCTGATTTTTGTGGCGAAAATCAGGCGTTTTGTACTAGATTAAAGAAAAATTTTGCTTATTTTCTTTAATTTACTACAAATTGTCGAAAAACGCCAACCACGACGAGGCACATTATTTCTATTCCCCATTTAATTATCTTTTATTTTCCTATGGCAGCCATAACTGTACACATCCTCTGACAATTTAAAGTGTATAGCTATTATGGTTCACAAGATAGAGCCCAATGTCAATATTACACAACTTCCTTTGTGATATCCTTTAAATATTGGTCCTTATCGTGTTTGGCGATTTTCGCCTTCGACTACGACATTTTTGCAATAGATTAAAGAAAAAGTAGTGTGCTGTCTTAAATCTATTGCAAAAATGTCGTAGTCGAAGGCCAAAATCGCCAAACACGATAAGGGGAATCAGGTTTTATTTAATTTTTTTTATTTATTATTATAGCGGCCATAGTACAACATACCATGTGAAAATTTCAAATGCCTGCCTATTAGGGTCTGCAAGATAGAGCCTAATGTCAAAACTACACTACATGCTTTATGACACCCTTTAATTTTCAACTTAATTTTATTTTTAGTATTTGCTGTTAAAGCGGCCATACTAATGCAAACCGTGTAAAAATGTCAAGTGTCTACCTCTTACGGTTCGCAAGATAGAGCTGTGTGAAAAAATGTATTGTTACTATTAAAATATTACATTGGTGTCAGAAAAACATGAAGCAAAAGCCCTAACCAACATTACAAATATGTATATACAAAATTCATGCAGAAATGAACTCTTCATTGGGCTTTTTATTGTATTGGAGAAATTCGCATTGAAAATCCCAATATTTTTAATTTAAACTTGTTTTCTGTTTCTGAACAATTTTCAAAATGTTAGATAGGGCCGTTTGCTTTTTAGGTGATGATATCAATGGTGAAGTGGGGGGTTATTATTTGTTTGTGGAAAACTAGAAATTTACTCGGATTCGGATTACGAGACAGGGCGGTACATATCGATGCCTTAATATATTTCGAGAAGGAAAAAGACGGAATAAAAACCAGAAAACACAATACATACATATAAAATAATTTTGAAGTGGCCATAAATACATTTATTTTCAGCCGTAGCTAACTTAGGGACCTATAAGGACCCAAGTGGGCTCGTTTTGATCTTTAAACTGGCAACCTACTTAGGGTATATTTAGAAGTTGACTGCAAAACGACTTCGAAAAGTCGAGTTACGCCTTTTCTGTATTAAGCCAACGATATTAAAATTGTTTATTCTACCGGTTTCACAGTATTCAAAATCACAATAGTCAATCTGTAAAAAAAACGACTGGCAACACTCAACAAAATAAAAATAAAGTATTCAAGGCAGAGAATTTGCTTTTCTAAAATAAAGGAGGTAAGTTCGGATATTTTAATAGAATAAAAAAGTTAGTAAACGATAATATAACCCAAAATAATATTTTTTTAAAGGCTTCAGATATAAATGACGACAACAATAGAGGAAACTACAGAAAACGAGGAGCAAACTCCAGGATCAAATGTTGAAAACAAAGCTTCATCGACTCATCCAACTATTCCAGAGGAAATTATGGATATAATGGAATATCTAAGCCGCAATTCAAAGATAATTTTTAAATCCCAACAACGTAATGAACCTGAACTACAAAAAACAGAAAAACTTAAAGTGGCTTTAGATGTTTACCAAAGAAATCCTCAAACGTTTCTAATACGTTTTGGAAATTATATGGAAGAAACCCATTTACAAAACTTTGCAAGGCTGTCAATAGCAGACAGCGACGAAGAAATGCACCTAATGGTAAAGGACTATCAAAATAAATTGAGGACTCGCCAGAGAGATGTCAAGAACAGACGTTATACAGCCTTGCAAAAATTAATTAAAGACGGTGAATACTTCAGCGAACAGGAAATGATGAAACGGCAACCTGAACTGTATGAAGAGCTAGTAGGACAATATTTAAGCCATAAAGAAAAACAACAACGTGATAGCTATGATGTACGAAATACTACCTTTTCGGGCATATTAATGCATAGCTTGGAACAGAAGCAATTGAATGAAATAATGGAAAAAGCACAGAATGATGTTGCAAATGTACAATATCAGGAAACTTTAGCATCACTTTCAACAGATGGTAATGCAGAAAATGACATTTTAGATAATTTAGAAAAGGAAGATGATGAAATTCCCTTAAATTGTCGCCAGCAATGGGGCAATTTTGACAACGAACAAATTGCCTGCTCATCGAGTAAATTACAAACTAAAAAATCACTTGAATATAAAAAACTAAAGTCGACACCAGCTTTTGACCTTATAATGGCAGATGAAAGAGAATTACTTCGCCAGGAATTTGTTAGCCAAATGCATGAACAATTTTTAACAGGCCAAGATAAAGATTTTGATTATTCCACCGTCGATGATAATACGCAATTTGATGATCTAAATCTAATAAATCAGGACAAAGAAGATAAATATTTCGAAGAAAGTGATGACGATAGTAAGCAGGAAGATGAAAATAAAATGCCTTCACAGAATAAAATGGATGATGAAGAATCCGAAGATGAGTTGGATGCATACATGTCCCATTTAAACAAACATCACAGTCTACAGAAGTATAATAAAAATTAATTGAAAAAGGTGCTTTTCTACGATTTTTTTTATTTTTTACTATTTTAAAATACCCATTTTCTAGCAGATATGCACTGTTAATGTGAAATAACAATATTGAACGGATATTCATACGGTTTAAAGTTCGAAAAAGGTTAGTTAAATTTTAATTAATCGGGTGTGTTCTGTATTCCATCCGGAATTAAAATATGCACAATTAGCAAAGCATTGTTGTTGCAAAGTATTATTTATAACTGCTTTAGTAATTCCACATGGAATACAGAACACAACCGAATGTCTGATTATTTTAAGGTTGACTTGAGTAGAAAATTTGTATGGAAATCACTCAGAAATATGTGAACATCCTCTATTGGGGAAAACCGCACTTGGAATTTTTAAATAGATACATCAAACGTGGCTTTGATTTACTTCATTATAAACGATCAAGGTTTACTTTTCCAAAATACACTGCTAGAATTTATTTTATATAAAAAAAAGTTTCAAACATTGGTTTCATACATGCAAAGTCTTTCGTTTATACAAATTTAAGCAGAAGCATATTTTTATTGCTAATATTCTGGTTTAAGTGAAAAATTTTCAGAAATTGCTCATAAAATAAAAAACAATTTACTTCTTTATTAAGCAAAATTGCACCCAATAAATTTGAAATACATTTCCTGAACCTCTTACAAATATACCGCAACAATACCAAAAGAAGAAATAACGATTACTAAAAGTTTAAACTATTCCGAACAAAATGAGCGATTGGAACATTAAGCTTTACATTTGATCTGCACCTTAACAAAACGTGTTCTTTGTTAGTTTTATCCAACTTTTGATGTATTGGCTAGGAGCATTAACTTTACAATAAAACGATGTGCATGCGTATAGAAAAACATCCAGTTTAATAAATAAAACCGCAAGGATTAGCAAACTTTTAATATAATTTTTTTAACTGATAAAATAAGAATAGGAAAGATTATACTGATAAGAAAAAGGACACTAATAAATAAAATATGTATGTATGTCTCATTCAGATTCAAAGTATATAGAAACATTCAGTCTTATCTGCCTCGCCCACGACCTCTGGGAAAACCACGCCCTCGTCCTCTAATAATTTTACTATTAGCGGGAGGACTTTTAGGTCTTAACGACTCAATGCGTGTAGTGCATCCTGTAGCTGGTGCCTCGGCAAAATATGTTTGATATAGTTCAGCATTAAAATTTGAGTTTGTTAGCTCAGGACCAACAGTTAGCCAACCAGGTCTAATGCTGGAATCTCGTCCAAATAAATGTAAACGTCTACGACCCAAACAAAAATGTTCAATAATGTGAAAAATTTCAATGGGTTTTTCAAAAGACCCAAATTCGTCTTCTTCGGATATTATTAAATCAATATCAACGTTAGCATGAATGAAATCGCCATCGGTAGATCTCCTTACGGTGCCCTTAATGCCCATCAAACAATGTTCTTTAGTTCGTTGAAAGACAGCTTTTGGTTCTAGTTGTTTAGAATGTCCAGGCTTATTAATATTAGTGCGTATCCAGCAAATGTCTTCGCAACGTCTAAATCCCCACTTTTTTAAACAATTACGGCCCATATCCAGACCTTCTGACGACCCACACCAAAGAAAAACAAATGAGCGATGTGCTGCCACTTCACCGACATCAAGATCTTGTAAATAAATATATATATAAAATAAAATTGTGCTAAGGTAACTTGTTAACCCACTCAATATTTCATCCCAGTTCCAAAAGACTCTGGGGGCACCACCCACTGTAGCTACGGAGGGTGCCGCTCTAGCATATTCTTCTAAAGGTGGCTCTATAAGAATAACGTCAAATTTGGTCCCCAACGTTTTAATATCTAAAGATTTCAAATCGGCTTTCAAATACATCGGCGCCGATGCAGTATCTTGTATTAATTTATCCTTAAGCCTTATAAGCTCCCTTAGTTTGGGATACTCTTCAAAGCGATCGGCTAAGCCAACATCACGTATAAAATTTTGTGGTCTTTGACCAGTATCGACAAAATGTTGGCAGTAATCATTATGTGGATTAGATGATTGTGTACCCTAGAAATATTAAGCCACATAACATTTAAACCATTTTTCTCTCGACCTTACCTTTAAAAATGTTGATGAGTCCCTGTAGATTATTTCTCCCGGTGTCTTCTTGGCTACCACGCCTTCATCGTCCGGACCGGAACGATGATTATTATGGGTAGAAGCTCCTTTAAGAGCGTTTGTGCCAAAACAGGCTGAACTTAGACTAGCACTAGTGTTAGAATCATTTGCAGTTCCCAAAGCAATCTTTAATTCATCTACACTCGATAAACCGAGCTTAAATAATAAAATAAATTTAGTAAGTTTTGCAAATTTTTGATAAAATTTGTTTCTTACAGTTTGCGCTAACAATTGTTTTCGTTTGCGAGAACGCTCCTGGGAGCTTTTTAGAATGTCACTCATATTAAGTGTTTTTTAAAAGCACTAATATATATTGATAATGTTTATTTTGTAAAAATGTTTGTTTGTTTAAAAATGTATAAAATCTATAAAAATGATGCGGCAGTGCATATAAGAAAATTTTGTTATACTGTTTGGCATCAGAGTTCCAAGCTGAGGCCTTTTCATCGGCGGCGGCGGCGCGGACAATATTGGTTGGCCGCAGCGGCGTTTACAACGATGACTCGGCTGCGGCTTAAATGTCGGCTTGAACGAAAATTTGGAACAAGTTTACTTTACCGACATTCCTCCGATTTTAATAAAAATTTCCTATCTGATAGAAAATTTAATTCTAAGAAAATGTTAGGTACGAAAATCCCCGGAAAAGCATATTTTACGGAGTTATGGACCCCCAAAGTTTTACAAATCATATGAATTTTCTAGATATGTACATTTTTGATACAGTGTAACAATATGGGTATAATATAAATGATTTTTTGTCTAGCTGACCTTCAGCCGGGCTTATTGATTTTCTCCTCTAGGTATGTCGAATAGCGGCTTCACTGAAAAATTATTTCCTGCGTAGCAGTCCTTCGGCCGGACCAAGACGAATCCATTACCAAGTGACAGCATGACGGCAGATGACTATTTTTTGCTGTACTCGTATTTTCACCAAGAAATGTCAAAACACATTGTCGGTGTGTTCTTCTTACTTTGGGTGAGTGTTCTTGGCGATTTACACAAACAAAAATTCACGTTTTTGTTGTAATTGTTGCCCTAGTGCTGCCACCTGTATGAATTCGCCTTGGGCCGGACTTATTGATTTTCTCCTCTAGGTATGTCGAATAGCGGTTTGCTTGTCAAATTTGTCAAAAATTACATACTGAGCATTTCCTTTCAAGTTTTTCACACACACTGCTTGCCAAAACTCATTTTTATTGATAGCTGTGACGTAGGCTGCCAGAGTTCCACGCCGACGCCTTTTCATCGGCGGCGGCGGCTGATATGTCGGCTTCAACGAAAATATACTGAAAAAAAATTTTTAAATAAAAAAATTAAAACTATTTTTTTCTAGCTAAAAAATTGTAATTTCATTAAAAAAAGTTGTTTTGTATAGCAAAAGTCAATCAGCGGCGGTGCGGCTTGGAGAAAAAGGACCGGCGGCATCTAGCCGCCGATTTAGCATTTTGATTTTGAGTGATCGGCCTGTAACTCTGTAGGCTGCCCGTAACTTGAAAGCAATGTTGTAAAAAACAAAAAAAAACTATGGCGGCAGAATATTTGTACAAGAAAATTGTAATCAGCTGTTTTCTTGAACGTAAATCAAAACACTCAACTTCAATGTAGATTAAACAGGTACCAACCAAGGCATATTCATACAGGTACGACCATAACTAAAACAAATACAACACCAAAAAACCCATGTATTTTGTTGGTAGAAATCAAATTTACTAGACATGCCCGTTCTTGATAGAAAAACCCAGACATGTGTCAAAATCTATTGTCTGTGTGACGCACACATTCTTAAATTTACTAAAACAGCTGTTCTTGTAGTAGTACCTGTTCAATCTATCTTGGTACCAACATAAGATCAGCTGAATCAGCAAATTTGAGAATGTGTGCGTGACCCAGACAATAGATTTTGATACTTCTCTGGTGTGTTTCTATCAACAACGTGCAAGTGTTAGTAAATTTGAGAGAGCATAAGAATGTATGCGACACACAGACAATAGATTTCACATATTTCTGGAGTGTTTCTGCGAAAAAAATTCTTGTGTTTTTTGGTGTTGTATTTGTTGCAGTAAAGGTGGTACCTGTGATCAGGACTGCCGTTTTGGTTACTTTTAACCAAAATTGGTTACTTTTTTTCCAATGTGTACTTGTGTACTTCTTTTCTATTTTGGTTACTTCTTTCCAACACAAAAATAAAATTTTTTTATAGTATTTTAAATGTGCATAGTCCTCGCCAATACGATTCAAGTTTGGTTCTACAACTTTCTTAAATTTTTTAAGTTGCATTCGTATCCATGAGATGAAATTCTTGTTGTGCAGTTTTTGTTTCTTTCCATAGAATTTGTTGTTGCTTAATATTACCAAGAGGAAAACAAAAGGGAGTTGCATTTATGTGAGACAGTGTACCCAACCCTGTCATGTGTATCTATTTCTCGACATTTTGCCGATTTCTTGCTTACTTAGCGTTTACACGTGCAGGTGCAAGTTCGAAAAACTCAATACAGTCTTCACTTTTTTACTAATACACTTACACTTTTCGCACTTGCAGCCAACTTGCAGCTCACTTGCAAGGGATTTTACAAGACAGTGATTTTTTGACACTTGCAGCAAGTAAAATGACAAGTTATATAACAGTGTTACCCTATCAACAGTTTAGTACACATTAACTGGATTGCAATATAATGTTATTGTACTTTTACTGATTTTAAATAAATTTAAAAGTTAATTTGATATTATTTTCCTTAAATATACGTAAATCAAGCAGTAAAACATAAATATCGTAGAAAAAATACGAATAAAATTCAATGTTATCTGGTTCCCTTAAAATTACATATTTTTGTATTATTGGCAACTCTGCATTAAAAAGTAAACAAAATCAAACGCTTTTTTAGCTTCAATAATAAATACATTTTTTTAGTTGTGCTGCTCTCGCCGACATTTTTAAAATGAACTTTCACCTGCCCGTGTAAACATTCGAGCAACTTGCAAGACAGTTGGGCTTTTTTTTCGAAATTTTCGTTGATAATACGTACACAGAACTTGCATGCAAGTACTTGCACGTCTAAACTTAGCGTTTACACGTGCAGGTGCAAGTTCGAAAAACTCAATACAGTCTTACTTTTTTACTAATACACTTGCACTTTTCGCACTTGCAGCCAACTTGCAGCTCACTTGCAAGGGATTTTACAAGACACTGCACAACCTAAATCAGAGCGTTAAGCGTCGCGTAAGCAGCAGGGTACGCTTTCACAATACATTCAAAGTAAATATTTTGTGGTAAAATGTACTGTAAATACGTACCCTGTTGCTTACGCGACGCTCAACGCTCTGATTTAGGTTGAGTTGACAGTGATTTTTTGACATTGCAGCAAGTAAAATGACAAGTTAAATAACAGTGTTACCCTATCAACAGTTTAGTACACATTAACTGGATTGCAATATAACGTTATTGTATCTTTACTGATTTTAAATAAATTTAAAAGTAAATTTGATGTTATTTTCCTTAAATATACGTAAATCAAGCAGTTAATGAAGTTTTAAAACATAAATATCGTAGAAAAATACGAATAAAATTCAATGTTATCTGGTTCCCTTAAAATTAAATATTTTTGTATTATTGGCAACTCTGCATTAAAAAGTAAACAAAATCAAACAATTTTTTTAGGTTCAATAATAAAGACATTTATTTAGTTGTTCCGCTCTCGCCGACATTTTTAAAATGAAGTTTCACCTGCCCGTGTAAACATTCAAGCAACTTGCAAGACAGTTGGGAATTTTTTCGAAATTTTCGTTGATAATACGTACATAGAACTTGCATGCAAGTACTTGCACGTCTAAACGCAGAGTTAGTCTATGACCATATGAGTCAACTTTTGCTGCGCAACTTTTGAATTTATTGGAGAGAGAGGAGGTGAGAAGATAGGGAAGGGGTACACGGTTGCCAGATTTGACGATTAATCGATTAATCGTCATTTTGACGATTTTCTGTGCCAAAAATGACATTTTGACGCCTGGACGATTTTCATCTTAAATTTGACGATTTTTAAGAATTATAAGTTGACACCATTTTTTAGAACTTTGAAAACAAATATTTGTGTGAGTAACTCTTTTTATAATGTTTTTAAAGATATATTATTAAGGAGTGGATAAGTTGGCATGGCACCTCCCATATATAACAAATATATATTTTGACATATCATGGGAACTAATGCGGTAAAACACCTAAAATTTTTTAGGGGTTACTCCATTGATTTTATGCATTGTTCTAGAGAAAATAGACAAAAGTTACTGGGCGTTGCACATATAATTTTTAGTATAATATTTTTATATCTTTAGAACTAATGCAGCAAGAATCCTGAAATTCTGTGTGAGGAAAGCTTTCTGTAGTGTGCGTTGTCGCTCAAAAATAAGTCCGGATTGGACATGAGGGTGTCGCACCTCCCATAAAGAGCAAATATTTATTTTGAGATATCTTAAAAGTTAATATAAGGAGAGCATTGAAATTTTGTAGGGATAATTCTGTCGATATGGTGCATTGTCTCTGGAAAAGGTTTCAAAATCGGACAAGTAGGCGTGGCGCCTCATATAGACCAAATATTTATTTTGAGATGGTTTCGAAACCCATATCAGCGGGTCGATCTTTCCGAAATATTTACAGCGTATTACTGATGGCACTTCCAACATAGAAACAGCACTTACTTTAAAATATCTTGGAAGCCAAGAAAGGCATAACTTTGAAATTTTTTCCTGAGTATTATATGCTGTAGCAAAGCACAAGGGTTTTAGCTAGTACCTATAATATAAATGCGAACAAGCAGTCAAAATCATATGGTAATGAATAAAACTTAAGCGGCATGGCAACTTACCAAACTGTTTGATCAAACAGAGATTTTTGTGACTGTATTAGTGCAAAAAACCTCACACGTATAGTTTGATGTGAGTTTGATGAAAAACAAAACACTTTTGATTTTCGCTACCGCCGATGACGAAATTTGAAGCTTGTTTGATGTGTGGTTACTTCAAATGTAATTTTTGTTTAGTTTTCGCAGCGACCGCATCATTTCTATGGAGACGCACTATTTAAAAAAACAGATGAACAAAATTAGATTTATTGAAGTTTATCGTGGCTTGCGCCTGCTTTATGGCGAGTTAAATCGAAGCAATATAGCAATAGAAATTAAAAAAAATGCTTAGTACGAGATATTGCTTGAAACATATACAGAAAAAACCCAAATGCTAAAAAAAGGATGTCGCACAAAATTTTAACTCTCTTCGAACTGCATATGGAAAAGAGTTAAAGGGAGAAAAAAAACTAATTTTCAACAAACAAAAAGTTTTTTAATAAATAATGGAACATTTCCGCCCAAAAAATTACATGTTCTTTCATTTTCACAACAACTTTCAAATGAAGTTGGATGATATGTTTTTGATAAGTTGCTGAGCTAAGCAAAACAAAATATTACCAATACATACATGAATTTGAACAAACAGTTTGATAAATTGCCACGATTTAAATCGAATTTAAAAATGTCCAAGATTGGTGAATTAATTTTGATTTAAGTGTTTAATGCAAAACATAAATTTGTATTTAAAACGAATTTAAACATAAATGACTGATGGCCAGTTTTTGACTCAGCAATTAAATATTTATTTAGTTGATTTTCATATAAATTTAAATTGTAATTAAACACAACTTCTGTTTTTCAGTCGTATTTAGTTGTTCTTATTTAATTGTGACAAAAATATGGTAGCACCATCAACTATTATAAATTTCCCATAAATTTCCTAAAAAAGCAGCTGTTCAATATAAACAAAGCAAAATCCAACAAATATATATTTTTCTTCATGCAAAAATAAGAATAATCAAGAGTTTCTGCAATGTTTTAAAAGAATAAAAACAGCTTACAAAATCACAAAAAGACAAATATAGCCAAAGAAAGCCCAAATTTTACGCCAACAAAAGTTGAATTTTCAGCGGCCACAATTTGTTTGTTTGCACAAGAACAACAAGCGGTCAAAATCATATGGTAATTTATAAAACTTAAATCGAATTTAAGTGTACAAGATTGGTGTTATAAGTTATATTTAAATGTGATCTATAAAAATGAGTTTTCTATTTAAATAGAAATTAAGTTTAAGAACCATTTAATTATTAAGTCAGAAACTGGAGCTGAAAATCCAAGTTAAAAATTGGTCGCAACGCTGCCGACAGGTTAAATGTGTAAACATTTTCGTAACCAGCTGGGCTGGCGTCGTGGCACCTGTAATCTACGTCTCCACCTAACTTGAAATGCTGTTGTAACTTGAAGTTATAACTGCGTTGTTAAAACAATTGCTCTAAGAATTATGTTATAACCTGGAAAAAGCATTAACTTGAGCCGTCTACACTTCGTTAATGTTAAGTTAGGTGTAGACTGCAAATAATGAATTTGCCTTGGCGTAAGCTCAATTCCCAGTTTTTCGTTTAAATCTGGCATCTCTCTAAGTTAACTGACAGCTGTCAACTTTTTTTTTCTAAATTGTTGGTATTTTTTTCGAAAGCAGGTTTTTCCTTATTAAATTTATTTAATTTAAATTAACACAATCAGCAGAATGAAACTTTTGTACAAAACTTTACTGTTTGCAGTAATAATAATGGCCGGATTTTTAATGCTAAGCACGAGGGCCCAAAGTAAACAAAAGGTAAAGTAGTGGCTATGCAAATAATGTTTTTTAAACAAAATATAGGATATCTATCAGGCCACGTCACTGTGGTTGTCACAAAAATGATACACAAGAATTACCGCCGCCGGCATTATACCGCTAAATGTAAATAAATTTCACGTTCTTTTATCTCTAGGCCGGCTTATCCATATCCGAAAAGGTACAAAACTTAATGGAGATGAATAATAAAAAAGCTCTATTGCGCTTTAATGGCCAAAAGTTTAGAGAATATGTAAAGAATTCGCCCCGTAACTACTCGATGATTGTTATGTTGACCGCATTAGCACCATCACGTCAATGCCAAATATGTAGACATGCCCACGATGAATTTCAAATCGTAGCTCAATCCTATAGATTTTCACCCGTTTACTCAAACAAGATATTTTTTGCCATGGTAGATTTTGATGAAGGCTCAGATGTTTTTCAAATGTTACGCTTGAACACTGCACCGGTTTTTATGCATTTTCCTGCCAAAGGTAAACCGAAAGGTGGCGACACTATGGACATACATCGTGTAGGTTTTGCTGCTGATGCTATAGCGAAATTCGTAGAAGAACGCACAGATGTACAAATACGTGTGTTCCGTCCACCAAATTATTCGGGTACCGTTGCAATGATTACGTTGGCTGCTCTGGTAGCCGGTTTCCTGTATATGAGACGTAATAACTTGGAATTTTTATACAACAAATCGATATGGGGCGCTATAGCAGTGTTCTTCTGTTTAACAATGATATCAGGACAAATGTGGAATCACATCCGTGGTCCTCCACTAGTACATAAATCCCAAAATGGTGGTGTTGCCTATATACATGGTTCATCACAAGGTCAATTAGTTGTGGAAACCTATATTGTTTTAGGCTTAAGTGAGTGTTTTAGGGCCTATTCACATATTACGTAACGCTATTTTCTGGAGGTTTTGTACCCCACCCCACCCTTCGTAACGCTTTACAAAATTTTCAGTATAAGTATATAATCCGTGGCAAATGTTTAACCCCCCCCCCCCCCCCCCTTCCGTAATATGTGAATAGCCCCTTAGTAGCATGACTTGGCCTCAATTTAATTAATAATGATATATTTTTTCACATTGTCAAGATGCCTTAATTTTCTTTGGTATGCTTTTGCTTACGGAAGCTGGTAGTCAAACTGATCAGCGTAAGGCACGTATTATGGCTATTGTTGGTTTAGCCTTTTTGGCCATTTTCTTCTCATTTCTGCTATCGGTATTCCGTTCTAAAGCTCAGGGCTATCCTTACAGGTACATACATAATATTTTTGCAATTTCTAATAATAAGCATTTTTTATTTTCTTCCAGTTTTCTATTTAAATAATTTAAAACTACTGGAGACTAAAATAAATGAAATAGTGAAAATAATAGATTTGTCTATAAAATTCTAATATCAAAGACCTAAAATATTTGTTTGCATAAAACATGTTACTTAAAGAAATAAAAAAGTTTTTCATTAATTTATTCCGTTTGATAAATAAAAAATGAGTACACTACAATAGAATGTTTTCTTCGCTATTTTTTAGTAAAACTAATGTTTATACAATTTGTGCTTGTTTTAAAGCAATAAAAATAATAATCAAAAACGGAATTCATTTTAAAATGTGTTTATAAATTCATACTTGTTCGTCATCATAACCAATTAAGATTTTTGAAATGAAAAATTATATTAAATAGTTATTGGTAACATTATAATTTGCAGCTGATTTACAAAATTAATGGTATCAAAGATTTCCTAAATTTTGGATAATTTTGAAAATTTTCTTTATACCATTTGTGCGTTAACAAAGCGTTTATAACCTAAAACAAAATATAACTTTGATTTCGATTGTTAATTGTATTTTCAAACACTAACCTGATTACTTAACACCCACAACACAACTAGTTTCCATGTAAAACTCTCCCTTAAGACACCCAACAATAGAACATACATTGCAATTTCGAAGAACATATGGGGCGAGGACACGAAATTGAAAAAGCCACCTGATGGTAGAAGATGTTTTTCCGTAGCAACTTGCCCGGTTCTAGAATCTTTACGTAAATTTACTAGAATCATATTGGCTTTATACTGCTGAGACCAGCAAAAGTGGAACAGAAATATGTAAATATACTGCACTATTGATATTTTGGCAAAGCTAAAGGAAGAAGGTAAGGAACCTAAAAAATTATTGCAAAATTAATAACATTTTTAATAAATAATAATAAATAAATTTACCTCTCACAAACCCTTCGGTATTAATAAGTAAAGCTAATATGGCAGCAAAATAATGCAAATAACCCACCACGTAGTGGGAAAGATTAATTTTGCTCGTTTTGGAAAATATTTGAACAAAGTTAGTTTCATAGAATCGCCTTGCACATTGTAAAGTCATCAAAACACAGGCAACTAAAGCACTATTGGAATCAACCAACACTTTACGATTAGCAGCGCCACCAGCTACGAAATCTAAAAAATTTAAAACATGTCCCGGCGTTACGCTATGCGTAATTATGCCTTTAAGCATTAGATACAAGGCTAGCATGGACCAGCTTAAGGCAAATACATAAAAGTGCGCAAACCATGATTTTGGTACTTCCATTTTCGATACCAACTTATCTGCGGGGCCCTTGTAACAATGCTTCCCATAGCGATATGATTGTTTTATAAATATCGGTAGCATTGGTTCAACCAGATTCATTAGTCCGCCCAATACCACAATCACCGCAGTAAACCAAATAAAAATTATATTCACTACATTAATATTATATTTCTCAATTAATTCGTATAAATCCTTTCTAAAATTGGAGAACATGCTTGTTGGTTTCTTTTAATATTTTAAAGTATTCACTAACAACAATTGGCTTATCACTGGTCAAACTTTCTCTTTTGCCTAATGCACACACACATCCAAGGCAAGGTCAAAGCGAATTAACAGCTGAATTCGTCTTGGGCAATGTTAGATACAAGGCAAAATCAGTAGCAGGTAGCTGTATTAGCTCAGCTGATCGTCAGCTTACTTAACCCCATCCGTCAAACTCCTTATAAAATAAAACTCAACTCAGTGTCAACCTACACATGAAAATTATTCTAAAACAATTCTCACGGCCTGTTTTTAACTTGGATTTTCAGTCATTTATGTTTAAATTAGTTTTAAATACAATATCCTGTTTTGCATTAAACACTTAAATCAAAATTAATTAACCAATCTTGGACATTTAAGTTTCATACATTGCCACGTGATTTTGACTGCTTGTTCTTCTTCTGCGAACAAAAGCTGCCAGGTTTGACGATTTTTTGGCCTAAAAATAGGCTTTGATGATTTTTGCCATAAATTTAACGATTCTTTAAAATTTAAAGCTGACAACATGTATTTGTTGACATCATGTATTTTTTTATGTATGTTCCCTCAAAACTCCGCCATTTATGAAAAGAGTTCAAAATTTTTTTTCATTATTTAAAAGAATGTTCTTACAGATTGGCCCCGCTAAAAATGGACAGGCTCACGCCCATACAAAGTAAATACACATTCCTTTTCAACTACTTCTACTCAACCGATTCTTATGAAACTTTGCACACACATCTTGTTATCGTTACAATACAACATTGTGGTCAGAAAAGTGGGCAGTGCCACGCCAATGAAAAGTAAATATGCATTTTAACTATTTCGTAAAAGTACAACATGATAAAATATGGGGCAGTGCCACGACTATTTTGTAGTCGGTTTTTTTTTTTTGGAAGAATTATATTAAGAAAAGTTAACTTTATATTGTTGAAGTCGTTTAATACTATAATTATTAATTCTTAATTAAACTTTAGATATTAGTATATTTATTATTTGAGATATTCTCCCAATTTTATTTTAAATAAGGATGTATTTGTTGGGGGCTAACCAATGTCCATATGCATTTCATTGGTGGTTTACCAAATCGTCATTAGACTTCAAGTAGTTGAAACCGCCAATGAAATGCACATAGACATTGGTTGACCCCCAACAAATAAATCCTTATTTGATATAAATATGTAAGTATATGTAGATAATTGTTTAATGATAAGTAATGCTAAGTTTACGCATTGAAATTTTTTATGAAAATTTGCATCATGAATTTTTTTTTATTTGCTGATATGACTGAAAAATTCAGTAATATGGTGAACTATTTTCCATTCCAATTACTTATTAGAAAATAAAAAACGTTTCGTATCATAAATATCATGAAAATTTTCATCGTGCAAGTTTAGAGTAACCACTGTTATCCAAGTGTTTGTCGTTAATTTTGTTTCAATATTGAAGATAAATTTAGTCCTGTATACTGCCTGATTGATTGATAATCGGTCCTGTTCTGTAAATCGAGTAGATTTGAAGTCGCTCGATTTCCAAAATAAATAATGGACCTGCAGAAATTTCTAAATTCATATACAATTTTCTTTCAGATACGATACTTGAGGCTCTATATATTAGAAAATGTAAAAATATACCAAAAACATGTCTCTATTAGCGGAGTTAGTTTCCTAAAATCGCACCATTTCAAATCTATTCGATTTACAGAACAAGGCTCAATATGTATGTATGCTCCTTGGTAATTGGTTTCGCTTCAGATTTTATGCTTTTAACAATACAAAATACGTGGTGTAGTTGGTTGTCAAATATCCACGCCGCTGCGAGATAAGGTTCCACCCTTATATGGTGGTGGTTTGGGACGCAAGTAGGTGTTAGAAGGGCTTTCAGCTTGATAATAGCTGTTAGGACTTAATAAACAAAATATAGACAAAAATTTATAAATATTAATTGTTTGAAGGTAACAAAGACTAAGTATGTTTTTAATACCTTTGCGAGCGCATGCTTACATTATCCAATAAACAATTTGGATCCTTGAGACTTTTAAGAGTTGTAACGGGTTGAGAGTTTGTGTCTGAATATTGTACCATTTGTACAGTGGAAGATGTGGTGGGATAGGTTTCCGTATAGCTGAAATAAATATAGTTTATTTTATTAATAAATATGTAGTATGTTCCTTTTAAAGTTTCTGAATTACACTGTGCAACACAAAAGATAACAAGTTTCCGACAACGGTTTGTGGCAGGGAGACAAAAATATATGTATATAGGTACGTGTATCGGCTATTTGAAAGTTTAGCGTCTTAGTTTTTGGGAGAGGGGTCCTTAACCCGCCCTGAAAAGTTTCAATTGCAAAATATCATAGCTTTTTTTAAAATATACACAAATATTGGATTTCATAAAAATTCCAAGATATTTTGCATTCGCACTTTTTAAGCAAAACCCGAGTTCATTGTCGGAGTCTTCTTCTCTTGGAAAAGGTTTAAATTTGCTCTACAATGTTACTATTAAATGTTTGCAAGATTTTAAAAACAACCAAAAACTAAATATTGCACCTTTTTCTTTTATTTTCTTCCAATGTTTTTTCGTCTTCTGAATCATGCCTAGAATTAACACATTCTTCTTCGCATATATGAAAAATATTATCGAAAAAGTATTCCGATTGACGATCATTTCTAAAATAAATTAAAAAAAAAATAAATAAATAAATAAACATATAAAAATAAGATCAATATATAAAAATATGTATAAAAATAGCTATAACCTTTCTTTTCATTTATGGTGACGATGTATAGAAAATGTTTTTATAGAATGTTTAACAAAATATTTGGAGTGTTATATATATATATATATATATATATATATATATATATATATATATATATATATATATATATATATATATATATATATATATATATATATATATATATATATATATATATATATATATATATATATATATATATATATATATATATATATATATATATATATATATATATATATATATATATATATATATATATATATATATATATATATTATATATATATATATATATATATATATATATATATATATATATATATATATATATATATATATATATATATATATAAATATATATATATATATATATATATATATATATATATATATATATATATATATATATATATATATATATATATATATATATATATATATATATATATATATATATATATATATATATATATATATATATATATATATATATATATATATATATATAAACTCATATAATTGCGCGCGATAAGGAGCATAGCTTTAAAAACAGACTAAATCGCTTATGTGTTTTAGTTTCTTTCTCGAAAATTATTAAGGTCACTTTAAATAAGTAATAACTTTTAATCTTGCACAAAAAGCATGTCCTCTGCTAGTACTTACAACTTTTGATGTCTGAAACACAAGCTAGCAGTAAGAATGCCACATAGTACACCAAATATCATGCCTGGTATGGCAAAAGCAAATGCAAATTCGTCGATATAATTGCGTATGGGAACATCAGCTTGAGACAGTCCATGCCAACGATCTTCCCGTCTCTTCAAATTTCCAGCTTCAATCATATTAGCATTTACTTTATTGCTGTTAGAGCTGTCATGAATATGATGTAAAATTTCGGGATCTATTTCAGCACCCACCATTTTGAAGGCACACCAGTCAAGTTTGAAGCCGACGTTCTCGAAAATTTTCTGCACCGATGTGCGTTTATAAGTACAAGATGATAGCTTGTAAAGTGGTCGTATTTCCTCTTGTAATTGCTTAAGGCGTTCGGAAAATGTGGCAAAACTACCCAAATGAACAATGACACTGTAAAATAATACAATAACATTTAAATAAAGATCATTGGCAAAGTACATAGTATAATTTTTACCCTTCATGTTGGTGGGGACTTAAGGGTAAACGCCCTCCCATGTTTACCGCAGACTCCATAAAAACCAGACTTAAGTCGCCATCACTTTCTGGCCATAAGTCTTTACGAAAAATGTTTCGCAAATTCTCCACTCTACCGGGATCCATTAAATGTACCCAATTTAAATTATCGATTTTCATTTGAATAACATTGGGAGCATGAAATTTACGTTGAACAGTTATCAGCAAATCGGAACGCCTGGTTTCATAATTTTGTTTATTTAAAGCAATAATCTCCAAAGTTATGGTCTTTGCGGCTAACTCTGCGGGTGGCGTGCCATAAAGGAAGCCAGCATGGTGCTCCTGGCTGTACATGTAACGCATCCACGAAGGTAGGTCTGGGTAGGATTTCAAAGAAGGTGTATAGCGAAACTGTTCATTAAATATTTGATGTGTCCAATTGAACATGACAGGCTCAATTTTATATGTGTATAATTCACCAACAGAGGCTTGATCAATAAGATGACTTTTGGAGGCCACCGCCAGACATAACAATGTTATTAAAACAAATAATTTACATGTATAAATCATTTTGGTTTTCTAAGAAATTATTAAAATTTTAGCATTTCTCTATTTCGCTTTTAATAAACTTGTTAAATTTTATTTCAAAAACACTATTAGTTATTTAAAAATATTTTAGCATTAAAATATTTTCTTTTCAGCTGTGTATGTATCTGCGGAAATAGTTTCTACTTTAACTTCTGTTGGGGTTTGTTGGCATTTATATTTTTATGAGAAGGAATGACGATGGTACATATGTATACATTTTACGGTAATTGAAAAAATGTAAACAGAGCATGTAACGGGCTATTTTTGGAAACATCCGGAGTTTGCGCATTAAAAAGGTGATGCCAGACTATTGTACTATTATTAGGGAAACAGTCAGCTACAGCCCACAACTTATCCCCCCGTCACAACTAACAATACATAGGTTATTGCTTGTCTCCAAGTAGCAATTTTTATTGCCGGCAACTGTCAAATTCCGTATTGAAAATTAAACAATTTTTTTAGGTTGTAATTTCTATAGGAAGCTTGGCAATTGACGCAATAAAAATTGCTACGTGGAGACCTGGGGTTAATATTGCAGCAGTTTTAAAAATTATGTTCTTGCTAATGGAGACACCTCGTTGTAGGTGTTTGCAATATATGTTGCAGTAGTTGTCAACGAATTTTTGTTAACAATTATTGCCAACATAAAACGTCAAATTGCTCCACATTTTTATACTGCGTTTCACGTTTTGATAAAATGAAGGAAATTAATAAATATATTGAAATAATAAATAATACTGCGAAAAAATTTAGTGGAAAAACACATTTTTATATTCAATATTAATTTTATGTTCCTAAAAACCAATATACAGTTTTGTTAAAAATGCATTGCACTGTGAGCAAACAAAGCTACGTGTTAACATACTAAGCCAATAAGCAATAGTAAGTGTGTTTCTTTACTTTTTGGGTAAAGCTCGGTAAAATGAGAGCAAAAAAATATTTTTCTCATTGAGAGGCAAAAAAGTCAAACTTTATATTGAAAAATAATTTGTTTTATGTTAGCTGTTTTTCATATATGGAATTTGACATTTGTCATGATAACAATATATCAGATATAAACGTAGTAGTGAACGCAAAAAACAAATTCCCTATCCCTAAAAATTACAGGAAAGTGTCAAGGTAGATTTATTTACCATGTACTCTTGATTTCACAGCTGTTTACTCATTTTTATATGTGGCTGTCAATTTTGTATCAAAATACACAAGTTATGTTGTGTATGTGTTTTAATAATTTGACATTTTCAAGGAACTGCGACTACCTGGTAAATAAATCCAAGGCGAATTCAGTACCAGGTAGCCTTTTCATCATAGATGATCATCAGCTGATTACACCCAATCAGTCAAACTCTATATAAGAAAAGAGAAAAACTTTAACCCGAACTGTCAAAGCACAAATAAAAATAGTCCCACACCTACTTTGTATGTGTGTTATTTTAATGATAAGGCCACTTGATATTAATTCGCTTTGAATAAATCTACCTTGGGAAAGTGTTGTGAAAATAAATATAAAAATAAGAACCAATATAATGATTTTTAATGCCACTTTTATTTTTTAGTTATGTTGATAAATTCATACAAATGTATTTTGCTTTGAATTTTGCTAAGCTAGCAATTATTTCTTTAATATTTTGTTGCCTAAAATTAATATTTTTTATTGTTGATTTTTCAAACAGCTGATTGTTTTGCACTTTACACAAAGAAGAAGAAGAATGTTATGCTCTCAAAAGCGCTCTCATTTACCCAATTTTCGAGTACGGGAACGTTTTTTGCTTATTGCTTTGTTTCTGCCGACGTTTGTTCTTGTGATATTGTTGTGATATGTATTTTGCTAGTCGAGACGGGAAGTATAAACCACAATGAAAAAAAACGGAATAAGTAATGCCAGCCATACACTACACAAGCTCAGTGCTCTAGTCTGGTACTACGTAAACGAAACTTGTGACACATACTATACAAGTAAACTGTATAGTTTTTTATTTTAAATCTATAGGCGAATATGAAAAATATATGGGAAATCATGTCGTAAATTGCCTCATTTGGGCAAATCGAAAACGGAAAACGCACTATAAGAATCCGAACTATTTTTGCATTCCATAAGGAATCTAAACAAAATCGAATTGTTCGTCCAGGATTTCTAGATGCATCCAATGCCTTGGAGTACCCGAGCTATTGCAGGCAGCCTAATTCAATAAAATGGTCTTTTGGTGATAAATTAAATTTTCTCAAGAGTGAGTAAAACTGGGTTTGAGTGATTCCCACAGATGCGGAAAAAGCTTTGCTATTCCATCACCACAAAACTTAGTAATAATTAATTGGAAGGACAATATAGCAATTACCTGATGTATTTATCCAGTTCGCCAGCTAAAATATTAGGAATAAAAACAGGGGAAAAGAAAAAAATTCCACGTGAAAAATATCATTCATGATAAGGAAAATTTTTCGAATTTTTGTTCCCGAACGCAAAAGAAGGGAAAGGGAAAACATTTCGAGGGAAACGTATTCACGATAGGAGTGATTGTGATTTATCATAGCAACCACAATGTGTTGCACTAACGAAAATTTGACAACGCTCTGAATCGTTTTGTTATATGTTAAGCTAAGTACTCTGTTCAAATTTGTGAAAAATGCTGATTAACATAAGTTTTTTCCTACGAAAAATATGACAAGTAACCAATTATAATAGCCTTTGAAAGTATGCTGCAATTGTATACGTTTCTAAAAAACCCCAATCTGTTTGTTGTAAATTTTACACGAAAAAAGTGGTGCTTATATTATTTCGCATGAAGACTCAAAATGTTGTAGATACATTTCGTATGTTTTTCACAAATTAAACAGATACTACTGATGAACACAGTACAATGCTTTATGATAAAAATATATCAGGTATAGACACAGGGTCAAAGATATAATTATTCACAATAGGACCTTCACCATCTTAAACCAAGGCGAGTTCAGTATTAATTCGCTTTGTCTTAAACAAAAACAATTTGCCTGCCTGTCATCGCAGTTGTTAATTTTTGCGATAAGATTTTATATTTACTCAAGAAGAATATTATTTTATCAAATACGTGGCGTTTTTCATAAGTATTTCGATCAGCGAAAATTAACTAATATTGTACAATTACAGTATTTAAACATGGCATTTTTAGAGTATTTACAGTTGATTCTTTTCATTGGCTCCGCTATATTTGCGGCCCTTTTGATAACAGTAAGTTTGTGGTTACCGAAATTTGCCGACAGCTTTTCTAGTAACCGGCAACTTTTTGTAATATTTAGTTCAACTTTAATTTATGTTTTAGTTGTTTATAGTACAAAAGTCAATAACAACACCGTTACCGGTTATAAAAAGACACAAACAGGAAAAAACTTTTCTGGATCCAAATATATTGAAGACTTTTGAATTTCCTAGTATAGAAGATGAGCCAAGTGTTGATTTGAGTGTGATAGTACCAGCATATAATGAAGATCAGCGCAGTAAGTCCAAGCGAATTCAAGAAATATTATTTCTCAAAACAAAGTTTATATACTGAGAGCAAAAACAATGAAATATTATTGTCAGTTTAATGATAGAATCTGAATGATGCAGGGTTTTTATGAACTTTACATATATATGAGTTAACATTTTCTTCAACTTTCTAGTGCCTACCATGCTGGATGAATGCCTAGAGTTCTTAGAAGCAAAAACGAAATTATCAAGTTTTTCCTACGAAGTTATAGTTGTCAGCGACGGAAGTTCAGATGGCACTGTATCTTTAGCCTTACAGTACTCGAAAAAATATTCGGTTAATAAATTACGTGTCTTAGAACTACTTGAAAATCGAGGCAAAGGAGGTGCTGTAAGATTGGTAATATTAAATCTTTAACACATTTTATACAATTTTGGATATATGTATAGCTTTCTTTTCTTAAATTCCTTAAGGGCATGTTAAGTGCTCGTGGTCGTTATCTATTATTTGCTGATGCTGATGGCGCTACTAAATTCTCCGACTATGACAAACTATTGGAGGTAATGCAGACTATAGCCAGTGATTGGAAAGAGGATGCTGTCGTAATTGGTTCAAGAGCCCATTTGGAAAATGAAGCCATTGCGTCAAGAAGTCCATTTAGGTATATAAATCACAGTATGATTTATTTGTGTCTTCATATAAAATCCTTAAAACCGATATAAGCAATTTCTTTTTTCAGACAAATTTATTATACACTTTCGGTATTAATGTTTTCTTCATTTTAGAACTTTTCTTATGCACGGTTTCCACTTTCTGGTGTGGCTCTTTGCGGTACGCACTTTAAAGGATACACAATGTGGATTTAAACTTTTAACCAGATCTGCGACAAGCAAATTGTTTAAAAGTCTACATGTGGAGCGATGGTACGTTTACTAAACAAGTTTGTTGAAAAAAATGAAAACTTTTAATTCTTTTCAACAGGGCATTTGATGTAGAGCTACTTTACTTAGTCGAACGTCTTCACATTCCAGTGCGTGAGGTTGCCGTCAACTGGCAAGAAATTGATGGCTCAAAATTGAACCCATTTTGGTCGTGGATTCAAATGGGTGTCGATTTATTCTTAATATGGTTTCGTTATTTAATTGGGGCTTGGAAAATCGCTGCCAAATCTCATGACCAATAGCTCATTAAATTACCTTAACTTTATCTACCAGTTTAGTTTTTTATAGGGTACTTTTTTGAATGCATTCGTAAAGCCTAAACTGAAATTAAGCATACATACTGCTATCATGCATATGATGGAAATCGTTTTCGAAAACGAAGCTATTTTAAAATATGTTCTTTTTTAATAATATAGCTTTATTGGAAAGAACTTTATCAAAAATATCATAAAACATTTCTAAACTAAAAAGCAAGGGCATTTCATTTTCAAAATCGATTTCCAACACACGTACATATATATAATATTTTTGAACCTTATAAAATCAGCCTAGCCTACCTATTAATTTCATGTACAATTAGTTATGCCATACATTAGATTCATTTTATAGTTAAATCGAACTTTCGAATCGATAGTATGTTTTTGTTTTTACAAAACAGCGCCTAATGAATTTCGCTATTAGCAAAAATTTTTTAGACACCTTAGATCGTGCGGGCAACACTTTGTTTCACCTCAGTCAGTTAAAGTGCTTCTAATTTGCATTTACAATTACGTATGTTGCTGTAATAATAAGTCGACATTGTGATAAGCGTACCTCTTGGTCGCACCTTTAGAAAGGATTATTAGTAAAATTGAACAAAGAACGTGAATGAGATGCTGTACGGTCCTTCAGATCAGTACTGAACCGTTCTGGTAGTATGATGGTTAGATTATCTAATATACCTTTCACAATAAAAAACTAATTTAACATAAAATTCTTAATTAACAACATAGCTTAAAAAATAAAAATACGGGCTATTAACATTGTATGGGTATGGCACTGCCTACTTTTTATCATTAAATATTATTGTCATGGGAACTCAATGTGTGCCAAAATAGTATGTTTTTGTTTTTACAAAACAGCGCCTAATGAATTTCGCTATTGGCAAAAATTTTTTAGACGCCTTAGATCGTGCGGGCAACACTTTGTTTCACCTCAGTCAGTTAAAGTGCTTCTAATTTGCATTTACAATTATGTATGTTGCTGTAATAATAAGTCGACATTGTGATAAGCGTACCTCTTGGTCGCACCTTTAGAAAGGATTATTAGTAAAATTGAACAAAGAACGTGAATGAGATGCTGTACGGTCCTTCAGATCAGTACTGAACCGTTCTGGTAGTATGATGGTTAGATTATCTAATATACCTTTCACAATAAAAAACTAATTTAACATAAAATTCTTAATTAACAACATAGCTTAAAAAATAAAAATACGGGCTATTAACATTGTATGGGTATGGCACTGCCTACTTTTTATCATTAAATATTATTGTCATGGGAACTCAATGTGTGCCCAAAGTTTCATAAGAATCGGTTTAGTAGAATTAGATGGGCGTGGCACTTCCCTTCTTTTCTTATCATTAAATTATTTTGTCAGAGGAGTGTAATGTTTGTGCAAAGTTGCACAAGAATCGAATAAGTAAAATCACATGAAAAGCGATTTTTACATTGCATGGGGATGACACTGTCAGTGCAACTCAATGTGTGTGCAAATTTTCAAAGAATATTTACTTAGTATGTTGACGACACTACCCACTTCTATATTCCTCACATGCTATTGTCATGACAACCTAATCTATGTGCAAGTTTAAAGTTGGTCGGGCGTATAAGTATGTACAAATATTGAATGAACTTAAACCCAAATCATAACTTTCAACTTAAACCTATACAGCTCAAAAAAATTACACACAAGTAGATATTCGAATATTACGTAGCGCTATTTTTGAAGTTTAGTTCGTAACGCTTTTTACAAAATTTTAAGTATAAATTATCATATATATATATATATATATATATATATATATATATATATATATATATATATATATATATATATATATATATATATATATATATATATATATATATATATATATATATATATATATATATATATATATATATATATATATATATATATATATATATATATATATATATATATATATATATATATATATATATATATATATATATATATATATATATATATATATATATATATATATATATATATATATATATATATATATATATATATATATATATATATATATATATATATACATATATATATATATATATATATATATATATATATATATATATATATATATATATATATATATATATATATATATATATATATATATATATATATATATATATATACATATACATATTGTTAAAAAAAACTCAGAAAAAATTTCAGTCATTTCGTTTATCAGTCATTTCGTTTATCAGTCATTTTGTTTTTCAGTCATTTCGTTTATCAGTCATTTTGTTTATCAGTCATTTCGTTTATCAGTCATTTCGTTTATCAGTCATTTCTTTTATAAGTCATTTCGTTTATCAGTCATTTTGTTTATCAGTCATTTCGATTATCAGTCATTTCGTTAATCAGTCATTTCGTTTATCAGTCATTTCGTTTATCAGTCATATTGTTTATCAGTCATTTCTTTTATCAGTCATTTCGTTTATCAGTCATTTCGTTTATCAGTCATTTCTTTTATCAGTCATTTTGTTTACCAGTCATATTGTTTATCAGTCATTTCGTTTATCAGTCATTTCGTTTATCAGTCATTTCGTTTATCAGTCATATCTTTTATCAGTCATTTTGTTTATCAGTCATATTGTTTATCAGTCATTTCGTTTATCAGTCATTTCGTTTATCAGTCATTTTGTTTATCAGTCATTTTGTTTATCAGTCATTTCGTTTATCAGTCATTTCGTTTATCAGTCATTTTGTTTATCAGTCATTTTGTTTATCAGTCATTTCGTTTATCAGTCATTTCGTTTATCAGTCACTTCTTTTATCAGTCATTTCGTTTATCAGTCATTTCGTTTATCAATCATTTCGTCTATCAGTCATTTCGTTTATAGGTCATTTTGTTTATCAGTCATTTCGTTTATCAGTCATTTCGTTTATCAGTCATTTTGTTTATCAGTCATTTCGTTTATCAGTCATTTCGTTTATCAGTCATTTCGTTTATCAGTCATTTTTTTATCAGTCATTTCGATTATCAGTCATTTCGTTTATCAGTCATTTCGTTTATCAGTCATTTTGTTTATCAGTCATTTCGTTTATCAGTCATTTCTTTTATCAGTCATTTCGATTATCAGTCATTTCGTTTATCAGTCATTTCGTTTATCAGTCATTTCGTTTATCAGTCATTTCGTTCATCAGTCGTTTCGTTTATCAGTCTTTTCGTTCATCAGTCATTTCGTTTATCAGTCATTTCGTTCATCAGTCATTTCTTTTATCAGTCATTTCGTTCATCAGTCATTTCGTGTACTGAACTGAGAGCCGATACCGATGTATTGGAAAATCTGAAGTATCGCCGATATATCGGTATCGGTATTCGTTACTTCCCTAATATATATATATATATATATATATATATATATATATATATATATAATATATATATATATATATATATATATATATATATATATATATATATATTATATATATATATATATATATATATATAATATATATATATTATATATATATATATATATATATATATATATATATATATATATATATATATATATATATATATATATATATATATATTATATATAATATATATATATATATATATATATAATATATATATATATATATATATATATATATATATATATATATATATATATATATATATATATATATATATATATATATATATATATATATATATATATATATATATATATATATATATATATATATATATATATAATATATATATATATATATATATATATATATATATATATATAT